>CM044557.2:19003191-20331941 GCA_024416835.2 Perccottus glenii
CCCTTCACATCTAGCAATAAGCATCTCTAACTCAGGTTAACCCTTTGACCTGTTGTTGCAAACTGTAATCAATAGTACCTCTCACAAGTGCTTTTGTGTTTTTCTCTCAGGCTGCACAAAGGTCCTAAACCCAATTAGACCGCAAAGAATGAAGCAAATTATCTATTTTCTCTTTTTCAAATGATATCTTTTGAAATTGTTAAACAAGAGGTTATGGGGTATGAACCACTTAATTTTTAAAGCAATGCTTTTGCTGCCATAAGCACATTTCTCATGTCATGTGGTAATGTCTCAAAAGGGTTTTGTATTGTGTTTTGTAATCAATATACCAAATGACAACAAATAGTCACATTTTAGTAGTTTTTTACAGTTTCTATTTCTTTTGGAAGATCACTCCTTCATTGATTTAAGAACAAAGTACAAATTCTGCATGTAAATGTTTTAAAAATACAATGTTGCCTGCTTTTAGTCCTTTTATAACATTACTATCTTATCATTAAGATGATTTATGTGGCTAATATTGGAACATTTAGGTGTTTGGTTTACATTAACACAACAATAGCTAAGAAAATGTCTGGATATTCAGCCTTGGTGCCAACAATGGAGCAATGTAAATCAGATAAATATATACAAAATTGAACAGTCATTCAAATGGGCCCATTCAGCTCTGAAACCTCATGAGTCTTTTGTATAGCAAATGCCACTAGAGTTGTGTGTGTTTGTGTGTTTGTGTGCACGGTTGTCAGCAATTGAGAAGAGCCTATTTCCTCTCGCTGAATCCCAGGCTCTAAATGATGGATTGATATCTCTCTGGCTGTGGATTATATGTTCATAAGTGTGTGTATGTGTCAGTATGCGTTGGGTGTGTGTCACAGGCCTCTCAGCCTCTTGCTGCCTCTCCTCTCAGGCCCTTATCAGCTCTTGTCACAAACAGAGGATAGGGGATAATCCTTCATACAAGGGGAGCAGACTGGCCTTCCATCTATCTAGCTGTCTGTCGAGTTGTCTGCTATATTACCCCTCTCGCTGGAGTGTCACTGGATGAGAAATCAAACAGACACTGGGCAAACTTCTCGCATCATGGTAATCTCTCTTGCCATGACTTAGACAGCCATTATACAAGTTAGATTAGCACAAAACTCACAGTATTTTGGTAAAATGTTCCAACTGTCAAGGAGACAACAAGTTTGAGGAGTTATAGGAACGGGAATACTGTGTTTTCTTGGCTAACACTGTTAAATGCCTTTTTAGAAAATGCAACTCCCAATAAAAACTTTCCTAAGGACTACGCCTAAAGGGCACTTTGTTGTGGCTTTTGTTGGTTACCTCGTCTTCATAATGGTGGGTGCTGTGGGTCATATTGTTCCAGGGGTTTGGCACCAAACTACAAGAGTTTCCTTGAAAAAAAATTTACAATCTCAAGGACAATTATTTATACAGCACTTTAATCATTTATATGTGAATTTTTGTGAGCTCACCGGAGTGAAACACATTATAGGGTACTAAAATAGAGCAGCAAAGTTAAATTGTATAAAACATCACTGCAAATTGGTAACAACAATGACTTTGGAGAAAAAAAAAGATAGATAAATGAATGCTATACAACCACATTACATATAATGTGTAGTAACCCTCAATATTAATATTGGTGCCAACACTTGATAGAGGCAGACTACAGATGTCTATCTCCTGGAGTGTGGTATTGCACCGGTCACACCTGGGGCTATTCTATGTGTGTGTGCGCGATTGCATCATACGTTTTGCAATTGGACATCATTGTGATCCTTATCTATCTACTATCTCTGCACTCGACAGGAGTCGGCCTATCATCCCTTCCTCATTTCCTTTCCACGTTCCGTCCCCTGGCACTGGCTGTGCATGGTGATATCGCAGCAGCCAATAGAGGGGGATGTTTCACCACACTTTGCCAAAGAGGAGCCGTCATTTAAAGTTGAAATGATTAATATTTGGCTATGTCAAGTGAGCATTTATGAAAACCACTTCAAATAAATGTACTTTTGCATTGATTTGAGATTTTATGCTCATTTTAAGGAATAACAGCATGCTAAAAGGTTTGAAGCACATTCTCACCTTTTCATTTGGTCACTTTAACAGATTGCATTAAGAATTTAGCTGGTAAATGCTGTATAGAACTTGGTAATAAATAAAAATGACAAATTATTTAAATTCAAGAACGGTTGTCAAAAATGAGGATGAGATTAAACACAATAAAATAAACCAGCTTAACAGTGGAGTTAATTTAGAACACAAGATACAAGATGTTTTTGTAACTATTCACTCATTATTATTTATTATAGATTATTACAGAACTTTTACACTGTAAAACATTGGAATTTAAATTTTTTTCTATAATAGTGGCCATTTTAAATATAATTTTTTTGAATATAAAAAAAATTGGTGCGCTTCGTTGTCTTTTTTGTTTGCTCTCAGGTTTGTGAGACCGTCTGGAGGCTTTGTAGTCCCGACACACACATAAACTGATGCTGGGTTAAAGGAACAGGCCTGCTGCCCGGATCAATATAAAATTAAAGCGACCCAAATGGTTTCTGCTCACATATTAGCCTCTCTTTTATTTCTACCTTGCCTTTTCCCTCTGTTCCCGTCATCCCTCCATTTCTGTTTCTCTCCATGTCCATCGCCCCTGTCCTAATAGCCGGTGCCACTGATGACAACAGTGTTTCAAACAACTTGAGTATAGGTTTTGGTGACAGACAGAAGAGATAGGTGTTTGTGCGTATGTTTGGAGCTTTTTGTGAGAATAGAGAGGTTGGATGGTCGGATGAAGGGATGGGTGGAAGGAACGAGGGTTGGGGGTGGGCAGTAATAGCGCAGAGACGACAGGGGCTTTGGATACACTGCGGACACATACACACATGCTGACATGCACACGCTGTCTGGGGACTCAAATCTCAGAGCAATTTTCAGGCCGGATGATTGGCAGCTTGATGCGTATTCTTCCCTTACAAGACCTGTTGATAACTCCAGCTATCCCATTCCACACCACCTCCCTTCACTTGTCATCCCCCCCCTCCACCCAACACAGTCTTAAAATTCAGATTTATCTAAGTGACATTTACATAAACCAGTAAGTCTTTCATTTAGAATAGCATTGTTTTGTCTTTGTGTTCAAATTCAAATGATGTACAGTATAGCTGTTTTGTTTAGCAACTGGCAAAAAATAGCCAAAAATACTTGTTTATGAAATTCTAATGATATGTAAACTATGTGACTGTATGCAAGTCTCTTAATGTGACAGTCACCACTTCTTTGTGCAAAACTTAACCAAAAGGTTGTTGATACCTAAAAAGTAGCACTTGGGAAATGTTAACTCTCAGAAATAAAACTCTCCAACTCAAAGTACAAGATTTTTTTTAGCAAATTCATCTAGTACCTAATCTGCTTATGCCTAAAAAAAAAAAAAATATATATATATATATATATATATATATATATAAAGAAACTTTCAGATTTTATTTGTATACAGTTATATTAATTAACTTCCATGGAGGGCTGGTTCTAAGCATTGGGGCACTCACAATGCCCCCCCTCCTCCTCCTCCCTCCTTCTCTTCCCTCCTCTGGACCTTCTCTCGGACCCCCTTCTGTCTTTGGGCCTGTTGTAGAGCTATTACAATGACAGAAGCGATAAGGGACATTTATCACATGTACGTCAGGGTTGAGCGAGAATAAGCCTTCAACAGGTCTAACGGGAGCCACACACTCACCCCACTCAAACTAAACACATTGCATGCAAATGTGCAAGCCCCCGTGCAGATTTTTGCCCCCACATAAACAGAGAAATACATAAACAGTCAGAGGTTGCACATGCTTGAGCACAAGTGCATAAGCCCACACATCCCTTTCCACACAGTGAGACGGTGAATCATCCTCCTCCTTTTCCCCATTTTGTATTTTGCAGTTGACTGAGGCCAATTCCCCATAATTCAATACAGTTGAAAAATGAAACCCCGGTAAATCGCTACAGCGATTTTACAGATCCCCGCTTATCCTCATAATTCATTATTTCCAAACTGTAACAACATTACATTTCATTTGTAATGCTTTGCCTGCCTCAGCCATTTGCCAATTGTTATATCTTATTGTTTTCCCTCTCCAAGGGGGAGAAAAGTGAGTTATTGGGGGAGAAATGGCGACAGGCTGGAAGTGGGTGGCTGCTGCTGCCCGAATGCCTATTACCATTTGTTTCTATGTCTCTACATTCATTCTCTTGGCTTACTCCGTCTCAATTGTTAAGACAGATAATGTAATACAATAAAAACTTTAGATTCTCATAGTTAACAAACAAGCTTTGTTCATATTAGCAACAAATAACATCTACATGTCAACAAAATCTGTTCGTTGACACAGCAAAAGACATTTGTAATTAACATATCTTATTATTAATATATCTCCATAATGGGGACACAAACGACTAAACCAATTAAGGTTGTGCATTCAAGTAAAACATGGTCACTTTTTTAAATTGTTAATCTTCTGTTTTTATCACTAGTAAAACTAGACAAATTCCCTCTCTGGTAGACAATTAAGTTAAATTAACTATGTGTTTGCTTGTCTTTTTGTCTTTCTCTTATCCTGTTATACTACTCTGAGTCAAAGCCATCACATCCACCATGCAGCAGGATCAGAGACCTCATTGTGGTCTAGTGATAATGAACTGATTGTCCGCAAAGACAGACAGAGGCACACCACAACACAGGCTGACTGCACTATTGTTCTCTGCTCCATGGTACAGTTTGATCCACAGCTGGAATGGTGCAGGGCAGAGACTGGGACAAGGACTGACAGGGAGACGTGGGAGGCTTTAGGAAAGGAATAATTTTTTTCAGAATTTGTTAACTTCAATTTAAATTACAAAATTTACTTACAGGTGTAAACTGATAATGAGGTGACAGTGTGCTATTGTCAATAGCCTATCCTAAGCTTACAATATAATTTAGTTCAAATAGAATAACTTGGCATTTGAAATGTATTTGCAGTATTTACAGCTTCATTTAGAGATTCTTCACTTGAAAAAAAAATCACCTAGATAGAATAGTGAAATAATTGTATATCGAACTCAAAGCCAAAAACATGCTTTGATGTCTCATTTTCACACACTAACACTTCTATACCATCCGTGCTGCAAACTCCCATTTATCACAGCTGTAGCCAGGAGCCAGCCCTGCCCATGTTACTGTAACCTGTCACGCTGCTGGCTAAACAAACTGCTCCTTGATGTATGAGGGCCTACACTGGCCATAAACTTATTCACTTTTAACTAGCAGTGCTACCGGCTTGGCACGACCAGACATCACCTTTATGTGTGTTTGTGTGTAAAAACGGTTGGTGAGAAATTAACCCCCTGGGTATAGCTTCATAACTCACTTCTTTTTTTTTCTATTCTTCCCACTCCCACCCTTGTTCTCTATCCATCTTAACTCAGCGCAGGGATTAGTCCTGTATCTATTACCCATTAGAGTGTGTATGTGTCTTTGACAATAAGGGAAATGGCTCAGTGATACAAGAAGAAGAATTGCAGGTCTTATACGTCTTGCCGGACGACAAGCGGTTTCCTGTTAGTCGATGAATGGAGAGCGGAAGAGTTAAGTGTGGCCATTTTTCTTGTGTTTCACTTTCTTCTTATTGAGTACATCCAGATAAGACAGAAGTGTAAAGACATATAACAAGAGACAGTAGAGGAGCAGTGGACTGTTGGACCAACAGAAATGAGAAAGCTCCATTCATGCTCATTCAAAAAGTACCAAGTCAACATATTTATATTATTCTTATGTATTCTATACTAGTTATTTGACTTTATTTTAACTCATTTTTCTCTAGGTAGATTGTTGCTATAATTACACAAAATTATGTGGACGTGAATTTACTGGTGTTATTGACACCTTTCTTGTCTGCTGCTAACGATTAATGTAAATTTTTTATTATTTATTAATATTTATTTAAATGATCAAAAATATCTTACTGTGACTGTGGTTAACATCCTGGGTTAGTATGGCAATGACAATGTGTTCTCCTTTCCTAGTTTAATGGTGCTTTGTGCACAGTTAGCATCACTAGCTAAACAAGCAGCAATTTTTGTAACTAATTCTCCCAGACTCTGGCATTATTTTCCATGTGGACGTCCTCTGTACGTGATGCAGCAGTGCATTTGTGCACTATTCAAGTTCTGTCAAAGCACATAATCGGCATGATTTTTATGGGTTAACGTTTGTCATTGGTAACTTGGCACATTCACAATCACCTGTCCTCCCATGGTGCTTTGCTGTTTTTATTGACTATATGTATTTATTGTCTCCAGTCAGTCTGGAGTCTATCTGCTGACGTGCTAATCAGTCAGAGCATGATTAACGATTAATTAATGGCTGCCACATTATCACAATACAATTCTTTACTGTACACACAGTAGGTAGGAAGACGTTGAAGTCTCACCTACCCACACAGCCAGCAAAGGTTGATTATTGCTTATATCCAGCATTTTATGACCCCCCCCCCCCCTTCTTATCAAGCAATAAATTCATTAGTGGCTAACACACCTCAGTGGGGCAGCTCATTTAGTTCTGACAAACAAGATTAGAGGACAGAGGTACAGGAGGTGGTGTGGACAGAGGGAACATGAGGAGACACAAGAGACACTGTCCCGTAACTGCAACTGTTATGAAAGGTAACACTTAACCAGACATGCCACCAGTAACCCCTCAAGCAAGAAAGATCAGATACTGATATTTTTTCTCCGATGAAAGCAATGCTTGAAAATGAAAGCTCTCTTAAAAAATATCATTAGGGCTTTGAATCTATGTATATGTACACAGATCACAATATATATGCCTTGTGTTAAAAAGACGCAAACATAAACCAGACCATGTGATGCCAGTATATGTGTATGTGTCACATATATCCACACCCACAAACCTGAGGCACAGCACTTTGCTCTGCAATACCAACGGGACTTTCAACTGTGTCTCATTTCCATTACAGAGCCCACACAGCCAGACACAGCAGCTAACAAGCTGATCTGTTATGTACGCTTTCATCCACACTTTAAGAGCAGAGCCTATTGGAGAGATCAGGAGATGTAAAATAATGCCTTATAGCTCAGTGGAAGCCCTTTTATTTAATAAGCAATGTCTGAGCATGTGTTATTGCTTCATACAGGAAATATAGAAATTGTGCATATACTGTAAATCAATGCTAAATTGACTTCATACTATTTTGTATAAATAAAAATGTGTTAGTGAGAACCCCTGTATAACACAGCACAACAAATCTGCATCTGAAAATAATTTTGAAACATTTACTTTTTATCTTTTAAGACTAAAAGTGAAGTCACCCTTTTGTATCTAATCATCAGCATTTTACTAATTGCTGTCAAAGGCATGTATTTATGTAGTCTTTTAATAAATCTAATTTGCTTTACTAATAAGAAGGTATGGTTTTGAGCATATTGAGGACTTCACAAGGATCCAGCACAAAAACATGATTATCAAGACATAAAAATAATGTAGGCTTATAGTGCTACCCGCAGCCTGCCCAGTGAGCCAAGGCTGGATATAAAACATTTTGCCGGAATAATAACTGTGCTTGTTAGCAGAAGATGCCCATTTAGATGAACTATTAACGGAATTTGTTGTGCATTTAGGGAACAGGGGATTCATGTTTAGGGCCTGTGCGATGATCCAGTATAAACACACACCATTTGGCTTATTTACAGAGCAAAATGAGAGCCGGATCTATCAGGATCAAGTGCTCTTGTTGTTTGGAAGAGAAACTTCTTCAGCATTAACTACCTTTAAGCTCTCACAAGCAAACACTCACAAGCAAATTGTGTATCGCAAATAGACCCACTCAAACAAAACAAGCTGTATTAAACTAGAACGCTCTTGGACTGAACATGAAAACAAAAACAGTATGACAGTGATTTATAGTGCCGTTATATAATAAAAGGAAGAGGTTAACCCACACTGCCAGATATGGGTGCTGCAGTAAAGTACGTCCGTTAACGTTCCTGAAACCACACTTATAGATGCACACACAGCTTCTTTCTCCTTATTCAACGGCTCAACAGGTGCTGGTTCTCTGGAGTTTGTACTGACAGGAAGAAGAGTGAACAGAGAAATGACAGCAGGATTAGCTAACATTGTGGTGGATGAAGAGAGAAAAGGGAAGGAAAGGGCTGATAGATGACACCAAAAAGGCTACGTTGGAGGTGTGAACATGTGTAAATCAGACTAACATAACATAAACCGCAAGCCCTGAGACTCATGTTACCCTGGGTTTACTGGAAACACACACCACAGCCACCCTCTCAGAATTTTAGAGCAAAATTGCTATTTGCAATTCCGTGGGCATAATATTAAATATCTGAGGTAGGCCATCAGCTTCTCTAATGACACCTTCACCTTTTCAATGTTGATAAACAGTGTTACTAAAAATGTGCATTTTTAACAGCAATAGGCTTTTTGGGAAATTGTGTGGATATAAAAACCTCTATAATGTCATCCACCTCATTAGACAAATGTAATTCCTGTGTAAGAAATCAATCTCAGGTCTCTAGTGGCAAATGGTTTTGTATTTGACTTTCTAAATGGCACAACACAAAGAGGCCAGTGACCAAACAAGCTATTACACCTTTAGAAAATGGTTGAATGTAGATATGGCCATTAACCTCAACAAAAAGAGTACTCATTCCACTTCTGTCACTCCAATACATATGCACTTACAGCATCCTCCAGCCTATTATTCTTATGTCAGTAAATGCAGCCAGTTATAAATCTTAGCCTTTTAGTTGTCTTTCACTCGCTATAATATGGCCATCACCATAAGAATGCACACACACACACACACACACACACACACACACACACACACACACACACACACACACACACATGAAGGCACACGCAAACAGGCCTTCTCTATAATAAGGCCATCACCATTAAAGCTGTCAGGCCTGGAGTGTTCAGTATTACCGCTGAGAAATTATACCTCATTCACCCTGACGACACAGCGTGACCTGCAAACACACACAGCAGTGGCCCCTGCATAGCCATGACACCCCAAGTCATATTTGCATGTACATGAGGGTACCTCACTATGTCAATCCTAGCAAAGAGGTGAATCTTCCCTGCTAAGTGTCAGAGCATTGTATCATTTCCAACTGGGAGTCCACAGATCACCACTGTTAGCGCAGACATGCATATTCTATTTTGCTGCAAGACCATGTTTCAGGTTAGAGCTGGAAGGAACAAGGGAAAAATATGGGCAAAAAAATTGAGGCAGGAGGTGGGCCTATTAGAAAACCTCAAGACACAGTTGAACAAAAAACTGTAATTTGAAGCAGGGGACGGACGGAGGATGGCATGGCCACCACATCTAATGAAGGCTGGCTGGTGGGAGAGGGTTTGTCAAAGTTAGGAGATTAAAGACAAAGAGAAAGGGGAGTGGGTTAAATGTAAGAATAAAAAAATAATGAAATAATGACTTCATATTACATTAAAAAGCAGTGACAAATACTGTTTAATCTGATTTAGTAACTTCTGAGCTCCATAACCTTACCACTAGACACCAGAATTTTGTTTAAAGAAAAGGACTGGCTATAAAAAAATATGCTATGTTTTCTTCCTCTAAAATTTTAACATTGCAATTATTTGCAGATCACACGGGAAAAAGCACTGGTTTAAAGCTACAGCTCTGACTGCATCAAACAGACACATTTTGTGCCCGGAGTGAGTGCTGACACATTTATCACATTAGTATTAGACCCTCTCTCTGTCACCACAATCCTCACAGCTGGTGTTGACATGCGGACCCCAGACACCCCCCCAGCGCCCCCCAGGCCACATGTATGTGTATCAGTATTGCTGTGTGTGAGATCTTTTTATATTCCCGGCAGTGACAGCTCTCTTCTTGTTAACAAAAAATGTTTTTGCTGTTCTACAACATGCTTTTTGGGCTAACCGCAAGATGGGACATAAACAGGAAAAAAACTAAAACGAAGAAGGAAAAAAAAAAGAGTACAGGAGGGGCAGTGAGGAAGAGACAAAGATTGGTGATGCCAGTTTCCATATGACAAGTGGCGACGTTATGAAGATGGACGGGCGGCCGAGATGGAGCGCCTGACCTTTCCCAAAATGCCACATGTCATTGTGCTTTTATGTCACTCCCCGCAAAACAATATGTCAGTGGCATAAAAAATCATTACGCCCTCCCTGAATTATGCTGTTATGGCATACTGCAAAAAATAATCATTAAGATGACATTATTCCACACTTAACTAGGACCAGGATGAGGAGGAGGAGCGGCGCCGGAGGCTCTTTGAATTTACGATTTGTCGTGATTTCATGAGTAGCATAGCCGCAGTGAACCATTGTCTTTTTAGATGTATCGTTATGACTTTTATGATTTGACGTGGGACTTTGGGGAAAAGCTTAAAGAGCATTGATGAGAGAGATCAGTAGAAGAGAGATGACTTTTCACGCTGGAGCTGTCCTACAGTCATCTAATGCAGCTACTATACATTAAGCCTTTCACATTTATTTGAAGAGCGGTTCCACGACAGAGTGAGGAACATGCACTCAACAAAAGTCCTGAGAGGAGAGATTGGATCTGATGAAGTGCCTCTTACCGAGAATTGGCCCATGTAATTGTCACCTTGCAGCTCTATAATATATCTGTACAATATATTATTTGGAATGAGCTATCTAGAGGGAAAATAAAGATCAGGTCCCATCAGAGCTTATTAAAATAGATGGAGCATCTCTTCACTAAATGCTTCAGGACCTCCAGCCATTCAAACAATAATTCACACCTACACCTTATTGTAAACCATTTGGATTTTAAGCAGCTTTTGTTTAGACTTGCTCTTATGTTTTGCATTTTCCCATTGCATTTCTCTCTAGATTTTGCCCTAAAAAAATTGTTTAATCCCTTTTACCTTGTACCAAAGTAACTCATTGTGCTTGACAGAAATGACACAAAGGTTGTAGCAAAAAGCAAACTTAGAAGAAAAAAGAAATAAAGAAAAAATTGAGGAGCGGTTGAACTATCCCATGGCCTAACACTTAAAAAAAAAAAGAAAATGCTTATGGACATAACGCAATTGGGGAAGGACAGTTAACTAACGTGGTTCACAAAGAAGAAGAAAGATACTTACACCTGATTTTGTCAACATCTTAAAACATGTGGTTAAGTCAGGTACTTAATTATTCACTAATAAAATACATAATAATACAAAGTATATTGTCTCCCTTTTACTGATTTAGCGGCAAAGTCACTTCAAACAAAAAAATCTGTACAGATAAAGAACAGTTATTGTTCCTTTGGTTCCTATGGTGAATCCTGGCTTAGACCAATGATGCCTTTATGTCCAATTGAACTATTGATCTGAGGGATTGTACAGTGCCAGACCTTGACATTTTCCCTGGTATTTCAGCTGGAAGATGTTCTAGCTTCAGACGTTTGACCTACATAACCCTGAACATGACTACACACACGGGTGCATGAGTGGACGCCCACACACCCAATACTGTACACGCAGCCAATCCCACACAGTCCTGTCCTATCTCTGTGTCGTCAGTTGTAATAGCTCCTGACATCAGCAGAATTGAGTTTAGAGTCATCTTACAGAGGATGTGGATGTCCTCTGTAAGCCAATCATCCAATCAGTGCTCTTCTGACTACCTGGGTCAAAGGGCACGGTGATGTCATACTTTGTGACAACATGACAAAAAGCCTAAGAGCAGAACAGGGATGAAGAATTTCCCATAGGTTTAGGGTGCTACGTTTTCATCATGATACCATGCACACATACACACACCAACGACACTCTCCAAATCTGGCAGCCAACAATAAAGCACTCAGTGAAACATTTATGGCTTTCATAAACAAGAGCCAGTGATTGATGTTAGCCCTCTTCTTAGGGATTTCTAATAAAGTATGACACATTTACACCCGCGGTCAATGCAGCCAAAGCCCTATTAAACATGTCTGAGAGGATAGATGACCACGGCTCCCACACTAACACACACTTGTGAAGGGAAAAGGAAATTAACCAAACAATGTCTCACTCATGTTTTTCCATACGAGTTATAACAAGCAAAGCACCCGCATGTCCAATTTGCCATGATGACATTTCAGTTCTCTCTGACTGGGCTGTGGGCAGTTTTTGCATCTCTTTGTTTGTTGTATGCCTTGTAATAGTTCTCAGATAGCGGCCCACTTCTACTTGAATGATTAGTTAACAAGTAGACCATGCAGAAGCTCGTTAAACAGTGATATATGATGACGATAGAAATACATTTGCTGTTTTTGCTTTTTTGTTGTTGTAAATCTATAGCATGATCTGCTGTACAAAGAAAAACAATTACTGTTGTTATTAGCTGTTATCACTAAAAAAGTTTCTTCCCAATGCAGAGAAAGCAGTTAAGGGACTCTTTGGATTTTACAACAGTGTCACATCAATTAGAGTGATATATTAACCTAACATGTCTAAACTTATCCACTTATTTCAACACAAACCGAAAACACTGCAAGCCTCATTCTGATATAAATAAAAATTGCCTAATGTAAACCCAGTTTACCAATGTAAAATGCTCAGGAGAAGTACTGGATAGACCCTGGATCAGATGTTCAGAAAGAGAATGGATTGCACCACCAACGCTTTTGATCGATGTCAGTGAAGAAATGTGCTAAAAAAAGTATTTTGAAGTCATAGGAGTCTGGCTTTTGTATTGAACACGCCAAGTGAGATTTGAGTCACGTTAAGATTCAAAGGTCAGAAACACACCGAACTGTCGGAGCACGGAAAACTCAAATTTAGTGTTCTTATTTGGGCTCCCTCTGTGTCCTCTAGGCTATTTGTATGTGAGTGTGGTAATAAACCATGCCATGACTCTGTCTCTCCATTATACTGTAATCATCTAAAAGTAGAGTGGGACATTAAAGTGGGAATAAGGACATTTTAAGAAGGGAAAAAGCAAGAGTGCCAATACCACAGTTATAGAGTGCCACACAAACTTGCTTTCACCTTTAGCCTCTGTCCCACTTGCACCAACAGTGCAGTTAGAGTAACCATTTTCTTTAGTTTAATAGGGATTCTGTTTTCTGTTATAACATTTACCACCTCAAAGTCATTGCATCAGCTATATGGTTCATTTATAACACTAAATGTGCTGTAGTGATGTCATTGTAAATTAACTGACTAAAACATGGTCAGTTAACAACAACATTGTATTAGAAGAAAAACCTTATTGGCTTTATTTTTTCACTAGAATATAAATCTGACTTTCTTCTTCACCGAAATCCAGACTGCCGGCAAATTCCATAGCAGTTTGCGTTTCCAACCCTTGTCACACACCAGAGCAGCTTATGGTCTTTGACTTAATGTTTTTAATTTGAAAATTGTTTTTTGAAACATTCCTATAAAGACGTAAACTAGGAAGAGCAAAGGTTACAGGTTAGGTTAAGTATTGAAGGGCCACTTTGTATGTCAGTCTAATTGTGATTGCCTAAAGGGAAGTTTATAGTGCAGGCCTGCCAGGCTCCCTGCTGGGCCTCCATTCTCTGAAGCTGCTCTTTTACAAGGGTCCCTGCTTGGCACAAAAGGGGCAAACCTGCATGGGTAAAAAGAAAGGGGTGGGCAAGGCAAGTTTAGGAAGCAACTGTTGCTATGTGTGGAAAAACTACATCATAGTGGTATGGTCCTCATTCAGTTTGTTGGTAGATACAGTAAGTGAGTTCTGCCAATGCATGTAAACTAATTTGGTGCAATCATAAAAATAATGGTGTCTAACAATAAACATGTGCTATTGTTTCATAACTTGGGGCGGATTGTTGGTGGGTGGTTGTTATTGACAGAGCGTACCATGTGGGGAGCATGGCTGGTTTGTGGTGGTGGTGGTAGAGGGGAGACTCTTATTGGAATTCAATGGGAGTTAGATCATGGCTGCTGCCTCGATTCCTTTGAGGGGAAAGCTATGGGGGATTAGCAGTCGTTAGCCCATAGTGATGTGAAGTGGAAAGGAACAGCTGGCTCTCAGCTAGCCACATGGTGTGTATGTGTAAAAAGACATGGTAGATGTTTCTTAGAGTCTCTGTCTGTGTGTGTGAGTGCACCTCAGAAGGGGGAATGTGACACCAAAATCCCTCAACTAGAGGTATAGCACTTAAATTGGACCAGCAATTGTCTTCTCTTGCCCTCAGATTCTGCTCACTACCGATGTAATAGAAGTTTCTAGACTACAGGGAGTCTGCTAAACTGTCAGTCCCGCGGTGTTTTACAAGCTCTGAACACTTTGTTATTTTATATAAAAGCAGCCGGGCAGGTTTGCTGAATAGTTTTCCTGTTTTATGTGGGAGGATGAAGGAGGGATGGAAGGAGGAAAACTGTGAAAGAATTGGAAAGGGAAAGGTGGGGTAAACAGGTCTGTTTTACAACTAGGCAAAGAACTGGGCACGTGGCTCTGCACTGAAACCAACAGGACCACCAACCTAATAATGTAGCATATTTCTTCTTTTGTGTATATTGCTTAGAATGTTGACTAAACCCCGTTTGATTTAAGTTTACAAAGTTACTGGAAGAACCACACCAGGTTATGTACAATCAAGCAAATACTTTCACCAATACTTATTATTTATCTAAAGTTACTTAAATGTCACACAAGCCCCTAAGCCTCTAAATCTTTACCTTGTACCACGAGAACCATGTAGTAACTATTGTAATAGCAGGTCTGCAGTAGTTCTGACAGAACAGGGTAAAAATCTGGACTTCCAGGAACGCTTTCCCGATTATAGTCACGGCCTCATGAGAGACCCCAATTCAAACGTTATATGGGATGTATCAGACCTTTGTCTCAACCCCAGTGGGGTCAAAATGACAAGACCTACTCCTCTCATCAATGTCATGTTCTCTCCCTTTCCTTCTCTCTTTCCAGCTCTCTGTCTATCCAGGTCAGGCTATTAAATGGTAGAATACATTACAGGAAAGAGAGGGGGGCTAATAGATTGGAATATTATAACCATACAATAATTTTATGAAAAAGTCAAGGAGGGATCATAGCTCTTATTAACTCCAAGAGAAATTGAGGCTGAAAAATGTTCAAATAGAAAATGTTAATGCCAGGCTATACTACATGTAATTGTGCCTGAGCCATTCCCTAGGCTGGACCCATTCATGCCACTTTATTAGTGGTAATTGAGGATATGAATTATAAATGGGGAGTGATTTCTCTCCTCCCTCTCATTGAAAGTGAAGCGTAATGACCACTGCCATTGTTTAACCTTCATAATCGTGTGTTCCCCTTTCTTTACTTTGCTCCATCTTCTCTGTCTTCTTTTCACTTTCCTTTTCATTGCTTTTCATTCTTTAATTGTCACATTTCCTTCTGCTCAGCAATGTATTTGCTTTTTGCTTAATCCTTTTACACCAGTGGAAACTTTTCAACTTTCCAGTGGGCTACATTTGATCAGGTAAAGTGGTTGCATCTAAATAAGCAAATTATGCTAAATAATTATGCCTTTCTTTGGGGCAATTTTGAACACACTTACCATGACCTACAATTGAAACACAATAAGTAAAATCGCACAATTAATGACACACTTGCAGGCTAGTGGTAAGTGTAGAAAAAATTATATATATACTATATATCTATAGATATATAGATATAGATATATAAAACATGATTCTTCCACACAGTCATAATATAGAAAGACTCAGTTGGGTTTAATTCTGAGAAGTTTTTAAGGTGGTCTTGTTCAAGCAGGCTCTGTAAAATCTCTGCTCTCTGATTGGTCTGTTGGGTGGACTTTGAACATGCCAATTCTACACAAACTTTAATCAAACAACTATTGTGATTTACAGAACTAAACCAGTAACAGCAGGAGTCTATGTGAATCATACACCCCCACGCTCAGATTAGTAGCTCGCCAGTTCGCTTTTACCTTTGCCATAATTGCATAATAAGTCCCACCAGTGATGCAAATGCCCAGAGGCAGAGCAAGCTGGATTTCAATCTTGGCATTATTTCTGAGAAGTTCACTTTTTTTATTCCGGCTTTTTAAAGATCGGCAGCTCCACACCTACCATCCAACAAAGTCCATTAGTCCCAGCCTCTCACCCACGACCAGTCTGCTTTTTATTTACAACATCAAACGTTTCACTCCATTAAATTACCTTTTCTTTCCCCTCCCTCTCTCCATTCTTACTCTCCTCTTAGTTTCATTTAGTTGAAACATGTTTTCCGAAACAAAAGGACGTGGGGTGACGGGGGGATAAAACAGCCCTCCAATGCAGTCTGCAGTGTTTAATAGGGGGAAATAATGGGTAATTGGGAGAAGGTATTTAATAGGAAACCGACATTGTGCTGTAATGCAACTGTTGTTAAATAGAGACTCACTTCATGTCTCTTAAACGTGGATGGCTGCTGCTTGTGATTTTCCTTTTGAAGTTGCGGACCGCCATGCAGTTAAGTGGTGCATGTCCTGAACTGTGATGTCAGAACAAAAGACAATTAAGTGAGTAGGGTTTAGTTTGGTATAGTATGGTAGAGGTATAAGCCATAGATATTGCTCAGTATACAGAGCGCATCACATCTCCTTGTGTTTAAAGCATCTGTGATATATGTGCTGTGCCCTCTATGGGAGTGGATTTGTAAAAGTCATTATATATGGTTGTACACAAGCAAGTTTGTAAAGCAGTCTTGCAAAGCAGATGCAAATGCATGGCTTAATAACAAGTACTGTATATCTTTGGCCTTTAAGTGCACTTTACCAAAATGGAAATGCTTATATAATGTAGTGGTATAACTTAACCATGCTATTTAACAGCACTAGGAAAACTTCCTTCACAAAATTTCAAAGACATTTTACCAGATTGATTGCCACTTGATCTTTTGCAATATTCAAGATGTGATTTAAATACCAGTGAAACCCAGCATTGATTGAGAGTTTGATTTGATCTTGGTCCCTCTTGTACTGCCACATCTGCAGCTTGTAGTGCTGTGTGAAGCGGGCGTCAGCTGTGTGAGCATATAAATGAAACCAGAGAAGAGTGAAAGCTAAACATTCTCTGAGATCAATATTCCAATATCTAACATCAGGGAACTCCAATAAGTACAACGCCAGGGACACTTCAATGGCAACATCAAGGCAGCGGGTCTCACACATACACATGTGCATGCAAACGATTAGTGGGCTTCAGATAGTGATCAGGCCAGCACCATAAAAATCCATCCTACTTACGAGAAATAATCCATTTGGGGACACATTTCAAAATGGTCCACATCATGTCACAATGAAGAGCTCACCAAAAGCTATGGCTAATACCTATCATTTTTGCCTGGAATACACCTTTTCTAACATTTAAGTGAGGTCATATTGCCTTAAGCAGGGTTAAGAATTCACAATCAATGTTCATCAAGTTGGTATCATCCGGTCTAAGCCAAACAAATGTTAATAAATACGGATGGTTGGATCTTAACCACAAGCTTCTTGAATAACAACAGCGGCCATCACTATTCAGTTCTTGTTTGGTAGTAATTGACAGGTAATTATTTGAATACAGATCCATACATGCCCATGGGTGTAGAGAATCTTTTACAAAGTCTCATTTGCAACACGTCCTTGTTGTTCATCTTTCACCCAAATTATTAAGGAGCTCCATTAGCCTTGGACATCTTTGTTTGGACAATAAGCAATGAGGCTGAACTAATGACCCTTATCCTAATCACATTAAAGCGAGGGGAGAGCTGTTTGTTTTTGAGCACATTGGCTCCTGTGTGTGTGTATTAGGACAAAGAAGTGACCCTTGTGACCAGTGGTCATCAAAGCAGTGACCACTGCTGGTCGATACCTTGTCCTTCTCAACCACCTTACTAACCTATCATTCCATCCTTCTCCTCACAAAGCCCATTCTCATGCCCAATCAATGTCAAATTATGGGTTATTTATTGAATAATCAAAAAGGTATTATGGCCGGCTGGCTGACTAGCTGCCGGTGGCTGACAATAGGGAAATAGAAGGTGGCGGTCGGGGAGAGACTATTTATCAGCCTTGCTGCCATGCATGCGTTTAAAATTAGGGTAATCAGTTGGCATGTAAACAGTAGGCCCAGCAGCTGGCTGCCAGAGAGCTGGGCTATTACTCACTTTCCACTTATCATCACTGACGTTTGAGGATGTGTGAGTGCACACATGTGTGTTTGTGGCTAGGCACATGATTTAGAGAACACATTTAGTCAATAGCTAACAACTGTGGAAGAAACAAGTGTGTGTCTGTAATAAGTAATTGATGTTATGTAACTGAACATCACATTCCTGTTAATATTTTGTGCCTTAAACATTTTAATAAATACACAGTGGTTTGATTTAACAATGTAGCCCTTCATTGATCTTTTTTTATGCAACAATTACTAATGGATAATACTGAATGATAATACTAATAGATTCAACTTCAAAGATTCAAAGCTCAATGGATAGATCATTCCTGCGTAACTCAAGAGTAGATTGAGTTACAGTCTACTGCAGTACAGTTGCTTTCAGTTGAGCTCAAAATGGATGTTTGTTACAGGGCCTTGTCTTTGGTGTCACTGGAAAAGGACTGTCAACTCAACATTATTTTAGAATATACCAACCTTTCTTCCATAAGATATTATTATCTGCTAATGCCCTGACAACGGTGGCATGACTACTCAAAAACCAAGAATTCATAATCAATGCAGTAAAGCGTAGGGGATAAGATTTGAAACCCAGAGTCCCTAGGCCACTTGTAAACTAATCTTCCAGGGCAGCCGTTGTGTTAGAGGTCAACAGACATCATTACAGCGGGTGTGCAAGAGGGCAGAGGAGAGGGTAAGACGGAGCAGGCATGTGTGTGTCCATGTGTGTTTGTGTGAAGGGCAGATGAGAGGGCAGGGTTAGCTGATGTGGGCTGATCATCTTTCTCTCTAGAGCTTTGGTCTGTAAGGACTGGCTGTGTGGGCTTTAGTGGCTATTCTGACCAACTTAGAGGACATGACAAGGCAGATAAGTGCACTATAATGCCAAAAGACTACTGTATACACATAAGGTATACTATTTGATAATGCACTAATTTCTAACTCACTAATGTTGGTACAATTTAAGATGACTCATCTAGAACAACACCTGATTATGGTTTGACAAAGATAGGCACGCATTTTTACTGGAGTAAAAGGTAATCAGTATACTAAACAGACTTTAGACTAGACTCAACACACTTTATTCTTTTACATAACCATGTCCAACCATGGCAAAACCATGTGTTTTGTTTCCAATTCAATATCTTTACCTTCCTCTCATGGCTAAACATTTGGGTCTACAGCAATCCCTTGACATTAAACACTGGATTCTGTATAGAAGGATGTATACAATTGTATGTTATGCTTTGGGAATGAGACTAGGTTGGGTTAACCACATTCAGGTTGAAACTCTATCTTGAGAGTCCATCCCTATGTATTAAATAAAGTGGCTTCTGAGTGTGGTCCCCTCAAAGAGCCCTATCAATCTAGGCCATTTATGGACTCCATAAATTACAAACCAATCACGGGGCCTCACTAATGCTCTACTAGAACCATAGAGATGAAGACAAGGTAGAAGAAAAAAAAGGAAGCAGAAAAAGGAAGCAGGTGAATTTAAGCAGCCACTCTTCTAGGTATCTGTCCATCTATTTATCTCCCCTCCTGCTTTTAAGACCTCTCCTCTGTCGACACTTATTGGATGTTGCCATATTTTCATCCCTCAAAAAGCATTAGAAAAGCCAATGCTGGGATGGGGTAAGTGAATTAGAATTGGTTTTTGCCTTCCTGGCCACAGAGGAGGTTGGGTTACCCACAATAAGATCACAATGAGACCAATTTTTTTCCGTTGCCATTCAAAACAAACAATGAGCACCTAATAGCCCTTCAGCATCTGTGGCCTCGCAATGGCCAAAACAGACATGATGGCCTGGTCGATAGATGCCGACAGCTAGATGGACGAGAGGAGTCACACACAGGGTCTGCACGTAAGAAGGCAGCTACCACTTACATAGGCAGACATGCTCTAAGCTGCCTGGAACACTTGTTAGTGGTTGCTGCCAAAGTGTCCTAAGTGCTTTAGAAGACAGCGATCATATCAGTAAAAAGAGAATAGGACTTTATCGACAGAGTGAGGGTGACAGGGAGGAAGGGATATTCAGGGATGGTGGTCATGTCTTAGCAACAAATGGTAAGCGATATAATCTTGAGGCAGACAGATAATCAGTGGTTAACATTTGAGGATTGTAAATCGTGTTTAGTTCTATTCTTTTTGTGTTGTGATAATATCTACCATACAGTAGGAACATTTTATTTTATTTTTATGTCTTGGCACATAAAAAGAAATACTGCCACATTAAACATTGCAAAAAATAATTTGACTTTATTTATTCTGTGAAGGTTCTCAGTCATCCAGGACATCATGAAAAAAAAGGTTGAAGTAAAAGCATCTGGACTCAGTTTTACAAATGTGTTTAATTAAGCACAACTCTTTACCATACCATCCCATTTCTCTCTTTGCTTTTCAATCTTTCACTACACATACCCAGATTAGTTTTTTCTTTACAATTAAATGTCAATTTCAATATTAAATACGTCAGTGATTTCAGGTCTTGCATTTGGGAAATGGAGGTAAACATTTGTGGTAAAAAGAAAAAGGTTATAGCAACTTGCTTGCAGTTTTAATCACTATGTGGCTCACTGTAAAGTACAACTGTCTGACCTCACACTGCCCCTGGCTAATAACATTAGGACAGACACATCAGTGTCATAACAGGGTCACTCTCTGTGCACCTATGCACACGTGTGGATGGCCGCATACGAAATGACTGAGTAACATGCATATAAGCACACACACAGAAATGTCCTGGCTCCCCTGGGTGAGCTGCTGAAGTAGCTCCCCTTACTGGTTGCTGCTCATTACAACCCATTAGTCAGGTGCTTCTATCAGCTGCGTGTGGGGTCACCCTTCACTGGCTAACAAGTGGGCTAACGGAGTTAGCCTGAGAGAGGCTGAGGGAGGAGGGGAGGTTACACCTGCCCAGCACATACGCTCACCCTGGGGGTATCGATTGCAACCGCTGCTTCACCTTTGGCTCTCTGACCTCACAACGATGTGTTTATTTACTCCATCCCCAAACACATGTTTAACACGCGCCACCGGTCACACACACATCCATGGGGGACATTAAGGCGGTAACAGAGGGTCCAGTAACTGTGATTTAGATCCCAAAACATGCAGCTAGGAACCTTGCTAACCTTTCTTATAATTGATTTTGGTGAAAAATAAAAATCTATGGTTTCAAATAAGCAATAGAGAAATGTATGAATGGGGGTTTGATGGAATCGGAAAAACAAAAGGGATAAGGGCAGTAAACATGGGTTTGCCAGCATTTAACACAAATTACAAATTAAACCAGAAATGACAAATAAAAACTGTTTTCTTTTTGCCATGGTGGATCTACATTTACATTTATTCAGCGACTTACATTGTTCTAATGTAATTACCAGTGTTACAGTCACTGGAGGAAAGGTGGGTTAAGTGTCTTGCCCAAGGACACAACAACAGTATGAGCTGTGGGGAGAGCAGGAATTGAACCGCCTACCTTCCGGTTGAAAGACAACCGGTCTACCCACTGAGCTACTGCCGCCTGCACCGATCTGTGAGCTTTCAGTTTATAACAGGCAGAATGCCAGTCTACTACCCTTATGACAACTGTCCACATACTAACTTAAAGTCAAAATGTCATTTAAGGACCTAGGTTATCAGGAAAGGATCTGACAAATCCCACATATACTTCCACTTCTTCACCGTGTTTCTCCACAACACCTCCTTCTACTGATCTATTTTCTTGACACTTCAGCTGATAACATTACAACACAAAGGGTCTCGATATGCAACATAGACTTTTATGAGTCTGCCAACCCTCTGATGAACTTTACCTCGAGCCACTGTGTGAGAAAGACAATTCATCATGCTGTTAAGAAGGGGCTGCTCTTTTACATGTTTCACTGTGTATAAGCACAAAATGACCTAATTTTTAAACAATGCCCTTGCAACATGTTGACAAGTATGACTATAGACTGTTTTTATTACTAATACATCAGAAATATTTTTTGGGTGTGGTTGACATTGTATTTTGTAATTGCTACTAATTATTTTTATGGAGCGATATACAATATAATAAAGACACAAACAGCACTGCAAAGTTCAACAACGGAGGCAACACCAAAGGACTTTGATAAGAAATGACTCAATTCTTGAAAATAATAAAACTCCTCTGCTAAACACGCATTTTCTATTATGACTGAATTGGGGCCCTATTGGACTTTTGCACCAACCCTAATCAAGCACCACTGGATAAATGGGAATAACAGTGTGTAGTTGTTCCTATGCTTTTGTGCATGCACATGTATATATATATATATATACTGTACATATAGTATATATATATATATATATATATATATATATATATATATATATAGCCAGGCCGACCGTCCATAGTGATTAGTAGTAAAATTTTAATGCACGGCCCATACATATGTCTAGCTGTCAGCTTTACGAGGCCGTTTATACAGGCAAGCTTCACCATGCCAGCTTGGACTAGACCAGCCAGGACACTGCTTTGTAACACACACACATACACAGGCAGTGTGTCTGTTTCTGTCATGGTCTCTTTTAGCAGCGCCACAGGGACCAGTACTGTCACGGCGCTGTCAGTGCTGGATGCTTGGGGCCCTAAATGAAGGCATCAAGCGCTCTCATCCCCAGCTGTAATAAAATCCAGTCAACAAGCCCCCGCCTCGGGCAACACATAATGGGCTTTTTATTTCCGTTTGGTCGCCTCAGCCTACAGAATTAAAGCCCAGTTTGGTGAATCGAGGACAAGGTGACCTCAAGGTCAGTAAGGGAGCTAGTGGATGGAGCCTATGGGTTTCAAGCCAAGAAGCTGTCATGAAAACAAAATACTTGATTTTGTTTGTTAATTTTGTTTAAGGATCACAAAAAAATGCTGTTTTCCAGTGCACAGTGAGACGGACATGGCATGTCCAAACAAAGCGGTCCAGCATGATCAGATCTGGTGTGAGGTAATCTGCTAAAGACGACAAAGACATCACGGCTCTGAAGTAACCCTAATTCTAATGTGTTACTGTTGTTGACGTTTACATTGGGGTATGTAAAGTATAAAAATACAAGACAAAAATTGATATAATCTCATAGTATGTCCCAAATAATTAAGTGACCAAAGAGGCAAGAGTGGAGATAGTCCATATGATAAACTAATATTACACCACTGAAAAAGAAATATTTGAAAAAATCAATTTAAATAATCACATCCTTATTATTTCTAATCATTATTATTAGTTCAGTCAAACAGATAAGGGCAAAAACTCATTTGTATTAAAATATCAAAATACGGTAAAAGTTATTGGCTGCTATGGTAATTAGTTGCGTTGTATTTTGGCACAGTCGCCTAACATGTTCTCAATGACCTTAGTGACTCTCATTTCATGCCCTCTACCTGCCCTGCTTACTGAGGTACAGGAAGCAAATGAGCAATGTAGAAAGGGTCATAGGTCAGGCCATGTTATTGTGTCACAGCAGACTAACTGGTGGAATGTGTTAAAGGCATTGCTTAGTCATATGACGGAGAGAACAGGATACTCCAAAGTGGTGGTATTCAGTAATGAGGGGAAAAAACAACAGGGACAGACTGTAAACAGCGACAGGTGTCCTGTTAGGTTAGACTTACCAGAATACACACACACTTGCAGTTGCACATTCACACACCTGCAGGGAAGCATATGGCACAGCTCTAAAGAAAGTGTTTAGTCTTTGGTCACTGACAGGTTTATCTTCCAACTTATTAGACACCAATTAGATAAATCATTTCAATTCCTATGAGACAAGTGGCTGAGACAATGCCATGTGAAAATAATAAAGATTATTTCTGTGCAACGTCAAAATACTTTATTTAATAAAGTATCTACAAATAAAGGTTTATGATGTTTAACCAGGTGTGACTAACTACAGCCTAAAATATGTAGACGGTCTTTTTAAGTTTTGAACTTCTGCAGGTGTTGTGTATGTTTTGTTATGTTGTAATGTGCGATGTCACTCAACTGTGCCAATTCCTTTACGTTAAACGTTTCAAGGGCCATCTGAGTGGCGCCTTTGCATATGTGTGTGTGTGTGTGGCTATAACATCTTGATGAACCAGTATTGAAAACCAATCCATATTTAGTAAATCATGGCAAGCTTAAATAACTATATACCAGGTTCGGGTTGTTCAAGTCAGTCAGCACCAGAGGTGGGCAGAGTAGCCAAAAATTATACTCAAGTAAGAGTAGTGTTACTTCAAAATAATTTTACTCAAGTAGAAGTAAAAGTAGTCATCCAAAACATTTCTCAAGTAAGAGTAAAGAAGTATTTGGTTAAAAGACTACTCAAGTACTGAGTAACTGTTTGATCATAATGTCTGATTTTGATTTGAAGAAATTAAAACATAAAACTTTTGTAAACTTTTGTAATAAAACAGTTGGCCTGTGTGTGGGCAAAATGAGGCCAGGGTGGTTTATCCTCACTTTCAACACTGAAAACAGTAGCCATTTTTCCTGTTTTCCAATCGTCTGCTGTGTGTCAAAAGTATGTGCCTTCACAGTCTGTGTGTGGTTATGTGACTCCATGGCTACATCTGATTGTTGAAACACAGTCATGTGGTAGATCCACTAATGGCAAAAATAAAGCATAGAATGTGTAGAATAAATGGTAAAAAAATAAATAAATAAAAATAACTGGTCGAATGTAGCCCAATGTAACTGAATAAAACTAGTGTTAACTACTGTAAGAAGTTCATTTTTCATCAAAAGTTAATAACGTAAATGTAACAGAGTAAATGTAAGTCATAAATACCCACTTCTAGTTGGTGTATATCTTACACTCAGCTTTGCAGAACCATCTTGAAAATCTAAGCTTTGTAGCTCAATATCTTTACCCTACAGTAAACCCCTTTTTTCATTGTTAATTGTCTACAGGTGGAAACATTCATGGTATCACCTTCAATCTGTCTGCTTGACAATAATGTATAAATATAAGACCATGCATCCAATAGCGACAACTTAATGTCTCAAAACACTGTGGTCTATGGCAGACCCAGTACCTCAACATGGAAGGTTGGAAGGCTGTGACCAATTATCCTTATTGCACTCAGGTTGTCAATTACACAAAACTTCATGACACAATTTTACTTAGTGATTTTTTTTCTTCTTTGACTAATAGAGTTGGCTTACCATCACTGTTGTACTCATGAACATCTCAATGATAACACCAACTAGACTGTTTTGCTTAATAGAGTGTGAAACCTATATCTCCTTTAGGACATAAAGGAAAGGATGGCTAAAATAAATAAAGGGAAGGAAAGGTACAGTTGTGGAAGATGAAGGAGAGGACAGGAGGAAGACTCAAAGAAAAAGGTGGAGAAATGAAATATGAATACACGACATGAATGTCCTCACCCAGATGGAGTGGTCATATAGGCAGGTACCCTCCAAATGAACCTCCACCCTCCTTGTATTAACCCCCATTCCCCACCCCAATATACTGAACCCCACCACTCTGTCATGCTATTACCTCGCTGTCTCTTTCATTATCTGCCGTGAACTCTGGGTAACCTCGTCGTGGCCATTCTTTATGTCACGGCCCGCAACGTGAGCTGTGATTTAGGCCCATCCAGTCAACCTAATTTGATTTCATCATCACAGGGCATGGGCGAGAAACAGTGGGGGGAGAAGTTGTGGGGGTAGAAGTGAAGGAGGTAGAGGTGATGTTCATGAAGGGTTTGGAAGGAAAGAGGTAAGGCAATCCTAGGAGGGGTCATATCGGTAAGCGCTAGCGAATGACTTGAAGAGGCTAATAAAGTAATCAAGGCCTTCGTTACATGGCCATAATATTCACCCTAAAACACTGATAACTATCACTGCGCCCAATCATTAGCCAGCATTAATGGATATTTCCTCCTCTCCTATCCTTTGCTCCACTCTTTCCTTATACACCTCTCATTTATGTGGTGCATGCTGTTCCAGGATCCTTAAAGTTTTAAACCTTCATGGTGATCTTCAAATCATTAATCAGATCTTTAAAATGATGCTAAAAACACTTTTGGAGTGTTCATTTCACCGGTCAGAAGTTTATAAACCTTACATTAGCTGACAGTGCAAGCTAAAGAATGCATACAATATTTAAAATACGTGTCACCAGAATAACATTTCTTCATTGAGCTTAAAAGGTTTTTGACATAGAAACAATCTTAAGTCTCACTGATATTGTTTCTGCTAGAGAATTACTTAACGTGTAAAGAGAGAGCTACAGATTGCTGGTTGCTATCACCGGCACACACTGAAAGACACACAGACATGTACCTCCTCTGTTTGACATCCAGACACAGACACTGTCATTGCATGGTAATCATCAGCCATTAGGATACATGGAGAAAGACAACAAAACAGTGCCTTCATAGCCAAACCAGCAATTATCTTTCACTCGACACACGTAAAAGAAAACAATCCAGATTGTCTGCACTACTGTGGGTATAAATGTAGTTAGCTTTGAATTGAGAAAATTATGTTATGGCAGTAAGACTGTTAGTCTGTTATCAGGCTTTTTGACAGAAACCAAAATTAGACTCTTACACAGCTATCAGTTGTATTCTGGATGCCTGGTGGCAAGTCATAAACTATCATCATGTATGTGTGGAAGTCCAAATTCAATAAAAAAAATAAAATATTGTTATTGAATATTCTGCACCAAGGTATACTGACAAGGACCACTGATTGAATACAGACCTAACATCATATGAAAAAAAAAAAACAGTAACCATTTATCAAAGTCAGAGTCCAAGTGAACGCCTCTTCACTCTTCAATACAACTCTTTGCAAACTAATGCATAAAGATGGTTTCAAAAAAGGTGGAAAAAAGGACATATTTTTTCAGTGTATGTGTGTTGTAACAAAGTCAACCCGGGCAGTCAAAAACTCTCCTGATACAAACATGCACAACGAGATTTCCATAGGGTCTTCAACAGTTAGTCAGTCATCGTGTGATCATTTGTTTGTATTTTAGTAAATCTGTTGGTTGAGTGCTTGATGGTTTAGATGTATTATTTATAGTTTCAGCCGATGGGTTGTGAACATGAGAGGATTTCAGACAGTGCTCACTTTCCAAAGATAAGCTAAGTGCTAAGTTTTTCCAACTTGTATATGGTATTAACTTCTTTTATGTGTGATGATGCTGCTTTTATTTCTTAAAGGTAAACACATAAACATTATGTAAAAAAAAATAAAATAATTAAAGGTCATTGGTTTTATCCTGAGACTCACTGCTTCAAAAACGTTTGGTTTTATTACTTTAGTTTTCTCTCTTGTTGTAATTATTTCAATTTCTACTTATTTCAAGGCAATTGTCAGTGGCCGTTCTCATTTCTATGACACCAAATTTGCCATATAGCCACCTTGGTTGTTGTTCCAAGTCAAAAGCTCTAATTCAGAGACTTCTTTACAAGGTAAGTTCAGGTGTGGATCATTTATACCTGGTGTGACACTACAAGACCGTAAATAGGCCAAGGACCAAATTACAGATTTAAGAATGGGTTATATAAATATTGTGCAGTAATCACCACTGAAATAACATAAATTCTAACCTTTTCACCAAATGCATTGAAATAAATTGTGAAAATGTTCAAAATCTACCTACCTGCGTGCATTGCTCTGAACGCACATTGTGCCAATAGTCTCTCTTTGTTGGAAAGCATCAGTGCTGCAGCAGCAGAGCAAACAAGCAAGACGTGACACTTCAATGACGGTTAAATATTTAATCAGCAGCAGTTATGTCTGCCAGGTTATGCCTCCATCTGGGTAGCAGCCGAGTGTGAGGCTGTGCATGTGTGTGTTTTTTGAGACCTTGAAACTGTAAATGAAAAAAAGTGTCTGCATTCCTCTCTCTTTTGCATTGAGTTCACAAACTGGCATAATTACAATGACACAGCTGTATGCAAAGGCCATATTTGTAAGATGTTAAGTGTAAAAGTATTATTGATAATGATTATAGTCATGATGATGTGTGAATGTAACAGACTGGATGATGTGTATTGTATGATTCAGGTGCTATCCAAAACTCTATTTGACTGATGTATAATGTAGAAACTTTTTTTCAGGGGCTTATGGGATTAAGTCATTTTTAGAGGATATTACAGTCACTGTGGCATGCTTTGTCAGGGTTAATATATATATAGTCAGCCTATTCTCATTGCCAAAGCATATTATAGTAATGTTTGGCTAATGAATATTCTCATTGTCCAGTGTTCTATGTTGTATAGGATTTGTGTAACTTATGCATAAAAATTGTGTTTTAATAAATGATGTGTTGACACTAGGTTCTATCTCAAAAGTGGCACGCCAATAGGCTCCAACTGCATCTGCACAATGGGACCACTTGGCCCAGTAACCTCTCATGGCTGATTTTCACTTGTATAAAAATTGTAACCTGCCAACATTTTTTTATGTAGTAAAAAAGTGAACTTACCTGTGAAGAGAAACCAATTGGAAAGAACATGGAAAACACAAAAAGAAACTTAATTAGGAACATTACAAAGCAGCACATGGCTTGTATTTCCACATTCAGACTGCCTAAAACCATGTAATGATCTTTATGAGAAAAGACTTATTTCATAGCACCACAAGATGACCATAAATCCAAATGCACATTATTGCTCACCACAGTCATTATGTGAATAGCATGCATGTCAACTCTTTAATGTATGTTTTATCCAGGAAAAAGTAGACATTTAAATACCACCCAGAAACAGAAAAAACCTTGTTAAATTTGAGTCGGGTACAGACGTTCGCTCAATGCAACCGCAATCCTCACTCCACCCTCCGGGCCCCCCTCCGTCCCTCTCTTCCCAGTGTGGTGTAAACACACATTGTTAGGTTAGGGGTTAAAAGTGTTGTTCTTAGATTCTCTCAGCACTAATCTGATTTCTCCTCTCTTTGCGCATCTATATTTATTTGGTTTTGTCAACACTCACGTCTCCCTGTTTCCCTCTCTCTCTCGCTCCCCCACTGCCAGTGTATTGATCGTTGCTAATGGATTGGCTCTGATTCCGGAGACGTCTAACATGCTTTCCTATCCTCTTATTTTCACCCGGGGAAATCAATGAGGAAAGGCCTGCAAATTTAGACAAGATCAGGTTTTAAGGAATCTACAGTGCGACACGGCCCACCGGCGTGTGAGGAAAAAGTAAGTATGTGTGTGTGTGGGACAGGTGACAGATGCTATTAAGAAACACTACGTGGATGTATGTGAACTTACTTCTAGTTACCTTCTTTTAATCACCACCATAGAGGAAACTGTGCAACATGTTTATTTATAAAGAAAGTCTCAGTGTAAAATTTTGTTTCTGCCCATCCCCAATAAAAATACATAAGGAAATGCATTTGTCCCTGAGCTAAACTAGTTGAGTTGACATTAGTCGACACTACTGTGTTTCAAGCGTGCATGGTTACGCGTGTAGTGCGTTATTATTTTGTTTCCTCCTTTGTATATTGTAATAGGACTGTAAAACGTGGCCTTTGGCCAATCAAATGCTTACATACATGGGGTTGTTGCTCCCATTAAGCAATAACATTGGAAATGGTAACAGAAAATATTACTGGAAAAGTTGTTATTCCAAAAATGTATAAATGGAAGCAAAGGGAAATGCACTTAAAGCCACCCTGAGTAACTTTTAACCAGCAGAGGGTGCAGATCCTTCACTGTGCAACTGTTCCAGCAGCAGCTTAATCTTTGTTTGTGACGTTTAAGATGGCAAGTTAGGGGCGCAGTGGCTCAGTAGTAGAGGGTTTGCCACTCAATCGGAAGGTTGGTGGTTCGATTCCCTCTCTCCCCACAGTCATTTTGTTCTTGATCAAGACACTTAACCCACCTTGCCTCCAGTTGTGTTCCAGCTGAAACACTGGTGAACAGAAGCTTCCACCGTCCCAGTGGCAGGAACGCCACTTTCTAACTTGGTTTTGATGCATTGTATTGATGTGGTGGATTGTTTTGTTCTCCTTGCTCTTGTGCTAACACATCCTTACTGTTGATATTCTATAAATGGAAACAAATGATTTGGAAGATGGATATTTTTGTCCACTGTCTGGTAACCCATCTATTTGCTTTACTATGAATAGAAATGTTATTGTTGATTGTCACTGATACAGCCTGGAGTATCTTTGCTTTCATTGTTTCTTCTCATACTCATTTCTAAATAAAAAAAACAAAGGTTGCATTAAGGAGTGAGGATGACCTTCACTTAAGTAAAATCTTAATGTGCAAATAGGCACCTGCACATACAAGCAGGCATCCGCAGAGACAAGGATGCACCACGAAGAGAGACAGAGGTCCCCACTGCTGCTCAAAGAACGGATGAAGCTGTGTTAAATCTGAGAAGGTAATCAATGGCCAATGAAGAGTGTGACTGTGTGTCTCGATGAATGTGTATGTGGAGGGGTGTGACATGGAGGGGGCAGAAGGGCCCAGCAGATTTGAAACTCTATCCTGGGGCCAGATCATTTATAAATGGGAGAATATTGATGATTTTAGTGTGTGTCCGTCTGCTGTGTGGAGGTGGGAAGATATCAATGTGCTCTCTGGCTCTTCACACAGCAGAGCAAATTGGAGGAGTTGTCAGGAGTCACAACATGAGGGGCCAGCCAGGGGAACGAGAGAGCTCCAGACAGCACGCCATCGAGCTGACTGTTGGTTATGAACAGGCCCCGTGGCATGCTGGGAGACCATTGGATAAAAAGGATTGTTTGTATGATAAACCAGTCTTCCCACTGTATTTTGTCTAGATTTTTAAAAATGACAAACTAGGGGATACCTAACCTCCTCTATGAATTACATCAGTATAGAAATATGATTCACATGTGATTACTCTTTTAAGATCCCTTCCAGGATATTTTAAGTAACTTTGCAAAAGCTAAAGTTAATGAACCAAACAGCACATAAATCAAATCAATCACACAAAGACGGTCATTTACATACTATAACTAGATCAGTTCATGTGCAGTGTTGGGTCTGGTATCTGGAGGAAAATCTTTTTTGCCTTTTAGCATTTTAGCATTTGACAAAATATTGAATAGGAATGGGATTTTGAGGATTGTGTCGTAATAAATCGAGATGACAGTGTATGGAAGAGGCTGTTTCTCCAGCCAAACCCCTCCCCTGCCCAGCCCCTTTTACCCCTTCGACTTTCACTCTCCACACACAGCAACAGAGTGCTTGCCGCTTTGTCCTCTTACACAAACATTCCCACAGCAAAGGGGGCAAAAAACCATTTACCCCCTTTTACTTACTATCCCCCTCAGTCCTAATCTGCCCCTCCTCAGATTCAGACAGAAAAGGGAATCCAGCCTCACTTTCTCCCTCCTTGCCTCCAGCCAATTTTTCAACCCCAATTTCACACACAGGACATACACGCACATACAAAACTGGACCTTCCCGGTCAACAGCTGTACATGAGGTGACAAATTGGGGTCTTTGTCTGCTTAAAATGGGTGGGGGAAGCCCTACTTTGCACACACATGAACACACACAAACATTAAGCCATCCTCCGCCATTGTAGCGCAAGTTCCATTGCAGAGCTGACAATGCATGCTGCCCTGAAGTTTAAGAGAAGAAATATGGTGGTGCCTTTGTGGGAGGTAGAGAGGTTCAGTTCATTGAGGGAGTGATATAGAGACTAATAGATTAACAGAGAGAAAGACAGAGAGTGAAGAAGAAGAAGAAGAAGAAGAAAGAAGAAGAAGAAGAAGAAGAAGAAGAAGAAGAAGAAGAAGAAGAAGAAGAAGAAGAAGAAGAAGAAGAAGAAGAAGAAGAAGAAGAAGCAGAAGAAGAAGCAGAAGAAGAAGAGAAGAAGAAGAAGAAGAAGAAGAAGAAGAAGAAGAAGGGAGTAATAGAAACTTATAGGAGGAGAAAAAAATTTGAGGCTGAAAAATTTAACCTGGCATACATTTATTTCATTAAACCCCTGGCATCTAAGCAATAATTAGGTGAATTAAGTACATGTGGAAAGTGGGGTTAAGATATGGGTAAAGACAGGAATTTTGACTTCATTTTTCTGTTACACTGTTCCTGTGGAAGGTTTGGTTACAAATGAGTCCCGACAAACCTAATTAAGATGCCTAAAAGTCTGACCACACTTTATTACAGTACTCGGTTCTCACCAAACACACTCCGACACAGACTAATCACATCGTTCACATTACTGGCAACTTCAATGATTGTGCCACATTTACTGCTTAAGGTTTCCCTTTTCTTTAGGCTATGATAATTTTGTTTCCTTTCAAAGGCTGCTGAAATATTTTGAATAGAATCATAAATGTTGATTTCCTTTGTGAAAGACTTTTTTCTGATAATCTGGTTTCCTATAGGGTACGGAAAGTAACTCTAACTGGATTCCCGAAAGCTGTGACCTGCCTTCCTGCCTTGTCAGAGCAAAAGCCATTTAATAATATCTACTTTCTTTTCACTATAAACTGGGGCTAAGCTACAGACAATAAAAGAAAATCAACCACTGGATTGTGCAACTCAGGATTTTCTACAGAGATGTGAGAACATGCACATAAACATTCAATTTTAACTGTACATTTAAACAATTTTTATATGTTCTATTGGTGTGTATTCCTATTATCTGGTAGTTGATATCCAAGAATTGATATGCTCTAGAAACCCTCAAAGCCTTTGCACACACACAAACACACACACACACACACACACACACACACACACACACACACACACACACACACACACACACACACACACACACACACACACACACACACACGCAGACAGACAGACACGCACACACACACTCAACATGCATATACATAGCCAGTGGTGGTGGGCTGACCCTGAGGGTGAAAGAGCTAAGCATTTGACAGACTCCACCTCTTAACTTGTTAACTTGCTAATTAGACCTCACAGTCACTTCATGGGACCGGACAATAGACTGCAGGCTGAGCGATGAGACACAGACCCTAAAAGCTAGCAACCCCCCCATACACACTCTAGTGATGTGACCACCTGCCCCTTCTTGCTCACCAAATAACAGTGTGTGTTTGCCTTTGTGTGTCCATATGTGTGTGTGTGTGTGTTAGTAGTAGTCGACTTGGGGATCGCTGGTTATGTGTGGGGTCTTGTTGCCACGGGAACGGGGGGGAAAGGGGCAGGACTGATATATAGGACGGAAGGATATTTCCCCCTGTCGTTACTCCTATATGTCTCTCTCTCCCTGGTCCTTTATACACACAGGCAAAGCCTGGAGTAAAGAAGCCAAGGATAATGCACAGTGTTTGCCCAGTGGTCTCCAGATCGGGGCTAAACGGGGTTAAACATCTACTCATGTTAGAGTCCCGTTCTCTGAGTTCTGTCATTAGTGTTCTCTGAGTTCTGTCATTAGCCCGCAGCTTAGAGAGCTATTACGGACACAGCTGCTGCTACTTGCTGGGTAAACACACTCACATGCACATAGACTCGATGCAATAGCAAGCAGCCCAAAGGGAACGTGTATTAGGCCTGTTTGTGGAACGAGGTTGGCAGGAATTACAACAACAGTGACTGTCCTACTGGCATCAACGAGCAGCTTTACTTCATGTGTGTAATGGTATGTGAGTGTATGGGCAAGGTGTAAAGCGCTGGATTAATGTGCCCAAAGTTCCATTTATTGTGGCCTCCGATAGTAACAATATAAAAGTCCAAGTACATAAATTCTGCCAAAACATGGAAAATACAATTGAGCACATTTGTGTTGACATCTCAATTGAAATGTATAAAAATTAAAATATTTATGAGGCTGCCTTTTTGATCACTTAAGTTCTAGTTTCTTATAGTTTATTCATTGTTAAGTATCAAATGGAAGCAAGATTAAACAGGCAACAGTAAAGCAAGTATGAATTTACCTATGTAAGCTGGACACATATCATTCAGACATGATGCACATCTACTGTATCTATCACAAATCTCACATTTACTGGCAACAAGAAAAAATAGCACTTTGCTGTCGGTATAGTGAGCCTCACATAAGATGTTTGTAGCTCCCTTTGGCCTCATGGCATCTGGGAGCGCTGTGGGGAGCCTGTGTGTTAAATAAATGACTGGGGAGTTTAGCCCATGTGCTAACCATGTTAGAATAACACGAGTGGCGCAGGCCCAGCCAGGCAGCACTCAAGCCTAACGGAGGGCTCTTCCGTTGGGTCGCCTCCCACGGGTGAAGCTCAGGCCTCGCCCAGAGCCTTGTATATTATTCCCTGGCAAAGTCTTTGTTTTTCCTCAGCTGAGACTAGTTAGATCAAAGAGTGCTTTAACCTTCCGTCCCCTCATCCCTCTACCCAGACCGAGTGCATTTTAGAGCTACCAAGGTTGAAAGAGGAAGAATGGGTGCCAAGGAAGGTGTAAAGTGTTTGTCTACTCATCTGAAACAACCGGCTGTATGGCTTTGGGAGTTTTACGACCACAGGGGGAGACAAGAGGGAGAAAGAGAGGACAAGAAAAAGGAAGAATAAATGATCATTACCGAGTTGGGATATACAGGTTGCATTTTTGTGGGTCTTCAGTTTTATTTTATTTTTTTTTAAATATAGCACTTTTCCTCCTACTGTAGTAGGCACTCAAAGTGCTTAACAATAAAAGTATTTTGCAAAACATAGATTACATTTTGTCAATTTCCCATTCTTCTTGACACATTGTATGTATGCGTACACTGGCAAGGTAAAGTGTGTCCTCATTTGTCCTCCCACTGAATTCTTATTGCAGACATTTAAAGCATATAGGACCCTTCAATGATACATAAGCTCAGCTTGTCTCTCTTTAAAATGTATGTCCAATTCAGTGTAGTACAGTGGTCTCCAATTGTGGATCTTCTTGCTGATTATGATTATGAAGACAGTCTCATGTATCATGATTTTGATTGGGACCTAGATTATTAGCAACATTGGCTGTAGGTTCAATATTGTGGATGTCTTGTCAGGCTTCACAGGCCTATTGTGATTCTATATGTGCGAGAGAACAGTCCCTGAGTCTTGTACTGTCTACAGTTTTAACAGAAGCAGTACAACCCACTCATTCAGCTGTCCATGATATCTCTGTATGTGGAGTCTCTGTCTTTCTGCATCTGTTGGTTGTTGTTGATCATCCTTCCCCCTCTTTGTCTGTCTCTTCAGAACTACTCACTATCTTTTTTTCTTATTCACCTTCCTCCCATCACCAGCTTGTCTCCCGCCCTCCTTTCCTCTCCAGCGACTCTGGCTGGCATCTGTTAAGCCGCTAAAGAGAAAGTGTGTATGCATGCATATGTGTGTGCGTTGGTCTTGCTGGGTTGGATTTGAACAAGCCCATGCCTGTTCTGCCCGGTGGCCTATGAAATGAGAAAGGCAGCCACTGTGCTGCAGACCTCCACTGATAAATCTACCAGGGTTACCCCACCATGAGTGCATCTGTACACTTGTGTGTTTGTGTGTGTGCCAAATGCATGTGTTTGCATATATGTAAGCGTGCATGCATGTAAAGTGCATGTGAGTAGTGATCATCTGTGTTTGCGTCTTCAGCTCCGTGACGCCAGAATAGAGATTTGGAGAGATTTGATTTCACACACCCAAAGCCATGTGTGTGTGTAATCTCCCATCATTGCCCTAAATGTGTGACATTAAAACACCACTGAGTCGATTCTTCTTCAGACATTTGCTTTTTTTTTCATTCTAGTCGTTTGTCTCATTTTTACCCATGTGCGCATATTTGCCTCAGGAGAATTAGAGGTCATGTTTCCAATCTATGAAGCACTCAAAGACAGCGGCAGAGAGTGGTAGAGTGAGCTAGAAGCCGACACAGAGAGGGGGCCATACAGGGAGCACTCAAAGCCTGGGGTTACCTTGCTTATGACAGTGAGGTCAGATATTGAAGAGGTGAAGTCAATACAACACACCATTTAGCAGCCATATTCATCTGGAGACAGTCAGTTTCTCATCCTCTCACATTCAAGAGTGAAAGAAGGATGGAAAGGAAAAAAAGAACTTACGAAGCTTGTATTGTGATTTATGGCTAGTATTCATAAAATATAATTACAGATGGGGAGGGATTAAGGAGGACCAATTTCAAAATATTTATATAAAAAAATGTACTGTAGTAAAGACAATTCTCTCCTCCCTGAATGGGTTGTACTTGATAGTGTGACAACCATTACCATTGCTTGCCCACAACTGCAACAGAATATTTTTCTTTATGAAAGAAACATTTAAAAAGACGGGCTTGAGTGTGCTACGGGCCAATACTGAAAAAGTGTTAAAAAGTGTGGCTTGTCTACAGACTTTGAAAAAGCTGGTTGTTAGCAGATTAACTAATTACCAGAGCTACCTAACATTTGTATTTTATCATGCAAAGACGGGAAACAACTGATAATAACCAAACAATTCCTGATTGCTGTTGTTTTATGAAACTGATTTTGAAACACGGTTCTTACAGGGTTGGAGTGTAAGTATGTTTTAACATCCCAGCAGTACTGCTGCTACACAAGGAACACTACCACAGTTGTGACACTCACCAAGGGGCTCGTTCAACAAAGCAAATATTGTCCCACCCACACAGAAATGAACACACAAACAAACCTTCAAAGGAACACATCCACCCAAACACACACTATAATAATTCATAGGCAAGGGCCAACATAGACGTGCAAGTGTACGCATCTTTACGGCATGCACGAGCACGCACACATACATGGAGGTCGTTGAGGCATTCTTTATGAGCGAGGGCCTGTTGTGTCTTCTATATTTCACCTCTTTAGTGTGTGTGAGGAAAAATATCTTCAAGTCACGACAGCTGTAATTGTGGAGCACATTAAAATGGGTGCAGGGTGACACCTCTAACCACCTTCTATTAAGAAACACACACTCAGACAGAGACCCCCTCCTCTCACCATTTCTCTATCTCACACACTAAAGTGGTTTCATTGTGGTCAAACGAGGAAATGAGCATCACTAAATGCATCAAAGCTGAATGCTTTGCTTTGTGTACATAGTGATGTCTTGATTATATGTGTCAAATATCTGACCATTTTCTTGAATAGACAGGTCTGACAGGTAAGAAAGAAGGCAAAAAGAAACCTTTTATGCAGAAAAATGTCAAATGCAGAAGAAATAGCAGCATTAACAGACAAATAATACACAGTGAGGCTGTCATTCCAAGGTTTGTTTTTTGTTTGGAGCTTTATAGAATTTAAAAATAGATCATGTAAAAATGTTCTTAAAGTCCAATTCAATCATTTAAAATTAACTTCAAAACCAAATTATGTATACACATTAGATGCTTTGTTTAAATAATAACACAAGACCTAGCCTCCTTCCCTAATATTCATATAGTAATGTACCTCCTTTTAAGCATCTTCTGTTAAAAAACACCTGGGTATAAGTATTAATGCGTAAGTAATCAGTGCAGCTGATAAGCCAGGAGAGGGCTTTGGTTGGAAACAATGGCAAGAGCTGCATGGCTATGATCGTTCACTCTCTTGTGTTCTGGCTAAATCGCTTCACCTTTCAGCCTCTAACACACACACACACACACACACACACACACACACACACACACACACACACACACACACACACACACACACACACACACACACACACACACACACACACACACACACACACACACACACACACACATATGGGCCACAAACACATACTTTAAGAATCCATGCACGCCTAAGCACACATGCACAGATACAGTAGATTTAACATGGACAAGTGGGCAGTAGCTAGAATTCAATTGGCCTCTCTCTCCAGCCTTTCAGGGTGTCACAGTACATGCCATGCAGTTAATGTGTTCCAATCTTCTCCGCAACACACGCTGTCACCTTTCATCTAAAGGCCCTCTGTCAGGAGTAGCCAGCAGCTCCACATCTGCGTAGAGACCTCCCTTTCAGCATTTCTATCATGTTCTTATCCCTAGGTGCTATACTAATCCAAAACTGAAGGAGCCCCTTTATGTTATGTGGCTACATAGCAAATTCACAATATGCCAGTCTTACGCCAATTACGCCAGTACTTAGCTCAATCGGTCCAACTCTTTTTATAAAAGTCTTATTTACCTTTAGCTATTTTTATTGCCTTATTTATGTTTCCACTATCTGAAATTGCTGAAACCCAACCTAATGCTCTCTTGTCGTGTGTGTCCTGCCCCCCTCCCTAACTCCCTCTCCCACAGTGTCCTCTCCTCTCTAACTGCTTTCTATCTATTTGTCTCGGTGTCAGTGTTCAGCACCTCACACTGCCACTTTAGCTCCTCTCCCCATTGTGCTTGGCCAGCCTGCGACACCGGCTTTTCAATTGGTCAACAAGAGTAAACACCGGTTGCAGAGCATCAATCACATCACATACACCGACAGCGAGAGTGAGAAAGAGTCTCCAATTTCACTCTTCCACCAATCTTTCACAGAATATGGGCAGAACAACCCACGACAAGACAATAACCTTGCTGACAGTTGGGGCTTGTGTGTGATTACAAATTGACCAGCTCAAACATTAACACACTGTTGAGTTAAAGTGCAACACAAAAGGTACTGAGGTAACAAACAGTATATTTAATGTGGAAATTACGTCAAAAGTTATAAGCAAATATCTGATGATGAATCTTTTTTTCAGGTATTGGTGTTTTTGTGGGTTGGCGCTTCAAGGTCGCTTGATGTACAATATTACAATTAGGCGTGTGTTTTAGAGTGCACAATGTAATGAGTTACACATCAGGCTTCCAATGTCTTTGAAAACAAATAGATAAAGTAAAAGGTGTTTTTTTTCAGATGAGCTCTACACAGTTAGGACTGGACAGGAGTGCATCATACAACACGCTTGCTAAAGCACCTAAATGAGCAGGATAACACAAAGATTGGTTGTCCAGGAGTTCACTCTTATCTACTCCTCAGCACTGTATCCCTACCTCGTTCTGGCCCTCTAAAACACATTCACATTCATATACAGTACAAACACGTTACGCTATGAAGTATTATGTCTGTGGGAAAGAGGCCTGCATCTCAAATGAGTGGTTTGTACATGTCAGTCCTCCCCTAAGCAGTAAATCACTGTGGAGTTAATTGGTAGAAACAACAGCAACAATTTGGCAGTATATAATGTTTTATGTTTATGCTTTTATTACCATATTCTCTGCATGTGCGTCATGGTGTTTGCACATTAAAGTGTGAGGTCTGCTAGTGTGTATATATACTGCATTATGATCCTAATGAGACACCATAGATGAGAGGGGACTGGAAATGCACAGAGGAACAAGAGCATGATAAGCTTCTTAGCAATGATCACTCAGTGTGTGTGTGTGTGTGTGTGTGTGTGTGTGTGTGAGAGAGAGAATTATATGTGTTTGTGCGCATCTCTCTCGAGCCTCTCCACTCACAGGCGGAACACAATCAACGCAGCGCTCATTTGCAATCAGTAATTAGAATGCTAATTAGCCCCTGGGAACTAACGAGAACTAGTGTATTACAAGGGCTTGATTAGGACTGCCATATTCCGTTGGGAGGGATTTACACCTGTACTCTATTGGTTCCTACACCTGTCAGTCACAACTCTCCTCAACCAGTTGGGACTCATCTTAAAAGCATGGAAAAGGGATGATGTTGAAGTAAAAGTAAACACAACCAATGTTAATGCTAATGTGTAGTTGAGTTGAAAAAAAAAAAGTTTTTTCTTTATTTTTAAAACAATACTATGTGGCTAGACCTGCAAACACATTTGGGATTGTTATGTCTCAATGTGTATCTTTGTTTAGTTGTGTTGATTTGGCGAGATATGCGTTGTTACATTGTGTATAACTGTCTCAATACACGGAGTTACACAGGGGAAAAGGGTTAGCTGGATGCTTTTCAGTGAACCATTTTGGAGTTTTCTAGCCTTTAATTATTTGTATGTATGTTTTTGTTTTTACAGCCATTGCTATTAAAAGTGAAACCTCTACAATGATGTTTCTGGAACATTATTAAACATTTTACTAGATAAAATGTGTTGTGTGAGTTAGATGGTGGTTTCGGAGATTTGGAGATTTGCTTTTTTCAGTTTTTCTGTAGGTCATTATAAGTCATTTAATTGATAGATGTTGACCCAAAAACAACCTAGATGTGTCTCTGGCAGCTCCCAACAGAGTAATCTAAGTAAAAAAAAAAAGTAGAAAAATGGCAATAGACTAAAGCTGCTGAAACAGTTTTATCCTGGTGTTGTAAGTAAGAAAATTTAAGGTCATCCCGGGACTGCGACTCATTAGAGGTCTATGATACAATAGGAAAGTATGGTCTGGTTTATTGGACGAGTAGGCAGTTTAATTATGTTTTTACTACACTGTTGAACCTGGATCTGACCAGGGTATTGGCATATGACTCACTGATCTTCGTTGTAGCAACCATCACCCACACCAAAAGAGTCTCTTTGGTGTTTTTGGACACAGAGCTATTTCTGGCCTTGGATGAATTCAATATTGGACAGAGGTGACGCAATTTAAGAATGACAAGAGTATATGTGACATTTGGCTAGAGTTATTGATTTATTTAAGTGAGTAAGCAGGTTGTAGATTAAAGATGAAAATTTATTGTCTCAATGATCTCCAATATAATTTTTCACTGTTTATTATTTCAGACATTAAAGACCTCCAACTGGCAGCAAAACTTATGGAACCAGCCCACTACAACATACAGCTAAATATTTAGGGATGGCTGTTTGCACTGCTCTACTGCCCAGCTCTCCACAGTTGAGCTAGTAAGTACACACAACCCCCTGTGACAAAACTTTAACCAAAAACTTCACTTTAACAGTTCTTTGTATCTCCAGTGTTCAATTTATATCTTGGCTTTGTCATTTTGCTTAGTACCAAATCTTGTTGATATTCTGCTTTGGCTGTGTGCTCCAGTGACTGTCACCACACACAGACATTCAAAGTGTAAAGCGTGACTATCATATCAGGTCTAATTTTCTCCTCCATTCAGCCAGCAACCTTAGACACTGGCAGGATACACTCAGACAAACAAATGAGAGACATGTTTTTTTTGGCTTTCCCTCTTTTTTAGGTGTCACTGTGTCATTGTGGGGCTTGTTTTCAAGTGTGCTGTTTTATCTGCCATCCTTTTCATTATTTGTGTCTGGACTCTTCAATTTTTTAACAAATTCTAATCCCTTTATTGTGTTTCTCAAATGTGTGTGTAAGAGTGGGCATATTAGCGCGCTGTATACCGACTGTACTGGAGCACTTGTGGGAGGAGAGTGTGAGATACTGAGAAAACGTTTGATCAATCTTGGCAGAAGTATAGAGGAAATAGAAGGCACCAGTGATAAAGCCTGCAGGCAAATGAAAAAGGGAGAAGTGTAAAATAATGCAAAGATACATGGATTATGGTCTTTAAAAGAGAAGACTGGAAAGTCCTGAATACTGTAGTCTTGTCTGTGTTTTTGTGTGTCTTGTAAAGGAATAGCTGCGGAATAGCTGTAAAGCCAGCCTAGCAACCAAACAACAAACCACAGAACATTTCTAAGTCAGCATTTTTTCAGTGCTATATTGGAACAACCACGCTTTTAATCTATATCTACTACACAACTCTCCAATGAATGCTTGTTACTGACATGGGACATGGAGTAACATTTGTGCCATGAAAACAATAACAGAAGCTGAAGCCTAATAGTGTTATACTGACTAGTTCATGAGACATATTTAACCTGATTTTTTTTTTTTCTAGTTGGGGGAAAATGGTTTAAACCCCAAATAGTATATTGTAAAAGCAATAATTTGCAATAATTGGCTTTGGCCAATCACATGCTTGCTTCCGGAAAAAGAAGCAATCCCATTAGTCAACATCAGCTGTCAATAGAAAGTTGAAAGGCTGCCAATAAAACAGAAAAGCATATATTCAGCGCTAAACACGTGTTTTAACACAGCTACAAAGATAAGAGAGAAAATTGCTGTATTGACGATAAAGACGGACCTCAAAGATTGTGGTAAGCTCTAAACTGAGACAGGGATGGCAAAAAAGAAAATTGTGTAGTAAAGCTTTAAGTTCAGGCTTTAAGGCAAGTTAAGTTTAGAGGACAGAAGTAGTTATGATTCTTTCCTAACCATAGCCAGCTGTTGTTTTTTTCGCCTAAACATAGCCAAAAGCAACCGACTTACGTAGTCATTGTTGATCTGGAGACTGGGTTTTAACAAGCTGAGAGTGCTGGAATGTGAGACAAACTATTAACCCTTCTACAATTGCTGCCTATGTGTCTAATTACTGAGCACATCCAGTCAAACACCTGTCACCTGTCTTTCTACAAGACTTTTTAAAAGACTTTGTGTGACAAGACATGTCTGTCCAGTATTTCTACCATGCTGTTACATATTTAATATCCTGACAGCCCTGCATATAGACTCTTCATTATCCACACACAGCAAACCATGCTTCACATTTAGGGTCGTAAGAGAAAATGTCACCTTGGTTCCACCAGACGACAAGCGATCAGTAAAAACCCTTGACACTGCTACTGCCGCCCTGAGGAATTACAACCACTGCTGTGTGTGTGAACGTGCGTGTGTGTGTGTGCTGCAGGGAGTAAAAGGAATAACAGAGCTGCAGGTTCACTGGAACAAAGCACCAGAAAGTTAAACAAAGAAGAAAAATGGAAGGATTGTGGATGAAATTGCAGCATTTCTATGGTATCTATCAAGTTGTCTAGAAATAAGTAGCAGGACAGCTGGGCAGTTTAAGCTTTGTCTTTACTTAAGGAGAAGTCCTAAAGATTAAAAGACTATGCCCAGATGTCTTCCTAAATGTGGACAAATAATAAAACTAATTTTCAACAAAGCCATTTGAACAGACATTTTTTTCCTTTTTTGACACACAAAATAGAAATTCTCATGCAATACTTTGAATGGCAATAAAGTCCGTTTATGGAAACAGTAGTTAATGCTTTAGTGGTCAGAAACATACAGTCATTTGTGCTGCCAGAGTTGTTTGTGATCCACTAATTGGAGCCACTGAGGCGCTCATCTTAAGTCACTTCGGAGTCAGCATGAGCTTAAGCGGTGACTGAGATACTTGCACTTGTGTGTGTGTGTCTACTTAGAGCTATTATCATTAGGGGTGAGTGTGAGGCTAGCTCATTTCCCATTCAGCACGGGCTGACTGATACTCTGTAACCCTATCTGCTGAATGGCCCGGGACTGTTTTAACAGCCAGCCACACAAGTCGAGGCCATTTCTCATAGTGACTTCATAAAAGTCCGAACCCCCCTTCACCCTCACTTAGACCTCAGACTCCCCTCTTTGTTCCTGCGCTCTCTTGCTCTAATGCCTTTTCCCTCCGGATGATCTCACTTACAGGTGTATGCAGGTGTTTTAATATGTTATAATATGTATCTATGTTAGAAATAAAGCATAACTTACCTGGGATGGCGTGAAGTTGAAATGCAGGTCAGCACATGGCAAAAGAGAAAGAAGATAGGAGAACAAAATATTTAAAAAAGATATTGGAACATTGTACATCCAAAGCTTTCTAGGTCTATTAATCTTACATTCATTGTTTTTCATTAGCAATCTTTCAGCCACATGTGCTATGCTTTTATATCATACTGTCTATTGAGACACTCTCCAGTCCTGGTTTGGAGATTGTAACCTAGATATATGTTTTATCCCATTTGAATTGCATTGTCATTTATTTCAGGTTTCAGTGGTAGTGGTATGAGGACTTCTATAATATGATGCTACTGGACAGCTTTACTTCTTCATTTAGGCAGTCCACTTTATTACCTGTGTGCGATTCATTTCCACTGTGACATAAATACAACTCTCTTGGCTGTTGTGAGTTTGTGTTGTCTGACTCTCAGTAGAACAGAAATGCAGGGGTGACGCCAAATGTAGAGAAGATAAACTATAAATGATATTCAATGTAGTGAAGCAGACACAGGCAGTGTGTGAAAAACAGTACAACATGTGCAGTGGAGCCCACCACTGGCTAACTGCTCCTTGTAGACCAATAAAAAACAAATGCTAGATGGAGCAATATAAAGTAAAGTAAAAAAAAATAAGGAAAACCACCTAACCACTCATCAGAAATATGATCGAGTTGACGCAGGAGGGGCTCTGCAGTGGGGCGCTCCTTAGCACATAATGGGAGGTGAGTGTACTATCATGTGGATGGTGTGGTGATGGAAGTAGCTAAGAGCATGCAGGCGCTATATGGCATTTGTGTTCCATGTGGAGGGTAAAGCCTTGTTGTGGTTTGAGCAGCAGAGGCCACCTCCAGCTAACAGCTCCTGGTAGACCTATAAATTTACCTTCATAAACAGGGTAGACACACGGAGGAGAGGAAGGAGGAAAGGGGGGATGGGGAGGTGGAAGAAGGTATATAGAATAGATTGAAGGGACTTAAAACGAGGAAGGAATTTAAGAAAATGAGAGAAAAAAATAAACCTTTCTGAGTTAGCTTTGTTACATTGAAGTCTACCGGTGTATAATTCCGGATCATTCCACTTTTACCATTCCACTATACATTTTGGAAGAAATGCTTTTCTTCTTCCATGGTCTATTTATGTATTTCAGGTTTGTGAATGGAGAAGACATTATTGAATGTTCGATAGAGAAAAAAAAATACATACAAATATAAAAGGGTAGAAAAGAATGAAAAAGTAATTTGACATCAACTAGATTTTTTGCTATGTTCTAAGACATTATGTGGTCTTCAATTTTCAAATTAAGTTTAAAATAAATTGTAATAGTATTTTCACAGATCTTCAGAACCTTGTTAAAATTAAGTCCTTTAAAATGTCTCGGTGAAAATGTTCGTGACTAGACTGGTTTGATCATTAGCAGCGGCTCTACGACTCATTGGAGTGACAGGCCTCAGAGGGGTAACCCACGGCAACCCTGGACCCCCACCCTCTTCTATCCCTTCTCAACCCTTCCTTGCAAGTCTTCTTCTTGCCTTTTTCCCCTTAACCAATCACTTCCCCAGATGGCGCCGGGTCATCCAGGAAGTAGGAAGTAGGGATCGACCAATAGAAAAGCAGGACCCGGCCTTTCTCGCTGACCCGTGACGCCTTCCTCCCACAAAAACAGACTGAACCTGTCCATGGGTCTGCAGAGGGGGGCGGGGGACTGGACTGTCCAGCTGCCCACCCCTCAAGCAGACAAAGACAGAAATCTTTTCTATCATTGTTTATTGCTTTTACACAGTGTGCACTTTACAACCAAGACCAACAAGACATAAATTGATCAAATGCAGTGCTAAGGATGAATGACACTGACAATGTCAAATAAGTAACAAAATTATAGGACTTGATGAAATAAAGATCTAGGAAACCAAGTCAGACAGGTGCCATAAAACATTGCATACCTTCAACAAATGGGGCCAAACTAAAGCGTAAATTTCTCCAAATTGTTTTCCCTTGCATCCCACCCCTCCATCCATCATGAGCCTAACCCTGGAGATGTCTAAAAGAAAGGATGATTCACTACCATAAGATTTATATCATGCCATCTTACAAACTTTATATTTGCTTTTTGATGTCAGACCTTTTCTTTCAATTTAATATCTCATTTGTGTTTGACTTTCCAAACTTGAAAAAAGAAAACATAGTGTGTATCTGTGCCTTGAGTTTTCCCTGTGTGTCTTGAAAGCAGCTGGAATCTTCACAAAGACGTGAACCTCCCGCTAAGGCATCCAATATTAGTTTTACTGTTAAGACAATCAGACTCACCCTGTTTCTCACACTTTGAACTTTAATGTGATCAGGTTCAACATCTCGTTTTTTTTTTATTTTGGAATTATAGAATACAGTGCATGTGATAAGAGTGTAGCTTTTTGTGAACCAAAGTATCCATGTGTGCTCTAAATGATTTGACAGCACTGGGGACAGAGAATGTGTCTTCAATGATCTTTGGCTCTTTTAGCATCATTCCTCCTTTTTTCTATCTCCCTCCACTGGACCCAGAATGCTTTGAGGCTTCGTCTCTGCCTTTGAACCGAGATCAGAAGAAGTATTTTGGCTCACATACCATATTCAGCTAGTGCTGTTCATTCAGGTGAAATAGATGGTCTGATTGCTAGTCCCTTTTGGTTTATATAATATGTATCCCAAAGAATCTTATCTGACATCTTTGCAAATATCACACATCAAATATTTGTTTTTTGTATGATGTGAAATCTGAGAACCAAGGCTATGTTCTGTTACTTGACCAGATGTTTAGAAAGTGTTAGAATAATCATAGTTATGACCTAGATGTCTTTGTTCCAACAAAACCTTATTGTTTAAAAAGCTAATTAACATTATATAGACTATTTTCAGTATAAATATGCATAATTTTAATGCAATTTAATGTCTAATTAAATTTGGGATACTCAATTGAAACACTGTGAAATATTTAATTTTATTTAGCTACTGGACCTTATATATACTTACTTATACTTATAGTATACCAATTCATCTGATTTCTTTCAAAACAAATGCAAATGTAATGAACAAAAATAGAGAGTAGTTGTCTAGTTGATAGCTTGACAAGCAGTTCATAATTTAATTTGCATTTAGGAGTGTCATCAAAATGGCAACAGTGTCACTGGTGTGTGCCTGAACATGTGTGTATTGAGTTAGTATTAAAAAAGAGTAAAAAAAACAGGTAGAAGGGAGGCATGCTTAACTGCTGCCTTTTACACCTGTCAGGAGCCAACTCAAGTGTGTTTCTACAATATTTATATCTGACACACACAAGAAAAGCAGAGAAACAGGCGACCGTGGCTGCAAACAAGCACTTCAACAACCTGGCTGCAATTTTGTGTAAATCTCTTCTTAAAGAAACCCACACACACACACACACACACACACACACACACACACACACACACACACACACACACACACACACACACACACACACACACACACACACACACACTGTGTATATTGTGCAGCTATCATATAGTTGCTGTCAAAGCCACCACCAATTATGACCATTAGGAGTCCCATCATGTCACTAGCTGTCCCCGCGCCGCCACCCTCCCGTGCCTCCTACCCCTCCCTCTCACGGAGCAGACCCTATAATCTAACCTCACTTTGCTCCCGTCACACAAACACACACATGCACACATAGATTGTTACATGTGCCGTTTTATCTGTTCCTTCTTTCTTTCCAGGCAATTTTTTTAGACAGAAGCAAATGGATGTCTGTGCTATGAAAAAAACAGAAAGTTTGTTGCGGAAACAGTGACTGATAACAAGTCCTTTTTTTTTTTTTTTTTCAAAATTATCTTTCAATCAAAAAGGACACAGATGCTCAATAATTATGTGAACCAAGTATGGGCAGTGCTTTCAACACATTACGATATTTCAATAATATATTTGAGTCATTCAGTTCTTCATTGTTTTCATGCCCTTAATTTGGTCCATTAAGTTGTTGCACCGTGACTGGTGTCCGCAAATCTCACCGTATTTTTTTGATCATAACATGCCTTTTTCAGAGCATATGTTAACATATGTGTGAACAGGAAGCTATTAGCCATATAGCTACTGGCTAGACAGTCATCAGGCCACCTGTTTCAGTTAACAGGTAGTTCTTAGTTTATGAGTCTTAAGTAGACTGTTTCCTTTGGAGTGGGGCAGTTTGTGAGAGAAAGGCTTTTCTAAAGAGTTCATTTTGTTAGTGTTATGTGTTCTGGTGAATGAGTGGTCGAGTAACCACGGTAAAGTCTATACTGCTGGCTACTAAAGACAAACAGACAAATGCTGAGGAAAATAGGTGCAGCTCCTCTCGAAATATTGAAAATACAAATACTTACACTATAACCTTCTTGACAATTTTTATGTTTTAATTGACCTCAACAACCTTGTTATACTGTATTTATAAAACCACAACTACAAGATACAAGCAATATTTATTTCTATATCATGCTACAGATAAGATATAAGAGTAACTACAGGACCCACTTTCTCACAAACCTCACAGTCATTCCCTTTGTGTGCTTCGCTAGAGCTCTAACTTGGCACAGAGGCTTTCTAAAGCAGAAGAGTCACAATGCCAGAAGGCAACACTGAGCTCTCAAGCCGGCAGAGCGGGACAGACACTGGGGTCAGTACAATTTTTAATTAGGTCCCTGAACTATCCCTAAAATGAGGCCACACGAAGATCTGACTTAACTTTTTAAGTGTTTGAAAGCTTCGACAGTACAAGCATAAAGGTATTTCCATTCCGAAGGAATCAAAGTATCATGTTTAAGTGTCACAGCAAGTGGTAATAGCTGCAGACACAATCACACACACATACAGGTGCAGTCCCCCATAGTGTCCCAGTGTGTGTCATTAGGCCTATCAGGGCCACTCTAGAAGGATTAGACGACTGTTAGAAGAACACACAGCCAGTCACAGCTCACCATCGGGTTGTCTACACACTGCTGGACACCAAATCCCTGCTTGTGTGCGTGGCTGAGCACGTGCCAGTATCTGGTGTATCGTGCTGTGAGCATTGAGCAGAGATATCAGTGCACTGCTGAGTCCTTTATAGAGCTAATCCATCTCTCACACACTCTCATATACACTGTACAGGAGTAGCATCATTACTTGTAGAAGACAATACAATACAAACATGTTGTTTTTTTTTTGTTTTGTTTTTTTGCGAGAAGGCCCACTTTTGCCATGTGCCTAAGATGTAATCAACATCAATGTAGTCAGAAACAATGAGTAGTGAAATGGCAGTGAAATGTAAAAGGAAAGAAATCGAAATTAAAATGTTCTAAATCTAGTACAATATTGCTCTAGCCTAGAACATACCAATCAATTGAATGGTAAACTAGTAGCATGGCAAATACATATATTATGTTTATAACATTGGAGTCTGAGTGGAAAACACTATCTGTATTAAATGCATTTAGTCATGCATAATCCACAATGTTATGACTTGCCCTGACTGTCTGGAGTCACTTCTAGAGCACAAATAGACAGGGAAAAAGCTATATATCAATTTATAGAGATTTGAATCTTTAAATTAAATTGTTCTTTGAGCTTGTGTTGCTCTAGAAGAATAAAATCATCACAGATGGTTCTTTAAATATAGGGAGTAATTTCAGACACCCAACATGTTCACTGACAGTCTGTCTCTCTTTATTCAAACCCCTCCTTTCTCAGCCCACCTCTGCCTGTTGCTCCGAACCACAAAGGCGGTGCACACATTGATGGAGATGAGTAAAAATTTGGACGGATGGAGATGGAGGTGGATGTAAATGCAATGCTGTTCAGGTTTTTCAGTCTGGACAACACAAAAGAACTTGGTGTGTGGTTTTTGTCTAAAGACTGGTGTGGGTGCCTCTTTAAGGACGGTAGCGGGGGTAGGGGGTGACAATAGTTTGGAGGGCTGGGTGCATTAAGCTCCCTCATAGCAAGCTGAGTGCAGTCACTGAGCCAAGGGGCTGGTCATTTGGCTGTTTTCACTGAGAGGGAAAAAGCCACAAGGAGGAGGGGAGACCAGGGGGCAATGGGGCAGTTCTCGCTTGTGACAATTTCCACCTCCTGCCGTCTTTGGCCATTCTTCTGCTTCTCCAGTGGCCTTTTTTCAGGGTTAATACAGGCTGCAGTAGAGGGTGGGATGTGGTAGCTTGGTGGCGGAGAATGATCTAATGCCAAACAAAACCCATCTAAAACCCCAAAGTTTGTATTATGATCAAGAAGTGCAGGTGCACTTATGGTCTGAGTTACCAAGTCAGATTTGAGTCATATGAAGCTAAAGTACAAATGTGCATACTGAACATTAGCACTGAAGCATTTGTTCACTTCAAAGACATTCAATGATTTATCACTGACTTCTTATGGAGGCCGAGAAGGGCCACGCAAATACAATAGCCACAACACAAAACAAAACCCACAACAGAAATGCAAAAGCCACAACGCTTGGGGCGGGCTCTGATGTGAAAAAGACTAATTTAAGTTGGAAGGATTTTAGTTTTTGTGTAGTGGCTTTTGGATTTGCACTGTTACTTTAGGTTTTGTGTGGTGGATAATGCATTTGCGAGGCCCTTCTTGGCCACAGCAACTTTGAAACACATTATAACAACTGAGATGAAGTTTGAAAAAAAAGCAAACATGTTTGAAAAAGAAGGAAGTGTCTTGTTCATTTACATATTTCAGATTCATATGCAGAGTTATTCAACTTTTCTGTGATGTTTATATTGCATTTGCTAATTTTTTGAGGTAAATGTCTACAAAGACTGATGCGGCAGCAGTCAGAAGGAGAAAAGGGATAAAAGCTGTCTCCACTTTAAAGTGGATTAAAGGCACACAGTGCTAAAACAATGGGAGGTGAAAAATCAAATTAGGCCTCCCAAAACATCAAACGAACAGGGCCAGGAACAGCTAAGCTTCCTCTGTGGCTAATCTGTTGACTCAATGGGAATGATACACACTGCTATTCACCACTGAACTGCTTCTCTTCTCCTTTTTACTTTCACCATTTACTTTTCTGACTCTTAGATTTTACCTCGGTGTGTGGTAGTTCATCATACACAACCTTTAGCCTACAAAGGACCTTTTTGTTACTGAACGGCCTGAATGTGTCCATTTTCATGTGTCGTCTTCTGGTCTTGTGGTATACCCTTTTTGTTCTGTGTTTTTCCACTCTCCTCATGTTTTTCTTGTAGTTTTGTTCTTTTCTCCCCTGCTGTCTTGTCTTCTCACTTTTGCAACTTTTACTGTACATATTCCATATTTATAAATCCTATGGTGCCTTATTCTTCTCATCTCCTTCTGTCAGTGTCCCCTCACCTCCCCCATGATCTGACTACAAGATGAAACATCAAAAGAGGAGTTTGGTTGGCTACAACTAACATTACTTCAAGAACAATCCCCCTACCCACGCCTAACCTCAGTTCTGTGCATACTTCTAAACTTTCTTCTCAAACTCTGTGTTTTAAAATTTTAAGTACAATGTCATGCTTATAGATCCCTCATTGCACACTGACTATCTACATTTGGATGTGTTCAGGCCTTGAATAGCCTTACAAAATGACTTTCTCTCCTTCTACACCTCCCACTGTTCCCAGTAAAGAAGAAGAATGCCCCAGCAGCGAAGCATGTTCCATTGTTCACGCTCTGCCTCCAATTTGCTCTCCACATTCTGCGGCCTGGGCCGAGACGTTACGCTGGCTTAAGGGACAAATCGCACACACAAAAAAGGAAAGACAGCGGTAGAAGAAGGAGGGGGGTTGGTGGGGAAAAGATATGGAGAGTGTTGCAGGGAAGGGGGGCTAACCCTCTTCACAGCAATGCAATTATGGTGTGCATTTGAAGCCGGCAGGGTTTTGTGGCAGCCTCGATCACTCTTTCTCTGGTCGTCACTCTCTGTACTTTAGCGGCGGAGCTAATAGCCATAGCCGCAGCAATTTCTACGGTACATGACATTAACATGGTAGCGTGTCGCCGACAAAGGGCAGTATTCAAAGGGACTTAGAAAAGAGCAGCGGTTTCGCCTGGTTAAGTAGGCCTCAACCTGCCAAGACCGCAAGACAGACAGACAGCTAGTGTGTTTATTACCCGAGCCACCTACAGAGAGCAGAGGAGTCCCATCCCTTTTACCTCGAGCACAAGTATAAATATGCACCGCATAATTGTGGGACACAACTGTGTGACAGAATGAAACCCAACCCTACATGTAAAAAAGAATGTGGCACTATAAAACAACACTACACTGGGAATGGTGCACCAAATGGGATTGTGTTACACTTTACATACAAGTAGTAACTTGGACCACCAAGTTGGGCAGCTGCCTTTTCTGGTAGCATAAGCAGAAAGATAATACATGTTATAGAAGTGATTATATGCATGCATGTGTCAGTCTGTGTGTGAGAAACAGCTGGTGGTTTTATCATTTCCAAACAGTAGCAATGATTTTTTTTTTCTTCTTTATCTAAATGTTCCCCCCTGACTAATTTGAGTGGCAATTTGAGGCATGTGTTTGTGTTAATGCACTATTTTCCACGGGCCTTAGGATGAAATTACACTGAGAACATTGTGCCAGTGTGTAATAATACAGATGTGTAACATGGGTTTAGTGTTACAGAACATTTCAACAAGTGCACACCCTACACAGTACAAGTATTTTCAAACGTTATGTCTGTATCTTTTTGCAACAAATATGTTTTCAAAGCTCTTTTCAGATCCACTTTAAAATTATATGCATCTAATTACTATTACCTAATTACTTTATCTGAAATTCTTAGAATTCTCAGAGCTTAGGTCAGATTGTGTGGTCCGCAAATTGTGTTCGAAAACATAATCAAAAGGCATTTTCTATGGAATGGAGATGGAAATTAGAGATAGAAATTTACAATATCCTTCTGACACATAACATTTTAGTTTTTCATGACAAACTTGGCAATCTTGCTTTTGCTTGGAGGGGCAAGATTGGGGACTCTAATTTTACCAGACTGTAGTTGTGTGTTTGCGGTGGTAATGGTCAGTCAGTTTGGTGCACCATATAGAGGGTGGCTGTGTGGCAGATGAGCAGAAGGCAGAGTGAGTCAGTGGCCATGGGTTTGACACAAAAGACAAAGTTGTGAGACACAAAGAGAGAATAAAATGCAGAAGCAAAACGGCTGCCTGGACACAGAGGAGCAGGAGGTGGGGGTGTGTGGGCTAAAAGCGAGGGTAAACTCCCACATTCAACCTCTGTTCCATTCAAAAGACCATCTGTGGCTTAAAATGGATGTGTGTTCAAAAACATTTTGCTTTTTATTCTTAAGCGTCCCGAGCAGGCGGAGCAGAGATGGGAGGAGGAGCGGGAGGCAGGCGTGAAAAGTCCTGCTCCTACGTCCTATCACATTCATTTAAAAGAGGGAAGACCGTGAACAAATAAATGAGAGCTACATGTGTGTGTGTTTGAGGACCCCTTTTTAGCAAGGCACTATAACAGAGGTCCCACGACACAAACCAAATTACACGGGGCGAGCTGGACAGACACAGCTATTTTAAAGACAAAACCAGCCTGAAATCTGCCGTTACCGACACACAACTGGGACAGACGTACCATGTCCTACTTGGTGTCAAAATACAGTCAATGCTTTTAGTGTCACATTAGAAAATAATATTTTTTAACCATTACACTGGCCCTTAGAGGTTTGCTTTTTCCTTACCTTCATTAGGAACTATATTTAGTATTTACAAAGTTCATTTGAAGCTGGGCGTGACACTGTCATTATTCTTTTTATTTTTGATACTTTACTCAAAGATTTTATAAGCAAGTTGTTCCCTAATTGTAAATAATAATAAATAAATGATAAATCTCGCAAAAGATGCAATTATATGTTGAGGATAAAACAGTTTCAGACTTAAAAAAGTAATATGATTGATATTTTAAAAACATTTTATTTGCTAAACCTGTTTTTTATTGCCATCTCCATTACGTCTCCTCCTCCCCTCTCCGCTGTTGTCTCCCTCTCTCCAAATTGAGTGTCTCCCATTCATTTGCACCCCCCTCCGTGTCAATTAATTAAGTGTGCGCTTTTCTTTAGCCGTGCACGCCAATTAGCATGAGATAAATATGCATTAGTTGAATAATCTTGTCTTGTCATTTAGCGCCCTGCACTCGGTGTTCTGATGTTAACGGTAATTTGCATCATGAGTATTTTTAAATGCGTGTTAATTAGGACCAGGTATTAGGTTGTACCTTGATGCGGGACCCGAGAAACGTGTTCAAGTGCTTTTACAGCCTATGGGAACCTGACACTGTGTAATTAAAGAGTATAAATGAGTTGGAGGAGAGGTGTTTTTATTTTATCAAAAGAATATGGCAGGTGCAGTGTGCGATGGAGATTATTATTTTAAGAGACTCCAATGTCTTTTGACAACATTCCAAGGATTGTTGGGTTTTTCTTGGGAATTAAAGGCTGTATGACAGTTTCAGCCTAAACTAAAAAACTGACATTGCTTTCTAGAACATGATGCCTTCTCTAAACTTCCTGCAAGATAATCAAATAATGGGCCTAGAAGTCGATTTTTGTTAATAGGCATAAGGGCAATTCAAACGATAGACTTCTTAGCATTACATCACTCACGGAGCACTCTGACAAGCCATTTACTGACAATGAATTACCTCACTGGCCATAAAAACTAAACTAATGTGAAATATCACGTATTTTAATCAACTTGGAGAAAGGGGGAAAAGTATTGCTCTTCTCAAATATTTGGACCAAGGCCGGACGTTTTCGTGGCAGGCTTTAATTAAATTAACGTGGACCATATTTGATTTGTGCCCATTAAAATTGCCAGTCTTTATGGCGTAATTCCTAAAATGTATCACCAGAGGTTAACGACTTGTAGAGAAGAAGCATACAGGTTTTTTAATTACATTTGGACAGTGTTTTATTGTCTAAAACTAAATCTACTAAAGTTATATTTCAAAAGCTTCTGCAGAGTGCTGTTCAGCATTAAATCAAGTCAGAAGCTTAATTTAGAGGATACACAGCTTTATTTAGTGAGAAGAGGTAAAGGAGAGAAGCTCCGACTGCTTAAAATAGAGTGTATATATATAAAGTTTCTCTTAACAAGTACTGCATCAGAAAATCACCATTATGTGCAATGTCAAATTCAAAAAGACTGCTGCAATACTGATATTGTATTCTGTGTGTCAGTCAATCTGACGTTACATGCAAAAATAGCAAACTTTTAATTATATTGTATTGTTGTGCAAATAAATGCCAGTAGCTTGACTATAAGTATACACTTCTACTATGTCTAGAAGAAATGAAAACACCAAAAAAAGAAAAAAAATGTGTCATTAGAATTTTTTTTCTTATTGAAAAGTGATAGTATAGTGGGTGAAAGGTTTTGACATTCAGTGAATGGGCTTCCCAAGGATTTTATAAGACTTAGAGAGACAGAGTAACTGTGTGTCAGAGTCAAATAAGAGGCAGGTGATATTGCAGATGGTTTGCTGAGCACTAAATTCTGTCCTCAGACAAAGACTGAATGTCTGAGAAAGAAACTGCAGAGTAGCATCAATGTGTGTGAATGTCTACGGGACCTCTTGTTTTCTGACCCCTGGAACACTCTGTCCAAGTTGACCTTTACTCCGCTGAGAGGACCCCCCACCCTCAGGTTTGAACTCTTCCACTCTCTATGTCTCTTCCTCTCTCTATCAATTATCATTTGTCTAAACGAAGCATGCATTATGTGCCTGGACTTTAGGGGACGCACTCACTCAAAATGCTAATTTTCACTTCACCATTTTTCTTGATGAGCTGCCTGTCACTGGGATCGTGCACAGAAGAGTGCATGTGTGTATGTTGGGAACTCGGGGATTCTGTCCTATCAAGGAGTGAAAGAAAACCAGCTTGTCAGCATGATCAGCATTCCCTCTCAAAAACAGAGACCATTTAATGCTTAAAGCACAGAGCATTGGACCCTATGTCAAAGATGGCTGCTACACATTTTCATTGACTTGTTGAGTGGGACCTTTGCCAATAAAGTTGCTAGCTTCCAGTTTCATTAGATGTTCTTTGGTCCATAGCACCTAAAGACATGTGCATGTAGACCTGTCTTTGAGCAATAGCATATTCTATTTTAACATTCTGATGAATGGGCTTGCAGGTGCTATGTTGCAGGAAGGCTGGTATATACAGTACGTACTAAAAACAGTTTACACAAGTTAGAAAGATTTAGCATTTTAGGGCTACTACAATTCTTCAAACACAAGGAAATAGGAGGTGTTGGGTGGACAGGGCAGAGGGGATGGGTCAGTTTGAGTGTGTTTTGTGAATAGGCAAAAAAAAAAAGGGTGTCTGATAAACGCTGAATGCCACCACCCAGTAGGCCGTGAAATCAGAAACCCTTGCCAACAAGACAGCCACCCGCGCTCTGTGCCGACGCTCACTGTGTGTGTGGCAGAGCTCCTCTAGGGAAAGGGCAGTCATGCGTTGTATCACCAGCTCCTCTTCCTCCTCCCACTATCCCCCGTCCATCCCTGTCCTCTCTGGGTCTGTTGCCTACGTCGTTGTAACTAGAAATTGTACTGTTCACAGGATTTGACTTGAAATCCCATACAAGCCCCCAATTATTTCATGCTCCCGCTCATAGGGAACCAATGTACACCGATATTCATGGTGCTTTCTGCCAGCTGTAAGCATTGATTACCGGCTATTTAAAACAGCATGCACATAATGAAATATCCTGAATAATATACAAAGCAAAAGGTCAAGTTTCAAAGTAAAGCTGTAAAAAACACCTGTTTTTAATGCTTTTATTTGGACATTCTCAAAGGAAATCCAAGTTTTGTTTGCATGTTAAGTTTTTTTTTTTTTGCTACTTCTCTTTTGCTTTTGTGCCTTCTGCAACAAAAAGTGTCCTGAGCCCCCCTCCTCCTTTCCTTCTTCTTGGTGTCTCGGTTAGAGGGGCATGATTACCATGCTGCCTGTGACTTTTCCCCTCTTGTTTCACTCTCACTCTTTCTAAAGGGTACTTAATAAAATTCTGAGTCTGGTCTTGGTGTGTGTTTGTCTGAAGCAGAGAGTGTGTGAGACTTTCCTCTTTTCTTGTCCCCCTTCTTCTCTGAGCGGTACTTAATAAAATCGGAGGCCTTGTCACAAAAGCATGGCAAGTCACATCCACACAAACACACAGGAAGACACACATCATTTACATTAGAGAAGAAACTGAAACTGCGGTCTGGGTCTTTAGTTCATTCTCACTTCAATCTGCTAAAGAAGGCTTTGGCCAGACAGAGTGAGGACCTGCTATTTGTCCTGATAGACTTACTCAAGTAAAAATTTGGTTCCACTTTGGTAAATTTATTTTAAAGTAACACTTGCTTGAGTATGGCTGTCCACTACCCCATCCAACTCTTAATTAAATAAAGCTAATGCTTTCGTGTTTTCATTAGCAGTTGTGCAGTTGGTCTTTTTATTGTGAGGATGCTCTCCACAGTCATTTTGAGATGCATCTGGTGTATTCATACCTGGCATGTCTTTAAAGATAGCTTTTGTGAGTGGGTCAAGTGTAATTTCTATGTTTCAGTGCTGGAAGAGCTAAGATAAATGTTTATTCTCCACCTCTCTAATCATTTAGTTGGTTTAGGATTTATCTGCAACATCCAAATATGGGCTTTCTTCCTGCTGGAAGACTAATGGCTTTAGTATTAATGAAACTCTTTCCTTCCACGGATGAGGAATTAATCAAAGCTCGAGGAGAAGGCAGATATTAAAAGTTTAACTCAGGCTAAGTAATTCATTAGCCTCTCACAAAGCATTTGAATAAGATAAACTCTTTCAAAGGAAGATTTGTTTCCACTCATACACTGTCCTGATGAGTGCATCACTCAAGACGTATGAAAGACAGAGAGGGAAAGAAAGAAGTAAAGGAAGGAAGGATAGATGACTAAAAGGATAGACAGAAAGTGAAATTATAAAAAGGAAGGAAAGGAAGAAAGTCAAAACACTTTTGCATCTTTCTTTTGTAATTTTTTCATCTCTTTCACTTGTACTTGCTCCTTCTTTCCTTCCTTCCTTCCTTCCTTCTTCAACTGCTCATCCTCCCTGCAGACACCCCCCTCTACACCCCACTCACTCATCCTCCTCTTTGCTGTTAAATTATTCAGGGCCACTTCTGCAGCACGCTTGATTAAGTTTTCATTTCTGCAAATTACCATTCTGAAACGCACAACGCTACTGAATCACACAAGCAATACAAGCTGCAAGACTGTTTACCTGCTGTTTTACAGAGAGCAGGCGAGATAAACAAAGGCTGCTTAAATGATTGCATTATACCATAATCATTTCTTTGTATTGTTGTGATCATTATGTATTGTAAACCACTTTATCAACACTGTTAATTCTCCGTTGCGGAAAAGCACATTTTCAATTGAAGTGCAGTTTACAAAGTGAAGGAGAGGAAACAAAAGTGATAAATAGATCTAAAGAGAGTGTGAGGGTGAGGCGCTTGAGTCTCTAATCTACTGTACATATATAGTGATGTGCTCTGATTGCTCAAACAGTCAATAGGTCCCATTAGGAAGAACAATGAGAGGGAGACAAAACATTTCACACCCAGTTAAACCCCTATTAGTAAATGCAATGTAATCACTTTTCAATCATTCAAAATGTCCACGCTTTACATTAACCTAAAGGCACACACACACACACACACACACACACACACATCACACATACAGCCATTTATCATCCATTTACTCGGGTCAGGCTTAAAACAACACCTGAAAACCCCTTCTCATACCTTTTTAAAATCTCAAGCAAAGTAGTTGGAACAATTGTCCCTTTGCAGAAAAGCTACCTACCAGGCGCCCTGCATGCTTAACAGCCCATCATGACTATGATCGGCAGCTTTGGGTGATCCTCCATGGTGACATAAGAGGCAGTTAGGGAAATGATGGTGGTTTGAAAAAGGAACACGCATGTTTAGGGCAACAGGGGGTTTGTGTATAATTTTACAAACCCTCATAGACATTGTGGTTGAATGGTGCAGTTAGGGATGGGCCAGATCTTGGTAGGGGTGACGGCTATAGCTCTGGTAATGCATGTGTTTATTTTCTGCGTATGTAAGTTTGCAAAATATTTGTGTGTAACATAACAGCTAATATATTCTAAAGATGAAAATGACACCAGTATTATGTCTGTAAAGGTTCTCAGTCATCAGTCACCAGGATTATTAGCACACAAATATATGAAAACACTCCCTCGTTTCATGTTTTCCACGGTCCCATTACTGTTACAATTGATTCACACTGGCAGATTTACGATTGGGCATGTGTAAGAACAGCTAATCAGGAACAGACCACAAAGGAACCCTTCTTTGGCTTCAAGAAAAAGATAGCCATCAGGCCATAAACACGTACACATGTTCACACACCTGTAGCTAACAGATAAGCACTGGCCTTTCATGGTAAAAACAACAGGTTGTGATTTAATGCTTCGGGCAACTGCAGAAAAATGTCTGTTCATTATACTTGTGTGACTTATAAGCAGTTGATTTGTGTGTTCTCCCTGATCAAAGCAATTTGTCACCGAGTGGCTGCATTTGTGTCAGTCGCTATCATGTGTGAGTGCATCTGTGTGTATTGTGTAAAGGTTGCATTGTAGATTTACGGCTGTCTCTCATGGTAAAACATTCAGCACAATTGCCCCTGCACGGCTGACAATGGACGGTGGATTAACAGTCTGGCTTCACTTTCTTTCTCTGGTCCTGTCCCTTTCTGCTTGTTAAAACCCAGCTCCTAATTAGTGCTTGTGGAGCCTGGTGGTATACGGTCTGCTATCTTTCTTACACATACCGAAGAGGAGACATTTATTTCACTCTGCAGCATTGCCTGGACAGTGTCTGATTTCTCATCTGCACTGCTCTTTTTGTCATACATTTAAAGCAATTTGTGTTTCCACTTTGTTGCTGTTTATATAGGAGACAATGGACCAGTGTGACTGACAGCTCATCTGCCTGCTGCTAGCTTTGTAGACATATTCACAAAACTCCTTTTTTGATGACAAGACCCCCTACAATGTGTTTCACTGATGCTTTATAAAGTTCTATGGTACTTTTTGTCCATTAGCATCACTAGCTACAAAGGCTGTTTTAAACTCTTGTCCAACTATTATAATTACTTTGGGCTCTGTAAATTCTTCAAACATCCATAGCTTCAACAATTTACTGTCACGTTACATGGGTGACATCAATGGGCCACGTTATTGTCTATATGGGGTCTTTGTCCTTCAAAATTAAAAGTTACAAACAAATGCGCTGTTCTTTGAGAAACACAATCACTTTTACAAATTGCAGAGGGGCAAGGTCATCTGAAGACAATGACAATGTCAACCTGTAAGGCAAGATCTAAGTTGCAGTTTCCACTCTCTTCCACAATGACTTTGAATTTGTGTAATATATTTATTCTAAGCCATATTCAATGCAATGAAATATGAACTGGGACAAAGGCCTATCCCCATGCCTAAATTTGGACACAATTCTGCTTTTGACAGCTTTAATTAGTCATTTCCCTTTCGTTTTCTCTAAGTTTTACTGTTTTTTTCTCTGCCATGCTCTGCGCGAGAGCTTTCTCTGCTTCTCCCCTTCTGTCTGTCTCTCGGAGCTGAGGCCATAGATCTCTCTAACAGGCACTATCTGCAGCCCTAAGCCCTAATGAGGCATCATAAGGCGAACAGTTTGTAGCAGCGCCACGCTCCTCTTTTATTTGCCAAACCATATCTCTTCCTGTGCCCCCTCCCGACTGCCCTCTCCTCGTCTCTCAATTGCTCTATCAGTCTGCCCCACGCTCCATATCTCTCCTTCTCTGTCTCCTTGCTCCCCCCGTTCTCTCCGTCTTCTTCCCTTCCCTTGTCGCCTCGCTATTGTGTTTTATCTCCCTTCTCATTCACCCGTTGAGCTTCCCCTCTCCCTGTCATGGCAGTTTGAATCATATCTGGCCGTCTACATATGCTAAAGCCTGTGTAATTACAGCAGCTCTTAAATAAAGACACGCTCCTAAAGCTGTCGCCTGGAATCACGGCCAAACAAGGCAGGAGGGGCCTCGGCGCGGCAACAAAGCTGTCATAGATAGCAATGGATTTATCACCCACAAGAACGAGGGGGACAGCGGAGGAGGGAGAAATATATATTACACCTATATTCTCAGGCATAGAGAAGGCTGGATCCACCTACTCCAAAGTTTAATCTTGTTTTTATTTTGACTCAAAATTGGAAGAAAATAAACAACACAGGCACACAGATTTATTTATATTTAAACAAATGTATAATTAGAATGGGTTCAGGGGGTACTTTAAACCACAAAAATAACTTCAGGGCTTAAAGATGCTCAAGATAATCGGTGTTATGCTGTATCTGCTCATCTTGACCACAAAGTCCTGATGTTAACCTAAGTCAGCATTTGACTTGGAGGAAGGAATTTTGATAAGTTGGTTTTATAAGAGAAAGATTTAAAAGATTTGAAATTTTTATGTTGTCCCAGTAATTATTGCAATCTACGACTTTGCTGTTTGGCTTTGGTGCTTTACCCATGGGTAAAAGGGGATCGTCATTTCAAAACACATTGTACCCTTTACTTCATTTGATGTGGTGGTTCATAAGCGTTTCCAAATGTGTGGGTTGGGGTGGTGGATGGGACACAAATATCCAGAACCTTGCTATAAAAGACCAAGACCGTAATGTTGTTACGTTTTTTGTTAAGTTTAGTGGAAGAAAATAGTTACATTACAACTTTTGTTAAATTTGGTGACCAATAGACACTGAAGGTTAAATAAGTACATATGTGAAAAGAGTTATTTTTTTCATTTAATGTATCAGTGATTTATAGAAACTTTCCATAGATGCAATGATGGAATATAACTAACTTTTACCAGATTATTTTCACTGCCATTTCTATCTTTTTCTTTCATTTTCATTATCTTCTAATATTTTTCAATCTAGTCATTTTAGTCCTAAGCCCCTCTAGTCATTTGCCATCCCCCTGTTTCTGCCCTGACTTGTGTAATTCATCAGTGCAAGCAGGAGTGCAGATTGATCAGCCTCTAAAGGCACTGCTGGGTGTGCTGCTGATGTAGCAGTAACCTCCACTGAATAGTGAACAGTGTGTGACACCGGGGGAAAGTGGAGGGGACATTTTTTAAAATGTATTAATCGTCGTGGTAACAGGGAACTAGAGTGGTTGAGACAGGCCCATCTTTTGAGAGAGAGACCATATGTGACACGTAGCAGCCGCATTGTAATACCCCAGGGTTCAGCCCAAGTGCTTTACGCAGCCAAACAGCCTAAAGTGCAATCCTCACCTCACACAAACACAGCACCAACAGGGAAATACAAGGCAATTCATCACTAATCACTACACTCCCTAACTTTGTATTCATCGGGATTTCCTATGATTAATAGCTTCCCCAACAAACTTTATCTCCAGAAAACTACCTGTGTGTTTGGGACTAAGTGCTCCACAGTATTAGCAGACATAAACCAGTCTTTAATTGTTTGGGGAGAGAATGTTGGAGCAGTGAAGATAACTGCAGAGGATGTGGATGAAGATGACAGGACGGAGATCATGGAACAAGTCTTTTATTTATTGTAATATTGATTCAGCTTTGTTTCCACTGGAACGGGACAGGTCAGTTTCCATTGTTAAAAAGGGTATGAAGTGTCCCAAATAAGCATGCAATACTACTAAAGTAAAACCTTGGCTTTGGGTTTAAACAGTGTGGCACAGTTTCTAAAAGGTGGAGCTACAAGGCAGATTAGATGGTAAAGAATCCCGCCTCAGGCAAGAATTTAAGTGAAAGGAAAGAAAAGCACAAAAAGGCAATATTTTCTCAAATGAAACACGTCTTGCTCTTGTGATAGAGATATTTCCCCCCCAAAAAATAAAAACATTCCTAATATTATTCTATTTTTTATCAGAAAACCTTGCCTTTGCTGTTTGCTTTAAACACAAGCTTGTATTTTTTTTCAAAATCACAAGTAAAATTAGACTATGAGATGAAAAAAAAAAGATTCTAGTTTGATGAAGTTGATTAAAATCCACGTGAGCAAATCTTAATGTAATAATAACATTTAAAAAATATGTAATTTGGATTTAACTTCAAACCTATACAGTGTTTCTTTTTGGTTTTTGTGTAGTTTTTGCAAGAACAGAGCAGAAGAGACGACAAGAGCGGGACAAGAAGAGCAGGCCGAAGAGCGAGGACGGGATGAAGGCAATGGAAAAGAGGAAGCAGAGGAAGTGGCGGACACATGCAGTGAAGAGAGGTGACAGGGCTTTGGGGACAGACAGAGGGCATGAATAATTTATCAACACTTCTGATGGACAGATTAGGAGAAAAAATGAAGAGAGACCAAGCGACAGGAAAGGAAGGGGGTGGCGGTGGTGGCGGCGGAGGAGGAAATGCGATTGAAAGCAGAGGAAGGGGTGGAATAAAATGACAAACAGAAAGAGCAAAGAGAAGAAGAAAGCAAGTGAAGGGTGGAGGGGGCCACACTGGAGCTCTTTGATCCTAACAAACCCCTCTCACCCTGACACCACCATGCCATCTGTGGCCCGCACCGCTGCTCTGTGTGCTGAGGAAGACAGACACAAGACACACTGGCAGAGAAGAGAACAGAGGCGTCTCTATTGTTTCATTAATATCAATACGGTTTTGTAAGAGGTATACAGAAAACTTTCACCTCTCAAAAAGGTACTACAGTCTAAAGGTATTATTCACTTTAAGGGGAAGTTCCATGTTTCCCAAGAAAAAGCTATCCATTATTCCACAAACCAGATCAATATTCAGATGAAGAACATGTTATATTCATCTTTCACATATACATTCAAATTTAATTTCTTCTTTCATTGTAAGGTTACCAATTACAACATAATTGTATTATTTATCAGTTTTTATTATCAAGCAAAAGAAACAGCCACTATAGCCATTTAAATGCTAAACTAAATTCAAGTATTATTTGGGTGCCATCCATGACATATTTTCTTTAATTTCTTTGGTTAATTTGTCATCCCTCAAGGCAAATGCCACCATCAGCACTTATTGATGGGGATGCAGTGTGTGTTTGTAAGGTCTGAAGGATGCCTTAGGAACTATCTCTACCTCAGTTTGTAATGTGGCCATTGACTGACAATAGTAAATGGAAAGCGCCATAATTTGTTGTTTTAAGTGCCCTTAGGTGCCTTGGCATATTAACCACACAGATCACAGCTTCTCACACAAATGTATTCACAGTTTCAGTCGTCCGTCACCTGCTCTGACTTTCACATGTTCTTTTTGTCCTCTCTCTCAATTTCTCTTCCTGTTAAACGGTGCTTCTCCCGGTGCACCTGCCTTTCATTATCACAGGCAGTATTTTTCAGCTTATGCCTCTCCCTGTGTGCGTCCGTGTGTCAGCTAGAGCAGGGTCAGCATGCGGCCTGCGGACATAATGCCATTGCCCTTACACGCTGTAGACAACTACCACACAATGTCAGGGTCTTTACCTCCTACCTCCGCACTCCCCTCTGACACACATGATCTGTTTCCCCGAGCGGCCAGCCATTACGACAGGCCTCAAGCAGCGCTGTGGTGCCAGGTCACAAGACGTGAGACATGTTAGGACAAATGCAAACACATTTTAGTGAAAAGCCTAAAAAGAATTAAATTGAAAAGCTAAAGGCTACATTCAGTGTCCCTTTTTCAATTAAAAACACAGTTCCTTGTGCTCTCAGTGAAGTGTATTTTACATGTTTCAATCAAAATGTCTTAGGTTTTAGATTATCCAGGGCCCTGGGAAAACCTCTCTGAAGCACTCCTCTCTGAACGCTTTTCTGGATAAATGATGTATGATTCAATTACAGTATATGTTTTTGTTTAATATAAACTATTATGGTACTCCACAAGCAGATGAACATTAAGAATACAGTTTATATCTGTAACCCTGGTCCAATAACAGACCAACATCTACTCACTTCACACTCTAAGGCATCACATAGCCAGGGGCTTTAGTTACCAGCATCTTCAGCATGATTTGGGAGGTCGATTCTAATCTTCCCACCACTGGCCTTTAGGCCCTGGCTGGATTGTTGTGTGACACTGCTTTGACAATTACTGAAAGTACACAGAGGGTTACTAACAGTCTTCAGGGCCTTGACTAGCGATGTCCCACAGGTCATTAGGCTGGAAAACAAGGCAGAGCTAACAAGTGCACAGCGTTAGACCTAACATGACACTTACTGTATGTTTGTTTCTTTTCGCCCACTGACTTTCTTTTCCAAAATAAAAACAGTGAGTATATACGGAAATAAACAGAGCAAGGCAGATAAAAACTCACATGAATGGCAAAAGAATGTGAACTAATCGTGTCTGTCATGAGATGAATAATAACTGAGTCGTAAACTGTTTTATTGATGAGCATTAAAGAATATATTAACTTCTTAAACAAGGCTGTAGTAAAATCCTGTGTGCTTATGAAGGCAGGAAAAGGGAAAGATCAGGATATGTTAAGCACTTGTGCACTGACACACACCCCCACAGCCCTCCCCTGTTGGGTGTAGAGGAGAATCAATATGTCTTTGAATGAGGGTCAGAAGGGTTGTCTGCCCAGGGAGAGCTGACAGATTTGCTCTCTTTTGCTCAGCAAAGCCCCTGCTTGCTTCTAACACCCTCTGACACACACATACAGATGGAGTCACACTCAAACACATACGCGCATAAACAGTTGGAAGTAGACAACGATGGGATGCTGCTTGAAGAGGGCAAAATTCGAGAATTTTGCCGCAGGGATGTGATATTAGACGTTCCATGTCAAAATGAACCCTGCTGTGCACCCTGCGGAGCAGGTTGGGAAACCGAGGGAGAAGGAAAGGAGAATGATTTGGACATATCCTCAACAGATTAGTGTAAAAAAAAAAGTGTGTGGATGGTCTCTGGAAATCTTGCCTCATTAAAGGTGATATTGACTTGGTAGACACTTTCTATACATATTCCATCTTTAGCAACTCTTATAAGATCACTGGCTCTCATGTCGGTTGTGACTGGTGTTGTTTACAATTATTTTGTTTTTGCAGCTTAGTAGCTAATCTACGAGTTAAAGGAGGTGCAATTTGTGAAGGAAAGCAGTGGCAAGACATTCAAAAACTTTGGTTTGATAACAATTTAGAAAATTGGTAACATAAAAAAACTCTTGTTAAATGCTTCATTGTGGCATCACATATGGTTCTTCTATAGCATTTCTAAAATACCCTTTCATTTTAAAAATTTAACAGGTTGGTATCAGATCTATACAATAAACAATACAATGATCAAGCATTAAATTCACATATACTATTCCTATTCTTCCGGATATATTTTATTATAACCATACACCGACTGCTGCTAATTGAATCAGTCCCATGAATTCACGCAGATGTATGCATGTGTCTGTTTAATGAATGTTTGTCAAGTGTGTGCGAGTGTGTGTGCTGTGTGGTTAACATACTGGAGTAGCAATTAGTAATCACTCATGGAGATAATGACATCAATCAATGAGCTTTTAAAACCAGCCATTTGATAATTACAACCATCAATGGTCGCCCACGGATTCATTATTGTACAACATATTCTCTCCTACTCCAGTTCCTATTTGTATCTCACACATCTGAGCTGTTATTAATGGGATTAAACCAACTCCAAGAGGAATTTATGGCAAGTTAAAAGACCAGTACTCAAAAATGTGTGTAATAAAATAATTAATGTAGAATTATTGTAAACCAGTCAGGTCCAATGTCCAGTTTTAGTATTTTTTGTGATTTAATATGAAACTGTGTGAACTGTTGCCCTCAAGATCACTTGCTACCTTGACCCTAAATTCAGTTTCACTCAGTGAAAATGAAGTGTCCAGGCGGCCGGCTTACGACTGCATCTGAATATGAGATAACCTGGACATCATATAGGTGTGTTATGTGTCTTGTTATGGTGCGTTTGTGTATTTGCATTGGTGTGTGCGTGTGGCATGGATGCACAATTACCAAGCAGGCGCAAATCGATAGGTGCCTGCTGACAGATGGATTAGCACGGTAAACAGATGATACACACACCGCTAAATTATTCATCAGCTCAACAGTGAGCTGGGTTTCTCCCTGTAATAAAGGTTTAAAGGGGGTGTAAATTTTTTAAGGCATAATGGAAGACTTTTACAAAAATACTGCATAATTTCTCTTATTATATGTAAAATGTCATTATCTTAAGTCTGACTGATCTGATTTAAATGTAAGTGCATCATGAGAAAAAGCACCTACAGACCAATAGACTCTCCATCCCTCTAATGCCTTTTAGTTATGCAGAGGCACTGCAGGGTCAACCTGAAGTGCCTCACAAGGTGTTTGAGATAGCAAACACAAACAAATGTGCACACACGTTGCACACTCATCCATTCTTAACCGAATATTGTCTTCAAGTGCAGGCAAATCCGTGACGATCAACTGTTTATGCCTTCAACAAAACTGGTGGCATGAATGCAGTTTCAAACACAAACCTGATCATGCCACAATACAGATATCTAACATTATGTCTGGAACAAGGAAATTGACTCGGTGTGCTTGGATTATCTTTTGCTGGATCTTGTAAAATGGCTAACACCACAAACTCTGTAGCTGTGTCTAAAATACAATTTTATCTCAAAAGATTTACCATAAAAGGGATCTCCATCTACACTATTAGTTTAGAAGTTTTAGCACATATTTAAATTTAACCAGTCATCAATTTATTGTACTGTTTTACTCTGGAGCAAACAGCAGAACTGCAACACAAATGTTTCTAACTTAACGCAATTCACAGAGTTTTTGTCAGATTTAGTGTTTGCAAAATGTCAGAGAAGTGTGAACACTCACCAAAAACACACAAAAGTTACATGTTTTCATTGAGTTTTCAAAATAAATTGCATGAACACAGGGTAAGATTGAAAGAATATTTTACTATTACATTTTCTTTTATGTTTTAGATTTCAACAAGCCCTGCTAGTTTTTACAGCTAACTCCACTCCCTATATTGAATAGTATGGATTCAGTGCATGCAAATCATATGGGCATGCACACACAGACACACACAAACACACTGGCATGCATATAAAACACCCATTATTGATTTGTTTCACCTTTCCAAGGGACTTCTGAGGCTTTTGCAGCAGATGGTAAGCTTCACTCCCCCCCCCCCCTGGGATGATGTCAACTTTTTACAAGAAACGTAACATTCAACTGCAAGCATTGCTAAAAATGCACTTTCCAGATTTAAAGTTGTTTCACTTCCAAGTACGCTACAGGTGCAAGTGGTTTGGACACATCACAAATATCAAGTGTGTGTGATTTTATGCTAAGTAACAAAGCAGGCCAGCTTTGTGAAGCGACGGTGCATTGAAAACCAGCTAACAATCTCCAAAACCAGCACAAACTGTTGGTACGCACCGTGGCCGCCATCAGCGGGAACCAATCAGATTTGATGAATAATTCAATATTAAAGAGGGTGTGACCAAGGCTGTGTGTGTGTGGGGGGGTGGGGGGGGCAAGTAAACAGGCTTTTTGGATACGGGCCTGGGGTTTGTGTGTGTGTACGTGTGAAAGTGAGAGGAGAAGGAGGGAGAGGCCTGTCACACAAGACTGCATCCACAAACTGGCAGCAGATTAGATTACTGAGGAGAGGGAAGCAGAGGGGGTGGTAGAAGATGGGAGAAGGAAGGGTATGGACAGAGAGTGGAGAAAGATGAGTAAAGGGAAAAGTAGACAATCTCTTAACACTTCTGCATTAAGGTGTGTGTTTGCTGCTGTTCTTTTGAGAAATAGGCCCATATTGCAGGGCACCTTAGGGAAAATGGGGCAATACTGTGAGCTTTATGGTGTAGAAAACGCACTTATACCGTGATAAGAATAGTAAAATTGTCCCTAAACTGCAGAATGTGCTTTTGGCATCATGGACATGGGCTAGAACAGTTAGTTCCGACACGTGTTTTGGACTTAAATGATGATAAGCTACTGTATTGTACATCTGAAAAGACAACACAGGTGTCAGAAGTCTAAGTTTGTCTGTCCCCAGATGTTTGTTTCAAACTAAAGGGGGATCCACAGAATCTCAGTTTAAGCCATCAGTTATTGCCACTGTGGTGTTAAGGATAAAGAAAGATACAACTATATAAGTTGTTTTCTCAATGATTGACAAGAACAATTGAAAAGCAATGTGACTCGAGATCATTTTCAATTTATAGTACAGTTTTCAATTCAAAATGCATTGATGTGGGTGTAACTTGGCTTGTGCAGCTTCAAAGCCTGTATTGTTAAGTCTTCTCTGCACAGCTGCAGGTACAGAGCCCTGACATACAATGACCTTATGCAAGTCTTTGTGTGTGCACATATTAAAAACTAAATGTGTGTTGTGTTGCCAGGTGTGCTGTAGTTGTATGAGGCTCAGTGGAGTTTTAACGCTTGGGTTTTATTGGCCAGCGCTGACATCACCAGGGGAACAAAGTGGAATTCCGGAGCTGTGTGCAAGTAAAAAAGACAGAAGGGAAGAGAGGATGACCCAGCTGAAAGATTCTTTGTAGGGGATGGAGTCAACCTGTTTTAACCTATTTCTACGTTTTAATTCTTGTGTTTAATATAAAGTGCTTCACATAGTATTACAGAAGAAATGCTCTCTTGCTAAGCCCTAGTGGCTCATTTATGTAACCTACACCAATACAGCGACTCGCACACAAACACATACAGGGACAGTGATGTGTGTCCAAACCGAGTGGCTGGGCTGACAAAGGGCTCGACAGGAAGCAACTAATCCTTGATCTGCACAATATCTCAACAATGACCGCACCAAGTGACACACATACACATAAACAATTGGTCTAGTTACCACCCAGAGAGAAAAGAGGGAAACAAGTCACTATTCTATTTCAATACAAAGCTGACTGCACAAAAGAAAAACACTATGTACAAACAAGTTACACTGTTAGAAGATGGCCATTTTCAAGGAAATGTCAACAGAGCTTTCCAAGAGTCTTAAAACACCAAACTGACCTCTGCCTGCTGAAAAGAAAAAAGATTGATTAGATCCCAGATCAATTCGGTGTTCTGATGTCTTTTCAAATATCTCAGTCTAAGTGGCTCTATATGGATTGCAGATGCATAAAGAATTTGCTACTCAAAATGTCATAGGAATGGTATTGCAGACATTGCACACACTTGAGGGTAAACAATGCCACCACAGTTGGGACAATCCGTAACATGCTGGTTTGTGAAACTGACAGGGAGGCAACATGAGAGGGACAAGCCTTTTAACATCTGGCTAAGTGCTGACAGGAACACACACACACGAGCAGGGAGGCAGGCAGGCGAGCCGGTCCCAGTCCTAATTATTAGAACACTCTTACTTAACTTAACCCTGCCACTAGACCGTGACAGGCAGAGATGGAGAGGGGCGGGAGGTGGAGGAGGAGGGCAGTTTTTTGTAAGGACAAGGGGAAGGATGAGCAGATCTGGTGCAGATTTTTAACCCCTTGTGTCCTGCAGCATAGACAGAAAATGAAGAAGACGTAATGGGGTGGGAACATCACTAAATATTAAGATTGTCAGTTGTCTTTGTTTAATTATAATCCAAAATCACTTCATATAGTAAATATTCTGTTTAGTTTTTTTTCTTCCCAAAGCAACAAACATGACATTTGCTCTAAGTAAGAAGAAAATAAAAAAGATAAACAAATGAAAAGCCAAAGATAGACTAGAAGGCCCTGTATGTTTTAACAGCTGGGTGACACAGTGGAAATATGCTAGGGAATCTTTCAAGACCTTTGCCATCACTCACTCAATCAGAATCTTTGTTTTGTGCCTATTATGAGACAAAACAAGTGCATTTTTCTTGGCTGAAAATTCTCTTGTGAATATATCTTTGGTGGGACATCTTACAAATTCCTTTGCTTTTATTTCGGTCAAGCAGATGGGATACGCGTTTCAGCTCAACATCTCTTTTCCTCTTTATCATCCTCCCCACTTCCACCCGTTTAGCTTTCATCCTTTATTCCTCCGGTCTTCCATTCTCCTGGCGTCTCTCACTCTGTGCTTAAAAGAATCTGTCTTTTGATTCCTGCCAGGAATTTTACATTTGTCTTCCCATTGACCTTTATTTCTCTATTTATATAGTACAATGTCTCTTCAGTCAGTTTCATTGGTTTAAGGAGGAAAAATAGAAAAAAACATGGAAGTTGGGTTAGGCATTCAGGGTCAAGTTCAGTGTAAATCATTCAGCGTTGTAAATATGGGAAGCACAGGGAACGCAAACAAACAGACTACAGCTGTCACGCACATTGGGACACACACAACAGACAGAGGTAATCGAGGCTGAGAAAAACAAAGATGATTGAACGTGCTAGAGACATACTGACGCGTCTCCAAAAACATCAAATCCCTTACACAAACAAATAAGTGCTCCTTCTGCAAGGGGCGGCTAGTTCCATGTGTCAACATTACCATTAATTCCAATCACACAGCCCATTATTAAATTTTCTCTTTACTGTAAGATTCTTTGTATAATTCTATTCTCAAAAACCTCTGAATGCAGCAATGCTAATAGCTTTTATGATAAGAAGACATGCGTAGTCCTCTTAAGGCATGATAAGGCCTTTATGCGCCGGTTTAGCGGCTGACAGGTTAGCGGGTTTAGTTAAGAGCCAACGTGCCTCCAGGTGCAGAGGGGGGATTTGAGAAGGCTTAGCTAAGAGTCGGCCACTGTTGCTCTAAGTGCCTAGCCAGCTCCACACAAGTGCAAACAGGAAAGATGGGGTTCCACACAAATTTTTGCTAGATTTTTCTTTTAAAGGGTGTAGTGAGCAGCACTGTGATTGAGGTGTCATTGCATTCTAGTCCAATCTCACCAAAAACACCTGTAGTTAAGATTTAAATAGACATCTGTGGCATATTCTGAATAAAGGTGCCTTTACCCTTTTATTTGGTCTAGACTTTTGGTCCCAATGTGATTGTCGGATGAAGAAGAAGAGTCAACAAAACTTCAAAAGATCAGTTGCAGTTGCCAGTAGTGATTTTATAACAATAATAGACCAATAGTAGCAACCGCATCATAAAATGACAGCACAGATAAGATGAATTGCCTTTAATAGCAATCAGGGATTCAAAGTTCATCAGAATGTGTTATTGAACTGTATGGTCTCAAGTGTCATGATAAGCTTTTATTTTGCTACTACTGTATGTGTGAGGCTGCCAGAACACTGCAAGTTAGCTAATGTATGTGTGAAGCAGCAAGAGCATGGTTCTCATGGGATTGTACCGAAGTGTTGTTTGTTCTTTACGCCTTCACTGGATAGCCAAAAGCCAGTGAAGGAGAACCCATAATTCTTTGCTGTAAGCAGTGCCTCTGCACCTCCAATTGCATTAGAAGCCAGTAGTAGCAGTAGAGGCTTGTGCCAACTTTTAACCTGATTAGATAAAGACAGCCGTTCCAAATGAAAGTACAAAAAGCCTGTATACCCATCTCATTTTGATTATATTCTACATGTTTTCCAATTCTTGGCACATATACCCACTGCATTACAGGTGCCTTGGCAAAGCGTTTTAGCAGTTGTGGACTTAAAGGCATAAACATCTCTTTTGGTTCGACGTGACAAACTTTGGTGTGTTTAATTGTAAGTGTTATTTTCCCCAATTTATTTCTTTCCATTTCTTCCTTCCTTCATCCCTGTCTTTTTGACCCTGCACGCCTCTTCTGCGGTGGTCTTATCGGATCAGTCTCAGGTCGCCGCCTCTGTTTCTCATGTGTTCCATCAAGGACGCACTGCTCAGATACACACACAAAGGCTCAAAGATAGGGGTGGATAGAAATGAGTAATAAAGAAATAAAGACAAGAAACAGAAAGACTTTGGGGTCGGTTGGTTGAACAATACCAAAATTAGTTTTTCTTTGTAAATTATACATTATAGGCACGTCTCTGCCCCTACTAATTTGTCACCAAGAGCCGATGCAGCTTGTTGACATGTGTATAAGATGTCGGCGCTCATGCTGAGAGGTGTTTGTGTGTCCTGAAGAGTGTCTGTGTGCTTGTGCTTGGAACTCTTACAACTTGCATGAGGACAGTCTGCCAAGGTTTGGGGGTATGTGGGTAAATCTTCTGGCAACGGGGCTGCCAGTGTGAAGCTATGATGAATGCTGATGGCAAAGAGCATGGCCAGGCTGTGAACCACACACACACACATGCACACATACAAATATATATATACACAGTAATCAGATTCTCAGTGCGTGAGGGCCAAATGGCATCTTTCCACTGCTGAATGCTAATGTGAGCAGTGGAGCGTGCGGCCTTTTGAAACAAGGATACAGGGAGCCAGGAGAGATGATGACAAGAAAACACAGATAGGATTGTTCACTGGCATGTGCGATGCTGGTGTGTAAAAATGTTCACACTTGTAACAAATTGAAACTAACTAATTGTACATTCAAAGACATTATTACCAATAGGGCTTGGTGTATCTGAGAGTGTTAAATAGTTTTCACAGGTTTATTACTCATATATTCTGAATATTTAGGGCTGCCAAAAACCATGTGCACTGGTTTTAATGGTAAAAAGAAAAACATATTGGGGTGCCAATTTAAAAGTAACACTATGTAACGTTCTACCGCAAAGTATGGAACTTGAGATTAGATTGATATTCCTGTTTGAATGGCATGGCCTGCTATCATGTCATGAGAAGACGGTTCTTCAAACTTCAATATACAATCTATTTATTGATATGTAACAATCCCATGTGACTCACATTTTTTTGTTTTTTGTTGTTTTTTTAAGTACTTTCTGCATTTTGTGAAGGGTTGTGTCACTTATAATTCCTAAAATGACACTGCAATGTTGTCAACAACCTGTCTGTCTGATTGTATTTTAATAGAATAATAAGCATTGACTTACAGCGTTCGATGCGGTCTTCTGGGCTGGAGGAGGTCTCTCGATCGGACAGAAGGCCTGACACAGCAAAGATCTTTTTTCCACTGTCCTCAACAGCCTTCAAGGCGCTGCTGGGTGAGCCGCCAGGAGGAATTTGGCCACCACCAAAGTCATACTCTTTTCCCTCAGCATCGGAGTATCGAAGGTGTGGTGAAGCATCTGGATCCAAGCAGCCTTTGAGCCGCTTGGCCGGGGTGAATGCAGACTGATACCCCCCTGGAGCCCCATCGCGATCTTCTGGAGGAGAAGCAAAGGGCCTGAAGGCGCCAACCCCACTGTGATTCAGCATGCTAATCGGTGAGCAGTCCAGGTTTGGTGGGGCAAACTGATGATGAAGGTGGAGCAAGGACGGGGGGAAGTCCCTGTTTGGAAATCCTGGAGGAACAGCACCTTGACGATGGTACATTGATGCAAAAGTGTAAGAACCATTGTTGAATGGCAAATGGACATCTTTCTCGACTGAAACTGGAACTCCAAATGGCCGCGGCTGTTGGCAAGGAATAGAAGCATCTCGGGAAGCTTCAGCTGTGGAGGCCAAGACCATGAGGGCTGGGGAGGCCAGGGGATTGGGCAGATAAGAGGAGCTCTCCATCTTGAAGGCTGCTCGGTGGAGATCCATGTCTGAATAAAGTTTTTGAGGACAAAGGGAAGGAAGAAGGTTGGAGACACTGTCCAAGACCCTTGAAAAGGGTCTGAGGATGTCACTGCAGGTGGTTTTGGTAAATAAACAGGTCTTTTAGAAATAAATGGCCCAGAAAGAGAATTAAAGGATTCTCTACAAAAAACTGCTAATGTAACTTCAGATTGACATATCATTTCATGGATCTATAATGGGTTCATTTGTGTCTTGTATTTTTTACTTAAGTTGAGTTCCATTCCATACACAATAAGTGCTCCTGGATTTTGTTCAGTCCTTTATGCTGGTTGTACTGCTGCTGTCCTACTGATGAATACAGTAAATGTCCAAGGATAAAACGCTGCCGAAGCCTCCCTTTTGGAGATTTTGATGCAGAACCTGTCGTGTTCTGGGAGCCAAAGAATTCTGGTCCCTCGAGTTCATCTGGTCAGCAAACTAATAGGAAAAACAAAACAAAAGTTACAATGTTAATCCCATTTGAAATCACATTTCATTCACTATAACAGATAAAAGGATTTTTGGGATAAACATTGAAAAAAGCCATCTTCATTTGGTCAAGTTTCCTAGATACACATCAACTACATCCTGTTAACTTCCCACGTCATATTTATATTGCTGTTGAAACATAAATTTGAATATTTAACTTTTCGACTATTTAGAAAACTTTTTAAAAACTCAAAATGATTGTGCTTTTCAATCATGATATATTATTTCTGACAACAAAAATGGATTAACTTAACTGAAAAGGAAAACGCTGTGAATTATTTGATCAAGGAACCACTGAAAGCCAAGGCTTGAAGTCAAAGCCTTTGGGATCAGAGTCTTCTAAAGCGGACAATGTTTTTAAAGCCACACATTTAGACCCACTTGGGGAAATAGTGTCCTCAAGTTGACACTGTTGATCAAATCCTATAAATCCCTGTCCTTTAATAAAAGCACAGAACTATTTCAAACCCAAACGTCTTCCCTATCTTGGTTGTTCTCCAGCTCCTTCCACTACAAAAAATATTTCTAAACTGTTTCCACCTCAGATGTCAAGGAAGACCCTGATCTTTGAATCCCTTTCTCCTTCCTCTATTTCCAAATGGTCCACTCTTCATCCTCCATCTTCCCAATATGCCACCTACATTTTTGACTTACTTCTTTTTGTCCTCTTTCCCCTGTACTATCTCTCTCCTGTCCCTTCTTCATCTTAGCTCTCGGTTTAAGCCGCTTATTCCTACCATCTCCCAGGATCTCATTGGACCAGAACCACTTGTCTTAAGATAAGGACACACACATGCACACTTTACCCCACACATCTGATAATGCCACTTGGTAGGGCAGACACACTTTTTTCTACATACATCTCTCAATCTAACCTCTTTTAATTCTATATTTTTTCCTTCTCTTTTTTCCCATCTCTTCTGTCAATCTCGTCTCCTCTCATCCCTTCATCTTTGCTGATTTCCTTGCCCTTCTTATCCCCTGGGTGATTCAGATGGGTGATATCATATCAGACCTCTCCATCTGCTTTCTATGAGCGAGAGGAAATTTGACTGAGTGAATAAATTAGCCGTACTTGACCTCGCGACCCCCATGCATCCGTGGCAACAAACTAGAATCTTGCCTCTCGGGGATTAGATCAGAGGTGGCGATTGGTCGGTCATAGGAACGCAGAGAGGGAGCAGATCAACCGACAAGGTACATTTTTAGAGATTCTTCATTCCTTAAGGGGAATTTAAAAGTGTCTGTCTTGTGAAGCATGTTGAGATTTAGAAGGTTTAGACTGCTGCACATGTTAATGGGAGTTTATTATAAGTAATTTAGATCAAATTTAAATCTTTCTTAAAAGCTTGGTTAAACTTAGGCATATAGTACCTTGATTAAGTGAGGGTCCCTGGACACTATAAACCTAAAGATAAATATTTTAGCTCAAATATTATCAGCGTAAAGACCAACTGAATTGGTAATTTTTTTTTTTTTTTTTAATTTGCTAAACTATTCCAAGTCCTTTCTCTCCTAAAAGTCAACCTTGGTGGTATTTGAAAAGGTCAAACTTGCAGAGTTTATGTATACATAACTGTGGAGCTACAAACTCACAGTATCAAGTAGTGTTTCAGATGAGCTTCAAAGCTGCATTGACTAGGAGCCAACATCAAAGGAGAAACTCCCTGGGAAATGAAAGTAAAATCTTTTATAGCTATCAGCTGTCCACAACACTCATTCAAATCAATTTCCAAACCTGATCTCAGCTTTGGCACACACAACCCCCCACCTCCTACACACAGACCAACAACAACTGCTGAGAGGAAGGCAAGGGTCTTGAGACAAGATGCGGAGATGTGAGATGTTTTACATTACCGCAAATGTACAGCAGGCCAGTGCGGAGTGTTGAGCATGGCTTATGCTAACATGACTTTGGTCTGGACAGATGCCACAGAGTCACATTACACGCCTGTCTCCCACAACCTCCAGTTTTTACCCCTCTTTCCTTACTTCTCTACCTACCCTCCTACCACAGTGCATCCTGCAGATAACACCTTGAAAAGAAGCATGACTAAAGTCCTGTTTCTTTTTCCCTCCCGTCTTATCACTTTACTGTCTTTTCTCTCCTTGCTCTTTCTCACGTTCTCATCTGGCGTCCTCTCTGTGTTCGCGCTGTGTATCACATCACACTTTCTCCTGTGTAACCTCTAAAGTCAGAGTATGTCTGCGGTGTTGATAGCAAGGTAATACACTGATAAGTACCAGGATATTTCAATTTTATTATCATTACCGAGCAGGCCCGAAGAGTGGAGAGTGAAGGGCCGCCATCATGAAGCAGCCAATCCAATAACAGGACACCTGATATTCACTATAGAAGAAAGAGCAAGCCTTTGGAGCAACAGAGGAGACAGTAGAGCAGAAAGATTGAGGTATAACTGTCTCATTTAATTTGTTCTGAAAGCCTTATTTTACATAAATGGCTTTTTTTTTTAAATAAAGTTTATTTATTATTTATAAAGACACGTGCCAATTCAGTTTTAAACATAGCAGAAGACCAACTTAGATCAAATGTATCATGTACAGTTTTAAACTGTGCTCATAAAAAAAGAAAAACATGTGTCAAAGCTCTGTTTTAGCATTCCCTCTAAGACAATGATCATAATTCCAAATGACATATATCTATGCATATCATCAATATACAAGTGCAATTACATCTCACGGACATCCGCATAATGTCACTCGGTGCCACTTACAATCCCATTTGCCACCCACACATTGTCTGACACTGGGTATATGCATTTTATAATAGAAAATGTCACAGGGGAACATTTACCATGCTGTCATAATTTGATTACAGTGTGCAAGAATGATACAGCTGTCGGCGCGATATTAAATACAAACAGCGAGAAGGGCTTTTCATGTCAAATCTGCACTTTAAGTGACAATGTTATACCAGTTGGTGAAATTGTGGTGTCAACAACAATGTGCTATAACATCATTCTTAGTGAAACTTTCACTCTGGGAATATGAGTTACAGAGAAGGGGGGCATATGTATCATAATTGCTAACTGTGGCTATAAACATTATTATTATTTTTAAATAACACAGTGCTATTCATTTGCGGCAGTGGGTGCTCTACTTATGATTTACAAAGTGTGGTTTTCATGCAAATTAGAAAACGATTGGTTTGCTATTTATTTTTGACATTTACACAATTCAGCTTGAAAAGTTTTGCGACCTAAAGTGATTTAACAAGAATTGTTTTGAGATATAATCAAAAGGTTAGAGAAAGTAAAAGGAAAGGGTCTGTCTTATTGATGCTACTTGTTAGTGATTTGTTGGAATGAATATCTTTTTTGCATGGCTGCTTGGAGCTCGTAACCAACTGTTAGTTGTTTCAACATGGAGCTGATACTTGTCACATCAAGTTTTCCACTTTGTCTGTGGAGATGCGGAGAGGAACGAAGAGGAATCCAATTTTTGTTATAAAAATGCCTGTGACTCTGTGTACTCATGTGTGTGTGAGTGCTGAGATTGTCGGGAAGCAAAGCTGCTCAAGTTTTTGCCTCTCTCTAATGGAGACAAAGAAAAAAGCCATCAAAACCGCAGACCGGGCTGTATGTGCACGAGGCTTCCCGGTCCATGGATATATTTACAGATTGTTGACAAGCGTGAAAGTACCAGTTGTACATTTTATTACAAGACAGACCTGGCTGTGTCATTCAACTCATCCCTGAGGAGAATAAACCCTCACGCTACATGACACATGATGAATAGATCAAAATAATATGGCAAATTAAAATCGGTAGCAACAAAACTTACCAAAAGAACTTTTAACGTGGTTTCAAAAAATGTTGTGGCCTCTAAATGTATCTTGAGCTACACTACTGTGAATGGTTTGGTAGTATTTAGCTAGATTTAAGCTATGACAAATACTATAACAAAGTCAAGTTAAATAGAAAAATGCAATCCTGAATACTGAAACGATAGCAAAAAAGAGTTAAAATTTTGACAATCCTTTGGTTGAAGAGCAATTGAAAGTATTGGCCCTGCTCAGGCTGGTCCTTTCTGTATTCCAGACAGGTGCTGTTTGTGCTCATGCACAACTAGGTGTGCGTCTCTGTGTATGTTTGCTGATGTCCAAAGAAAGAGTCAATACTATTGAAATCTACTCATTCATGTCTGGCCATAAGGCAAAGCTCAAATGTCCTTGTGAATACAAATCACCTCCATTTATCTCTCCACTTTCTCCCACTCCCATATTATTTGTCCTTGTCTTTTTCTGCAAAAGCTGTAAAGCCCTACTTTTATTTCTATTCTCATATTTGTAACTTTTTCCGTTGTCCTTTTTCCTTTTTTTGTGATATGAAATCTGTAATGATGTTAGTTGCCAGCTGTCACTGTAAATGTAAAATGTATGCATTAAGATGAAAAAGCATTTCAGTAGATTCAATAAAAAAGACTTGCACACATCTGTCTAAGACGGGATAATGACACTAGGGCAATACACAGCACCAAAATTGGACAAGGATTGGACAAGCTATAGACATTGCAAAACGAACAACAAACATTCTGCAACAAAACAACTGACCAGGATTTCCCAAATGTTTTAATGAGAAATATAGGACTTTTAATAACATTAGAATGACGCAGTACACCTACAGAAAGGTTTACTTGTATAAAGTGTGAGTTCAGACAGAGTCACAGCCAGCAGGCAAAATCACTGTGGAAATACGCCCTGACCTGTGGCAGGATTTCTATTTGTGGCAGTTCAGGCAAGACCCGGTTCAGCAGGGCCAGCTAATTCCTGGTGCAGACAAGGCTAAATGGGAAAAGCACACAATTCCATTGCTCATGGATTACTGTACCAAAGTGTATTTTAGGAGCCACTGGTAAACCAAACCTTAGCATCCATATATTTTTGTTTCCTAAAATGGCACTGTACACATTACTCTAAATGTCTTGATACATGAGGCTGCTATGGACAGGAAGAATTATGTACACATTTACCATCTGATTAAAAGGGCTGTTTCTGAAGATGATACAACATCTCATCCTTATGCTTGGCTTAGATTAAGACCTTGCTGACAATGTGGTGCAGTGTTTTACAGGCCTTTTAGTATTTTTCTGCTGACAGCACACGTCACTGTCCTCATACTTTCCCTTTTCACTAAACCTGAACGGCCTGACAGATGACACCGGCGTGTCTCAAGTGAGCGACAGGTGACAGAGCCCGCACAAGTGTGACAGAGTGCAAGTGTCTATGTGTGCCGCATTAGCCTACCGCACCTCTATGACTCTTTATTGCTACAACAGCCACTAATCTGGCTGGCTGGCAGGCACACTGGCGGCTGGCTGACTGGTTTGTTCTACAAGCAGCATGCAAGCACAAGCCAATTAGTTCAAATTTAACAAGGAAAGCAGAAGCCAGATAGGCAGCTTTCAAACTGATTTGCTTTAATAATCCTTTACTAAGTTCATAATAATTTTCTGTATCAGTGTTCAGATCAGATGAAACAAAGGCTTGAATTTATTTTGTAAAACACGTAAAAAAAAATTATGTTTGTGGTGTTGAAGGAGAACTTCAAAATGATCTTCACTTTTTCCAGAGACAGGTCAAAGGTCAAAGCCAGATAAAGACAGGCAATCAAAGTTTGGCTTAAGGACACTTTCAGCTACTGGATTGTTAGTTTAATTAAGCCTTCAAGCAAGCGCTGCACAAATCTATTGTATGAAGACACATACAACATGTAGAGGGTTCAAAGTCCATTTCCAAGCATTTTCAAGCTTAATATAAAATCTTCTCCTATGGGTTTCACAGCACCAGCATAACCAGTCTTGCATTTTACATTGCCAAGCATGTTCAAACACTTTCTCCACAGAAATGAAAAGAAAAAAAGTCACCGTCCTTGGATATCTGGCTGATTGCATTGGGAAAAATGATAAGTCGGTTACACAAATACTGCCTGTCTGCAATCGATACACGCATATGCACCGACAGTGTCTTCTGGGGAGGAGTGTGCATGAGGAGGGTAGATAGATACATGGGGGGTGAATATTAGCTTATTTTCCATGCAGGGATCCGGCTCATGGTGTAATTGACGAATGGGAGGGAAACCTGAGAGAGCTATGATGTGGCGGGGGGCAAAGGTGGGGAGGCGAAAATGAGAAAGAAACAATATGGAGAATATAGGAAGTATCTGACATTCGACACAAGTCCTGCCACACTCCCCCCATTAGTCTAATTCTTTGACTTTCTCTTGTTGCCGAGTTTAACGGCATTACCAGAGGCTGCCTGCTCCAATGCAATCAAACCATTAAACACTGCATCTCTTCCATAGAGTGATTTCTTTCCAATAGAAAATGACTGGACGTGAGCTACTCTCCTTTCCTGTCATCGATAAGAGGAATAATCCAGTCTGTATGCACATGGAGCGGGATAAACATGGAATCATTTGCATTTCTCCATTCAAGACTGCACCTGAGAAAAAGGCCTACCATTGTTTGTGATCAAATTTATGTTTAAGATTTAAGGTTCAGGTTTTAGACAATCTACTTTTGGACAGTCATTTGGGATAAATGACCAGCAATAATATCATGTCAAATATTAAAAAATAAAAATGTCTAAAAGAAAGTCAGGATCTATTTGAACAAGCAAGGCAAATTAGCAAAACTGTAAAGTGCAAATACATTGTTTATTGTTTATTTTGGTCAACACAAAAGGAAAGAAGAACAAAAAGAGTACAATATTTTATTTTAAACATAACTTATATTGACCAAAAGGGTGTGGGCTGAAGACTGGACTTATTTTTGCCTACCCCTTTTAACATAAAAAAGGGAGCACAGATAAAGCATTGAGCACCTCAGTGGTAAATTTGTCATTTAAAAAAATAATAATAAACATTACTTCTGCAAAGCTTTCAGTAACATAAAAAGATTTTTTTTTCTCCCTGAAAACTTGCATCTGCTCATAAATAATATGCTTTGAATTAAAGTAACGACGTGTAAAAACTTGCGAAAACATATTGGACAGATCAATCAAACGTGTCCTTTATGGCGGACAGGCTGCAATTTCCAAACGAGGGGAGAACACTCTGATAAGCAAGACAGCCCCACAAATATCCATCCATTACAAATATGATTGCATCCTGCTTTTCGGCGCTTAATTATTGTGTTTAGAACGAATCAACAAAGTTTTGGAACAACGCAACCCGCACCTGTCCCTCACACACATTTTATTTACCGGCCACACGTTTATTTCAATTAACTGCTCGCATGTCAAATGTGTGTGTGTTAGACACACATGTGTGGGGGGTGTTCTTAACAGTGTTCTTAATAAAGAGTGAGGACTTTGTGCAGCTTTATGAGACTTAATTGACCGAGTGAAGTGGGGGTGGGTCATTAAGCATCGGCGCATAGAAATATAAAAGAGAGAAAAAGGCGTCAAAACGCATGGAGAATACTTGGAGAAAAGGGAAATCACTGCAGGTTGATAAATCAGATTTTACTGGGGTCGTTTGGGGAGTTAATATTTATTTATTTCACAATAATATGTTTAAAAATGCAATGCATTATTTACAATTTAGAAGACAAAAACACTTTGTGGAGATGAAATTTTGAGCAATGTAGGCTAATAATTGCAAACAAAGTGATAATTATGAATGTGGAAGTATTTTTGTTTGAACGGGTGTCGTTTTCATATTAAACTTCACAAACCCACGCACATAATTGATCCCGCAAAGTCGGAGCTGTGAAACGGACATTAATTTAAGTAAAAAAATAAAAATAAAAAAGAGCAACGAGCCAGATCAATGGCGAGCAATAACATCTGACTGCTGAGAAGGGGATAATGGAAAAAAACCCTGACAAATAAATCATCTTTTGCTTCTTTTACTCCAACCTCAACACTTTAAACTCCTTTTTTTAAAAGGGGTCAGATTTACTGTTACTACTTTGGGGCGGCGGAGGGGAGGAGAGCAGCGCAGTAAGTAAATGATTCGATTTTAATAGAACACATTCATATTTTACTTTGGAAACGTACATTAAGTGTTTTTCAAGGGATACATTTTGTGTCATTGTCAAAGATAATTATAAATTGTGCGTAATTCTTCTTTACTTTTAAGGCTTTGAAGCATATGTCTTCACAATTATGTTTCTAAAGAGGCAAAATAATTAGAAAGTAAATGAGATGTTTATATATTTTTTTAGGTGGGTTTGCCTTGACGCGGGAAAAAAAAACAGGAAACAGACGGAGGCCTATGAAACATCATCAGCTCTCAGAAAACAATCGGAGAATAATCAAATGATGGGCAAAGTGACAGGGCGTGCGTTCATTCATTTTTCACAAGCACCCTCAGACCGAGCAGGTTCCCCTCAAAAAGACAAATAAACCTTTTTACTTTCATTGAATGAGAGCCTGGTTAATTTGACTAAAGCCAATTGTTATAAATCTTTCGTCTTAAATTGAAGTCAGCAGTTTAGTAATATTAACAATTCAATTATTTTGATTTTATTGTATTTTTTAAATGAACATTAAATTGAAATAGATAAAAGTAGGCCTGATTATATAAAACACTCTTAATTCAATAAGGCGCCTGGCCATATCAGAGTGATCGCAGTAAGACCTTCCAGTGAAAATGACACGCCTAATACCGGTAATTAGTGTGAGAGGTGCAAGTACATTTGTATTTTAATACACCCCTAAACTCCACCGCAACAGAACCATCCCCGTATCCACCATCCATATGGAGTTGTTTTAGCATGTTACAATAAGTGTCAGTAACACCTCTCCTCGAGCTCGTTTTTCACGCTCAAAGGAGAATTATTGCTCACTAATGTGTTTGGTTGGAAAATAAAAAAAAAAAAACCTTGGCGCTCGTTAGAAAAGGGTTCCGACTGATCTGACCATCAATAAAATCAATGTGAAGGGATCCATCATGCTGGGATCACTGCATCCATAAGGCAACTTTCTTATTTTTAAGGAACTATAATTCACTGAGTTCAATGACCCGCCTCGAGCGCACCTTCCTCCAAAAGTGCGTTTTTTATGCGGCGCTGTAAGGACTGTATAGGCTTGGAAATACGCCTTAATAGGTCTGCAACATTTTCCCACAGTTTCATGTGAATGTTGTGGCTTTGTCCGGCAGATGACTTTTTTTTCTGCTTTTGAGTTAAATTCACGTCAATTCCATTAAAACGAAGCACGAACAGTAAAAAGTAAAACAAAACATCTAAGTCAGAAACAAAAAGAACAAGTAAAAACGTGTTTAATTCTCTGCAATATTTTAAATAAAACTCAGAAAATAGGTTTGAATTTTATGGCAAAGTTATATATATATTTTTTCTCTAAACACATAAAACATGAACCAAAATTAGTTTCCCAAAACGTGGATGGAAATTATCAGGAGGAAATGATCAATTAAAGTGCAGGTTGTGGGTGACCGAGGGCTGTCGCTCGGGGAAGCCGGTTTTGGCTCGCGCTGCACGGCCACGAGACTGGCTGGAGGCCCCCGAGACCAACTGTGGCCCGGCGTTTGGGCATCTGGGGGGGAGGGGGGGGGATGCAAATGACAGAGGTCCCCGAGTTAACAGGTGTTTCCCGGCTGTGCGTGGGCCTGTTTGTGTGTGCGCGTGTGTCATTAGGATGTGGATGCACATGCGCGCACCACAGCCTTTAGAATAAGAGAACAGAGAATAATTTATTAAGCGCTTAGGACACAAGAGGAGGGATTTTTGTGTAAAACAAATTCAATTATTTTACTTGCTCTTTCGGCAATCCCGTAAAAACTGTTTAAAGTCTGCTCTAAAGCAGTGGAGATGGAGTTGTTTCACGGCAATATATATATATATATTTCTAAAATGTTCGTAATTATCTTTGAAATGTTTCTTGTATCTTTGCTCAAGCAAAGAGCAAAGGGTCAGTGTGCGGCTCTTGCGCTCAACATTAGGGACCAAATTAACTCGAAGTCATTTGGTGAGCTCTAGTCCTCCTCTATTGAACAAAAAGACTCCAGTTTCAAACAAACAGGAATAAGTGAGTTTCTGATTGACTTTATATTTCACCCCCTCAAAAGGTTAAAAAGCAGTTACTAATTTTGAAGGACGCCACTTTACCTTACTCAATAATCAATATAAACATTAAATCTTCTTAAAGAGAAGTTTTAAATACTGCAGTGATTATAATGTGGACCGTGCATTTGACACGCGGAAACAACACAATATATGTTAAAACGCCACTTTGCTCAAGCTGACGTACATTAACAAATAAAAGATGGACATACACGTGCAACGTTAAAGCTTGTGTCTGAATAGACCTTCACGCGTGGAAATTTCACGGCGCGCACAGACTCAAGCGCTGAAAGTTTTTGTGAAATGTTTCACCAAGTCCAAGCATAAGGTAACGGCGGAAACAAGCGTGGGATGTGCACGAGCCCCTCACCAAACAACAACAAAAGTCAGTCAGAAAGTGGGACTCACCACGCCGTGGGACAATCCTCTCCCTCTGCTGACGACTCCTGTTTCCGGCTTCGTGTTTTATCCTCACGAGCAAACTTTTGGAGTGCAGCACAGACAGTTGAAGTGGCCTGTGCGGCTGTGGAGCGCAGCCTTGAGATAACAGGCTAGTTTCAGCCACAAAGACTCGGGAACAAGAAGCAGAGAGGGGCACTTTCACCAGTAACAACTATCGTACTGGTCAGTGTAGCAGTGCGCAGCACTCCGCAGAGACGCGGAGAAGGGCGGTCAGAGGAGGAGCAGAGCCGCGAGGGGAGCGCACGGAGCGGAGACGGTGGGCTGCCACAGCGCGGTGTGAGGGAGGGAGGGATGGGGGTCTGCTCAACAACGACGTGTGTAAAGCTAGAGGCTGAGCGTGTGGGGGTGGACGCGGAGGAGGGGGGCGGGAGGGAGGGAGGGAGGGGTGACAAGGGTCCAGAACGCGCGCTCTGAGGCGCAGTGCTGCCGCGCAGCGCTCAGCTTTTTCCACGACCGACCCGTGGACGCACGGGATTCAGACTCAAAACACGGGGGATAGAGGTAAACAACCTCAAACCACGTTTCAGTGGGACTTTTTATGTCCTGTTCTAAGGTCCTTTCACTGTAGAGACTGTCTCTCCTTGTTAAACAGACAAGGCTGAACAATGTCTTGAAAATAACTAATTTCCACAAAAAAGAGCGCTTCCTGGACTCACAATATACTTATCTCATAAAAGTGTCATTATTTTAGCGTAAATGTATGGGCTTCATGGTTGGTGTTTATTTCTGACTGTTCTGTAACACTGTCTCCCCAGTCTCCGTTCCCTTGGGTGATTTCCACTGCATTGTGCACAAAGTGAATGAATTATCCCCCTCCTCTATCCCACCCTGCTCCTGCCGCTCTCACCCGCTGGAGAGGCTTGTGTGCCGTGAAGCCAATGAAGTCCACCTCCCAACAAAAAGAGGTGGACTACCAGACTCCCTTATAAAGTGCGCACCACACACTTCAGTTAGTAACTGAGGGAAGTTCACTTCATGCAAATGTTTGCGACAAAGAACCCTGCATAAATCAAGAATAACAACTCTGAAGACAATTCAATTTACAATTAAGCTGGTGCACTTATGACTGTTATCAATTTGACCAATGCCACGTTGCGGAAGAGACTGGAACTATTACTTCGTTTTTTCTTTTCAGGCAAACTAGAGTTACTTTTTGAGTTAATTTTACTTTTTGTGTGACATTTATCCAAGTGTTTAAACCTAGAACCATGGCTTTATCTAAGTTTTATTAGACACAATAGCCTAATGTGAAATGGCCAAAATATCAAAACAAAATAAGGACCTGACTTTATCTACTGTTTGAATAAAAGATGTCGAGTACAGTGCGTGTCTTGGCTGTTGAAAATTTGGTCAATGTGTCTGAAGCAGAGGAAGAGGACGAAATGCCTGTGTCTGTTGAATTCTTCGGCTTACCACCTCCTGCTGGTCACACAGGGAACCTTCTTAAAACACACTAAATGCCAACTTTCTCCATTCATCTCTTAATATGTATAGCTAATGTCATAATTTAACCATTTAGAAGCATTCATTCCAGTGTTACTGCATTTTCTGAAAAGCAATATCTTTAGTTTTAGTGTTTTGTATTTGATTAGAATAATCTATTTTGAATTATTCTAATTTAAGGATCCTTTTAAATAACCTAAATGACTACAGAATTGTTTCACATAAGCTCAATCAAAAAAATTAAAATAAAGCTTGACCATAATTTGCCCAACTAATTAGTAGTGAGTGCTTCCTATTGAAAATCCACTTTGATGCACTCTCACGCCCTTATATGAGTGTTTCAGCAACAATAGCGTGGGAACAGTATACACTGCCATGAGAGCATGTGTGGTCTCCGTAGACATAAGGGGCTGTAGCTGCAGTAGCTTTACCATTAGTGCTGTGTTGTCTTGCTAATAGGCTCAGTTTGCAGTCAATGGGCTGCCTGAGGAAGAGGACCATCCATGTATCAGATCCCTCTCCATTCAAAGTCTAATGCCAGTCCTAAGTCCAACCCCCTGATGTTTGTAAATGCTGTGTGTATTGTGTATGACTTGGAGGCACTTTGTAGAACCTGTTTTACTGCTCTGGCATCTGCTTCTGTCCCTTGTTTTAAAGCTCAGGGTAGAACAGGTGTAATATGAAGGTCCTGGGCACATCAACCCAAAGGCAGAGCCAGATATTTCTGATTATTTAAGTAACAACCCCAAGGCACCAGCATCCATAAATGTAAATGCTTTTGTTGCCACAGTGAACATTGGGGCTCACTAACTGCTTTGGAAACACCTATCTGAAAAAAATCATGGCTGCTCTTATAAAAGCTGTAAACTCTCGCCTGGCACGGCAGTGATAATAATGAGCAGCACTGACAGCAGATGACAGGACAGTCCTCTTGCAGCCTGCCTTATCTTCTGCCTGGCCTGGTTTAGCCTGAAATTCAGTGGTACTTTATAAAACTGTAGTTGAGTGGAAATGTTACAGCTTTATTTTTTTGTTGGTTTTGCATGATTCGTTACTGTGTATTGTAACTCCATAATGGTAACTTTCCCATCATGCCTTCGCCGTACTGGGTTTGCATCCACATTTTAGTAACTCATATAATCTGGAATTGAATTGTAGTCAAGGATTTGATGAGACTTTGTCAGCAATACAGAAGTCTGTCATTTCTGCATTTCTACACCTGTGGAGATTCTCAGACATCCAGGTCATCATGTAGTAAAGTGGTTAAGACAAAAGTCTCTGGACACAGAAGATTCAATGTTAATACCAGGAGCATGTATTCTACCTTAAAAACTACCAGATAACCTTTTCAGATCATAAACATAGATTTTAAACATAGGTTATGCCAAAAATACAAAAAAAAAAAAACAAAACATCATATTAATGTAATGAATGCAGCCTTAACTTAAATTTTACACAGTTTAGCAGCAACAGTTTAAACAAGTGACCTGAAATAGCTTTAAAATTAACAAATATCAAATAAAATATGTCACCTTTTGCACTCCACTCTTTTTAGAGGAATTTGGTGTCTTAGGTCAGAAAAGCCTTTTCATGACCTCTACCTGTAAGCCATTTACATTTTCAAGCGGTTCATACTTGACCTTCAACTCTGTGACTAAACAACAGCGGTTGACACCATCTGGGACCTAATTCCTTAAACAAACTGTTGGGAGTGTGATTTACAGCTAATATGGACAGGCGGTGGTCATTTCTATCTTTCCGTTAATAATTTACGATTGGTGGAATTTATAAGACTGGCTTCTCATCCGTGCACCCCGCCAAATCCATATGTCTGGATATAATGAGATTTTAGCACAGCGAGATTATAAATTACAGTGTGATTTGTTCTCTTTCTGTTTTGTCAGGCCATAGCCTTTGAGTGTGCTTGTGTGTAGCTTGGGGACATGGCTGGCATTTGGCTGCCACTATGCTCTAATTGCTGACGTACACAGAGATAGATGGGACCTGATGTTTGGTGTCGCCAGTGCTGGGTGTGGAGGAAGGTGAAGGAAACAGCGAATGGAAGTCAAAGGATGATAAGAAGAGGAAAAAAACATAGTGACTGGTAGAGATCAGGAAAAAGAGAGGACGAGGATTAAAAAAAGGTGGATGGATGGATGGAGAGGAGGGGCAATATTGTCTTGTGCCAGCAGCTACACAGGCAAGCGGTTAACCACTGATGGAGCCACATTTAGAGAAAGGAAAGCAGAGACTCGAAGAGAGCAGCGACAGACACTCAGCCACATTCATCTGGCGCTCAGATTTGTTGCTCCAGGGAGCTGTTGGAAAATGAAGAATTACATGGCCTTGATCAGATTACATTACAGAACAAGTGATTACATGCATTTGACTCTTGTACAAAAGATGAAAAAATGAGGCAAGGGGAAGGAAACATACATGATCTGATTAATTATGTAATTATGTGGATTTGTTCTGGCCATGATACATGGGTAACATTTGAGGGAAGGTACTTGGGTAATTTCATCAATTCTTCACTCTTTGCTTTTGAAACTGGAAATAAATGTTGAGTTTGTCCGGGTCATGGTTCACTGAAGAGGTTATTTTGATTAAATAGAATTTGCCACAGTCTTTTCTTGTAACTAAAAGGCTTTTTTTTTTTTTTTACCTGTCCTTTAAAGCTACATACATTAGCCTCAAAAGTCATTTTATGTTGACAAAAACGGGACACCTAACACACCACAGTGTAACTCAGAGTTATGGTACATGCTACCATCTTGTGAGAACATAGCTCAGAATTAGAGGTTAACAGATTAACACACAACTCTCCTCACTTCATTATGTATACAAGATACAGACGTTGAGATGTCCCAGTGCTGTGTGAGGTTGCAGCAATGTACTTGCAGACAAAGTCCTTTAGTGGGTGCAAACCTTAAATGTTAATGTTGCTTTATTCCTCCTAACCCCATATGGAGTCACCCCAGGGTTTTAATGTTCTGTCTACTGCCCAAACATCAAGAAAAAGCAAAGCCTACCACAGACAAATTTATCACACCATGACATAGATAACAGGAACTTATTTGTGCACAAGCATAATAATACTAAGAATCAACGCAAAAACTAAAATTCTCAAAAAAAAAAAAAAATCCAGGGATGTCGAGAGTTAAAATATTGCACTGCCTCGGCAACTGTGACTGATCAGAGTGTATTTCCTCTTTCCATCATCTTCAAACATCCACGGGGTAAGACTTGTTATTTGCTCTGAGCTGTCTGCGCGGTTTGGCTTTTTGATTAGAGAGCGACAGAAAGACAGAGAGAAGGAGACGGAGGCAGCGCGCCGAGGCAGTGAAGAGAGAGACAGCCTTGAGGCACATGTCAAGCAATGTCACAGATAATCACACATTGTCTTAAAATAGCTTTGAAAACCACAGTGTTGGGGGCAGACTGCGCAGTGTGATGTTGAGGTTTGAGGGGCTGCGAGAGATGCATCAGAGCACATGTAGCGTAATTAAAGACCAGATAAAGTTAATTTCTGACAACAGCCCTGGGTTACATTTATCAAGGGCAATGTAAAAAATGTCTTATCTGTAAAATGAGAAAAGTCGAGACCAGGGGTTGGGTTGCATGACAGTCTAACATACAGCTCTGGAAAATAAAAAGACCACTGCAATTTTTTCTAGCAATCAGCATCTCTACAAGTATGGAAGCCATTCCATTCCAATGTTTGTTGAATCCCAACACAGGCACACGTCATTCTACTGAATGAGGTGCTGATTAGGTGATCACCTGAACCATATCTAATAAGGAAAAGTATTTAAAAAAACACTTCTGTGGTCATCACTATCCTCTTGCAAATAAATGCTCCAAATTACAATATTTTTATTTGGAATTTTGGAAAAATGTGGTCAGTAGTTTATAGAATAAAACAAAAATGTTAATTTTACCCAAACACATACCTATAAATAGTAACACCAGAGAAACTGATAATTTTGAAGTGGTCTCTTGAATTTTTTCCAGAGCTGTACATGTGCTTTGTTCTTTGAGATAAATATGAGCAAATTAAACAGACCGACAAAAAGACAAAGAGTAATTTCCTCAGTCAGTCAGGTGAAGATGGTGAAGTATTCGCCTACTGTCATCATCTACCCAGTAAAACCATCCCATTTCATAGTCCACATAACCCCCATATTACTGCTGCCAGTGGAGGTGCTGCTCCTCTCTGACTGGCTCATCATATCTGAAAGTCATTAAAATGATACCCCCATCTGTAAAGCCCCTAAAGAACCAGAAACGTCCTTGACAAATGCAGTCTTCAGTTATACTTTATGCATTTTCAACATTATATATGTAATTTGCAGGAGCCACTGGGATATGTTTCCATTGTGGTGGTACCTGTCCACTGCAATGGAGATGGCATGGGCCCAAATGTGACAGCTGAAGTTTTTGACATGGAGTTTTCTTCATTATCAACAAACTTTCCTAGATGCTCTCATAAATGCCACCACAAATAGTTTGCCAAGATATCACATCATATCTCAGATTCAGATGGAAAACATGCCCAATAAACCCAGGGAGTTGTTGTGCTTTGTTCAAAAGTAGGAAGTGGAATGAAATTTATTAGATATTTCAAACTTTTATAACAAATAAAAAAACTGAAAAAATGGGCGTGCAAAATTATTCAGCCCCTTTACTTTCAGTGCAGCAAACTCTCTCCAGAAGTTCAGTGAGGATCTCTGAATGATCCAATGTTGACCTAAATGACTAATGATGATAAATGGAATCCACCTGTGTGTAATCAAGTCTCCGTATAAATGCACCTGCACTGTGATAGTCTCAGAGGTCCGTTTAAAGCCCAGAGAGCATCATGAAGAACAAGGAACACACCAGGCAGGTCTGAGATACTGTTGTGGAGAAGTTTAAAGCCGGATTTGGATACAAAAAGATTTCCCAAGCTTTAAACATCCCAAGGAGCATTGTGCAAGCCATAATATTGAAATGGAAGGAGTATCAGACCACTGCAAATCTACCAAGACCTGGCCGTCCCTCTAAACTTTCAGCTCATACAAGGAAGACTGATCAGAGATGCAGCCAAGAGGCCCATGATCACTCTGGATGAACTGCAGAGATCTACAGCTGAGACTCTGTCCATAGGACAACAATCAGTCGTATACTGCACAAATCTGGCCTTTATGGAAGAGTGGCAGGAAGAAAGCCATTTCTTAAAGATATCCATAAAAGTGTTGTTTAAAGTTTGCCACAAGCCACCTGGAGAAACACCAAACATGTGTAAGAAGGTGCTCTGGTCAGATGAAACCAAAATCAAACTTTTTGGCAACAATGCAAAACGTTATGTTTGGCGTAAAAGCAACACAGCTCATCACCCTGAACACACCGTCCCCACTGTCAAACATGGTGGTGGCAGCATCATGGTTTGGGCCTGCTTTTCTTCAGCAGGGACAGGGAAGATGGTTAAAATTGATGGGAAGATGGATGGAGCCAAATACAGGACCATTCTGGAAGAAAACCTGATGGAGTCTGCAAAAGACCTGAGACTGGGACGGAGATTTGTCTTCCAACAAGACAATGATCCAAAACATAAAGCAAAATCTACAATGGAATGGTTCACAAATAAACATATCCAGGTGTTAGAATGGCCAAGTCAAAGTCCAGACCTGAATCCAATCGAGAATCTGTGGAAAGAACTGAAAACTGCTGTTCACAAATGCTCTCCATCCAACCTCACTGAGCTCGAGCTGTTTTGCAAAGAGGAATGGGCAAAAATTTCAGACTCTCGATGTGCAAAACTGATAGAGACATACCCCAAGTGACTTACAGCTGTAATCGCAGCAAAAAGTGGCGCTACAAAGTATTAAGTTAAGAGGGCTGAATAATTTTGCACGCCCAATTTTTCAGTTTTTTATTTGTTTAAAAAGTTTGAAATATCCAATAAATTTTGTTCCACTTCATGATTGTATCCCACTTGTTGTTGATTCTTCACAAAAATTACAGTTTCATATCTTTATGAGTGATGCCTGAAATGTGGCAAAAGGTCGCAAAGTTCAAGGGGGACGAATACTTTTGCAAGGCACTGTACATGAGGGACTATAAAGGAACATGTGTGCTAGAATTAATAATTCCTACTTTATGTATTGTGCCCAGTACAATATCATAGAAAAAGTGAGTGTTTGCATCATTATATCCACTTAGTAAATAATAAATTAATTTGAATTAGCTCATTATTTTGTCTTTTGTAACATTGATGTCAATAATGGTATAGATTTCGGTTAAACAGTACACATTAGTACACAACAGTACACAGCACATTAAACCACTTAATTGTTGTTGATGTCATACTTATATAATACATACTCCTTCTTAATATAAAAGTTTATACTGAAATTTTAAGTTGCTTTTTGAAAACATATTTTGATAAAAAAAATTACTGCCTATGACTGAGTAAACATTTTCCAGGCATGTGTCCAAGTGTCACCCGTCATTTCATTCAAGTACAATTTTCATGGGATATGATGGGATAAATGGCCCATACCTTTTATATAAATGATTTCCCCCTTTTTACCATTGAAAACTAAAGCTAGTATTTAAGCTAAAAATAATGTTTATTCCTACAGACATTTAATGGTCCGTCAAATGGGATAACAAGGGCGGCTGATTTGTGGGCCTTTCTCTGCAATTACCCATTGCTCCCACTTCCTGCCTGTTAAACAGGCCATTGATTTTATGCTGAATATTATTGTGCCATATTCCTCAAGAGTGCTTTGATAGAGATATGAAGTGATTGGACTCAGACACACCAGAAACACAGAAGAAGAGAGATGAAGTCTGAGAACATTTTATCTTTTATGAGCAGTAGTTCTGATGTTGACTATTTTTGAATGTTTGGTCAGAAAAAGTCAAGTACATCTCCTACATCTCAATTAAAGTAAAGTTTGTTGTTATTACAACACTGTTATACACTTAGCTCATCAGTTTAACCTCATGACATACACAAAGCTGCCCATTATGTTTATTATGTCCACTACAGAAATAAAAACTGTATGCAGCTTGAATAAATACATTTATCTTTTGCCTCTCACCAGTCATGTCCATTTACTGTAAGTGCATGGTCTTAATGGAAGGTCTTGCCTTTCTATAGTCCCAAGAGACAGGTTTATCACAAAGACTCTTACAAATGTTTGAAAGACTTGGTGCCTGACAGTCAGTGACTCTATGAGCCATGTATTTTCTTTGTCCAAAACTGAAGTGTGTTAGTCTATGCAGTTTGGTGATGCAGGCTCTACAAAGAGAAGATTACAGAGAAGAAGTCAAGTGACAAATTCAAGAGGCCAGAAGAAATTTCAATTCATTTAGGACCAGTGAGCAGCAAACCAACTGTCAGAGCGAGAGGGGGATCATAAGGGCTTACCCTGATATGACAGATGCATTAGTAACGAGTGCAACAGTTCATCTTGTGTCTCTGTGCATGAGCGCTGATTCTTCAGACACAGGAATGTGACATGCTCTAAGAAAATGGTTGTAACTCTTTTCAATACATAGCAGCCTCTATTGTTCCCATTTAAACACCTTTAGAGATATACACCCTTGTTATCATAGTATATGGAATAAACAAGCCCTGGGTAATTGGCCTTAAGAAAGTAGATCCGTGTGATGAAATATGAGTCCTGCATAAAGCATCATGTGCTGCTCCCCGGCCAACACCGTCATTGAATAAATCATGTACATTGGTCGACAGCAATCGATTACCTTTTTCAAATTGTGACAAATTGTGATTTGAGAATAATATTTGAGGCATGATTTTGATTTGTTTTAAAAGTCAGAAACAGTAACTGCATGCAGAAAGAACATGGGGGTCTTACAATGTACAAGTTGATCTGATGTTTGGGTGGGAGTAGGAGCATATAACCTGTGTAGCTGCTTTGAACAGATGAATGGATTGATTCATTGATGCACCGTGAAGCAAAAGATGTTTACGATTAACAGACAAACACTGGTTTATCGATACAAAGGACAGAGTTGCAAAATCTGCTTTTTATGGCCCTACATATTGACGTGCATTATAGAAAACTTAATCCAGTGCATATTGATCTCTAGAGACATTTATAGTCCTATTGAACAGGAATTAAGTCATTGTATAATCCATTTCTTATATTTAACATATTGTCATTGTAGTAAACAAGTTTTCTATAACAACCTCATAGTAGTTATAATAGGCACATTCAGAATCACATCAGCATACCCTGTAATGGAAAATGTGCTGCTTATGGGTAAATCAATATTCATGTATATGTTAGGCCAATATTTTGTAAAAGCAATTACTGCTGTAGTGAAACAGTGTCAGTCCATGTGGCTTGGAGAAGTAGAACATTTTGATTTTTCAAGGTGATCTGAGGGCGTCTGTCACCTCGTTGTTAACTTTGACGAAAGCCGCGTAAAGATGTTGGAGTGTGCTGACATGTCCTTGTGCAGGGATCTCAAGCATGATGCTAATAACAATAATTAGCTCCTAAGTGTTTGTAGAGGAGGGGCGGAGGTAGAGACATGAATATTCTCTCACTGTGTATGTGTCTTGGACAAATGGCTTCCCCATGTCGGTTTAAAAAGACAAATTAGCGATAATTGCTTGATAAGGTGCCTGGGTTCAAGTCAGCTTTTTCCTTCTTCATTATTTATGTTTTTTACACAAGATCACACATACACACAAGCAAAAAACAATCAAATGTATTAACAGCACAATGTTGTGACCACTTAGGAACAAAGCTGTAATTAAAGCAGAATATATTTACTTGTTAATGAAAATTGCTGACTGGCCAAAGATCAATAGAATTATGCAAAAATGTTTATGAAAGCTCTTATTAAGAAGATTTGTTTAGGGCTAAATTGTTGAGCTACCACAATATCAGAGCTATTGAGTCTAATTGAAATACAATGTGGTTTACACATTTTGCGTATATAAGCATATGGATTAAACCCATCCTTCACTTAAAGCAATCAAACAGTGGAGGGTTTCCCATGTTCTAAGACAGACTCTCCCATCACTTTTCATTAGCGCTACAGTCCATCTTTCCCGGCTGTTAGATATTTCAGAAATTATTATTAATAACAGAATAATTTCCACAGATTAACCCCATTCCGGCTTTATCCATGATCCTCTGACCTTTAGGAAATTGATCTGAAGAAAAGATTGATGGTGGTTCTGCTATTTTAAAACATTTGTCCTTGTCAAGTTTTGCTCGGTTCTTGTATTGTTAAAGAGCAACACATTGAGACTCGGCTCAATGTCACATTGAAACTTTGAGAGGATTTGTAGCACTGCATTTACAATTTGTAAAGCCACACACAAGATGTAATGAAATAATACAAAATACTGAAAAAAACATACCGGTCGGGTGACCAGACGAGATTAGTTGTTCCCAGGTCCTAGTACAAGCAGTGGGGTGATTGTTCTTTTTAGGGCTGCCCCGGACTAAAGATTTTTCTAGTCGACTTGTAGTCTTTCATTTAAGCAATTAGTTTAATGAATGCACATTTATGATATTAACATAATTACTTGCATATATACAAGGAAAAGACCTCAAAAAAGAAAAATATCAATATAGAAAAGGGATGCAACATTAAACGCGGATAAATACTGTTAATTTAATCACGTAATATTTAACAAGGCAGAGATTATTGCCATCCTGACGCTAAAGTCACATGCTAAGCTAACACTACAGTTTGGTATACTGTATTAATAATTTGGGGTGGAAAAATTGGTCCAGGTTTTATTTTTTTAATAAAAGAGAAGCAGAGGATCCATAACAACTTAGTTAATGCTCTCCCTCACGTGAGCGTTGGATTAAAGTACTGCAAGAGTGATGTAAAATAAAAGATTTTGCGTTGATCTTGCGTTGACTTGATATCATACACAGACCAAGCTGTGCAGTGTCATGAAGTTTTAACGCGCATACTAACCACATGACATCACGTGAGTTTTTGTTTTATTTTCGTGACTAACTGACCAAGCCGCTTTTCCGTCGACTAACCTTTAGTTGATTATTTGGTGGCAGGCCCTAGTTCTTTTGCTGTTACTGCTCCTAAACTGTGAAATACATTTCCTGTGTGTGATCACTGACCTGACACTGTTCAAGTCCAGGTTAAATACTTACTTATTTAAACCAGCTTTAAACACACCGTAGCACTATGTCACTTTCAGATTTTTAGTCTTGGTTTGCTTATTATTTTGTAATTTGTCTTTGTTTATTGTATGTTTATATTTTCAGGACTACTGCAAATGCTCTTCTGTTTTGAATGTAAAGCCCTTTGGTCTTCTTTTTTGTTGTTGTAAAGTGCTATACATATAAAGATTGATTGATAAATTGTCACATGCTTTTTGATGCTTTAGATTACAAATCTTATATCTCCGATTCAAAATATCTGCTTTCCAAAGAACTTAACACTGCATTATCAGTCTACAAGCTCTCCACCCCATGGCCCTATGGGATTTAGAGTTCCAACACTGCTACTAAAGAATTGAAATGTTGACCAAGAGGATATCAGTTAGTCACCTCAGTGACTGTGGGGTCAGGAAAGAGGACTTCCATTTCCTTCATTGGGCTGGATGAGCTCCATACAAACATAAGCAGATGGATGTGTGAGTTAGAAAGAGCATCCTTATTTATTGTTCATGCATTTTTAAACAGCAGACCAGCAGGGTCAAATGAGTAAACAGGATTTAACCTGGTAGTAAGAAGAAAGAACAGGCGAGAAAGCAGAGAGAATGTATTGAAATTATCACTAAGAATAAATGAACAGAAAGGGGATGTACTTATATAACTAATGCTGGTTTTCGTTGACACCAGAGGATTTAGTTAGACAGTTTAGTTTAGTTTAGTTTAGTTTATTAAGATTCCCATTAGCATCATTAGAATCATCAGTAGCTATTCTTTCTGGAGAAAGAAGACCAGGAAGCCATGTATCAGATTTTTTCTTTGTTGGTGTCTTCTGAGGCACACAACTACACTCGTCAAACTGCGGGAATGGGATTTAAAAGAAGCCAAATCAAACTGTCTTTTCATAATTGATGGCACATACAGCTTGATCTTTGACCCTTGTCTTATGCACACAACACAAAAAACCTCTGGTTAATTAAGACTTCCATGTGTCCACAGGAACACACACCTGTTTATGGATCTAAAATAACAATTGGACATAAAAGCCATTTTTATTTATGAAATATCTGACTGATTTGTAATCTCAGTGGGACATTCCTGGTTAAATAAAAGTTAAGAAAAAAAAAGTCAAGTGAGTAGGAGTGAAAAAAGGGTATGTAACAGTGAACTAAACTCAAACAAATCATAAAAAGCATGTTTGTATTCGTAATTGATTAAGTTTAATTTATTTTTGGTTAATTTATTGGGAAAAGCCCAGAAAACCAGTTAAAACCTGTGCAGTGCTTCATAACACAAGATTAAGCACACGTGGCCACCTCAGCCCCTCACCCCGATCTCAGTTGCCATGGCACTTCAAGTGTGATTAGAACTAGGGCTAACCAACATGGCTGACAATATTGACTTCCTGTCTGGTTCATGCAAACAGGATGTGACAGATTTAATTTGTTTGTCAGCCCACCTTAATTTAAACAGAAGAGTGGAAGTGGGAGAAAGGGAATGACTGAGGTGGGGAAGGAGAGTGAAGGTTTCACACAAGTATATTTACTAATTGGCTTACATACATTTAAAGGGGTTGTTGTACTGTGCATCTCTTTTTTGCAATGGATTTTTACTTTTTAACAGAACAAAAATCTCATGAAGAAACAGAATATTCAAAAGACAGAAGAGTACGAAGCATGGTTTGGAAAGGGATAGAAAATAGAAAAATATAAGGTAGGGACAAGACAAAACGCTACATTTTAAGGATGAGAGCCTTTAAATGTAGCATGAACCAGATGGACACTTCAATGTGTCTGAGAGTGAACTGTGATGGCAGCAAAGTGTGAGTGTGACAGTGAATACAGAGGGCTCCATTACTGTTTAAATCATTGATTGCTTCCTTTCTCATCCGTGCACAACCCACCTATCCTGCTCTTCTCCCTTGATTCTCTTATTCGTATCAGTCTCTTCACCTTAGACATATCACTGACACTGACACAGGCATCGCAACACTTCTTCGTGTCATTTAAGATGGCTGGCTTTTGTACAACGTCCGTCCATCTATCTTCTTACATTTATTTGGGGTCAGGTCGTGGGGACAGCAGTCTAAGCAGAGATGCCCAGGCTTCCCAATCCCCAGACACTTCCTTTAGCTCTTCCGGGGAAATACCAAGGGGTTTCCGAGGCTGGCCGAGAGTAATAGTCCCTCCAGCATGTCCTGTCTTTACTATGGCCACCTCTACCCCGTCCAGAACCCTGTCCAGGAGGCGTCCAGGAGGAATTCAGAACAGATGCCGAGCCACCACAGCTGGCTACTTTCAGTGCGGGGGAGCAGCGGCCGTACTACAAGCTCCTCCCGAGTGACTGAGTTTCTCACCTCACCATCTCTAAGGGAGCACCCAGCAACCTAATAAAGTGAGACCTTGTAATTTTGATCATTTTGATTTTGGCTCATCTATGGCTCATGACCATAGATGAGAGTAGGAATGTAGATTGAGCAGTAAATAGAGAGTGTCAACCTGCTGCTCAACTCTAACATAATGGACTCTACTGTAGATCCATGCTTGGAAATATATGTCTCTTCAGGGCTTATCTGTATCCAACACATTTTATACCACGAGAGACGCCAAATAGTGAGCCAAAATAATGCATTTGGATACTTGATCATAATTTTAGACATTTCAACACACAACTAATACTGGTCTTGCAGCACTACATTCATTTTGATCATTGAGTGAGTGGTTTTCCATACTGTCCACTTTTATTACCAATTAACCTGTCCACTTTTATTACCAATTAACTATATTTTATTATTGTATAACAAAAAGTCATAAGAAACATCAAATTTAACAAACAACTAGGCATTAAAAAATTCCTGGAGGTTTGGAGTAGTGTGTGAAAGGCTAAAGTGCACTGGAAATCCTTCATTATGCACCTCTCACCCCATCTGTAGGTGGTTGAAGAACATTTTTCCAAAACATTATTTTAGTGCCCAAATGGCAGCTCACTCCACCAACACACTGCCACTAGGCTGTGGTTCTGGTTTGTTCCAACGAAGACGAGCATGCAGAGCGGATGTTGCTGTGTGGCAACAATGCTTGTCTTGGCAGGGAAAGGGCCAGCACTGAGGTCGAGTGACAGGCACACACACCTCCTCTGGGCTCAGCAAGCAGTGTGGTGGGGGGTGGGGGCTGTGTGACAGTGTTAAGCAGGCGACGGTGACAGTGATGTGACACTGGTGAAATAATTATGAGTCCAAAACAGGGCTGACAGGGAGCAGCCCGTGCCCTTCAACTATCTGTCAACTGTCATTAACATAGAGGCCTGATATACCGCCGCAGGACACCGAGCGAAAGAGACGGGCAAGAAAAAGATGGTACGATCGTCTGCACGACTACACAGGGCAATGCCCCGAAAATAACCCAAATCAGAGTCATGTAAATCTTTTTATCCACTGAGGTACATTTACTTCTGATCTAGAGAAGGTTACTACAATGAGGTTTGAAGAAGTAATAGATAGGGTTAAGTAATTTAAAATAGATGTGTTAAATCAATTCAACCTTTATTTCAGATACACAAAATTGATCCATAACATACAATAGATTTAAAAAAACAACAAGATTGACACCAGAACTGATATCCATTAAAATACAACTTTTAAAGACTATTATCTACAAAATACTAAAGGACAGTGGGTCTTTGGTCTAGGTAAAAAATGTTATATATTAATTTCCTCCACATGAAATTCTTACTTTGATAACTGCTATGAAAATGAATACAATTTGCAAAAGATTGAAGTTCATACCTGATTAATTACATTTTTCATTACATAGACAGCTCATGTTTGCTTTACAAAAAAATAAAAATAAAACCCAGAAAAAGGAAACGTCATTGCAAGCTGATCCATTAAGTTGAGAGACCTCAAGCAGGTACAAATGTGGTTCTTAGAGCAGAGAACTTTTCAAATTCACTCATTGTTAATTTGTTTACATTTTCACAAGGTCCTCTGTCCAGCACCAGTGCTCTTTACGGTGGGGCTTTGAATTTGTAAATTGAAGGAATGTCCCAAATATAATGTGATCATTCATCCCTATGTACCATTAAACATACCGAAGAAATTGAACTAATAGTTTTTTCAGATGTTTTTTTCAGGTGTTTCTTCCTAAAACACATGTTTAGCATAATTATGTGCATGGCACCAGCATAAAGTTAACACTTTATACTAGTGCCATCTCAGTACTTTAGCCCTTCTTTAAAGACCCACCTATCACTTCATAAAGGTACTGTCTCTAGTCTCACAGTTCTAGACGATGCTGTCAAATGCCTCGTCCCTTGAGCTCTCTTCCTTCTGTAAATGTGTGTAAAAGTGTTTCTCCCGTGGCTGTGGATTGATATGTGGATTAGCCGAGAGCTCAGGTGAAATATGTTGTGGAACGCCCTGTTAGCAAGAATCAGGGTGTAAAACGCCTCAGTGTACATAACTCTTCTTAACAGGGAGTAAATCCCCCCCTCAAAACAAGAAGACACACAGTACATTTCGCAACAGTATATTTGGAAATAAATCTGACATGATGCTCCATGAAACAGTCGAAGAGAGAACAAGAGAGGCAGAGGGGAAGAGGGGAAAGGGAGAGAGAGATGGGATGGCGATTTATGAGGAGGGGGATATCCCAGTGCCTTAGATGAGCCAAACGGCCAACAACAGACTGACGGACTGAAAACACAAATAAAGAGTCATTTTTATGATGTGGATAGATGGGTTCCTGAGAAGACACTTGGCTGGATTTTATTTGGTCCTAGCTTTAGCCCGAGCCACTACATATTTCTGTTTTATGAAGAGACTCAACACCGAAGACAGCGGCTAACGCAGAATGGTGAACCCACTCACCTACCTTGGATGAGTTGGAAACAAAAGGGTGCCAGTCTATAGCGATCCAAGAAGCTTCTCAATATATGAAGTAATAATGGGTTTAGTGGCCAATAGCCTTCAAAGCAGCTCATTTTAATTCAGTTAAGCAATGGCCAAAAAAATATAAAATTCATTTTGTGACGTTTGTGCAAACCATTGACAAAATGCATACAGTAAAACATCCATTGTCTTCAACTAGCCTACACAGTTTTATGGCAGAAAGTTTTATTTGCATTTGGGATTTTGATTTAGTTGTTGTGATTGTAATTACTACAGAATGACAGTTCAAAGTTACCTCTTTTAAATAATTGCACTTTTATTGTCTTGATTCTTAAGCATACATACCTTTTCGTACAACATCAAACTGTTTGTTTAGACATTGGAACGAGACATGTCATTGTAAAATAAACTGTTGCAGGTGGTAAAACAGCCATTATGGACAAAACTAATTGCACCCATCTCCTCAAATCTTTGACAGTCTTCCACCAGTGAAAGCACAGATGAGTCAATCTCTTCCTCTGCCTTTCATACAGTATCTCTTTCAATCTTTCTCACACATGCTAATAGTCCCCTCTCATTTGCATCCTAATGATTTCACTCATGCGTTTTTTTTTTTCCGTTTTTTTTTAGCCCTTGTCCGATTCGTCTATTAAGTTATCTTCTTCCCAGGCTCCCACTCATGTCTTTGTGTTAGTGTCTGCTCACTTTTCTTTGTGTGTTGTAGAAAGGTGGGGGTGATTATTGGCTACAGTAGCCAGAGATTTCAACAGGCATACATTTGATCTGCAACAGGAGAGCAAAGAAATGTCAGGACAGAAGTAAGCAGAAGACAAAACCAAAACTGTGCAAGAAGAGTAATTCAACTATTATCATTATTGTAATAAAAATAGCTATTGGGTTATAAAGTTTCCACAATTGGCCAGATGCATGGATTAAAGAAACTTAGGGATAGGTAACTTGGTGAGCAGACTATAACAGAGGTGCTGACAACTGTCTACTGTAAGAAATAAATGAAGTATATAATAGAACCACATTTACAAAATACTGAGCTATCCCTTAAATAACATGTCCATTGGCAGGTTAACACAAACTCAAGAGTCAGAGTTTGTGTGAACCTGACACAAATAATCCAATGTGTTTAGAAGGTGCAAGGCTCAGCTATGTGCAGCTCAAGTACAGAGAATGGAAGAGTTTTATTAAAAACGACCAGTGTGACTTGTACTCTCCTGCAAAATTGGAAAAGAAACAGTGAATACAAAATACACGTTCAAAGGTACAGGAGTGAACAAATCCAATGTGCATACATTAGAATAGCTTGGTGGTAGATGTGAAGAGCAGCAGACAAGCTTCCTGAAATCACCTATCACACCAGTTGGCTGAGATGGATTCACTGCTGAGTGAAGTGTCCAGTAACGATTGAAAAGGTCACTCATGTCTACAATGCACCCCTAAACGCCTCACACACCTCAGCCTTCTAATCTGAATAGTGCGTGTGCGTTGTGTGGAATCTGAATAGTAATAAGACTGCCTGATAGATTGATGCATAACACCAAGAAGCATGCAGAACAGCCAAGCTATTTGAGTGTCACCTCCCTTTACCTTTTCAGCAGGCCCCTGTTTCATTCAGCCACTTCCGATGATACAATTCTGGCACAGGCCCATGTTCACCCAAAATTATTTTAATCAAAGTTGGGCTTTGTTTGTTTCAAAGGTCCTGTAAAACAACATTTCATCTATTTGTCAAACATAAAAGCAATGTGTGCTTTTCCTACAACTATGCTTTTTGTTGCTTTTCTATTTTCAATGCAATTATACTTCAAAATGAAGTTGAATCAAATCAACATGCTGTACAATTGATCTATCAGCTATATCCAAAGTCTGGTCCACAGGCCAATCATGCCATGTTGGGTTTTACAATGTAGTTATGACAAGAAACACAACTAACTGCAGTGGCTCAGTGGTAGAGCGGTTGTCCCTCAACTAGAAGGTTGGTGGTTTGATTCCCGCTCTCCTCACAGTTGTATCCTTGAACAAGACACTTAACCCACCTTGCCCCCAGTGGTGTTCCAGCTGTAACACTGGTGAATATAAGCTTAATTTAAGTCGCTTTGGATAAAATAAAAACAATTGTAAATAAATAAATGTAAAAATGCACAGATTCTAAATGCAATCCTTTGAGACGGTGAAAAGAACTTGAAATGTTTTTGCTTAAAAGCAAATGATTCTGTGAGCAAATTTGATCAAACTTATAAGAGACATATTTCTCTGTTATCTGATTTTCATTCATTCATTCATTTTCTACCGCTTAGTCCCGTTAGGGGTCGCAAGTGACTGGAGCCAATCCCAGCAGCTTTATGGGCCTTAGCCTTGGGGTACACCCTGGACAATGGCCATTCAGTTGCAGGGTGTCTTTTCTTCTTTTTTTCATCAACATCTTTCAGTTAAGGTTTCTGGCAAAGATTGTTTTGGCAGACATTATGTTCTTTTCCTGCTAATCAATTAATTTGAGTAACCACACAATTCTTTGCTGGATTTGAATCTAATTCATTATTAGTAATGTTTTTTTTTTGTTTTGATTTTTATGTCTAGTGTAATCTAAATAAAAACTAATGTCAGGGCTAAACAAGGCTACAGCAGCCATGTAATCCTCAACAGGCTACATTTCCTGTAACTCTTTGCTTCGTATCCTGGCTGCCTCTTAGCCTTTAGCACAATTAAACTTTGAGGGTGAGTGGTGAAGACTCAACTGTCCTTTAACAATTACCAGCCGCTGTGAATATTAAAATAATATTAAAATGTCCGCCTCTATCTCCAGTCCGGCCCTGATTGCTATCTTAACCTCTGACTTGGAGGATAGTAGGGGGAGGAGACGGCAGTACAGTCTGCTCAAGAACAGCAGCCAGACTGAGGAGAGCCGCTGTTTAATTCTTCTGCCTGTGATTTCTGAATAATAGGCAAGATGGATAATGTATGCATGGCAGATATTACTGTCTGGGCTACAGCTACACACTTGTACACATACACAGACATACGACACATGCACGTTTATTAATCTTTGCCAGGGAATAGTATGGAGGTTGCAATACAAATCTATTACACTGCTCACATACACACATGCACTTCTAATCTGTTTAGATAGAAATACCAATGTGTCAAAGTCATGAGGCCAACTCTTCTATCAAGAGTGGAGGAACGGTGAAAGGTGGGATTGAGATACAGATGGATAGAAAGAAAAAGAGATAGAAAGCCTAAAAGTTCAGAAAAAGGTCTGTTTCAAATGGTTATAGTAATATCAGTTTTAAAAAGAAAGGGCTATTACTTACATTAGTTTAGGGGACAGTACAAGTTCACATGATTAGGAACGGGAACTCAGAGATTTTCATCTGTAGCTCTTCATATTTCTATAATAATATTAGTAAGCATCGAAAACAACTAAACGCAAAATGGCTGTTGTTGAAAGCTAAACATCAAATCTCTAAATTGTATCTCATGTTATGTGCATACGGAGGTTAAATTCAAAGTCGGGAAGCGTCCCATCCCGGAAGATAATTACACCTAGTTAGCCACAGCAAGCCAAGCTCCGACCGGTGCCCAGGCTTCCTCGCAGCAGGCGACAAAGAGAGAACAACTTCTCGACTGGAGTCCTTCAATGGACAGAAACACAGCACAACGCTAAACAAAGGCACACATCTAAACAATTAACTCCTCGGTTAAAATGTAATATCACAATACATCTCTCACACTGAGGAGGGGAAAGCCTGTAATTTGTGGCTGTGCTAATAAATCACACAGATATTATGAGATGGAGACAAAGGAGAGGAGAGAGACTTTTTAATTATGACTTAAACATCAAACTCAAGCCATGTCTCTGGGGAACCTGCATAATGATCCCTGCATCTTCTTTTTGTCTTAGCAAGAGTTCTCTATTGCTGCGTTATCATTATTTGTAGGAAATATGTTTGCATTGATCTTAAGAATAAAAATAAAGTATTTAATTGATGCTAGCGGACAGCACAAAAGTCACAGTCTGAGGCTAATATTCCATGACTTTTAATAAAGTAAATTATGCCGTATAAATACTTTTTCTCATCCTAGAGACAGAAACTTTTATTTTTTTGCTTCTCATTCTTTCCCCTCGCTGCCCCATCCCTTTTGTTCTGTGCAGCCCCTATTTATCACAGTGTGAAGGTTGAAAGAGATATTATTATGGGGTGTCGGGCTGGAGAGAGGAGACAGGGGTAGCCACATGGATCGCGTGGGGAGAACGCGGGGCTAATGACGGCAGGACAAGCTTGGTCAGTGGCCTGTGGTACCTGCTGGATGTGATAGATGGAGAGTGGAGATGGAGAGTGTGGTGGGGGGTGTCTTTCTTTGCCTGTACATGGATTTTATTTTACTGTTTTTAAAGAAGAATGCTGCATCTTCCCAAATGAACATGGGATTGTAATGTGACACACACTTGCATTGGAAGGAATCTAGTAAGAGCAACAAACTTTAGATTTTACTCATAGACTGTTAGGCAAGTGATTATTTTGACCATATCATCATTTTATCCCTAATTTCCAACTCCAAGCTGTATAAACGTGAATCCTTATTGGATTGAATGCATATCAGGTGATGTGTATTTGTGTAACAAGGGAGGGTGTGGCCTAAGGAGATCAAAACCCTATATCAAGATGTGCATAATTATTAGTCAGATTCTTCTCCTCAGTAAAAAGTCTTTCACAGGAATGCAGCACTCTTGAAATATCTAAGATATTGGGGCGTGATCACAGAACCATCAAATGTTTTATAACAAATAGTCAACAGGGTCGCAAGAAACGTGTTGAGAAGAAAACACGCAAATTAACCGCCAAAGATTTGCGAAGAATCAAACGTGAAGCTACCAGGAACCCATTATCCTCCAGTGCTGCCATATTCCACAACTGCAACCTACCTGGATTGTCAAGAAGTACGAGGTGTTCAGTTCTCAGAGACATGGCCAAGGTAAGAAAGGCTGAAACCCACCACCTCTGAACAAGACACATAAGTTGAAACGTCAAGAATGGGCCAAGAAATATCTGAAGACATATTTTTCAAAGGTTTTGTGGACTGATGAGATGAGAGTGACTCTTGACGGACCAGATGGATGGGCCCGTGGTTGGATCAGTAACGGACACAGAGCTCCATTTCGACTCAGACGCCAGCAAGGTGGAGGTGGGGTACTGGGCAGGTATTATTAAAGATGAACTAGTTGGACTCAAAATCAACTCTCAGACCTACTGCCAATTTTTAGAACACACTTTCTTCAAGCAGTGGTACAGGAAAAAGTCTGCATCTTTCAAGAAGACTTTGATTTTTATGCAAGACAACGCTCCATCACATGCATCAAAGTTCTCCACTGCGTGGCTGCCCAGTAAAGGCCTTAAAGATGAAAAACTAATGACATGGCCACATTCTTCACCTGACTTAAACCCTATTGAGAACTTTTGGGCCCTTCTTAAGCAGGAAATTTACAGTGAAGGTAAACAGTAGACCTCTCTAAACAGTGTCTACTTAAATGTTCAGGTTTGAGGGTTTGTTAACATTTTAGATTGACCAAGAGCACTGTAGTTGTACAATAACAAAAGGAATCCTCAAAAATACAACTTGCCTAATAATTGTGCACACAGTTATACATATTGGAGTAACATGGTCCTAGATATAAGACTAATTGAGACAGACTAAAGCAAATGCAGCTTTGCAATAAGTCTAATAAAGCGGTTATGGGTAAGGTAACCAATAATGACAATCTTATTCTAAATCCAGCAAAAACAAAGGAAGGTAACTTTAGTGGCATAAAAAACAACAACATTGGACTTCCCAAGTGGTGTCAAGTATACCGAATAAAAAGGTTTGGTTTAGAAAAGAGAATTTTTGCATGCATAATTTTGTCCAAGTCTGAAATGTATAATATTTAATATTTAATGTCACATTTAACCAAATGTGCATGCATAATTTTGTCCAAGTCTGAAATGTATAATATTTAATATTTAATGTCACATTTAACCAAATGTTTTCATTGGTAACATTAGACATCACTGCATTTGCAATAATCATCAAAAAGTAATAAAAATACTTTTGCTCAAACTAAATATGCTCATTTGTTTGGTGCAATTATGTGCTTTTAGCAAAAAGAGTATTTACATAATGCTTGTAATGATGACATTAGGTCACTGTGCTTTTGTTATTAGAACTGGTGTTGCAAGAGATTAATTATCCATAATAAACATACATATTTGATCAAAACAAAATGATCTTGTCTTTCTTGTGAGTGACAACTGATAAAAATAACATTTACATGTTTGTGTGAAATTCAAAAATTGCAACATTTTTTAACATTGCTATTCATTTAATCTCACCTTGTACGGTTTGTAAATAAAAAACATATTACTTTTCCTTGGACTCACACATACTAGAAACAATCTAACAAAGAAGGCAGATGAATATCAGATATCCAGCTGGATATCACACAATTCATCACTGGATGATTACTGGCTGACAGCAGTAATTGAAAAACACTTATTGGAGTGGTTAGGGAGGAGGGCTGCTTCAGCCCCATCATAAAATAACCCTTGGAGGGACGAGCAGTCCAAAGGTGATAAATGGACTGATTTTTCAAAAGCAAGCCATTGTTTTACATGTCTAATTTTAATGACAAATTCCCTTCCCAACCTCAGTTACATTCTTACATGGTACATTGCTTTTTGCTCCTAAGCATTCCCCCAAACAGTCATTTTATTCAACTAGAAAGCAATCCAAACGCATAGTATGTTGTATTTGTCATATAAAGAATTTGTTAGGATTTTTCTATTAAGATGCATCTTTAGAACTGTTTATACTTGTTAGTTGTTAACATTGCATTCTACACTGCACCCTAGATTAGGACACTAAATACCTCATCTGTTAAAACCAGTTATAACCAGTTGACTGGGCACATAGGAAAGACACTCCTGTGTGAGGTGTGGCCAAAAGGTCAGGACTTTTGGGGCATTGAGTTGACCAGCAGCACAACACGTGGGCTGACCATGTTAGCACATGTTTTGTGTAACAGCGCTGGCTTGTACCTTTTTCTGAGTGGAATTAAACAGACAAACTTTATATTGGTTTTATAGTTTTTACTGACGTAGTATTAGGTCCAACACTCGTACCAAAAGAGAAACTGTTTTCACAGAGTCACAACTTTTATAGACTTCTAAAATGATCAAAAAAAAGTTGAATTCATCCCAAAACTTTCAAAAAGTCACAACCAGTGTGATAGAATATAACAGCAAGCTCCCACACAATATCAATATCAGTTTCTACATTCTCTTTTATTGTTCCTCATAAACTTCAAGGTTATTTTCTTTTCCAAAATGAACAACAGTAACTGAATTAATTCATTGATTTTATATTTTAAAATAGACATCACATGGAAGCAGATATCATTTTTTTTAAAGATCTTTTCCTACATTCAAATGCTACTTTCAGGAGTTCTACATTTTCCAAATACGCAAAAGTATCTCTGCTTGGTTCCACTTTTTACAGTGTATAAAAAATAGGAAGACTATCAAAAAGATTTAATGAGGAAACCTGTAAGGCAGAATAAGTGCAGTATGTCTGTGTAATATTTCACAGCCTCCTCTCTCCTGCAGTCAGCGTCATGCCTGGCTCCAGTGCCAACGTATCTATCAGGGCGCTGTTACTTAAGAAGCCATCTATCTCTCGAAGCCGGGTCTCTGTGATATTCAACACTGCCAATACTTAACACTGCTTTTTAACCAACTAAGACATCCTCATTAGTTTGAAGGATAGGGTCTCTCTGAGTGGAGTTGTCCTCCTATTTCACCCTGCCTTCGCTCATTCTTTGTCCTCCCGACTCTTATCCACAGTCCCTCGCTCGTTCATTCTTATCTACTTTATCTCTCTTGAGAGGGTTCGATCACTTTATGTCCTGTCCTTTGCAGCATCTTGTCCTGCGTAATGAGGGTCTTGTACTGTTACATGCTTATGGCGTCCTCCTTGTCCATTTCTGTGTCTTGTTCTATCTGTGCCCTTTGTCATTACCTAGTGCTTGTCTTGTAGAGCATCCACGCATGAAAGCAGATGGATTTTAGAAAGGGAAATAGTACTTTCACTTGACTATTTCCCCTAAAAAACTCTTGATGGTTCAGGAAAAGGTCACATCTTAATCAGCTAATCAAAATACTTAACGTACTTGTGTGCTTTTATACCAGATTGTCAGACTACAGCTAGGAGCCTACATGATCTGAAATGTAATTAAAGAACTGAGTGCAACATGGGTCTCCAGAACCATCAGTGCTGATGCTGGTAACAAACCCAAGCATATAGCTGAGACCAGGTCAGATGGCCAAACTTGACCAAGAGAACACAACCCTGCGGAAACCTTTCTGACATCCTCTAACTCTATTTTTGTGGTTGAGGAGTTGGCTGAGTGACCTGTGTATTTTGGTCAACAATGAGGTGCAAGGGTAGTCAATGGTCAAGAGAAGTACAGTAAAGTGAGCTCTGTGCACAAGTCTATAAAAGCTTTTAGAGAAAACTTGGTTTTGGTTTCTCTCACCAGCTCAGTCTCACTCTGTCTATGTTGGGAGCCTATATTATGTGTCAGCCTTTCTCTTTGACTAAGAGGAGCTGACACATCGCAGATGGCTCTCTTTGATCAGCCATAATGAGCATCTCCATGTCAAATTACACACAAACTGACAGAAAGACAATGAAATGTATAAAAAAAGGATTGGATGAAACCGTGTTATATTTGGGACATGTGGCCCCTGTGATCACAGTTAATAAGGCCCTTATCATTTGATCACTATCAAAGTACACGTCAAAGATGGTTTAGCAGAGGTGGCACTTAAAGAACATTGATGAAATGCTTGGCAATCTGTTTCAGTAAGTCTGCTGGAATTAGATCACAAAATCAAGCAAAAGTTACACGGATCAAAAAGAGATACTAGTAAAATAGTCTAGGAATTCTTTAATCACAAGGAGAGTATAAGAGAATACATTATTTGTGTAATTTTGCTGTAAAAAGTACTATTCATGGTTTGATATAGTCAACGTTTGAGAAATGTACATGTTTTGTTTGGCATCTATATATTTTTTTCAAATCTTTTTAAAGACTTTAAATCTAGAAGAGGTGCCTTTAAATAGATTTCTTACTAATGCGACTGATTGGCTCCATTGCAAGCTTTATTTCATTTTTAAGTGGGATTTAGCTACATTGTAACTTTTATTACTTTAAGTTTCCAGATCTTTCTTTGCTACGTATTTCCTATTGTATGAAGCTGAATGATGGTCCAGCGTGGCTTGGGTCACTATCATATTTGGAGCAGCCATTTGAAAACACTGTCTCTATTTTTTTTTTCATGAATTCGGCCGCTTTCTGTCCTAGTCCTCTCTTTTCTTTCTGTCAAGCTGCTGGCAGATCGTGGGAGGTGCTAATGGAATAGCTCCTGCTCCTGTTCCCCTTGTTCACCACACTAATGTGAAAGGCACCATCCATGTTACAGCTGTGTGTTGCTGTGACCAGGCCACCCTGTCATAGTCCGCTGGTCACCCAACTAATGGGCCGACCCGCCAGGAGGAAGGCATGCAATAACACAGTGAGAGGGAGGAAAGACTGATGGGACACTGGGCACTGGAGAAAGACTAGACACGTGAGGATTTTCTGCTGTAATTGGAGTTATTGTATTTTTTTAAATGAACAATTCCATTCAATTTCTTCTTAAGCTACACCTACAGATATTATTATTATTATTATTATTATTATTATTATTATTATTATTATTATTATTATTATTATTATTATTATTATTATTATATTAGAACATTGATACAATCATTATGACTTGATATCTACACCCATAAGTATTTTATTGTTGTTTTTATTGTGTTGTAGAATGACATCATCAACATTACAGTAGTGTTAAGGAATGTTTTCAGGACCTTTTCAGATGCTAGATTATATCAAATAAAACAATTGTTTGTTTTTGACCTTCAGACAAATGCCTCCTTACATTAATTAATCTTGTTCTTAATCATGGGAAAAGTCATAAAATTAGGCATAAAAACAAAGAAAAGCCACAGGGGACTTGTGTGTATTAGTCTCGGAGGGAGCAGAGTGGGTGTGTCTAACGGTGTACACTGAAAGCATTCATGTAGATGAGGCTGCCAAAGCATGACAACATTTCCTGTTTCTTTTGCATACTTCTTAGAGAATCCATATCTGCCATCCCCTTTGTAGTCCTCAACACTCACAAATACACACTCACACACAGTAATTCTCAACAAGACAAGTCTGTCCATTCTTTTTCCTTTCCACTGGACGAGCTTCAAACGAGCTCCCTCAGTTTGTCACCTACTGCATTGCTACCAGACTCTAGCCATGCGATGCACTCTGGATGTGTGTGCTTGTGTATGTTACCATCTTATGTCTCATCACAAGCTGTGGAGACGCTGGTCTCCCTTAACAATACTCGCCTCTTGCACTGCTCCTGGACTTGGTGCTAGTGAACAAACAAGTCTCACTTTGTCAGACCCAAACCAAACTGTAGTCTGCAGTTGGACAGCACAACACTAAAGCTCCCAATGACACGTCACACTACTGTCCACAAACAACACCTCGTCTGGTGTCTGTTCAAAAACCTATAGGCTGTGAATATGTCTTCTGTCTGACTATGATAAAGTTTGTTAGCTGTCATGGCATCATTTATACTTTTTGTGCTTAAAGAAGTTGAATCGTTGTCAGCTCTGATCATGTGGAGGCAGAAACAATGCTGAGATGGTATTTAAATTTTGACAGCCAAAAGAAAGCTTATGAAATTCAACAAAACAATATCCAAATATGGTTGAGTACTGTGATTAAAGAATAAAACTGGAAATGTTCATTGTTTAAAAAAAAGGCATAACTAACTTTAAACTTGTTTTGTATATGCCTGTATGCATAAACCTTGTGTAACTTTACAGTAATCTATGTTTGGAAATTTTTAGACAGAATCATAAGCCAGGATATCTGGCTTACAACCTTTGGTGTGCCCCATGCTACCTTGTTGATATTTTATATGTATTTTATTGTGTTTGATCTAAAGCCCAAATGCTTTAGGTAATCTTGGATAAATGGGCAGGTCACGGTGTTAGACTTTTGCCTTTAAGGTGTAAAGGATTCAATGGCAAGCAATCAGATTTAGGCCCCCTGCTTCATGTGTTGAGTGATTTTAAAAAGGTTGCTTTAGTCTGCTATAACACTGCTACAGGCAGACGGACAGGCAGAATATCAGGTGTTAAAGCTCTTTCTGTCTATCATACACACTCTATTGTTGATGGTTTCTCTCTCAAGAACCATCCCCCCCCTTCATTGTCACTCTCTTCTAACTGGCTCTCTGTCACACTCCCCCCGTCTCTGTGACAATTGCGTTATTTGGCCTTATCGAGGAATATAAAACGGCGCGCACGACATCTCCTCACCGAGCCCAACAGATATGCCAATTCATTTCGCAGCCGGCGATTTGACAAGCTAGACTGCTCCTCTTGAAAGACATCATTCATGCGCACAGCCGCCCAAGCGCCACCAATCCGAGCTTGCGCCTACCCCTCTCCATCCACCTCCTACTTTTCCTCTCTCCTTTATCCTGCTTTCTCCATCCCATCTCCTCGTCTGCTTGTTGCAATCTCTAGAGCTGCACCTCTTACGATTGAAAGGGCTCTTGGCCTGTGACAAAAAGTCTGAAAGGAGCAGGGGAGCAAAAATGAAAAAGAACATACCCCTTCCACTAGGGCTTCATAAGAATAAAAAAAGGGTAAGAAATATAGAACGATGGGTGGTGGAAGGAGTGGGCAGGTGATAACATTGTGGATATTAGAGGTGGAATTGTGGAAGACGGGGAAGCGGGTGAGGGCAGGGTGGCGCAGAGACTGAAAAGAAATTGGTGCCCTAAGCCGCGGGTGTTTGAGGGGATGACACAGCCACTAATACAAGTGTTTAAATATTTGATGCGGGGAGGGATAAAGCGGGATCGTCTCGCCTCGGAATTGAGTGTCAAGTCGAGAATCTATTACAGAGAACCTTTGTGTGTTTGTGTGTGTGGGAATAAGAGGCAGATTTGACAGTGTGGCGGAGCACGGCAAAACCTTGTGTGTGTTGTCATCACAATCTCCTCACAGCCAACACCACCAAACACCTACCACAATATTAGCAACTGATCCCTGTTCCTAAACCCCCACCCCCTAGTCATAAATGTTTTTTTTTCTTCCGTGCTTCAGTAGATTCTGATTACTGGGCCTTTTGGAAAAGAGCTTGTTTTTGGGGGTGGCACACAATAAAACAAAAGAAGTGTGTGAAAGGAAGAGTGCAAGGTTGAGAAGAAGATCAAAGAAATAGAAATATCCACATAAGGTGCAGTAACAATAGACATATTCACTTAAGCAAACAAGTAATTTGATAATCTTTGGCATTTAGTCACTTAAGTCTGTTAAACAGCACACGTTTTGGTTCTTCTGTCGCGGTTGTGTGATTGCGCTCTGTGGTCTGGCCATTGAAACCGGGCCACAGTCACTCACACCTGCACGCAGGAGGGAAAGGTGTGTGTGCTTTAGCTGTCTAGACAGGGCCGAGTGCCACTTTAACCTGTGTGTAATGAGGGCATGCTGGAACATTGTTAGGGAATAAAGCTTGTTACTTTATGTCCAAACACACAGGAAAACACACCAAAATGCTCACATACACACAATGACAAAGTGCACATTTCATCCAAACAAGCCTTAGCTAACACTGGGTCAGGGTTGACCAACACCATTGACTCCAATTTCATCTTGCCCCGTAGCTCAAACATGGATCTGCTTGTTTTTTTTCCTCTCTTTGGTAACACTAGAAACTAATGGCTGCAACTTCTATGTGCCAAGTTGCAGAACATGACTTGAAAGCTAATGAGAAACACACTTCTTAGTCCTACTTTATTGGTGATTTTTTTTTCATCAAAGCCGTTTATTAAACAGGACCAAGCAACTTTAATCATATGGTTACAATTAAAACCTTATTAAACTGCAGATTAACTACATAATGACTGGGCTCCTAATGGCACTGTGTTACCTTGATACAGCAGAATAATGACTCTTGTGAAATTAAACACAGGCAATATTTTATATATTATATAGAGATGGATTTTTTAGTTTCAGATTAAAATAAGCATCCAGCCGTTGTATGTGTAATTGACGTTTTAAACATTGTCGGTAGCAAATTCCAATTCTCCAGTAGAACATTACATTGTTATTACCATTGTTATAAATACAAACAATTTCAGTTGAGAAGTAGGAATAATTAAACTGGAGCATCATTCATGTGGTTGCAGAAATATTAATAAGACAGTATAAAGGCATACACGTATTGTACAAAAGATAATTGTATAAAGCAAAGCAGGTTTTTTCAGCTTGTAATTAAAGAAATATTTTGTTTATTATTGATTTAGTTGTATTTTTTTATTATTGGTGTAACTAAACTGGAATGAAATAGTGAGAAAAATTTGCAACAGTGAAGGTTCATTTTTATAAACATAGCAGAAAATGGATTGTGTGTGCAATGATTGAAAGAAGAGACAAAATACTTAACATTTATCCCACACCTGAAACTAAATATTTATCAGAAGTGGAGATTTGGGTTAACCTGACTTTTGCAATATGATATTCATTGCTCAAACGTTTGGAATTAGTGTGAAATAGTTAAAGAAAGCACACTCTACCACTGGCTCAATAACACAGCCAGTGAGGGCAATGTGCATCTAGATCAGAGCATCAGTGACATCCCCCAGCCCCTGACACTCACATACAAGCATGCAAACACTTTCATATGCACACATGGCACCCATCGCCTCACGTTCACAGCGCTCCCTCCTCCCCTCCATCAGACAGTGATTCTATGTTCCGTGTCGCCACCCTGTCTTGTCACATTTCCTTCTTGTCTGCCACGCTGTCTCTCTTTTTTTTTCATCCGCTTCTTTGGTAGTCGGCCTACCTATCCACTCACTCTCTATCTTCTCCCATCCCTCCATCCAATCAATAACTGCTGGCACTTCCTTCCACAGCTCAGGAAAAAACAATTAAAAGCCATCGATCCCTGTGCGCACACACAGACGCGCGTGGATATATACACATACTCAAAAGGCGCAAAACACACACATGCCCATGAATATGCAAGTGGGTCTCCTTGACCTTCAAAGACAGGGGGATAGCCAGGTGACTTCATTCTTCATGGGACTGCCAACGGATACGTCTGCCTCCCTAAACACATTCACAAACACACACACCAACATGCAACGCACACATGTATTGACAGAAAAGGCCCTATGTATAAGAGAAACAGGCAAACTTTAGGTGGGCCTCAGAGGGCATAACGTACATATCAAGTTGATATGATGTAGTCTATTACATTGGAACCTAAATGAATATTTGAAATGAGTCGAGAGAACTAGCAACAGTAAATGCTCATTTTGTCTTAAATCTTCAAACAAGAAAAACATTTGATTCAAACGTTATATAATTATATATGTATATTTATCCACAAGAAGCTGATTTTTTATGTAAACATAAACAGACATCAGTTTAACCTGTGCTTCTCTTGGCAACTTGCTATTAGATCTGCATTCATTTACATTTATTTATCTATTTAGCTGACGCTTTTATCCAAAGCATCTCATCTTACATTTAGCTTCCATTCACAAGTGTTACAGCTGGAACACCACTGTAGGCATGGTGGGTTAAGTGTCTTGCCCAAGGACACAACGACAGTATGAACTGTGGTAAGAGCAGGAATCAAACCACCAACCTTCCGGTTGAAGGACGACTGCTCTACCACTGAGCCACTAAATATTAGATGAAGATAATTGTTTCGGTATTGCAGGCCATAGTCATGCAAAGATGGCCTCTAAACTGAGTACAAAGTATGTCTTTTTATACTTTCATTTGAAAGTGTCAATAATTATTGACTATTATTTGAACAGAATGACTTGGTTTGATTTGGTTAAATAACATGATATGTGTCAAATGTTAAATATATTATACCTATATTTGTTATTTGGGCAAGAACATTATATGGTATACTAATTATAAATGTAGAAAAACATAGAAGTATAGTAATAACAAGATCAAATGAAAAAAATGTTAGAGTTGGTTCAACAGAGAGGCAGAGCAATAGAGAGGGACAGCAGTCACACTCTGGCGGTTGCTCAATGAGGGAGTGCCCTATAACGCCACCTCTAATCTGTGTCCAGTCAGCCCTGACACACACATGGCACCACATCTGCCGAGCCGCCACACTTTCCACACTTTCAGCTTTATGAAAAATAGTCACATCTCTCGACTGCTCTTTGACACTGGGGTTAGAAATGACAGTCCTTTGTTGTTGGAAGGGTTTGTGTGGGAGTGTGCCTGCAGGCCAGGTGTTTCTCAGGGTCTGATGGTTTTCTTTTGGTTTGTGGAGTTTGATAAATGACAAAGAGTGAGACAAACCTGATAAATGATTGGAGAGTGATGGATTGACTGCAATTCCACTGCACCTTAGGCCTCTGGCGCTGTTCTGGAGGCTGCTATTTGTCTATGGTCATGGTGCACATTTGATTTGTTCTGTTCTGGATAGGCACACTCGAGATGAGCTCCAATCTAAGCTTCTGCAGCTACTACTCTGAGCTCAACTGGAACTCTGAAAGTGGCAGAGACCAGTTGTTAAGCACAGTTTTTGGTTAAGAAGCTAGGAAAATATAGGCAAAATATGAATAAGGAGGTGTTATCTGGCTAAAGGGTTAACCATATGTTGTTACAACAAGCTGCACTGAACATGTTACCATTAATGCACTGCATTTGAATGAGGAGAATGGATGGATATTTGTTTTTAACTGCTGGCCCACTGTCTCTAGCAGAGCTAACCATTACATGACTGTCTGATCTATGAACCTTTGACATTTTAACCTTTTTCAGACCTAACACACGTAATGTCCTGGGCATCAGGTGCATTAAGCAATGTCACAGACCAACATGCATACAGTCTTTATTAACATGGGCGCAAAGTTTTTAGTAAAGTTGGGCAAAGTTATGGTGAAGATGACCTGTCAATTTGAAATGTGGTCATATAACAACAGATATTCAAACATTGGAACTAACTGCATAGAGTAGTTTATTCGATGATCACTGTTATAACAGGCTCCTGAATTCCAGGTTTGAGATCAATTGACATGCACACTAACTGGTTAATTACTGTAGCTGAATTGCTTCACAGCCCATGAGATCATTTCCTGCTTCTGTCAATCATAAGTACTAACGTGCCTGCCCGGTCAATTGATTTCTAGCCATCTGAACATAATCTCAATTTATAGCAATTAACCAATTAGTCTTTGAAGCAACGCAGCAAACGTGAGGGGGGCCAGTATTAGGTCTGCGCCTGGACTCAGGGCCACTTCTATGCTGTGTGTCTGACGTTATCATGATGGCATTGAAATATTAGTAACAGGTGGCTAACTGGATCCCTGAGGCCCCATGCACTCCACATGAAGATCTGTGTTAATTGAGAGAGATACATAATTAGTTTACGGGTTTCCGTGTGAGTGTGTGGCCGAGGAAGTGTTTAATTGCTGTACTGTTAATTAAGCTGGTTAATGTTGGAACGCGCTGGCTTTACTGTCTTATGTACTAGGCCTGTTCATTAGCACATGCACAGACTGTTCCCATGCACAGTTGTTAATGAGCTGTGTGTTTTTATGTTTGCAGGCTGTATTAGTACATCACTGTCTGTCCCTTGTCCGTGTGCTGACAGCCATAAAACGGCAGACGAGCATGTCTCTTTCAGCAGAGTCAATTTTACTGCTCCAAGTCGCAGCTCCGAACTGACAAATCAATAAAATCAGAGGGAGTTAAATAATTTAGAGCTGCCTCTAATTAGTCTTCTAGTCCTGCAGTATGGATTCCACTACAATATTGATGACAGAGTGCCTGTTTATGGAAGACACCGAAGCACTGAGCTCTCGTCACCACCACCCTGGTATCTTCGAATACAAAATATAATCCAATTGGAATTAGAAAATAGATTCTAAATTTAAAGGTAATCCTGAAAGAAATTTGGATTGCAGAATAATTGAGCAAATTCTATGCATTCCTGGGCCACACTTAAAATTATTCAAGTATTTCAGGATTTCCTAAAAAGTATCCTTGACTACCTTTGTTCTAATTTGCGTAGGTTTTAGGCCTCATTAATACTGTTTTGAAATTAAATAATGTGTGCCCATAGCTTTGGCACAGACTATACGCTATATTATTTTTATATATATTAATAGGCCTTTTATTAGATTTGGCTGGCAGCAAAGAAACAGTCCTATATACAGAGAAAACCTTCTGGTTAGAGATTTGTTCTTAGCATTTCTGAGAATTCAGCGTCCGCCGCATGTGCTTTCTTTCAACCTCTTGGATGTTTGCAAGCAGCCATGTTTGCGCGTGTTTATGTGTGTGAGTGGGACGGTTGTTATCAGTCACGGGGGGAAACTATCGATCATCTCTTTTAATTACCCCGAGCATAGCGAGAGGCCTAAATTAACTCCTCTTCGCTCTCCTCTGGCTGCTGAAAAAGCCATGCATATTTCACGACCAGGAGACCAATCGTATGTCACTCAGGCCTTCTACTCTGCTCTGACAAGACAAGACTTATCGCTGTTATTTATCGCTCACTCTCTCCCCCCACTCTGCAGCGAGCATGTTGTCTGTGTGCAAAACAAAAGCGTGAATAATAAATATCCACATTGTGTGCATGAGTTTGTACTGTTACCCCGGTGCCAAAGGAAAATGTAAAGTGCCCCAGCAGTTGTCACTGGCTTGTTTGTGTGTGTGTGTGAGTGAGTGTGTGTGTGCAGTCATGTGTCAGCTGTGTGTCCTTGCTGCTATATGAGAAGCAGTAAAAACCCATAGAGATGCATTAGAGGTGTTTTACCATGCTGCTGTCATTGTGGCCTGTCACAGAGCACTGTTTTCCTTCAAGCGGCCAGTTGCTAAGGGTCTGCTATTGTATGTTCACCTCTCCCACCCTGCTCTGCATTGAACCTGGTGCTCTCTTTTACAAACTCCACATTTTATCTTAGATTTAACCCCAAATATAGTGTTTCTTCCTCTCTTAATCTTAATTAAGAGAGGAATCTTAATTCTAAATAGCAGTTTGAAGGTCTTAAGTAGTTCCTAAAAACCTTAGTTTGACCAGTTTGTTTGGGTAATGTAAAAGCAAATTGAAACTCTGTTGTCTAAACAAATGAACTATAGTCTGCTCAAAAAGTGGGTCAAACATTACAAAGTGAACCCTTGGGCAACTTGTTCTTGGCGTGAAAGTAAAGTTGACCAGGTGTTAGAGTTGTTGTGTAGACTGATAAAGTCAAAGCGCTTAAAGAAATATGGTTAATGGAAAATATATTTCCATTTGGCTATTTGGCTATGACCATTTTACCTTAGCCACGCGTAGCCACGGGATTCTCACAAACTTACAAAAATCCATCTTGTACAGCTACAGCAAATTGCAAATTGTTTGCACTTGGATCGCAGACAGCACTGACTGTTATGTCCATGTTTTAGTTCTAATAATGCCAAAAACAGACGTCGCTCTGATTGGATAAAATTGTGGTCAGTCACAGATAATAAATCCAATCACCATTCATTCAAAGTACCAAACACTTTCTATGGAAGTCTTTTCAGATGGTATATTGTGTAACAAACCAACAAACCATCTGGCAAAGTTAGTGACTCTCAAAAGCAAATACTCTTTAGACCAAATTAAATAATGGGGAGAATAAAGGCAGTAGGAGCAATTCTGTGTGTAGTACATGAACAACACATTACTTTTTGTACATTTTTGCAATTTTGTAAAATGTAGAGGGATGTATTTTTTTGTGGTGTTCGTTAGTCCTCCCAGCATTACCATGGCTTCTGCGGCTTTCTCTCACCATCCAAATTAAATTGTGTATAGAGGAATAGTGAATCTAAATTGCTGTCTTTCAGTGAATGTGATGAAGTGTTAGCCCTGTGATTGACTGGTGAGCATCCCACAACCACTAAAGAGATAAATGGTGGAAAATGGTCACTGATTTTGTTTAGTGTTTTGTCCTTTATACTTTCCCCACAATATTATACTGTATATTTTTTTCCTAAAATCTGAGTGTTGGAAAAAGAGAGAGATTTGTGTTATATTGGTGAGGTGACATGGTAAACAAGGTTTGCCTATCTGTCTGTCTGTTTTCTAACAATGAGTCAGTGAGTCACTCAGCTCCACAATCAGTCAACCAGCGAGTCAGTGAATTATCCCACAGCTACTAATGGTCTTTCCTCCGTCTCTCTCTCTCTCTCTCATTGTCTCTCACCCCACACACACCAAGCAGCCGTCCTCTGTGTAATTTAAATGACTGTCAGGTCAGTGGCGAGAGCAGCACCTTGCCACGTTAAAAATGCCAGCCGGCTGCCATCGTCACCGCCAACAAGCTGCCCAAACTGACACGCACACACTGTCGCTGAGCTGTCAGCCAGCGGTCACAATGCATTTACTTAGTGACAGAATTCTAATTAGTGGTCTGGCTGGTGTCACCTGACTAGGAGCAGAGAGGCACAGACATTTGTATAGTGGAGGAGAGCTGTTGTGTGAGATTGGAAAAGGAAGATGGAAGGAGAGATGAATGGGAGGAGAGAGAGGTGGGTGGAGAAAGACGCTTGTTGAGGTGGTAATGGAGAGGAAAAGACATAAAGGTATAGAAGTTCAACACGTCACCAAATCAAGATAAAAAAGGAGACGTATTCTTGTTGCATTTACATAACACGCACCAAATTACCTTCCAGTAGTGGCTGAAGCAATGTCGACCTGCTTGGCTAATTGCCACATGGAATGAGAGTGCTACAGTTTAACCCAGCGCAGCCCCTGACGTGACTGCACCCTCCACTGTGACATGTCATCACAGGCAAACAGGGCAGGAGTGGGCAGAGAGGAGGGAAGGAACAACCTAAACCCATGACAATGTGATCTGAGCTCAGGCTCTCTGACTGTATCAACACACATTCCAATATTATTTCTTAGATGGATTAAAAAACTAATTTATTTTTTATTTTATTTTGAGCAGTAGTAATCTTCAGAGTAAACAAATCAGTTGCCGTTGAAGTCCAGCCTTAGTGTTTTTCTCCTGGTGCTCTACATCCTCTAGTCCTGATCTGATCTCAGGACCTCTTTATGTCCAGCTTTCCACTCAGGCTCTGCACAAAAGCTCTTCACACACTTTTACTGGAGAGTCAGAACTACCACGCTAACTCCACAATTTTCACCATTCTTCATGTATTTTAAACTTACTTCACATTAACATGACTCCTAAAAATAGACAAAAGCATTTCAGTTAGAGTCCAGAGTAAAAAGCCAGATCTCCGGGGATAGAAGAGGCTTTTAATGCTCTTGAAGAGTTCATACAGGCCCTATTACCAGACCTCAGGAGTAGAGTGGTGCGGCTCGCGCTAACCCTGTGGGGTTCTGGGGGTTGATGTCTCGGAGAACAAGGGGCTTTGGGACTCTGTGAGCCCAGGATTGAGAGCTCTTCATAAGGGCAAGCAACCAAGAGGTTCCCCTTCATCCTGCTCCTCACTCTGGTGCCATTAACTGGCAGTGTGAAGAGGTACTTCTCTGTTTTGCATTTGTTGCTCTGGTTGTGCTGGTTCTGCACAGTTGGAAAGAGAGGTCCTTGGGACTCATCGTGTCCGGAATGAAGAGCTCTTTAAGGGCCAAGCAAGTGGTAGAGAGCTCCCCTCAGTCTTAATCAACTTACCAACACTTTAGACCCTCAGAGGTTTTCAGTTGCCCTCATGTCAAGGACCAAAATATGGACCCATGTTTGTCTGCAGATTTCTTGTGAGATATGTAATACCTCTGAGAGATAAAAAAAACAAAAAAATAAAACATTCCAAACAGGTGGGACAGCTTATGGATTATGAGGGTATTCATTTAAACATACAGAGATTTTCAGTCATCCTGTAGCCTACATAATGAGCATAAGTAAAGGATAAATTATTTATTCAGCTTTGAAAGGCTCGTAATGAAAAAAACACAGCAGCTTTTTACTCTCCTGTTTTCTGTGTCATTATGCTGTTTAAAACATTTCTACTAACATTAATTCAAAATGAATACAAATTACAAAGGACAGGTCATATATGAGAAAACTTTGAAGAAACCCTTTGCGCCCCCTGTGGCCCCTGAGAGTGCAGTGACACAGCAACCTGAAATAATTACAGCTGTATGTGTGCGTTTGTGAGAGATTGTGTGTCTGAAAGAGCAGTGTAATTAGACTCATGTCACTGAGTAAATGTGCTGTGACCCAGGCCCTTTGTCAGGCCACAACACACACAGCCACAGCTTCACAGCCACCACCTTTTTGCAGTCTTTGAACCTGTCTTTAAGACGCTTGCCAAATAGACTGCCTGTTTGTGTCGGGCATTCAAGGTTGGAGTAACAAGAAAATAGCAGTAAAAGTGTTTTCCTTTTAAATGGTTGTCTACATTAATATCTTAATACTGAAATGATAATCATGAATGTATTGTAAGATTAGTAAGAATCATGTTAGTACTTATGCACATATATAACATTTTTGGGCACTTGAGTACATTTATTATGGTGGTGGTAACTGCAGACTCCATTTTAAGAAAGAAAAAATTTGCCAAATAATATCCGATTAGATCTTTTTACAGTGGGGCTAATGTGGAAATTTGGGATTGTAATTGCAATTGGTGACATGGTCAACAGAGAAATGCTATACACAGATTGATGGCTATATTATCTATGGTCTGTCCAGTCTGGCTAAACAATTTTGGAAAATAATCTAATTAAAATTTTGTCAGCAAATATGTGATTATGATTATAAGATTATATTCTTTCTGCTTTTTAAAATAACCACAATCAGTGAATACTACCGACACTTAGCTTAACAAACTCATGTTTTTTGGGGCCTGCTCTATACAGTATGTTAATAAGAATTTAGATTATTGATGAAATTATGTGAATGACATATTGTTTTTAACCAATTAAATCACCAGACAGGGTTTGGCTCATGGGCCTAAAAGTTAAACTGTCTGGTCGTTGTTCTGTCTCCTGTGGCGTACTTTATTTTCTTTTGAGAGGGGGGGGAGTATGTAGCAGACATGTTGAGTTTAAAGAAATGAGATTGGGACCCCTCAGATCTCTCCAAAGGGGGGCATCAATATGGTTGTATATCCCATGGGCCCACATCTTCCTAGATTTGACCCAGCAGAATATAAATTAAATTAATTTATTTATTTGATTGGGACAGTGCATGTTAATGAACATATATGAGACACAACCACATGAATGTAAACATGCCAGATTATCCCAACATTCTCACACCATTCACCAGAGCATCAATCACACACATTCATACACCAGTGCTGTGTCACTGGAGACAAGGAGGGTCAAGTGTCTTGCCCAAGGACACAACGGCAGTATGAACTGTGGGGAGAGCGGGAATCGAACCGTCTACCTTCCGGTTGAAAGACGACCGCTCTACCACTGAGCCACTGCTGCATTTCTCACAACACGTGTCACATGACCAATAATTGCAACCTTAATTTCAAATGTGATTAATTGTTCATGGCTATATGTGATGTTAACAGTTTCTCGATTAAAAAGTTGCATTTTTATTTGGTACAAATAATACAGGCCAACTAATTTGACAGTGATGTGAAAATTACCACAATTTATTAAATATTCTGTGCAAGTATTTGATTAAAAGCAAATATTCATAGCAATGTTACATTTGAAGCAAATCTATGACTGGAGATCATTTGGGGCAAGAAGAGTATAATAACTATATGTGGCCTCTTTCCCCCTGCTTCACTCTGATTGCTCCCAGGGGGCTGTGCACTTGCTCAAACAGTTGCTCTCACCCATGAGGTAACATCATTAATGGTGCATGCACAACCAACAGCTATAATAATTCTCTGATCTATAACTGCCGACAGTGAAAAAAAGAGAAAGAGAGAGCAGTATCAAGCAACACTACACTGAATTATCTGAAGATTTTTTTTTCTCTCTCCCTGGGTCTATTCATCTGAGGGTGATCTAAGAGGACTTGCTTCCTGTGAATTATAGAAACAAGACCATAATAACCCTATAAATATATTTCTCAAGGAGAGCCACCGAGGCATTAACAGAGACATTAGCATAGGCTATGTCCTCCTTCTCTGAGTAACAAAGTGGTTAACACAACACACACGGTTAACATAAACACATGGTTTGTGTACAGGTAATACCATTGTGGGCATGCAACAATGGCTTTCCAAGTATTTACAGTCATGATTTTTTAATGAATCTATTATTGTGTGTTATCTGATTAAGAGGAGTAATAATGTGTGTGAATGATGAATACATAGGTTGCTGTGTTGTAACTCTTTAAGTGAGTTGTTGTGTGTCAGTATGCGAATTTGTGAGCCCATTATGTCTGTATTTGTAGGTTTTATGCAAATAGATCCAATTTACATGCATACATATGGCAAAAAAGTGTCTTCTTAATAAACAAGCTCCTTTCACCAGCGATTGTGCCATTTTAATGTGTTGATAAGGAACTAATGGCTGCCTCTTCAATCGGAGAGGGAATATATTTATCCTTCCCAACAATGCAAATAACAGTTTTACACCAAGTTAACAATACACCACAGGGAAGATCACTCATTTTTAGTACATAAAATCCACTCATTAGCTGCTGCTAAGAAATGAATAACACTTAACGCCTGCTTGTGGCATCATTATTCATAGGCAGTTGTATAGTTTGTGTAGACCCTTATTGTGAAGGTGTTAGTATCTATCAGTTTTAAAGCTGTATAACTCTGATAATTGAGTTTGTGTGGGCATTTATAGTCAATATATGATGCCTATATAGGTCTTGGTGCGATTGCGAAATTAACAAAAATTGTTCAGGAGTAGACTTCGATTCAATGTGAGTCTTATTCTTATTCTGCTTAGTCCCGTTTGGGGTCGCAGGTGACTGGAGCCTAACCCAGCAACTTTGGGCCTTGGGCGGTACACCCTGGACAATGGCCAGTTAGTCACAGGGCTGACATTTAGACGAAGAGAACCATTCACTCTCACATTCATTCACTAGGGACTAGAGTTTCCAGTTGACCTGTACATGCATGACTTTGAGCGGTGGGAGGAAGCTGGAGTACCCGGAGAGAACCCACGGTAACAACATGCAGACTCCTCACAGAAAAGCCAGATCTGGCCAAGGATGTTTGAGTCAGCTGGGATTTGAACTTACAACCTTCTTGCTGTGAGGCAGGACCACTCTGCCATCGTGCAACCCTCATGAAAGAAATTAATATTTAAAACTGGGTAAAACATAATCACCAATTTTACATGTGTAAAAGAAATGCATTCAAAAGAACAAACTTTTTTTTCTGATTACATGACTTTTTACAGTTTTAAATGATGCATCTGTTCACTGCACTCTAATGATGGCAATTTGTAGTACATTCAGTGGCTACAGTGTGGGGCCACATCCTCCTTCCTGGTAGGTTAATTAAAGTGGGCCCAATCTTTGTGTCCTAGCATCAATCTGAACTCCTCTAAACAGCGGGGAGGAATGGAAGTCTCTCCATCGTTCCCTTCTGCCCTCTACTCCTTCTTTCTTCTCTATTTGCAACACTGCCTTATTAGCCCTGTAGCTTCTTCACTAGATGAAGACCCGGTGGTTTTTGCATCCACCCATATGTGCTGTGTGTGTTTGTGTGTGCAGCCACTTTGCCTCCCCATCAACTGAACATCTCTCCCTAGTTTGTGTCTAATGAGCGATGAGCGCAGCACAGCCACTAATGACACATCTTTGTGAGTGTCGCTGTATACATTAAGTGCACATGTGTGTTCTAACCAACCGAGGAGCTAGTTAGCCATGTGGGTGTGCCTTGCACCCCTGATGCAAGGCACGAGAGGTCGCAGGGTCAGGCCAATTACTCCCTTGTTGAGAGATGCCTGCTCTTTGATTCGCTGATGTTCCGAAGTTCTCCTCATGGTGTGGGGGGTCTGCTCTATGCGCCAATTAAGGTGGTGTTAATTGGACCATGTTGTATGGATCAGGCACAGACCTGGCGTGCACTGTGATCTTTTGCAAACATATAGGTTTTAAACAAAAACATGATCACAAATAACTGAATTGATATCAATAGAGAAATACATTAGCATTTTCCTCTTTGATCATCAGATGTTGCCAAAAAAAAAAGCTAAAAACCATCCATCCTGCCAACAAATTACACCTTAGTAACAGAACATTAAATATTATAATCTATAATTTGTAATGATGACAATGTAAAAGGCCACACACTTACAAAGCACACATATGTACACAAACCTCATTTTTTTCTCTATTGGTTCTCTTCACCATTAGCACAAACACAACACATGTACTTGAAATATGTGTCTACATTTTGTCAACACAGCAATATTTGGTGGTCGTCATAATGTATTGAATTGGACACTCTCTCATAGGGCTCGTTCAGTTGTCATAAAACATACTCTGTTTATGGTCCTGGCCATCAATACAAACACACATAAGTCTTGTGCCCTCCTTAATCCACTTCCACAAGAACAGTCTCTTGGGTTTTAACTTGTACTGCTGTGCCTGTGTGCCACAGCTGGGATCAATGCCTTGTTGTCATCAGGAAACTGTGTATTTAAAGCGGGAGGCAGTTCAGGGAATCTGAATAGGGAGAGTGTAAGAGCATGGGGTGGAGAATAAGAGGATGAGACATTTCTGTGTTTGCTATATCTAGATATAAATAATGATTTGTTTTCTACAGGCACTAGAGGGACGTTTTGTTTACAGCATACAAAACACAAAAGCTTAATGAAAAAAACTATCATGTCATAAAAAAGAACTGATAAATAAATAATAAATAAATAAATGATATTTCTTAAAGCATTGATTAATACAACAAAACAAAAGTTTTAAGTTGATAATTCTTGTTTAGATTGATATATTTAACAAAAGATTTACCTATATACTTTCAAGGAGTGACGTGTGTAAAAAAGAAACTCCTTTTTCATAGTCTTCAGAACTGATTGTCAGCTACATTTACATTTACATTTATTCATTTAGCTGATTGTCAAGTCAGCTTTGAGTTGTTCTATTAGACCTTACAGATACAGTGGTAGCTGCACCTTTTATGAACAAAATGTACAATATAAAATCCAACATCTTACAAAAAGGCACTATGGCTTTATGCAAAATATAATTTTACAATTAAATGACTATAAATAGCTGACTCAAGTAAACATTGCTAAAACAAAAATTGCTATTCTAGATTATATTCCAAGTGCACACATGATACCAACCCTAGAAAGGTAGGTATATAAAGGTATATGGGCACAAGCACCACCTCGTAACGGCAGGAAGACAAAACCTTGCCAAAACACAAACGTACACACACAACCTCACACACAGAGCTCAAAGACGTTTTTCTCCCAGGCCTACTACCCCCCGGTACCTTTGCTCAGCGGCGAGACGGAGCCATTCATCCATCCTTTCTCCCTCCCTCAGTGCCTACAGCTTTATTTATTTATTCACTGGCTCACAGCCGGTTTGTTTTTTAAGCAAGACAAATTGAAAGAAATAAAAGTCCGGGCTTGTACAGGCTGCTGCTCCTATTGCCTTTGTGTCAAAAAGCCACACACTGGGTTATGAATCATGGAGCATGCATGTGTGTGTGTTTGTACAAATAGTAGTCCAAACCACACAGCTGGCTGCTATTGGGAGAGGTTGGTTAGTCTCTAAGTGCTAGCAAAGGTGTGCTGCCGTAACTGTTCCATGAAGGTTTCTCATTTAACCGGGGTCACTGTTCCACTCATCACTTACAGTAGCAAAGTAACATGCTTGGATCTACAACCTTAGTTGCTACATATTCAACAATACCCTTTTCCAAAATATGAGCCATATTTTGCAATTGGTCTCATTTTGCAGGTAATTTATTAGCAGGACTTTGCCGCTGGAGGATGGGGTTTGCACCAGAGCTATTGTGGCTGAGCATTATGTGTTAACAATTATTTAATAACTAAACATATGGGCCAATTTAAGGTACGTAAAGTCATAATTTGTTTAAATGAGAACCGAGGTGACCACTGGCTGTTTCCCAATCGCCAGGCAGCTCCTCCAGAGTCAGCTCCTCCCAAGCCAAGTCCTGAGTATGAGCATTAGAGTCTTTTGGAACAGGATTCAAGTGGACGACCTACAGCTTCAGAAAAGCCCCGCCCACAGTTCTGCTGCTGTTTTTTTTTCTCTCTAAATAAAATACGTAATTGCTTCACAATTTACTTCTAGGGAGTTATTTATCATTAAACATTTGAGTAATATGATATATTTTAATGTAATGTTAAGCAAAGAAAAAAAACTAATAAAATATTGACAAAAATGTATACAATAAAAAGCCAAGCAGATTATTTTCATAATCACAGTCTGATGTTATGTGAGTCTCAAAAAACTGATCCATGGCTCATTAAAAAAAAAAGACAGAAACATTTAGTTTAAAGTTTTTTTATTTATTTATATCATATGTATTTTTTGTGAAAGGAGAGCAGCTGAATGTGACATGTTCTGCATGAGTGACTTTTGTGCACTTCAGCTTTAACTCACACTTCCTCTTCTATTGCAGTTTTTTTCAAAACACTTGCAGTACATTGTGGGTTATTGTAATGAGGCAAGGCCATGGAGGATCCACAGATGCATCCTTGGCATTCTGGCCAAACGGAGAACTCAGTCCTTGGGAGGATTTGGGACAAACTGGAACACACCTTCAGCAGCTGGTTTCCTCCAGAAGAGTCCTCCCAAGGAAGAATCCTGGCAATTAGGAAACAGTCTATATTTGGCTTTGCAATTATAGTCCAAAACCTTTAAGCTACTTGATAAGACAAACCTATCACACAATGGCGCTGACTCGTCTGGATGTAAGTCTAATTTGGCTAACGGATCTGTAAAATATAGCCCAATAAAAAAAAAAGCTAAAGTAGATATTAGAGATAGTTTTAGGAAAAAAACAATAATCACTGCTTTATCAATTCCTTGCATTCTAAATATATTCTGAATTTGTAACTGTGTTAAAATTATATGTTAAAATAAATGATCTTGAAGGTCTTAAAGTATAACATGACAGAACTGTCAAAAAATAGGATTATGTTGTTATCCATCACAGTTTGTAGGTGTCTAGGTCTGAGAGAAGTGCATTTTTCTGGTAGGCCTATCTCAGTTTGTATGAGAAGATCCCGCTGTATGATTTGTGGCCACCAAGTGAGAAACACAGAGAATGTTAGGGAGAGCAGAGATGGACAGAATGAGGAGGAGCACAAAGGGGAAGAAGGAATGGGCCCTGGAGTGTAACTCAATATAGGAGAAAGTGTCACAGTGACAAATGTTACAGAGTGAGATCTATTAGTTATACCACAGACTGTTAAAAAGCTGCCTGGTGGTTTGGTATGGCTTCACACATATCTCATTCATTGGCCTATAGAGTGAAAACAACAGTGGGGCAGCAAACAAGGAGAAACTCCTGCCCAGTTTCTTTAGTTTAGTGTGATGTGTCTTTCTTTCTCACTCTTGTATGCAGGTGCAAACAAATATTCATCCTCATTACTAATTAAACAGTTTCAAGACAAACACGTCTCTTCAGGCTCTCGGTCCTGAAAAGCAGTGTGTATTGGTTGTGCAGTGATTTACGAGCAATGTTGCTTTGTTGCAGTTGTAGCATCCACCTGTAAGCCATTCATAAAGCAAGCAGCGGAATAATAAATGGCTGGTGGCTGGGGCCAGCCTATACTACACACTGCCCTGGTGGCAGTATTAAATGAACAGGAATTAGTAAGCTAGAATGGGGAGCAGAACCCCCTCTGTGTCTGTTTGGGCAAAAGAGAGACTGTTGTTTATAGGCACAAGGGACAATCATTTATCAGGTGAAACGGTTGTGCAGGCTGCAAGTTTTGGATTATCTGGAATTATGGTGAAATCTTTAAGATTCACTAAAATGGCCTCAGTTTTACTTTGTTTTCCCCGTCTGTGTAATATGTCATACCACACACTCTTCTGTCCATTTACTACTTACTATTTCTATATAAGCTCTGTTTCACCAAGTTTTAACAGGACTATTTAAAGTCCAAAATGTAATTTCACTAAAGAGCAAGATGGTTGCTAAGAGACGTGACACTCAAGCAGATTAGCAACAAGTAGCTCTCCAGCAAATTGGTTCTTAATTAAACCACCTCTGTGCAAAGTAGGTATGTGAGGAATTAAAAGAGTTGATCTAGAGAATAACATTTATGTTACATTTTGAATCAACCATTTTTGCCCTGTTTAAACCCCTGCCCTTGACTGCACCACAAAAATATTAATGGCACTGTTAAGTAAAAAAATGTGCCAATCATGACAATTTACTCATAGCATGCTTTGTTATATTGTCAGCAACATCAGTTGGAAAAAATATAATGGAGTGGTTGTTAAGTGTTTAAGTGTATTTAGTAACACCTCTTTGTTCAAGTGAGTGACAGTAAGTCTGACCAAGGTTTCGTACTGAATCGCGTTGTGAGGATTTTCTGGAGTTATGTAAATTGTTCAAACATGTTTACTGCATTTTATATTCACAGCCTCAACACACACATGTGCAGACAGACAGCCTATTGGCCCACAGGGCACACTCCAAACCACTAATGTCACATTCACTTGCTGCCTATGTGCATTGTTCTAGACTTTAACTATGGGAAAGTGTTATGCCAGACCATTTGTGTCTCCAAATTGGCTCATTTGTTGCCTCCGCAGTGCTCTTCTGCCATCCCATTCCCATGGTGTTTTGCTAAAAATGGACACAGCACTTGAGTGAGGCAAGTGGACAAACATTAAAGAGAAATTACAATTACAGTCAAATTGCTTTGACTGTCAAAAACTAAGCTCGTGTACTCAGACATGATTTGAATTTATCACTGAAAAATAAAATTTCACAAGACAAACTTGTTTAGTGTACCACTCGATCAAATGCCATCTGGCTCCTCTTAGGGACTGTAGGTTTCTCTCACTGTCCAAAGACACATCCTGGAATAGGTGAACTAGTGACGCTAATTTGCCTCTAGGAGGGAATGTGAATGGTTGTCTGATTTGTGGAGAGTGTTAGCCGTATGATTGACAATTGTCCCAGGTATACTCTGCCTTACTCCTGGGTAAGAAGAACGAATGATGTATGGAAAAGAGCAATGCGGTTATGATAAGATTATGTGAACATTTAATAAGGGTTTGGTTCTGTCATTTAAAAACTAACTCCATTCAATCAAAAGCAAATCAGAGATAAGCCTAAACATTCACATAATCTCACTGTAAATAGCAGTGGGGATAGGCATGTAAAGAAAAAACATAAATGATTAACAAAAGGATTTTATAAACGATTAATCATTTCATTGCCACTCCAGGTGTTTAGAAACATGTTACTGCAATATTTTAGCCAAATTTGGTTGTGCGTTGATGGCACAATCCCCTTAAAGCAACCACAGTCAGCAAGAATCTTAATTGGTCATGAGTATGAACCGTATGTCTAGTGTGGCTAACAGCTAAACAGCCAGCAGACATTGACATTTCGAGTGTCCAGAGGCACACAAACAGAGGGTGCATGGCCTTACACTGAACACATACAGATCGTTTGGTCTGTTGCTGCTCAGTCCTTGTGACAGCTGTCAGTCAGCGCTCCAGCAGCAACCACACGCACACACACAGTTAGGGGCAGTCTTGGGGTTTAGTGGTCCGTGTGATCAGATTGGTGGACAGACAACGCAAGGCCAGTGCTGGGACAATAACATGCTGCAGGACATAAGCTCAGAATAACAGTATGTGACCCATATGGGGCTGTGAACACCAGCGTGGTGACTGTCACTCCCGTCTGATTGACACTTCAGGGTTTAGACAGGACAGACCACACACACACACATGCACACTCATGCAAACAGACAAGTATTCAAATGTGCAGTGTAGACTGCCAGTTTGCAAGTGGATTTTTATGCCAACTCTTGGCACCATTCAGCTGTCAGATCCCCACTAGAAACGAGATTGAAATATTCTTTTTATGATTTATGCACTAAAAGCACACAGCGTATCTTTCTAACTTTAGTTTACACAGTGTTGGAGTGACTTAACTGCCACAGTGACACTCAGTTGCAAAGTATGCCACACAGTTGCAGTTATTCCTTTTAGCAACTTGTGAAATAATTTTAAGGCATACACTACACACCATTGTTTCTTTCTTTTGTTTAGTTTTTTGTTTTTTATGCAGAAAAAACAGATTTTTTAGTGTAAGTTGCATGTACTTTCATTTCATTGAAATATGGACGGCGATATCAGTTGACAATTAAGAGTACTTTGATTTGACTACAGCCCAAACCCAGCTTCCGAGGTTTGGACTCCTGTAACAAAGTCCTGGCTTTTATGTATCTCTGTCCTTTGCAGCAGATCATGTGAAAATGTAGCACAAGACACATGTTCAAGACAAAGATTTGATATGCAGAATATCAAAAGTATCAGGGCACAAGGAGGAGACATAGAGGCTTCAAGAGAGTGACACAGAGCTTGAAAAAAAAGGGAAAAAAAGAGAGAGAGGGTGGCCTGTGGGCAGTACTTTCACCTCCACTGACATTTAACTAAAAACCAATCTCCATGTCAGCCATCTTCAGCCTCTAACCCCAGGGCGAGAGGGGGTGGGCTCAGTCAATGTGTGTGTAGATTTAGATTTCAGGACATATCTCTATTCATTCACAGTCACAATTTGGTAAAGTACTAGACTGTCCATTGTCCCCTGGGTGAGGTCAAGGTCTCTGTCCCCAGTCGACATCATCACCTTCTCCATCTACACAACACAATAATCATGTCATTGAATCAAATATAAAACGATAGAGGAAATGTCCCCTCGTCACCACTGTGCCATAATCCAGCAGGAATTGGAATTGGAAAAGTTATACAAGGGTTAGCTGCTGCAGTCCGATGATGCCCCTGGGCCTCGGCAATACAAGGGGGGAGGGAGTGAAGCACTGGAGATTTGACATTCGACATAAAAAGCTACAGAGATATAATAATCAAAAAAACTCAAAATGTTAATTTAGCTAAACAGAAAGTGGATTTTTTTTTTAGGAGCAAATTAAAAACAATGACAGTAGCAAAAAGAAACAGCTGATGACAGACATTTCATTCAGGATGATGAGTTGTAACCTGTTCACCTCTTTTCGTTTCATAATAGAGGGTCTCTGAGCTCAGGTTAACTGCTTGCCTGAGGGGCTACAGTAACACCCACCCACCCCCAGCTATCACAAGCTGCAGCCCCCCCTCACACGTGGCAACTGGAGGAGAATTAGTCATATAATGGTTAAAAATAGTATAGAAGTTTGGGACATAGATAGTGAAGTTTTATCATAAATGTGATTAAAAGTGGATTCAAAGGACAAAAGGACAAAAATAGAAAATGTGGTCTGTCAAGCAGGCAAAAGGGAAACTTGTTTGTATCAAAAAAACACAAAGAAAGTTTGCCTGTCCTCCTTAAAAATACCCAGTAAAATATGCATGAATGAATTAGCTCTCAAATAACCCGACACATTTACTAGGATAGCGTCATTTAATTTGGTAATTATTATGTTTTCATCATACCATTGCTCTCTTGGGGTATGTGGTGATTGTTTGGTTTTTATTTAGTCATAGAAGCTCTGTATAGAACATTGGGATACATCAAAAACCCAAAGGACAGTTGCAAAAATTACACAAGGTTGTAATTATAACTGGAAAAAATATTGATTGATCTGAGTTTTGGATTTTTAGATTTGAGGCAGACTTTATAAAGCTTCCACTAGTGGGAGCATACAGTTCAGAAAAAGTTTTTTTTTAATTATGTATATTTTTATTCATTTTTTTTACTTTTTTTAACAAGAAAAAACCCCGCACATGAACAGGATATAAAGAACAAATGGGCAAACACAGTTCATCAAAGGGAACAAAAGAATCTAGTCAACCAAGGCTACAGCAGTGCCAGCAAAGCAGAGGAATGGGCCCATACCCCCAAGAACTGTCCCGTCCTGGAGTGTAGAGTGGAGGTCAGGTAGTCCATTGGAAACATTTCCAGAACAAGTCTGTGCCAGTTCAATTTTGTGGGGTGCTCTATCGATGATCCAAGACAGGAAAATGTTTCTCTGCGCAGTATAAGTATGTGAGGATGTGATACAGTCAACCAGAGCCAGAAACCAACATTAACCTCTAAAGCCCAAGAGCAGAGACACAGAATCCAGATCCAAAGTTCTCCAAATATTTTCCAGAATATGTATTCCAGAATGTCTGTCCATTTATCCTCATCATACATTTCTGATTTGTTTATGCTATAAAAGCAAGAAAAACATCAAGGAATGTACTGCATCAGTTTCAATCACAGCCCCAGTATGGCATACCATAGATCGTAAATAAAATGGATGTAATCCACCCATTGGTCCCCTATTCACAGATATTGTCTTGACCACAGGGCAATAAAATGGCAGTTACATCCGTTTTCCGATAGCATAAACGGACATATTAATCAGAGTTGTCACAAAGTAAAAACTTAGCTCTAGAGACCAGAGCCATCTTTTGTACCAGGCTGTAAACATGATTTTTACACTTGTAAAGTCGCCATTGGGTTTCTCCTTATATTTCCGCTTTTGGAGCCTGCCCTCTGGTGGACAGAGGTATATCGCTGTATTTTGCTGTATGGCGGCGCCCTTACTCTAGGACCGTTTAAGAGGTTCCATGAGAGAGGCTTGGGCCCTACCATGAACTCGACAGGACAGTCATGTGACATTGATTTTTCATTCAGTCTCATTTCTTTTAATCTGTCTCTGTCATTACTTTCATTTTTCTAATCTTTTTGCCCTGTCTTAAACTCTCTTTCATTCTCTTTGCTCATTTCTCTGTTCCTCTTTGTTGTTACTGAGAGGCCACTGCTGTCATTGAAGTTTTCACATCCTCCTCATCCATATATTTTTCATCAGCCTTTCTCTGTTACACAGCAGCTTCCATCTTCCCATTTTGTCCCCTCCTTCCCCTCTCTCCCTGTCCATCCACGGCCCAAATGCATTTGTTCAATACCTGCAGCAAACAGATTAGCAGGTTGTTATCAGCGACAGGGAGACGGAGATAATGGTTTTCACCACATCTTCTCTCTGCCACAGATTAAAATGGGGCAGGTCACTCACCACACACAAAAACACACTTTTCAGACAATGCATACACAAAAGGCATGTCCCAAAGCTTGCCATTTATTTAAGGAAAAACACTCATCAGTACCAAAAAAAAAACAGTAACAAAAATGCAGTAATGTCACAACAAACCCCACAGTAAGAGTATATGTTTACTGTCTCTGTGTGCTCCTCCACATGGTTGTCCTCATCTCCTCTCACCTCTTGCTATTGGATTTCCTGTCCAATCTATTGTCACAGGCCAGGGCCAAAAGATACAAGGTGAAGTCAGTTTCAATCTGATGGGCCCATTGTTTTGGCTTTGGCTTTTCACACATTCACAGTCACACACACACATTTACACAAGCTGATTCCATGTTTGGCCATCGATCATGGCTTTGCTCCTGCTGCCAGTCACCTTGGTCTATGTTTCTGTTTAAAACGTGCCTACAATAATGTATGGTAAAGCACTCATCAGGCTGGTCAACCACACTGTTGGGCCACATGCCCACTTACCAGCCATTGCAGTGTCATCGTCAATGAGTACTTGAAAACACAAATTTGTCTCTAAATATTAAGTCTAAATTAAGTGGCATACGTTGGCTTAAGAAGTGCTTAAAGTGGCATGCTAGTTTTTGCATCATAGTATATACAGCAGGCATCATCAGTTTTTAAATCTTATCATTCAAAAAATTGAATAAGAGATTTTATTTATCAATTCTTATCAATCCTGGAACATTTCTTTGTTAATTTCATTATTTATTCATCTAAGACTGGCTTTGAACCAGCTAAAATTTCAGACAATAAGGTGCACCTTTAACTTCAAACAAAACCAATGAAAGAAGTCATAGTTACCTGATATAATTAATAATGTATAGTTAGACTTCCAGATAGATGACAGGCCAGCTCAGCTCACACAGATCTACATTTTTACGTGCATCCTTTTTGCGCTGCACCATTCAGTGTCCCATGGTGATTAACTATACTGGTGGTCAGAGTAATGTTTTCTCCCCTTGTAAACCCCTCCAGCGGCGCCGCAGCTCGGTCAATAATTAATGCCAAGGATGCTCTGTTTTACAGAGGCCACAGTCACATTTTATCGCTGTAGCACATCATTCTCATTAGGCCAGATTTGATCAAAATTCAACGTATTCAAAGACAGCAACATACATACATAGCAGGTGATTTCTAGAAGGGTGGAATCTAAGAATTAGGACAGCACAGCAAGAAAACTGTGTTGAATCTTTAAAATCAAGAATCAAGCTATCAATCTGTCTCTGCTTTGGATTTTGCTAAAGTCAAATCTGATTGGCCAAATACACTGCATGAATGTGCGGCACAAAGAATACTAAAACAATCTCCATGTGTTATCGCAAGTATGATATATTTTTTTCAATATATTGTGCAGCAGTACATCTAAAAGCAAGCTGTAGAATCAAATCTTTTCTGTCTCATTTTGTAGCCAACCTTGTCCTCTTTACTTTAAAACTCCCAATCCCTTGTCGAAGATTTACTACATGCAAATAGGTTTCTGTGTGTGTTTGAAAGAAAGGTTTGCGGGGCGGCAGTGTGATAAGATATACATATTTAATGAGATGGAATGAGATTTGGCTGAGGACAAGGTCAGGGGTGACATAGACACGTGCACGGGAACACATCAAACATGCATGCGTAGCCACTCATAGACACACCAACACACTCCGACCCTCAAAGGAGAGTGAGAAGTATGGTCTCATTAGGACGCTTGTATAGGATTAACAACAGTACTGACATTTGGAGGCTTGTAAGCGACCAGTCTATAAAAACAGACCAATGTGGGGAGGTGTGTGTAGCAGTGTGTACCTGCAAGTGTGCAAAATCATCCTTCTCTTATTGTGTTGCTTGTGTATAAACTTATTGAGCACACAAACACCTGGCACCAGACGCTCGCAACACGTTTGATAGAGGGGACCTTATTATCTGTCCCCAGGGTATTTTAGTTTTTTGGTGCAAAGTGATTATGCGAAAGGGCTTTTATTACACAGCTTTGTCCTAATACAAAGCTTTTCCAAAAGATTCTGGGTGTTTTCTGTGTGTACCAGTCATACCTTTCTTTTTTATTATTATATTTTTTTTTTTCAAGCTTTGAGTTGAGCTTTTGAGTCACTTTGTTTCTCTGTTTCCTCCACACAAATACATGCAAACCCATACAAAAATGATGATGTTTTAATGTCATCTACTGTTGTGATTGTAGTGGATTGCAGAAATAGCTCATATAGTGGCAGCAGGGAGGCCAATCCAGAGCAGAGTTAACCAGAGCAGAGCTCCAGGGACACTGTTGGCTTGTTGAGGCTTTCAATAGGGAAGATTTTAATTACTTTGTTTAATCCTCAAGCCATGTCAATAGTTTATTTTTCAAACAAATCTTGAACTAACAATGCAAAGTTAGCTAACTTTCTGCCATTTATTCAGTCTGTGACTCAACTACAAACACATTGTTGGAAAGAAAACATCAACATCATGTTAGAGCATGTGGAATATGACAGTTAACAACTGTGGCCAAAGGTTGGGTGTTTACAGCAGGAAGTTGGTGGACAGGAGTCTACTCCTTGTAATTTGTAAATTCATCAATAACACACTGATCATCAATAACACACCCACTCCTGGCACTCCTCTGGAGCTCACTACCAGGATTACCTTGAGGTGAAGAAATCATGCGGCTTATGTTCATACATGCAACCACTCCAATTGAAGTCAAGAGGGGCTGCATGTAGAAGTAGCCTGAGGTCTGGAGGTTAGTGTGTGTCTGAAAAAGACATATTCTGTATCAGTTTATCATATTTTTGTCCCTGGTGTGAAATTCGGTTTGCAGTTGGCTGTACAGAAAGTTAAACACAATAAGACACAGTGTAACAGCGAAACACAATGTGATTAAAAAGACAATCAAAACTAGTATAAATAAATGTATCCATGATGAAATAGTTTATAAATAAAATCAACACAATGTTCATTATGTTTTATATGGTGTTAGAACTTTGTAGTGTATTGTTCACTGTTGCTTTTCGAGGCAGACAGTGAGTCATCTGTGAGCCAGGTGTGATGGCTGTAGAGCAGCAGTCCTGCTGTTCGATGCACTGTATTCATTACAGAGGTAATACTAGGCCCTGAATGAGCTTTGTTCCCTTTACCTTCCTTTCTGACGTCTGATTTTCCCTTTGCTACTATTCCTTTTCCTCTCCAGATCATTTCACACCATCTCTTCTTCTTTTCTCCTCTCTCGGTCCACACCTCTCTTTCTGTCATGGCGCCAATGATTATGACTAGTGAGCATAATGCATAGCCATGAATAGGACTGTCCAGCTGATTGTGATGTATAGTTTTTCATTACTGTTCCCCAGCCCCCGTCATTAGGCACAGGGTGGATGGGTGGGGAAGGGTAGAGGGGTGGGGGCGAATGGTGTGTAAGGGGGTATCTATTTATCCACTAATTTGTAAGGAAAAAGCCTCCCTCCGTGTATAGTGGCAATCAGGCGACAAGGTAATCGGCTGCAAAAGGCCCTGACGGCCAGCACCTGATGAAGAGCTATGCTCCGGCAGCAGATTGTATAAAACAGAGAAGCTCACACCAGGAGGGGTCTGTGTGTCTAGTATCTATCCTATTTTTTATAACTCAGTGCAGGAAAGGTGCCATTGTTGTAGGTAATTACATGTCACATGCAAATCATGTTTTATATTTCTAAATCAAGGGTCCTTGATAAAAGCACTCGCTCTATTCTCAGTAGTAAAACATGCTTTAAGGACAAGTGGGATTAACTGCAAGTGACTGAATGTGAACAAAATGACTAAGGAAGTACTGAAATAATGTGAAATGGGAAATCAGCGGATGTTTACCTTGTAGACTGCAGGTTATAGGCTAAGTTCATGTAAAAATTCTTGAACAAAACATAAAAATCAATCCAACATAAGTTAACAGTTTTCTCCTGGGTGACAGGCTTTAGTTACAAAATTACAAATGCAGTGGCGTGCTCTTATTGAGTCCATCAAGAGGAGATTTGAGAGTAAAGTAAGACCACAGTAGCACATTGAAAACATACAGAAACAGGGTTATTGTCGCAGTATTTACAGTATAACCCCTCTCTCTCTGATCCCTGTTTCCTTTCTGTCTCTGACCAATAAAAGCCTGAAAAAAGAAAAACAAATTGGTAATCCTTTTGTTGAGCAGAAAACACATTTTAGATCAACAAAACAGACACCAGTTTTACTGCTAATGACATGTCATATTCCAAATATAAATAGTTGAGCATCATTGTTGTGTTTGGAGTTTGTTGGGCAGTCCTTTACACAGCTGTATCCTAATCAGTCTGCCTCAGTAATCATAAACTATAACAAGCATGATGATGTTGTTCTGTTGCTAAAGGGAAGTTTGATAGCGTGTTACAAAAAAGAGCTGCTCACAGCTGTGTGGGATTTACAAAAAACACTGTGGGAGGCACAGAAAGGAAGCATATTCACACATGCACAAACGCTCACAGAAAACAAGCAGGATGTAAACATGCTGTCATTAAATGGCAGCGAACCAGACACTGACATACACAGTTTCTTTTAAGCTTCTATGAAAGTAAAAACAAAAAGACATTTCAAGAGCATTATTAAGAGATTCTTAAGAATCCTGCAAATGGGACAACAATTTATGTAGCTGACACATTAGATAGCACTGAAGTATTATGAAGATTCAATGTTAATTGCAGCATTAGCTTTGCATGCTTGGAACACAATGAGGCAGGGCTCAGGAATCTATTGGCCTCTGTGTATATAGCTTGGCTCTGCAGCACAACCACTTGCTTTGTAATTATGCTACATTTATGCCAAGAAGCTCTGGCTCACCCTGCCCAAGTGCTCGCTCATAAACAGGCAACCTCAACAATTAGTGTGCTTTACCTGATAATGAAATTATGTAAATGGAGGAAAGGTCCAAGAAATGCTTGCTTATTTAGTCAAAACAGGTTCAGGACCCATTACCATATTTTTAAACATCTGACATAATTAGGAAGATGAGATGAGTCGGGGAAAGACGAGAGAGACAAAGACTTTTAACCGCATCCATTCGCCTCATAAAGAGGTTATTAAGAGTCAGGGCTGAAGATGGCCGCTAATGATGTGTTGGGGAAATTAGGCCGATCAAACATTAAAAGCCGAGGCCTCCTCCTGTGGGCAACACAGCAGCCAAATGGGTCAATTAGAGAGGTATTATTTCTCTGCCTCTCTTAAGCAAGGCAAAACAAGTGCAAGCTGATCTGCATAAAGTGTTTATCAAGACAGACATGTCCACTTAGGGATGATCACTTTCAAATACCTCATCTAGAGCTCCCTGCAAACAAGGGGGAGTGGACGATGCTGATGTGCACAGCATTTGCATTGTATTAGGAAGAGCAAGCATGTTTATTTTGTCTTTGAATGAAGCAAGGATAGAGATATTAGTGGCCCTCCATCAAAGAGTAATTGAGTATCAAGCCCATAATGTCCTGGTTATAAATTAGAATAGCCAGATTAATGTGCAAAGCACTCAAAATGGCCAAAAATAAAGTACAGGCATATATCACAGCTGGCTGAGAAGAAGAGTGTTCTTGGCAGAGAATATCCTCACAGTAAATTGTCATTTTATCTCTTTTCTGCTGTGTTTTTACCTTTCCGCAGAGTGGCACATTTTCAATTAATTGCTACACCATTAATGGAGTTCAATTGTGACTTCAGTGAGGGCATAAATTGCTGTGGGTTAAATACACTTTGGTTTTAGACTTCTGCCTCTCTGTGTACTCTTTTTATGTCTTCTCCTTTGTGTATAGGCGCAGATATGGTCCAGAGTGAGTGTACAGTGAAAATGGAGCATCCCAGTAAGAAACTGTAATTCTTGGGCAGGGTTTGAAATAAATGAGCTCTTAGCCATTTGAGGTTAGGCTAACATATTAGAATTTTCCATCTGCTTGCTCTAAATCATCTGTAAGTCCACCCAGCGCAAAGGGCAGGCTGCTCATCTCTCAACTCGGAGGACAGATTGCATTACTGAGCAATATACCTTTATTCCCCCCATTTAATCCTCAGCTGAGAGCCCCCAATGAACAGCTAGAGGTAATAAGGCACAAGTCATGTGGCCAATTAAGGGTGGACAGGAAATACACATATGCAAATGGAATTTCAGTGCATGGCCTGTGTACAACAACAACAAATACACTTGGTGAGCATCAAATGTCATTTTTAATCAGCTGATGATGTCTTTGTGTTTACTCAGTGCTTTGTGTTACTGAAAGAGGTGTCAAAACCGAGTCGAAACATCTAACACACTTAGCCAAAACCACCCAGACACCCAACACACACGTCACTCTTTCTTTTCAAGTAGCTAGTGTCTTGCCCATCTCTCCCTGTGCATCAGTAATCAACCTTGATGCTTGCTGCTGTTGTGGCCATTGATTTTTCTGTTCCACATGTGGGTGAAAATTGCACTTTAAGTTACCCTGAGTGTTAAATTAATAATGAAACCGCAAGAGTGCCCTCTCCTGACTTTCAATTAACACCATCAGGATTAGAGGGTTGGATAGAGGGATGGCAGTGAGAAGAGAGAAAAGATGGAGAGGACTTTCTATGACACCCACTCTCAAGGTCTTGTTGATTGCTCTCGTGTCTTCTCGCGTGTAAGGCCCCAGTCACCAGGTAAGAAAGGGCAATCTCAAACCAATGACAAATATGCTTGGTTTATTAAAATAGAATTAGGACAAAACCTGTGTCCTAATGCTTGTTAGGACACAAGTGCTTGTTTTGCCAAGAGGCAGTCAGACACGTATCTACAGGATACTGAAACTAGCAGAGGACACAGGTGTCTGCTGGCTGCTGGCCCTGCTGGACACACACCGTACCAGTTGATTCTACCTCTTTATCTCAAGCCTTGTGTCAAAGGAAGCACCTGTTTGATAGAAATCTATTCAAGGAACAGTGAATCATGCAGGAGCCTATGAGTTGCTGTGTGTGCTCTTAAACATACTAATTGTTCATATAATAACAAGTCAAGAAAATCCAACCAACTTGTAAATACTGTATATTATTATTATTATTATTATTATTATTATTATTATTATTATTATTATTATTATTATTATGCAATTCATTCATCAGTTTCTTCTGTGGCCTGTGTCACAGAAAATCTATATTGATCAAACCATACATTTTTGTTTTTTTCCCAAAGAGCTTTGTCAGGACTTGGATTATCACTCTTCCCTTCTGGCACAAACAAGGTTTGTAATTTCTGGCTATGATGACTGTCAGTGAGGTCTAGGAACTGTCTGTTTCCTCAGACCCACACAAAACCAGGTGCAGTGTGTGAAGTGTTGTTGTTCTTTACTTGATGTACTCCACAGCCCTGTGTGTTCAGATCATCCTGGCTAATAACTTCCTGTTTCCTGTTTCTGACTCTGCTACTTCCTGCCAGGCCTGGGCCTCTATTCAAGGGGCCATGTTTTTCCAAGATTTTATTTAAATTTTTCTATACAGTCATTATTCTTTTTATGACTTTTGCGAAGCATTTGTTTTCAGGGGATGAGCTGGATTTCTTTGAATTATTTCAAGTTAGTAGTTTATACACTTGAAAAACTAAACTAAAAACTAAACACAACATGACAAATTTAAATTAAATGTTTCATTAATGTTACATATCTAGCATGTCATGACATGAGATTATGTCATGAAATATCATGCCATAAAAGGTAAAATGTGCTGAAAGGGACTTAAAGAGTACAGAAAATATTAAAATTAGAAATTCATATTGAGACTTATAACAAACTTACAACCTGCCCATGGAGTATATATCAGTAATTATGCCACAGTGTACCCAATGAATCATCTATGAATCAACAGATATGCTTTTGTTACTGCTATGTCCAGCTGTTTGATAAGGACAAAGACAGTGAGTCACAGATGTCTACAGGATGTTTACACTGCATGTCTCCCACAGAAGCTCTTGATTCTTTCTTAGTCCTCTCTTTTGTCAGATATACTCTGTTGCTCCACCCCATTGTCCCAGACATATCCAAAATTAAATATTATTAGGCTTGTTAGTGGCTCTTTACAGTAGTGGGAAGTGGGCTGGCCATGACGTGATGCCAGTTTCCTCTCTGACACTGGTCAAGGTGAAACCAGTAAACACTGGCGGACAGAGCAGGACATGGACATCAGGGGTTAACAAGAGGTTGAGCTGCAGCTCACAAAGGGTGACAAGAACAGTCATGGTCCATCCTGAAAATAGAGCCAAAATTCACTTGATTGTTTGCAAATTCCTTGCTTACTGTTTTTTTCCTCTTTTTGTTTTACATCAAACAGGGCCAAACACTATTGGTTGCTTATATTAGTTATAACTTAAAATTTCAGTCATACCAAACACTGGGGTTATTATAAGCAAATGGAAAGAATGGAGTTTGTTCAATTGATGTTCTGACATTTTAGTCTAGGATTGCTGCCTGTGGCTTGTCACACATTCATTCATTCAACTGCTGGGGGTCTGTATGATCAATCACAGTCTCTGCTGGACACAGGAAATCTGTCCAAAATACACATAGCCCCTCTCTTCCAATAGGAGATATTACAATTGTGGCTGTGACTGGGGGATTTCACACACACACATCTATGTATGTTTTACCGTTAATAGAATGAATGTGCAAATTCTTCAAATATGTCCTATAATTACCATCTTCACGGCAGATAAGGAGTAGTGAATGCAAATGTTTATTTAAAGTTTTACCACTTTTGTGTCTGTCTGAGTTGTCACCAAGTCTTGAACATTTTGTGCAACTCTACCAAACCATTTCAGGTAGTTGAGGAAATTTAGAAAGACAGAAAGAAAATGCTACAGCAGGCTGCAGATTTTATATAATCTACAAACTATGTACTCTTAGTTACTCCAGAAAGTACAGGTAAAATAAAATAACTATTTAAATATGTTCTTCATCAAGAAGACTAATGGCACCAAAAGTTTTCCAATTATATATTTGTTTCAATGATGTAAGGAATTTATATGCAAAGATATCCCTGACACCTTGTTCTCACTCCATCTCACTCATAAATTCCCAGTTCTTCTGCTTACATCAGCTCTCAACCTCATAACAATTTGTGAGCAGTGGATTATGAGCTTCTTCACAGTAACACTCCCACTGTGCCAGCTGACACCTGCTATTTCCACTCTCTTCTCTTTTCTCACTTAATGGCTGACACTGTCTCCAGTGGGCCCAAAAATTTGATAGTTCAAATTGTCACCAATTTATCATTGTTCATATGCTTTTTGGAGATACAAGGGCTCTGACATTAATTTCCCCTTATGTGTCTCTCACGGTGTAGTCAGTGAAGAATGAGCACTCCTCTAGTTCAACTGCCAAATGTAACTCTTCTGTCTAATCTACTGAAAATATAACCATATTTTTGCAAATATTAATGCATAGAATTTGAGATAATATTCCCACTTCATACTCTCCAGTGTAGTCTGAAGACACTAACACTCACCTCTAGTAACTGCCAAATGTAACTCTTCTGTCTAATCGCTGAAAATATAACCATAAATGAATAAATGTAAATGTAATATTTGAGATGATTACATGATAAAAAAAAACAGCACATCAGGTCCGCAGTTAACACAGACCTTTCAAAAATATTGTGTTATAATCATTGAAATTCAAGGTGCAATTTCCACATTGACACTCTCTACTAGGTTAAAGAAATGTATTATAAATAAGTCCAACTTTTGGAAAATGGTAAAACAAATGATGCCAGTGACAATAACATTGGCGGATAATGTATCTGTGCTGTATATACTGTAAGTCACTCCAAAAAGAGTTGTCCTCAAAAGACCTACAGAGTTTGTTAAAGTGATCATTTAAAAGTCTCCATGTCAGTAAAAAAAATCCACTTTACATAACAGCTTGTTTGTAAACTTTTTAAAAGAAAAAAAATGCTTTTTGGTGCTCCAGCTCAGAGAAGTTTGTCTGAGCTGAATATTTTCCCTAAATGCAAAACAGGCCAGAGGCTGACAAAGAAAATGAGCGGCTGCAGTTGAGGTGATTGGGGAGGGCTTGTTTTGCTTCCCTGGTCCTCCCTCCTGACATACACGCTGAACACAAATATCATTCATTAACAGTAATGTGCCATCTTAATGCTGATGGATGGGACCAAGGCCCACAACCACACATACACAGGGCTATAAAACACACAGAGACAATTTAAAGACAGTCCTGCTGGGGAGCAGCCATGGCCCACTATCAGTTACACACACACACACACACACATGCATATATACACACCCACAAGCCCAGAGCTCAGGTGTCAAGCTCGCAAGCTGCAAATGAAGACATTTCCTACAGCTGGCAACCTTTGATGGCTCTATGATTCCTGTGCTGCTCACTAGCACTCCTCAGAGGAAGCAGCAGATGAGAGCAAGGACAGAGTGGCCAGCATAAACAGACGAACACACTGAGCCAAAGCGTCTGGCAGCCTAAAGCTTACTTCACAGTCATAGAACATTCAATAGAGTCGTTTTTTGTAGTCTTTTGAGAAACGACTGAAACAAACATGTACAATGATTATACAAAGCAACCCGGTAGGCAAGGCCAAATGGGAATGAAAAAGTGAGCTCATACAAAGACGAGCCACAAAACAAAACAAAGAAGCCTACACATACACAAAACATCACACAGCTCCTCCAAACAAATGCAGTAATGAGTCCATTAAGTAAACCAGTCGTCCTTCATCATTCTCAAACACGTGAAACATCCAGAATGTTTGAGAGCTAGACAGACACTAGACTTAAATGAAATGTTGAACAACCCTATAGCCTATTTTATAAGAATTGGGTTGAAATGTCGGGTTCTAAATTCAGTCATACCCTGGTATCCCTGTCAATGATGCTGAGAGGTGTTTTTTTTAGAGTAGCAACTTTGCGACTCTAAGTGTGTCATATTACAGGCAAAGACCAGCTAAACCCAACAACCTAACATTAGCAAATGGTAACCACACAGTAGAGGACTCACCCACTTTAGTCTGTAGGCAGCCACAGTTACTCCAGGACATAAGTAAGTGGACATATTCGGCCTATCCATTAGGCTAAGTTTGGAGAATTGTTGTTCACAGCTGTTGACATATTCTGCTAAGTTTCTAGACATTTTACTTTCATGAATCACATAATGGCTACAACAAAGAAGCAGAGTGCAAAGTGCTATTCATGAACAATTTCGCAGCTTTGTCTCATTAAGTAATTTAGAAACTTTATTCCCTAGGGGGTGCTGTTTCACTTATCAAAGTTAAAGAATTTGTTCTAGCGAGACCAATATACTGAGGTGCTAAAAATCAGTCAGTGTGAAAAGCACATATTGCAACATAGAGATAATATATTTAAACACTAATCCTGTAAATTATGATTTGTAACATGAAGCTTGTCTTAAGCTTAAAGAAAAATTGGTTAACAGTATGATGAATAAACAGGTGACCATTTATATCCATTGTCACTGATATGCTTATAAGGTTAGCGGCCGGTTATCCCACTTTCTCTAATACATTTCCTCAATTTGATCCCTGGTCTAACATCCCATCACCTGCTGGCTATTCAGATGATAATATTAAGAAATGAGGAAGCAAAAAGGGGAGATTCAAATGATGATATTAGACGAGAAGGATGGCTAGAGCGATGGCTGCTGTCAACGTTATGCGCCTGTGACACCTCAATGTGCAATAGTCATTTGTGCGCTTGTGGTGCATGTGTGTGTGTAATATGAGAATTGATGCTGAAGACTGACCTCCTTTGCCCCTCTCGTTTCCATTCAGCCATTTTACTTCTTTTTGGAGTCAGCGGAGCCATTGTGACTCAACCAGGGAGCACTTTGTCCTCATTAGAACTGTCCTGAATGAAACAGAACAACAAAGCAAGGTGGGTATACATTTGAAAAGGCATTACTTTGTAATTTATCATTGCATTGTTAATGCTTGTTTTAATGCACATCATATGCATATATTTTAAGTGGCAATCAATCAACAGCAGGGGGAGTAGAATACAAAAAAATACCCCAAAAATGTGCTATTGCTCAATGCCAAATATGTTGCTTTTAAGGGAATCATTCTCTTTGAAACACAAGCTTACACAGTTCATCTTATCTGCAGACAAATGTTAAATTCCATTAAGTATATTATTGTCATTTGTTTTGTGCATGTGTTGCCACACAATTTTTAAATTGGGCAGCTTGTAAAATCCTACAGAGTGACCCCTTCTGCTGCGCCTATAGTGCCTTACAATAAAAACACAGATAAGAGAAGCCACATTGTAACTTACAATACAGACAACCCCTCATTGCATTTATTCCTATTGCACACATTTAGATCATATGGAGCATACACCAATATCAATATATATATATATATCAATATATTGCACAGTCTCTGCAGTTTTTGACCTCTTTAATGTGTAGTGAAAGTGTATGTACTGTACTAATGTAAGTATTTTTCCTACCTACATTTTTTTTTACCTTACCTACCTAATACATTCCTTACTTCACAAAAGCACTGGTATGCCCTCTGTTTATCTGTATAGACCTAGTGATATGTGAGCAACATGGAGCATTATTATACAGAGCAAAAGTCTTGATATATAAGTTCATGCCTTCTGCCATGCCGGCTTTATGGTTATGGATTATGCACATTCCATAAGTGCGGCATTGTGCTCTGAGTGAGGCAGAGATGTATTGGTCATATAAAAACTGCAATGGTGATATGGTTAATCATTTATTCAGTCCACTTTTTCATTCTTTAAAGTCTCTGTCTACCAAGTTGGCTTTTGTTGTTTTTCTCCATATACTGTATTAGTGCTGTTTGGGTCCAGAGCTTTGATTTTTAACCTTCCTACTCTTTTTGTCTCTCTGCAGCAGTGCTCTCTACATAACACTCTTTTGTTTCTGTGTCCTCTGAGCTATTTTATGTGCAGACAGGTAACAATCAAGCGTTTACTGGAATCAGCCATGTAGAATGGAGAAGGTATTCTCAATACACCTGTCAAAGTTGTGTTACAATGTCCAGTCTGTGCAGAGTCCCAAAAAGAGCTGAGTAGATAAAGCTCAATGACAAACGGTGGCAGATTGATCCAGAGAGTATGTGTCTATTTAAGTAAAAATTGTAGTAAGTAAATAAATACACAATATTAGGCTATATTTATGTACGTGCATGACTTTTAAATATTATAATATTTTAAAATAAATGTTATTATATTACAATCCAGGATCTAGATCAGCTTCCACAGTGTAAATGCAAAAATTTAAATTAATTTTGATCTCTTTGTTTTGTCGCATGAAAGACTTTAACATGATTGTGATAAAAAGTCATAAAACACATAATACAAAATATAACTTCTTCAGTAAAATAACTTATCTAATCAGACATCTTAAAAAATACTCTGAAAGAAAAATCAGTGCTTGTCCTTTTCATCCGTTTACCAGCAAAAGTCCTCTTTGTCCTGGTTTCACCTCGCTCCAGGCTACGCACTCACACACTCCTGTCCCTCTATTGAAATTTATGAAAATCATCTCTGTAATATTCAGCCATGCTTGCCTCCATGCTATATATATTTATATATAACAACCTTATTAAATCAGTTCAAAGTAGGACAATCCCATGATTACAGTGAAGCGGGGAGAAGAGAAGACGGGGGGCTAAGGAAGAGGGGAAAGAAAAATCAATGCCACTTGGTAATTGCATATTACAGCGTTATTTTGTGCATTGATATTGATAATACGTATGTTTACATTTGCCGTGATTAAAATCAATGCTGTAAAGTGAGTTATGACAGCATGGCCTGATGGGACGGCTTTATGGCTGAGCGGGACTAATGAGGTGGTTGATGGGAAGGAAGGATTGCCTCAATCCATCTCTCTGCTGAAGAGTTCCTGCGAAGCGCTCAGTGAATGTAGCGACCGTTTTCTGTAACCTGTTTTCTAGCCCAAGAATATGTTATCATTTAATGTGATGTTTTATGTTTTTATTCCTTTTTTTCTTCTCATGTTGGACTGTACGTGGTAGTTGCAGCGAGTCACTATATTACAGTGCTAAATGAGACAACAGTTTCTATTATGAGCTCTGAACAGCAGTATAGAAGCAGTCAACAAGCTGTCTTAGTGTCCACAAACAATAGCATTGTAGAGTAGATGGTCATGTGAAAGTACATGGTCATGTCTTTTTAATTGTATATTTCCCTATCCTTGCACTGTGGCTGGATTCTTGCGAGATTTGGGAGTTTACAAACTTACAAAAATTCATCTTGATCTTGAAACTTGGCTGGTGTGTCCAATTAGGTGGCAGTACTGACATGTCTGGGCATGTTTTAGGTTTCTTAAGATTACGAGAATAAACGTAGCAACCAGGTATTCATTTAAATTACCTTCCTTTTGCAAACCCTTTGAACGGAGCCCTCCCAGATGGTTCTGTTGAGCAGATTGGGGCAGTTCTATCTGGCAGTCAGGTTAACATTTCCCAGACCAACCAAAACTGTGAAATAATGTGCTCTCATCCAATTATGATAATAATAACTTAAATTCAGTATCCAGTCCTGCAGTTAACGCTCTGAAGTGCTGTTGTCCGTAAAGTGTTAATGCCACTTAGGAAACTGACAACTGTAGAGTACAGTTCCTTTGCTAACACTGTTATGTGGCTTTTTACAGGATCTATTTTACTTTGGCTTGTGTTGACTCTTTTAGGAGTGTGCTCCTGCCTGTGTAAATGTATTAGGTGCTGTAACAAGAACCTCTGCAGGGAGCCGAAGAGCTTCTAAATGTGCTCATAAATGTGTATTGTGTATGTCCATACTAAAACACACTAATGTGGCACTGGAACCTCTCTGAAAACCACAGACAAATAGAGACTCCTGTAAGTGGTATCAGATATTCAGTCACCACTCTAAACACATTTATGTCCTAAGTGTTTTTCACAGGCATCACTCTAAATGCATCCATACAGTGAGACAAAACCACCCACATCATTTTTAGTAAAAAACTAAATGCAAGTTTTGATGAGTCTGGGAAATTACTAAGAGCAAAAGACACCTACTTGGTTTAGTTTCTGCAGACACTTCTGTGAGTAGGCTACATGAGAGAAACAGTTTAGGTATATTTTATTCAGAAATAACTTCAGAGGAAATGATTGCACTGGCATACAACAAATTTGATTAAAAAAACAAACTCCAGAATTGTTTCTTTCCTGAACAATAAGTCAAAGTTTTAAAATGCATCTAAAGGTGGCAGCAGCAGAAGCTCTTACAAAAAATAAAACAAAGTGAAGGAAAGGGGAAACTGGTCTTTTTCATCTGGAATGACACTGGTCTATTGTAGTTGTTGTGATAATTAATAGTGTTATTGTCAAGACCAAAAACAGGAAAAAGAAATCTGAACTGAGACAAGACTTATCCGTCTGAAAGTGATTCCAACATATGCTATGGAACTCGCTGGATTAATTGTGCACTTATTGTTATAAATGTAATCTAAGCATATCTTTTGTTTCTCTGAGTTTGTGAAGGGGTGTGTGTGGCCCTGCAGCAGTCCAGCCGATCGTTGCTGCTCAGGCCATGAGGACAGTGAAATATAGCCACAATTAGCCCAGGACACAGTTCAATGATGATAGAGAGGCTCGGCAGCCCTTAGACCATGATTAAAAGGCCTGCCCAGCCCACCGCTGATAGAGACAACTGATCTCACATTATTAGTAGTACAATCAGCAGCGACTGGCGGCAGCTTCATTTTAATGCAATATGTTTTGTCCTCTGTTCATTTATCATTCACTCGGCAAATATTTGGTGTTTAATTGGTTTAAGTGATGTGGCCTCACTGCTGTGCTGCTGTATTTTTATTTTTATTTTGTTTTTTAAGAAATTTCAATTGATGGATGGCAATCTTTAACTAGGTGTAAGAATATTTATTTATTTTGACAGGAAGCTGTGAAAAGATTGAGTATATATTTTGAATTAAAATGGTGAGATTGTCTGGAGATTACTTTAATTCTTATTTGCTCATTTTGTGCTTTTCTTATAACAGCCTATAGTTGGAAACTAAAGAATAGGCATTTATCTATGTTTGTTATTTATTTACATATTTACTAAGAGGTTCCTATCCTTTTTTGTACTGTTGCAGACATTATGCATTACAAACTAAATATTTACAAAATATTAAATAAAGAATAATTCCATGTTCACTGGGGAAAAAAGAACAGAAATAGAAAAATTCAACTCATGAACTTGTCTCCATTTCCATAGAATATATATATATATATATATATATATACATATGTGTAGACAACTCTTCCACTTACTATTCTCTTTTCTCTGTCACACTCATAGATCAACTCTGAGACCTTCTTTATCTTTTACACATCAGTAGCCCTGTGCCCTCCGCCCCATTTACTCTGGACTCTTTCTAGTGTTTTTGTGCATGTACAGCTCTGATAATGCAACTACTCTATCTCTGTTCACCAAAGCACTCATATGGCAAACTGTGAGCCGTGGAGAGGTCAAAGGGTATAAAGAAGCATCCAGGGTTACAAACAGGAGGAGAGTCAGATATAGTGTGATTTACTTCAAACCAAACCATGTAACTGTGTTGTTATAGAAAAACTTTCTGGACAAGTCTTTTTGCCAGGATTATAGCTATAGGTCATTTAATCCTAGAACCATCAATCTAACTTACCACTCCAGGTAAATTATTCAAAAAATAATAAAAAAATAGAATCCATCAATATTGAAATTTAAAAGCCACAAACATGCATTAAATATATAGCTCAAATTTACTTTTGCAGTCCTTTACATACTTTTACACATAACTTCATTCACAACTACAGTGACCATCCCATACTGTGTGTTAGTTAAAGTCCCTCTTTAAAAAAACAGAAAGGTTGATAAATGGAGGAGTGGTAATGAAATGGAGACATCAAGGAGCATGGAGAGGAGAGAAGGAAGAGAAGGAAAGAACGAGGGGGGCCGCAAGAAGAATAGCCTTTCGCCTGTGTTCCATCAAGGGAGAAATTACACATTTACTAAGGTTTTTTCTTAAGCCGACGGCCCTCATAGATCAAACCGCTTGGATGTACCAGCCAATTTTCTACATGAAATATAGACACCAGAAATCTATTACACCTGTGTTCTCTTTCGGTTCGCCCGTCCGCGGTGGCTCATTCCTGCTGAGGTTGAGCTGTTCGGCGTTTGTCCAGCTCTTCATCAGCTCCTCGCGCTGCAGATCTCCCCTGCTGTCTTTGTCTTCATGACATATACATTATGTTACCTGCCGCTACATGTGGGAGACAAATAGAGAAGTCGATCATATTCCATTATTTGCCATTATTCATGTTCCATATTCAATTATGTGCCCTTTTGTGACATTGCTGCATTCTTGTGCTTTTTTGAAAATTGAGAGACTGGGTAAAGAAACAAGATATTGAAATACCCTAAACAATATTAAGAAATCTCTTCTAAATTGTGTGACACCTCTGGAAGTTTGACTAAAACATAACTTTGAGGAGCATATTATTTGACCCACTTGTGACTCCTTTACAAATCAATCATTAACATCTTTTGCACAGCTTACATCTAATAATAATCAACTCTATTGAATGAGCAGCAAAGGAGGATGTGAGCTATATTTTCAATTGAGTGACTCCATTGTGCACCACACCTGACAAAACAAGGAAATCAGTTTTGTTAGAAGTAGAACAAAGTGCTGATATGTGCATTGTTCGGAAAAAGTGACACAGTGATGTCAGCAAGGTGTTTTTTACAGTCTGACCTGGTAATGGGAGATCACTGTCAGGGACGTTCATGCAGTGTCATCAGTGCAGCAGGATGTGAGTAGTCCATAGAGTGCAAAGTCGCCAATGAACATCACATACATCACAGTACAGTTGAATCCAAAAAGGTATGATTATATCAGCAAGTTGTAGTTTAATATTTATAAAGCAAATTTTGAAATATACACTTGCACAGATTTCTTTTTATTTATGTCAATGGCTTGAAGTGTGTGTCTAGCTCCACCCTTCAGTTACCATTCTAGCATTCATTTTGGAATTCTTAACAGCAATGAAAGGCTTCTGCACCATTGCTTGGAGTAAATGCTACACACACATCAGACACACACCTTCATTAAACAACTCAGTGACTGATAGATGCTCTGATACAGCAGAAAAATAAAGCAGATAAGCAGAGGGTGGAGCTTGATGTAAAATTCACTTAGCTGACATATTCTTCCCCTCCTGGTACAAGATTAATTGCAGTATAACTTGTTTCAGGATGGTGTAGAGGGTTGCACGCAGAGAAAAATGGCAGCACCTGTCAGTTGAACCCCGAGCCCCTTCCTCCCTCTCCCCACCTCTCTGTGGCGACCATCTCTTAATACATCCTGAGAAATTGAGGTTAAGAGGGGATATCCAGGGGGTTATCTGGCGTTGCGGCGCTCAGTGTGGGGGAGATTGATGGTATTCATATGGTAATTTCTCCCTATTGTCCCTGCGGAATCGGAGGCTTTCTTTAATCTGAGGGAGGCCTTCCCCGCTTCTCTGTTGAAACCAAGCCCAGCATCGCTTTATCATCTCTGTGTTGCTCCTGATGATGACCATGAGATGATGACGTACGGATAGATGTATCACTCCAACATATTTTTTGTGTGTAAATTAAAAAGGAGAACGGTGGCATTAAATATTAGAGGGTGTTTCAAGGAGGTAGCAAGGTGAGCCTAATGATAACTCTATACTGAATGTTTCTTTAATCTTCTCCATACGGAAACAAGCAAAGATAACTTGCAAGCCACTCATGACTAAGCTGTATTCATTCCTGACTTTTGAAAAAGAAGTGACAGAAGATAGTAATCCTATTTTGGTTTTACACTTTGTAAATCCATCTTTTGAAAGAGCGGGATTGTGTGAATGTAATATTGCATTTTGATGTGTTATCTTTGGTTCTACATTTTTCAATGGCATATTGAGAAAACAACATTATAGCATAATTGATTTTATAATGCTTGTGGTTATACAGTATACATGAATAGCCATTGGTGTAAGAGCAGCCTGAGGCAGTGTTATCTCAGATTATCTGGTTGGCCATTCCTAGTGTGTCTAAGGTCAGGAATAGAGAATTCAAACAATGAATCAAACTCAACCTGCACAATGCAAAATACAACAAGGCATTTATTTTAAGGTGAACAATATCATTTACATCCATCTGTCAAAATGGTAGAAGCATGTGTAAAATACAACGGGTGATTGGCTAAAAAACTGGTGGCATTCATGGTGGCCTTTTTACTAATAACTAAAACAATTACATTTATTTAACAACAGCCAATCCAAACAGTCTCAGGAATTTGTAATTTACTGCGGAAAAAATAAAAACAACAAAAACATAGCTGTTCATTTTGAAGTGATTGTAGAGCAACATATGGATAAGAAAAGTGCACAGTTTTAGTTTTTACCCATTTATCTGCAGGTACTCCTTTTGATCTTTCATGTCTGAAGTCAGGCATGAAGCAGGGGTTCAGTTCAGAAGCAGATAATGTGCAGTAAACCTGTCTGTGGTCAATCTATACACGTGGACCCACATCTAAAATAATAAATGGCTTATCTATATACTTGGTGGATCTATATATCCACTACATGCTTGATCAATAGTAATGAATCTGAGCTCAGTAGATAGACAACAAGATGTTTCCTCTGAGAGTCAGCTATAATGTGCACAGGCCCCTGGGTCACTAGCATAAGTATGTGCAATAATGGAAATCACTTCCAATTTATTTTTGTAAATATCTTTTAATATTGTTTTTTTCTGCTTTTGCTTTTTACAGTAAGCTTTTCTCATTTTGGAAGTGCACTAAATCAATCACTGCCCCATGTGGTCCTGTAGTGGCACTTATATACTGTATTTACATTTATGTCATTACATTGATTAGCTGTCCAAAGCCAGGTTACATTGTCTTGCCTAATTACGACAGTATGAACTTACAGTCACTGCCTACCTGCATTTATTTTATTCTAGTTGGGGAAAATGATTTAAACCCCAAATAGTATATTATAAAACAATCATTAATGAAAAAAACATACTTTATGATGCCATCTAATGTTTATCATAGGGGATTGAATAAGTTACTCAGGGACAGAAAAGATTGGTCAATCACATGCAAGCAAACCATTATGCTCCTATTAATCTACACCAACTTGGGATTTGATGTTTCAGGAAGTTTAATAGCTGCCAATAAATGTCTTTTAACACAGAGAAACACCTCAAAAAGGTTAATATGAACAGAGAAAAGCGGGGCAACGTAAAACACAAATAAATATGGTTAATTCAATCACGTAATGTTTATCGAGGCAGAGATCATTGCCGTCCTGATGCTAAAGTTGAACGCTAAGCTATTGCTAACCTAACCTTATGCTCGTGCTAAGCGTTAAACTTCAGTTTGGTATACTGTATTAATATTTTGTGGAGAAAAAATTGGTCCGGTTGTTTTTTTTAATAGAAGAGAAGCAGGAGAGGACCCTAGGCTGCTTTTGGGGGAGATTGGAGACTGAGACAGGGATGACAACAGAAAATCAGGTAGTGCAGCTTTAACATTTCATGTCAAAAATAGCATAGATCCTACGGGATGGGCTTGTCCTATTTCATACCCCAGCTGACTTCACTCTCTTCCCACATTAGCTAGTTCTGCACACCTTTACTGCTGTGTCCGCTCATGATATCATGCTCATATTCAGGATCTCAAAACCAATGCTGCAATAATAGCTGCTCCACAAGTTAAAACAAGATGGATTGAAGGTTATGCTGAGCTTGTGAGCCTTCCAAAAATAAAGATAGGACAGAAACTTTTTGTGTTGTCTTTATCTAACTAGAAGTCAACTTACACCTCAGAGTGGAAAGCAGCTTTTCCTCCTTGAAGTATGAAGAATAATCAGAAAGACAACAGCTAAAATTATGTCTGGCTTCATCTAATGCACTGTTAATTTACAAGAAATAAAATAGAGAATTTATCTATGCTAGAAACTCTTAAAAGTAGTGTTAAAAAGAATTAGAAAGACAGTTCATGGCAGGACTCAAACCACAGCTTTAATTAAGTTACTCTGCAGTGGTTTTCTCACTGCAGTTTGGATAAGTCTTTCTACCGACTCTTCATTGACTTCCTGAAGCTGTCTGCTGGTGTGAGCACTTTTCCTCACGTCACCCCTATCAACACACACCCATATACCCGCACACTCAGCCTCCCTTACTTAATCAATACTCATATTAATCATCTAAAATATCTGTGTGACAAACCAATTATTAATCTGCACCGTCAAGTCCAATACAGTGATAATGAATTTAGTGAAAACGCTGTGGACTCCATCCTTTCATTAACTGCTGATGGCCGCTGTAATGACTGCTCAATGTCATTGGGATATTCGAGCTGTATTGATGAAGCACTGAAGCCGGGTGGGCACATACACATACACTATATGGAAGCTTGTTTGCATAAAAAACTGTTACAGGTGAGAATCAGGAGAAATCCCCTTTCTTAGACCCCCTTCCTCATGTCTTTGCTTCATACTTAAATCCCTCTAGCCTCCTCCTCCTTGCGACTCTTATTGATGTTTTTGCGCCTCGCTCCAATAAGCGTCTAATCAACAGCAGAGGGGATCAGACGAGATCACAGCAAGTTGATGGATCTCGGAATCATTTACTGGGACTGGCCCACTCTGCTAAACCACAGGTACATATCATTCTGACAATGGCTTGATGAAAAGATGAGCTCTTCGTTCCATGCCATGAGTCTGCAGCTCGTGAAGAAACTTTGGGGCTGCAAATTTAACCTTTTGCACAGCCATCTGCAAAAACTATCCTAAAATTAATCCCGCATTGGGTCCACATTATGATTTCAATTAATCAATTATACAGTCATTTAATCAAGACGGTCCTTTACTTTAATTTATTATTTTAAGATTATAGTAATCTTTACATGAATTATTGCTGTCTTGATTTTACACTTGCAGTCACCAAAACACACATTTGCTTAATGTTATGGAATATTATAAACTGTTAAGTGTACTCATTTGCATTAATGTATAAAAGCCATGAATATAGTTTTACAGTTATTTTACTTTCAGATTGTTTTTCCAAAAAGGTAGTTCTATTAGTCATAAGTCATTACTGTTGCTAACTGTTGATAACTTACTGTTGCATTCTCCTGCATTTAAAGGTCTTCTACATTCAAATAGGTCAAGATGCCCTTTTCTATCCAGGCACATTATCTTGCACTACATTCACAACTTTATACAACTGTTAGAAAATGTGTGTAAGAAATGTAGCATGACACACAGAGTTTTGGTTGCATTAGAAACTTTGGCATGTGTTCCTACATGACCACATAACCATTGAATAATGCTGAATCATGTGATGTTCTGGTCACTTTAGTGTGGGTCACTGTTCACTAAGTGCCTCTGTCCTCCATGTTGTCTCATGTCAGATTTCCTCTCCCTTTCCAGCAGCTTTCACATTTGCATACAAATGAACATCTAAACTGCCTCAATGACATAATTGACTCGCAATTAGAAATTTTCTTGAGCCGGTCACTTTGCACTGGACAGACCAAGTGCACAAAATGAGGAGCGACACACAGGAGAAGAGAAAAATGGTTGCTACTTTGCATATTAATGAGAGTCATTAGCTGTCTTTGGCAAAGGCTGACAAGGGGACCTATTTATGCCCTGGCCTTCGATGCCTGACTGAGGAAAAGTGTCCACTCCAACGACCAGCGCTAATTGTTTCTGAGCATGTTGTCCAGCTGATGATCATCATCATCACAGGAAATTAGACCCGCTTCAAAACGACAACTTGGCTGACGTTCTGTGTGGCCTATTATGATAACTCTGTGTAAGCTTTTAACTTCTGGTGCTCTACATGAGCCAAGCTTTTAACTTAGACCCATTAAGGCCTTGTATCCTCCTGTTTCCCTTCAAGTAACAACTATTAAATTCCAAAAAGCTGAAAGGTGAGCCAGGATGACAAGAGCAGCAAGCAATCACTGAGCTAATGTTTTATGTGAAAGAACCTTAGTAAAAGAATAAAATAATATTTTACTATATTATTTGTATTTATTTAAAAACTTTTTTTTTCTCACAAATCATGCTTATATAGTTTATGCCCTTCCTCAAATACAAAATAATAATAATTAGAAACCCAACAAAAAAACAACAGACTAACTAGCCCAAAAAACACTTTTATTCAAAATTCATGTTTGGAATCCAATGAAGTACAACACACCAAATTGTATGGAAAGTCCATGGTTTCCCTTGAAATTATACATAGTTTTTAGATGTACATTTGAGAGCAGTCTATTGCCCATTAACTGTTCTGTCAGAAGTTAAGGGCTCTTCCATGAGATCAGAATACACTTTTTGTTGCTGCCATTGAAAATAATAATATATTTTTCTACGCTTGACAAGTAGTTCCACAAATCTCCCAAAAATGCAGCACTGGGATATGTTTTTGGAGTAGATTAGGCAAGGCAAGGCAATTTTATTTATATAGCACAATTTATACACTGGGTAACTCAAAGTGCTTTACAGGAATAAAAGACAATTTACAAGATTTAGATTAAGAAACATTAGAAAAATTAAAAACAGAAAAATTAAAAACATGTTGTTAAGTTGTTTATAAATTAACATCCAGTTGTTGTCCAAACTGGAACACCTTCAAAACATGTTGTATATGTGACAATTACTGTATATATTTTTTCTGTAAAGAATCTTTTTCCCCATCGCAACCATCTACATTTTATTGTAAGAAATTTAGTAAGTTACTTGTTTGGAACTGAGCATTCGGACAGGTGTCACACAGTTGGCTGATTGGTCATAGTTTTTTTTTTTTATATATCCACCTAAAGCACTCAAAGCGCTTTACCAGTGTTGCTGCTGACCACCGGAGGCAAGGTGGGTTAAGTGTCTTGCCCAAGAATACAACGACAGTATAAACTGTGGGGGAGAGCGTGGATTGAACCGCCCACTCCCCTGCCGATGCATAACTGGGCCCATAATTTGAACATAGGCTGCTCAAATCATGGCTGTATTGAGTTTATATAGTGAACCCGAATGTCCAAAATGTGTTCCACTGGTGTGTTATGCACATCCATGGTACTTTTCAGTCAGCATTAGTTCTTAGCAACATCTAACTTTACAACTGCAATGCGTCTTGCTTCCTAAACTCTAAACTCCCATTTACCTTCAATAATTTTGGATCCTCATAGTAAAAATTTAGTGCTTCATGAATAAAATATATTGGATAATAAAAACACCATCTATTAGATAATTACTGGTGTTTTTCCATGAGCAAACATAACACACATTGAGAGGAAACAACTTTACATAAAATTGAATACTTACAGAGATTATGACTCCATCATCATTTGTATTAAATAACATGAGCTCTCATAAATTTTCTAGTATGGTCTTTTTTCTCTCAGCAGTGCCAGGCTTTGGAACAAGTTTGAGATGGGGAGTGTGACAAAAAGGAGGTATAGCACACACACACAAACTCCTCCACATGCCCCACGATGTGTGGTACATACTCGATCGTCAGCTATAGCACGACCACAAACAGTTGTTGGTGACTGCCTCCATGTGCTTGTTAAAATCATCTCCGTCATCCAGCAGCCGCTTGACTGTCGTCTCGTTACTGTGCCCCGCCACCACCATTAACCAACATAAGCCATAAACACATTTACATTTGCATCCACCAAAACCTTTCCAACACAACATTTGTCTCTATTTCTCCCAATAAACCTGTCTTTTGTCCATGCAATTAATAAAAAAAATAAAAAAAAAAGAAAACACATCTGAATTAAAATGAAAAGAATAATTAAAGTCAGCTTCATTTAATTGTTTTGGTAGGTGACCTAGTCTGAAAGTGACATTGAAATTACAAATGCCTTCATTCATTTGTCTTTTTTACACTCTTTTACAATAAAGTTAAGATCTATAACAGGATATTCCTTTGCTTAAGATCATAATTAATCATCGTCAAATCATATAGTTTGAAGCATTGTCTGATAAATTTAAAAAGCATTTTTATTTAAATGTAGCAATTTTAAGATCATGTTGATGCAGTAACTTGTTTGTTAGAAAGAAATAAAATAACAGAAACTCCACACACATTGTAAAACAGCAGTGCTTTTGAAACCGCAGTAGAGATGAAGATGCTATCAGGTAAAGCTGGTGCCATGCCACCGGGTGTGTGTGTGAGTCCGTATGTGTGGTCATTGGGACATAAAAAGAGAGCACGCACCCATGTCAGATATGCTGCCCTTTCCACTAACGGCTTCAGAGGCCACAGAGGCTAACTGCCATTGCTGCCCCCACCTCTGCTGCCTGGACACGCATTGCATCTATCCTTTCCTAACATGCCCGCTCACATACTCCAACACACACGGTCATCTCGTACGTCTCCAGCAAGCTAGCGGCGACATCTTTGCCACAACTGCCAGTGCGTTTGACCTTTCCTGTCCGAGCCTAATCGGATTGTGTCCCTCTTTATGAAATCAGACGCTAAAGGTCAGCAGGCTGTTTAACATGGGGTGGAGGCCCAGAGCTATGGAATTTGCCTTGGCAGTAAATTACCTTTATTATGTTTGGTCCATGTCATTCTACACTGTCCCAAAGGCATTGGGGAAACATGGTGATACATTAGGATGGGCTGCAAGACTGTCACTTTCTTACAAAGAGTCCAAACAATGGAGGTTTAGTGATGATTCCCAAATGTTGTCCAAATGGAACCTGCCCCCCCTATATCCCAAATGCATTCTCAAAGATCAAATCACATAAGTTCAAAAAGCAGTTTTCTATTTTAAAATTATAATCAAGGATCTTTATTATTGCAAAACTCCAAAGTTCCTAACCTAACTTGAGATAAAGCAATGGCTTTGTGCCGTCCAACTCTGGGGAGCTATGACATCAAGCAGTAGTGTGCCCGGTGGATATATGTATGTAACAAAACAATGTAAACTAGATGATGTTATAAACTTTAAAACATTATGAAATGACATTTTAATACACAGATTTAAAATACAAAGACTTGGATGACTGAGAGCCTTCATAGACATTGAGTGCTTTGCTGACAATGAGTCACAGTAAAGATAATTTAGTTTGTGTAGATCTGCACAAGCTATAAAAAGGACACAATGTGGGCTACTGACAGAAAAAGAGAACATCATCTCATATTGGACATGTCTATTTCCAGAGCTTCAGCTTTCTCTTCTGGTAAGTCTCTCTTTTGCCATTTCAAGCTCTTTCACAAACATGCACACGCATATCATGTTTGATACGTCACAAGGCTGTCCATTTGAGCAATGTTTCTGTCAGCCAGGAAGTCCTAGTCTGGTTGTCATATAAACCTTTGATCCATCACGCGAGTTTGTTCCTGATCCCTCACCCGTTCATAGCTACTGATCATCACTCACATGACATGTTTGGGACTTCACGTTGTTTGTCTACGTGGTGCCATGTTGTGGACAGAGAGGCTGGCGTATGCAGGCTGACATCTGCCGTGCTCTTGGCTGCTAACAGAATGATGATGGAGATGAAACTGATATGTGCAGACAACAAAGAGAAAACCTCTTCAAGGCCTTTTATGGCCTGCGCGCATCATCAGAGAAGGCAGACGGCAATGAATGTGAGCAAAAACAATGTTTTTTATCTGGTTAATCACTAACTGTGAGTTCAATCACTTTTTTACCTGTGGCTATAAAATAAATCTTATCCTTTAATTACAGTTTGGGCTTCTGTCACTTTTTAATCAATCTCAAAGAAAGTTGATCTTACTTAAAAACAAAAGTATTAGTCATTAAATTATTTTTAAAGTAAGAATGTTGCCCTACTGAAAGAAAATGTATATCCTAGTTATATTTATAGAATCCATCTGCCTTATTTTACATTAATCAGCTCTTTATAGTGGACCGGTAAGTTACGCAGTGTATGCATTTTTCATCTCTGTCTAAAAGAATGAACAATGAAATTGAAATGTAATAGAATAGAATGTCATAGTCATCTTCCACTAAAAGCCTCCTGCAGAAACAATTATAGATAAAAAATGAACATTGCCTATTTCAAACAGAACATGCACACATTCATAACCCCTTAAACCAATTGTTAAAATGGCCCCTTCTCTGGATGAGCTGCAAATGTTTTCAGACTAATACCATTTCCCTCATCAATCGGCTGCTAATGACTGCGAGGTTTCAGAGTTGATGCGAGGGAAGGGTCGGTGGCTCATAACTTTGTCTAGAGAATGTTGTCTGCAAACTCTGGGCAGAGATGCTTTACAGTTAATGAAATGCACAGAGTTAACTTAGGAAGGATTGCATATGTGTTGCCTGTATCTCTCAAGGTTTTCTCTTGAGAAACCCAAAAAATCCATCATTTAAGTTTGCAACATCATTGAGTGAAGAATTCTGGAGCTTTTAGCCGCAACCTGTATGAAAGAAGTACAAGTGCCAACACTGCAGATTAAACAGTTCTGCTTAAATAACTACAGAGAGAAAGTCAGTAAGCAATTGAATGTGCACACGTTAGGGAGAAAGAAACAAAACATCCTAATGCTTATTCGATTAGTGCTCACTTAAATACTAAAAGTTGTATTACCTAAACCTCAGTTACACATTAAACACTCCATATTTGTTACGCTTTGACTCTTTTATAATTACAAAGTCCACCACTTAAGCCTATAACATAAATATAACAGCAGCCAGCTGTACTGTAAAAACAATTGAGGGTGTACATGTGTTCCATCAAAAATTAACTTGAGTAGCTTTGATAATTATACGACTGTGTAAAATATTCAGCAGCCGATGGACTGAGAGCTGTTTAGTGCAGTTACAATAAAAGCCAACTTCATCCCGAACAATAACCATTACAATGTGCTGACTGTTCCTCAGCCTCTGTGCATCTTTCACTTACTTTGACTCCCTGGTTCTCTTTTCCCACTTTTCTATTTGCATCTCTCTTTCTTGCTGCAGTGGAAGGAGGGAGGGGAAGGGAAGGAGATGATTTAAGGTAATGAGAGGAGTAAAACATCATTAGTGCAAATTAACTTTTGTCAGCTGAGGTGATCTTGGTGGGGGCGCTTCTGCCACCGGCGGCAGCTCGCATAATGGCAATTTATGCATTAACGTGTGTTACAGTGTGTGTATGTGCGTCTACTGATGGCCACCAAGGACGCTTTCAGTCTTAAAGGGCAAGTCCATCTCAAAGGCCTTCCAAATAAAATCACAGACTGCAAAATAAAAAACCTATGTAACATTACCAGAAGGGATCCAAATAGATCTGATAAGTTGTCTATTGGTAAACAATTGTGTGTACGTGATGTTAATATCTTGATCCATTGTTAGCACAGCCACCACCAGCCGCCAGTTGTTAAGAAAGTAGCCTATCTCATTTTCACTAAATAAAGGAGGTACATCACAATGACATCTGAAGATATTGGCAAGCTTTTATGATATCTCAAAATTATTGTAACTTTTGGCTTTTATGAATGTCTATTCTTCTCCAATGTGTTGACAACTTAGTCCACATTTCCTCCTTCTCACCCTCCATCTTCCTGTCCTCCTGGCAGCAGCAGGAGGCATGGCCATGTTTAATACATGTCGTTTGTGTTGCACTCACGGCTAAAGAATGGGTTCAAGTCCATTAATTAGTAAACGATTGTCGGAAACAAGACAAAGCCTGGCACAGGTCAACGAGCTCCAAGGTCTGGGGTAACATGGACAGTGATGTCTGCCCTGGACCCTCTGCTGTCAACAGTCAAGATTCATGCCTAGTCTCTCAGTCCACACTCAACTGATGTGACACTGGGGGTGTTGAGAAGTCTGTGGTACGGTGTCCAGGCAAACCTTACAGACAGACCTCACCTGACAGCTCAGTCCGTAGTCAGCAGCTTTGCAACAAACACAATCATGTTCTAATATCCTGTTTCATTTTATTTAGTCAGAACAAAGAACTGTGTATTTACTGGATTCAAAACATTAATTCATTTGTAAAAGCTGAAATGCAATACATTCAAATACAAACTGTTCAAGCTGAGAAAACTTAACCAGAGTCACTTACCTCTCCCCTAATGACAAAGGCCGTTGTAGTTTAGGCAGTTGTAGCAGCATCTGCTGCAGGTGAAAACAATTACTTTTAAGTTCCTCATAGAACCCTGTAAAAGCACTTAACCAGAGGTGTCCAAACATTTTCTAAAGATGGACATATTTAATGAGAGGAAAATTACCAAGGGCCTACAGTCTATTCTGATTTTTTTCTTACTCTACAAGTACAGTTTTAGTTAGGGTTTTAGTTCAATTTAAATAGGATTTAGGTGGACTTAAGTTAAATTTAAACAGGTTTAATTTAGATTTAAACAGGTTTTAGTTGGATTTGAACCTGTTTGTATAATGCTGGCACTGTTGGGGGCGGGAGTAGCTCAGTGGGTAGAGCGGTCGTCTTTCAACCGGAAGGTAGGCGGTTCGATTCCCACTCTCCCCACAGTACTACTGTTGTGTCCTTGAGCGAGACACTTAACCTACCTTGCCTCCAGTGACTGTAACACTGGTAATGTAATGCAAGTCGCTTTGGATAAAAGCGTCTGCTAAATGAATAAATGTAAATGTTGGGGCCATTAACAATACATTTTTAAATGTACAGAAACTGAGGGCCGCATAAAATCTTGCCCCCGAGCCGGACTTTGGACAGGTTTGCACTAAACTATGCCAAATTATTTACAAAGCATCAATGTCAATCAATAAATCCTGAGATGGTCTATGGATCCATAGAGCAAAAAATAAAAAAAAACTGTGGCTGTGAATATGAGGTTCAATGCACGTAGAGAGGCTCCCTGTTAGGATCTGCTGTTTTTGTTTAATAAAAAGATTTAGAAAGGGTTGGAGACACTTTGACATTTAAGGTCAAAGGTTGGTCTGCAAATTAGTAACCACATTAGGACTTTCCTTTTTCAATAACAGGAAAAAGTTGGAAGTTGGAAGTGAAAGTTGGAACACAGGAAGAATGTAGGCTCTTTGCATTTGTCCATCTTTAAACAAATACCTTTGTAAAGCAGTATTAAAATCCAGTGGATTTTAGTTCCACTATTTCCATTGCCATTCCTACCTGATGGTGTTGGCCTTTTTATGGACTAAATATATATATATATATATATTTTTTTTTAAGTGAAATCACATCAGATCTACAGTATTTCCACTGGGTTTGTTAATTTCCAACAGCATGTCCCTGCAGGGCACCATAGCTGCTCTAAAAAGGTGGAGTGTTAGGCCCTAAAGGTCAGAACACTCACACACCCTTTCAATTCTTCTAGTGGACCCAAAATGCACAGTGCTGTACAGGAAAAAAAAATCTCTGGTCTGTTTGGTTGTGGCCTGTTTTTTTTATTTTTACCTCATTTTCAGAATATATGCAGAACTTATCTCTCATAGCCAAGAGCTAATGGATTGTAGTGCTGAGTAATCACAATAAAATCAACTAACTTGGATTTCCTTGAGGCACACAAGACAAATCCTGCATTTCCCGAAAAAATACTGCAGAGACTAGTGGTTAATTAACCAAAGGGTATAAATTATTTCTAATTATCACCATAGGACCCAAGCAGAACGAGTGGTGTAGAATTTTCTATGTTAATCAAGCGATGATGAATTGTGCATGCTCATACAAACATGGTCTCTTCATGGCTCCCCTGTGCATTACTCTCATGCACACACACCAAACACACAAAAACACACAACTGAGTGGGCGTGGGGCACAGAATTAATTTTATGAAGTCAACATGCAAGACGACACTATGTATAATCTGCGTTTTTAACATGTATGTTGCTTTGTGATGTGAGCAGAAAAAAGGGCACATGCAATAGATCACCTGCGGTAGGTATATGCATTGTGATTACAATGGCCATGGCAATGACATAACTTAATCTGCTTAGTTAGCGGCCAGGGGTCTTTAGCTAACGGATTATCAGCCAGATTTGAGTAATAGACTCCTCATTTAGCTTTAATGCGTTTTGCATAGAGAGCGACCTCCCCTCATCACTCTTAAAGATGAATCGGCTTCCCAGCTACAAGATAAAGGAAAAAAGAAACTTCTAAAGATATTAGTCTGCCAGCAACTACATAAATCATAACGTTTTGCTAATGAAGGCAATGTTAATGCACTAACATAGCCTCAGTGCTGCACGTTAATACAATAGGCTTACACAGATATTCTGATAGTGGAACTAGTTTTACTGAGTTTGAGGGATGTCCAACTTTTCCTGTGAAAATGACAGAGGTCTGACTGTTTTTGAGTCAGGATCATTTTTAGTTGGCGCTTTCATTCAAAGCGACTTACATTAAGGTTCCATTCACCAGTGTGAACACCACTGGAGGCAAGGTGGGTTAAATGTCTTGCCCAAGGACACAACGACAGTATGAACTGTGGGGAGAGCAGGAATCGAACCGCCTACCGACGGTTAAAGGATGACCGCTCTACCACTGAGCCACTGATGAGAAATGAGGAACAGCTGCATCTGTCTGCCGACCACTCCCACCAGCCTGACCTAAAAACAACATGACCACACGAGGGAGACAAAGACTAGGGAAACAAGACAACACACACTAGGCTAGACCGTAACAGAATGACCACATAAGACTTAAGAAAAGGAAATAAAAAGTAACAAGAATTTTGATGATGCTAAATAATATGTTGTGTTTAGAGGCAAAAAGTGATTAAATTGTAATCAATAGCTCGACCGCTAGGATTTTAAGTCACTGTGAAATTAACTTGGTGCTGTGAGAATGAAAACATTTTGGCACAGTCAGCATCAGATCGTTAAAAATATGACTTTTCCAGGCCTGAACAGATTTGTCTAGGTGTTTTTAAATATTACTTTATCCAGGTAATTGCAGGTTTATACAGCAAAATGGCCAAATTAACCATGTGTCATTCTCTGAACCACTGCTTATTAATGTCTCACACTGTGTTGGAATATTTTTTTATTTGTTTTTTGGCAATGCAACCATCTAGACATACAGTATGCGGGTTTTTCTGTGAAGACACACAGAGATAAACAATACCCACAGACACACAGTGGGAAATCCTATGAATGATGCCAAGTCTTGACATAAAGGTTGTGTGGTAGTTGCACGGCTGCCTGCTGCACTACCTGCAGAGAAGCCACCACTCCCCTCTGTGTCCCACACATCATTTGTCATTGGCCGCTTATTAAACTATTCTACTGTCTCATCAAAAAGAGATTAGTCTTTTCAATGCTTTGATACATTCCCCGACTCATCTTCATTCCAAATAATCATTTAAACATTATTTAGCTTAGAGGATAATCATTTTTAATTGTGATATAAATTATTAGTATTAGAAGACTGAAGATAAGTTTACTTGAAACTGTTTGAGATAATGAGCAAAAGAATAAGTAAAAATGTACGGGCATAAATTACGAATGAAAAATAGCTGTTAAATTTTGCTATTTGGAAAATTGTCATTATGACAAATTGCTGTTTCTTCTTAAGAATGGATTTTAAGAATTGGCAAAGATAACCTTTTATACAGTAAACAGTGTCAACTTTAAAATAAAGAGGACACTTTTTTATAAGCTACAACTTATGTTAAGCTTAAGCTAAAAACACAAACCTCTTTTATTTAATTTTTTATGCAATTTCAAAGCCAGTATGTACGCAGAACAAACCAGTTTCTTGAAATATTTTGACGGTCTATTTTTATTAATACATTTGTAAAGTAGTGTAATATGAGTGGATCCCATTTAGATTTTTTTGTTGTATAACCCTGTGGAATCCTGTATGTACAAGCTTAGTCGTTAGTTTATGGAGGCTGTGAGCATGTAACATTTTCTGCATGTGTTCCTCTTAGACCCACCTCATTAGATTTCTGCACAACAATATGACCGTATTTGTTTATAGCAGACATGCATGTTGGAGATGCCACCAAACCTGCGCACATACAGACACACACTGGCTCAGAATTCACCCCCAAAAACAAACACAGACAAAGCAGCCCCAGGTCTACCACTGCCATCATACACGAGGCTCGGTCGGTCTGTCTGACACGCACAGTTTGTTTGGTAGTTTTAATTTGACAGGGCTCTCTGAAACACACACATATTCACAGTCCCACAGCCTCTCAAACCTACACACACCTTTAATTTGACAGTGCTCTAACAAGAGCCTGCTGCTTGTCAAATGTTCTCCAGTGGCAGCGGGGATCTGCAGAGCCAAGGGGGTTCTGTTCAAGGACATCTGTGAAGAAACACACACTGGCTTTGAATAGGCTGAGAGAGGCAGCCTGCTGCAGCGTGCGATGGGAAAGAGGCTTCCCTCACTGCTGCTCTCACTCCCCACCTTCTGCCTTGCGCTGTCACTTCTTTCTCTTTATCAACGTTCAATCTTTTTTTTCCTCCTCTTTACGGTCTTAAGTAGAGAGCTGAGGAGCTGAGATAGACCAGGGGAGATTTTGATGACGGTTCCTGATTGTCCTTCTCAAACACACATAAATTTAGTCTTCACTCCTCAATCCAAAACACCGGGAGACCTTTTAATGTTACTCAAAGGCAGAGGGGACTTTGGTCCTAATCCTCTGGATATGGTCCCATTGAAGGTGGATGTGTGTGTATGCTCTGCTTGTTTGCGTGTGTTTGGGAGCTCCCATGCTGTCTCAGACTCGACGTCGGCGGGACACTTTGCTCATTAGGGGTAGAGAGGGTGACTTGAGTGACTAGTCTTCGGCTCCCTGCTCGACTGGATCACAAGACCAGTCCCGCCGAGTAAGAGGAAAAGAAGAGTTTTCTACACTGCATTTGTCTCCAGGAGAAGGCAGCTTGACATGACTGGATTAGTGTGTGCAGGTGTGTGTTTTGAATAGAATAAGATTTAGAGAAAAATTAGATAAGATACAAAGAATTTTCATTTATTCCAATGTATAGTAAAATAGCATTAAATGTATTTAAGTGTCTATGTCAAGAGCATGCTATAGGGACATCAATATGATGTTACATTATCATCAGAAGACACAGCTTGTTAATGGCTTTGTACCAGATGTAGTCATGAGTTTCCCATAATACCACAGTCTGGCAAAAAGAGTCTATTAGAACATCTTGTTGTAAATAAATAGAACCAATATTTAAATCTACATGTTCCCACTATATCTCACCTTCTTGAACATAACAAAACACAAAAAACAAGAAAAACAAAACAAACAAACAAAAACAGCTGAAGCAGGTACAATGGTTGCCGACCTCACTATATCTTACACATTCATGAAAGCTATTGCATTTTTGTGTAAGCATGGATAACGATACAAATTGTTATGAGATCACAGCATTATTTTGCTCAACACATGCCACAATTTGAAATACCCCCACTGAAGACCCAATAAAATAAGAATTATGGCAAAACATTTGATCTAAACAGCCCTTCCACAAAGGGAGTATTACTTGCATGAGTAGTAGAACAAAAATACTAAAATGTATTGAGCTGTGCATTTCTCAAAAGCACCAATAATGATAAAAAATAGACAAAATAGTCATAGTATGTCAGAAAAACTCAAAATGTCAAATAAAGATATAAGATAAATGTCAAACAAACAGATATTTGCTATAAGATCCTATCTGTTACTGTGTGTTCCGGTCAGATAAAATATCGCTCATCCTTGTCCAATGATCTAGAAAGCGGTTCCGTCAGTAGCATCTCAAATGTCAACATGTACAGAAATACTACATTTTCTTCCCTTCGCCCAGGAAAAATCTTTGCACCTTTTTGAGAAAAGGTTCTTTTGAGTTCTGTGAAATGCTTCAGCCGATAACCTGGGGATACACAGTGCAGGAGGAAAATGTGTGGCATGTTTTAAGATGCTGATTGTATTTTCTGATGCACTGATGATACCGCTGAATGGGCTGAGGGTATGGGATGATGAAAAGCCACCCAGATTATTTGAATCCTGTAAATCACAGCTAAAAGTCAATGTGTAAAGTCAAGGTCTATGAAACTATCAACGTGAAACAGAGAACATAGACGATATGTTACTGTATTGCCAAGTGCTACCACTTAATACCATTAATCTTGATGCTCCCCCCTCACTCCATCTCTGTGTCGGAGTACTCAGTGTCCTCTAAAAGTATGGATCTTGACCGCAGCTATTTTCCTCGGAAGAGGGAAAGGCTAAAGAGAAAGCACTGACCCCTCTTCGCCGCAATTTTCCCCTCATCAACTTGTGAGACTTCATTAACTTCCATTGGGTAATTTCTTCTTTCAGTGCATTTCAGAAAGTGGGTGTTATGACGTTTTCTTCTCCTTCATCCACTTCATGCCCTTACGTCTCCTCTCTTAAACTGAAAAGACTTTTTGAAAGGGGCTTATTTATTCCATTGTTACCTTTAAATTTAATTACAGCTAAAGTTTTTTCCTGTCCAGTGTCAAAACAACTAATTCTACTACTTTCTCCTGCAATCAAAGAGATCAAACATTTTGTTGCAGCTCAACCCAAACACCCTGAAGCAGGTAATAGAGCAACATCACATAGACTCTGTGTGATGCTGCTTGGTGACAACTATAAGCTAATGCTGCCCTCTTTAGGAACATTTGTGTTACTGTTGCACCTTGCAGATTTACATTACATGAGCCAAATCATTGTGACCACACTTGAAAAATCAAGAACATTATTATGTTGTTAGTATGGCATCTGTCAGCAGCAACTGGACAATTTGTCCTAAAGGTTTGGTTGAAAGAAATAAAATGGGTACAAGTAAATAACCCTAAACAGCAGCCCCTGTGGGCTGTTTATGTTCTGTATGTGGTGTAAAGAAGCAATGTGTTTAGATCTCTCTAGACTACTGTAACCAATACTACGTCATGCTACTTACACCAATGTCCTCAAACGTATAACTGAGATGTTATCGACAGTATGTTACTGTTCAGAACACATTGTTAATAATTCCTTAAAGAAATCCATTGTAAAAAGTATTTTTCTTCAAGCTCATATTTTTTGTCAGTTACTAAATGCCTCATGTAGTCTGCATGTGACATGTAAACTTTCTCCATTTTCCTCAAGCAGCTGAAGATGATCCATAAAGTGCCAAGGCCAGGGCTGGTGCACAACCAAATGCCAACCACTCTCTCTTTCAAATGTCAAATGTGACATGTAAACATTCAGAAAGCATTTCTGCTAGACCACTTCAGGAGGGGCTCACTCTGACATCTGATAAGAATGAGAGAATAAAAATGTTAGGAATTTGTTAAGCCATGCTATGCATTTTATTCAGTTTTTTTTTTTTTTTTGGGTCAAGGTGCTATTCTTTGTGCATTTATGTTTAATATTTTTAATATATTTTTTTCCCTTTGTGATTCGATTTGAATAGCATAAAACAAGAAAATTGGAGTAGTGAGAATAAGCCAATCTGTAGCCTATAACTACTTTGTACACATATTGTGTAAAGACAACAGCAAGACTTAGTGTATGTGTCAAATAGTCACAAAAACAAATCCACATTAAATAAAAGAGCCCAAATGGAAATAGTCTTAAAGGGTTGACTGCTCTTATGAGATCAATACAAATGGAAAAACATATTACCGGTACTTTATATTTTAACACAGAAATAACATTGTTTATGAAACTTTGTGGTCATGAAAAGCAGCCCCAATATAAAGTTACATTGTGCTCCTTACTGTAAACTAAGGAGCAAAGGTTAGACAAAGTTTAACCAGTAACCTGCTGTATGAGGACATGAAGTACAAACAGTGAGGTACAACACACAATCTGGATTTCCCCAGACATATATTTATATAAAGCAGCAATTTGGTTAAAATGGTGGTTATTACTAAATAAAAACATTATAAAGAGCCGTTATATGAGCATTCAGATTTATTGAAGGCACATCAGTTAGGAGGAACACAATAATACATTGGTTATCAGTTTCTAGTTCCTTAAATTACTCGTTTGTATCACAACTAAGGACTGAGGTGTCTAGATTTCAAGATAAAGAAACAGTATTTACCTGTTCATAGGTTGGTTTCTAATTGACAGTTGCTTCATTTAATCAGCCATTACTTTTGTTAGAGATTGAAAGGATAGACATGTTTAATAAATAGAAGACAGCAGTTTATTAATTTCCAATAACTTTAAGTCACTACTTCTAATACACAATGCGTCACATTCACAGTAATATTAAATACCATTTTATTAACCTAAAGAACTTACTTCCAGTGTATATTATTTTGCGATTACAGCATTCACTTTAGGAGTGGTATGAGTGGGCAGGGTAAGGCCTTTTCTGCCACAATCACAGTGGCGTCTCACTTACAGTGTTCTGTCCATACACTTGAGAAACACTCAAGTTAAGTGCGTTGCTATGGTCATTTAGGACTTCAGGCTCTGTTTTAAGCTGAGGGAAATGTCAGTACCTTGTTTCACTCACTGTATGTCAGAACACCAGCTAGGGTCTTATGAATTTCACTGACTTTGAACATGTTGTCGCTTCTTCTGCTCAGTTCCTTCCAAGTCCTTCATGCATGTGACCAGGAAGCTGCGGCACTTGAGTGCATACTGCTCTGGAAAATCCCGAAAATGACTTACATGGGAGCTGGTAACAAAATCAAAATGCTCAACGGGGACACCTTTTTGCCTGAAGGTCTCCACAAAAATCTCAATGTCCTTGTGTCTGATGACCTGGTCAGCTCTGGAGTACAGGAAGAAATGAGGCCAGGCAGGCGGACTCTCACGTACAGCGTCATAGTGGTTCTTGTGTATGTACTTGGTCAAGGGGTACAGCACAATTCGTAACATGAAAACAGTCACAGCAAAAAGTAGTAGAAGGACGAACCTGAGAACAGGACTTATTTTTGGTCCCAGGGTGGCTGTGAGCGCACGCAGAGCCCCACGCACATTCCCACTACCAGGGGCACTGTCCACTAAAGCTCCTATTATGTTCAGTGAGCTGAATTGTTTGTCAGTGTGCAACAACTCTATAACGTATCTGTACAACATAAAGCCACCATTACTGAATATGTGAAAGAAAATAGGACTGTTTTCCACCTCATAGTCGTAGAGGATTTCAAGCAGCTTCAAGGCAATACTGCTCAGCTCCTTGTAGCCAAACGATTCTGAGATAAAGACGGTCTTTAAAGGAGCAGTGTAGCGGATGGTCACACACCCCTGCAAGTAACAGAAAGGGATTGAATGAAAATATATATTTATACAATTTAATATAGCTGAATAGATTTTGTCATGAAACAATTGCATCACCTTACCTGTTCATTGTATATGGAGCTGTACTTAGAAAGGTGTTTGTCTTTACAACCAGCCCAACCCAACAGGACAACAACTGGCTCCTTTGTCCCCTGCCAGTGCCTCTCTGAAAAAGGACACACGACAAAAAAAGGGCGCCTCTTGTCAACAACAAGAAACAATGGACAAGATGTCAAGATAAACCAAGCTAGAGTAATCTACACAATAATAGCAAGCTAAATTACAGTATATTGTTAAAATTATATATAAAATAAGGCTAGCATGTAGGCTAAGCTAGATGAACCTTCTACTGTACAATGAAGTGATGCTCACCCGACGTCCCTGCATCTGGAAACACGATATTGTAGTCTATTTCACTGTCAGCCATGTCTGTACCGGAAAGTATTAGCTGTTGTCCTTAAACGTGCGGTTCATTTGAACGCATGTCAATTTTAAAATACGAGATACAAAGAAACTAGAAGACGATTCAAGCTTTTATTTCATGTAGCAAACTAGAGCCAGGTCGACGGATTGTCACTGTACATCTCATTTCTTCCTCTTCTAGTGCTGAAAGATGGCTGGCACGGGGCTAATATTGCATTACTGCCCCCTTGTGTCTGACACGAATATTCCACCCCAAAATCAAGTATTATCTATAATGTAAGTATTATGTATTTTATTTACAATCTATGGTATTATTAGGTAAATTCATTAAGCCAGAATCAATTTGAAAAGCACTCGACAACAATGTCAAAAACAATGAAAGCAATTTGGTTTTATTTGTATTTTGTAGAGGTTACTCCAAATATATTTTATACAGTAATATCAAAGTTGGATAAATGAAGGAAACAGTCATCTCTCCACAATTACAAAATAAAATGTCAAAACAAAATTGTGTAGGATTGACAAATGAATAAATCATTAGAGAACTCTTTATTTTATAGCCTTGCAACCAGCTTGTACACAGAGCAAAATGTCAGTGTACCTGTAAACTTTAAATAAAAACTGTAATTATTGTATCCAAATCCATGACGTTTTAACAAAATGCCCCATCCTATTTTTGGTCTAAATAATAAATGTCTTTCTCCCCACAAAAAATGTAAAATTTGCGTCATGAAAGTCTACTATATTCTTGAACCCCACAGCAACTCCATCTTTTGCACATGTGCTTTGGACGACTTAGAAAAGGTGCTTTTAACTATATTAAGTGGAGCTGCCTTGCCACTGAGGTAAACCTTATTGAGACAGCTAGGAAGCCACTGTTCTGCTTCCTCCTGTTCATTTTTATTTACCGCTCCTTTCTCTTCATCCTTTTTGTTTAAAGAACAAGAGTATGCAAATATGTAGCCTGTCATGAAAGCATCAAACCCAGCCCGATGGGTCCCTGTGTCAGGTTTCTTTTTCTGTGCTGGGCAGTTACTTGACTTTTTTATGTCATCTTCAGGCTTGTTCTCAAAACCATTTTCTGTATCAGCAACTATGCTTGCGTCATGGCTCGTGGTATTATCTGCTGCAGAGCTCGTGTTCTGGTTGTTTCCATCACTGAGTGCCTGATTCCCAGTAGGCTCATCTTTATCAGGTTTTTCTGAGAGATCCAATTCCATGTGTGGTATTTTATTTTCGGGTGCACCATCAAAACTTGAGGAATCCTCTACAACGTCCCCTCTTTTCTTCTTAACTCTTTGTCTCTTCCTTTTTTTTCTTTTGTCATCTCTGCTTTTTTCATCTTGAAGAACAATATGGTCAGTGTCATGGGACAATGGACACTGGGTGCCATTTGGACACCAACCAAAAGCCTGTACAGGAAAGCAACGACACAAAGTAACAGTAAAAAGTGGGAATAATTAAACACTAGATACATCATACCACATAAGATAAGTATGCATATGCTATAATTCTGCAAAAAGCATATTATAATAATGAAGTCATAAAAAATCTTTCAAAAAAATAATAAAATGTTTTTTTTTTTTTTTTACAGACTCACAGAGAAACGTTGACAGATTTCAGTCTGTTCCTCTGTAGGGACCACAGCTGGACACTCTCTGAAGTCCACATAGCTTGACATACAACCAACATACTGACAGAACTCTACTTGAACATGAGCGTCCCCAGTCGTCAAACCGCGATAGTTGTCAAGTTTACTGGAAACAAACACATTTTTAGTATCTAAAATATTGACAGTAACATTGTTTAGGAAACAGAATAGTAGTATTAAAAATATATAGATTAAAAAAACGATAATAATGATGATTTCTTTTCATCTCAAACCCTCTACAATGATGTTAATAATTGCCTTTACTAGCCATATTACAAACCATTTCTTGTAGGCATACTCCAAGTAGGATGCAGTCAGCCTGAGCTCAAATTCAGTGACATATTTGGTATCGTATATACCCGCAGGAAACATTTCAGATAGGTCAGCTGTGAAAGTTGCCAATCGTTCAGGCAGATGAGCATAAAAACTCTGGGGAGAAAGAAAGTAGCGGTCTGTTTAATACAAAAAGAAAACATTGTGACATGGCAACAAACTCTACAAATACATAACAAAGCATATATATTTTTGTTACCTGATAAAGAAAGGCCATGTCAATGAGGCCATTGTGAAGCACAAGAGGTTTCCTGGCACGCAGCAGTTCAGTGAATAATGTCCTGATGTGAACACCCTGGTAGTCAGAGCCTCCCTGACAGAAAAGAACAAAAGAGCATCTATAATCTTTAGTAAAAGAAACTAATATAATGGATAGAGCCTGACGGGTGAATTCATTCATGCTGTAGGGTTGTAAAGTTGGAATTCAATATAATGAAGAATAATTCCTACATCATCACCTTGTTATTGCCTTTAAGATATGGGATCCCATTGGCATACTGCTTGTTGAAGTCAAATCCGTGCTGTACAAGAAACTGCACAGACTGAGGTTCTATGATGTACTCCTCTGAACACAGCAGTATCAGGTTATATACCTGAACCAGGTATGTGTCAGAAGCCTAAACAATATAAGAAAGGAAAGGGTAAATGCAGGCATGACATAATGGTATATATTTGTGGTGAAACCTTAAGTAGGCATACAGGTAGGGCTGGACAATAATTCAATATCAATATGAATTTTAATCACCTTGATTCAATATTTCACCCTATATTATAATAATAATATAGAGAGAGGATGGAGCGAGAGCGGGCAGCATGGCATATGGCTTTGTATCTGTCCTCAATAGATCTGGATCATCCAAGGTACAAACCATGTAGAAATATTAGTGTTTACAGTTCAGAAGCTGCAGCCATCTATGTTTCTTTGATTTTATAAATAGGAGGTTTCATAGACATTTGAAAATTAATTTTAATTTATTATTTATTTATTTATAATTTTATAATTCATTTAAAATGAATTAATGCACAACGGTAGCCTTATAATGTTGTACTTACTCAGCTAGTAAAGATTTTCTGTTCCCAAGACCACTAAGCTCCTGAAACATGGGACAATGATTTAAAAAATAGTAAAATCTGAACACTTTTTTGCCTACTCACTTTAATTCAAACTATATTTAAACTCACTGACACAACTAAGCTACCACACACATGCTAATCTTACACACGCAATCATCTTACCGTGTCGAGAGCGACAAAAGAGGACGGTTTACAGTTCAGAAGCTGCAGCCATCTATGTTTCTTTGATTTTAAATGAGAGATGTAGCATTTGAAAAATAAAATGCACTAGCCTTATATGTTGTTTACTCAGCTAAGTAAAGTTTCTGTTCAAGACCACTAAGCTCCTGAAACATGGGACCCAATTTGATAATCTGAACACTTTATAATTATTATTCAAAACTACACACAATGCTAATCAAATTTTCGTGTCGAGAGCGACAAAAGAGGACGTTTTCAATGCCACAACCATTGCAGTAAACATTTCAGCGTGCTTCTGGAGTCCTGTGACAACAGAATTTCTGTACCTAGATTGTTGCCTGAGCGCTTGTAAATTCAAGTTATCAATACAAACATACAAACATGGACAAATAATCTTATATAATATAAATAAAAGTTGACTTAAAACAAATCTAAGTTTTTTTAACATACAAACATGGACAAATAATCTTATATAATATAAATAAAAGTTGACTTAAAACAAATCTAAGTTTTTTTTTTTATTATTATTATTTCTTTAATGCCTGTGTTGACCTGCAGAAGTGTTTTTAAACAGGCGTCTACAGTGGTCACATGTAACTATTACGTCACCAAACTACACTACCGAGAAGACAAGCGCCATTTTGGCTCAAACAAAGTCAGAAATGTTTAATTTCTCTCAAAGTCTTTTTAAGAAAACACATAGGGTACACTGCAATTCCACTTTACGCCTACTTCTGTTTGATCGGTAAAACGTATATGTTTGAATAGTTAATATCTACAGCTGACATTCAAACTCACTTCTCACGTGTCCTGTTAAGAATTAGCGTTTTTTGTGGCAATGGGAGGCTGCTCTGCTCCAAACTGCTCGAATTCAACTAGTATTGGAAAACTCGTAAGAAGAAATGGGTTGTGAATTGTCGACGGGACTTTAAACCAACTCCTCACTCCAGACTCTGCCAGGTAAGAGTCCACAGAGCAGCATAAGCCCGTGTATTTACAACATCATACACTTAATGCTCGTGAATGTCAGTCTACATGTTTTCTAAGTAAGTCTGTTATTGTATCTTGATCCAGGACCATTTTGAGCAGAGCCAATTCGAAGAGATCGCCAGGTCTACGGCGGGTGGAAAGAAGCTGAAACCTAATGCTATTCCTACTCTATTTAGTGTTGGAGACCCCCCTTACCCAGTAGTTAACGTTAAAACTTCATACATCTTGCTGCCTTTGAAACCAGAACCAGGTATGTAAATGCATATTGGCCAATGAAGACACTCTTTTTATGTTGTTGTTGTTCATGTAGCTATAATACAATCATAAATACAGCTTAGGTAATGAGTAAGTTCTCATTTGTATTTAGTGGAGAAGGACTTAAATTTGGGGGACCATGGCTATGCACGTCGCAACCCACTGTCAGGCATGGAAGAAGAGGATATAGAGCGTATTAGTGAGGACCAGCAACCCTGCACACAGTGTCAGCTTCTCAAGAAAGAGCTTGAACTGGAGATACAACACACAGCAAGATTGGAGAAAGAGGTAAGGTTCTTTCAATTACTCTACAGTAAGGAAGAATTAATGCTACATCTAACAAGTTATTGGATTAGGTAAGGTTGACTTAATTTAATGATCATTTGCTCATCATTCTTTCTTGACACATCTTCCATGTGAAGAAGTTATTCAGTAGGTTTGATGTAAATGTTGACTTGTTCCTTTAGTTAATTGTTTATTTCTCTCTTACCGTCAGGCAGAGGAAATGAAGAAGCGTCTTTATCGGCTTGACCGAATCGAAAAGGGTCTCCAGAACTTTCTGGATGAGGATCAAATCCGTGCCCTGTCCCTTACCAAGCGTTCCCGGCGTGCTGTCTGGTCTCCTGAGACAATTATGAAAGCACAAAAAATCCGTAGTGCTGTTGGCACCAAGGGCTATGAGTACCTGCGAGAGCTGGGCTACCCCATACCCTCCTACAGGACGCTTTGTAACCGACTAGAAACAAAAATTATGGTAACCAGTGATATGAGCTGTGAGGAACTGGCAGAACTGGGCCTTGGCCTCATGGCAACCTCTGACGGTCCCCCACAAGGCGTTGGAGACAATGTTGAGGATGAGCTAATAGGAGTTTTGTCCTGATTGGTTGAATTTGTGTTACATATTGACTTACTATGTTGCATCTGCAGCAAACCAAAGGAGAGGAATGAGTGGTTTCTGGTATAAGGATGCACTAGTTGTGCTTCACTGGACGTAAACAGCACCACAAATAAAGAAGCGCTAATGTAAGGTGTTATGTTTTGTAGTTGCACTGTTGCGTAGAGCCTAAATTAATATGCGGCATGTACATAATATACAAAGCTAGTCAAACTTGCCATTGATTGTAATACTCACTGAGGATGATTTAAGTGTTTTTGTATCTGATTACATATTGAAATTTTATTCAGTAAACCAAATACTCTATAAAGATAATGTATAAGCAGGATCTCTGGGCCTACTGTAGCATGTAAATAAAGTTTTGAGGCTTTTTGAAACTTGTTTAATCATTCAACTGGCTCGTCGTTATAGCCAGAAAGTATCTATCTCATTGAATTTAAATATTGCTCGGAGAGTTTTGTCACAATTATGTTCATTTACCACAGTCATAACACATGTATTAAAAACAAAATAACATTAAAAAAAAGCCTTATTTCATGTTTATGTAATACATTGTAAACCCATTGTGATGATTTTTATGTTTCTCATCAAAGAGTATATTTGAGGGAAGAGGACAGAACACTAAGTTTGATCAACTATCGATGTAAACAATCTTTTTGTGGGTATTACTTTTAATCTATCAATACAAATATAGGCTTCGTAGAGAATTAAAACATTTGAAACAATTGAACCGTCTATGATATCTATTCCTAGACACATCTTTATGAACTACATGAGTAATTGAGAACACTTTGGAGTTGGAGGTAGAAACAAGTAAAACCTTTAGCTCTAAAATGGGAGTGGTTAGAGTATTTCTCATTTTACATTCAGCCAAAAAAAACCTTTTATTGTTTGACTCAGACCAAATTAAATAATTAATTTAACTGTATTAAGGAATCAACTTTTGGGTTTACACATCTGCTGCTGACTATTCTATTGACTTGTTTTGAAGCATGTGAAGCTGATTGTGACTTTGATCCTTTTGTGAGGGTTGTCATTGATTTTTACTGTGGACCTGCATCTGTTTGTCACATGGCATTCACCTCCACACAGTCAAAAACTTAAACCTAGTCACATGACCCAATAATGAGAGTGATTAAAGTTAGTTTTCTATTAGTGCATAATGATGGCTGCTCTAGATTAGAACTGATTTAATTAGTGCTGGTCAAGAACAAAGAGAAATCTCTAACAGTGACATAAGCAGTAAAAAATACATTGATCATTTTTTTACTTGTATTTTTTTTTCACTTGGACTTATTTTCTTTTTACTTAGCTCTGTATAATATATGAAGTATTTTCATTAATATAGATGAACAATGCTATAACTGCTGTTTTACCACTGTTGTCCTTTCTCTCTACCCTATCTCTCTCTGTTTGATTTGGGGGAAGTGCTTCTTCATCAACAAAGTCGTTAAAAACAACTACAGTGTATTTGAATGTAGGACACGGAACTGAGAGAGAGGAAAGGTAAGAGGTTGGTTTAATTCTTTCCAGAAAATAACAACTTTTAATAACCAATTGGTGAAAGGTCTATAGTACATTTTCGTAGTTCATTGAACTCTTATTACATTATTTTGATATTGCAAAATATTGATATTTTGATATTTTTTGTTAAGAACTAACACGTTAACTAAACTTACTCTTGTACTGTTTGTAGTTTTGTGTCTTTGTTTGTCGGTGCATGCCAGGCCATCCTTTTGCTTGTTTATTTTTGCCCTATAATGAACCGATTATCTCCACATGAGAGACAATGACTGTTTACTTAATTTGGGATCAGTGCGTATGACCATTTACTTCTGTGTAAAAGACAGAAGACTATAGATTTTCAAAAGCACTGCTAGAAATGTTTGACAAGAAAATAAAAATGTCTGTCCTTTGTATTTCTATCTAGGGGTCTAGCTAGGGACAATGCCGTCTCTCTCATCTCTGTGGCTGTGTATTGCCCTGCCAAGTGTGCTCTGGGCCTCACATGTCACTCTACTTGTAGAGGGGGACAATGATGCCTCTAGTATCTGCAAACCTGCCCCCTATTGGGACATAAAAGGCCATGCACCCATGAAGAAATTGCTGGGAAATGTGGTTGTGGTGGCACTCCTGAAGGCCAGCTGACACTTCTGTCTTACGCAGGCTGCCAGGTAAGACATTTTTACTTGTTAAGGGAAGAAAACAGCCTTTAAATATGGTTGTATTTAGCTTTTTATTGTTTTTTCCCCCCTTGTAGCATTGGAGGTCTGCGTGACAAACTGAACCGCAGCAACCTGACAGGTGTTTCTTTCATGATTGTGAACGAGCAGGAGGCCATGTCCAGAGCCATGTACTGGGAGTTAAAGAGAAGAGCCCCGCCTGGTGTTCCTGTGTACCAGCAAACACCCTTTCAAAATGATGTGTGGGAGGCCCTAGATGGGGACAAAGATGACTTTCTGGTCTATGACAGGTGACAAGGATAGGGAAAGAGTTATTTATCAACACCTAACATTTAAGAATCTGATGATTTAAAAACAGAAATTGCTTGAAATGTCTATTATTTTTTGTCCTTTTATTTTCAGATGTGGTCTCCTTACATTCCATGTAGTCCTCCCGTACAGTATGTTGCATTATCCCTATGTAGAGGCAGCAATCAGAGCCACCTACTTCAGAAATATCTGCAACTGCACAGTAAGTCAAAAATAATCAAGAAGACACACAAAGTGCTCAGCTCAGTTTTAAAAACTGAGATGTTGCTTCCTAGTGGCTATGTCAGTGTTCCAATTAAAATTATTCCACACTCAAAACCTAATGCACTATGTCTGTCATATCATTTTCCAGATTGATTTACAGCAAGAGCATTTCTTATGTCTTTGTTGTTAAGTTGTATTTAAATTTACCCAATATCCTTCTGTTACTTATGTTTTTACAGACATAAAGTAGATTTAAAAGAGGGGTTAATAACATTTTTACATGGTCTGTACTGTAAATGCTAAATAACTATTTAAATAGTAGGCTATGTTCTACAATGTTTTTTGATTGCACTGTTTCTAGGCTAATTCAAACCACACCACCAGTGGGAGCAGCTCTGTGAAGAATCAGACATCATCTACCACTTCGACTGACAGCTACAATCCAGAGGAAGGAGACCACAGTCATCATCACAACCACCCGCCTCCAACACTCTCTCCAGAGCAGATCCACAATGGCACCATTCACAATCAGAGTACCCATCACCTCCTGAGTCTTAGTCTCTGCCCTAGCACTACAGTCTTTAATACTATTCAAACATTTCCCCACCCTCTTTGGTTAAATGTGTGTGTTTTGGCTTCAGTTGTAGCTGTTTTTGATCAGTAACATTGCAGATGTCTACCTGCTCAATGTGGATGAAGTCAGCAGTTTTGTGTCCTGTGAATGAAGTCTGCAGTAAAAAACCTGACAACAGGGGACTGTGGATGGATGTGTTTGGACAGGTATTCACTGACTGTAATCCTAACAGTGCAAGTAAACATCATGCATTGTTATTAGTCATCCTACACTACTACTGGCTAAAGTAACCATGACTTCTGTTGACTTCTGATACTGCACTAATTTAGTCTATTTGTCAATTAAAAATCATGCTATAGAGATTTTATATTGAGTTATTTCTTCTTAAAACAAAAACCTACAGTATGTGGCATATGATGGATTTATAGACATCTCTTTCATTTAAAAGGAGGACATTTTAAATGTTATTTTATGTGGTTGAAGGCATGCATTTATATAGCACTTTTTTATGTACACTTCTCGGGCACGAAAAGCACTTCCATTCACCCACGTTCACACCTGGGGCAAACAGAGAGGGCCTTCTCAGACCACCACCAAACTTGACTCTACAAGCACACACATTCAGGACACAACACCAGTGTGGACTGGGGAGAGCGAGAATCGAACCTCCAGTTTTTGGACGCACTGCTTTACCCCTTGAGCCACTGCGCCCCTAACTTTTCATGTTTGTTGAATATCTTAGGTTTGATTTTGTAACCACAGTAACATAACCCATTTTACAGTTGTAATTCAGCATATACGGGCAAGTTATACCAGTCTGCTTCATTAATAACAGATTTATTACTGCAGCACATCATACTGCAGTGACCTTTTCAATTTACAAAAATCAAATATCTTCTAACCATGTGATAAACAAAATGGCTCATTAAATCCCATTCATTTTTATTGAGGCTTATATACACTATACTTTGGTAGCAGTGGTAATATATAAAAAAAAAAAAATTGATATGTTACCCTGTACTCTAACTGTAAGTGTCCAGTGGGATTTAGCTGGCAGGTACCTGAGCTGCTGTTATTAAAAGTGACAACACTGCCATAAGTCACATTGCACAACACACATTCAGAGAGAGAGACAACAGGGCTGATCTGAGATGTGCTATGACCAGCTGGGGCCAATGGTGTAAGAAGAAAGAGCCACCTATAGAGCAACGGTGAGGCTTTTGTCCTCTAAATGTACTTTAGTAAAGCCAGATATTCAAGGAAATAAGTCTGTACAGTAGTCATAGTAATCATTTCCTATTTTTATTAATGTAAGAAGTCACAGGTTATCATTGCTGTTGTGAGCCTAAAGTGCAGCAGCTTTGACAATATGTTCCGTCGGGAGTAATTACTGCATGTGTTTGCTATAACTATCCTACAACTCTCAAACATCTCTGTATTTCTGTGTATATGCATACAACTGTATATATATACAACTGTAAATATTTCTAAGCTCCATGTCAAAGCTTTAGTCTGGCTGGGACTTTCACTGTAAATCCTTATGAAGAATCTGCTAGAGGTTAAACTACTGCAGCCTGTTGCGTCTTACAATACAATTGCTTTTAGAAAAATGACTATAATTTGTTTACAACAAATTGCTGAAGCTTGTCTCACAATTGTACACAATAGTAATGCAATATTATGAAAGGTAGAATCATTGTTAGTTAGTTTTTTTAGTTGTTGGGGGAACATATGACATATACAGTATATATATACAAATCTGACATTATTAAAACATTTTGGAGAACAATGGTCCTCCATAACAGGGAGACAAGCTATGTCTACTCACACCACAAGAGGGAGCTAAAACACTGCCAAAGGTTAATATATACAATAAAGTCTACTATTCTCACCAGCTCTTGTGACACAATCTGTGATGTACCAAACCAAGACCTGTTAGACTTGTTTAGACACACATCTTAAGTCCATGTCAGGTCAGTAGATGGCAGCACTGACACAGGTTGAGCATTTAGAAATTCATCATCTGTTCATTAGGCGCCATTCATCAAGAGGCTTATTAGTTATTATCCATTATCAAGAGATACATTTGGATTAGTCAACATAATCCCTGAATTGTAATCCAGCTCAACTCTAACTGCTTTGATCAAATTTGCTGTGGGGGTTGCATTGTTTCTGAAGAGCAATATAAATGCAGGAGTAGGTTCAGGAATGGGACTTTTCTCAGTGATGGACAACTCGAAAAGGTGTTTTGAGGAAAATATTATGACTCACTTGAGCACTTCAAAACTAATAACAGTCTTTTGATGTGCATTTCCTGGACCACATGTTCTTACCACATAGCAGAATCTACAATTGTTTTACATGGGGATTCTGAAAAATGGAAGTACATTTTTATGTTTCTTTATTGTCAGACATATACATTTATATAGTATATATGCTATAACATTTCTTTCCGTCCTATCCCTCTGTCTAGACAAGAGGACAGCTTGCCTATATTCCCCAGTAACTTGTGCTACTTGATTATTTTATAGGCAGGGCTAAAGCTGATGTCAAAGAGGGAACCAGTCAAAGTTAAGCCTGCCTATGATGTGCCTGTCTGCCTACATGTTAGGTACATGTGAGGTCCCTTTTTTATATAGGAGAATGGAAAATTAACCCCTTAGCTGTAGTGGACATCATTCCTATAGAGATCTTTCTCCAAGCATTGTGTCCATTGTGGAAGTTGTCTCTGCAAACAGGAAGTGATTTTCCAGTTTGTGTGTGATTTGCTCGTGGCCAGTTTGTGTGTGACAAAATGAGATGAAAGGTTCCTGTGCTGATAGAGACAAACCAAAGCTGAGATGAAAGCAGCTTTTGTCTTCTCAGTTCACTGCCTCCTCCTGGTTGGCCCGTCTGCTGTGCCAGCCTGTGGACTACAGTGACAGCACATTGGCAATGAGGGTAAACCATTTTCCTGCGCATTCTACACTTTACATTCTACCTCCATAGTCCAGAAAACATTTTGCAGAGTTTTCATTTGAATTACCTGTTGGATTCATCTTTAGAGCAGATTAATAGAGAGCACTCAAAGGCGATGTTTCTGGGGCTGATTCTTACATGCATCTTGAAAAGGAATTGTCATATTTCTGCTCTGTCCAATTGTTAGAAACCAGATAGCCCAGACCTGATATTATGACAAATCCAGGCAGAGTCATCAGATTTAATGTAACCAGCTTTAATGCAAGGGGTTTTGGATTAAAAGCGATGGCTTACCATGGCTCCTGGCAGAACACCAGTTGTGTTATAATGGTTAATCACACAACAGGAAGTAAAGTGCTCTCTGTGCACCTTAATAGTCATGGGGACTTATGTACACCAAAAATAACATGATAAGAAAAGTGACATTCAAACCAATAAAACACTGATGTATTTTTGCCTGTGAAGTGGGAAAGTGAAAACTGATCAAATGTGGACTCAGTGACTCAAATGAATACCAGGTCTGAACACAATAAGCTTTACCTGTGCCCAGAAAGAAGACAGGATTGAAATGCTTGGTCTGAAGAAGGCCACAGATACCAACCAAACAGACATAAACTATACCACCAGGCAGAAAAGAGACCAAGGGGGAAAAACTGACGTGTACAGAGAAGACATGGTCAAATATTAGATTAGAAATGTTTAAGGTTATACTACTTGTTATCGCTCACTTTTGTTACCTTCCACTTTACAAAAATCTAGTGATCAAACCTATACGCACAGCCTCTCAGAACTACGTGAATCTGAATAAAGGGCAGTCTGAACATTGCCAGTGGAGCCATAGTGGATCATATGCCAAAGGTTGTACAAACAGTGTGTTCACATAATTAATAATAATAATAATAATAATAATAATAATAATAATAATAATAATAATAATAATAATAATAATAATAATAATAATAATAATAATAATAATAATAATAATAATAATCATACTGTGTTGTCAGATGTTTTTCATTCTGAGGAAGAAGAACAATCAGTTGACCTACATCATGCCACAATGATATTTAACTGTTGGGTTGGTGATAAATATGCTGCTTGGGGACAAAGTGCACATTAATATGGGACATTACCAAAGTAATCTTGAGTAAAATGTCTGACCATCTTTACACCAATTTTGTTCACAGATTTCCTAATCGGTTTGATCAACTACCTCACCTCTTTGCAGTTGGTCAGTATCCAGGCGCTTAATGTAATTCTTAGCTTAATTTCTCAGTGAGGCAAAGCCATGCCTCGGTTACAAATAGAAGTAAAGCCCACATCCCATTCAGATCTGATGATGGCCTCACATAGGGGCCTCTAATTACTTTTTCATTGTTTTGACTGGCATAACACGACAGATTAGTACCACTGATGCTACAGGACCATCTGTTTTCCGCTTATGGAGCTTATAAAGAGACAATGCACAGCATAGATGTTTCCCCCCTCTATATAGAGCAGCACATATAGGTCAGATCTGGAGCCAACTGCATTAAGTAACTGACTGTAGATTTGACCGCCGAGCCTTTATTAACACATGGCTTTACTTTTTTGGGGAAGATAGTTAAACTGATTTTATTTAGAGAGGTTTACTTATAAAAAGTGGGCTTTATGAAGATTGGGCAGGCTAGTACTGAACAACATATCCATAAGAGCTATAAGCATTAGAAATATTGGGACCTCATTGTTCACTCAACACATTTAGCTATTATTCCCTGACCCATTCTTTATTTTTCCACAGTATATCTCAATGACTTCACAACTGCTGCTATAGCCTATAAATCATTCCCTGTTATTTTTCATCTTTATATATTTTCTTCACTACATCCAATTTTTCATTGTAACTAGCCACTGCACTTACAACCTTAGCCGACTGCGACTACCCAGATTCTATAAACAGTCTGCATGTTTCCTACGCCCTCATTCTCATCGCTCTAGTTTGGCAACTTCTACTACTACAGCTATCTCAAAGATAAAAAGACCAAGGAAACATGAAAACAATGATGAGCATACTTCATTCATTTGTGTTATTATTCATTTGCAATGTGTAAAAAAATTATTAACAATAATAAAAACATTTTAGGATGACATCCATTTAAAATGTTTTTTAGGATATACTGTATCCCATATGACTTTGCATTTTTGTGCTATAGTTGAAGGAATGTACTTGATAATAAAAACTCTTTGAAAGTAGTATTCTAATTAAAGTGGAAATGATCTAATCTTAGGGAAGAAATTACCTTACAAACCGCTGAAGGGGAAATTCACTGGATTAAATTGTTCCAGTAAGTGACTGAACTTTTTTTAAGTGACTTGACTTTTTTGTTACTAATGATAAAAAAAAAAGATATATTGTAGTAGTAGTAGAAGAACTTTATTGTCCCCGTGGGGCAATTGGGTTTGCGGCGCAGTTGACAAAAAATTGTCAACTTTTCCCCAAAGACTGGAATCCCACCTAAATTCCAAACTCAAACTTTATTCTTCTTCTACAGCCATTCAATTATGGCTTGTCATTAGCTCTGTATCCTCCCTTCTACATCTATCCCCTCCCTAGTCTTACATTTAATCTCTTCCACCAACATGAATACCCCGCGCCCAGCCTGTAGCCCCCACTCCCCCATCTGTCATGATGCTGAAGTATAATTATTCAAGTCTTATTCAAGTCAATCAGACAAGCCCCTTCACTCCCCCTTGTGGACAGAAATGAAGTTATGCATGATTATACAGTATTGTCGTGACCTTTTTTCATATTCTCGCTCATTGCTCACAATTAATTTTTCCACTTTTCTGTCCCCAGCATATTGGTTTTGACTCATTTTCTGTTTCACACTTTATAGAGGCTAAATTACATAACAACACATGAAAAACTAAGTTCCAAAGGCAGCTGCTAAAGTAAATAATTTTAATATCAATAATTTTTTGAGAGGACAAGGTGGTGGTGCTAGTAATGCAAGTATCGTTTTGGCACAAAAGCACAGTTGTATTGTGGAGATTGCTATTTGTTCACGCTCACTATTAAAATTGTAAGCTGATGATATAATCTCAGTCTTGTATTGGTGAAGATGCTTTATACTTTTATTACTAAAGGTCTCCGTTTTAAAGACAGAAATGTTTGATTACTATCAATACAACCTGAAGTGGAAATATACAAGTATTAAGTTTGGTGACCAATGTCCTTCCTCATGATGTCGGGCTGAGATCACCTGACACATTGTACACACTTTACACATACCTTAGTTTTATAGAATTTTAAATGTGACTGAAAACGCTCACAGGAGATCAGTTGAAACCTTCCTATTCTTTTCTTGTGGGCATCCCATACAAAAACTTCAAGGTTTGAGACCAATGTCAAACCCATAAGGTAGACTGTGTTTTTATCTCACTTTGGTACTGGTGGTAGGCTATAGACCGTAACTCATATTTAGATAAATTGGTTGGAAAGATGGACACATGAATTTTTACTGTCAATCTTCATTCCAACACGTGTCAGAAGCTCTCAAACACACACCCACAAGCCCGTTTAAAGTCATGGTCCCAGGGCTTTGCTGCAGGCACAGCTCCAGGTTGATTACTGCTGAGTGCTGCACAGCTCAGACATGACTGGCACTCAGGCACATGGCCCCTTTGATCAACTTACAATTTTGAACCAGATGATAGGCTTCATTAGTGTGCTTTTGAGACAAAGCAATGCTGCTAACATGTGTCATCATTCACTTGAATATGAGAATACACTCAGTCTAGTTTTTAATTAACTCAATTCCGAAATATCAGTGAATATATGAGCAACAATTGTGTAAGCATACTTATGCATTGTTTTTTTTATCTTGTTGTGAATGACTTTGTGTCGGTCTCCTTGGTAACAGTGTCTCATTCTGTTTGGGCTGCGGTCAGCTAAAGGCACACTATAATTAATAATCAAGTTAGAAGGAGAGGATAGTGAAGCACTCTTGAAGCTGCTGCTAACTTTTGAGAGGAACAGCTACACACCAGAGGACACAAGCAGTGTATAAGCACACACATAATTGTTGATAGTGAGAGAGGTTGGAGACTAAGAGGCTGATAAGTGTGCTTGAAGGTGAGCCACTGGGTTGTTTCATACAATGAGGGTTAACAAGAGGCTGCTGCAATCTTAGTATAATGGGAACACACTTAGAAACAGCCAAGCTAGTGTTAATCAGCCAACCAGCTAGCGAGTGCCTCCTGTCAAGTGTGTGTACGTGCAATTACCAAGCATTTTAAATAGTTGCCTTTAGAAGGTCTTGAAGAGCAGAAGGAAATGCCTTTTGTCTTCACTCTTCAACATTTTGCCACCTCATGTCAAATCACGTCTGTTAATAAGCTCTTCACTATTCACATTGTGTCCAGGAAGATGTGTGTATGCATGTCTTTTTGTTTGCAATCAGAAGAACCCCATCTGTTTGCGACACGGCCCTTATTTATGGACAATGGGATCGATCTAACACCATCTGTATCTGAGTTATCAAAGTTATATTGGAGATGTGCCATTTATCCTGACAAACAGATAACAGATTTATGATGTGCTATTGTTTATAGCAGGTCATATAATATCTGATATCAAACCAGTTAACTTAAAGTCCACAGGTTTTGCTTAAATATACTAAACAAAAATTTAAACGCAACACTTTTGTTTTTGTCCCCATTTTTCATAACCTGAACTCAAACTTTTTTTATGTACACAAAAGGCCTATTTCTCTCAAATATTGTTCACAAATCTGTCCAAATCTGTGTTCGTGAGCAATTCTCCTTTGCCGAGATAATCCTTCTACCTCATAGGTGTGGCATAGGCTGGCCACAATAAAAGGCCACCCCAAATTTTGCCGTTTTATCACACAGCACAATGCCACAGATGTCACAGGTTTTGAGGGTCCACCAGAGCTGTTACCCGTGAATTGAATGTTCATTTCTCTACCATAAGCCATCTCCAAAGGCTTTTCAGAGAATTTGTCAGTACATCCAACTGGCCTCACAACCACAGACCACGTGTAACCACATCTTCATCTCCAAGATCTTCTGAGACCAGCCACCCGGACGGCTGCTGCAACAATCGGTTTGCATAACCAAAGAATTTCTGCACAAATTGTCAGAAAGCATCTCAGGGACTCTTTGTCCTAATCAGGGTCTCAAACCTGACTGCAGTTTGTCGTCGGAGTGGACCAACCTTCCACAGGCCACAATCAACAACCTGATCAACTCTATGCGAAGGAGAAGGTGTTGCACTCTGTGAGGCAAATGGTGGTCACACCAGATACTGACTGATTTTCGGACCCCCTCGGATCCCCCTTCCTCTTTCAATACAGTGAAACTGCACATTTTAGAGTGGCCTTTTGTTGTGGTCAGCCTAAGGCACACCATTGCATTAATCATGCTCTCTAATCAGATTCTTGATATGCCACATCTGTGAGGTGGATGTAGAAGTGCTCACTGACAAAGATTTGGACAGATTTGTGACAATATTTGAGAAAAATAGGCCTTTTTGGTCATAGAAAAAATCTTAGATCTTTGAGTTTAGCTCATTAAAAACAGTGGCAAAAACAAAAGTGTTGCATTTTAATTTTTGTTCAGTATACTGTACAGTATAATCATTGCCACTTAGCATGTGAAGTGATAAAAAAACATTTTAACAAACATTTCTAGTAAAACATGGAGCAAACTGTGCATGAGTTGTACACTGTAGGACCTTATATGTCAACCTAATCCCAATATTAAATGTAATAATGAATGTAATATCAGACTGCCCAGCTTACAATGCAAAAGTTGGAAAAACACTCAAACCTTGCTTATTTGTTTTCTTTTTATCTTACATCCCTTACTTCATATACTTGGCTCTATGTTTTTGCTCTATACTTCTCACATGCCGTGTTATCCTCCCCAACTCTTCATGTTTTGGCTGGCATTAGTTCTCCTCTTCCGCCTCCACCCTCACACCAGCTGCCCCTCCTTTCTCCACCTCAGTTCAACCTCTGATGATTGCCGAGCACATTTCATTTGACATGAAGACAAAGGGCTGCATACACATGTGGTTTCTCTGCAAGTCTTGTGTAATATGAAATATTAATGCAGGCATAATTTGGCTCCCTGGATGGAGAGCAGTGGGGGCTTCATAATCACCAGTGACTGCTGTTTCCTTCCCCAAAGGGTGGTAAGGTTGTCAGAACGGATTGAGAAACAGTGAAGATAACAACAACAGAATGCTTACTGTTGGCGGCTACTGTGGCCTATTTCTGTCTCTGTGTTTAATAGTTACATTGGCACCATGCCCAAGCTACGGAGGCAGTTCTCCCTATTAGACTCCTCAAAAGCAAAGGTGGAGAATTTCCATCAATTTATAGTCATGGTCAAATGTGTTGTGATAGACCTGTTTAATTAGCACTGTGTCAACAATTTAAAGGCCCGTTCATGAAGAAGTGCCATGTTGTGGAGCTCATAATTTACTCTCTAGTATATTCTCACTAATTTAACTAAGTTTAAAACTTGTTACTTTGGTCTGCAAATGTATCATTTTGAAAATAACCACATAGAGTCAGCCTCTTGGTGCTCTATAAACAATGTTGTCTTTTGATAGTCCTGGTAAAAATACAGCAATAAACCACTTCAGGGTGCACGTGGCAGAGTGGTTAGCACTCCTGCCTCTCAGCAAGAAGGTCTTGAGTTCAAAACCCGGCCGACTCAAACATTCTTGGCCGACTCCGGTTTTTCTGTGAGGAGTTTGCATGTCCTCCATGTGTTACCGTGGGTTCTCTCCGGGTACTCCGGCTTCCTCCCACCGTCCAAAGACATGCATGTACAGGTTAATTGGCAACTCTAAAGTGTCCCGAGTGAATGAATGTGAGAGTGAATGGTTGTCTGTCACTGTCTATGTCTAAATGTCAGCCCTGCGACTAACTGGCCACTGTCCAGGGTGTACCCCGCCTCAGGCCCAAAGTTGCTGGGATAGGCTCCAGTCACCCGCGACCCCTAACGGGACAAAGCGGTAGAAAATGAATGAATGAATAAACCACTTCTACAGCAGTGGCTCTGTTTTTTGTTGCTCTAAAAATAATATAGACAAAAGACAATTTAATAAGATTTGATTAATACCAAATAGTTGTACATTAAGTAGTGGTTGCAGGTAAATAACAATGACAAGGCGGTACAGTCCTCGTGCATTGAATTTGACAGGCAATGTAACTCTAACACTACCTGTCTTATATGTTATTGCATCTATTGCTATATGCTAATCATCTATGTCACGGCCTGTCCGTCCGAGTGGATTCCTCCTTCTGTGGTTCTCACTGAGGTTTCTCTATCTTCCCTGATTTTTTGACAAGACAGAGCCTTGTAGGCCTACAGCCTGTACAAGGCTGTACTCGGTCTATTTGCTGCTTTTTGTTTTTGTGAAAACCTTTGAGGCAATTGTTATTGTACTGTGCTATATAAATATATCAATATATGTGATGTTTTTTCAAGCAGTAACAATTGGCCAGCTAAAAGTGACATAATCTCTTCCAGTACTTTAAGTGCAGTCTATTGTTTAACATCTGTAATAAATATACAGTATACTGTAAAGCCTATTAAAAATATTTCTTATTTTTACAAAATGCTAAAAATGCTACGACCGATATTTGTATTTTCAGCAGGTCTACCATATTTGGCTGAGAAAACACCTACGACAAATAAATGCTCAGAGGCACAGGGGTTAGCTCTCACAGCAAGAAGGTCCAGGGTTTGACTCCTGGGCCAGACAGTGAGGAGTTTCTTTCTGTGAGGATTTTACATGTGCATGCTTCGGTGGGTTTCCTCTGTGTACTCCGGTTACCCCCACCAACATTAAAAACATGCTGGGCAACCCCTGGTGGCAGCTGCTGAGAATTTCCCCATGGGAATAATTAAAGGCTAATAAGAATAAAAAAGAAAAAAAAGTGCATGAGAAAATTCATTCATGGCTCTCGTTTTAATTTTATGTTTTATAATTTTATGGCAAAATGAAATCTGTCTTTTTGTGCCAGTCTACTATAAAGTACAATTAAGTTGTATCAATCTTGTATGCTGCTGTAAAGCTGCCTATACAGTACTTGCATTAAAGCCCATAGCTCTCAGCCATCCTTATGTTTCTGAGTCTTTGTCACACACAGCCAGAGCCACATCTTTACATGTCTTTAGCCTGTTTTATTATTTATATTAAAAATAAAATTCTCCTTCTTCTGCTCCCTTGCCCAGTATGGCACCACACATAAACAGAAGCTCATAGAGGCTCCAGTTGCATCACTAGTGAATTATCGTGCCGTTCCGCGTTATTAAACATGACACTCGGCCCAGATAATGGAGCCTTTCTTCATCTCAATTTGGAAGGCTAATCTTATTGCTTTGATTAGCAGCAGCTTCATTTGCATATCAAGGCCTTCCCTATAATTCCTCCATTGCAAATTCCCTCTTTATAGCTGTAGATAAAAGAAATCTATCTATATGTATCTTTCTTTAGAATCTATTCTTCCTTCCCCTTCTTTTCCCTTGCTTATTCTAAGTAAACTCTAATTTCCTTTGTCTTTTCTTGTTTACAGTTTTGATTGTTACTTCTTTGTTGTGTTTAGTCAATATAAGTAGAAGAAAACGCAGAAGACAATGAATAATGATAACTTCATCTTGACAGGATTTTCAGTAAAGGCTAGTCATCCAAGTTAAAACAGAATTAAAGATGATGTAAAACAGCACGGGAATGTTTTAGCACACGTTTGTATTACAGCCTCTCTATTAAAGTGTAACCACAAAGTTACAACATGATGATGTTTGGCTACTCATTGCAAATGGTAGAATTGGACTTGGGACAAATAAAGTGCTCAATAAGTGAAAGTACCACAATGTTATAAATTCAATATTAAACTCCACAATTATGCTTTGCAATTATAGCAGGGTTTTATTCTTGGATGACAATGGTAATGATAACATAAGGTTTATAGCATCACAAGTGATAGAAAAATTTAAAAATTGCTGTACCGTGCAAGCATATAAATATATACAATTAAAATTAGAAAATCAATCAACAATAAAAAAGGCAAACGTAAATTTAAGCTTATCAAAGGTTTGTTCAGCATCTGTTCACAGCCACAATTTATGGAAAGTCAGCAGGCCTTGGTCAGGACAGCTAAGGATCATGACGGACAATGATGTAGCAATAATGTTACATGGGCCAGCCTCTGCAGAGCTTCTAAAACTCTTTCCTGTTAGTCTTTAGTATACTGTATTGGAAGGTTGAATGCAAAATGCAAATTTGCTTTTGTTACAAAACAACCTTTGGATACATGAATAAAAATACACGTATAATACTATACCCTGGGAACTGCTTGACTACGTCATACTGTCTCCATGTGCAGCAATACAGCATTACCATGTGTCTTCATATTCTCAGCCATATTCTTATGTAGTGTTGCATGCATAACACAGTTGGTGTAAAGAATAAATATATTGCACAAGTGGTGTAATGTGTTGATTGTGATGATACACTTTTAAAAGTGCCATTTGAGCACTTCAGACCACTAACCCCATGTGTGAGTGTCTGAGAATGTCAGCCAGAGCTTCAGGAGACAGAGATAGTGATTCTTTTTATGTAATATTGGTCAATACAATGTTTTATGTGTTCATAAAACACTCCAAGGCCATGTTGACTTTTCATGATTTAGAGACACTAGCAGTGATCTGGAGGAAATCGCTGTATTGTGTGGGGCTGGAGTAAAGTGCAGCAGGAAAAGCTTTTACCTATTCACTATTCCCCAGAATTGTAAGTGGTGCAGAGCATGTGGTCACCTCAATGGCCAAATTTCAACAAGAATGGATTGTCGGTTTAATGAAACTTTTTTGCTAGTTGTTAAAAACATCAGAGCCAAATCTGAAACAATTCAGTGCCAGCAGTTGCCAACATCAGAGTAACCTTGAAAAAGAGCTAGTAAACCTTTGTCATATCAAACCACTAAAATGTTGTAGATAACAGTATACATTGTGTCATTGTCTTATTTGATTTTGAATGAGCAGTGACCATAAAGCTGTTGTAGGCAGGTTCATTGACCTGGATGAGGTATTGGTCCTTATGAGTAGTCAGCATTTTACCTTCTGCTAGGGTACTCTAAACGCCTGTTTGAGCAGGTTATTGCCCTCTCGCTTACAGCCCATTTTAGTCATCTTTAGCTGTGATTGCACTCTTGTGTCATCAGATGCAGATGAGAGGGAGGGCTGCAGAGTATATAAACATGCTTGACTCTCACACCCGGCACCTTGCTATTCCCTCAGCTTGCCTCAGCATCTTGAAACTCTCACGCCTCTAACATCAACAAAATGGCCTTCACAGGAAGATGGGAAACTGAGACCCAGGAGGGTTATGTAGAATTCTGCAAGCTGCTCAGTGAGATCATCCCCTGAATTTGAACACATTAGAAGTTCTCACTAAGTTGGCCTTCTATAACTTTTTCTGTCCACCAGGTATCCCTGATGACATCATCGAGAAGGGTCGGGATTACAAACTGATCACAGAGATCACACAAGATGGAGATGACTTCACCTGGACCCAGCTATACCCCGCCAACGCCAGAGTCACCAACAAGTTCACCATCGGCAAAGAGAGTGACATGGAAACCATCGGAGGGAAGAAGTTTAAGGTAAAGTTCTGTCTCTATTAAGCACAGTTGCTGCATCTATTTGACTCGAAAATGGCAAACATTATCAATGGCCACATATGAGATGTATAGTTATACATTTTAAGGATCTCTGTTATCAGTTTTCAATACGTTTCAAGGATGCCAGCAAGATGAGATGTCAGGGCAATCACTGCCGCCTGCATCTTTAATTCTATTCTTTATGCCTTTTGGTTTTCTGGAGATCATTAGAATATAATTATTCGAGGCAGATCTGTGATATTTACGTTATATAAATACATTTATCTTTACATGGCTTCCCAGTTTGTCATGTTATATTTTGCCTCAATGTAAAAATGAACATATGCACAAAATGTAAGGCCGTACATTTTGTGCATTTGTTCACCAAATGATTATATTCTCTGTTTTCAGGCCACTGTCATCATGGAGGGTGGCAAGCTGAGTACTACCTTTCCCAACTATTACCACACCTCTGAGATTGTTGGAGGCAAGCTCATTGAGGTGAACAGATTTACTTTTAAACTTCTATGCTAACTCAAGGTGATATTTACAAATAACCAAGCACCCTGTCAGTACAATAGGAATATTGTGTGGGTTTGTAACAGATTGTGTTGTGCTAACATAAGTCTTTCTGTTCACAAAGACCTCAAAATCCGGCTCTGTAGTGCTGAAGAGAACCAGCAAGAAGATCTAACTGGGGACTGACCCTTGACTCTATTAAACACAACAGAGACCTGCAACTGATGAATAAACTATGTCTATGATATCACCAGAAATCTGCATTACTGTCATCACTGTTACATAATAAAGCAATATTTGAAGGTGGGGAGAGGGTCATTTTGAAAAAGTGGCTTAAAAGGATTGAATGGCAAATGTCTGCAATGTTGTTGACAAAATATACTATAAAAATAAAAAGTTGAGACTGAACAGCTGCACTGTCAATGATAGTAAAAAGCTGTAAAAACTATAAGCTTTTTATGGACCAGCTTTAAAAAGTAATGGAGCTGTCCTTGGCCTTTACCCACTTTTACAGAGTTTAATAAAATAGATAAGACCAAAGTTCATAATAACGTAAATATCATCAGATATGAAATTGTACTGGTCCACCAAAATGATGTAGGCATGTCAGTAAAGTACTAAATAAGGGAGATGTTTTTACAAGGGTACTTTAACAGGATACTTTACTAGAATACACTATATTACAAAAGTGGATTAAGGAGTTCTGTCTCTGTCTGTTTCTGTCCAAACCACGACAGGTCATATGTGACAAAAGGCTTTATTGTATGCCTTAAATTGAGAGCTACTAGTACTAATATTCTGTTGTGGTGTTCATCTTGCAGATGGGTTTAGTTTCCTGTCATGTCAACAAATCTCCAACCTGTTGATGTGATTGGTTTGTTTGGTGCCGACTCCAGTGTTATTTAAACAAAGTGGTAGTCGTTAATACCACTTATTCAGACAACTGTTAGGTTTTGTTTTATTGGGAGATACAGTATATCCATCGTAGGTTCAACTGGGTTTGTATGACAGGACCCTGTTCACAGGTCCTTTGTTTATTTGGGGGATTTCACAGCTCTGGTATGTTGCAATTGTACGATGTCACAAAAAAGATACACCTACTGTATAATGTGTAACTATTACTACATGTGGTACTCCTCATTTCCCCTTGTTTCCTTTTAGAAAGTTTAAAACCCTTTTTGCCTCTGTATCAGTATTCCTCATCCTAATTTTCTCAGGATTTGCAATATCCCATTTTTTGGTAACCAACCTGTAAGCAAACCATCTTAGTTTCAATCCTTTCCTTTCTTTGTGGCCTTCTACATCCATTACCAACAAGGCATTTTCATTCTTGTACCCATTCTTGTCTTTTCTCCATCTACCCTATTTCTCTGTGGCTCCCAGCCAAGCAAACAATCAGTTAATTAACCAGCTCGGTCCCAGGATCATTGTGGAAACTCTCTGAGGAGCACTGAAAAGGCTCTCATGTCTCTAAATTTACAGCTTCATTAAGTGGACTAGAGTAAGGTACGAATCTTTTTGAATAAAATTGCCGGACTACCTCAGCATGTGCGTGTGCGTGTCTGGCCTTGACTCGAGAGCTGGTGACTCAATAGCTCCCTAATGAAAACAAAATCTCTGTTTTTTGCCTTGGAGGTGGTGATTGTTTTGGTGTGATAATGAGACATGCCCACTTGCCAACGCAGAAGCAATCAAGATCTCACACTCCTGAAAAATTAGGGTTGGAAGGCAGCGTGCAAAGGTGTAATTTGACCATGTTTGTGTAGCACAGCGCTGGTGCAATCACTCTGCAATATCACTTCCTTTGTCCTCTCAGACAAACAGGCCTAATTGGCTATTTCCTTGTATACTAGTTCTGATTGGCCATTCTGCCCTTTTCTGATTGGTCTCCATCTTGGCACCCTGGATTGGAGAGGAAATTACTGCTTCAATAGTCTGTAGGATGGAAATAAAAATCTAACTTTTATTTCAAGCATTACATAACATACCTTAATGTTAGTAAGTTAGAAATGTTGCAGCTGCTGAGTACAACAACAGCAACAACACAGTTTTCTCATTAAAGTTTTCTGGAAGCGAATTGTTGGCTTTCTGCGAGTCTCATTTTGTATCTTTCCTGATGCAACTGTTTACAGACAGAATTAGTGTCAGGTGTGAATAACATGTGACCTAATTATTCAACTGAACTTCAACTGACTGTCTTTTAAGAAAGCAAATGAACTGCTTGTCGATACACTACTGAAGTGGTCAGCGTATGCTCAGTGCAATTAATAATTACTGTATTTTTACATGATACAGTGTTCTTAGTGTTCTGTGTAAATGAAGCTTTGTGAAATTGCTGTAATGACACAAACAGTTAAACAAAGGTTTGATGCACTAGGGATCTAGCAAACGTTTAAGTTTTAGATAATTCTATTGGAATACACAAAAAATGCTCATCATGAGAAATACAAAAATGATTTTAAACTCCTCCAAAGCTTAGTGAAGGACACAAGGCTACAACCTATTCTTACTAAAAGTAATACACAAATGAGTGAATGCACCACTATAATCAATGTACAATCAATGTTACAGAAATACTCAGAACTGCAGAAAAGGTTTAATTTATTTATAGCCGCTCTCAAATAACTGCGCAAACATTGTAAAAGTTGTATAAAGTGAGTAAAATAAATTTGAAAGTGCACTTTTCAACAACAACTAGTCTGCTGCTTTCTGCTGTCTACATGTTAATGGAGTTGCAGAGGCTGAGCTTATGCCCTATTGCGCAGCACCAGACCGCTCTCCAGGGGGACACTGCAAGTCTTTGTTCCCATGTCATGTCTTGCATTCTCCACAACTACCCTAGCTTCTTTACATGCCTGCTCTGTGGGCAATCTGGTCGGGCCAGCCTGCCAACTGGGGAGCCAAGAGTCCATCGAAACGTCCAGTCAGTCAGTAGTCCTTCCATTCATACAGGCAGCGGCTGACTCCTTGTACCCCTTTGGCCCAGAACAAGGCCTCTCTCTGGGGGACAGTAGTCAGCTTTGTTCCCTCCGTCATGCCTCACATTCCCCAGACCTGCCCTGGGTCCCCCCTGAAGGCATAGGGCATTGGGAGGAGCACTGGCCTCTCTACGCCCCCATTTCCAATTTTCCATCTGATATCATCGCTCTTTATCGCCCCCCCATCACCGCCTTTTAGAATGTTTCTCTCTTGCTTTTAACGCTGCTCTTTCTGCTCTTTCTTTCCATCAGTTTTTCATCGGGCCATAAAACTGACAACCTTGTCCACTGCAGCACTACGACACACTCAATTTTTCATTTCAACTAATTTGTGGTCAGACAGAAGACAAACGTGTGTACTGTTCTGTTATGGGTCTTTGGATTGATGAAATATTATTTGCTTGTGTTTTGCGAACTCAATAAATACCTTAAATTTAATGAAATTATTTTGTGCTCCCTTGATGTGTTTGAGATAATACTTATTTTGTCATTTTATGTAATTGGAACCTGTACAATAGCCAATTACTGTTACTGTTTTTATTAAGGTTATTATCATATTTGTAAATATTTGTTTATTTGTTATTTTTCCTTTTTTCCTTTATTTTTTATTCTTTCAGCAGCAGAAAACTTTTATGTGAAGAGCCTAATAACACAGCTATTTCTACCCGTTTGAACACAACAGTTTGTTCTGCCATACATTGTAGCTACAAACCTCTCAGTCTTTCACCTGAGATTATAGCATTTCAAGCGCTGTCCTCCCAGCTTACCTAGTTTTAGCTGCTTGCACAACACAAAACCTTTCTCCTGAGCCAGCGCTGTCTGTACCTACAGCCCACTTCTATTCAGACAGGAGAAGGGTGGGGGCGTAGGCCATAATTAAAGATGGCGGCCTTGCTGTCACACAATGGCTGTGCACAGTGAAAGCTTTTATTGCATGTATTTTTCTCAATAGGAGAGTGGGCAGTCTAGCCTCTGTGAGCATTTAATTGGTTTAACAGCTGGAGAGGAGGTTGGACAAGAAAGATGGATGAGGAAGACCCCAGGAGCGAAACAAAGACACAGGAAAAGTATTTCACAATTGCTGCGTCTGATGATTTTGATAACTGTATTAGAGTCTGACTAAGACCTTCCACAAATAAGTAGAAATTACAGAGGCATGTCACTTCCTTCGCATCTGCACAATGTGTTCATTAGCATGTATCCAAATTCTTATTAGCACTGTGTTGCGTTTGGATGAGCAGAATGGTGCCAGGCGTGGGCTCATTGGCATGTACTGCAACATTTCCCTGCAGCCTCATAGGATTAATATTATTGTAAAAAAAAAAAAAAAACATCCAGATTAAGGAAAAAGAAGCATATTGATGTTTTGGGAACACGTTATACCTCTTTTGTGTCTAACTGTGTGTGGATTCTGACAAGTGTCTTTGTCTGCTGGGAAATGGAGAGTGGGACAGAGCCTTGGGGCAAGGTGAGGCCATAGTGTTCCTGTGAGCTTTGGACTAATGGAGATACAGTGTTGTGTTGAGGCCCAACCCTCGGGGGCAGCACTGGGGATTAAAAATGTAATCCATGGCACATTAACACACGTGGCTTTAAAATTTCAAATGAAAGGTGTCAGTACTTATATTTCTGCATGTCTTTGTCTATATTCTGTCACTCTATGTATCCTTGTAAACATACCTTCTCTGTCTGCAATTTTATTTATTTATTTTAATTTTTTGGTGTAGACAATAATCCACAGATCTACAACCTGTTAATTAGCAGTATAAGAAAAAGAAGCCCTTTAATGGGAGTATAGTGGATTAACAAAATGAACTTATTTAAAAAGTCAAGCTGTATTTGCTTGTGGTTACATTATAAGAACCACATCAATCACACTCATTTGTTCATTAAACGTTGACTATGATGCATTTGCATTTTCCTGTAAAAGGACAAATGTCCAATGATTGTATAGCTGTCTCTAAAGTAGAACAAAGGTATTGCATTGAAAGCTAACTTTAACTCAGTACTTACCAAGCTAGCAGAAAACTTAAACCGCAAGGCACAGAAAGGGACAAGAAAGTTTTCATCCTCTTCTGCTTGTAACAGGTAAAAAAACAGTTTTACTCAAGTTTATGAATAAGCTTTTTTCCACTGTTAATTAGATTGATTGTACTTTCTTTTCTTTTGGCAGGAGATATACTCACTCTTATGTGTTAGCATCTGCGTTGGAGCACGTACTTGTTGTTATTGCCTTTACTACCCATGTACAACCATGTACAATGTCTATTACTCATGTTCTCCTCAAGAGGGCACAGTGCAGATAGGCTTTCACACAATGTACAACTCCAAAGTACAGCCTCCGGGGCGGTGCTGTCACCCTTCAACAGTAAACAATGCAATATACTCCACCATTTATCTCATGACTATAGCTGTGCCACATGATTTCATCAGACTGCTCTATCAGTCTTTGTTTTAAACTTTTTTCTTGTGAATGTGCTCTGATATCAGATATTTGATCATAAAAACCCATCGGAACAACCTCCATCTTTGTGGTAATATGCATATTGCAGCTTGCTGATGCATTGTGTTTGTTGTTGCAGCCCTGCACCGTGGACATGTGACACCTACACATAGATCTGCTTGGTTAGGTCATGCTCTTGTGTGGAAGTAAGATTGATGTCAAAACAGTTAAATATAGGCAGAGGGCTAACTGTGTGTGAATTGACTTGATCATCAATGTGTTACTGTAGAATAGAGGGCCACACCTGCACTGATTTTCTTTCTAATGGAAATCCTGAATATTAAAACTTAAAATGATTGCAAGTGCCAGTGGTTTAGGGGCCTTTCTGGGGAGTTTACATGTTCTGTTCTCCCTGTGCTTGGGTGGGTTTCCTCCAGGTACTCCAGTTTCCCCATCAATATCAAAAACATGCTCGGCTCCTCCTGGTATGGCTGACATCTGGGAATTTTCCCACAGAGATAGTAGAGGGATAATAAAAAAAAAAAAAGTCAGGTGGACTCTGTGTGGTACATACACAAAGTCATTATAAAAGGTTTTCTGTAAAACGAGGTACATTGGGAGCCACTATAGAGGGAAGGGTGGTAAAGATGTGTGTTGTGTTGATGAGGGACAAAAAATCTTATTTCACACCTCATTTCATTCACCGCCATGTTGTTGTGAGTCTGTGTCTTTAGAGTGCATTACATTAACTTAGATTCATTTGCAGAGACTTAACTTGACCCCACCAAGCTTCAACTTACCCTTTAACTATACAACCCCACTGAATGTGCTTGTGTGCGAGTGAGCCAATCCTTTAATTGCATTAGGCAACTGGAGCTGACACCTTGCACTTTTCACGCTATGTGTCATTAGTATGAGTGCAGTGCTTTATGAGTATTGTGACCTCACTGCAGCGACAATTATACTCACACATCGGCACAAATCCATCTCAGCCGGTCGCAACTCATCCATTCATCCATTGTGAATAAGAGTGGAAGGCATAAAAACACAATTTTGCACAGTCTTGCCTGATTGGATAATGGAGGTTTGTTTTTCTGGACAGAGAATATAGCTCAATGTTATGCACACAGCCATAAACAGAAAGGTGCATACTAAACCAATGTGTATACCTTTCTGTGATTAGTACCCTGTATCTGTTTTGCCACTAGGACTCTTAATAAAACAATATTAAAAGAGCAAAGTTGGTCCATAGTTTGATAAGCAATTCACATTCCTGGTACATTTTTAAACATGATTGAAATCATTAATAAAGCTTTTAATCACACTCGTTTCAGGTCTTGACCCATCTAAAATACTTGTTCTTCCAAAGACTGTTTATCTTTGAAGCCCTACCAATATTTAAAGTGTTGGAGAGGATCAAATTTTGATTAAAATATTGCTCATCAGAAGTCTGAATACGTCAGCTTGCAAAGGTAATGCAGCACTAAACACCTATTATTATTGCTGTCAAAAATCTATCATCAACATCTAAATAAAAAAACTGATTTCCTAACAGAGCTGTGCTTTTGTACCAACGGTTACTATATGAGTATAGATATCTGCCATGCAAGCAGAGGCTATGGGATGATAGCTATGCAGCAAATGCTTTTTGCATATGACACTATACTTGTCTGACTTTGTTTTCCACATGAAGACAAATTTCACAGTTTTGATTGCTTAATTTCTCTTTATGCTATCCTGGAAGAATGTGTTCGAATGTGTTTAAAATGCATATTCAATATGTTTTCACCTCACCTTTAAAAGGCTAGTACAAAAGTGCCCAAGTAGCCAATTAAGAAATTAAAGGAGTGTGTTTAAAATTTCCCACATTTCTTGGAAATATCTCAAAACATATTCTTGAGTAGCTAATTCCAGGAAAGAACAGAAATTTAAGTGAAGCTTAAGCTGTCTGGATTCACTTCTGGTTTCTGTGCTCTGTCTATGGCCCTGTCCCAATATCCGCACTTGTGCCCTTGTGTACCTCAGTTGCGCGTTCTCGCTGATGGGTGTCCCATTTCTCCGGAGTGGTTTGACGACAGGGTCACAGTCTCCATCCTAACTGGGCATGATGTGGGCGTGACTAAACCAGGTTTGGCAGATGTACACCTGTCTTCAATTCCACCTTCATCCACTGCATTATAGTCTGTTGTTCTGCTACCAGTTAGTGAACCTTGGCTCAGCTCCTGTTTTTGATGGTTTTCCTATTTCTTGACATACCTTGTTTATGTTCCTGTGTTCTGTTTTGTGGGTGCTAGTGGAACTGTGACAGAAGCATGATATTTTATTATTAAAATGATTAGAATACAGATTGTATGAAACTCAGTATTCAAATATTACTGTAAAACCCTATTATACTTGTACTAAAGCATACAGTACCATACTGACCTGAAAAGTGCTCTTTGGTAGATTCTCTGTGAGGTGAGCCCCTGATAAGTCTTATTGATGGTGACAAGTATCTTGGCTCAACCAATTCCTGCTCCAACCAAGTGCCTTTCTGTAGAATTATCAGTTTTGCAGCATCCGCAACCATTAATCATTCAAAATATTGAGCATCAAACTGATTACAGCCCCATCAAATAAACATGAGAATGATTGTGATTATGAAGCAACACTGCTCAGATAGGCCGCACATGTTTTCAACTTTTAAGAATAACCTTTTCAGTATTTGTAATAAGAGCTTCCAGGGCCCACTTTCCTTTCCTTTAGAAAAGTCCATTTCTTTAGACGAACCTTCCCAATCTGTTCTTTGTTAGCACCTTCTTTCTCCCCCTACTGCTTTTCCTAATAGTGCCTCTCTTTCTCCACAGTTTGTTTTTCAGCCCTTTTCTCTCACTGGACGTCCCACTGGGGGCCTGAGAGTGCCCACAAAGACCCAATGACCAGAGAAAAGAGCTGCAAACAGAGAAAAGAGAGAAAAGAGATGGGGGCAAAACAGAGGGTGAGAGGTCGCACTGGAGAAGAGACACAGAATAAGAGACCAGAGAAAGAGCAAGAGGAAGACTTAAGAAGATGGAGGATACGCAGAAGGGTGATGCAAATAAAAGGCAGAGTGAGAAAAAAATCAATGTGGAGAAAACCACCCTGTAGTCCCAAACACCTCAATCCCTATTGGCAATAAGCTAGTTGACTTTTGAATGCAATTAAAATAGCTAATACAAGGCCAAATTTAGTATTTAATGATTCAATTTTATGCATGTTTTTTGTTATAGCAAATGGATCTTTTTTGCCCTTACAAAGAGCCAGCTATTAGCCGAGGCATGGTAATGTATGCCATTTGAGTCATAATACCCTTTTTGTTCTACTCTATTTTCATTCAAGCTGGTCTTTCTTGTCCATACGTGACCAATTTTTCTACAATATTGGCCATATACATTGACTGTTGACCAATACATTATAAACATAAATCCATGTACATATCATCTTCTCATAAACAGTCCCAAGACATTTTTACTAGTCTTTTTCAACAAATCTTTTCAACTTCTCTAGATAACGGTTTTGTCTTCTGATTGCACCATATATCCTTGCTTCTTGAGTCAACTAATATTCAAAGAGTCAGTGTTTGTGGTACACTCACTTGACGCACTGTGGGAAACTTTGAGCCCTCTGTGTGGAAGTCGTATGTTCAGACACCACTTCAAAATGCTCACCACAGCCTTTGGTGCACTATAATGATGAGGGGGTTATTTTGGACACAACCATAGAAGTAGAAGGAGGCAGGATAATGAAGAAGAAGACAAAGATGCAAGAAAGCCGGATAGAGAGAAGCTGAGATTGAAAGAGCTATTGGATTTGACACAAACAAGAGCATCCAGCAGAGTAGAAAGGTGCAGAGAGAAAAGGGGAAGAGACAGACTTGATGAAAAGAAATCAAGCTTTGGAAGGAGAAAAGGGACGTGTTGCCTGGAGGCGCCTTTGTGAGAGTGTTAGGGGCTGGAGGGTCATAAGTAGCTGCTAAAAGGCTTGTGCCACCTCTGCAGAGGAGAATGTCTCATCAGCTGGATCTATGTGCAATTTGGACAGGAAGTGTTTTCAGCAGGGCTTGTGTTTTAGCAAGAAGTCGGCTGCCTTCTTGGCAAATACACACACAAACTGTCTAGTCAGTCCACAGCATGCCCACACTTTGGTCTGCATCATCACCTCAGTGTCACTGCTCACACTCACAGCTTTCTGTCAAAGACAGTGGACTGCAGAGACTCTCTATAAAGGTGGTTCTATTACCAAGGTGACATGATTAACAAAAATGATCACCTCCTTGTGCATCATTGCGTGTTAGTTAAAGTGTTGTCTGCCCCAGGTGTGAGTGTGTGTGTGAATGGGGTGAATGGAAGCACGATGTAAAGCACTTTGGTACAAAAAAGCACTATATAAATGCACACCATTTACCATTTATTTGGTGCTTTGGTACTTTTCACAGTAAGCGTGTTCACAATAGTGACATCTTTTCCAGTGCCATCAGACTACGGTCTTAGCTCGTAAAAGACAGTTGTTTTATTAGGTTTCAGTTGTTATAGTATATGCCATAAATTATTGTAGAAGATATTGTGCTTCTCTTATGCAAGTATCAAAAAATTTACAGCATTCTTACAAAAGTCTTATTTATAATTGACAGACTGACAGCACCACCACTTATTTAAATGTTTATGTATTTTTCTAAATCAACATTTACAATACATATGGCTTTGGTTTTCATACAACACAGGAGAATAATTTTCTTTGCTATAGATTATTATTATTTACAGTCTTGCTTCTTTTGTCTGTTTGTCTGTTTTCATGAACACTGACCATGTGAGAGCACAGTAAATATTAAAAGTTAACAAAAAAAGGGCTTTTCATTAATCAGACAAAGCTAAAGTCAGTAACACTGGCAAACTCAGTGCCATGAATGAGGAACCTTGATGAAATTGGATGTCAACAACACCTGTGTATCATGGTATTTATTGAATTTTCTTTTATAAAATATCCAAAGAGGAACACAATGTCCTTCATACTGTGTGCACTACATGCCCCGCTAAAGAAAGTTTTTTTGTAGCCTACCCCATGTTATTTTCATATTAACCAAGTCTCTTTACAGCAACCAAGGATCCCCCAGCCTATAAGAAAAATACATTTGCTCTCACTTGTGTATTGGCTGACCTTCTACAATGTTCAATTCAGCACACTGTCAATCTCCTTTCTAAGAGATTAACATTTTAGTCCAAATAACAATATCTACATTTAAAAGATATGAAATGTCCAATCTTACTAATGCTTATATAAACCATCTTTTAAAAGTTATCTGCATTAGAAATAGTCTTCACTGCCATTTTAAACAGACATCATGGATCACCATGTCAAGGAACTTTTCATGCAAATAGTATTTTCAGAATTTGCAGCTTTTATTTTTGTGACGCAGAAGAGGAGAACAGAAGCAGATAAATGCATTTGATTAAAGTGGTTGGTGACAAGTGCAACAAAAGAATAAAAGAAATATTGAATGGTGAATATTTGCTTCATTATGCTGATGACATGTGTGTTTTTGAACTGTCAGTGCTATAGTTACTAGATTTCATGATAGAAGTTGTGTGTCTGAGAGGCTCAAGGCCAAAACACACAATGACAGATAACAATGATGTAGCATTGTTAAAGTGAGCACAAGCAAAACCCTGACAAGATCAGGTATTCTGTATACAATCCATATAGTTTACGTGTTTGCCTCTGTCTGCTCTTTTGTCTGCTTCATAGTCCATATTTTTTTATTGTAATAGTATACACAAAATGTATGTTTTTGTTTTGTTGTCTCACTTAAACAAACAGGATCAGTGGCCATCGGAGGGACCATATTCTTTTTTTTTTTCCACTCCTCATTTAGAATTTCTAATTTGGAGCTAGACATTTGATGACGTTCCATATCCTTTATTTTTTTATTATATATTAGCATACATTTTTTGAAAATTTTCGAACAAACAAAATAAGAGTAGATGAACAAACACTGCTCAGCCCAGTCCAAGGAAACAAGAAAGAAAAACACCTCCCACAAGCCTACACTTCCATGAACTGTTCCTTTTGGAGTGCAGCAGGTCAAGTATTCCAAGGGGAAAGCTCCATGACAAGTTTGTGCCAGTTAGATTTGGAGGGAGGTTCGTCACTAGACTGGAAAATGTTCTTTTGTGCAGCATGTGTGAGGATGTCATATAATCTGTTGGAGCCTGAACCAACATTTCTGTCTCTATATTGCCCAAAAGCAAAGACACAGGATCCAGATCCAAAGCCACGCCAAATATTTTTTTTTCCATATCCTTTCTAACCTCAACATTCTTTTGTTTTTGGGATTACAGAATTACACACATTGAAATGTGATATGGAAAATTTGCTAAGAAATGTTTTGTTTAGCAGTAAATATATCTCATCTTTATAATGACCTAGTTTAGTATATATTGCTGTGATATTATTTTTGGGGGGAAATCCTTACCAAAATGCAATGTTTTCTTGTAGTACAGGTAGTGACCACTGGAAGAACTGCCAACACACTGACTGGGCAAACCATTATCAATGGGTTTAGATATTTTTTTTCAAAAATGATACATGAATTTGACTGCAATGTCTATATTATTTCCAGAGTAATAAGTTGTTTGTGCACAGACAAATGATGCTTTTTGGCCCACACAGTGCCTCACTATACAACAAAGTGTTTTCTTTTTTCTTTTTTTTCTTCAGACACACCACAGGCCACTGACTGCATGCTGTCTTAGTATCACTACCCTTTAGTGCACCTCCCTGCTCTACGTAATAGTGAGAGGAATTATACAAAATGGTTTTGGAGTCAGCAGAGAAAAATATGGGGAAGTGAGGGGCTAATACCAAGAAAAGAAAGACTGAATAGGGAGAGCCAGAAAGAGTGATTGCCTATTGACTTGATGAAAGTGAGGATGCATCATTATATAATTGTAAATCCTAGAAAGATGGGGTGTAATAGGGCCCTGCCTTCTCTTGATGCTACTCAGGTAATTCATCCCTCTCTCTTTCCACCCCTTCTTTCACCCTGTCACCCATCAATCTTTTTCCAATTACCTGCTCTGTCTATCCACAAATCCATCATAATCATTTCCATGGTAACGGGTTGCATCCTCCATTGGCTCTGGTCTATTGTTCAACATAAGTGCACGCCAAAAAGCAGTCTTTCAAGTAATATCTCTCCAATGTGTCCAAAGAGTCAACTTCAAAGGGGATTGTCTGTTTATTATCAGCCATGGCATTCATTTGTCAGACATTTTATTAGCCATTTTCTGTCTTTATCCTAAACTGGGTAATAGTTTTCTCATGCACAGTTGTCAATTCAAATGCAACATCAGAACTGGCTCTAAAAGGTCAGTGAACAATGGTATATGCTGTTTGTAAAAAAAACAATAAGAAGCAAATTTCTATTAAAGTATTATTGCATTTAACGTAATAGAATACACATCACTTCTTACTAAGACACCAACCTACATCACCCTTCTTCCAATAACTTATTTTTGCTTTTTATTAGAAAAAAATACTTCCAGTTATATGTTGCTGCCTTCAATAAGATTAGAAATGTAGCAACAGACATCAAACCTTATACAAACGGTCACATTTTGATCTGAATTGCAGTGAGTGTGTATTGAACAGTCACATCTCAATGACGTCTCACCTCAATGTAAATTTGAGGTTGCTGTTTGTAGATTAAAGGGAAAGACACTATCAACCCAGGTGATAAACGGGACACATTGTGATCCAAGTTTCTTTGGGTATCAATATAAGTGACCTTTAGTTTTCACTTAAGCTTGATTTAGAGTTTAGAAAAATAAACAGTGATGTAGAACAAAGAGTGATTTAGTCTATGTAAAAGCAGATACACACAAACATGTCTAGTCTTGTGTGGGTCCACAGCTGCTTGACTGTCTGTCACTGGTGAGCTATCTCATTCACACCAATACGTCAGCATGCATAGAACACAAGCAAATAGACACAAACCATAAGCAGCAGTGTTTTGGCCTTATTCTGACTACCTATTTTCTGCAAAAACATTAGCTACAAAAAGCATGTTTTTTAACTGCACATATTTAAAGTGTACTGCATTTGTAAGTCTTTGGCACACACCAAACTCTGAGTGCCGCTGCTCGAATGGATGTTTATTTGCTCTTCTCAAGGTAATTGATATGTATAGGACACATAATGGTGTAAATTAAATTTGCAAAACACTAGCTTATTGTTATTTATTAGTGTGAGCAGGGGTCATTATCACCTCCAATGTAAATGCGCACATGTGGAAGACTTTGTTGTTTCAAAGGAAAGTGTGGTTTAAGTTGGCTTTGAAGTGAAAGCATTTGAAAACAATCTTAAATTGAGCATATTTTGATCTGTATGTCTGTTGTAAATTGAATAGATTGACAGAAAGAATTGTTAATGTTTATTTTAAATGCCCATTCCCCTTTAGATTGAGTCTACACTGTGTCATGAGTAATTGAGCTGGTCTGTGGCTCACATGCCATGCTGATGAGAAAGAGGAGTGTTTTGTTATTGTGAGGCTCAGTGACGTGTAACATCCTCCAGCAGCCATCAATCAGTACCCACACCCCCTTCTTCTCTCTCTCCTCGTGTCTGCTCGGCTTCATCAAGTCAGCAGCAAAGCACAGGAGGTTCAGTAATTTGACTTAAAGAACAAAAGTCTGCCTTTGAACCAAAAAGGTTGTATTATTGAGACATCGAAAGGGTAGTGTATAATACAAAGCTCAGTGGATGATGTAAAAATGTGCATACAATCAATAGGCTCATTATAATGGTACAAATATAGTCATACAAAGATGGTTATTAAGTTGATTAAAATTGTTACAGAGACAAATGTTATTGTAGTTTTGTGGACTTTTTCAGGACTATACTAACCGTGTTTTCTTCTTAGATATTTTTTTTTTGTCTTTAATTGATAGGACAGAGGGGAATTACATTAGACAAATGACCCTGCGTAAATGGCATCCGCTCCACCAAGTGAACTACCAGGGCATCCCAACTGTGTTTTTAATTGTTCTTTGGACTCCCTTTTCTATAACTCTCTCTATACATATTTGTGTTGGTGTAATGTGTGACAGAGAATCATTTCATTAGTTAAATTGTAGTTAAAACAATCAAACCTATAGTGCCAATGAAAACCACATATCAATGCTTTCTCTTGTTTGTAACATTATCTATATGTGAACAAACAACAAAACAGTTATATTCTAAAATTAATACTATTACTTATACTAAGATCTAATATTTAAGGAAATAAAGAAAAAAATCTAATCTAATTGGAATCATGCCAAAAGATTTATGTTTAGTGATTAAAATCAGAATCATATTAAGACTTTGGCACTTGAATTGCTTTAGTTTATGTCTCATTTTTATGCTGAACATTCCTGCAAATAAATACATCAAATATGCTAATGGTACGCAAATTGCCATTTTATTTTGAAGTGCGTGACCGGATGTTAGAGCTGATATCCCGTGTGTTTGAACCTGGCGGCGCTGTGTCTCTGTGTATGTGCGCGCGCGTGTGAGCGTCGTTGGCTTCCTGCTGCTGCTCAGTCCGCACAGCGTCCGTCTAGTCAGTGTTGAACGGCTCGCCATGGCGGAAGGACGTAGAGAACATCCCCATCCCCTCCTCTCCTCGCCGCCGGCCAGCAAGCGACCCTGTCTGCGCCCAGCTCCGCGAGGTCCCGGACCTGGGCCGGGCCACGGCAGCGGCTCACCGAGCTCCAGGTATCGTTCTCCGGAGTCTCTACTGGACTGCGCCGCGAAGGCAGTAGCGGAGAAGTGGGCCTTCGAAAGAGTAGAGGAGCGCTTTGAGCGGATCCCGGAGCCCGTACAGCGCCGCATAGTCTACTGGTCTTTCCCCCGGAACGAAAAGGAGATATGCATGTACTCATCGTTTCAGTGTCGAGTTGCCGGCGAAGATGTTTCGTCGGCGGCTACAAGCGGAACTGGGACTACGGCGTCCGGGGCTACAACCTCCGGTGGTGGCGGAGGATCAACCCCCGGTACGACAGCCACCACGGGGACAGCCGGGACGGTGGGAACCGGAGACGGGCTGCCTTTTCGTCGCGGAATCAGGCTACTTGAAACTGGCTGTGTGGAAAACGTTTTACAAGTCGGTAAGTGTAAAGGTTGGAGCTTTTTAAGCTTTAACACGGAATGTGTGATCCCCCCGCCGCTGCTGGACCTTCACTGGGAATGATTGATGGAAGTTTTCCTTGCCGTCGTGGAAAGTATGCAAAGCGTCTATCTTCGCGACAGATAAAGCAACATCTGACTTCCCGTGTCTTTTCGTGAACTAGTTTTCCAGTAAAACATTTTCTGACGAATTCTATTGCATAAATTGACCTCTTGGCGAAAAGGGAAGCGAAGATAAGCCTTGCTAGCGTGGTCGACCAGCTGCTGTTTAAAAATTAAAGGGCTTCTATTGTACCTGTTCGTTACTGGGTATTGCTTTTTGCTTGCTTTCACGACAAACCCACAAACGTGAAGCAAAGTGTTTTCAAGCCGACGTTAGGTGTTTTTCCGGGGTTTGTGCTCGACAGGCAAAGCTGGCTTGAGCCGAACTCCGGAGAGGAGCAGGGGGAGGCGCGGAGGAGGCAGGCTGACGGACGCGGATACAATAAGACCCTGCGATGCAGCGTCGGGGCATTATTTCTGTTTGTCTGCGTTCCCTGTTGGAAAACTCGTTGTTTCTCATCTCAACATTAGTTGAGAGGGGCTTAGGCAAAGAACAAAGGCAATTATTGGGTCTCTTATTATGATTAATCCAACGTTAATCCGAAAAAATCCTTCCTCTGCGTTTTTATTTATTTGGTGCTACTGGTTGGACTGGACAAAGAGCGTAGTCGCCACCGGCTTGGAAAATACACATGTAGTGTTTATGCCGCGGTTTAGAACTTAATTCTATTTCCACTGCACAAAACATAAATTTGTTTTATTAGTTCGTTTGACCGAAGCTTCGCAGTGCCTTGCCACACAAAAGGCTTCCAGTTGGAATGATCGATAAGCTTCTCGCATTTCCAGCTCTGCAGCGAGGGGCTGTTTCCAAACAAAGGGCCATTCCGCAAAGCTCCATCTTCACTCACATTCTCATTAGATTCGGACTCACAGCCACAGAATGAGCACATACACCAGGCAAATTGATGAAACGAAACCAATGGTTAGTCAAAAAAGCAGATTTTATAGTAACCGTGAGGATTTTTCTAAGACCAGATGGTAGCGAGAGCCACTGGAGCTTGTCTGGGGTTTCATGTTGCTCCAAGGTATCGAGGGAATAGCAGAAAACTGTGGCTGGTGCCTTTTCAGTGAGACTGCTGGATCTAATTGCATCTTATAACTGCTCATTGATTCCAGCCCATAACTAAACGAAATGTGAGACTGATGAATATTAAAGCGTGTAGGACTGCTCACAGTCAAGTAAGTTTAGCAAGTCTCTCTGCAACTTACAGCTGCGCTCTCACCCAGTCAAGTTTGGGAAGCCAGGTTTCTGTCAGTTTTACACACTAGTGCTGTACAGACAGGATTTTTGTTAACCACAATCTGAGTTAAATGAGCTTGAGTAGTGTTAAAGTGGTGGCCTACATTTAACACTTCCTGCCATTGCTCATTGTCTTGGTATTTGACTTGCAGCATGGAACCTGCTCTTTGTTATCACAAAGCCAATTACTTTTGTCAAACTTTAGCCAACATTTTAAAGCAAACACTCCAGTCTTACCTGCCTCACCTGGAAACTGTTTCAATTTCCCCCAAGGTCAGTCATAACAGGCGCCCAAAAGGTTTTGTCTTTCTGTCAACATAACACAACACGGGCTGAATAGCAGTGTGACACCAAGATAAGATTTGGCTTGTTCTTCACTTTGCAAATCCTGGGAACCGGTTACTGAGAAAGGTTTACTTACTGCCTTAACAGAAGAACAATTGCTTTTCGTGCTTGCTTTCCATAAGATTCGGCAACCAAGCACTCTCTCACACACAATACAGTCATTAATGATCGTGTTACAAACCTGTAAATGACAGTCTTAGGATTGCGTTCGCCTGACATAATAATAATAATATAGTCGCCACTTCGCTGAGCAGCAGTACTTGTTTTTAGGAAAGCGAGATGGCTTATGTACTTTGTAATAGGAACTCACTGGGAAGACTGGGCTGCGTGCTGGCACATGCATGCTGATGATCATCTCTATAGTTTTAAAGAGTTCCATCACAACTAATACACATATGAGTACAGGTTATAGCATCCAACCTCTTTAAAGTAACAGCTCTACAGTTCGGTCTTTAATAGATGTAAAATCATATAATAATTTGAGATTTTATTGCCCAGTCTTTAAACATCTTCCACTTGTTTTGTCCTGGTTAATCACAATTAGTAGGCCTAGAGTGAGATCTGAACCGACTTTTGTTTTTCTCCCAGGTAATTACCAGTGGTGCCAAGGGAGGGCTAACTTGGCAATCTTTTTTTTTTTCTCCTGCTGCAGGACAGGATATTTCCGGTGTCCATGTCACCAAAAGTTGAAGTTTATGTTGGTGTGAGAAGATCAGAGGCTGTCTGTTAGCGTCTGTTAGTGTCTTGAATGTTATAGGGGTATGTGACCCATGTTGGTAGGTCTATTGGTTTGCCACTGCCTTATAAAGTCCTTAGAGAGTAGGAGGAAGGAATAGAAGTAGGAGAAGGGGGTTTCTTTAGCTTTGAGTCAAGCTTTAGGATTATCAGGTCATGCTTTGTTACCCAGCTGTAGAAAATGCCCTCTTGTTCACATAAGGGAGGGGGTTGAGTGTACATATGTGTATGTGTTCTGTCCTAATCTTCACAACATGACATAAAGCTGTAAAGTGTCCCTGTTGCCTTTTGTAAGCAGCAGCAACTTTGACAAAGTGAGGCCTCAAAGTTGCACAGGCTTAAGGCAAACTGAAAGATGACTTGTTTTTACTGGTTTTGATACGGACAGTAGACCTAAATGGGCTCTATCATGACTGTGCTTAGATGTGTCAGGGAGGAGCTGATATTACTTCATGTCTAATTTCCTGGCAGAATGGCCTTAGGGTTTCTTGTTGTGGAAAAGCTTGCGAGCCTCTCTGGTGTAAAAGCGTTCTTCAGTTTCTCAACAAAGACAGAAGGTGACTGTGAGGTCATCATCGCTTGCCTCATCTCCCATCTTCCTCAAGTCCCAGGACTGAGACTGATCGGGCTGCTCACTTTTCATCTTGCAGTCCATCTCTCTGCCCTGTCTATTTATGTACCGTGACTTGTTTTTTTAATATATATTTTTCTTACTTGCCTGCATTTTGCTTTCATGTTCTTTAATGTTTCTCACACATCTCTGTTTCTGTAACTTGCATCAGTAAAGGATGACTTGCGCTTTAATCATATTCTGTCTGTAGGTTTAGTATAGATTTTCTTTTTCGGGTGCTACTCTTCTTGAAAGTTAATGCAGCTTCTGGTTGAGGGAGTGTTTTAACAGAAGAAGTGGGGGGCAGCTGGAAAGAGCCGGTTTTGACTCCGCTGAGTAAGAAAGAGGCCAGACAGTTGTCAGCGACACCTCTTGTGTGTCGTTTCCAGACTTGAGGATGTCGGCTCATACATGTGCTTCTCGGCAGCCGTGAGTAAGAGGATGGGCGTTACCCTTTCCGCTTTTGGTTCTTTCAGATATTGTGAATTTGTGAATTTATAATTTAAACTACTCTTGGCACACACATAAACACCCAATCAGTCTAATTAATTCCAGCCCCTGCAGTTAAAAAGGAAATTGGTAAAACAAATCACCTCTACACTCCTGGCTCTCTTGTGAAGGATGAGGACACTAGGGGGATGCTCTGTTTTATTCATCAAAGGGTGTACCACCTGTACACATGTATATGAAAGCGCATAAAGGCTGATTATATAAATATATTAATCAGAAGGGCTTGTTTGAAGGCTTACAGCAGCTGGGAGTGAGAGTAACATCTGTACATTTGAGAAACAAGAGAAAGTGCTAATCCATTTTTCCCTTTAGTGGTCTTACTGAGACCACTAAAGTAAAAAGTTTTTTTTACTTCAGACCTGTTTCTCTTTTGTTTGGAAAGCAAAAATGTTACTCTTTTAGCATCCGTACTAAAACAACACTTTACCCATTTCCAATTTGTGTCCCAAGGATGTGGATGCATTATCAAATAGTCACATTTAACTGTCTCTGTTTTATGACGTCATGTCCTGTTCGTTTATGTCCATTTTCAGAGCGATTACCCTTGAGCAACTATCGGTGTAATTAATGGTATTCTTGTCCTTTTTGGTTTTTTTAGCCCGTGCTATTCAGTTATTGCACACTTCCAGACCTGTTTTTTTATTGTTGTACCACATTTGGCCATGTGCATTTTTCCAAGACAAAGTTGCGTAACAAATGTTGGGGAGAGAAATAGGCAGATATGTAGGGAGGTGGGTATTCGTATTGCAAAATACACAAAATTCAACTTTGTCCATGGTCAGGTGTTTTGCTTTCCATCTGTAAACTCATTGAACTTTTCTTTATTTAATCTAATCTAATAACTCATCTCATGTGGGATTTAGTGACATGTTTGCATTTAAATTAAAGCAGTGCCTGTGGCATTGAACAGTGTGTTAGGGGAAACCCATGACTGAAGTGAGGTGGAAACCGTTTCAGGACAGGTAACATTGTTCCCAAAAAGAGGAAAATAAAGATAAAATTCCCAAATAATTCCATTCTATGGTTGTCTGTTTTGGTCTTGGGAGTCTTATTTGTTTCAGGGCTAAAAAAGTTAACATAATTGGATTTTTGTGTGTTAACGCATGGAAATTGGATGAACTTGTCAGTGTCTGATTCTTTCATCACTTTTTTTTCATCACATGGCTTTCTTTCAGCTAGCACTGCTTCTGACCCCTAATTTTAGTCTCATAATTTTAGCCCAGGAACATTTTTTCTTACCTTTTTTAAGAGCTCTAGCAAAGCTATTGATTACTTGATGGTTGGATAGAACTCATTCGAGCATTACATGTGTCCAAGGTGCACCATTTGTGCACGTCTCTTTTTTTTCATCAGCTACAGGCATTTTAGGAAGCCTTGAAGCTTAAAGTGAATAGTTGGGGGAGATTACTGAACCAAATGTTGATGATAATGTTGCCTGGACTCTGTTGCAGACCGTGGGTGGAGACGTCCCAGCGCGCAGGCAGCTCCCTTTAGGCCAAGCTAATTGCCTGCAGCTTATAGCTTGATTTAGCGTGGCATTGATCTTCTCTTCTGACTTTTGGCATGAAAGAGAACAAGCACTTTTCCCAAAACGCTCAACTTAGAGGCACTTAATTATTTTTGATGGGATATATCTGTTTTGGACTGCCCCTGTCTTTGTCTCTTTGTAAGCTAGGAGAGAACTCTAGGAGATTTTAAAGACATCCAGTGACAGTATTATTATTTTTATTATTATTACTATACAGTATTTTAGGTATAGTATAATTTTACATTTTATGCTGTTTGATATTATAAAGCACCATAACTTTGCACACGTACACAAAATAGATAATATCAATGGAGAAGGACCTCTAATGAAATGGGATTCTTTAAGTTGCATGTTTGTATCTCTTTCCTGTTTTTTGCCTCTCAATGAAAACCTTCTTTCTCTTCCCATAATGCCTTGCGTTATTGTGACACAGAACGCCTCTTGATCTTTATGCAGAGGCTTTCCAGCTTTCCTTTGAATGCAGTAAATCTGGCTCTGATTGTGTCGCTCATCTCGGCTGGAAATGGGCAGTTGCAGATCACAGATATCAAGCAGACCTCAATGCTCGTCACTCTTTTGAACACACACACACACACACACACACACACACACGTACGCACACTTGTGTATTGCAGCGAGTGAATACTTTCTTGTTTCCTCAGTGCTATTACTACCAGCCCCGCAGACGAGGCCCCAAGGCAGACTATTGTATTCCAGATGACCATTACTGCTGCATTAGAAACTATTTCCATACATTTGCTTGGCTTTGATCTCAGCCGTCAACAGCCGCACTCTTCTTGCACACCCCTGCTTCTTCACTCTTTTACATTTACTTGTTCTTCCTGAGCACTAATGACCTCTACAAGTGATTTGAACTTAGTCATTGCAAGGTTTTATCTCTGTCCACTCATTTTTCTTTTTAACGCTTGCCTTATGCTTTTATCGCCATCATTCCCTTTACCCCGATTGTACAGATAAGGCTCTAAAGGAAGCACTTAGCTCCTACCTAAACTATGAATAATTATATCACTTAGAGACCCAGCACCCAATTATGGTTATTCAGGTTGTCAGTGTGCATTAGGAAATTGGCCATGGCCTCCTGTATTGCTTGTGGGTTTGAGTCATTCTTTGTGAATCTTAGCACATTGCTTCTTAACCCTTTAAAGATCTATTCAAATAAATGGGAATAAAAGCTCTAGCGTTTAGATAAAGCATTAAATCAGAGCTGATATTGTGGGCTTAATTTGAGCTCATCTCAGTTTCATACTTAAACCATAGAGTTGATTAAAGGCCAAGGGTCCAAGTTTCTCATTGTTTCTTTACACCTTTTGTAAGGCTACTTAGTGGCATGTCTGTAGTTGTATGTTTTAGCTATGTCTCATTTCTGGCATTGTTCTTTTCCATTATTTTGAGAGTATTTTGCTATCAGTCTACCTCCTGCTCAAAACCGCATTCTGTGAGTTTCAACAGTATCAAACCTGCCTGTGGCCCATTAGGCTGCACTCTCGTCAACAAATGAATGTCAATATGCCTGCAGGAGGCGAGCATGAAGTATGGGGCATAGTCTGGATGAGCGCTTTGAGGGGGTGAGATCATGGGAAGGAGGTGTGAGGCGCAGGAAGAAGACAAGGATTAAAACGTAGAGGTATATAACCAACCTGTCACCTTTGCTTCTTCCCTTCCCCCATTCACCCAGGCACACACTCTGCAATCACCCAAAGAGCCAAAGGGGAAGGAGGGCTCTCATTAGGCTCCCAGCAGTCCATCACACACCAGGGGGAGAGAAGGGGAGAGGTTGGGGCGGAGGGATGGGGGATGCCCCGAGAAAAGCGGGAGCAGACAGAAGAATGAAGCCGAATTGATAGGAGCAGTCAAGTGCAGCCACACAAGCACTAGCAATATGCAACGTGATTAATGCGGTCAACAGGCGTGAGAATCGGTGCGGTCAAGACCCCTCACCCCTCTAACACACACACACACACACACACACACTAAGGTTGCTCTGGGCATTAATGTTTGTGGGTCCCCGTGGCCTGCTTTCAGCTGGTCACGCATACACCCCCCAACAAGCACCATCCTCGCACCCAAACAAAGATGGTGGATGCAGGCCCACTTAAGGATGTGTGTATCCTATCCTTGAAAATCTTACTTTGAAAATCAATGTAGAAAAAATTGTACAGCTAGAATATAAAGTAGAAGCCTGTTTCTTAATAATTGTCTGTCTTGACCTTGTCTGTTAAAAGACTTTAAATACGTTTGGCCTACCTTGATTTGTGTATTGCTTTTTTTCTTTTTTGATTTTAAAGTCTAATTTTCACCTAGTTAAATTATGCCTCAAAAAGGGGAGTACACTAAGCACTTTTTCTGCTACAGCAGCAGAACGGCAATCTTTATGTGTGTGTGCGTGTGTGTGTGTGTGTGTGTGTGTGTGTGTGTGTGTAAATCAGTGTTCAAAGTGTTGAGTGTTATCAGTGGGATGAAACACCCCACTGTAACAATAGGATTAAAGCTTTGTGTTTGAACCAAGCAATTAAATTGAATCTTATCTCATCTGCTTCAAGCGCCAAGCCGCACTTCATATATATGTTTTTCATCTTTAGGTTGACACTGCTGATGGAGTGAGTGGTCAACCAGTCTCTAATTGGCTGTCTCAGTGCAGCTTCCCTTATGCCTCATCAAGTACAGTTAAAGTCATTATATTTTCACTATTAAGACTCTTACTTGTCTCCTTTCAGAGCGCATAGATGCAGAAGAACAAGTGTGAAAGCAAGTGTTGTACCAGTGGGGGGTTGCAGTGTGACTGAAAAGGTTTTGTCAGGATAATTCATAGTGATTGGAGTCTCTTTAGTGCTGTGCTAAGAGCCTGACCTGCTTGACATGTGCTCTTTGTCCTCCATACTCAGGTTTTACTTCTTGCATGATACATGATACAACATATTCAGTGACACATCTCCCTAATACGCAGTACGTCAAATTTCTATAACGGAAAAGTTTCCCATCAAACTGAATGCCAGACACCCAGCACCTGATTGCAGTGAGTCTTTTTGGAGTTAGTCCCAGAGCTGACAGATTGTTTTACAGTGACCTGAGCTGGCTGCTCTAATGCTGATGGGCTTTTGGTGAAAGAAATGATTCCATGCAATCTGAGTCCAGCTGTTTGGCCTTTTTAAGAAAAAAAAGGGCAAAAATATTGTGAGTTGGCTTTGTTTTTGAGCCATTCTCACACACTACATATTGTAAGTATTTTATCAAATTATTTCCATGTGGAGTTTTGGGCACAACAAAACAAACATTGCTGTCTACCATATAGCTACATAACTGCCATTATTACATTAACATAAAAATGTTATTAAATCTTAGTCAAATTGATGGCACAATAAAGAGAACCATTTTTTGATGCCTAGATGAAACATTGGTATATTTTTGGGCAGACTACAAGCCTAGTCTCCACAGTAACAACCATTTAAAAAATTGCTTCATAAGGAACACTTGGCCTATTTGGAACATTCCTAATACCGTGGTCAGGCACCAAAAGAGCTGCCTCACACTACAGTCACACAGTCTGAACAGACTAACTGACCCTGGCCTACACCCCTAAGGGGGTTCCCATGCTATTTAACCACTGCTTTTGTTGCAGTGGTCTATAGCTGAGCCTGGCACACCTTTTAACTTACAAAGAGCATTTCAGTTGGAAGCCAGTGGTTACTGGGGCCCAGGGGCACACTGTGTAAGTCTTATGGTGGGAAAACCAAAGGCCATGTTCAGGCCCTGCTCACTTGTCCACTTCCTGGTATTTCTTTCTTTTCTCCATCCTCCACAGCTAAACTTTCAAAGCAGGTGTCTGTTATGTCTGGTGCAGTGACCAGTAAAATCCATTAATGTCTGCAGTTTTAAATAGAATGTTGTGAATTAGCAGGTGAAGCTTTCTATGTTAGAGGTACTTTAGGTAGGCTGCCTTGTGTGTTCAATCTCCTAAGGCAAAATCGGGTACAATTTTTGTGTAGCCAGGTGACTCATTTAGCCTGCTCTATAGACATTAGCCGTCAGCTAAGAGAAGCCTCATATCAAATACCACAAAGCAAGGAAAGAGTCATTAAAAAAAAAAAAAGAAAATATGTCAGGCCATGGAGGGCCTGCCAGGACCAGCTCTTGACGTTGCTGGCAAAAACCAGGTGAGCTTTTTTTATTTGGAAAGCTATGTTTCCCATGGCAACTACAGATGAACTCCATAAATGCTGTAATATCTTTTTGTTATCTCTTATGGCACACTCAACACCTTTATGTCAAGAACAAAAGCTCTCACTTCTCAAACCTTATCTTTTTAATGACTAGAAACTTGTGGCCTTGCTCAGTTGAAGGAAGATGAGCAAATCATGGTTATACACTAACTGCTAATCATTGGCTTACAATTAGTTTCTGGGAAGTTGCGTAATGGCACCGTGTGGATTAGGTTAACCGTCTTAAGCTGATGATCAGCATTAATGTAAACTGATTAACACACCATTTCAATCTCTTTTTAAGCTACTTCAAAAAACTGCACATTCCTCAGAATAAAAAAAATAGGTTTATTCCAACATAACTTTTTTAATATCTGTATTTCATGTGCACATCTGCAATTGAAAGCATGTAACAATAGTTGTTCCAGGTATCGATGCTAACAGCCAGTACTTCTGTCTGATTAAGCAAAGACCATAACCATAGTCACAGCTGAGAGGTCCATCTTCAATGTGCCCCTTCTCTTGCTGGAGAAAGAAAAAACAAGTGAGCTATTCATTTTCACCAGTATAGAGTAGATATTGAATACTTCTTACCAGGTATTTTGTAAATCAAAGTCAGCATGGCCTTGTTTGGGCCAGCATTTGTTTTCAAGTAATAGGCATAATTGCAAAGATTTGTATTGTGTCAAAGGTTACACTGTCCCTGCCCAGGAACCCACCTTCCTTATTTATTTCCTGGAAGCACTAAATTAATAGTTGATATGTAAATGGGCTAGGCACACATTGCATTAGAAGGTATTTATAAAAGTTCTATGGTCTCTTTCTGTCTTTGTAATTCGTCTCCTTGTGCACTCCCCACTGTATTGTGTCACGTCTGTCTGCTAACGTCAGGGGGAGTTTCCCCTCTCCGTCTGCCTCTTCTCCCTCAGGTCCTCACACGAAAAGGACCTCTTCCTTTATCATCAGTTGTGAATGTGTGTGTATGTTAGGAAGCACAGGCTGCAGTGACATTTCTATTGAGTTCAAACCAGAGCGAGGGAGTGTTTATGACACTAGGAGAAAAAAAAACTGTAAGATCAGTGTCTGATTCTGTCACACATATACATTCAGACCGAAGCCCTCAGGTCTGTAAAGTTGTCACTCTTTTTTGGAACTCCTGTTGTGCCTTTGCATTGTGTAGTTATTCATTCCTCGCTAATGATCACTGCATTGGTTTCATATAATAGAAACGCATTTAATGGGCATTTTTCAGAAGTATGCCAGGAGATATTTGAGCAGCATGGTTAGTTTTTCAGATAACATACATAGAGATCAGATGTTTGTTCCCAATGGGTTTAAAACAGCCGTCCTCATTTTTGTATGTATGTCAAGCATTTTTGTTATTATTAAAAGCGGAATAGGAACAAAGACAATTAAATTCATTAATATTTATGATGCTAGGCTAGACAAATGATAAATGCCACACATTTGAGCTTGCAGTGATAGATATTAGTGCTTTTCTTATGTAATGCTGGTGGTTATCTTTACACCAAAGACACTTAAAAACAACATATCAAATAGTCCAGAAACCACACAGTAAAAAAAAAAAACTTGTTTATCCTCCTTTAAGCTGTTCTCTCTTCTGGGAGGCTTTAATGGCCCCTTTGAGATTCCAGACCAGATCACAGACTTAGCCTGTTCATCGCACTACATTTAGCATTTACTTGAGGCTCTTATCCACAGAGACCTATAACATGGTTTCTAGTTTGTCTCTGTCACTTTTGCAGTTTAATTGAGAAAAGTACATATACACACTTTTTCCAGATGGCCTTTATTCTAAACGAAGTGAGAACTGCCAGAAGCCCATGAGCCAAGCTTGTTGCACTGGCTTCATGAGCTCTATTCATTAATGTATTTCTTATTGGGACTGAGATAACTGGATTTGTGCACGAGCATCCACGAGTCAGCAGGAAGGAGGCAGCCCCTTTAAACACCATCCCTCCGGCAGACAATCGCAGCCTGTGTGTGCCTAAGACTTGCAATTGTGAAGGTTTGTATTGGGGTCCTCACTAGATGGGACCTGTGCTTCTTCCAAGCTAAAATACACTTGTAAAAACACTAACAAAAACACCCATCAGCTCTGGGTCTGGTTTGTATCCAGTACTACTTTTGTCCACAGGCATTCACCAGGGCTTTAACAGAGCCAAATATCTCAGTGTTCTGACCTAATGTGTCCTACAGTGTCTATTATGTGCTATTGATCTCTAAATATAGGAAAGAAATGAAGAGCAAAAATATTGCTTATTCCACATAGTTGACATTTGGTTACCTAAGAATTTAAATGTGACTGAGGCCCTTAATAATAGTAATACATTTTCCAAAAAGTGTACAAATGAAATGGCATCATATACACAACAGACTGGTCAAGTGAAAACACTGCACCATTTCTTTGTTAAATCATCTGTTCTTCTAAGCATTAAAGTGGACTGCCACAGAACAGCCCTGTGACTAACTGGCCATTGTCCAGGGTGTACCCCGCCTCAAGGCCTAAAGCTACTGGGATAGGCTCCAGTTAACCGCGACCCCTAACGGGACTAAGCGGTAGAAAATGAATGAATTAATGAATGCCACAGAACACTATCAAGACTGAATTTCCCTGTCACAGATTTACAAACACAGTGTATTCATTGTAAAAAGGACATCTGATAAAACTTCTGGTAAAGTTTGAGAGCTGGTTTGAGTTTGAGTGTTGTTATGCAGTTCTTATATGCATCTGTGGGTACCTTTGGTCAAGGATGATCCCCTTCTGAACTAAGGCATCATGTGATGTGATGGGTGATACTCTGTAATTTGAGTCAAATTTTTAGATCCCATTTAAACTTTTGACTTTCCTTCCTACCCCTGTTTCTCTGGTGAGACAGTCTAATGGAGGTCTAATGGCAGTTATTGTGCTCTAGGATTGCACGCACATTCCTAGGCACACACAAACTTACACACATAGCCACATGGCCTGGCAGCTTTGCGGGTCATTGTATTTGGCACGTGGCCACGGTCTTGCTTACGGTACACGCAGAACACACACTCCTGACTCCTGCCTTGGCAGACAGCTCCTGCTGAGTAAGGAGCCCCTTGCTTTTCTTTGCTCTTCTCTCACTTGCTAGCTTTTTGTGTCCAGACTTTCTTTTCATACTAGCGCTTTCACCCCCGGTTGCCTTTATGTCCACACAGTAGTGTCGTTTGGTCCCTTCGCACATGTTTAACACATCCTCTGCTCACACACAGCCCAGGCTCTAGAGAATAAGTAAACCAAAGGCACTCCCGTTTACTTACGCCGGCCCATGTCCTATCAAATCCTTGAAGGTTTTATGGCACTGCTAAGCCTCTTCACATGCTTTTGAATTGACACGTTGTAACTAACTCCCGCCATTAGTCATGTCTTTATTTTTTCTACTGGCAGTAATGTCTCAACAAAGAAGATTCAGAGGTGGGGCATGTAGGGTTGAGGCAATACCTTTAGCCTTAAGCTAAAGACAAGGTTTCACAATTATTCTTATAGAATGGCTGAGCTTACCAATCCCCTAGGAGTGACTCAGATATTAATTGCAAATGTACACAGGAGTAAAACCCATGAATGTGTATATAGAGCTGTCTCTTTTCAGGGAATGGTTCACTGAGACCAGACTATGAATTCTCTCAACAAGAGTGTTGATTAAAGGATATACATTGAATAACACATGAGTCATTGGGGATAGTTGTTGAGACTTTAGCCTACTGTAAAATTACAAAGGCTACTTTACAGTTAAGTCGGTAAGATAATCACAGTATTTAGGGCACAGTATTCAGTGCCTATAGAAGCCCGGCAACATTATTCACAGTTTTCCGTCTGAGCAGTCATAGATCATACTTTCAAGCAATGTCTTGCAAAGAAGAATTTATTTGGGCTTTTGTTTTAATCCAGAAACATAATAGTTGTGTTCATTGAATACTGGCTTAACAATGGGTTGGGTAGAAATGGGATGAAAGAGGTCATGATCATGACAGAGTCAGAATTGTATTTCTGTCTGGTTTGCAGTGTTCTAAATAAAAAAATAAAATAAAGATAAAAACAAAATAAAAAATGGCACTATAAAAGAAGTAGTAGTCTGCTGTGAAGACAGTGTTGAAACTTTGTTCATATTTTTGTGTGTCTTCACATGTTTGAATATTTCATTATCATGCCAAGGACAAGCAGGCCTGTCCTGTGCCAAGTGGTGCCAAGCCAGTTGGCTGTCGCTCATGCTTTTGTTTTGTGCTATGCATTCAACCTACAACACACATTGTTGTGAAGAGCCTTTCACTCCCTCTCCCTGCCTGGTGGCCTGTATGTGGATATGTATTTGTGCTCTATGACACTGACCTTGGTGTGGGACAGAGTCTAAAAACATAAGTGGCTGATTGGAGAGCAATTGAAAGAATGGAGAATAAATACTTCACAATAATTATGCTCTTAATTTTCACTTGTGACCTACAATGGTAACTCTAACTCTCGTTTCTTTGTTGTTACACCATAAAAGGTGACAGGCCACTACTTTACTCAGTTAGACTATAGTCTAACTGTGTTTGTGCTGTTGCTTGGCATCCATTGTGTCTCTCAATGGCATTGTGCAGCACCAGAATGAAAGTCAAAAGAGACTTCAAATACAAATACAGTGTTATTGTTCCTACAGCACAAGCTGTCGATATACCTTTTGACAGATAAATATAAAAATAAATGTCAATAGCTTGTTAGGTCACATGGGATTTTTATTTAAAATCTTTAAAAGGCCATGAGCTAAATGTGCTGTCTAATTTGTATTATGTTATTGTTTCAAACTGACTTGAATGATCTTGGTACTTAAAGTCTCAAAAGTTCTTCCTTTGCAGTGAGCCATGAGAGAATGTCTTTTCATGAATATTTGTCTAGTGTCCCACACCTCCTGCTGCCTTCCTGTGTCCAAAAAGCTCTTTTTTAAATTTAAATAATTTGGTTTGAAGTGCCTTTCAGATGTCCTTTCTTGTTCTGACACTTTCTGAAAACAAGGGGCACACTTATTAATCAGATGCTCATTGTCTACGTGTGTGAGAAAGTGGTGGTTAGACAGACAATCTGAGAAACAGAAAAAAGGGGCTTACACTGGATGAGTGAAAAAACACATTTTCTTGTTACTACAATATACTCCTGTCATTGTCATGCTGTTTTCCTCTGCTGTATGGAAAATATAAAACAACAGCTTTCATCAACTTGCATCTCTAATCCTAATATAAATAGGTCTATGATAAGAAGGACGTTTTGAAAGGTGGTCATCCAATCAGTCTGCTGGTGGGCTGAAGAGGATAAGGCTATAATGTAATCATAAGAATGCAGTCACCCTAAAATTACTCAATTTCATGAGGTGACACTTAAAATGTCCAGTCAATATCAATCCAAGAGGCTCTTAGGTAATCATTTTGTGTGTTGTTCTATCTTCAGAATGAACAGTTAATGGGACCTATCAGTTGTTAGTTAGTCAGCTATTCATAGTTTGCACCTGGGAGGCTTATACTGGACAGAAGGTGAAATGCAAGAAAAGCGGTCCTAGAACAGGGAAGGCAAAACTTTTTCAGGAGGATGTTTGTGCACTTCTTCTCTGAAAGACATTTTTTTGCAAGGCAAAAATGCAGATCAGTTTTCCACTCTAGGACAAGTTTCACAAGAGCAGGTTTTTGTGCCAGGAGGGAACAAGCAGGAAGTAGGGAATGAATGGTTCTCAAAAACTCAACACAGGTTTGTTTGGTGTAAGAATGTTGACCTTACCTTCCCATCCTGTTGTTACTAGTCTTATTCAGTTGTTGTTACTAGTCTTTCATTGTCCACACACAGGGAGATTGGAGGGCTTGCATCACTGTTGGTTCAACCTCAAGCCATCGCCACACTGTATGAATCCAGGCTATTGTGATGGGATGCATTATGTGTGATGCTTTACTCAAGCCAGCCAATGACTGTGACCAAAACCCTTGCGTCTGTTTAGTAACAGCTGAGTAATAAATGAGTGAGGCAAAAATAATATTGATTCAGAAGAATGCTCTATTTTAATATAGACTGCAAACAAACAGAAAAAGAGCAACTGAATGGGCAGACTGAGTGATTGGTGAGCCTGGTATTGTCTGTGCCCCAGTGCCTGTCGTAAAGGTCTCCGTCCCCCTCTCTCCCTGCAGACTGCATGAATGTCTAGTGATTGGAAACCTTCTCTTTTGTGAACTCAAGTCCCTGCCTGAAAGCATTGTTTACCAGCCTTCCTCCTTTGTTCTGCTTTGATATGTGCATCTTTGCACCCTCAGTTTGTGTGTGACAGTTGACATTATCAGATGATTGCTCCCACGGCTCTGTTGCGAACACACACACGTACACACACATTTGCCCTTGTGTGGTTGTGACTACTGACATTAATGTCCGGGTTTGTCAGTAGAAAATATTGGTTGATTGTTGTGTGTGTGATTATGTTAAAATGGGCCTGTGGCCTGACAGCTATGACTTTGTTGAATGCAGCGACACTAACCTGCAAACAAGTAATAAGCTGGCAAAATTAAAGATGGCGGACATGTATTTTCCATTGAACATTCATTTTGATCAATGAAAAAAAGTTGTTTTACATCAGGTTGGCATTAATAGTGTTATTGATTACATCAGTCACATACACCATGATTACAATATGTTTGATTGTCTGTCTGAAAAGCATACAGTACACTTACCGTCTATGTAATACCTGCTTTGCCTCTTCAGTACAGTATTTTCTCTGCTTTATTGGGGCTTGTGGTGTGGTCTGGCTGCAGTGACAGATGCTCTCATTTGAAATAAATAAATGAACCTCCATTGGAGAATAAAGCTCACTTTGTTGAGCTTGATCCCAGCTTAGACAGCTGATTCAATGGAGTAGGCAGTCTGCATCCACTATAATGCTGTTGTAGCTGTGTGTGTCCCAGTGAGCCTCTTCCACAAAGCTGTTCCCTCTATTCAGTCGAGCAACATTCACCTGAAATAGATTCAGGTTACAGCTCCAAATCTACACTCTTTTCTTTGTACTATATTTAATGTTTGTTTTAACAAATATTCTTTGGGGGTGTAGTACCCTCTTGAAAATTCTCCCCCATCACTAGCTCTTCCCTGGCTACCTCCATAAGGCTTCTGGCTGCTGCTTGCCTGCCAGTTGCCTTTCACACATTGTGGGCTAACAAAGGCAGGCGAGGCCCCAGCCTGGAGGCCTACAGCCTGGGTCTTAGAGGGGGTGGTGCTTTCCCCATGCAAATCTATGGAAGAGTCACTAGGGGAGGGTACAAATGGGGGAAGCCAAGAAAAAGCAGGTCACGCCCAGATTAAAATTGAATATGTACCCCATGAACCAATGTCTGCCTACGTCAGCAAGCTGTCGTAGGCAGTCAGTCGGACGGTTACCACCAAAGTGGGCAGGGGGTGTTGAGATCTGCAGCCTGACTTTACAGTGAAAATGTTGAACAGATAAAGACGCAATGGGGGAGCAGGTCTGTGTCTGGACTTGATCATTGCATTGCTTCAGCTGTTTTGTGCTCAACACACCTTCAGGGTCTCTGTTGGTGGGGGGGGTCTTCTTAATGGGGCAGCAGTAGCATCATAATGCATGCAAGACAAAGCTGATTTGGTGATGCATGCTTCCTTTGTGTTGTTTAGAGAGATGGGGGTCTCGGTAATACTCAGTCGAACAATCCAGTCCCCCTCTGTTTTGGGCCCCATCCCCATATGGTGGCTTGGGTTGATGAGTGCTTGATGAAGTCAACCAGAAGTCCCTCATCCTGGTGTGTGTATGTGTGTGCAAGCATATCTGTGATTGCTTTCTGTTAAAGCAGAAATGAGTTTCCCCATTGTGTGGGTGTGCTGAGGCCATGTGTGTGTTCTCAGGTTGTATGTGCAAGCTGTTTTGGGGATATTTCATTATTCATGTTTCATGCACTGTTGTGCAAAGTGAGCGCTGATCAGCTCTGTGGGGGTGGAGGCTAATCAGAGCGAGAAAGGTTTCTAAACTTCAACATGCTTGCTGCCCACCCTCAGCTCAAATGCTATGACCTTTGCATTAGGCTTAATATTCTGGAGAATAATTTGTACAAAAACTAGAAGGCCTTGTAAATATAGATGTGAAATTTTCCCCGTTTAAATAATCAACATCCGCATGATTATTTTTTGATGCCACTGTGACATCAAAATCAGTGAAGACAAGAGTGCATTAGTCAAAAATATACTCCATGGTGTATATTTGTGACTGTGCCCTTGTCTTCCCTCGGTAGTTCTGTGAAATGGTGTCCTTCTCGTGACATGCCCAGGTCAATATTTACAACAACTTCCAAAATGTCCTTGAAGTTACTTTTGTTTAGTGTTCAGACACTGATTTGGCTTCTTTCATCAGACTTTGGCTTACAGCTGTACAATAAACAAAACCACTGATTAATGAAGCTTTTTTGTATTTGTGCTTTGTGCCTAATTGTATTTGTGCACAAACTGCTCGGCTTTGTGCCTTTTCTCTGTATACATGTACACAAGCGCACTACGGCAACCTTTTTCTTTTTGGCTTTTTGTTGCCACCTCACTTCTCCTTGTGTTGTCTCTGCCAACCCAGAATGGAGCCATTTTGTCTCCTTCAGTTCCTGAAATGAAATATAAGCCTCTTAAATGCATACTTATCTTGCCCTGCAGACTGGGCTTGAAGAATAAACATGCATGCACGCATACACTCACCAAAGAGGCATTGTGATGCCAGCCCTTGTTGTTCTAAGACGACGGCTGCATGCATATGGCAGATGGTTGAGCTTTTGCTTTGCATGCCGTCATATTAAACAAAAACCATGGCTAAGGCCAGGACTGGTTTAGGGGAAAGGGCAAAGTGCGAGAGCGATGCAAAAAGAAGGAGACAAAAGAGCAGCAGAGGGAGAGACAAGGACAACAGGCCTGGCATACTTAAACCAACCAGGAAATCTAAATTAATGTGCATACGCTGCATACATGGATGAATGCAGGCAGACACACACTTCTGAATGAACTCGCAAAGATAACTCCCATTTCAGATGAATACACTGCTCTAGGACCGGCTCCATACGCAGCAGATATCGTGACATTTCTGTCAATGCAAGTCATAACTCACTAAGACACTTTTGTCAGCTTGTGCCTATCGGTGTCTCATTTTGTGTATCGCTCCAATTTATATTTTTAAAGAAGACAATTCATTGCCTTTTTTACTCAATTAAAGAGTAAGTTTCATTCAATAAAACCCACTTCTTCTGGAACTGACCGATAGATGCATATTAGCAGCAAGATATTGTCGTTTAAATCTTTCAATAGTTTGCATGTTTTTTACATATTCAGTTCTGACTGGCCAGTGGATGTTTCATTTTCTGTGGGAATCAACACAAATGTTTGTTTGACTCTAATTAGGACTTTAGCACACAGAGGACAGGAAACAGCTGTGCAGTGACAAAAAGTGATCTGGCATGTGGGAGTTTTTGTAAAGCCTTTGAATGTACCTTTTCTTATTAAACTAGGCAATAAACCTGAGCTTTATCACCTGCCTGGGAGTGACACCAGTCTGTCTTCTTGATAAATTGCTTTTGCTCATGCCTTTGTAAAGTCTGTTGTTTTTTTTTTTTTTTTTTTTTTACAAGGCTGCAACACAATAATCCATGTACACAAAACTGTCCCGACACAAAAACACAACATTGTTTTCTCTGATGTAGTTTTGTGTGGATTGAGTTCACACTTTCTAGGCAAAGGACAATATGAACAGAAAGACTTTGCCTTACCCCCATTCAGTTCCCGCTTTGTGTTCTGTGTTTATCTGCAAGCATTTCTACACTTTTGGTCCTGATGCCTGAAAGCAGCCTTTATGTTTTTTCTCCTCGCCGGATAACCTTCAGGTTTGTGTCGCTGCGTATTACAATGGCATGAATCGACCCAAGTGACTCCCCATTAACAGTAGACTGTATGCCAGCACTGATTCCACTTTGGCTTTCAGGTTGTACCGCTTCCTTTCAGTTTTAAAAATCTTGATTGAATTTCACTAGACATCGAGCAAAGGACACAGTACCTCATTCCATCCATCTGTCTGTCACTATTGAGAGGCTATAGCTTTTATCTCCTCTGACATGGCTACGTGGAAGAGTATACGCTTTGGCAACGCGTGCTATCTTAAATGTTCTACTTTACTCTGATTTTATTGACCAGCTTATGTCACTGTCTTTATCTGGTTTTGACTAGCATACTGCGGAATGTGATCCTCCTTTTTAGTGTAATCCAGTTTAAGGCAAGTCAAGTGCTGTTTTCCCAGTAAGTACCAGAGGTTGTTAGAAACTAAAGTCAAGCATGGATTGACACTTTTACTTGTGAAGAATATCAAGAAACTAAGATGATCTTTTTTTTTTTTTAAGTTGACAAATAATTTACTAAATGTTATGTGAAGTAAACATACTCAACATGTCTTTTTATGCTTCTGATGGACTTAGTGTTAGAGTTTTGTTTTGGTCTTGACAGGTCTTAAGACAACCATGGTCTCACTCTTGTCTTAACCATGTCTTGGTCTCCAGAGTAGGCCTTGGGTTTTTACAGAAAGCAGTGACAACTGATTTTCTACATATCCTCTATTCTGGTATGATTGTTGTGACCATATCCGCCTTGAGTTTGCCATTATGCCATTCAAATTGTTCCCCGTTTTCTCTTTCCGTGAATTGTGAATTTTGCCATCCTCAAGTCTTAGTTCGGATGATCTTTTTTAAATTCTATCTTCACCTGGGAGCCCCATTGTCCATCTTTTCTTTCTGCCACCGCTGCAGGAGAATGGAGCAAATCGGGGAATCAATTCAGTGTAATCATGACAAATGAGTCCCGGCGGTTAGCAAGGACTGTTTTTGTGCCTGCGTTGTTCATGTGTGTGTTTTGGTTGGGACTGGAGGGGGCTGCTGGGAAATTACAAATGAATCAATCAGCTGTTATCGCATCAGCAAACACCGCAGGAGCAGGGATGGATGGGTGAATGATGGATAGATGGGTGGATGGATGGACAGAGGGGAGGAGGAGATGCAGTGCGCGGCCTCTGTTGTGCAGAGATAGATGGGTGATTGAATACCGAGCCATGTGGGTGTCTGTCTATGAGCGGGCAAGGGGGGATGGGGGGCTGTGTTAACCTTGAAGCTGTCAGGACAGATGGAAGATGGAACGGGCACACAAGCAGCAAGGGATGTGCTGGCTGCTGGATGAGGAAGAATCCTAGTGTAGGTAAAGAGAGAAAAAGTGGCAGCAAGTAATATTCATTCTGCTGACGAGTACTTTTTTGATCAAAGGTACAAATCAGAGCATGGCAAGCATCGAGACGGAGAGAAACGCTCCAAAGAGACTGGTAATAAGTGGTCCAGTGGTTGTTCATTTTTGTATTTTTTTTTTTATCCCCAGGAACCTTCAATATATTTTATAATAGTATTAATCTATTTTAATTATCACTTAACATCGAACCACCAATCACTTTCTGAGACGGTCCAGACTTCAACAGATGTGAGCTTGAAGAGGATAGCTCTATAACACAATTATCAGGTTTCCAAGCCGACAATTGTGGTGTGGTTTGGCTGAACTGTCACTCATGTCCACGTAAAAGAAGGATATTGAAATAGCCAAGTATAACATGCAATCTTTCAGTGGTTGTTATTAGCAAAAGCCCAGTTTTAATCCATAATGTTAATAAACTTGCAATTACATGTTACATAAAACACTTCAACTGTACTTGGTTTTTCCTTTAGGCTAAGGCTCAATTATAAAAGAAGACAACACATATTTTAGGTGATGAAAGGCAAATTAGTTACTTTTTAGTTACACCTTTTTGTGTGCATACACAGTGCTTAGGGCCCGGCCCGGTGCATCATAAAACTGATTGTATATTAAAAGGTGTGAATTATACACTGCAACCCTTCAAAGTCAGAAAGCCAGTAATTATTGCTTTTTCAAATGGGAGATTCAGTGATCCCTTGTGGGTGCCAGAATGAAGCAATGCTTTTTGGCATTGCATGTGTGATGTGGGCGTTGCATGTGGGCAAAGTAGATGAATGGAATCAAAGCGTTTCTCCTTCTCCACTTTAAATCCACTCGGGGCTGTGGAGTTTTGAGTGTGAAGCCTGTGGAGAAGGTTTGGTTGAATAAGACTGTGGCTTTGCCTGCTTGTGTGTTTGTGCATCCACAATTTTTTGGCTTCCTGCCTGTCTCCATCTCCCCAGCTAATTAGGGGTTAATGGTCTGTAAGCATGGGGAGCTATCTATTTCCCGATTGGCCGAGATGCTGCTGTGTGGGCGGGGATGCCATCGAGTGACAGATGGTGGAGAATAAGAAAGGGAGGGCACCAGGGAGGAGTGTATACTTCTGTGTATACATGGGCGCGCATGGGGCTCTGTTTACAATAGAAATATGTACAATGGTGGTTTCAAATCATTTCTTCTTCTTTATGCAGATGGTGGGCAGATTTGATCTACTTATAAGCATACTTGCCTACATATCTTACTGTATGTCAAATGAAAAATAATTCCCACTAAACAAGTCAAATGTGAAACTTTAAGTTTGCGGTTTTATTTTATCAACCCTTTTTTAGAATGGGGATTAAAGCTGGTCTTAATGTACGCAGCTCGTGCAATTAAAGTGTGCATGGCAATAACCACAAATGGCAGACTGTGAGTTGCCCCAAACTGAAAAAAACATGATACACACTTGAACACACATAAAGCCATGTGATGTTCCCCATGGATTAGGCCGGATCATTGTACTTGGCATCACTCCCAGTTTACACACACGTCGGGCTGCTAATTCACCTTTGTTAGAAATTCATCTGTTGTATCTGTAGCTGGGTTTGAAGCAGCATGGAGAGCACATGGAATGATGAAAGCTATCTTCTGTGAATATCACTGGTGACTTTGGATTTTTCTGCTCACCGTGGCATTAAGAACAAAAGCACAACTGACTCTGAAAAGGTCATTTTGTTCACTGTGTTCATGGGTGACAATCCTTTTTTTATTTAAGTGTCACTGCATTTCCATTTGCCCCGTACACAAACTAAAGGGTGCTCAAAATGTAGCATCAATAAAATATCAACTTTAGAAAATGACAAAAGGCTGCTAGAACTACAAAACACTGTTCTTCAAAACAAAGCAAGTATTCTGCTTAACTTGCCAGCTATCTCGATTTAAACTTTTGTCTCACAACAAAGAGCAGCAATGACAGATAACTGATAAGTCATTATTTAGACAGCTCAGAGGTACAATGGCTCTCAAATGTTTCCCCAATACTTTTACAGGATGCACTCCCATGTCTTTTTTTGGCTGATCTTTGCTCTGCACTGTGATTTTTGTTCATTGATGGTAGATCAAATTTGGACTGTTTTACAGTAAGCTAAAGTTAGTGCAAATTGGCTCTACAGGTATATCCATTATAGAGGCACGGGAAGATATAGAAGTCCTCTTTTGTCACATTTATGATATTACAATTTGCTTGGAGACAGTAAATTGGTCTGACAGGCGTGCTCAGCGGGAGATTTCAACACTTCGGAGGACTCTTTATGTCTCTCACTGGCAGATGCATTAGACTGTCTTCTCAGCAGCCTGTTCCCGCTCTCGTACTTTCTGTCATCATCAGATGCCCCGATGGAAACAGCGGGCAGTTTGTGCAGAGCAGCCATGGTCTTCTGGAAATCAAAGTGAAACAAGTTTTATATAGAATATTTTGTATATAGTGTTTAGTTATGAGATCATGTTGCCCATTAGTAATTTTGAATGACAAAGACTAGACTGGGTATGAGTTTGTTGGTCAGTAGGTCAGTAACTGGTTATGGCAGGATCCCAGTGCTATGTGGATGATCTTTGAGATTTGGAAAACATATTTACCTAACCATGAAAAGCTTGGACTAATAGTTCCACAAAGAACCTACAAATTTATACCAAGAAGTATTTATAAATATTATTATATTATTAGATTATTTATTAGTAAAGATTTTTGTTTTAAATTTATATAAGTTTTAAAGTTTAGTGTGTGGCTTTGTCTGAATCTTTAGCTTAATGTAAAGCCATATTAGAAGAAAAAAATGTAATCATTTGTAATAATTAATAATAAATATGTAATAATTAATAATTGTTCTCAAAGAGTTTAATAAATGTATCGGCACAAAATGGTGGAATATAAAATGACTGGTGTAGGGGATTGAGCATCTTTTGGTCAGCGATATGCTTGGTGTGACGATCTGTACGGGTTTATACTTTTAAACGGCTGTCACATTCAGTCTCCTGTTATTCTTTATCTTTCATGGTCAACATATTAGATCTCTGCACGTGTGTTGTGCATTAGGTTTAGAAAAACCTATTATGAAAGAGTTTTTTTACCAGTTTTTTTAACACAGTGCTTATTAGCCCACTCCACCATGCTGGCCCAAACCCCAGAACTTAATTGTTCATGGCTGGGCCTGTGTGCAACAGTGTGTATCTTCCACAATGTTTGTTTGTCAGCAATTTGGACGTTTCCTCCCCAAAATAGTTGTGTCACTGCTTTTCAGTGAGCACCCTGTCTCTCAGCCTGTGGAAGCAGCAGCAGTGGGGTTGCTAGGGTTTGGTGCGATACAGTTATCCAATGTATACACACCTCGGCTCATAAATAATTGACCTGTCATAGTGAGACAACAACACGGACAGACCCGATACACTCTCCCCTACTTTTTTCGCATCACATTTCTCATTCTAGGTTGTCCTTTTTATCCTCCATTTCCTATCTAAGCATTCTTTAACGCAATCTACTTTTTGCCACAGAACCAAGTACGGCCCTAAGTGTCAAGGTTAGCTCACTTGTCTTGTAATGATAAATAAATGGTATTTTGAAGTGCAGCCATAGCAAGCCTTATGTATGTATGCCAGTATGTAAATGAATCTTCACATCCATTGGACACTTTCCAAAGTGTCACTGCCTCATCACACCAAGCGTAAAAAAAAATAGTGCCAACAAAGGCTAGTTATTAATTTACATTTCTACAATTAAACAGTGCAAAGACTACAGCTGTTGGGTGGCTGGTGTGGATGAGAGAGTGGCAATAAAGAGCCCACATTTGGAATGCTTCCAACTAGTTTCACATGTTGAAGTGGCCAAATGGCAGCTTGTTAAGACCAAATAGGGCCACTGTTCCTGAAATAGGCTTGTAGCAACACTTCAAAGGTTGATACTAAACCTCGGATCTTCTTACATGCACTTTTATTTCATATTGGAGCGACCGGAAATATTTCCACCCTTTATTCATTTGTACATTGAGACAGAAGGAAAGAAGTAGTATCAGATGGCACAGCACCCGGCTGGAAATTTCTCATTAGGAGTGTGTTTTGTACTAAAGGTTCACTTGTATGTGTGCAGAAGCTCACATTACCAGAGATGCTGTTTCTTGCGTGCTTCTTTTGTCTGTGGTTGCGAGTTGGGCAGTAGCTAAAACAAAAGAATCACGCCCAAATGGTGAATGATCATAAAAGATTAAACACCTCCATTTCCTAATAGTTTTGTAGGAAGCTCAGTTTCTTATGAATCTCCTCTTTCCCTCTTGTATTTCTGCAGGGTTTCACCTCAGTGGCACAGTAACTGAACCGTCCACGTCATCGGAACCAGAGGTCACACACAAAGTGGCCATCAGCTTCGACAGATGCAAGATAACCTCAGTCACCTGTGGCTGTGGAAACAAAGACATTTTCTATTGTGCCCATGTGGTAGCGCTTTCTCTTTACAGGATCCGCAAGCCTGAGCAGGTAACGGTCTCATCAGCTTAGATGTTGGGCAACAGATAAGAGCTTGTTCTCTAGTCATTGCCATCAGCTTCCTAAAGAGTGTCAAGAAGAAAACTGCATGCTAGCTAAGCAGACAGAAAGAAAGAATTATGCTCAATGCCCTAAATTCTGTACATGTTTGTCACGCAGGTAAAGCTGCGGTTACCTATTTCCGAGACATTGTTCCAGATGAACAGGGACCAGCTGCAGAAGCTGGTGCAGTATTTGATAACCGCCCACCACACAGAAGTACTACCAACTGCTCAGAAGTTGGCAGATGAGATCCTCTCCTCAAACTCCGAGATCAACCAGGTCCACGGTGAGAGGACAATCTTCTATTAGTTGTGAACTGCAGAAGGAGCTCTTCAGGTTAAATAGATGCAGTCATAAAGAACGGCTAGAGCTCTTTAAATCCTAAAAAGTGTTTGACTTTTTGTCCAGTGCAGTGATATCTTCGCAGTCACGGGCTATACTTAAAGCATAAGGCATGTTGGCCTTACATACCACATCCTGATTACACAAGTCTCTTCTCTTTTTGAACATCCAACAAGCTTCTTCCTTCCAGCAATGGTTATGTCAAGAAATCCGCAAACAAAGAGTCAAAGTAATGAAATGGACTCCGCAAACTGACGCTGAGGAAACGAGAGGGGGGAATTGACAGTTGGAAAACTGGATAGAGGATACAGCACATAAAAGGGCTAGAGAAAGTAACGACATGAAAAAGAAGAGGCCCACTTTGAGGAAACCACAAAACTAGACACATCATTTTACAAAACAAACATCTTTGTCTTGCTTCTCCCCTTTATCCCCTGTTCACTAAATGTTGACATTCTGCAGCCATTCTGTCCAGGAAGCCCAGCGCTGTGTTTCCCGTCTGTGTTTGACAAGAGGGATCATGGGGGTTGAAGTTCATTCGATCCAGGAGTGTGGCTTTGATGAAGGAATGTGGCTGTTTGCTGTTGTTGCTCTCAGCCAGTTGGAAACACATCTCTGGGCTTTCCTTAACTTGCTTCCTGGCAGATCAAAGCAGTTCTCTTCTCCCAGTCTCCTTCGTAGTATATACATTTCCCTGTACTATTACTCTGCACAGTTATTACCAAACACAAGATACACTTGAATTAATATACCATTACTTAGTCAAGCTGCTTATTTTTGGAGGTGTAATTTAAGGGAGAAATATAAGACAAACATAAAAAATGGTTGCAAAGATAAGCAGGCTGATTACTGAAGGAGCAAATACCAGCCCTGTTTTTGTTTTAGACACAATGTTATCTATGCACATAGCATGCAAGCAAAGGCTTATTTCAAATGGTATGTTTGAAAGTAATCTCCATTTTCAATAGTCTCTGTTTATTTTCTGGGAAGGAACAATCTGACTGTTGTTTAAACCTACCATGTTTAGGCCAGCTTTTAATGTTAGTTTTAAAAGTTCTATTTTTGTGTTTTTCTGTTTCCATAGTGTAGTGTTCCAGCTTTGTAGCATTGTATGTGTGCCTACTTTAGTAATAATGTATGTGTGTATTTCCCAGGTGCCCCAGACCCAACGGCAGGCGCCAGCATTGACGATGACAACTGCTGGCATCTGGATGAAGATCAAGTCAGAGAGCAAGTCAAGCAGTTTTTATCCCAAGGTGGATACTATGGCTCTGGGAAACAGCTCAATTCCATGTTTGCTAAGGTATACTTCACAAAATGTTACTCTTTGTCAACTGTTGTAAAGAACTAAGCAGACTTGATTGTTAGAAGACTTTTCTGCTACTGTCCAATTCATTATATCAATTGTAAATCAAATATTTTAAAGTAACAAAAAGTAAGTTCATTGAAGTTTATTTTTGTGTTTTCTGTTCAAAAATGAACTTGCCTCACGTAAACATTACTTTTATTCATACATTTTTGTAAAAGATCTATTAGGGTTTAGCTGGGAATGCACACTTAACATTTATTGATAAAGTGTCAGCCAAACATTTGTCAAATTGAACTTTGTTGTGTTGCATGTTCTTAGTCTATGCTGTTTATTTCACTTACAGGTGCGAGAAATGCTACGAATGCGAGACTCCAATGGAGCCCGAATGCTCACGCTCATAACGGAACAGTTCATGGCAGACCCCCGTCTGTCACTATGGAGACAGCAGGGCACGGGCATGACGGATAAGTGTCGACAGCTCTGGGACGAGCTAGGTTAGTAAAATTTGAGAGGGGAAATGGAGGCATTTATTTTTAAGATTAAAATTGAGTGCACAGCCCTTTAGTTACTCAGACGAATCGACAGTCACCTTGTCGGGTAAACATTCATCCAGTCAGTAAGCTATTAGGTCATTCAGTCAAGCTGGCCAGTCGCTCCTCATTCTTTCCTGCTTGGGCCGCTCCTTTTGCTCCCCACACAGAGAGAATGGTAAAGGCTGCAAATCAATACAGCTTCTCTGCTTCTCTGCTATCGATCTCGGCATTTAGGAGGTCAATAAGAACACTTCCTGGGTGAGTGAGGGAGATTATGACACAGACTGTAAGAACATACAGACCATCACAGTGGGCTGCCAGACACTGTGACATCTTACAGTTGACCTAGGTTGACATTTCTGTCAAGTGCTATAAAGATTTTCAAATTTAACATGCTTGTATTTTGTGTTGCTTCATAGTGCTGAATTGCAACATAGACTACACAAGTAAATAGAAGACTTGTAAGCCTTTTTGAAACGTAACAATTTCTTCTTTTCCCAAGGGGCATTGTGGGTGTGTGTGGTGCTTAATCCTCACTGTAAAAGTGAGGAGAAGACGGGATGGCTGAAGCAGCTGAAGAAGTGGGGAGACATGGATGTCTGCCCTCTGGAGGACGGCAACTACGGCAGTGAGCTTCCAAATATCACTAACGCACTACCGCAAAGCAACCTTGCACAAGGTCAGCACAGACACCAACAATTAAGAAGATTGCATAACAACATCACAAACTGAAATAGTAAATTAAGGAAATCTAACCCTCTGTACTGTTTTAGACTCTTTGTCCAGGCCGAGGAGGACAGTGTTCAGCAGAGCCATCGAGGCTTGTGACCTCCACTGGCAGGACAGCCATCTGCAGAGGATCATCAGTAGTGATTTTTACATGTCCCCGTCTTACCAGAGGGAGGGGGAGAGCCTGCTGTTTAACCCTCAGGGGCTGCCACTCTGGCTAGGTAAACATACTAGTTCTTCTCAAATTAATATGTATAAAACTTAAAATTTAAAGTAACACATGCCCAAATAGTTTTATAGTGCATTTCTGACATGGTGAACAACATCCATTGAGATTTTTGGTCATTGTGTTGCCCACGCCACAAGGAAATAAAATGTAGTAAAAACATTGTGTCATAAAATAAGTGTTATGATGTTTAAAGTGTAAAGACAGTGATTTTGTGCAAGCTCAGTTCACACAATGTTTAATTCCACTGAAAACCCACCAGTAATTCTGCTGATATTAAGGCCAGTATCTGCAGTAAGCAGCTTCCAGCGAAGATCTGTCAGATTGTGCAACATCAGACACAGTGGCATTGTGCTGAGACTGCACTGTATGTGTGTGTGCACCACGCTTAAGCTATGGCTTGAGAGGGTTTTGGGGGGTGAAACTCATTCGTTGTTATCCGCAGAAAGATGTGTGACTAAGTCTTGTCTGCTTATCAACCAGACCACGTCCCAACGGCATGTGCCCGTGTCGATGCTCTCCGTTCTCACGGTTACTCCAGGGAAGCTCTGCGATTGGCTGTGGCCATCATCAATACACTCCGCCTCCAACAGCAGAGACAGATGGACATCTACAAACACCAAAAGAAAGGTAATGAAAACTCCAACACAAAATAATCTTCTGATGTACAGTGGTGGAAAAAAGTTTTCAGACAACCCAAATTCTGCATTAAGAATCACTCAAGTCTTTAAAACTACTAAATATTAAATTGATGATGTAATGGTTTATTTATTTTTTGTTCAGTTTTGAACACATCGTCTGTTGTTTGTTGACCTTGATACTGACATGGTTGAGAACTGACATAGAAACTGTCAAGAATTAAGTTTAATTAATTTTTCTTGTAAACAACAAAAACGTATAATTTGTATTTGCTTGTGTCTAAGTGAGCTCACTTACGACTGTTCAAACATTCTTCCTGTTTTAGAGCTTCTCCAGAGGGGTGTCACCACTACCACAAATCTAGAAGGCTGGGTGGGACATCCCTTGGACCCTATAGGCTGTCTTTTTACTACGCTCACAGAAACCTGCCGTGTAGATGACGATAATAGCATGGATACAATAGGTAAGTGATCTAAAAAGAGACAACAAAAATGTGACCCCATTCAGTATTTGACAACTTTGTAGGTTAACACTGTGTTTATTCATTTTAATAATTTAATGTCTATTTAATTAGGAACTGGGTATCAGAGGATAACTTTCTTTTAAGCTATGACTTCAAAGTTGTCCGTGGTGAACATATAACGTTACTGTATTTAATCATAAACAGAAAAAATGTGCGCAAATCACTGTATAATAAGTGTAAATAAACTGTAAATGTATATCACTAAAAGACATTTTCTGGCCAGTTCAAACATTTACAGACTGACCCTTTTATTGTTCATAGGAAAATAAACTGTTTTAGCCTCACATTCCCTTATGAGCTAAGCTGCTCCCTACTGTACCTACAACCTTAATTATTACACGACACATTAGTAAAGACCTTATTTACCAAACACAAGATCTAATTCCTTGCGGCCTTCACTAGCTAATGCCGCGTAATCCTAAGCAGAGGTGAATACGGGCATAGAATGACTCATCAGACAACAGACTCCATGTTCCTCAGTCAGGACTTGGTGCTATTGTGCTGCAGACAGCCATAAACTAGCACAGCATGAATGGACCAGGCTTGAGCACTCGGCTCATTTACACCGCAGTCCTTGTTTGTGTGTGCGAGGTAGATATAGAATCCATTACCATTTGCATTTTTCACACTGCCCAGGGCTTTTTTGCACCAGTTGTCATCACAATTGAGTAGAATAGGGGTTGGGTTTTTCTATTGTTACCAGGCTACAGGGAACTATTGTCAGTTCAAACAATTCTGACCACTGGCACACTCATTAATGTGTGTGTGCGTTAATGTGGGGTGAATTATTGTCTTGTGCTATTTTGGGAATTTGAGAAGCCTGCTATGATTATTGTCAATTTTTTTTAGAAATGGCCTGGCCTCTTTCCCCTTTCTTTCCCCCCAACAAGATAGCTGTGAACATCTGTTGAATATGTACCAACCAATCAAAAGGCCCAGTTGCTTTTGGACATTTTAAACCAACCAATAACATCCATGTTTAGAACAAAACCAGAAATTCAACACTGGGTTCATGTCAGAAAAACAAAAAAGAATCCCAAACACAAATCGCTCAGGGGGGATTTAAGATGATCGGTGGGGTGGGGGTGCACCAGAGAGCAAATGGGCACTAATCAACAGCTGAGACTTCCATAACATCTGTTGTCAGTTATAGCTTTCAAAGCATTGGGTCAGCCAAGCGTCCATCTTAGATTAAAGGAGCCACATTTTTTATATATTAAACCCAGCACTGATCCTAAAGGCCAAAACCAGACTTTTCCCAGAGGTTTGCAATTATTGAAAACAGTCTTGTTCTTTTTAAGAGCAGTTAAGCAATATTTAGACCAAATCCAGAGGACATCCATTGGACTTGAAAATGTTTCATTTGTACTACTGCTGTGGCCAATATCAAAGAGTTTTCTTACTTCATTTCTTTTTTCCTCCGTCTTACAGAAGGTGACCCAAGACCTCCAGTCTACAATCATGTGCCAGTGTGGGGCAGTCCTGACTCAGGGGAGTCCTACCTGACCCTTGCCTTAGAGGTGGCTTTGATGGGGATGGGCCAACAGAGGATAATGCCCGAAGGCCTGTACGCACAGGATAAGGTACAAGTCGCTAAATATGTTTGTTTTCAGTTATAGCTACAAAGTACTAAACTGACTACACATTTAGGTAACTGTTGGTTAGCCTGAGTAGAAAATATAAATGAATTGCTTGCAACAAAACAGTCACAAAATTTATCTTCTTGGAAAACAACCAGAAAGTCATACCAAAGAAACATTTCTGTGTAAATGCTAGTGTCCAAGTTTTGACATGGCTGTTGCTTTTAATGCAAGTGGAAACACTAATTTAGTTACAGTTCAGTCAAGGAGAGGCTACTTTTGATCAGTCTGCATTTCTAAATCAAAGCCTTTACTGATCTCAGATAAAACTCTCTTTATTGTTGTAACATGTAAACACAAGTTTAATAGTAAAATGATGTGTGAGATTTCTTTTACGTTTACGTTTTACATGTTTTCAACAGGTATGTCGAAATGAGGAGCAAATTGTTGCAAAGCTACAAGAACTGGAGCTGGATGATCTTCTGGTTCATACGCTGAGGAAACAGGCTGTCCAGCTTTTAGAAGGTACAAGGACAATGCCAGATTATTCCCATTGTCTTACTATTTAGAAACACTGTTAATTCTATATTATATTTCATCCTCTTTCTCTATGTCCAGCTGGTCCATTTAGTGGTCTGGGTGAGGTCATCCACCGGGAGAGTGTTCCCATGCACACATTCGCCAAGTACCTTTTTTCTGCACTCCTGCCCCATGATGCAGAATTGGCATATAAAGTGGCTCTGCGTGCAATGAGGTTAGATATGGATCTAACTTCATATTATGTTGACAGTAATGGAATACATTTTTTACTGTCAATACAGTTTAATGACTCATGTTTTAATTTCAACTGACAAAATTCTATATGGGATCAATATATCTTTAATGCTTTTGACAGGCTGCCTGTACTAGAGTCGTCAGCAGGCTCCGGAGATGTCGGACATTCCCATCATGGCATCTCCATAGTCCCAAGCAGATATCCACGCTGGTTCACTCTGGGACACCTAGAATCACAGCAGTGTGAGCTGGCCTCGACCATGCTGACTGCTGCCAAAGGTAGCTTCATCAATAAAAGCTATTATTTATCAGGTAAAGACATTAAGTCCTTATTTAACACTAACACTATCTTTTCTTATAGGTGACATGTTGAGGTTGCGGACAGTGCTCGAGGCCATTCAGAAAAACATCCACTCCTCCTCCTTAATTTTCAAATTGGCCCAGGACGCCTTTAAGATCGCCACACCTGCAGACAACCCACCCGATATAACGCTGCTGAACGTGGCACTAGAGCTGGGACTTCAGGTACTGAGTGTGAAATGGAGCAAACAAATGAGGGCGAGTCTGTAATTTTCAGAAATCATTTTACCACAAAAAACCGCAGCAGGGCATTGGTCAGCACTCAACAGTTTTCTGGAACATGTAATTTTGGCAGGCCTCCACAGCCTCGCTACAAATGAACTGTGCAAACATCACATGGTGTTAGTGAGAAAACACTATATAATTAAACCATTTTGGTTTTACGGTAAACACAGAAAAAGCCTTCAGATCGCCAGTGTGCCTTTTTCCAGTATTTAAAACATCTGCAAAAATTTCAAGAAAATGCTAATTAAGTTTTCAGAAGGCATGGGTGGCAAATAGTCATCTGTAACTATAAAGATTCCTGGTATCACTGTTTATGGCAGCCTTTTCGAGCAATGGTTAAAGTTACTGTCTATCATTTTATGAACTCTTCTTGTGTGCTGCAGGTGATGAGGATGACTCTGTCCACACTGAACTGGCGGAGGAGGGAGATGGTTCGCTGGCTGGTAACCTGTGCCACTGAAGTTGGTACGTAATGACTTTTCTTACACTCAAACCCCAGTGCATTCTTATTCAAAAATATATGCTTGAGCTCACATTATACCCTTTTCTTTGTCTCAGGTTTGCGGGCCTTGGTTAGCATCCTGCAGAGTTGGTACACGCTCTTCACACCCACTGAGGCCACCAGCATTGTGGCCGCCACAGTCATGTCCCACAATACCATACTGCGACTCAGCTTGGACTACCCACAGCGTGAGGAGCTGGCCAGCTGTGCCCGGACCCTTGCCTTACAGTGTGCTATGAAGGATCCTCAAAACTGTGCGCTGTCGGCTCTGACGCTCTGCGAAAAGGACCACATCGCCTTTGAGACAGCCTACCAGATTGTGATTGATGCAGCGTCCACAGGAATGACATACTCACAGCTGTTCACCATCGCCAGGTACATGGAACACAGAGGATACCCACTGAGGTCCTTCAAGTTGGCCTCCCTTGCTATGACCCACCTTAACCTGGCCTACAACCAGGACACGCACCCTGCTATTAATGACGTGCTGTGGGCCTGTGCGCTCAGCCACTCGCTGGGTAAAAATGAGCTGGCGGCCATTATTCCCCTGGTGGTAAAGAGCGTGCACTGTGCTACAGTGCTTTCTGACATCTTGCGGCGGTGCACTATGACTGCACCTGGACTCGCCGGCATTCCAGGGAGAAGGAACTCTGGAAAGTTGATGTCGACAGACAAGGCACCGCTGCGACAGCTGCTGGATGCCACAATTTCAGCTTACATCAACACAACGCACTCTAGACTGACACACATCAGTCCGCGCCACTATGGCGAGTTCATAGAGTTTCTAAGCAAAGCGCGGGAGACTTTCCTGCTGGCACAGGATGGCCTCATTCAGTTTGCCCAGTTCATAGACAACCTGAAACAAATCTATAAGGGCAAAAAGAAACTGATGATGTTGGTCAGGGAACGGTTTGGCTGACCTCAGTGACCTTAGTGCCCTCTCATAGGAACCTTATGTGGGAAAGTAGGTAAATTTGTTTTAATATTTAAGGTTTTTGGAATTTCTTGTGTTTTTTACTTTTCATTTGAGCCATTTGTTGACTAAGTCAAGGTTCTGTTATTTTGTTTCTTGAATGTGAACCAGGAAGTGTTTGCAGTACATTGCTCTACTTCAGTGAGACTGCGAAAGGGGATACTTCTTAAAAAAGAACAATGCATTATTCCCCTCCAGCTGTTTAAACTAATAGTAAAAAGGCAGGCGATTGGGATGGCAAGCAAACATGTTTATTAGTGGCACATGTTGATTGAAAACCAAAAGATTTAGTTGGTTAGGGTAGCTACTTTGAGCCAGAAAATGCTTTCTATTGGGTTTTAAAAAAAAGCGTTATTCCAAAAAAATCCCAGTGAGATGGAAAACACGTAGTGTTACTGTCATACCTCGACTGTATTATTTGTCAGCTTTAACTTCTCTGTCAGAGATGGCCTCTTGTTTTTATCAGGGCATCTAAGAGTAGACAGGGCAGAGTACACAACTCCAAAAATTTGACTACAGCTGCTCTAGACTAGCTTCTACTATATGCACCTGCTGGCCAGTGCTTCGTCATGTTTTCATGTCCTGAAGCCTGATGGTGACATTAATCAGTCAGTTCTAATAAAGGTAGAATAGTAAAGGCTCCATGTGCACATATATATACTCACATGCTAAAGGTAACAAATATAACTGTGACAAACTTTGAGTTAACATTATCCCTGTTGCTGCAGACACTATCTACACATCTACACTGCTGTATAACTTTTTGTGGCCAAAATCTTGAAAGTCTGACACTCTTGTGGTCACTTTACACACTCTTTACACGTAAACTTAGTTAGTTAATAATAGTCATCAAGATCATCTTTTGTTATGATGCATTAAACTGGATTGCTTAAGTGTTTTCCCATCAAAAGAATTTTAGACAACCCCCTACTTTGTTTCCAACACACTACATCGAGAGCCAAAAAATATGATGCAACTTCAAAATAGATATGAAAAAGCTCAAAGGCTATTCCTTTATAAAAACTGATGGCAAACAATCACTATACTGTCTGTTTTTTGTTTTGTTTTTTCAAATTAAATTGTAAAAGCCATAAAAGTAAATAGGCAGATAGACTTCTTATCGGACCATCGGTCTCCTTTGTCTTGAGATGGAAATGTCCTGTAGTCAAAAGCTAACACATGCAAACACTCTCTCATGACTTATATTTTCGAAAACCTTGTCACAGAAATGTTTCGTCTTAAAGTGTTGTTGTTCTTTGCCGCAAACAGTTTGAATTGTCTCTGGTAGTGGGACTAAACATTGTACAAGCACTTCACAGAATTACCTCTTCAGTATGCTCCAGCTTTTTCGGCATTTATTGATTGCTTGGTAAGTTTGTATGACACAAAAGGAACAGTATAAAAAAAATGACAGAAAGATAGAAGTTTTGAATAAAGGAGCATTGTCATGTGCTTTTACATTCCCTTTTCAAAATCTACCTTCAAACCACTACTGGGTTAGTCAGTCACAACTCTGGGCCTTTTTGGATTGAAAGAAGAACGCAGATAGAGGAATGAAACTGAGCAAAAGAAAGAAAAGAAAAGCAAAACTCAGTTCTCAGGGACATCACTTAAAGAAACGAAACAAAAAAGTAGTAGCATTTAACATATTGTAAATATTAAAGTGTCAATTCAGAAAATTGTAAAGTTATAATTATTTATGATAAGTACGTTATGTGTTTTTTGTTTTACTTAATTTGAATGTTTTGTTTTTTGGGATGGGGATGTACTTGACCTGTTTTGAATGGGGAGTTTGACAGCATTTTTTGTAATAGCAAAGACTTCAAAGCATTACTCAGGTGCTCCTGTGTACATTTCTTTAATTTTTTTGCAATAATGATATTCTTTGTATCAGTTGATTTTTCATTTTTGCAAATAAGAAAATGTTTTCCAAAAGGAAGCATGTTGAGGAAATTGAGGAAAGCGTTCATTTGTAAAAACAAAGTAAACCTATGCAGAACCACTTGGACGTCTTGTTGCTTCTTAAAGATAGCTGTCCCACTAAACTGTGCATAATGGCAAAACAGTGGTCCAAACCACTCTTAAATAAATAAATAAATACTGGATGTGGACCGACAAGGGCAAGAGCCAGCATGCTTGTGTCGATGCAATGCAGAGTAGCCAGTCTGCATCCGCTGCAAACATTTAGAAGAATAATGACAAAATTGTGGGAAATGCCTTTCTGACAGATTAATGTACAAAGTTTATATTTGCTCATTTTATTTAATTAAACCTTTAGTGTCTTCTTAAGGTGCAACAACCCCACATTGGGACGGAACAATGAACAAATATCCCAGCTGTGTATTAATACGAGAAGACCCCTTGATGACATTGTGCTCCCACCTTATTTATCATATTTCTGTTTCAGCCGGCAACACTTTAGGGTTTGTCATCTCTTCTATGTTCATTTCTTCCCTTACGTGTTTTTCACCACTTCTACAGCCTGTATTAGTTTAGGTCAATCCAACAAGGACAAAGAATGAATCAAATCTCCAGCTACCTACTTAGGTCTGGTTTACGTAGGGGGAAGAAATTGTTTTATATAAAAGAGGGAACATTCTTTAAAACTTAACATGGAAGCTTCAGCTGCTGCCTTTTATGTAATGCTTTCTATAAAACAGACAGCACTATTCTTTCTTAATGTCGGTGTTTTCTTCCAACTCTCTAACTTTTCATTATTTCTCTTGACTTATTTTGTTGGAATTGGTAGAGATTAATCACTAGTTTACCCATCGTTTCATGTTTTGTTTTGTTTCTAACTTAAGGGAAAAGTGTTTATTGCCTCTTTGTGCTACTGATTATGAAAAGGTATTTCCAGTATTTGTTGCCGCAGAAGTATGATAGCTTATCAACACTTGTTTTTTGTTTGTCATTTTTTGTGCGACTTCTTGAGCTACTGTCTATAAAGCAAGAATTTATTACTATTTATGTAACGCTACTACCATTTTATATTGATTTGTGTTGGAATCTCAGTGCTTTTCTATGAATAAAGTGTGAAACACATTACATTGGTTAAGTTCATTTCTAATCAAATACTGTTTTTCTACTATAGTAGTAAAGTATAAAGATGTATTAAAATTATAAATTTAGCCCTGTAGAAACCATTTGTTAGCTGCAAAGATTAAGATTAAATAAATAAAATACTTGGACCACCCATGAGTCCTAGTCCACACTCTGGAGAGATAAACCAGATGTTTGTTCATACTGGTCTAATCTCTCTGGTCCAGTCCTCACAATCTTGCGTTTTCATCCATTCTAGCCTCCAGCATTAGTAATAAATCAACCATAAGGAGGCTCATATAGTTCCATCAATCTTTTACTCATTTGTCTCTAATCAGAATATTTTTCTTCTATCCCTCCTTCACCGATTTGTTCTCATTCATTAGAGATTCCTGCAGCGCCATATGAGCAGACAATCAGCCCATCAAGAATTGCGAAGTGTGCTTGTGACTGTGTGTGTGGGTGTGCACGTCCAAGTGTATCGAGATTGATTGGCTGGTGATAAATGAGCAGATTTATATTAATTATCCAGATAGATACGTAGCTGGAGTAGTGATTGCTAAAGCTCAATCTCTTTCTCCTTAAACTCTGGCTCAGGAAAATTTGACTAGTTTAGGTTTTCACCTATTGCCTATTATTTTTGCATCATTAAATATTTTAAACCTAATATAAATATACCTGTAGCAAACACCATTGTGACAGCTATAGTGTTTTAACAATTTGTAATCTTGTTAATGTTAGCCATCCATGCTCTATCTTACCTGGGGCAGGGTCATGGGGGCAGTACGTAGACTGAGCAGAAATATTCAGACTTCACTCTCCACAGACACTTCCTCCAAAAATATCCACCAGGCCAGTCGAAGGAGATCCTGTGAGCGTCTCTGCCCCGGAGCCTCATTCCAGTGGGACAAGCCCAGAACACTCCCCGGGGAGTGTTCCCTGGATTCAGTACAGATTTCCAAACCAACTCATCCGGCTCCTGTCCACATGAAGGAACACCAGCACTGAGTTCCTCCCAGGCAACCAAGCTGCTCACAAGATCTCTAGAGGAAAAAAATCATTTTGTGTGCTTTGTGTCAGAGCGCTTGCTCATTCAATAATGACCCACTCATGACCAGATGAGGATAGCCACATACATCATTGCAGCAACTCTCCCCAAACCTGGGGTGGGAAAGCCACAGTTCCCTGACAGAGAAGCATGGCCACAGATTCATAGGTGCTGTCCCTCAACCCAGCCGTTCATATGTGCTTGCAAATTGTCCCAATACATGATGAAGGTCCTTGATGATGCCAACAGGACATCATCTGCAGAAAGCACAGATGCAATTCTGTGGATTTGTAAGACCTTAGACCTATGTAGTTAACTTAGGCTTGGAAGGCAAAGGCAAAGTGTGATTTCAGTATGTAACTGCTATGTGCAAGCTTCCCCGGACCATCATTTAGGATCAAAAATGACATTTTCAGCAAAAACATGTTAGCATTATTTATTGATTTTCCCAACCTTTACTTCCCCTTGGCAATAAGGAAGAATATTATCCTTTTCCTTGGCCTCTAGCTCTGGCACAGACAGCAATTTAGCAGTGTCCATTTACACAATAATAACTAAATCTAGTGTTATTACAGCCTGTATGTTGCATTCTCTGCCTGCTTACAACTTTAAGAGTACTGAGTCCCCATATCCCCACAGTACACAATGTGGCACTGAGAAATGACTAGTAATTAGCTTATTACAGTCCAATAACACATCAACTTTAAAGAGGTATGCCTAAAAGGAAAACCTTAGTGCACTATTTTGAATCTCTGTTCGAAGAGAGGTCTTAACTATGTTTCCTTCTGAGTCTGTATATTGTCTTCTTCCCGGCCAGTACCCGGGGCTTTTAGACTGAGGTGCCTGTGGACTCACATCCCTTACATCACTGTCGTAGAGCTTCAACCTGTCACAATGAATTATTTTGTTGTGCTTTGGTCCTTGAATCTTGGACAGGACAGGACAAGTCCACAACATGCTGAAACATTTGGAGGACGTTTCCATAATGCTTGAAGCTTGGGGCTTAGTCCTTTCTTTTTTGTGTCATCTTTAACATAAACCAAATCTCCAATGTCATAGGAATGCTCTATTGCTCGGGGGGTCATGAACTACTTTCTCTGACGCTCACCCTGTGACCATGTGCCTCGAACTGCAGCAGGCAGAAGTTAGCAGTGGCAAATGCTCATCCCAGTTCTTTTGGTAGCAACAAATCATCTGCTCCACTTGTCCATTGGATGGTACTGGCGCATGAAACGAACAACAGCAAGTCATTTACGGCAAATGACACGGTACCTCTGCTGGGTGGGTGAGGTGGCTGCTGGCATATGGACTCGTTCTTCACCCCACTGAACTTGTGATAGGACAGCCCCAATACTGTTGTTTGAGGCGTCAGTGTACAGAATGCCTTGCCTCCAACACGAGGGTACCTCAATACTGGTGCAGTAGTCAGTTTCTCTTTAAGTTTTGTAAATGCAGCTTGGTGCTCATCAGTCCATTGGAATGCACTTTTTTTGAGAAACCTATCGAGTGGGCTTGACAGCATTGCAAAACTCTGGGCAAACCTGCGGTAGTAGTTACATAGTCCAAGAGACTCTTACAAATTGGTAGGGGGGTTCCAGAGCTGTATATCTCTGACCAGGGCTGGGTTTGGTTGGACTCCTTTGCCACTTACAATGTGTCCCTGGAATAACACTTCTTGGAGCAGATGGTATTTCAGTCTTCAATTCACAGCTTTGGAACTGTTAAAATACTTGCTCCAACAAATCCAGGCTCTCATCCACTCGATTGTCAATAAGTAGTTAAGAAGGGTTTCCCACCGGAGGCCTCTGAGGGCGAGTTCCTTTGTCCTCTGAAACGTACTCAGAGTCCAAATGGCATCCGAGTATACTCATACAGCCCCCACTTGGTGATAAATGCTGTCTTCTCACAATCTTTGTTGTCCACTGAAATCTGACAATAACCAGATTGGAGGACATGTAGAGAACATGGTTGCCCCACCAATAACATCAAGACATTCCTCAATCCGAGGTAGGGGATAAGTATCCTTGACTCTTAGACTGTTCAAACAACGGTAGTCAACGCATCATCTCAGTCCCCCATTCTTTTTTGTGTAACTAGACGACTGGGAAGGCCCACTCGGATGCTGCCGGTCTTTTGACACCTGCTTCAAGCACAGGTCACAATGAGTCCGTGTTTAGTCTTCATTCCATCTCCGATGCATGCATTTAAAATGTAGATATGGTGAAGATCTTTTGGTGTTGTGTCACTCCTCAGCATACTTTCGTACAGTTTCTCTGATATTACAGTTGTCTGAGCTCCAGTGTCTGCTATGGCCTGTGTTGGTATGCCATTTATGGTCAGGGGGATTTGCAGACTCTGACCTGTCTTTTTAGTATAACAAATCTGCCAGCCTTGTAGTTGGGGGTCTTGGGCTTGATTGTTGCTAGTGATCTGCATAGTCGTTACTATGGTTTCATCCAGCCACTGACCAGCGACTCACTGACCAAGCACAGTCTTTCCTGAAGTGCCCTGTTTCACCACATTTATAATATTGGCCAGATGCCAAGGGTTGGGCTTTCTGTTTGGGAGCGCCCTCCACGGCAAAATACGTAACGTTGTTTCAGTGAGACATTTAACACAACTTCCGCTCAGCTCCGGTCCGATCCAGACTGACAGTTCTATTTTCCTGTACTTCAGTTCTATTATTCTGGACGCCGTGGTCAAACGCATAAATCTGAACAGATCAGATTGCACCAAAGCGGAACAACCTCCAGATTTCCAAAGTAATACAAAAATATACCGACAAACTAATTCAAATTTAAAAAGTTTATTTACACAATTAAGTATTAAATGCAATACAATCTGCAAAACCAATTTCATGGCCTCTGTAATGAGGAAAAACTTGTGAAGTGATGTTTATTTGAAAAACAAAGCAATCTCAAACTTAACTTGTTATCTGATCCATCCCCTTCTGAATAATTTGTTTTGGTCCTGCACACATCCTTATCAACGGCTTTTATCACGCCATCTCGTACTTCCCATACATGCTCTGCTGAGCTGCTCGGGGCCAAAGCGGAGCGGAACTGAAACACATCCACTGTGCCATAGTTTGAGACGTCGTTCCGCAGCGGAGCCGCATGCAGTGTAATTTGGGGGTTACCCTTCAACAAGTGGGTAGGACAAAAATAGTCAAAAATAGACTGTATATTAACAAAAAAACAGTAGTTCGAAATCAGACGCTGAGCCCCCCCATATAGCAAAATGGCACGAATCTTGTTTCATAACACCTCCACAACAATTCGACTGTGAGATTGGTAGTCGACTCAGGCTCCTCGAAATCGAGGCATCAAATCTCCGACTATTGGTGAAGTTGGCTGTCCTTGTTATGTGTACAGATGCCAATCATCTGAAGATGTCTTGCTTACTCATGGTAATTATCCAACACAGCCTGTAACCATTTTGGAGCAGTTTCTGTCTCTGAGGGGGGCAGCTGTAGCTCCTTGTATTTCTTCAGTCATTTTGGTTGGTTTGTTTTGGTCTTTGTTTTATTTTCCGATTTTCCTCTTTTCTCGCCACTTCCTGTTACGCTCTTATTTTAAAGTTGCAACCGGAAGTCATGTACGGCGCTCCAGCGGCAACTTTACTATTACGAAAACTTTAGGGTAATCGCTCTCTTTGAGAAACGCGCTCCGCAGCAAAATCGGAATTATCTTTGGCTTCTGTTAGCTTTTATGCATTCACAGAAGCTTCAGAAAATCCCACTTCTGACACCAGTTGTGGTGCTTTTACCTCTACAGTGTGCGGCTAATTAGCTGCGGCTTCAGGTGGAGGTGCGTGGGTAAGCATACCATATATTGGAATAAAATGGATTTAATCCGTCCATTGGTCCCCTATTTACTGATATTGTCATTACAACAGGGCAATAAAATGGTGGTTACATCCGGGCTTTTCGGCTTTTACTCCATAGTAAAACAATCGTATTTAGATAGCATAAACGGACATATTAATCAAAAATGCCGTGAGCAACGAGTACCGTTTTTTTAATAGCTAACGTTAAATCTCGCAAACACTAGCGTTATTACAGCCAACATACAGGTTCTCTGCCTGGTTACATAAGGTACAAGGGTAAAGCAACCCAAACCGTCCCACAATTTTATACCCTTATCAACATGGAGGATGGTGACAGGAATTCACCAAAGACAGTCAGTGCTGTGTGAATACACATTAGTATTAGACTTGTCACTAAACCCAGAGGTTCAGTTTCTCTCCCTGCCTCCCTCCATAACCACTATGGTAATAACACCTATCAGTCTCTGTCACTGTGGCTGCTGCTTGGATGTGTGTGTTCATTCATGCATGTGGTCATTGAAAGATAGTGTGTGTGTGGTGTGTTTGTGGGCGGTCACTGATGAAGCGCTGATAGTGTCCATCCACGGCAGATGATGTACAGCCTGCTGTCTCTCCAGGCAGATTGGATTTTCAAGCCTGCTGATTTGCTGAGAGACGGAGCCTGGACCTCCTTCAAGAACATACACAAAACAACGCACCCACCTGTTTTGTTCATGTGCACAGAATAACCCCCGAAAGTCCCAACACACACTGCTAAAACACGCACTATGTTATTCTCCTGCCAGGGCCTTTAAGCTGCTCATGTGGAAATTGATCTCCATTTCTAAAGATCACAAATTCATTGTTACAAGCACTCTTGTCATTACACACACAGCCACACACAGTCACTTTGTCCTCAGATGGTCCTCAGATGCACAGTTCAGCCTCTTCAGTCTTATACCTGTTGTCAATCACTGCTTTTTACCCAGTAGGGCCGCCACAACAAAAGCTTTTGTGTACAGATGTGTTTATAGCACTTGGGTAAGAGCAGAGATGAACAAACTAATTTGTTTCTCTCCCAACCATCAACATATATTTGGTTCTTTTGTGCCACCCTGCCTTATCCCCTCTGAATGCATACTGTATGTCCTGTGTATGTATGGGTATGTGTATGTACACTGTGTGCACAATTATTAGGCAAGTGATTATTTTGACCATATCGTCATTTTATCCATAATTTCCAACTCCAGCCTGTATAAACTTGAATCCTTATTGGATTTAATGCATATCAGGTGATGTGTGTTTGTGTAACAAGGGAGGGTGTGGCCTAAGGAGAGCAACACCCTATATCAAGGTGTGCATAATTATTAGGCAGATTCTTCTCCTCAGGAAAAATAGGCCAACAAAAAAAAGATTTAACTGACTCTGAAAGGTCAAAAATTGTAAAAAGTCTTTCACAGGAATCCAGCACTCTTGAAATATCTAAGATATTGGGGCGTGATCACAGAACTATCAAACGTTTTGTAGCAAATACAAAACGGCAGTGGGGGCGGCAGTGGCTCAGTGGTAGAGCGGCCGTCCTTCAACCGGAAGGTAGGTGGTTCGATTCCCGCTCTCCCCACAGTTCATACTGTCGTTGTGTCCTTGGGCAAGACACTTGACCCTCCTTGCCTCCAGTGGTGTTCCAGCTGTAACACTGGTAATTACTGTAAAAAACAATGTAAGTCGCTTTGGATAAAAGCGTCAGCTAAATGAAGTAATGTAAATGCAAATAGTCAACAGGGCCGTGTTGAGAAGAAAACACGCAAATTAACCGCCAAAGATTTGCAAAGAATCAAACGTGAAGCTACCAGGAACCCATTATCCTCCAGTGCTGCCATATTCCACAACTGCAACCTACTGTACTTGGAGTGTCAAGAAGTACGAGGTGTTCAGTTCTCAGAGACATGGCCAAGGTAAGAAAGGCTGAGACCCGACCACCTCTGAACAAGACACATAAGTTGAAACGTCAAGAATGGGCCAAGAAATATCTGAAGACATATTTTTCAAAGGTTTTGTAGACTGATGAGATGAGAGTGACTCTTGACGGACCAGATGGATGGGCCCGTGGTTGGATCAGTAACAGACACAAAGCTCCATTTCGACTCAGACGCCAGCAAAGTGGAGGGGGGGTTCTGGTATGAGCAGGTATTATTAAAGATGAGCTAATTGGACCTTTTCAGGTTGAAAATGGACTCAAAATCAACTCTCAGACCTACTGCCAATTTTTAGAGCACACTTTCTTCAAGCAGTGGTTCAGGAAAAAGTCTGCATCTTTCAAGAAGACTTTGATTTTTATGCAAGACAACGCTCCATCACATGCATCAAAGTTCTCCACTGCATGGCTGCCCAGTAAAGGCCTTAAAGATGAAAAACTAATGACATGGCCCCCTTCTTCACCTGACTTAAACCCTATTGAGAACTTTTGGGCCCTTCTTAAGCAGGAAATTTACAGTGAAGGTAAACAGTACATCTCTCTGAACAGTGTCTGGGAGGCTGTGGTTGGCTGCACAAAAAGTTGATTCTGACCAGATCAAGAAACTGACTGACTCCGTGAATGGAAGGCTTGTGACTGTTATTGAAAAGAAAGGTGGCTATATTGTTTTTTTTTTTAAATTTCAGAAATGTTTATTTGTAATTTTTGAGTTTATTATTTTCACTTTAACAGAAGAATGAATTTGATGAATGTAGATATTCTCTTAAGAAAGTCAAAACTTCACTTTTACTACTTAAATGTTCAGGTTTGAGGGTTTGTTAACATTTGCCTAATAATTGTGCACACAGTGTTCACATTACAGAAAAATAGCCTACATGTTTTTTTTTTTTGTTCTAGAAAGAAAAGTTGGTTTCAATATGAAATTACTTTTAAGGTTAAGTTTAGGCAAAAAACAGAATTTAAAGGCAGAGCATAATTGACTTCATCTAGAATTAGCCAACGGACCTTTTAATTTGTATTGAAGCAGATCATCTCAATGGACACCATAAAAGCAAAAATAACAGCAAACAAATTTCAGTTGACATTTTGGTCAGTGAGTGCACCCCATAAACACTTCCACATCTCTTTCTAGTCACATGATGTTATGAATTTTGCCTGAATCTTTGACAACAACAAAAACAACCGGATTTACCCGAATCTGCTTATCTGATGTTCTTAGCTGCCACACACAGAGAAAAACACAATTTCGGATTAACTGATCTCTCGGCTCATGTTAAGCATGTCCGTCATGATTACAGTAATAATGCTGATGAGTTCAAATTTAAGCCACATTCTGCGTAGAAAAATGTGCTTTTTAGCTGTGTCCAATCAACTGCTTACATGGGAAATCCAGGTTTGTCACTGGGCATGCTCAGTGTTTATCTAAAATGTCTTTAGTGATAATATTATTTAGTCCAAAGATGAGCTTTTGAGCACACATGCATGGGTTTCCATTTGATTGTATTAGTGCCACAAGACAAATGTATTGTTGTTTTTAAGATAAGTAATTCATTATATATTATTTAGTTTATATACAAACTGCTCATAAATGTTTTTGTTTTAATGGCTGTCTCTGTTCAGACCTTCCTCCTCTTGAGCTTTATTTGTTTTCATTGGTCAAGACTGTAGTTTGTTTCTGTTATGACTCACTGAAGCCCTTCCCTTAACTGGTCCAATCACTTTTATTTATTTATTTTATTTGGCGGAGACTGTTCAAATTCGGCTTTTGGTTTAAATTTTCCTTAAAACCTTAAACCTTTAAGACACAACCCATCTTACCCAACTATTACGTCAACAACTCCCCTCTATAAAAATACAATAAAAAAAAGACGTTTATTCATTTGAATAAAGTCATTAACTCTTTATCACCTTATTTCAAACCATGAATTTGAATAATGGATGGAAACTATAAGAAACCTTACATGAACTGATTTAAACCAAAAACTGGGATATAAAAAGCATCTTTTGTTTTTGAAGAACTGCTTTTCTGTCAACCAAATCAAAAGTGTTTATTTTCACTGCAGTTTTCAGGTCCCAACAAACACTAAAAAGGATGCTTAGATTTGAAATGGCTGAAGATCTACAATTACAAGTGCCATTTATAACTGAAGTTCTAACTTTAATGTGGTGTGATGTTATTTTTTTTTCTTTGCAGCACATCTCAGAACAAACAAAGCATTCTAGATGGCATTTATGGTGAATATCCACTGGAACGGATGTAATCCCTTCCAATCTAAACTTAATCCACTTGTGGTTATCAGCCATGACAAATGACAAAGATGTTGGAAAAGTGCACTGCAGAATGGATTTATTCACAATCGTTTTGGTGTAATACAATGACATGAGATTAGTGCTTATGTTTTAATGATAACTGGAATGGATACTTTCTCTATTTCAAAAAAGAAAATACATTACGTCTTTCATAAAATAAGTCATGAATATATATATCTGTCACTAGCACACTTCCCACACATCTTTAAATTTGCTTGATCATCTGTTTTGAGTGTTGGTGCACAGCTTCTACAAAGGCGCCTACGTTTTCAGGGTCCATATCAGGGTACAGGCCATGGCCCAGGTTTGCAATGTAACCTCTGGTGCCAAAACCTTCCACCATCTTCTTAACGATGTCTGAAATACGCTCCTGAGAAGACATACAAAACAGACCGTCATTGTTTGTTTGTTTATTGAACAAAGACTTTTACTGATACAGAAACCCGAGATGCCGGTTTACCTTTGGCGCGTACAGAGCACAGGGGTCCATGTTCCCTTGTAGGCTAACCTTCCCACCGGTGCACTCCCTAGACACAAACCAACACACAAAAAGTAATACTTTAACCAGCAGCAGGTTTTGTATTAGATGAAGAGCGCTGAGAAACCCCATGTTTGTTGACTTAAATCCCATTCACTGTGACAAGTACTGGTTAACCCATTATTGTAGCCTTGACCTATTGGGGCATTATGACAAAAGATAATCATCCTCTTATGTAGAAAAATAACTGGAAGATATAAACTGAATTAAGATAAGAATAAAACGTATGTTAATACAGTTTTTACAGGCATATTGTGTCATGACATAATCATTAAAATGTTTTGTTTCTTGGTGCAGCATTAAAGTAGTGTGTGTTACCGTGCAGATCGTGGGTCAATGGTCCAGTCCAGTCCAACCACCTCATAATGAGACTGGGACAGATCCTCCAGGGCATAATGCGCGTCCTTCGCAAACACAATCTGGAACACATTGAAGTCAGCTTTTTACGATGTTTGGACAAATGCTGCCACCTACAGGTAACCAAAATAAACATTTAAATGAGACCAGATGGGTTTTAATGAGGTCTCCTGGGAAGCGAGTGTTGTTCAAGCACCAAGAATAGAACCAGAAATGAAACTTGTACAGAATATAATTATCACTGAATAACAAGCCGATGTAGGCATGAATGTATAGCAGCAGCTCACCATAGGAACGTCTTGCCCTGCCTCTTTGAGTTTTTCTTTCACACGCCGAGCGATGTCTCGGAGGTAAGGCAGAGAGAAGTCCTTAAATTGAACTGGACCCAGAATGCCTGCATGAGACTCAAACACCTGTAGAGCCTGAACAACATGGGTAAAGTGTTTTATTGTTGAACTAAGAGTAAAAGGAGCAGGACTTAAAATGTAAAGAAAAAAAAAAAAATGCTTAAATTGTGTGAATGAGTAGATTCTAGTGTGAATTTGCGCTGCCTAACCCAAAGTGGACTATTTTCTCTATATGATATGTTAAAATGAAATTATAGTTATATACACTACCAGTAAAAACTTTCTCATTTAATTCAATGAAAAGTGTGTCCAGACATTTGACTGGTAGTGTATATAATTATATATGTTATAACCTGGGCTCCTGCTGCCACTTGTCCCAACAGGTAGTCCACGATGATGTCCGTCAGCCTCTTGAGCAACATGTGGCTGGCCTCTGGGTGCCTGTACAGCCAGCGCTTGGCCTTCGAGTGAGTGTTGGAGCCGCCGCCTTCTATCATGTAGGACATAAGCGTCCACTGGTGAAAGACAGAATAGAAGTTAAAAGAAAACATTCTGTATCTAAAATTATAGGGATTTTCTGCAGTAAATCTTCATGTAAATTATTAATAAAAGGGTTGAGGTTAATACATTGTACCCAATCCAAAAAAAGTCACTCTCTGAGCAAATAATTACTGCAGTGATTAATGTGTTTCATCTGGTATTTAACCTGAACTAATGCAGTAAGTTATCTTCTTGTTTTGTTAAACCACCTCAATGTGAATTTTCAGGAAGCACTTGAACAGACATTACTTGGCAGTGTCACTCTCTCTATAAATAAATGTCTCAGGATCTCACTGAAATATAAAGGCAAATGTGTTCTATTAGACTGTCCAAACAAAGGAAGAGACTTTTTTTAGCTTTGCAGAGGAGTAGTACGTGTGTGTTCGGTCTCACCGGAGCTCCTGTAAAGCCAATGAGCGGCACTTTTCCTTCTATCCTGTGTCTGGTCAGTGTTATAGCCTTGAAGACATAGCCGAGCTCCTTCTCAACATCCACTTTAGTCCGTAACCGCTGCAAGTCTTCTGGCTCTTTTAGGGGCTCCGGAAAGGTAGGTCCTTTACCTGCCACCATCTGGACATCCATACCCATGGCCTACAGAGTGGTGGGCCGATGAGAATGCATAAGGAAAAAACAAATAACCAGCTAAGCATCTATTTGAATTCCTTTAATTGTTGCAACTAAAAAGCAACTTTAATCTGTTAAATCAATATTTAAAATACATTTACTATCAATGAATTTCTCAATACTTTGCACTACAAAAGATTGTTTTGAGAGAAAAGGTCAACAGTATGCCTGTTTAAAGTCTAAATATATGTGTGTACATAATGCATCCATGGAGTCGATATCTGCTTTAGTCATAGATAATTACATGCTATAAACTACAGCAACTATAGTGAGAAAGGAAAAACTCTCACCTGTGGTACCACTAGGATATCAGAGAAGATGATGGCCGCATCAAACAAAAAACGTCTTAGTGGCTTAAAATAGACAAAAGCATAAACTTATTTTAACATTCTTTGCTGTCTATAATGTAAATTCTGGGGCATTGGAAAAAGGATATTTGAAAACAGGACATCAAAAATATTTAGACTAACCTGCAAAGTGAGCTCACAGCAGGCCTCTGGAGATCGGCATGTGTCAAAAAAATCCTTTCCTGCTCTGGACTCCCTAAATTCTGCCAGTCATATAGAAACAATTCAAGCTCATTCAAAGGAAAAAAAACTTACACATCTGCTGGAGGTATTGGACACAAGACAAAGCAAATTAAGTATCACCTGGCAAATATCGTCCAGCCTGTCTCATACACCACACAGGGACGTGTGCAGTTTCTTCTCCTCGTGCTGCTCGGAGGAATGTATCATTCTGGAGCTTGGGGAAGTCTTTTGGTCTGAGGGAAGACATAGCGTTTTTCAGTTTTACAATATCATACCATTGCAATTCTGTAAAAATGCATGATCCACAGTTGTAAGTTTGCACTCAGCATGTATTATCTCATTGAATTTCAGAGGCGTGCACCTCCATATCCACAGCAATCACACTGAGCATCAAGCTGAAGAACAGTCCAGAATGGAGTGATTATGAGAGATAAGGCTAGTCACTCTTATCACCTCCCAGCAGCACCAAAACGGTTACTAAAACACTACTGTCCCTAGATCATGAAAACATTACTAAAAGATTGAAAGAACATTACTGAGTGAAATCACATCAAATCTGCTCGACTCTCTAAAAAGGTAGAATATTTTACTACTTTGTCATTAGTGTGTCGTGTGTGGACTTAATGTATGTTACTATTCTATTGTAAAAGCATAGGTATTTTTCTCACAAAATTTCTACAACATCGGGATAAATTCTTAAAGTTAAATTTTTTATAGGCGTAAATTTTTCATACACACAATTAGTGAGCTACCGTCTTCTTCTACTATTCTTTTATTTTCTTAACACATGCTATGTATAGGCTATGTAGACTGCATGTTTTATGGGAAGCAAGAATGATAAGGGCTCTAAATCTAATTCTATGAATGAGATATTTACTTAAAACACAATCGCATTATATGGTGAATTTAATGAAAATCTTCAAAGACCGATTATAAAGCCTAGACACAATTAGTTTTTGTACTTACGTTAAACGATTTTTATAACGACAAAGGCGCCATTAGTTTTGTAAGACTAGCAGGCAAATTCCAAACTACTAAGCTAATAATAATTTTATAGTCGAGAATGCTTCACAACTACTTACAGGATGAGGTCGTCCTTGCTCATTTCGGCGGCACAGAGGGGGACGTGTTTCCTGGACTGTCCTCTGTTTTAAGATTAAAACCTGCAGCTCTTCAACTGTCATTTAAATTCGTTTACACAACAACGGTACCTCTCCGGGCGCGGCCATGTTAGAAGGTCATGTGACAAGGAAACTATTCTAGCTTTTCCAAATAAGAGTCTGAAATATCAAATTTTCATGTGCCAAGCAAAAAAGTGCAATTCTATGCAATATATATGTAGTGCAATATATATATATATATATATATATATATATATATATATATATATATATATTTATACACACACACACACACACACACACACACACACACACACACACACATATATATATATATATATATATATATATATATATATATATATATATATATATATATATATATATATATATATATATATATATATATATATATATATGTTTAAAGTAAATTTGTTAAGTAACCAGTATAATAATAAAATAATGAATTATTTTAATTTAATAAAAGAACTAGACTAATAATTCAAAGAACAACACAAAAATCTAAATATATAAGCCTAGGCGCACACACTCATTTGTTTCAACTGTCTGTTCCTGTCAATCATACACGCGGTGTTAACCAATTATGTTGGGAGGGAGGGCTGAACGCGTGTGTGTGTATGAGCGCACAGAAACGCACTAGTTTCTCGGAGGTGGTGGAGCAACTCATAGACATATATATGTCTATGGAGCAACTGGAGGCAGCACCTCATCAGTTGGAGATGTATTCACTCAGTCAAGTAGGCCTACTCCGCAACCCACAGCAACGCAGTCTTCTTTAATGGACCAGTTTATGCAAAAGTCAATGTCTGTAGCAAAAAAGGACAAATTGATATTGCATTGGCTAAAAGGTTTAAATGCAAATGTTTAATAGTGTTCTTTTTTTTTTAAATATCAAATCAATGCATTTTTAAAGAAATTGTGAGACATTGTGAGTATGATTTTTTTAAATAATTTAATTAGAACAGTTTTTACACATATCATAGTCAAAGTAATAGTTAAAACATTTATTATTTAAAGAGCCGTTTGTGAGCCAAAAGCTCTTTTCAGTGAGCTGAGTCAAGCGAGCTGGCTCACGAAAAAGAGCCGGATCGTGCCCATCACTAGTGTGTAGCCTTAACACTGTGATGTAGGCTAAGCTTAGCAAGTAGTTAACATTATGATACATGAACATTATATCTATAATAAAAAAAAAATGAGCCAGATCTTTCAGTAATGACAATCCACGAGTATAATAAACAAAATACAATGACATAAAAACTACTCCTCTTTATTATTTTAAATGAGCCACAAAAAAATTAAATAAAAAAATAAACCAAGATTAATTTATTGACCAACTAAGGTTAATTAACCTTGTCTAAGATACAGCCTCCATACCATTTGTTAGAAACCAATATATTCATTTAATTTTATGTAGTGTAGCCGTGTTTGACACATTCATACTATGAATACTATATGTTCCTGGGGTGTTCCTTGTTTCTCATGTCTCCTCCAGGGGGCACTCCACAGAAATCAGGCCATTGCCAATTTAAGATTCACAATGCACATCCCGTAATAGTTCATTAAGATCTTGAGAAATTTGTTTGAATAGATGAGTTTAAGGTTCTCAATGCTCTCCTAATCATGGTATCAAGACACTTACTTATGTAGTCCACAAATTATTTTGAATGTATCGGCGTGTCTATCTAGCATTTCGTCTGGGGTAGTGTTTTGTTTATCAGCTTCCAAACTTATCCATACTCAATAATTACCATTTCTTATACTATTTATTGCCTTCAGGCGATATCTTTTCCTCGTTGAACCACCTCTACAGCAGGACAGTTACTCTTTGAGCCATGATGATGCTGGAAAATGCATTTTGGATATTTTTGCTCTTTATGTCGCTGGGATTCTGGTAACGGCATATTGCTATCTTACGATTACCTCCTCTCTGTCTCCTATCTACCTACCTGTCTACCACTTAGGCTACATACCAATTAAAGGCTTGAAATAGTTTAAAAATACAGTATATCTTCAAAAAAAGATGCATGCCATAAACACAACAGTGTACAAAACAAACCAAATGAGTACATTTATACTCTCTTGACTAAGGCTGGTCCTGATATTGTCCCTCAGTGGCTGTATAGAAGTCATCCAGGACACTCTGAATGTAGTCAAAGGTGGGTCTGTCCTCTGGTTTGTTTTTCCAGCAGGACATCATGATATCGTACAGTTCAAGAGGACAGTTTTCAGGCTGAGGCATCCGGTATCCGCGCTGTATACTTGACATCACCTCTACTTTGGTCATTCCTTGAGAAAATACATAACACACATACAGTATTACAATAGCTTATAAATATGGTTACTAAATTTAGGTCGTGTTGGGAGCATATGTCTAATATCAAATGTTTACCTGGATAGGGGGTTTTCCCATAAGTGATAATCTCATAAAGCAGAACCCCAAAGGACCACATGTCTGACTTTATGGTGAATGATCCATAGTTAATGGCCTCTGGAGCTGTCCACTTAATGGGGAATTTAGCTCCTGAGTGAAAACACAACACAGTTACATACATCTGGCTCAATCTCCAATATAATAAGAAAACAAACTGATTTTAGCTACAAACATGATGCCTGTTGTACATTATGCATGTACTATTGAGGTTTACTTGTTGCTTTCCCAGATGGCCTGTTTATGGAGTTCCAGTAACATTTTATGCACAATAGCATAAGAAATATCTAATCAACAATGAATTAAGTAATAAACTATTTGGAATAAAATATCGCAAAATAGTTTGATGTTATAGTTTTATTTCTTCTTTATTTAATCTTTATTTGTCACTTTCAGTTATAAATAACAGAACTAGACATTGTGGTTCAAAGCCACTCAAAACCACAGGTGTCTCATAAAAAGGGATCCAAATACATTAAATTACGCTCCCGAAAGAGAAGTTCATTTATTCATTTTTTTTTTCATTTTCTACCGCTTAGTCCCGTTGGGGGTCGCGGGTGACTGGAGCCTATCCCAGCAGCTTTGGGCCTGAGGCAGGGTACACCCTGGACAGTGGGCAGTTAGTCGCAGGGCTGACATTTAGTCATAGACAGTGACAGTGACAACCATTCACTCTCACATTCATTCACTAGGGACACTTTAGAGTTGCCAATTAACCTACACATGCATGTCTTTGGACGGTGGGAGTACCTGGAGAGAACCCAAGGTAACACGTAGAGGACATGAAGACTCCTCACAGAAAGACCAGAGTCGGCTGAGAATATTTGAGTCTGGGTTTTGAATTCACGACCTTCTTGCTGTGAGGTAAGAGTGCTAACCACTCTGCCACGTGCACCAGAGAGAAATTCATAAGAAAAAAAAATAGACAAATGTTTACCCTCTCTGGCGGAGTATTCATTATCTTCTATAACTCTTGCCAGACCAAAATCTGCTATTTTACACAGCAGACTGTCCGATACCAGGACATTTGCTGCTCTCAGGTCTCTGTGAATGTAATTCTTCTTTTCTATGTATGCCATGCCTTCCGCTATCTGCAACAACAATATATATTTATTTATACACACATATATTGATGCCTGTTTTACATTATATATGTATATAATATATAATATATGATATATAATATATAACATAGTTGTGCTTATAAGTTCATATACCCTGGCAGAATTTGTGATTGTTTTTTTTAAAGAATATGAATGATTAAACAAACATCTTTTTTTCACTCAGAGTTAGTGGTTTGGTGAAGCCATTTATTGTCAAACAATTTCCAGGAAAATTGTGGTAGAATTTGTGGTTGTTTTTTCAAAGAATATGAATGATTAAACAAACATCTTTTTTTCACTCAAAGTTAGTGGTTTGGTGAAGCCATTTATTGTCAAACAATTTCCAGGAAAATTGTTTGAGATGCAAAGAAAAATCCATAAATAACTTCAGCTGAAATACAGGACTCTCTCAAAAAAAGTTGTGTGGCTGTTTCAAGATGCACAAAAAGGGGGCACTTGAAGAAAAAAAAGGTTGCATGGTTGAGTTGCCAGTAGAAAACCATTACTACGCAGATGCAACAAAGCATCCCATTTAAAATACGCCAAACAGCACAAAGACAACCCTTAAAACTTCTGGAACAAAGTCACGTTACATTTGGAGAGGAGTCAACAAGGCCTATGGTGAAAGGTACACCATTCCTAGTGTGAAACATGGAGGTGGATTGCTGATGTTTTGGGGATGTGTGAAATGGCTTCACCCAACCACTAACTATGAGTGAAAGAAACGTTTTTGTGTTATATTCGCTGAAAAAATTTTGCCAGGGTATGTAAGCTTATAAGCACAACTGTATGTATACTTTCATTTGTAATTCCTCATTTTAAAGTAGGGATGCAATGACAGTTTTATGACTGTGCCAGACAAGAAATAAGGTATGTTTTATCATAAAATTACCTGTGCGGAGAAGTCAATAAGCTTGTGTAGCTGCACTTTGCACCCTGTTTCCGTCTTTAAAAAGTCTAGAAGGCTCCCTAAATGAAAATGCAAGATATGTAGTAGTAAGTATAAAAACAAACAAATTACATGGACAGCTGCTTAAGATGACCAAAGTATAATTTACCATTTGCCATAAACTCTGTGATGATGTAAATGGGCTGTGTCCTGGTGATCACAGCGTACAGTCGGACCAGCTTGTCATGCTGCAGTGTCTTCATCACATTGGCTTCATCCAGAAAAGCCTCTACAGTCATTGTGCCTGGCTTCAGTGTCTTCACTGCAACTTTGGTTGTGTTGTTGTAGTAGGCTGAAGACGTGAAGGATATGTATGTAAAGATGGTGAAAAGTAGGAATATCAGTGTGATAACTTACTCTGTGCGTGCACAGAAAAAAATTACACAAAGGACTTTCTACTTTACATTCTGTAGTGCAAACATGGACTACAACGTTTTTGTCATTCATACTCACCCATCCATACTTCTCCAAACTGCCCTGCTCCAAGCTTTTTCACCATCTTGATGGACTCTTTGGGGATTTCCCAGGCATCTTTATCCCATGGCTTCTGAGCTTTGGGTTTTGCACATGGACGGTCCAGTTTACGACACAGACCGTCAGCTTTGTCTGTTAAAAAAAATTATCCAATAAAATACTGTTTAAATAGAAAAATATTAAAAAAATATATATGAGTGGGTACTCACCGTGATAATGTTTGATCATGCTGCCAATGTCTTGAAAGGAAATCTTTGGAGAGATATAGAACCCGCCATTATCCATCTTCCTGATCTTATAGTGTTTGACAATATCTAACCCCCTGTGGTCCGTGTCCCGGATGGACAATGAGAAACTTCCTGGAAAAAATAAGTACAGTATATATTCATATCAATCAGCTGACTTCTGAAATAAACTAAACCAGATATTGGCCAAATACATATACAATACAAAACAGGAATACATTAATAAATATTTTAAGCCAGTCTACTCAAAGAACTGGAAAATCTATACTCAACCAAATGGGTATAGATTTTTTTTTTAAACCACCAGGGATCCCTTTGCTTAAATGGAAAAGTGCACACCATCAGCGTTTTATTGGGATTGACTGATAAGTACTAAATTACCATTATTTATTGCATATTGTAGACCATAAAGCTGTAATTATTGTAGACCATAAAGCTGTAATTATTTACCTTTTGATGTTTCACTTTCCCTAATGAGATAAGCCCCTAGTTTGTTGGCTGGGGCCAGCAACTGCCTCTCTGCATCCTTTCTGGAGATATCTTTGAAAAACCACCTGAAATGGACAGAATAATACACTGATGAAGTAAGAGAAGGTTTCAACAAAAGCATCTGGACGTAGGTTTGACGTAGGTTTGTCATATAAAAGGTCAACAAAGTACACTCAGTTGCCTGACATTACTAGGGGGAATTGCTGCATGTGAAAAAAAGTGACTTTTCTTGAATGGCCCACTGTACAGTTGCCAATTATAGATTATTAAAGGCTTCCTGCAGCTCAATAGTAGAACAATGTGCTGGTGGGTTAGACAGAAAATTGACCATTTTCCCTCTTGGGTGCAGTAAAAGTAAAAACTCCATGACAAGTGCGAAACAATAAATGGGAGGCAATTATTTTAGTGGCATTTGATAAAAGACATTACAGCTTATTCAAAAAAAACAAGAACTTACACTTCTGTTTCCATTGTGTCAACTTGTGCCACATAGTTTGATGGAATGAAACCTTCTCTGTTGGTCTCCAAGGACATTGCTTTCCACCACTCGCCATGTCTGAAAATACACTAGAGTGATGCAGCTGGTAAACTTTGAAAGCTGTGAGTCATTATATGACTAAACTCATCTACCACACTACCCTGTATTTTAAAAGCATGGCTCCTGACAGTACATTAACATTTTACGTAAACCTTGAACATTTTGATAATTGAAGAATTTGTAATGTTGCGTGAACTTTAGTTGACATTTTAAACACAGCTGAATTTCCTAGATAAGCTTGTTGTCACGCAACCCTCTATCTATAAATGATGAATAGCATTTCTTGAAGTTGAGTCAGTCTATATCTGACACTCACTCTTCTAGGATTTTCAGCTTGTCGCCTTTCTTGAACTCTAAGTCATCGTGGTGTGTTCCAACATAGGGGAAAAGGCCAACCACAATTTTACCAACATTCTTTTGCTCTGAAAAAGAAAATAAATATTTACCAAATATTGAAATCAGCTGTAGTTTGTAGTGTGTCGTATTAGTAAATAAGAATGTCTTACCTTCCATATGTTGAAACACCTGACCAGGTAATAGGGAGCTGTTCTGTAAAAACAGAAGTATTTTGGGATTTAAATTAGACAAGCCTTTTATGAATGATATGGTTCAATACAATTTACTGGCACATTACTGCGTCATTGTTTTTGGGCTATTAATATACAGGGAAGATCTTCACGTAAGCTGATGTGAGCTGCCTCTATAATCTTTATTTCATCATTTCACCCCAGGCCTAATCTTTGTAGTCAATAATGATTATGTATACTCTGACAGGCTACTTACTGTGTGTTTTGTATTGGAGGTGGGGTCTCTGACATAGTGCGTATGGTCGGTACGTCCAGTCTGCTGGGGAATCTTTCCTTCCACACTACCGCTCAGACCCTCGCTCAGTTTTGATTCTAAACATCCCATGGTGTCTGCGCAGGAGGAAGTGAGAAACAAGAAGTGTGAACATTTACGTACATTAACATTTACTGCAACCAATAGTACTCGAAACACCTGACTGATTTTTACATTAGTTCAAGATTAACAACAAAATACACTGACTTATTATTTGTCTAATGTTATATCACAATTGGTGATATTTGGTTGGTTTTGTCTATTACAATTAGTATGGGCTCTTATTTTTTATTATCAATTTATTATAGGGAATATAGCACTTCCTTTCTGAAGTTTTTTTTACTTGTGACATTTGTAATAGTCAGTTAATATGTCTTACACAGAAGCTCATTTAGAGAAGTGAAAGTTTAAGTATTGTTTTAAGTTTTGAGCAAAACCGACCAGGGAAAAAACCACAAACAAACAGACAGATAACATCTGCATACACGCTCCAGCACGGATGAAACAATGTGACGTCAGAAATTAATGAGAAAACAAAGATTCAAGGAAGCAAAGACACGAAAAAGAACCATAATTCTAGAAAACTGAATACATTTATTTTCAATGTATTGATTTATTATTTAAGTGAGACTTATCATAATATTAAAAGCTCCAACAGGCCAAGAATATAACTGTAATGAAAAGAAGTATGTTATGCAGACACACTGCTGGGACTATTTTGAGAGACAAGTAGTTGTCAGCTCAGTGTTGGTGTTACCAAAGGTGATAGATGCTTTATCTCACTTACGACATTGTATGTTGGGAAAGTGCATTAATTAATTAAATAAATAAATAAATAAAATAATTAATTAATTAATACAGACATTGTTGATACAGCATTTCATTTGTGTCTTTTAGCAATAACAAGTGAGACAAATTTAGTTCAATCTTGACACATTAACTCAATCTTTGTATTTAGAGAATATGTAACTACTAAGCTGTTGCGGGGTTGTTTATATGAATTAGGGTCAAGAAATAGCTGCTGGTGAGCTCTGAAAAACGGGACTGTCCTGATTTTAGGATTGTTTTGCAATGAATTAGTTACCTAAAAACACTTTGCGTGTGTTTACCTTGACTAAAAAAGATTACATTATACACATTTAAGTGAGTCAGGGTTATATTTATAAGCAAACAGTCTGGAAACAATGGGTCTACGCTAAACAGATTAGAAGGCAACACAGAGTTCACTGCACTGTGTGAACACTTCCTCCTTTAGCAAGGGGCTAATCCAAAGAAGGAAACAAGAGTATAGAACCAACAGTGGTTAATATTTTATTATTTTTGAGATCATCCAGACATTGTAGCAAGAACATAAAGAAGAGTAGGGAAAAAAGGAGATTTGTAATGCATTGCAGGTTAGCACAAACTGAGCAAAGAAAGAATAGTTTAAATTTAGTTTTTTTAAAGAAAACTTAAACTTTAATGTGTGCTTACCTCTTCTTATGTTAGGAAAACAGTTATTCCACTCTTTCTTGTCCTTTGCTTTCTTCTTATGATCAAACTGATGAAAGGCATGCGGCAAAGTGGCCTGACATCCAGGTCAGCCGGTCGACAAGGACTGTTAGGCGCAGCCTCCAGAATGAGGAACTTAAACAAACCTGAGGGGATTTTTTTTAATTTCTTGTTTTTTTCTGAAACTTCCTGGTACAATTGTCTAATAGTCACTTGCATAAACCGCAACACAGGTGCACACAGAGCCCCCCAGTGTTCATGAAAAAAAGTGCCCATATGAGTAAACTTTACCAAGCAGTTTGATCCGTTTGCTTGCAGCGACATCTGTTGTTCATAATAGTCAATTACACTACATCACATCTTTTTATTAATGACCGTTTATTTATGTTTAAGTGTCACCAGCAGGAGTAAAAAATACACTTCAGACAAGCACCTTCTGCACATAGTTATATCGGCAGTATCATGCACCTGCCTAGACAGAACAGGCTGGAAAATAAACAAGGGTTTACACAGTGTTGTTAGAGAGTCACTAGTCACATGGCAGTTTATGATTGAAGCCCTGACTGATTGCAAAATGTTATAATGAACATTTTGAAATGATGTTACTAAGACTGGTTAATGTTTTGCATGCATTAATGGATGGTTAGTACACAGACTATACAATGGTAGGAGATGTTACTATGGTTGTATACTCACATACAGGAGACTAAGTAAAGATTGTTTGTGATGGCCAAAATGACTTCAGTAAAAATATTGAAGAAAGTAAGCCACCATTACTTCTTTTTTATCCATGTTATCTATCGCTGGACTATTGCAACCTTACAGAACATACCCTTTAACAAATACAAAAAAAATGTTATTGGTTTCCTTTTCCACATTTCCTCTAGAAGCAGTCCAGTTTCCTCTACAGCAGTGTGAATTTTTAGGAAGCACGTTACAAACATTAATCCCCATCCCTGACTTTGGAAACATGCTACTCTTACTGTTCCCAAAATATGAAATGATGAGTGCACTTACAAATTATTTGCAGTATTATAAAACTCACATTATTAATATTGTATAATTGTTTCTTCATTCATTCTCCCTTCTGTGTTTCTTTTGTGACTTGGACTAAAAACATAAAATCTGCTTCACAGGAACAACTAATTTGACTCCAAAAATACACAGTCAAGTTTATCTCCCAGCAAGACCATAAGAGCACTGGGTGATCAAATCACAGCAAAGTGACCCGACAATGAGTTTTTTAGGGATCACTGCTTCTTTATAGGTCCCTCCAATGTAGAGCAATGTAGTCACCACCACTACCCTCCAGCAATAGGTCTACACATTGTGAATGGCTTTGTAGTGATAAGCTTCCATGCGCTGGCAGTGGTGTGAGTCAGGTTAGCTGTTCCTCTGTTCGGCCTCCCTCTGGGCTGAGGGCATGCTGTGACCGTCCTCTGTGTCATCTCCTTCTGCAGGAAAAAACAAAACACAAATAAAACTCACTGATTTTTGTACACCGCTGTTATTGCAGAAATAATCAGGTGAGCCTTCTATCAATGTCACTTGTCTAATCTGATCATCAGTCACAGAGGTTCAGTCACATTCGAAGTTCAATGTAACACTGTAGTGGAAAGAGTTACAAACCTCCCCCTCCAGCGTTGATGTGCAGATGGGACAGGGACAGCGTGAGGGGCAGCTCTCGTCCATCTGGATCAGTGGGACTCTGCAGGATGTCGTGCATTGCATTCCTCCGTCCTGTCCTCCCAGAAGCAATAAAGTCTGCATATGTAGCCTCAACATCCGACATGGCTCGTGCATTGTTCAATCAGCAACACCTGCAGTTTTTGACATTTACCATAATTTGAGCATGCATAATAATGTATATACATGGTGAACTCAACACTGTGGGTAAGTGAGTATTTTGAAATAAAATAAAGTAATTCTCCTTTAATGTGCTTCAGTTGATTTACTTGTAAAGGGTGTATGTCTGGAAAATGGAATACAATAACATTTACAACACTTTATTAAGTAGTCTTATTTGAGATATGGATACAGTTGATGTTGATATTGTAATTACAATTTAATTCATGACAATCTGTTTAAAAAGAAAAGCCCAATGTGAAAAATACGCACCATGACAAAAGCACAAAGTAAAAAACAAAACGTATCTTTTGTTAAGTTTCACAATGCAAAGTGAGCGAGTATAAATGTATACAGATGTCTACATGCTGCCTTGCAAATAGGCTACTGCCATTTTAAGATGAACAGAAGATATTGGAGGTCTGTGTTTTTATACAACTATGACTTTCCACATTTCCATTTACTGCTCTTACGCCTTTCCACAGTATTTAGTATTTACTACCAGAAGAACACATTAGGCAACACATATGAAACATATTGACTGTTGTGTATCTCTAATGGGTAGGCTAGCTAAATTGCAGTAAACTGAGCTAAATTTACAGGAAAGACAAACAGTACACTACGAAGCCCCGAGTAAAGCATAAAGTCTCGAATGTGACTTATCGTCGTGGTCACATCCCATATTAGCAACACCGTACCTTATGTGACTGTCCCGTGTTGTGAACCGGCTAGCTACATTTTCAGGGAGTGACTTTACCTACAGGGCAGCGCCATGGGCCCGAGCCCGACATCCCAGCACACGGTTCAACCAAACAAAATACATCAAGATTCACTAAAGACGATGCACAAACAACGTGTATAAGGGGGGGAAGGATATGTTCAACAACTTACTTAAATGGGTAAATGGAATAAATGTCTGGCTATCATCGGTCGCATCGGTAGGTCGGTTTGAGAAAGCCAGAGTAGATTGTCCACAGCCGTCGCATCTTCCTCCTTAGTGACCAATGAGCATCCAGCTAACCCCTTCTGAGCGCTGATTGGAGCTCACACACAAAGGGATGAGAGGAGAGCGCTCTGAGCAGCACCATGGTTAATGTTGCGTTTAATGTCGGCTCGTAAAAATAAATATTTATTGTTTTATAGAGTTTCATGTTCAGGAGACATCTTTATAATATTATTATAATAATATCCTAGTTAGACTGCAACTAAAGGCTAATAAGTAACAATGGATGATGTATTTTAAAATGATCATGTAGTTAATTGCTTAAGTTAAAAAAATTACGACTGTTTGATTAGGTTAGGACTGGGCTACTCCTTATTCAGTCTGGACTGTTTATCGAATTTTATGTTAAAATACGCTTTGAAAACAGGGTATTTAAATTGCAATACACTTTAAAACCACCTGATGGAGCCACCTTACGTAAATGAATGACTTCAGTCATGTGGCGACTTTTTGTACTTTTAAAATAAATAAACCAGTCTTAAGATGGACCTGTTGTTTTTGACGCTTTGTTATAAATAATTCGTCTTATAAAACGTCTTATTTTTAGAACCGCTGAAGATTCCACAAATTATTTATTTGTACCAGAGCAATATTTAAAAGTAGTTTATCTGTGTTGTGCTGAAACAAGACCCTCTGACTGTGTTACTGTGGCAACATCCCCCGATGTGTTGCCACTGGAGGCCCTACATTTCAACAGGACACATCAAATACAGTGATGACTCTATGTCATGTTCATTTCCACTTTAAAATAAATGGCATTTGTTCACTTTAAGTGACCTTTCAAAATTATTTTTAAGCACACCGGTTAAAAAACCTAATGTGTCATTGCTCCAAATGCTAGGCTAACACACAAATCCAATGAGAACGCAGCATAATGCAACCTGTGACCTCATCAATGAAGTTCAGAAAAAAATTGAATAATATCATGAGCTGTTGTTCTGTCGTTTCCATTGTTGATACAATTGTTTGAACTGTTTCTCTAAATGCCTGTTTCAGAACCCAGACATATTTCTCTATGAATAACTACATTCCACCTTCTTTTAAGTAACAAGACCTTAAATTAACACATGTATTTCCTGTTTGACTCAGATTCACTAACACTTGTGAGTGGCTTTCCAGTGCAAGCCCGTTCGCCTCCTGATGGACACTGAGCAGCTCCACTGGAGTAGACAAGTGCCTTGCTTAAGGGTACTTCAATTTTTAGATTTAGGTCAGATAAAACTTTAATGATCCCTGTGGAGATGTCAGGTCATTAGAGTAGGAGAGGCTCAGTGGATAAGAATAGCTCAAAAGGAGTGGGCTGGAAAAGAGAGTCCAAGAAATGATGCCAGTGAAGCACCTTTTGGATGATTCAGAAAAAAACTAATTGCATTTCATGTTGTTAAAATATGTGTGAGTAAAATAAACTGCCCCAAAATAGCACTGTAGCACTGACAGAGAATGAGAAACACCATGAATATCTAAGAAAGATTTTTAAGGTTCTTGTTTCAACAAATTTCTGCTTCCGCTACTGTAAAGTCTAACACTTTGGCTGTAACGTGCACAATTAATCTGAACATTTGCAGTCTATCTTTTATCTATCAAGCAAACAGTTTAGCTTACCACTGATGCCATTGTCTGTGGCATTTTAAAGCTCACAGCTGAGTATACAAATAAATGCTAGTCAGTAGACAAAGAAAATTAGAAAATTGACAAATATGGATAGACCCAAAATTGAAGAGAAATAAAGAGATAAACAGCTCCTTTAAACGAGGTTTGACACTCCATGGTCTCTTTTTGTCTTCTGCCTTCCTCGTGTGTATTCTTTGTCTAAGTTTTGCCAAATGATGGATATATATATCTATGCAGGTTGTACAAAAGAAGAAGGAATGCTATTTTTATTTGAACCAATCAAAGCAAATACTGTAAGTTCTCACACATTAACAGACTGGACTCTGGAGCATGACTCTGTGCTGCATCTGGCCTACTGACACACTATGTATCAGGATGATGATGTAAGAAATGACACCAAGGGTTGGCGGATACTTAAAACCTTACCCATTTGTCACTGTGCTTATGATATACCACCACCATGGGCACCAGAAAACAGGCCGTTTGGTCCTCGCCATTTGGGGGCACCATCTGTTATTACTAAACACACAGCCGTCTACACAGACCTCCATCATCCAGAGAGTCAAAGATATAAAGATCAAGAGGAAAAAAAGTGAACCAAAAGGCAAACTCCTATAGTCCCCATAAGCCTGCTGCTGGAAAAGGAAACATATCTTTGTCCACACCCACATGACAACAGATTGGTCTTGTCAATCTGTGCGTAAAATCACACACATGTAACTAATGTAACATGTTATTGTGCTGTTTCTAGTTTCATCAGTATCATCCACAAAAGCGACATCTCTCATCACCTGTAGGGGTCGCTGCTGACGCTGGTACCTGGCAGTCTGTCAGTCCGTCTCGCAGGGGTGGGGGGGGAGAAGGAGGAGGAGGAGGGGGCTGTTACGCTACGAACCAGAGAGAGAGAGCGCGAGAGAGAGCGCGAGAGAGAGCACACCACTGCCGCTGTGCCTGCTTCTCCTGTGCGCAGTGCTCTGACCGCTCCTCGCTTCCTTCTCCCCTCCCTCTCGCACAGCTGGCTCTCCTCAGTCTATCTGTTGGATGCTGGCTGCCTTTCCCCCCCGTTTCCCCGCCGCTACTACGGACTAATTCAAAGGTGGAATGACTGTCTGTCCGCTCTGCATGGTCTGAATTTTGGGGAGCGTCGGAACCGAGGGGAGTCCAGAAGGGACGAAAACAAGACTCTCCATTCCCCCGAGGGAATTGATTTTACAGTAAGCAGGCGCAATGTCATTTCTTTATTCCGCTTGTCTCACACCTCTGAACGCTTGGGGGATACAAGGCACTATCTGACAGGATGCTGGGAATATGCCTGGTTGCTATGTTGTCCTGAGTGTGTGAATGAACGAGGCGTGCAGTGGATGTGTCTATCCGGGGCGCTCTAAAAGGGCTGTGGTGCGCTCGCAATGATCGTGGGCTGAAAATGGACCCCCCCCCCATTCTAGCTTCAGACTTTCCATCTTTCCTTCCTTCCATCCATCCCTCCATCCATCCAAGGACAGGGTGTGTGTGGGGGTCGTAGGCTATAGGAAGAGGAGAGGAAAGGAGGAGGGGTGGATGTTGCTGTTGTGAAATCGCTAATAGTTTCAGATTGACCTAAATATCCTATCAGCGACTAAATAGACAGACGGCATCGTGACCGCGTTTAGCTGCATTTCCAAACAGTCCAAAACAGTCCCTTGCCCCAGCCATCACATCACGAGGCATGTGCAGAGACGAGGAGCACCTTGCTGCTTGTCTGTCTGCTCCTATCGCTCCTAAAAAATAAGACTGGGGTGCGTTTGTGGACCGCTCCAGGCTGCTTCTCAACGCCACCGTGGAGTAATTAATCTCACTCATCACGTTGCCAAGAAGATTACTCTGATTTTGCGAGAACTGAGCGTCGTCAATATGTTTGCTTACGTTTAGCTGTGTGACCCAAGGCTGTAGTCATGATGTAGACTACACTGAAGAGGGCACATCAATGTAGCATGACAGGCTCCCAATACACAGCTGTGTGGGTCCTTATACATGACCATACAAGACTATACAGTGGAGGAAATAAGTTTCTTTAAGATACCATGTCGCTCAAGTATAAACCAGAACAACACAATTCTGAACCTGGACCAAAACTAATCCAATCATAGAACTAATCCAAGAATAACACTAGGACTGACTAAACTATGACTAAACTATGACTGAAGCAACCCTAAACCCAAGACTAAGTTTAATTCAGGTTTAAACAAAGCCCGAACCCTCTTTATTTTGGGCTCAGTGGGTTACTTTACCGCTTGTTTAAAGATCTAGCCGTGGTTTTCTCTTGTGACCTGTGGAGCTGGAGCTGGAGCTGATTAATTCCAAAATGGAGGAGCTGCCCGGGCCTAATAGGAGTTTTAAAGTGCTGGAGTTTAGTGGAGCCAAAGAGAGCATTAGACCACAACTATGTGACCCTTGGTATAAAAACGTTCTGGTTATGACTGTTCATATGGCCACTAGCTTTGTGAGTGTGTTGACAGTGTTAAGAGATGTTTTTACAGTTGTTAAAGTTCAAGGGTTTGTCTATTTGCAGAAGTTCACGATTCCAAATGTTAGATACTGCGCAAATCTTATGCTTGGTTAAATCAGAATTTAACAGACCTCCTGTAATGATTTAAACTTTGAACTCCCATATCACATATGTGTATTGTGCAGTAATAGTAGCTTTGAGCTTTAGCGACAAAAGTCTAGTCTTGTTTTTTTAAAGCCTCTGTGACCCATTAGATGTCTTTCTGAGGCCCACAACTATAAAAGGCTGCTAGTTTTTGGTTGAGTGCGTTAATGAAGCCTCCAGAATTACCAATGTCCATCATTTGTCTATTGTTTTTTACCTTTAAGAAATGTTACTATATCAATTTGATAGAAGACCTTTGGGTGAGGCAGGTAAAACTGCTCACAGTCTGGTTTATTATTCAATACCCATAATATATTAATGGCAGTGAATTATTGTGAGATCAATATGATACACAACAAAAACAAAAGTGATATTGTATTAAAATTAAGCTCCCTATGCCACTGTAAGTTGAAGAATGTTTCTGATCATCCACAGACTGTCTGACAACACATACATGACATTATTGCCGTTTTGAAGGCTCTTATCTCAAGTTGCCATTGTGGCGTGCGCAAAGCTCACACTCTTCATTTCCAATGTTCATTTGGTCTGCCACAGTGCACACAAACAGCTTGTGTTTACTGGCAAATACAAGTTAGATTTGCAACATCTCACAGACTGAACATCCAAGCACATATCACACACAGGTAAAATTGCCAGACAGTGTTCTTGTCACACAACATTTAACTGATCAAAGAACCACTGCTCTGATGCTGCTGCTGTCTTCCTGTAAAAACACTATGCAGCTTTACAGGAAGTCTTCAGAGTGCGCACTTCTCTGGGGTCCAGCTGCCCCCTCCCCTTCATCTCCATTTCTCTGCCTAATTGCTGAAGATTCATAGTGGAGGCTGGAGTGACCCTGCAGTTACATCCCCAGTGCAAAGCCTGAAAAGTGAAGCACTTAGAGATTTAGAGAAGTTAAGAGCATGTTATTGTCGCCTCAGCTGCTGCTGCCTCAACAAGCATCATTAAGTTTTTATATTAGGGAAATGATATATGTGATGTCACCTCTCTCTGAGACAAATTACTTGCTGCTGGAAAGAAACTAGAGTCAAAAATGTTGCCTTTTTGAACTCAAGTTTAGAAAAATGGTGTAGGATTCAGAATTAGAAATATAATCTTTTTTCGTCAAAGCCACCCCTCGTACCTTTAAGCCTAAAATATATATATTCTTAAAATAATTTTTATATTTTCTTATACATGAGATAGGTAATCATGCCGATCTCACCGACACAGTACCCTCAGCTGGACAAAAACCTTTCCTGCTGCCTGGACAGTGGCATATTGTGAGAGATTAGGGAGTGAGGCTCTACCACACAACACATAATAAACAGGCCAATACACCCCAGCAGAGTCGTATTTGTACAAAATACAATAAAATGACCCTGCTGTTTCAGAAGACATGTTCTTTCTTCCAAACTTGTTATCTTAAACTTCTTTTGTAAATAAAGACAGCAACCGCTATTTAAGGATTGCACAGAAAAGGATCTGCGCCCTCTGGTGGCTAAAAGTTTTGCAGGGTGGCTTTAAAGGCTGCTATAGTCAAATAGTAGGCCTATCATTACGCAAACACCATATATAGTGCAAATACATTTAATGGTACACGTCACCAGATGACCCACTTTTCTGCACACTTTGCATGCTTTAGTTACTTCAAAGACAATGTGTGCATATTTTGACTAGCCCCAGTGTATTGTTATATAAAACTAAATTTAAATGATGAAGAATTTAAAGCACCTAATTAATGTAAACACTAAATCCTGCATGAACATTTTTCACAAAACAAGACAAACTTTTAAAGAAAAAAGGGATACTTTTTTGCTGATTTTTATATGATTACTCCAGAAATATTTTGATAGACGAGTAACTATTGTAAGTTCACAATGGGCAATACAAGATTTTGACAAAATTAGGGTCTTTGTACCATACCATCTAATGAATGACCCATGTTTTATCGTGACCTGATAATCTCTGTTGATAACCTTGTTCAGAAAAAGGGAGGACCACACTCAAAGAAAGAGAGGCTAAGAGATTGCTTATTGCAGGTCATTGTACTCCAATCATGGCAGCATTAGATTCATATCACAGCTGGAGCCTCCCTCCATCACAGAGGAGATAGGGAAGATATGTGTCCTGGTCGACAATCACTTTATTCCATGAACTGGACTGAACACAGAAGGTGATAGAAAAGGGAGCACCTTTGTCTGTCAAATAATAACAATTTATCATAGCTTAAATGCTATAGTTCAAAATAAAACAGCGCACAATAAGGATTTACAGTAGATGTTTTAGATTGGTTGTTTCAGAGGGTTAGAATGATCAAATATCTGTTCTAATGTATACTACTTCCACGAGTTATATCAATAAATGCACCTCAAACTTAATTTGACCCAGTAAGCTTCACTGTATATGTCCATCACAAAAATCTGTTAGGGCCTTACTCTTTGCATATAACCTTACAGTCTCAGTGGCAGATTCAGAGGATGATGTTAAAAATAATGCTTTCATATTAAAATTAATATCTTCACTGGCCCATTATTATTTATGACCTAGGGTTTGGCTTTTCACTCATTAAGAATTTCAACTGGTCATCCCCTTCGAGCTTATCACAGGGTGTGTGATTTGAAGCTGACCTTTTAGAATTTATATTTGAATCACTGACAAGTAATTCCTTTTCAATCCAAGAGTTAAATTGTCTAAATCACACAGTAGCACAGATAGAGTTGCTGTTAAAGAGCTGACTCCATTTGACCCATGCTCCATATGGCTGATAGGCGGTGTTAGTAAGACAATTCTGCGCATTTGTCTTATGTCTGTCTTTGACTGTGCCCTTATCTTTTCTAAATAATTTGAAGTTAAGTTGCAGGAAACAAATCAAAATTAAGAATAGTGCCCCCATTTATATAAACATTTCACAATTTTCACTACATTTATTACTACCATTTATTTGAATTGTGAGCTGTATGAGAAATGACTATATTGAAGTGGGGGACACTGCAGGAGCACACAACTCTGGTAACACTATGACCACCAAGGGTTTCCTCTTTTGGCATCCTCTACTCGTGGGTCTAGCTGCTTCACTAATGGAGAGTGGCAAATAACAGGCGCACTCCTGTATCCTTTTTCAGGCTCAGAGTGATTTTACCTCTTCTCCAGTGCCCTAAGAGCTGAGCACAGCAGAGTGGTATCTATGGTGAAGGTAATGGTTGTTTGTAGGACACATCGTTTTTCACTGGTTCATTTCACTCAACAAATGAGTAGGCGCTTCAGTGTCCAAAAATCACACTCGCTGCAAAATTACTATTTACCTATATCTTGGTCCTATTTGGTAGCCCATTTAACCGAAGGTAATGCAGTCCATTGTATCTAAATAATCCAACTGAGATTAGTTTAGCAACCAATGTGTGGCTTGTGGTGATATAACAAATGTATATAATGTATATAACAAATACAGCATATGTATTTAATATTTTATAAATTATTCAAAAAAGCATGTTTATTACTATTTGAAACATTACATTGACACCAGGTATGACAATTTGATTACTGATAGGTGCATAACCAACCTACGGTGGCCGAAAAAGTTCAAAACATGCAAATATACATTAGTACATGCAACACTTTCACAGCACACTGTAATTTACAAATGCAACATTGCACTGCGAGTTCATAAAATGTATGCGTACTGCAAATAAAACCTCTCTCATGGAATCTCTTAAAAGGGCCTTTTGTAAGGGCGCCACCATACAGTGATATACCTCCGTCCACCAGAAGGCAGGCTCCAAAAGCAGAACTATACGGAGAAATCCAATGGCAACTTTACAAGAGTAAAAATCATGTTTACAGCCTTTGTACAAAAATGGCTCTGGTCTCTAGAGCTAAGTTTTTACTACATGACAACTCTAAATTTTTGATTAATACAAAAAATACCATTTGTGCTATCTAAAAACTGTAGTTTTACTCTGCAGTAACATCAGAAAAGCCCAGATTATTGGCTTGTGGTAAGGCCAATATCAGTGAACGGGCGATCAATGAGCTCATGCTAACCACTATAGATACAATCACTGATTCCAATAAGACTACGCAGCGCCTACAAATGTAGAAAATCGCTGTTTTCAATTTACAGCACACGCCTGACAAACATACAAAACAGGCAGCATTGCACTGACAAGCCCCACTGCATTCAGAAGAAGCTAATGTTACATTGACAAGAAGCGCTGCAAATAGAAACCGCGCTATAGCAATTATACATTTTTTAAAATAAACATAAATCATTTCTTATTTGTGTAATAAATGTGATTGCATAAACATTACCGTTTTGATGGAGAAGTTTTTTTTTTTTAAAACCGCTCACCCATTTTTTTATCCATTCCTTTTTACTATAATAATAATAATAATAATTAAAGCCGCAAGCGGCGATAAAGGCCCTCGCCTCCCTTGAGACCGCGGGGACACATATATTCGGAGGATTGCATGTCGTGCTTTAAAGCAAATTTGGAGCTGTTTAGATGAAAACCCTTTAGCACAAAGTGTACGATTTAGGTGGTCATGTATTCCACCCAACATAGTAGATTTTCTGTTGAGTTTACGGTATGGCTGTAATAAACTTTTCTGTTTGCCCTAAGGTGTCCTATGGATGTACCAAGTTTCATTTTTCTACGTTGGAAAAAAGTTACTTTCACTTTCCATAGGCCCAATGTATTTTGATTTTGTAGGGGTCGCCACTGAGTCATTTTTATTTTTTTGACTTCAAATACATAAATTTTTCGCCGGGCTTGAAGGCTGGGACCAATAAAAATGACTTTTCGTTCATGTTCACTGGGTCAAATTTAGGATCATAGGTTGAAAAGAAAAAAAAAAAAAAAAAATCCGAGCAAAAACAATAGGCCCTCCCGGTCATCACCGGCTCGGGCCTAATAAATATTATTATTATTAATTATGACTTCTTTGTAATAAGTACGAATCACAGTAAAGCATTTTTTTAAAATAACAAATAAATTATTAACTACACACTATTATCATTGGCTGTGTCCGAATCAACACTTTAAACACTCTATAGTGCACTACGGCAGCTTTTCCTGAATGCAGCGCGCCTTATCTGCCTGTTTTGTATGTTTGTCAGACATGTGCTGTAAGATGAATACAGCGTTTTTCTATATTTTTGTAGGTGCTGCGTTGTCATATTGAAATGCTGCTTATGTGTTGTGGGATTGATGCTGTTGTTGGTCATTTGCACTTGATTTGCCGTACGCATGTTGTGAAATTGATGCAGAGGTTTTCTGAATTTGCAGTGTGATTTGTGAATTGGTGTATGTGCTGTGAAAGTGTTGGATGTACTAATGTGTATTTGCATGCTTTGAGCTTTCTCTGCCACCTTACCAATCCCTACATTTTGTAAAAGTTTCCACTCTCCAGATCATTCAAAGCCAAATACAGTAAACACAGAGCCAGAAAGACATAATGCACCTCATGACTTGACACATGAGACTAATCAGAGACTATTAAATTGACCACAATGTCAGCCTCTATTCCTGTGACTGAACAGTCTGGGGGTCTCAAATATTCATTTCCACTGAATATTGAACAGCTGCCCATCCCTATTGTCATGGCATTACTGATTGGGTTATTTATGGACATATTCCATTGTCTCCGATCCCAAATGAAAGGCGACAATTCAGATGCTGCTTATGTGGGCAAACAAACAAACAAACAAACCAAAAGAGCACAGACTGAGTTATTCATACATTCATCACTTTCTAAAAATCCAAGATCTGACCACAGTTGTCATTTATTTTTATTGAGTTCACCAATGTGTGTGTGTTTCTGGCAAATCTCAAACCAAGTGTGCCCTTATTGTGTGTACAAGCTCAGGAGACAATAATGCTCCTCCTAATCCACCCCTCGCTGCATCGCTCACCCAATCAATCCCCCACGGAGCGAGATGTTGCCAAGTTGCAGTTGCCAAGTTGTCGTTACCGTGGCAACAGGGTCTGGAGTTTTTTGCCGTGATGTCAGCCAGGTGCAGTCTGGCAGTGTGCACTTTAACAAGGCCGACCCTTGTTGCAGATAATGAGCAAGACTCCACTGTCATGGCGATGACTCTTTTTGTGTATGAGAGGGGGTCAGCGAGGGGCGACTCCCAATTAGCTGGGAGCATGTGATGGAGAGTAGCTGCTGTGGTGGGACAAAAGCCTTTCCCCCATGGACTGGAGATTGCAAGTGGATAAATGGTGTTTTCTGCAAACCATGCATACCTAGTATTACAGGAGACACATAATGCCTTTATTAATGCAATGCAAATATAATAATTGATCATTTTCAGCAAAAAAAATAAATAGCCCAATATCTTGATGCAGCTTGATTCTCGCAAGATTTGTAAGTTTACAGTACAGACTCACAAAAATCAATCTTCATCTGCTCCAAGCAAAGTATTTACAGTCCAAACCCTGGAATAACCGGCTTGTTGTGTCCAATTATGTGGCAGCACTGACAGGTCTGGACCTGTTTTAGGTTTGAAGATATAGTGACCGTTTTATTGTTACAAATGTAACCATCAGTGCGCTGCTCTGATTGGATAAACTGATGTTGATAAATGCAATTGCCGACCAGGTATTCATTTAAAGTACCTGCCCTTTTGCAAATGCTTTCAACTGGAGCCCTCCCAGATGGTTCTGTGGAACAGACTATGTTCTGTTAAGCAGTTCTATCTGGCAAATTCAGGTTATGTGCACATAGCAGTGTTTTAATTTCACATTGCACATTTAGCTCTGTTGTTAACAGAGCTTGTGACAGAATGTATTAGTGTAAAAAAAATATCTTTTTTTTAAATTATTTTTGTAACACCAGAACACAGCACAAAAATCAACAGTATCTCATATTTTTCCTGTGTTGTGCATGAAGCATCAATGGCACACAAGGCTTACCCAGATGGGATATTGGTGAGAGAAATTAATATCATGAGAAGGAGCTTAAAAGAGGGTAACAGTTATCAAAAACATTGTATTAAAAATATCAAGTAATGCCCCATTCAGTAAAAATAAAGCAATTTTTACTCTTCATTTTCCAAATGTGAGGTCACGAGGAGCAAAAAACAGAAAGTGTACAGCCACAAAAATGTCATGTGAATTCTGTTCACCCACTACTCTTTTTTTCAGAAATGTACCAATTCTGAATTGGGGCCCTAGTTTGATTAGCTGCTATAACATCTTCTACCAAAAAGCATTTACTTTTTTAAACATGTCAACTGAAGTTGAAGTAAATAATCAAAATGAATGCCTTATATATGAAAAACCAAATAATAATGTTTCTCCTCAGCCTTCTATTTGACCTTGATTATTCATACCAGTTAAACAGGGGGTTGGATGTGAGGAACAGGGAACAGGCTTTTAGCCATTTTACCTGCTTTCTCTGTGTAGCTCACAGTAAAAACAGGTGGAGTGGGTGACTTTGTGAGCTCTTCACTTTTTGAATGGAGTGACCGCATTGTGCCCACCTCTCTTTGTCCTCAATGTGCTCTCAGCTTTTTTAACTCTCCAATGTGTAAGTGGGCCTGACACAATTACAACGAAAAGAAACCATTAAATCCTACAGAGCTTTTTGAGCGTTGCTGTTTTAAAAGACAATTTGTTAAACACCCATGCCTCACTTAACACCTTGATGAGAACAAATCAGATTTTGTTTTGTTAGGTGTCATTTTTGATACATTCACGCAAAATAACCAGGATGCAGAGAACATGTTTTTGAAGAAAAGTAACTGTGTTTCCCTGCTCAATTTGCAGCTGTAGCTTGATTTCATGTTGTACCTTTTTCTTCTTTGTCCCGGACTACCCCATCTTCCATAGCTCCATTGTTTGTCCTGGCTGTTTTATTTTCTGCTGACACAGTGCTTTGTGTGGAGTCTTTTGCAGACTGCATAGTATCAATATATTATTTTTCTTCAAACTGTGTCCTTGAATGTTTTCAGAAGATAAAGACTTCATATCCTTGCCACAATGGCGTAGTTACACATGAGTCTTTATAAAGACATTCATTGTACTAAAATAACCGTCGTTCAAATATGAAGCGAGGAGTGCTAACTTTTCAGATTCTCCAACATTTTTTATTCTATAAGCAGTTTTAAACTTGAAAGGGCAGTTTGGTGTCCTCTGCCCTCATTAAATTCTAACCCTGTGGAAACATTTGCTTGCTTGCAGGTTTTATATCATTAGGCGTGTGTGTTTGTGTGCAGCAGAGGAAGTGGCGTCTGGCCAGTGCAGCCAAGCTTTGTCTGGTTTTAATGCCTCTCCTTTCACTGTAGTCACACCCAGCCACCGCTCTGACAGCCACTAATCTCCTCTTTATCTTAAAGGTTTGCTCAGCACTTCACTGGCGTATTCAGGCCAGTGAAAGCTGAGATTTCAGCCAGCAACTCTGGACTCAAAAGACTACTCTTATAGTATTGCCATTTGTTATTATTGAGTCCTGGAGTAGTAAGGCAGGTCAACGCCCATAAGACTGTGTCTGTGTGCCTGTATGTAGAATCTATTGTTACTAAAGATTTTATATTGCATTTAATGACATTCTTTAATGTTTGGTTCTATGGCCCTGTAACTATAATGAATACGGGCACAGGTGCAAGCTTAGAGACACCAGTCACTAAGAATGAATGGTGTAAGTCAGCTCTAACTTGTTGTCTAACTTGTTAATAAACTACTTTACACCTGTCTTTGTAGAGACAAACTGACTTCCTTTGTACCTCCACAAATCTTTTTTTATTAAATGTAGCAGCATTAAGTTGTCAGATGCCGACCCCTAAAGGTTTTATTTTAGTTTAAAACAACAGGCCATAGATGCATACTGACAGTGAAAGTTGGCTTTGGATGTAAATTGTGAGGGTGGAAAATTGCCAAGAAATCATTTCATTTCCCGTCTTATACAAGCCTCTGTTTGTCAATTTATCCTGCGTACACATTCAGCCACCACAATAGCCAGGATGACACCAGAAGTTTGCTAACACTGTGGAGCCTTTGTGCTTGGAGATGAGTCATTAGTCATTATATGTGCTGACCTATCAAACAAGCCTGGTAATTAATGGCCTGTCAAATAGCTTTCTCTGTTCACAACCTGCAAACATTTTCTAGAAACATTAGACATGTTATAGTTGAGAAAGACCACAAACAAGCTTGTCATATTTCAGATTGTAGACAAATAATGTGAATTAGCGGTGTAGATAATAAGGAGACCATGTCAAATGACCTTCAGCTTATATGGTCACACTCATGCTGCTTCTATTGGAGGAAGGTAGATGCATTATCCTGCATCTGCTCTAAAAATACTAAAATGGCTGGTTGTGATTTTGCATTGTCTAATGATTTTTAGCTTTGTACATTTAAATATAGCCTTACCTTGATTAAGTGTCTTTCTGTCTGGTTCATTGGAGAGATTTTCACTTGAAGGCAGGTGGGAAACATGACACTGGGAAAGAAATATGCATATTCATCTGGAGGCCATTCTACCATATGCTGGGCTTTTTGTTGGGTGCTTTATTGTCAACAACCATCACAAGTACCGTTTGAAAATGTCACACACTGCCTCCTTAAATGCAGTCTGGGGATACAGACAACATCTCAGAAAACAGCTCAAAGGGGATATTTTTTTAACGAGTGGAGTGTCTCGCTGATGACTAAGCATTGTGTCTGACTGAGAGACTTCTCGGTTTATTGGCTAAGGGTCAAATCCTGTGAGATTTTCCTTCAGCCGGCTAACATCCTGCACACCATGTGTTATGAGTATATGAGTTATGAATGGGAATTCCTTATTAGTTCTGTAGTAAGATAATGTGCTTATACTCGTCTTGACCTTCAGGCTAAATGAATGAATCTTATTGATTTGTTGCAGTAAAACTAGCCTCATTTAACTTGTTCCTTCATGGCTAAATTGATGAATGACGTTGATGTCATTGATAGTGATTGGGGGAGTCCACAATGTCAGACGGTTTAACCACACTACTTTCTTCTTCCTGTTAACTTTAATGACATTAGCTACAATATTTGCAGGCAGCACACTTGAAAGGGCACTGTCATTATGCATTCATGATAACTTTGTTGTGTGTAATTGTGCTGGCCTGGAAGCATGCACACATCAGAGAGGTCATAAACACCACTCTCAAACTTACTTACTCTAGACATAACTTTTAACGTTAATACACAGTAATGTCTAAATTACTGAAATTTACAGCTGGATTTAGCTAGAAGTGAGAAGAATACACAAAAATGTTCAATGCCAAATGTAATACAGTATGTCAAATACATTGCATTTGTTTTCATGTGCCACAAGTTCATTTGTTAGAGCGCATACCATATACGTGGGAGACCCGGGTTTGATTCCTGCACAGGTCATTTGCCCAATGTTACGCCCCTCTTTCTCACCTTGTTTCCTGTCTTTCTACTGTCCTAAAATACAATATAATAAAATAAAGGCAAAAAGGCCCAAAAGATTTTTCTAAAAACAAACAAAAAAAGAATTAACAGAATGCAATCAATCATAAAAAACATTTGGAAACAGAATTAGCTTTCTCACACCCAGCAAAAACTGAAATTTTTTTGTAGGCACAAACCACAGTGTAGATTTCCCCATGGATTTGAGCAGAAGGGGGCTAAACCTGAGCATGAGAACAACAGACATATTCTCTACTTACTACAATTGGAAAACTTACTGAAACTGAAGATCTTTCCCCAGTCTGCCTTGATCACCTACCAAAAATTTAATCTGGACTAATTGTACTGGACAAACATCTGCTCGTAATTGTGTAGCATTCCTTCAGTACATCTCTTAAGTCATTTTGCTGAGATATTAAACCTGTTTACTACTGCACAGCTTGGCTACATGTTGATGCTGCCATTCCACCAAAGCTAAATTTAATTTAAAAGTCTTTAAAGATAAGGACATAGGCATTTCAAACTTGTCACTTAGAAGTGTCCACTTAGGCTGAAGCCTGCTGGACGTTAGATAGGATAAGAGCTAAGAGTGGTGAGGAAAGTGAGGAAGTGGAGACAAGTGCAGAAGAGGCTTTCTATATGTGCTGAACATTCTTCACCACTAACTGTGCGAACCAGTGACACATGAAATATGAGAGACAGCAGCACTCCCCACTATTTATAGCACTGCTCGAGAGACAGAAAGATAGAAAAAGCTGCCACACGACATACACTCTGGGGCAGAGATAGCATGACTTTTTCATTTGCTAAAGAGGAATTGTGACCAATCTTAGAAATGCACATATGTCAGGGCAATTGCAGCGGACAGGCTAGCATGCTATGTCCAAGTATAAAAGTCCCCTGTATGGCGAGAGGTGATCTAAATGAGTCTCTACATCTGCAGGCCACTCACAGAATTAAACAGATGCTCAGGGAAAGCACTGGTTGTGGCTTTGGGTTGTTGCTTTGTGACCACTCCAACCCATCTGCAAACTCGGCAGTGTTGTGTTCAAGCTGCTAAAAATGTATCAGAGCTGTCGGGAACGCAACAGCATGTCCTGTTCTGCTGGAGAGATAATGATGAGTCGAGGCCAAAGAAAGAAGTTACAGCAGAAGAGACTCGCTGCTTGTATTTATTTCATTTGTGTTCAGTTGATACTCTGACCTGTGAGGATGAATCAAAAGTGAGTTATAGTGACTTTATACTTGAGTGCTGGCTGGCTACCATAAGCATTATCTTCAGTTACGCCAGGTTTTATTGAGAAAGGCCCCTTCAAAGGAAGTTGTCTTATGCATGGTGCTACAGGAGCTAGTCAGCGTACTAGCAGTGCTCAGGGCTAATGGGGATGCTGGCCCTGCTGGGAAAAGCAGGGTCTTCACGCTTTAGTCTCAGGGAGAAGAAGAATGTTGTATTATGTTTCATAACATAATAGAACACAAGTTCATTTGTGTATTCTCATTTGTTGCATGCAGACATTGTCCAATAAGTTACATACTGTATATTGTTCCATACATATTCTAATTTAACTGTAGCAAACAGCTAATGGGCAACAATTGTCGAGATGTGGAGTAGTTGCTGCTGTTAATTGAACCACTCAATTAGCTGGTGAAATAAAAAAACAGGAAACAAATGGTAAGTTCTCAGTAAACAAGGGTGTGTGTACTGTATATTCAAACAACCAAAACTGTATATAATAGTGTGTTCATCCAGTAAAAAGGATGTATACGTATATGTTTTAACTTTATTACAAAGAAAGTTAAATTTGCACTCAGTTATGTTTCTACAGCCGTCTGATAATGGAGTCAACTTTCTCCTGTCACTTTCATTCCTCTCTTTTGTTACAGTGTTGCTCGGTTTGAATTCCTCTGTGGTTGGAGGAGAGTATTGCGAGTTTTAATTTGTCTCAGCACAGTGTTTATCGCGGCTGTTGTAACCTCTGTAATTATACAATGTGGTGAGGGCCGCTTGTGAACGTTGCATACCCAGAGGATCTGAAGAAAATATGTTTAATTCATGATGTTGATTGTATTTTTAGCTGCTGGGTCTTGTTGTTTGGAGACAGGGATGTATCGTTGAACAAGGGCTACTTTGTAATGAAGATGAGGATCAACTCCTTGAATGAACAGTTTGTTTTGCGTTTCTTTTAACTTGTGTCCACTGGGAGGTTCCACTCAATGAGGTTGAGCCTTTTTTCTCATTTCCTCTCGGGTCTCTTTATTTGTACCTTCAAAGTTAGAAAACAAAATCAATACAAGTCAGTGTTAATCTTTGTTTTAAAGTATTTGACATGTTACAAGCATTGCCACTGTGTTATTTAATAGCATCATTACTAAAATATACACATTTTCTTCATTCTTAGCATAATTTAGGTAATCTATAGGATCTCATTAGAAATTAAAGATGACTTCCTACTTGATGTTGGAGATATGTGCGCTAATCAACATTTTTGTTTTCTTTTTGGTCTGTGAAAGAAAGATGTTTTAGTTAAGCAGCACAGTAGCAGTGGCTTTTAGTGTAAAAAGGTTGCTCTCACACTGTGTTTAAATTTTTTTTTTTAAGACAGTATGCAATATGAGTTCAATATAAATGAGGAGAAAGAACATGTTTGCATTGTATGAATGTGAACACCTCACAATGTGAACACAAATCAAAACGGGATGTGACACAGCCTCAGAGCACTTCCCTGCTCAGAACTTAGCCAGTAGAGGTCTCCCATGGCAAAACTCAGACAATCCAAGTCAAGCTTGAGCTTATGATCAAACAAAAAGCAAATCTGATTAGAATGTTTAGTCATTTTTCCTTTTTTAAGATGAAGGTAATAATTCATAACCCTCTGTGGCAGGAATCTTTTAGAGAAGCTTTTAACAAAACCTGCATAAAACTCCACACTTCAGTATAAGACCTGCTTGTGAACTTTAAGGCAAACCCACAGTAATGATGTTGTATTTTTCTAAATTGGCACTTTTCTAGGATGTTTTTTTTTTAAATATTTTATTTAACTAATGTTTACTCAGATCTGGTAGATGCAGGTTTTGAGAGCAAGGCACAAAAAAATTCCATGACAATGCTACCTAATGGGCTTATTCCAAGGAAATCGTGTGAAATTGTGGGAAATTGAAACTACAATGCACAACTGCTCCTTAAAGGATGCTGCGTAAAAGACAACTGCAATTGAATTCAATTTAAAGTCACTCAATTTAAAGTCACTTCTGTGACAGGAATGATTGTTCAGAAGCAAATATGCTTAGATTTTTTCTGCAGTAGGCTTTTCTAGTACCATTCTAGATTATAAATGAAGGGTGAATATTACATACAATTTTTACATGATTTAGGATTTTATGTACAATATTACAATTATATATATATATATATATATAGCATATATACTAAATGCCCAGACTGTATGTTATATAGTCTTTGCTTGCATTAGAGCTGGAATAGCAAACAGGTCTTGTATTATATAAACACACAGAACTTAAAGTGATGTTCTAAACATGTGTTAAATACTTTTATGACGTACACTGGCAGCACCATGATGAGATTAGTCATTCTGCCAAATGTCACATCTCCGTCACCATTGTGAACAGTGCGCAGCTTCTCATCTGCAGCCACATAATCAACCTTGTGTCATTTGACTCACTTGATGTCAGTCATGTGTGACAGCTCATGGTGCGAGGGAACTAAATGAGCAGTTTGGCTACTTGAGCATCCAGTCAGAACTACCTCAGGACTTGGTTAAATATAAATACTTCTTGAGGGTGTCCTTGAAAGAACTTTATTGAAACAAATAGCCGGAATCATTAATATGCATCACTTTGGTCGGCCCTGGGATTAACTCGCAGCCTGAGGATAAACATGCACCAGAAATACTTATTTATTCTGCAGCAAAATGATTTCCTCAGGATTTCTTTATTTGACAACATCATGCATTGATGAAGTCTGTGTGATCTGAATTTTGAGCCTCTCAGACCCAGGCTGTGACTAAAATAAACCCCAGACCATATTTAATGTGCTATATAAAGCAACTCAGTAAAGATTATGGAGTTTGGGACTAGTCTCCAAGAATTGTTGCTATTAACAATTAGCATGGCTAAAATGATGTAGAACATTAAAAACTGACATACCCCATTTTCCTTGTCAGACTGTTTTATGAGCTTTTTGGTGTTGCATGTTAGAAAATAATTACATAAAAGTGCTGAAATTTACCCACACCTTTACATACATATTATATATCTCTATTTTAATCACAGGTGACTGGAGCCCAGCCCAGCAACTTTGGGCTTAAGTCGGGGTACACCGTGGACAATGGCCAGTTAGTCACAGGGCTGATATTTAGAGACAGACAGTGACAGACAACCATTCACTCTCAGATTCCCTCACATTATTCACTAGGGACACTTTAGAGTTGCCAATTAACCTATACATGCATGTCTTTGCAGGTCCAATAGATAGAAAAGATAAATACAAGTGGGAGCTATGATTTTCAGATTGTTTCTTGGCTGTAGAATAAAATCCTCATGGAAATAACAAGACAAGTACACACTTGCTGATGTGTGTGTGAGAAATGTGAGATTAAGGGAAATGTTAAGGGAAAAGCAACAGAGAGAATTGACTTGAGGATTTATTACTGCGTCGTTTTGATGCACTGCAAAAGAGGAAACAAGAAAACAAGTTTCAATAACACCCATTGGGGTTTATAAAACATCCCACTGTACAAATAGAGTGTCATTAAATAAAGAACCCAGTAACAACATCTGTAGTGTTATCGATGTGTGACTGGGTCCCTGTTTGACCTTTCTGTCTTCTTCATTAATGTTACCAAACAATAAAATAACAATGAACGGCGGTTTCCTAAACAATCCAATCAACTCTCATCTGCTTGAAACAAAAACTAATGAGTTTGCTTGTGTGATCTGATTTATTTGTGCTTGTGGACACTGCCATTTAAATCAAACTGCAGTGTGGCAACAGAGTAGATAGATTGGTGGAGGTATTTTTGACTTTAGTATTTCGTTAATGGGTTTCTGGAGGCTATATACCTTTCATTATAGCCTCTATGCTCATTGGATACTTCCTATAATCCATAATTGCATGTCTAGGAACTTCTTATTTCCATGCAGTTAGCAAAGTAATAGTGCATGATAAACAGTAATCTATTACTAAGACAATAAATCCTATAGGCCGTGTGATGAACTGTAGGAAAGGACTATATTACTGGACTTAAAATAACGGAAGAAAAGTTGCACTGCCTAACCTTTAGCTTGTAGCATCAGGTAATTTTGAAGTCCAAAAATATACATTCTTGTATTGATTTTAATGGTTCTTAGACACTCTATTGGTAAAATTGTGCTTGTTTAATTGACACAGTTCTCTCAGCTGGACAGAAAACTCTGATATAAATGATTTATAATGCCATGCCACCGGGACGAGCAGACCTCTCCTGAGTCAGCATGCTTAGCAGCTCAAACACAGGGAGCAGAAATAGGCCAATACACTGGACCCTAGCAGAGTTGTATTTGTACTGTTTCAAAAGACGTGTGTTTTTCCCCAAACCTGTTGGTTTTAAATTGTTTCCATTCAAATAACTTTATTAATCTGTTGCAGCAGCGTCTGTGCAGAGATAAAACAACATAAAATGCATTCACATATTCACATAGCCCCATCATAAAAATCCATTCAAAATAGCAATAAATACAATTAAAAGATTAGTGCATTAGTGTATGGATGTGTTGCTGTTCATGAGTCTGATTGATGTGAGGATTAAGCTGGACAGTGCTCTTTTGGTTCTAAGTGAGAGTGACCTGTGTCTATGTTCTGACAGAAGTGGGCTGCACTGTAAAGAGTTTTTCTCTCAAAAACAAACACAGGGAGGGATCTGCGCCATCTAGTGGCCAAAAGTTACGCAGCGTTGCTTTAAACAAACTTCTTTCATCATTACCATAAACAATAAAGTTAGGTATTGTGCAAGTAACTGGCAAACTAACAAGTTTAAATCGAGCATGTGGTTGCATTTTGACTGTTGTAACGGCTGTATGTGTTTTAAACATATATATGCAATCCTCCAACTGGTCCAGTTACTAAAGCCATTGATGTACATGTGGACAGTTTACTAATTATGTTTTATACATGTGATAATATAGCAATAAGGGGAAGCTGCTGAAATGAAGTCATTTTCTGATAATATTTAATAGCTGGAGCCTGAGTGGGCAGTGGATGACTCAGTGAGAGTGTAAGAGTGTAAATGTGTGTTAAGTGACAGCGGTCCCTGGAGAGCGTAGCCCTGGTATCCTGGCACCTTTAACGCATCACTAATTAAAACAGCAGACTTGGATCGCAGAGAAACACAGCTAATTGAATTTCACTTTCTGAGCTTTATTTGAAATGATGTTAAGTTTAAAGATAAAATTAACTATAGCTTTGAACTAAAGAGCGTATTGTGAAGTTGCATCTGTTAACCACTCCACTGCTCTAGTCTGGGGCCAGTAAAGCCCCAAGATTTAATGTTAAATCCTGCTTTATCCCTCTTTTAACTGTTATTGTTGGAGTAATAAAGTTAGTTAAATGTGTGCCTGCAGATCCGTGTGATGTCTCATTTATAGTAGTCCTATACTGTAGAGTTGTTGCTATTCTTAGAAATATGTGTTTCGATTACATAAAATGTCATTATTTTTTATCACACATCAGTCAACCATCTCTAACATTTCCGCACAGAATAGATATAGCCTGGTGTCTGTGCAGAATGGCATGTTGGCGTTTGAATTTGATTCAAACTTTATAACTTGGAGATGTGTATGTTCATTTATTTTTTATTTTCGGATGACTAAAGCAGACACGCAGCCCCCAGGGCAGAATATCTGGTTCTGTGGTTACAAAAGGCTTCACTACATTTAGCGTCTAATTGTCCACTTTGTGTGGGCTCTTGTTGCTGGGCAGAGAGCGTTTTTTATCAGAGCATTTCACTTCAAATGACTGCCTGCTTTTCATTTTGACACAAGGTAGACAAAGGAAAGTCTATATAGACAGGCATGTTGTCTGTTGTTTTTTATCAATCAATTTGATCTGTAAATGACGTGAGACCAAAGGCAGGTGTGTTCACTCATTTAAAATAGAGAGATACTGAACTTTCTAAGAGGACTGAGAATGTGGATCCTTATATAACTGGATTATCAGTGCCAACAACCATGAGAGGATCAAACCAGTCCAGCCTTCAGGAGTAGGCTTTATCCCTTTAAAGAAATGGTAATGTTTGGCTACTCACTAATGTAACTGTGTAGAAATGGCAAGTAATGCAGGCAGTGACATGCTGTCTTGAAAGTTGTGCATACACCACATGCATAGACTTGGATACATTTTAGTTTCAAAGAACACAACATTAGAGCTACCAAATCTAAGCATATCACGGGTTTGAACAAAGCAGACTGCATTAATTACAGTGTTAATGCTAGTGTTAAAGTATTGTTAGTCTGAAAGTCGAGTTGTGGGCGCAGGGTCTAGACAAAGGGACAGATGACTAGTAAGCCAAAACAAAACACTGCAGCTTGTTCTAATGAGACCACAGGGGACCTGCCGTCACACATAACAAACACGCTCATCCAGCTAGGAATGCAAAGATATGCTCCACTGCTCAATGGGCACACAAGCAGACCCTCATACACATACTGTACATTGTAAACTAAACAGACATTGCCACATTTAGTTGATTTGCCGCTGTTCTGTGATGAATCCCATCTTTACCGCAACACGCCTGTCTCAGACCGGACTGATGAGCTTAAAGGGTCAAAAGATTAAACGCAATATTCCCCCTGTCAGCCATGTCAATCAGACCTGCATTAACAATGTCACAGCAATTGCAGAGATTAACGCTTTGAAATGCAGGCCTAAATACCCCTGCTTTACTGCACTGAAATATAGACCCAAAAATCCAAGATTATACTACAGTGAAATAAAGCCTTTAGGCCTAATCCATAATTCTAAGTCTTGTCTCTAGCTGGGATGCAGGCCTCAATAACCTAGTTCTGGTGAGTGTTATTGGGGAAAGCTGCTTTGTACTGGTCAGTTGTATAGTCAGGGCTTGGGCACGGTCTGTTGAGTTGACCTACATCTGGCCGACTGCCCTGTCTGCACGGTCAAAACCAGGACTTTTCTCTTGTGTGAAACTATAAAGGCATATCAGTCTGCCATGCAGTCATGGTCCTGTTCTGTCTGCTCAGGTCTGGTTTATCTGTCTTCTGAAAGGCTGTATGTGTAATTATAGCAATAAAGGGAAAAGTTAGCTGTAGCTAGCAGAGCCCTGTGCAGAAATGGGGGTCAGTTGCATAAAGCCTGGCTCCGGATGAATCAAAGAGTCTGACAAAAATTTTCTTTCTTTGCCTTTAATGGGACACTTTTAATTTTATGTTTGTCCATCAATTATAGACAAATAATCAGGCTAAGCTGACCATACATGGAAGATAACTGATGGTGTGATTGACAGATTGTTAATAGCCAGTACATTTCTAAAAACAGTGATTGGAGCCGTAATTATATAGACAATCAGTTTTTTCTCTTCTCTCTCTACTTTTGTGGCTGTTAACATAGAAGCTGGCTGCAAACTATGACCCTCATGCTTTAAAAATCTCAAATGGGAACGTCTGATTATTAAACACATGACTGTTTTTCGACTTGTATCCGGATTAAGCAAGTTTTATTTCATTACAACAATAACTCTGCCTCCCAATAACTAATGTTAAGAGCTAACCTTGGAGCTGTTCTTCTCTGAATGGATAAAACTGTGTTTGATAAATCCAATCACCGACCAATTATTCATTTACCTGCCCATTTTGCAAACGCTTCCAACAGGACTTTATAATAAATAAATAAAAGTAAATGTAAAAGAAACATATAGGGCCCAATCTTACAGCTCCCAAAAAGCTCATAGCACTTTTCTATGAGTCATCAACACATGGAGGGCTACATTTAATAAACTCATCCATGAATGTCACCTTCAGTTTTTGGATTAAGACTTGACATAAGGAATTTGCAGTGAAAATGCAGCCTTTCATCATAACTGCAACGTGAAATTGTATGGTGCAAGTCACTCTGCAATTGAAATGTTCCTTTAGAATGATAATCCAAAGATTATTAAATAAACTAACCACTTTAGTAAGTCAGACGAATGAAGCTGTGACTTTTGCTCCAATTTGATTTGTAAAGCTTATTTCATGACCCAAAAATAAATGACTGATAAGCTGACTAAAAAGTAATTTAGTCTTTGTTACTGGTAAATTAGGAAGATAGCATTTTCTGGTTTATTCGGTGGCCTTTCTTAGAACATGCATAAGATATGTAAATAAACTACATTTTTATAGGTTATAAGAGGTAAAGTTGTCAGTATAAATAGAACTGAGAATAGATAGAATAGAATAGTTCTAATAGTGTCAACGTGAACCAAAAGGATATAACAGTAGACAAAGGAGATGAGAGGAAACAAAGATGAAAGACATGCCAGCAGCTGCACATTTTTAGAATGAAGAAAAGGGTATAATCGTCACAAAAGGCCACATGGGTCATGGGTCACCGATTGTCTTTATGAGGTACTGTATTTTCTCAGAGAAAGGGAATGGGATTGTGGGTGGTCTCAGGTGCATTGAATTGTCGCAGGTTCAAATCAAAGCCACAACCTCAGGTCCTCATTCTTTCACCCTCTGCTGCCTAATAAAACTGAAATGAGCTGAGAATGGTGAAGCCGTCTAAGTAGGTCAACAAACAAAGAGGGGGAGAAGGTTATTAAACAGATAATATGTAGTGGTCTTTAATAAAAAATATATACCTTAAATATCTTTACAAAGTCTGTAAAGTGTGTAGGTCAACAGCCTTGAACGTTTTTCAAAGATACCAAAGCGTTAACAGAGATGGACATTGTAGGTGGGGCCTCCGTGTGTTTGCATGTAGGTTTTCTTTGGTCGTTTCCCCTAATTACAAAAAACATGTTCATTATATGACCTTAAAAAAGAGAGCACTTTTAATTAAAATTGAAAGCGGCTTAAATATCATTAAAAATAGAATGGAAAGTAAGTAGTAAGGTGGGTAGAAATGAAAAATAAAGGTTTGTTGAGACATGCAATGGGGATACTCTTCAAAATGGTAGACAAGTAAAGCCAGGTCAGCCATAAAAGCAGCTCTTAGTGACCACAGATTGTTGCCTAGCAGCATGCAAGAATAGTTTTCCTCCCGTCTGCTTCAGTTTTTCCTCACCTTTCTGCTCTCCGCTCAGACTTTCGGCTCACTCCCTCTATTGCCTCATGCCAAAAGACAGCTTGTATGTGTGTTGAGTGTGCCAGATTCCTCCTGACAAGCCTTTCATCAGTGTGTAAAGCTGGCTGATGCTGCTGTTACACCAGCTCGGTGCTGCATCAGGATTACACGGCACATGTGAAGCCTGTGTCCTCCTACGCTTGGTCAAATGAGGAGTGACACATGGCATCAAGTGTGTGTGTTTGTAAGTATGAGGTTGCTGTTTGATCGCACATTCATGCACCCAGGGGTTGACATCTTGGATGATTAAGCTGTTGAGGAAAAATATCAACTAATTTCTAACCAGTTTACAAATCACTAAAGTACTCTTTACAGTTTAAATATTGCTGGTTGGGATAAAAACTCCATCAAATTCATGAGCCTATTCCACATTAGAGGTGGAGTTAAACTTTTTTGGGGGGCACTACTATGCATGCACTATGCACACCAAAAACAAACTTGAAAGCAAAGGACTCAACTCCGCAACTGAGCAACTATGATTGAAAGCTAACTGTGGCCTTCTTTGATTTTTGGCTTGAATATGACAAGAAATTGATGGCATTCTCATTAACAAAGTCTACAAGAATAAATAACATTAGAAAACACAGAGCCAGGTTACATGTTTTTGACTGTGGAACAGTTCTTGATACATTACAAATACAATTACATACAATTTTTTTTACATAAAAGCAATTTCTATACATTGTACAGACCACATTTTGATGTGGCTGATTTACCACAGCTCTTTTCTGGAGCTTGTTTCAAGCATAACTTATTACAGTAAAAAAAATTTCTTTTTACTTAGGATATCTCAAAAGATATCTAAAACTGCGTATATCCCTTTAAGTTCAGTTTGGTTATGGTGCTGGTATACGGTGTTTCTTTACTTCTGCTGTGAGCTCTGTGTTTGTGTTTGGATGTCTGACATGTTGGCATGTGAGTGTATCTTTAAGAATAGTAAGAGATTGTGTTTTCATGTTTTCCAGGAGGTATGCCAGTGCCTGAGGTGGCGTCTGACACTGCCAGCGCTGCCACCATGTTGAGCCCTGTCCTCAATGCCTCCAACGGAGACGGCTCCGAGTCTGAAACCACCTCTGCCATCCTGGCCTCTGTCAAGGAACAGGTTTGTGCTGTGTGTGTGTTCTTGTGTGTGTTGGGTGTCACAGTTAATGAAATATGATGACCAGAAAGTAATGTGGATCATTTTCCTGGTCCTTCTATGATAAACAAGGCACAAAGTAAACAAAATGATGGAATGCCCGTCTGAGCTAATGTGTCACAAATATGTCACCACATTTTGAGCTGTTGTTGGAGCAGCCCTTGGGACATAGCAACTCTGTATAATCTGAAGAATGCTCTAATGTGGTTTGTGTTGTGCTTTATGTGTTGTGTAAAATTTGGAAAATTATGAGTACAAATGTAATGGCTTCATGAGACTACTCACACCATCTCCAAAATGTCAGGTCTTTTTTAGTGACTAATCGGAAAAGCAATCCCAATTTTCCCTCTGTTTACAAAGCATTAGTCTATTCTCTGTGGATCCAAATTGAATTTCATGTCAATGTTGCTGGTAACCAGACATTAATAACATAGATGTTGCTTCGTATCTTTTCAAAATAGTGAGCATCTGAAGAACACTGACATTCATGAATTTAAACATAATACAAACAGTTCTCTTCTTTTTAATCATTTGCAACATCTCCACGTTAAAAAAGGCTGCCAAATCACATTTTGACTTTTATTTTATTTAATTATTTAGTTAGTTTAGTTTATTCGGTCAAGCAAAAGGGAGAAAAAAGAAATAAAAGAATACAATAATTCCCAACAAAAGCTCAAATTGACCAAAACGGTGTAGGCCAAAGACTAAGACTTATTGTTGCTTACCTCTTTAAACATTTAAATCAAAACACTACATAAGTTGGTATTATGAGGGCATTTATAATTCATTTGTTCAATTTAATGGCAATGGAATAAGAAAGAAATGACTGTTTATCTTGAAATAGCATATTATTTTTGTTTCAAGTTCCCTGCCAGTTTGAAGACTAATGGAGACCATGCTGCTGATGTGAGGGGATCACCAGCCTCCTGTGTTTAATTAATGTCTGCGGCAAGTCATGTTTTTTAAATCTAAGAGTTGTCATTGTAACATATTTCTCCCCGGACCTTAATAATGAACTGATGGACTAACAGATGGTGTGATGGACTGACATGGCCACCCTTAGAGCCTCGCTGCCAGCTTCCCAAACACACAGAGCTCAATGTTATTTTTATGCTTACAGTCAGTGTTAGTGCCTAAATGTCCTTTAATACTATGGGTTGTTAAGTATAGCTGAAGATGGCACAGGCTAAATATAGAGATGAAAATGATGAGAGTAGAGAAATAATGAACTGTACATATTATATTCTTATATTTCAAAGTAGGTCAAAGACGTGTGCATCTACATATGCTGTGTAAAGGAAGGAATAGACATGAGTTTTTAGATGTTTGATGAACATTAAAACAAATAATTACGCGCTTCTCCGCCTCTGCGGGAGTCCTTTTCCTCATAATCCAGCACCACTGTGAAGTTATTTATTTCTTAAGCCAGTCATTTGTCAAATTCCCACATATTTTCTTCTATATTTGGGCCAGTGCCAACGTTTGTTGTAGCACTGCACTCACAATTTACTGTTCATTTTGGGACCAAAAAGAAATGTCAAAGAGATGCTTAAATAAAGATTAGGGCTATGCTCAGACTGGAAGCTATAATACTATGTTAAGTTATATGATGGAAGCCTGATGCAAAATTTTGGAAGATGCCAGAGGTGCATGTGTCATGTCCTTTGAGTAATTTATGAGGAACAATAAAGACAGTAAAGGGCTAAAGATGACATATGCTGCTACAGACTCACATACTCGTATTACTACTTTGGGGTGCAGTCTGAACATAGCCATTTAGACAAACATATTTCGGTACAAACTGTCAATCAGACTCTTTGCATGTGCTGACTCACACCAGGAGATCCCTGCTGCTATTTTCCCTCCATTTCCTCCTACCCACATGAGATTGATTAGCCATTCGACGTTGTATTTATCACATCTGTCAGCTTTTGTCCTCATATCGTTCCTCATCTGAGCTGTCAACACATCGGCTTGCGGGGAGCGCAGTGTGAAGTGCCGCCCATGAAAGACTTTCATTCTAATGTGCGAGCTGTGACTTTCTGAAAAAATCCCACATATTGTCCGAGTGAATGACACATAAAGTGAAAGTATCACTGGGATATTGATTAGCTGTCTGTCGCTCGCAGCCTGAGAAAATTTGCTAGTCTAGTCTGTCCTGTCAAAATGTGAACACAATGTATGCTTTTTAATCTTTCAAATTACCCCATCAGCAGTAGTGACATTGTTTTCTGTGGCTGTCGAGACGATGAAGGACATTTTGATAAGGATAAAGATTTTCTGACAGATTTGGACAGAAAAAGGAGTTACAGGTGATAATGATGATAAAGATATGTCTCTTGATTAAATCCCAAGCCTGTTTCCTGCAGTTAGTAGAAATTTCGTAGAAAGTTAGTAGAAAAACTTAAACAAGAAGCAACCTTTTTTTTATCGAGGAAAACTGTTTAATAACCCAACAGCTTATTATATTATAAGACTGAAAGAATGAGACCTAAAGATGTCATCTAGGCATTATTGTCAAGGATTTTAATAGATGTAAATGATATGATAGCAAGCTTTGGCCGATCATATGCTCACATATAAAAGAGGCTCCCATTTGAACAAGGGACCGTTGGTCGGTGGGAAAAAAATCTGAAATCTGATCTAAATAGAAAAAAAAAAGGACAGCAAAGTAAAATGTGCATAAATATTGCCAATGCATTCATGCAATAATTAGAAATAGAATAATTGCAGGATGGTTTTATGTAATGTATGAGTATTTGGCAGTGGTAAATTTGTTTAGATTTAATTGCTGTAAACATAACAATAATAAAATAAAAGCAGGCAGGTATTATGTTGTTATGGGGTGTTCAATGGATTTTGTGGCATTTTTGGCAACAAGTTAGTGTTGCCACTTACCCCAAATACCATTCCCTGCTTGTTTATTTAAAAAAAAAAAGGAACAACTTTTTACCAAAAAATACCCAAAAATTACATTAAACCAAAGTTTAGAGCTTACCATGAACTTTTAGATTTGAGTGCGTACAATTTGATTATGTATGCACGGTCAGATGCTGCTTTCATGTGTCCTTGGCATTTCACATCATTAAACCGTTGTTACAAAGATAAAAGAAACTATCGTTAAAACTGACTTATTTGTAGCGTTAATCCTAGTATACCAGACTTATTTGTTCAGTAATAATTAAGTTATTAATAAATATCAACAGTAACACATGTTATGTAGCTAGACTATGTTAGCGAGTAATAAACACAACAAATTAAGTCTGTGAAGGTTCTCAGTCATCCAGGACATCTTGAAAAAAAGGTTGAAGTAACAACAAACTAAGAAAACGTGTTCATTACTCTGTAAATGTGGTGTCCGAAAGTACTTGAACACATCAAAAGCTACGGTAAACCAGCTAGGATAAAAGTGATTATAAAATTATTGTTACAATAAGCTATAGGTGATTAAACTAAATGCAAACTTCTGCCACCTCACCTGCTTTTGTTAATTTACTTTTTGGGTGGTTTCTGACATTGTTCCTTTTCATGGTCGTGATCCTTCCCTTTCTAATTTAGTTTTACAAAAGTGGAGCTAGGTATAGGCTTTTTTTCTATCAACCTGAAAATGTAACCTTGTGTTTTTTATGTACTACAACAACACAGAGGAGCTCGTGTTCTGACAGCTTTATTCCCTTAAAGACAATAATGCCTTTTGAGGAATAGAGGCAACAATTGCAAGTGGTTCAAATATCCTCACGGCAAAAGAGAAGGAGGAAATGGCAGCAATAATGCAGAAAGTGGTTGTCAGATTAGATATTTTTCAGGCAGATTGGGTTGTTTCTGCAGCCTCTTAGCCACTAGATAATTCACGGGAGTCACGGTGCATTGTGTATGCACCATTTTACAGAATATAATTGGCCGACCAACTAAAAGATGTCTCATAGGCTCTTATTATCTTTATAAGTTATCTACGCTGCATTCAAAGTTGCCCTAGTTGTAAGTGATGTCATAACATATGGAAAATACTTTTTAAAACCAGTCATCTTTCTGTTAATTGTACACTCTGTTGGATGATTCACGGCCTTTTCTCACCGCAGTAATAATGGTTGCTATCTGCTTTTCCTCCCACTCTTCCTGCTCTCTTAATGTTGTTTATTATGGATTAATTAAGATTTGTCTAGCACTGGATAACTCATTACATTACCAAATACAGTTCTTTTCAAAGTTTGTGGCAGAGCTACTGTAGATATTCATAAAAAAGTGGTTTCAAAGAGGATCAAATATTTATTCAGTTGTACATTTTATTCGAGGGGGCAAAGAAAAAGGGGAATATGTAAGTGGGAAGGGAGGGGTGGGATTTAGGGAGGCATTGCATGTGTTAGCGCTTTGTCTTTTCCCTCCTCCTCTTCTCTCTCTATGGAAATGTCTGTATGTCCATGTGGAGGAACAGTAACACAGTGAGCAAAAGGGGGGCAGGTTTATTTAGGCAGTTGCTATGTACACCTAAAGTGAAATATTATCTTTCTGGTGTACATTATTGTGTTTTAGCATTTAATAATACCAGGACGTATGATCATTGTAATGAAATATATTGCCTTTAATGGTTATGTATCTATGTATGTTATGTATGCAGAATAACATCTTACGTAGGTGTACTACTGAAAGATATCAGGTTACATTAAAGCTAAATGTAACTGACTATAATTACTAATGGAGCCAAAAGTTTAATGTTAACAATACTTTTTTGCAGCTACTGCCATTGATGGATGTTAAACCCATTAATGTAATAACTACCCACACAAACGCAATATAAATCAACCTGTTTTTAATGTAATAACTCCATCAATTCTTCACTCCATTTTCCCACAAATGTAATAACTGTTGCCTACAACTAAATGTAATAAAAGATTTTCCACAAATGTATTAACTATTACATTTGTTGGAATTTATTAAATATTGGGGCAGCGCGATAAAGGTTTAAGAAAATTGATCAAATATAACCATTATTATTATTATTTTTTAGCTCTTAACTTAAGTTTACTTGTCCTCATACATGCACAGACCAAAACTGACAAATGAATGTGTTTTCAAACATAGACACAGCAGATTTTAACCTGGTTAGACTGGACCTGGTCCAGTCTCTGAAACGTTACACTATAGGAATATTATTTCATTGCAGGGATAGTTTGAGCCTAAAAAAAGGACAGAAAATTGGACTAAACCTAGGGATAATCTGAGACTGAGAAATGTAATGTTTGAGGAAATGTTCGTATTACGTTTGCAGTAGGCAACAACTATCATTATAAATTTTGTGGGTTTATTACATTAAAAACATGTTTGTATTTAAATTTTCTCGTGCACCGTTTAGGGTATAACCCACCATATGATAGGGTATCATACGGGTATAACCTATCAATGTACACTGAGTATTAGCTGGGTGCAAGCAGACTCTCCATTTTATTTATGATCAACAGCTGTTTTCCATTGCTCTGTCTGTCAACCTTTACATAAACCATTTAAACCATGTCACGTATCATGAAGCACAGATGTAATTAGTGGTATTAATGACAACCAAGTTCCATTTGTTGAGCTGTGTGAGTGCTGTGTGAGTGCTGTATATGTGCGCTGCTGGATTGGCTGACTGGAACACTTAATGGAGGTGAGCAAGCGTTAATGATCCAACAAGAGTTGAGCCAGCTACTGTACAGCTGAGTGCGGCGTGGTGTTCACAGGGCACGCACTACTCAGTGCTATAAATCAAACTGCTGCTTCTACGAGTTCACTTTAGCCCACTGCACAGGGGATTGATTTGTGTCACTTTAAGTAGATCTGCCTTGTGTTTATGACGAAGGTCAACACTATGTGGCAACAAGCAGCCGGTTGTTCCAGCTGTTGCCCTCAGGTGATCATTGCAGAACTCCTTGTATGAAGACATATGAAAAGCCTAACTCAGTCTCAGAGATGTTTTATTAGTACGTACATAACATAGCACAAGACAAAATATTAGCTTTAAAACACATTATTTTGTCTGGAGTGGTGGACAGGCCCGTGAATCAAAGAATTTATTAAGTGGAAAAAAGTTGTTTTTTTTTGTGTTCAGATTTTATTGACTAAATTTAAGAAGTTAATAAAACAAAAGTCTCACAAAGGGTCACAAAGTAAAAATATTGGTTAGACTAACTATGCAACATGTAGGGCCTATGTACTAAATACAGAAAATGACAAACATGCAAAGCAATAAATGAATTCTTACAGAGATTGTGAGATATTTTTTTTGTAAAAACCTTTTAGACTTAGATAAACCAATATTAAACTTGCTGGTGATAAAAACAAAGAAACAAGGATTTGTCTGTTGGTGGTCTTGTGGCGTACATTGAATTGTGAAACCATCAGAGGCCAAGGTGCCTTCACATTTAACTGCTCACTCTCATTCACGACTCCCTCTATTTACCACAGCAAGAAGTGAGTAGTTTGGTTCCTTCAGGAAAAAAAAAATCTAATTTGTCCTTTACTTTGTTGCGCTTTCTTAACATTTGCGTAACTTAGAAAAGTCTTGAGCTATATCAATGTGTGAAAAAAAAACAATCAAAAATAACATCATTGCAGAGGAGCATTGTATGATTATGTGATTGGTTACTCAGCACTAACCATTCACGAGCTACAGCAGTCCAGGGCTGCAGCCAGTCCTCAGTGCGGTTAAGTGCATAAAGCTGAAAGTGGAAGTCTTTGCTGTCATGAGACACAAAACTTCTGCCAGAGATTTTCTCAGTATTCTCTCTGATCTGACATTGTCTGCAAATCAAGATTATTTCTGGTTGATATAAAGTGCATAATAATAACAGCTGATCAAAGTTGATCAGTTTGATTCGACTGAGTTTTCTGATGTAATTATAGAAAAAAGAAAGTGTGTGTCTGTGCGTAAACGTTTTGAAGTAGATTTTGGTTACTTACATTAACAGTGATTTGCCTGGTAATTGTTTTCGTGTTGTTATGTTTTCATAATCTTTTGGGGATTTGATCTCAATTACCAGTCTTTGGATTATTACGGAACCCCAGAGAGAACATGTGTGAAAAATAAAATAATACAAGGGAACAACAAAAATGTCAAGGCAACAAATTAATTTTCCTGTAAACTTTTGCAAGGTTTTGAAATAATAAAATTAAGGCCCTGACAAAAGAACACATTATTTTGTCACTTATGTGGCTACGTTAAAATGAACTTGTAGCACTTTTTGACTTATAGTGTCAGAATTACAGAATTAAAGAAACTGATTTCAAATGTCAAAACCCTGGTATTTTAATCTTTTTAACGTTTTCTGGTTTTTAGTTTCATTTTTGATAACTATATGAGTCATTACAACTCAGTAAAACAGCATTAAAATGCAGAAAACTTCTGTTTCTATTAAAATGGTGTGGTGTTTAGGTTTAGCATAGCCACTGGAATGAGAACAAGCTCCATGAACATACACTGTGCATTTTAAATATGGGCTTCTAATTGATGCTTGGACGCATCTGCATGTCTGCACAGACTAGGATTTAAAGCCTAAAAACAGCTGTACATATAAGAAAACAAGACAAATCTGTCTGATGCTGGATAAACAGTTAAGTATCAGAGAGTGACAAATCTTCTTGAGTCTGTCTTCCTCTTCACTGCGTAGCCTTTAGCTCAAGTTTTCTGCTTTATCTAACATGACTTTCCTTTCTTCTTGCTCCTCAGGCCTCTGTCTTTATGTCACTACCCACTATCTTTGTTTTAAACCATAAAAAAGTCTTTCTGAGCTATGTTATTGGTGAAATACTTTTAGTCTACCTGAAAATACAACTTCTGAAATAGTATTCTATTTTAGTCAAGGTCACTAACTAGTTAAATATTGAATAAGTAAGAAATATTTGTAAAGTTTTAACTAACACTGCCGAAGTGTATAGAGTTTTTTTTTTCTTTTTATTCTTTTTTTTTCCAATTTACACAAATTTTTGCAGGTTCAGTTATTCTTTTTTTTACCAAATAATTTTCCAAAAGAATAACTCCAGAAAGCAAATCTTAGCTACAGAGCCGCTGTGACATTTTCTGATCCAGCAGGCCTAAAAACTAAATACCACATGGACACCACAGGGCACAATTAGACCGCTTTACACTAGAGAGAGAGCGGGAGACATCACAGCTATAGGACAAACTCTCTCATACACACACCTCAGCTCCCCGCACAGCCCACCACTGCCCTAGTGCCATTTATTTTACCTTACTAATTACTTTAATGGGCTTTTCAGAGGCCAGAATGTTTCTGCAAGCTGGTGGCTACACCATTCCTCTCCATCTTTCTTCTCGCTGTCTCCATTAATAAGCTCAGTTTAGCCCTGAATCTTTGGTAATACAATCACATGACAAGCACTTGATTGTCAGACCTGCTCATTAAGACATAGTTAATTGTTGTCCTCACATTAAAAGCTTATCAAGCTATGATTAAGTGCATGCATACTTGCCCACTGATGGGTCCAGAAGGTATACTGTTGTTACAAGGCATTAGCCAGAAATGTGGTATAAATCATATCTAATAATATAGCAGGTGGTGACTTTTCAGAGGTGATTGCGTTTACTCTCAACAAATAACAAATACAGTGCAACAGATCCCACTGCAGCTAATCTTTCTATGAATCATTCTCTGTCATGTGAACACTGTAGATGTGCACTAAGTTGACAGAACAGAGTCTACAGACTGTCATGAACTGATGGGGACAGCAGGACAATAACATTTCCCACTAAAAGAGATAAGCTCTGCAAACAAGAAAAAACTAACTACTCAGTTTAGCAATCAATACACATGTGAACTATACTCTATCTGAAGTATTGTTTATATGAGTGCCCAATATGCCAAACCATTATTTAAAAATACATAGATGTATTAGTGGTTGAGTAGCAAGACACAATATATAACACACTTATATACTTTTGGAAAATACTTATTAACCTAAAAAAACTAAAACTATATAAAAAAAATATTTCAACAATACAGTTTGTGACTTAATACAATAAAGAGGTAGACATTTGATTTAGCGGCAATGTGGTTTATTTAAGGTGTCAGATGTTCAGATTAATTGAGTACCAATAGGGTCCCTCCTATTAACTTGTATTTGATTATATGTATTTGCAGTAAGAAACAAGTTAATAATGTACAAATATTAGACTTAAAAAAACTATACACCACTGCTCTTGCCCAACTTTTACACATCATTACAGCCATGATGTCCTCACAAACTTAGGTGTTTTTTTTTTTTTTTCAATAGTCTGTTAATCCTAATCTAATCTGTCTAGTTTTGTCCAATTGCTGGCTTGATGGCCCACTTATGTCTGCGATTAAACATGTGGTCCGTGAATCTGTGGCGTAAACGGCTGTGGAAACTGAGCCGATCTATATTTGAATAAAGGAATTTGCAAGCCACAGTTTGCATTTGCACCATGCACACACTGGTTTTGTCTTAGTCTGTGCTGTTCTAAAAAGGAAAGGTGGACTAGCGAGATAAAGGGAATCAAAAGAGACTGGGAGCTGAATCGTATATTTTTCAAAGAACCCTGTTTTTTAGGGTGTGGAGAGCATCAGCAGTGTTTGGGGAAGCCATGGGTTTGAATCTTCAATTAGACTGCATCTGGGTAAGAAATAAAGATTCGGTATGCTGGATGAATGTTTTTGTTTTACCACAGGAGCGTAATCTGAACAATACTCCCCTCATGGTGTGCGGACATAGTTGGATGTGTGTCTGTGGCACTCAGTCTGACTAATATGCGTTATTCGGTTCATATCAACTCCAGACAGAAAATATAGAAGATCCCCGAGGCTTAACTATTTCTGCTTCATTGTGTGTGTTTTTGTGCATAGTAATGCCACATTCAATATTCGGGAGGATAAAAAGTTATGTGGACCTCTTTTATTAGATTAAACTAACTCTTTTGTAGATTTTCTTGTTGGTGTTTAATGGCATCAATGACATTGAAAATGTAAATACTGATTAAACAACTCGGAAATTTTAATTTATATCACAACATTAGAAATGAGACCTCCTATATTTTTAAATGTATATAAATTGTACTGAAGATTAGTAACTTTTCTCTAGCATCTTTTCTTCCCTCCGACTTGTTCTAGTCCTCTCCTTCCTGCACCAGCGGGGAGGACAGGGGGAGGGGGTGCAGATGGCCAGGACAGAGAGAAAGAGGAGGAGAGCCGGAGAGTGAGTGAGCGGCGAGCGGTGGGCTTTTTTGGCAGGGTCGGGCCGGTGGGAGGGCCCATTGTGATGCAACGTTGCATAAATAATGCCACGGGGCTTCTAAATGCTCCGTTGCCATGGGGACCTTTGTGCCTCAGTGAACATGGTGTGTGTGTGTTTCAAGGCCCCTGAGGAGGGAGAGAGACATAGTGACTTGCAGCCAGTTCAAGTGACACTTGTAGTCTTTCTTTCTCAAGTCCCAACCTAGGACAGATGATTTTTTTCACCGAGAAACGGGCAGAGTTGTTTTTAACCAGAGGGGAGCAAAGAAAAAGCAGGAAATTCTGTTGCGGTGTGTTTTTAAATGAAGTATGGTCCATGTGAAGGTATGTCTCATAGTCTCTTTGTGTCTGTCCTCCTCTCAGGCGGCAAATTCTTCTAGTATTCCTTTCTTTTATAGACAGTTTTCTTCAAATTCTCACCATTGCTGTCTATCGAGACTGCAGTAACAGGTGCCTGTCTGTCAGCCCTGAGTTGGAGGGAGCCAGAGGGGCAAGAGGGAAAAGGAGGGAGCTTTTGTTTGGATGTTTTCAAGAAAGTCTAACAATCTGAGCTCTAACAGCCGCGCCGCAGCCAGCGATAGTTAGTCAGCTCGTTTACAGCTTTTTAGTCAGCTTCAGCGACAACAACAAAACAGAAAACAACAAAAACTGCTTTACATCTTTTACATCCACTGTGGCGTTTGGGCTTCAAAGTAGGTTGTTTTCTCTTGTTTCTACACAGGCAGATGGGCTGTTTTGATACATTTGACTGCAAAACGTTGGGGTTTTAGTTGCTAAAGATTTGATTTCAACTGTGCATTTCAGACTCGTTAAAGAATTATTAGTGTTATGTTTTTTTATTGTATTTTGTATTTCAGACAAAGCTTATTACTAAACTAGATTACATTATTCAATCAATTTCTGCAATCTATTTGAAGAAGAATATCATCACCTTGTTTCCAAATCTCTTTATTGCAGCGTTAAAGACATACATGTTGCATACATTACTACATATTTACTTTAACAGAGTAACTCCTACATTTAGTGCATTTCCATTCAGCTGCTTTCATGTGTAGTGTGCATTTTCTGTAAGGCATTATGCAGATACACAAAGCACTTTGAGGTCATCGTGTTGTTGGGTTTATATATGTGCACTGACCTGCAGCTCTTATGCTCTACATTCTTCTCCTAGGAACATGGAAACCATGTGGTCAAGCTCAGAATCAATGCAAATTCATTTGTACATGCCGCCAGCAAGTAAAGTGTAGCCTACAATATGTCCACATGGTTCCCCTGCACAACAACAGAAAGATTTACACTTTGTATAATTACGGAGGGAGCTTTAAGCCTTGTAGCCATCAAGAGTGTTCTACAATATTTGATTAGGTTACTTCTCTGTTTGTGGTGGAAAATTGTGTTGTCAGTCTAGTTCAGAGATATTGTTATGGCTTGCAATAAAAATATTTGCATTACTTTATTAATGATGCCTCATTTTGGAATTTCTTCTCAGCATTCTGATAATCTCTGCTTAATACTCATATATCATTGGATTTGTGGTGATTTATTGAAACCCTTAAAAAATCTGTTATAAACCAATTTTTACATTAACACACTACACTACAGTATCTTGCCATTACTTCCCTGGAATCCATGTTGTAATTAAATTATTGCAGAATTGGGTAAAATCCGTTATGTTTATTCAGCTGTAATGACTGTGGGAGTAAATAGAAATGCTATAATCAGCTGTTGGTTTGTTTGCGCATCGGGTAATTAGTGGTTATTCATCACAGAAGGCATAGCATGAATTAAAACATCTTTAAAACAATGCAGCATTTTTTGTTGCTTTTGAACACAAATTCCAGCCACCCCTTATTATACACGCTGTTCATATGAGTGTGGATTTACAAAAAACAACAAGAATTTGGGCACAATCATTATAGAGCTCAACATTGCACTATATTCATCAAGACTTAATCTGGTAAAGTGTGAGTGACAGCTCCTCATCATATCTGCCCGCACATACTTACAGCACAAATCCATATAGTTTTAGTGGATACGTGATTAGTCCGCTAAGTTCAACGCTAATCTTTCTGTATTTAAATTTGACATTCTCTGTCAAAAAGTCTCTGCAAAGTCTTCATGGAATGAAGACTCTGTGAGTTTCTCAGTGGCACAATAACAAGTCTGACATTTGGATGGCTTTCGTTTGGTGTCACAGTTTTGCAACATGTCAAACTCTTCTCTGGCAGTGTGGAAGTGGCAGACACTCCGACACTGCTCTGTTTTCCCACCACAGCTTGCAGAGTCCATTTCAGCACGATTAAAATGAGTCAAGGACGATTGAACCAAAATAATGTTCATGACGACTGTAAATGTGACAGTAAATAAAAAGGCAGATTGTATTGACACCCCCCTCCTCTTTCTCTGTTCTCCTCCAGGAGCTGCAGTTTGAACGTCTGACCAGGGAGCTGGAAGCCGAACGACAGATTGTTGCCAGTCAGCTGGAGAGATGCAAGCTTGGCTCTGAGACAGGAAGCATGACTAGCATCAGGTGTGTTTGTATGTGTATATATGTGTTTGTGTTTATCCTGCACCTGTCACATCCTCCATCATCCACTCACATACCTGTTTGAGCCAGCTGTGCTCTTGCAGGTAAGTGGCTCCACACAATAAAGGTACCCTCTTTGAGTTGTGTCCAACTTCCATGTCAGTTGTGAAGATAGCAGTTCAAAAACACGTTTGCTTTGGTTTGGTACTTGGACAGGGATTTTTCTGGTGCACCAGATTGTGTTTGTTCTCCTGTTCCCACTCAATTGCAAAATTAGCTTCTTGCTACATTTACACTGTGCTGAAGAATTGGGTTTCTTGACGACATAATTTGCCGTTCATTGTCTAAAGACATTGTTTTTTCATTACGTACTAGTCAAAGTGAATTGGCAGACCTCACAGCAAAAAACAATTTAGGTGGCAGGTTTTTTTTACGTTTTTTTTGTCACATAGAAAAATAAGTTACAGTCGCCTAACAGTGCATCCTGGTTAACAAGACTCATTAAAATCTTGGTTAATGGTCTGAATGTTTTGCAGTTCCATAGAGCCAAAGAGCTCACATTTTAATGAGCACATTCCTCACACAAATGCACCATTCTCCAATGTTGTCTTGTTAAAACACCGCTCAACTGCTTTAATAGTAATGGTCATTTAATTTCATGTCTGGAGCTCTAATGCACTGCCAGTGAAGCTTTATGCATTTTAAACCCAAAGTTTTCCCCTTTCGGCTGCACGTATCAACTCAATGCTGCATAGAGGAATATAAAATATGACAGGGTTTTAAACTTGAAAGAAAACTCTGCCAGACCAACATGAACATGTGAACTGACTCGTGATCACCAGAGAATCTTGGCTTTGAATAATAGATACTTCAGTATTTTTTTTATATTTATGTAAAATTCTGTTGACTGAGTACAGCCCAATAGGTTGATCAAAATAAACTGCTTTTATCCACTTTTAACATTTCTGATCCGTATTGTAACACTAAACCCATTTAAAACAATAATAATTGCACAGCCGCAGTAATTTTTGTCAGAGTCATGGACATTTGTCTGTGTTTGAGCATGAATTTCTGTGCTTTAAAGTCTTCAAAGTCCGTATTGTTGACAATTTGAAAACAGCACTTTTTGAAACAGTATACTGGTAATGCACTTAACCCGCCACTCAGGCTGGTGTAACATGATTAAAGCAAATGTGTGCCTCTGTCTCTTATAGACACACATACACACATAAACAGACACACATGGAGAGACACCATCATGTTTTCTTCTCTTTGATTCCTTAAGTGAGTTGGGATCCCAGCCATCTCAAACTAATTACTCATCTGCAGGCATTGTAATACTCATTGCACTTGGAGAGGTGGATGAACAAAGAGTGGCTACATGGTCTAAAAGCCGTTTTGTTCAGGAGGCTAATTAGCCGGTGCATTCGTTTAGCTTCTTAACATTGTCACAGGGCTCCCATTTTTGCAAAGCATTAACATGGGAGATGGAGAAGGCCTGCGATCCACTTCACCACACAGCTGCACAAAGATTGAATAACCACTGCCATCTTGCTAACTTGATTACATAGGTTTATTGTATTGAGGAGCAGAGTGTATTTTCCATTGCTTTTTATATGCCTTCTGCTTAGTTTGACTTGTATGTAATTACCAAATGGACAAATGATTTGGCCGAACACAGGTCCAGAGGACGATTGTGCATAGTGCAAACAGGATTTATTTTTCAATTACCTCTGGAAAATTTGAAGTGTTTGTTCTGCCGTTTTTTTTATTTATTTTTTATTTATCTCAGCCTGTCTTTGTGAACACATTGGGAACCATTTAATCTGTAACTACAATTTAAAAACAAAGATTTATCTTGATAGTCCAAGAAATGTTTGGGCTGTGCAGAATTTAAATTAGCCCAAACTATTACAGAACGGTCAAATTAAAATAACCGAACAAAATAAGGCAGCTATTGAATTTGATGCAGGTCTGGTTTCAACAGAAAACCCACAGGCTCAAAGATATAATATTACAGCAGGTGTTATGACCAGGATCAGAACAATGGCTGTGTGGGGTTTAAAGACACCTTGGGTGATGCCTTGTGCCAGGACAAAGAGGACGACACTGTCACTGCGTATCAAGTGTTTTTGTGGCTTTGGCTTGGATTAAAGACAAAGCATATAACAGCATGTCTATTTTTTACATTTTGTTTGTAATTTCTAATCTTAAATTAGTCTTTCTCAAAATCATTTTGATGATTCTATTGATGTGAGAATCATGTCTATCTCACTTACACTGTGCCCTGAGCTGGCCAGAAATATCCAGTGTAAACTTCCTTAACTTTCCTTCCTTTTTTTCCTTCCTTGATGCACTTTACGGCACTCAGGTAGAGTGTGCAACTCTGTTCCCCTGGTAACTTCACTGTGGCAGTGCCGGGGAAGAGAATCATGAAGCCTCTGATGGATGAAAGATAAAGAAAGATAAAATCTGATTGTCAAAGGGACCGGACGCGATTAAACCTGGGAACTTTTACTCTCTGGCAAGATGTATGTTAACAAAGGGTGCAAAGTGGACAGCAAGTTTGTAATTTTGTTGCTTGATTATTAAATTTCAAAATATAGATTTAGTTTTATTTAAGCTGTTAGTGGAGTTAAGGTAATGGTAGCATTATGTTACATGTTCATATATATTATACAGTTGTGCTCATATGTTTATGACAGAATTTGTGATATTTTATTTTGGCTATTTTCAGAGAATATAAATGATAACTCAGTTAGTGGTTGGGTGAAACCATTTATTGTCAAACAACTGTGTTTAATTTCTAAAATCATAATGACAACAGAGAATACCCAAATGACCCTGATCAAAAGTAATTTTGGCCTGATATATTCCTTGGATCAAAAAAAATATCCAAGGAATTGAAAATGCCAATCAGCCGTGTTCAAACTCTAATTAAGAAGTGGAAAATGAGGAATTCTGTTGAAACCAAACCTAGGTCATGTAGACCAACAAAAACTTCAGCCACAACTGCCAGAAAAATTGCTCGGGAAAGAAAGAAAAACCCACAAATAACTTCAGCTGAAATACAGGACTTGCTGAAAAAAGTGGTGTGGCTGTTTTAAGATGCACAATAAGGAGGCACAAAAAATGGGCTGCATTGTCGAGAAAGTAATTACTATGCAAATGCCACAAAGCATCCCGCTTTAATACACCAAACAGCACAGAGACAAACCTCAAAACTCATTTGGAGTGATGAGACCAAAATTGTACATTTTGGCCACAACCATAAACGTTACATTTGGAGAGAAGTCAATAAGGCCTATGATGAAAGGTACACCAGTCCTACTGTGAAACATGGAGATGGATCTCTGATGTTTTGGGGATGTGTGAGCTACAAAGGCACAGGAAATGCAGCATGTTATCAGAAAATACTGGAGGAAATTTTGCACTCATCAGCCCAGAAGCAGTGATGGGACATACTTGGACGATGATCCAAAGCACAAGGTCAAGCCGACCTGTCATTGGCTACAGCAGCACAAAGTGAAGGTTCTGGACTGGTCATCTCAGTCTCCTGACCTCAATATCATTGAGCCACTCTGGGGAGATCTCAAATGTGCAGTTCATGCAAGACAACCCAGACACACACACACACACACACACACACACACACACACACACATATATGTGCACAGAGAGACTGTAGAGGGATCTGCACCCTCTATCGGCCAGAAGTTTCCTTTAAATATGAATGTGTCTTCTGTGTAGCCCTGTGTCCCTGGGGGTGGTGAAGTTCAACAATCTTCTGTTGTGTTGCTAAAGACAAAGACTTGAAAGGTGCTAATAAGTATTTTAGCTGCTCTTTTTGTTTCACACACACAGTCACACACACACACACACACACACACACACATGCTGCTGTGTTATCACACACACACACACACACACACACACAGCAGTACACACACACACACACACACACACAAGCAATGTGATGTTTTGCAAAGAAAAGTGTAACATATGTTGCCTCATTAGTCATGTCACCTCATAACATTGGAATTCAGTTCATGAGAAGAAAAGCTAGATTTCTGCTTAGTTACATTTTGGATTGTTCCACTCGTGTTATAGTCTCAGTATGTTCTCTTGACACATTAGCCATCTGCCTGTTGTCTTTTTTATAATGCTATAATTCTAGCTGTTGATGACTTAAACATTCAACAGGACTAATGGCAGGAGAGTTAAGATTTATGTACAGTAATTTTTAAGATTTATTCATTTCTAGTCCCATGTTTAGAGGTTACATTACATCCACTATGTTCTGTCTCAGCAAAAAGTACAAATATTTAAACTTTGACAACATCGTCTACAGTTGCCATCAGCAATCTTCTCTTTCATTTTCCTTCTAATGGGTGCGCTTGAAAAGTTAGTACCATGTTGCTTTCTATTCTGTTTGAATGCAGCACTGTTAAGAAAAACATCCCCCCTGGCTACACTATTTTTATCTAATCTTTGAGCGTGTACTCTCTTCAGACAGATATCCCAGCCCTGGTGACACTGACCAAACCAATTGAGGAAAAACCACCTCCTGGAGCGTTCAGTTTGTCTGCCTGCACTGGCTGTGTCTAGCTGCGACATTTGCCTCATAATCTGTTGCGTGGCTGCTTGCTTGTCTGGCTGCTCAGTGGTAATTGTGTGCATTAGCGTTGGCTGTAACCACAGCACCCGGTGTGACCCACTGCCGATTGTCTGGCGGGAAAATGCGACCCATCTTGTGAGCCCAGCAAGCGCCCATTATCCAGAAGCTGTCAGGACGCTCGGCTGCCAGCTCAGACACACTGCACTGTGGCCCTCCCCCTGCTCATCCCCAGAGTAGCGGCTAATGGAGATGTTAGCACTGTTTAGAGTTATTACCTGTTTATATCAAAAAGAATAACTAACATGACAGGTGAATACTTAAGTCTTTCGAGTGGGTTCTTGACTAAAGAGTAAAGTGCAGTTGCATTACACAGTCACATTTCTTTTTCTTATAACCTTGGTGTGATTTTTGAGTTACACTTGGCCTTTCAAGAATTACCAGTGCACTTAAAATGAGCCTCTCTGTTATTAAACCGTTTTAAATGAAGGCTGCTGAAATATTTCAATGGAAATTCAACCATTTAACAATGTTGGGTTAAATTCAGGCCTCGGGCTTTGAAAAATCTGTGGTTTCAAGTAACATGAATGCTATAGAAGCAAGGAGAGCTATGCATTATAGAAAAAAAGACGGTTCTCAAAAGCAGGTGTATATCAATCTCTAATTACAGAAATGTTAGATTGAAACTTGTTTAAAAGGTCTGATTGGTTCTGATTAGGGCCATACTTTTATGATTTGTGTGAAAAGTAGCTCCTCATATTGTTCAGTAGTGGGTTTATTTGATCCAAAAAATCAAATGTGTGCGCTTCTTTTCTCCTGCCATTTAATTGTGATGGTGCTCGATTATTCTGCGCGAATGGCCTCAGTGTAATATAAGTACTGCTGTCACTTGAGCTAGTCGAGCTGCTCACCTTAAAGAATGTGAACTCAAAGTGAAATCCTCAGAGACATAGTGAGAGTGTGGTTCAGTCACCAAGAGACTACAAAGGGACGAGGCGGTGAGAAACAAAGAGGGGGAAAAAAAGGCCTGTCCAGCGAATGTGCTGTTTGATTGATTTTGTGCGGTTGCTTTGCTACTGCTTCAGCTCACTCCACTGGCAGTTTTTCTGCTGTGATTAGAGACTGACAAGCCTGTCCCCTGGATTACTGATGTGTTTTTGTGATTGTTTTTTTGTACATACTGCATAGTTCATGAAGTTTAGATGCGTTCAGCTGTTGAGAGCACTGACATTTACAGTTTTTTTATGTTTTCTAGAATAGTGATGGTGTGGCTCTAATCTAATGCAATATGGTAACACTTAAATATATAAACACTGCAATATAATTTTAAATGTTTAATAATAGATGGGTTTATTGTGAAGACTGAAACATTTATTAAAATATTTATAACACCATAGTAATTATTAATGTTGGATTCATGCTTTGTAAATGATAAATTAAGTTGTTACTAATACTCAACAAATGCTTAATAGTGTGAGTTATTCTAAAGTGCAACTTGTACTTTAAAGAATTAAAGAAATTAAACAGAAACACCTCTTTGGCCACACGCAGACATTGTTTTTTTTTTTATGAATAAGAACGCTGCCCTTGTATGAATAAACAGCCTATGTAACATACAGAAAAACAAGAAGGTGGGGCTTATGATATATACTGTAGCCATGCATTTATAACACTTTAAACTGACATGAAAAAAAGACATTGCTGTGTTTAATTGATATTAGTGGGCCTTTTTACCACTTTGTATGACTTGTGAATGATCTGGAATTACTTTACACACTCCCCTTTAAATGTCAGCATTCTGGATGGGCATGCTGTCGGCTGTGCCTGAATAAAATGCAAACAGACTTTTAGTTAAAGGCCACCACCGCTCAACCAATGCTACCAAATGTTGAGGACAATTGAGGTGAACCATGGTATTTTGAAAAGTTGGGAAGGCTCCAGTAAAAAAAAATTTCTATATTCTTAATGGTGAAGGTAGGCTTTAATCCAGATTTGTTCAGAGCTTGATGATGATGACACTGTCAATGAACTGTGTGTGCATCAGGCCAAGAGATGTTACAGGTATAATTTGTAGCAGTAGCATTTTGTATTATCTTTTAGTAATTGATTGTGTACAGTGATTGTGAAGAAAGATGAGGGAATGGATCTTGCCAAAAGTGAGGGGGAAAAAAACGTAACAATAAAAAAAATATAGGCCAAAAATTTGCCTTATTTTCTGCATCATTTGTGGGGTACAGAAGGTTCTTTGAAAATAATGTTTTTTGTTCTGGACATGTACAAGAGCAGCTTTTATCTACCAGTAGACATAATGCAATTTCACACATTATGCTTTCTTTTGCAGAGGTAGAAGATAGTTGTTTTGACTTATTAGAATCATGACTGGTTGGTACTATTTTTGACATATTGGAAATTTAAAAATAGGAAAGAATTGTTGCATTTTCACCCCAAAAAAGCTTTTTGTCCTTATTTAGAAAAGAGCATCCTGTTTACTTGCAAATACTTTGGATGCAATATGAGAGTAAATATTGTGATTAAACCATAAAAATGGTATTATAAAGTGACAGAAAATAACATTATCCTGGTGGGGGTTAGAGTGTAAGGGGATAACAAGATGAGCAGGTTGCACAGGGAGGAGGGGGCAGTCTCATGTTTATTCCCTTTAAATTGGCGCCCTGCAAACACACAAACACACTGAGTCACTGAGACCAGACACTCTTAATAAGCTTAATATCCCCCACTTCAAGGACAGACTCCTCCATGGGGTGTGTGTTGTGGAGGGGGTAGAGCCTGATGCGACTATTGTATTGATCTTCCTCCAGAACAGGGACAGGACTCTCACAGTTAGCTCGAATGAAAATCTTTTCCACAAACTACGCAGGAAGAGGATGCACACAGAAATGAAACCACACATGTAGGTTTTTAGTGAAGCACTAACAGTCGACACTGTACTGCTTTTCTTCTCTGGATATTTACAACAACCAATCAGTCTCACTAAGGCACATTATTGCTTGCACTATTCTACCTATAGCATGGACTAAAAGGATTTGAATGAATATCATTTGTCATTTTATTGTAAATGTATCACAAGATAAAAGGAGGATGTTTCATTTATTTTTTCAAATGACCAAAAAAAATGGAACAGCTAGTTTTGATACATCGACAATAGTAGGTAGAGACTATCAATGTTAAACTGCAACACTGCAGTTAACAACCATATGATGATATAGATAAGCAATTGTTTTCATTGTTTTAATGAATATTTAAACTCATTAAAAGCAATAAATGGAGCAGCTGACTCCAAAAGGCTTTGTTATAAAACTGAATGATCCAATTTCTATAAATAATACATGTGGTTATACAATATACTCGCAGCATCTTTGAGTCTTGCCGATTCACTTTACCACAGTCATGCAGCTGAACAATAGAAGGCAATGACAAAGTCATGTAGCACTCAATAGATGAACTGTTGATGGTAAAACTTAATTAAGTTAATTCCTTAAATGCAGTGATTGCTCTTTCAAAGCCAAGAACACCTGGGATTCAGCTGCAGCAGCACAATAGGACCGAATATAGATAGTGTGCCATTTGGCTACAAACTGCTGTTTTCTTAAATTTAGACCTGGAGGAGTGCCATGCAGCGAAGTGACTGGGCTTGATCAATGTTGATAACGAGCCCTGGCACTCAGCCCTCAATATGTGCTTACAGTAGGTTTACAGGAGAGGGTGGGTCTTTGTGGTGCAATGGGTCAAGTCCAAAGCCAGCATATTGATTCAAAGTTAGATGAGCCTCCTGTCCTGGGAGGGTGGTCTTTAACACAGTGCTTCCAGCTACAACTACTCTTCTTGAAGTACATGGTTATGATGCAAAGGTTTTAGTTTTCTGTCGTAAATTCTATCATTAGCACCACATTTTACTTCATATAAATGTTTTCAGTGCTCTGAAAATAGAATAGCTGTGCTCTCAATGAGAATAATGTGGTGTGTTCAGTCTGTGTTTTGGATAATTGCCTGAGAACAGAATCCCAGAAAGAAAAAGGGTGCATTTTTGCGTATTGACAGCCATGCTTATTTATAGCATATGGCAGAATCAGTATTTGGACCATCATAACTTGAAAGCATAGTGAGATGTTGAGTTTTGACCCAGTGATGTCACCTCATAACATTTTTTTGCTGCACAACCAGAAGAAAGACTGATTCTACAATTCTGTGAAGTTATGAAGAAATGTTTTCTGACAGTCTTTGTTGTTGTGGAAAAGTGTTACAGTTTTTATTGTGTTTTGAAGAAACACTCCAAAGCTTGTACAGTAATGTCAGACAGAACAGAGACATCACTTTTGACATCAAGATGCATGCCATTATGACAAATCTTGATTGACTGGCAGGATTGGAGCGTGTTTGTAACTTGGATAATTTATCTGCTAAAACAGACGCGTAGACAGACACCTCAAGGAATGCTCTCTGTCTCTGGGCACTTCACAGATTGGTTGAGGGTAAGGACTTGCTGATCTCACGCAGCGATCCAACATGTCCTCCTCCTGGCTTCTCATTTAACTTCTGGCTCGGAGTCAAAATGGCTGCCTCACACACTGACAGTCTGGGAAGCCAATCTGACCAATTTAGTGGGTCACAAGAGACTTCTGCTTCCTTGTCTAGGCATTTGTTTGGAGCATGTGGATGGGCTAACAGGAATGGCGTGTAGAGCTTTATCCTGCTGTGCTTTAATCACTCGCTTCAAAAGGTCTCATGTTTCTAGTTCAATGAGGAAAGAGAAATGAATCCTTCTCCTTGCTTGAATTCCTATACATTAGGCCATAGACTGATATCTTCACCTTCAGTGTCCTAGCAGGTTTCACAGCTCATGCTGAGCTTTTAAAAATGACAAAATCTGTCCGAAATATTATCAGTGGCAGACAGACTGAGCTGTGCAGTCACTCTGGGCATTTTCTGGGTGATGGCAATCTGCTTAAACCTCGCAAGCAGAATTTATTTTAGGCAGCTAATTTGATTGAAAAAAGTACCAATACAGCGGTAAGTGGACAGGTAAGGTGCGATGTCATCCAAAAATGGGGCGGCAGTAGCTCAAGTGGTAGAGCGGCCGTCTTTCGTCCGGCGAGTGGGTGGTTCGATCCCCGCTCGAAACATCCCAAAACATCATAACATCCCGCTCTCCCCCACAGTTCATACTGTCGTTGTGTCCTTGGGCAAGACACTTAACCCACCTTTCCTCCAGTGGTGTCAGCTGTAACACTGGCAAAGCGCTTTGAGTGCCTACTAGGTGGAAAAGCGCTATAAATAAATAAATAAAAACAGCGAAAGATGAAACAATAATGATATTTGAAACTATTTGGATTGTGCAGCGTTCAGTAAACATCAAGCATGATGGTCCTATATTTAGTGATTGCCATTCTAGCTAGGGATGCTAGGTACTTGTGAACTTAAGTTTTACTGGAAAATAAATTTACATATGAACCAATTAGACTTAGAAAGTATGACAGGACCCATGCTTCCTTCACAGTACTTTCCATCTTTAATACTGTTTCATTTTTTTATGCACTACGAGACATTTTGAAAATAAATCTTTGATCACATTAACCTCTTCATGATCCTTCCTAACTGATCCTGTCTATTTCCATAAGCCCCAAGCCTATAGTGTATAGACAAAACGTCTTGACATTTGGGCAAACACACACCAGTGACATCAGATTAACTCTCACCCCATATGTGTTCCTCACTGATCTGAGGATCACATTTCACCAGCACCTTCTCAAATGTAAGTCTTGTCAAACAACTTCCTCCAAAGACAAAATTTAAACAGGTTAAAGTTGTATTGGCAGTGTATGTTGTTGCGTCTGATTTTTCATTAGTATTGAGACTTAGTTCAATAGTTCATTGCACAAAACACAGTGGTTTTAATTCAAAAAGCAAAAACTATAAGATGACAATGTGTACAGTATGCTATGGCATATATTCTAGGCTAATAGCATAACTATGCAGTATATTATACTTTAGTTGTTCAATCTTATATCCTATTTTACCAAGACAACACATGAAGCTCAATGACAGATTAAGGTGAACAAACAATATAAGGTCAAAAGTAAATTCACCTGGAGCCTTGGGAGTCTGTATCCTGGTTAAGAACACATCAGTAGACCACATGTCTGGGTGGAAAGCTTGAACCTTAGGTTGAAGGATTGCTGTAACACCTCATTATGCCACCCTGCCATGCATAATGCAGCACACAACACTCTTCTCCATAGAAGTGCTCAACATTCTCCAGAGGCTGCTGACATTTCCTACCCTGTGAATTTTCACCTCCCTGGAGATATGAGATACAGCAGAATTAGATTGTACAAGACAAAGGAGCAACAGTTAGCTATTGTACTGACAAAATGCATAATTAGGAGAAACTCAGGTGACCGGGAAAGATAAAGCATTTTGCTAGAGCGCACTTGGGCCATACAGTATATCTTCCACCTTAGAGTGTAATTAAAGGACCAAAATTGCTGTCCAGGGATGTGCCTGGGCATTTCCCCAGACTAGCAGACTAGGTCTGCCACAGTTTCTATCTACAACAACAGACTTTCATGGTAGTGCCCCAGTTCCATTAGTACACTCAGCATGTCAGTGTTTTTATATTTGGGCTGCTGTGAGACGGGTATTCTCTTTGTGTTGTAAATATGTTCCAGGTTGTTTTGTTACTTTATAAAGTCTTGCACAACAACAGAATTGCTAGACGTTAACTTTAATATTGTTTTTTGGTCCATATACACTTCCACACTGGGTTTTCAGAGACTGAAATTGTGACGTGTTATTCTCAACTGCAAGAAATGCAATGGAGTCAACGTACATTAAGTACTGTTAATTTATCTGCCCTAATAATTATCTAATGTGAGTTATGAGTAATGTGATAGTTCCTTTAATTAGTATTGCTTCTTTGCAAAAAGAACTCACGTGAAATGTATATACAAAGTACAAACAAAAACTCAACTTCTGTCACGGTGTGATATAGATACAGGCAGTAATACTGTATGTATTGTTTATGTGACCTGGAGCTAGCCTTGGGTGTACTTCCTGCTTTCACTGGGATAGTAGCATTGAATTATAGGTCTTTGAAGCCATTTCAGCTTGACATGCGGCAGTTTTTGCTGCGGAGTGTCGACAGGCACATTTTGTTATTTCTGTTGCCATTTGCAGTTTTACTTGGTTCGATGGGTTTTTAGTTCATGCTCACTGTATTATTATATTATATATATATAAGAACAAGGCATGGGCAAGAAACAGCTACGCCTTGCCAGTGATCAGATACCCTGCGGGAATAATAAGGTGGCCAAAGGAAGAGATACAGACCACAGACGTTAAGACACAAAAGCTCCTCACCATGCATGGAGGGTTCCATCCCAAGTGCTCAGTGAATGTCTCAGGCAATGGGGAACAGTGGAAAGGGTGCTGGGGGAGGGACCATCATGGGAGGACAAACCCCTACATGGGATGTACCACCGGAATATAACTGAAGTGGCTGACATCAAGAAATTCTACTGATGGCTGGAGCGGGCCAGACTGAAGGAAAGCACAGAGGAACTCATCGTGGCTTCACAGGAACAGGCCCTTAGCACCAGAGCAATAGAGGCCCAAATCTACCACACCAGACAAGACCCAAGGTGTAGGCTGTGCAAAGAGGCCCCTAAAACAATTCAGCACATAACTGCAGGGTGTAAAATGCTGGCAGGGAAAGCATAAATTGAGTGCCATAACCAAGTGGCTGGCATAGTGTACAGGAACATCTGCACGGAGTACGAACTGGAAACCCCAAGTTCAAAGTTGAAAACACCTCCAAAGGTGGTAGAGAATGACTGAGCCAAGATCCTGTGGGACTTTCAGACAAAATGGTAATGGCAAACCAACCAGACATCGTTGTGATATATATATATATTGTCAGAGTAGAGGCCTGTCTCACCACCTCTGGAAGACTGTTCCAGATTTTAGCTGCATAAAACTGAAACACTCCCTCAGGAGACCGGTCCCTGAGGTCCTTAGAGTCCACGATGGTTCATATGGGACTAACATGTCAGAGATGTACTTTTGGCGCTGAGCCATGGAGAGCCTTATACACCAGCAGAGCTGCTTTAAACTCTATCCTCTGAGAGACAGTGTAGAGACCTGAGGACAGGACTAATATGGTGGTACTTTCTGGTCCTAGTCAGGACTTAAGCAGTAGTGTTCTGTACGTACTGCAGGTGTCCTACAGCAACCTTAGTGAGTCTGTAGTGCTGTAGTCTAACCTGCTAGAGATAAATGCATAGATAAGTCTCTCTAAGTCTGGTTTAGACACAATTATGTTGATTCTGGCAATGTTTTTGAGATAGTAAAAAGTTGTTAATGTTATTGCTTTAATGTGGCTCTTAAAGTTCAAGTTTGAGTCTAATATTACCCCCCAGATTTCTAACCTGATTTTTTTCACTAGAGAAAGTGACTTGAGGTGACTGCAAACACTTTCCCTTTGTGTGTGTGGGCCAAAGAAAATAACTTCAGTCTTGTTTGGGTTAGTTGTAGAAAGTTGTTTTGCATCCACACAGTAATCTGTTGGAGGCAGTGACAGAGTGGCCATAGTCGTCTGCTGTCAGTGAGATGTAAACCTGAGTGTCATCTGTTGTGGCACATTGTTGCAGTGAATTAACTGGCCCAGTGTAAAGATTGAACAAAAGGGGTCGCAGGATGGTCTCCTATGGGACCCCACAGGTCAAGGCCAAATGGTTCTGAGATGCAGTTTCCAATTTCAACAAAGTACTTCCTGTCTTCAAGATAGGACCTGAAGCAGATACCTGTTAGACTAATTGAGTGGCCTACCCAAAATGGCTTTTATCTGTTTTTACAAAAGAATTCTTTGTGGATCTAAGTCATCCAGGTAGTTAGGGTTATGGTACATATTTATGGAGACTTTTTAAACTGCCTCAGACTGAGAACACTGCTGTCTGTCACAGAAATACTCTGGTTGAAGAAGTATAGTATAATCGTGTGTTGGAGAAGATTTGGGGAACATCTGCTGCTTAATCTCTGAATATAAATTACCATAGTTTGCAGGGGCACATTGTTGTTTGATGAATCCCAAAAGCCAAAAAGCTTTTGTTTCTTTGTTTTTGTGCTTTATGGGTGCCTCTGTTATCTAACCTAATCTCTGTACAAGGGAACCAGTCAATGTGGTCAGCAGATAACACATAATATGCAGGGTATGAAAAAATTAATTATATGGGGTGGAAAGTGTGTTTTCAGAGTGAGTGAAATGACTATGGCATTGGGTCTTTTAAACCCTCCTCAATAGATTAAGCCCTTGCTTCCGCTTTCTGTTTTTGTGCCTCTGTATTTGTTGTTTGTTCTTTTTGTAAGCCAGTTTCATGTCATTGCTCCCTCTTCTTGCTTTATTTGCTCCAGTAGATTAGATGAGATCGACTGGCAGCAGTGGCTTCATCAATACATTTTTGCTGCAAATTGCACCAGATTGCCACAGTGTGCTCTCTGAGGTCAGAATGTACAACAGTTGATGATTGAAATGATAGAACATTACATATTGTACCGTTCTTTTATCCCCCTGAAAATGACCAAAGTGGTGCTTTTAACAAAAATGAACTGGGCTCAAGTGTTATCACTGTTGGCTTTTGTCTAACTTGTGATTTACTTGATTTAAATTGCACTGCTCAGTTTGGAACCTTGTCCCACTTGTGAAATTTTGTCAGAAAAGGCTAATGGCAGGTAATGGCTGTTGGGCTTTGAGCTCATTTTAGTTAAAAGCATTTGGTATTATTTTTGGAGCCTGTAACGAGTCAAACTGCTGAAACCCATTACTTGTCTTTTTATATCTCTATTTTTATTATAACAACTGAAAAATAAAAAATAAAAATGCTCATTTGGTCCCTTATAGTTCCAACTCATGCCTCAATGTCTCTATGATCTATGGAGCCACAACCTTTGAGCTTTCCCCTGTGGTGATGTCAAACATTAATTTACTTTTTATTGCCATTTAGTGCCAAATTGGATGACAATATTATCTTCAAATGTCATTTTGCAATGTTGACTCTGCTTTCTTTTTTAACAGCATATGGAAACCTCCTCAGTCAAATTCATCATGTTAAAGGTTACACAACAAAAGTAATACTGTCAAAACTTGCATCTCTCAGTTTCATATTTCTAACACATGGATTTTCAAAAAGGCTTTCTAATGATGTTTTAAATTGGCAAGGTCATTTTTTCAATCTTAAAAAGAGTAGCTAAAGGCTTTTGAAGATAATCCAGCATTGTGTCAGAGCAGTCGAGCTGTAAACAACATTGTCCTTTATTTAGGATTATGTTATTTCGGCTTATGCAAATCATCCACGCCGTGAAGCAGGATATGATGATTACAGCATTATATAATTACATTTTCTTGTTCATTAATAAAACCTGAGCACCTCTGTCAGTCTGTAAGTCTGACTACACAGTCCAACACTTACACCCGTGTTGATGACTGACCAAACTCTGCCACATGTGCGCGGGCTTTATGTCATTAGCAGTGATGGCCGTGCATGCTGCAGCAGGCCGGTTGTTCGTCCTGTCAATTAGTCCAACCTCAGCCCACTAATTACACTGTCACATCTCATTGATGTACCAAAGGGATTCAATGGGCAAACACTAACTCTGGGTGGTTCCTCAGCTCATTGAGGTCAATGAGCTCATTCAGATAGTAGGTCTCCTTTCTGGTACCTGGTGGTCATGAGGAGGATGGCATATGTGGCCAGTAATTTCAGTGAAAGGATTACCTCAGAAGAATATCTCAGAGTTGAACTTTTAGAAGTACAATGAAACCAAAGAAGTATCAAAATGTTTGTTTTGTTCTGCGTACTCTGTGCATATTCACCTTGAGTCTGCGTGGGAAAGATGAACAATTTTCTCACAACATTTATCATTGACAGGAAACCTTAGCCCAACTTAGGAACAAATTTCTGTTGCTCCTCAATTTGGGTTAATTAACATTCTATTTAAAAAATAACATTGCATCACTTCCACTGTAAACTTTATATGTAACTTAATTGGAAAGTACTTGGTCCTTTTTAGTGTTGTAAAGGGATATACATAAACTTTGATTAATAGATATCTGAGAGGAACACTCTTTTACGACACGCCACATTGTCGATATCTGACTTTCTGAAGTGACACTAAAAACATATCCAATCATCATCATTCTTCCAACTTGCCATCTCAGCTGTAGGCCAGTACACGTTTAGACGTCCTCTTTTGACTGATTCCTTTCTGTGTCTTTTTTGGAAAGCACAATCTACTTTCGTGTACCCTGTGGGGTGTATTGTGCAGCGTAATAATGCCTGATGAATGAGGAGTCTGCTTTGTCGACAGAGGGTCCCATTAACATGTACCGCTTGACTCCCTTTAGCAATCCGTCATGCAGCACATAAACATACACCACACGCACAAACTCAATGGAGCTAATCAATGGCATGATTTAATAGCATCTGCTCTGTGTCTGCAGGGAGTGAAAAGCATTTGTTGCTAGGAGGCTTTGTGGCTTGGATGGAGAATTTTACACCAAATTGTTACAGTCTGAAGCATGTACCAGTAAAAAGAAGGAATATAATTATATAAAATGTGTGTAAAATAGGGCTTTTTCTTAGAGATCATTTAAGCCACGCCCCTTCTAGGAGCCTGCATGGGTCACCATGAAGTGCAGCAAACTTTTTTTTTACTCACACAAGTGACCAATTTGACATACTGTATACAGAGACAGACCAAAAGTAACCATTTAACTAATTGACAAGATTATCTGTTTAGAGTAATCTTATCCTACTTATCAGCACACAAGCGTAACCAAAAAAACTCAAGAGTCACATAAACTCCCCAAATGTCCCTAAAACTGTCCACAGCTTTAAAGTCTGACCAAATTCTTACACAAAATTCAGAAAAATAACTTGCTTTTCAAAGGCTCTCAAGGCTAGAATATAACCTCTGACTCTCCAAGCCCTAGTTAAGTGATGGTTGTCTGGAGGTGAGGCTATGGATATCTAGCCGGGAGAGAGCTCTCTATTCACTTGAGGCACTTGATTCAGATGACCTCAAAAGGAAAAATCACAAGACAAGTTGCACAAGTAGCACTTAACACCTAAAGTGATGCTTCTATCTAAGGTTTATGACAGACAGTGTGGATCTGGAGATATGCACCCATGTGCTCTGTAATCTTTCTATACTATTTTAATTTTTTTACATATACTTAAGGGTACATTAAAACAAATATAATATATCTAAAATAAACCTATGTTCCCCTTCAGACCTTGCATTTAAACCTGGTTTTTACATGTCAGTCTGAGTTTACAATGAAACTTTCCCGCTTCATATGCAAAACTACACTGGCTTTTGATTAAAACTGCTCCCTAAATCATCTCCAATTCCATCTGGGTACATGCAACTCTAGCCATCTCTAATTGCACCCTCAGATCTGATCTCGTTAGAACGCTTTCAGGACCCATTTAACACATTTACAACATTAACCTAACTGATACATTTGACCGTATTGTCTTGGATTTCATGTGTGTCTTCTCTTTGTGCAGGTTCATTGTCACATTTCAGACTTTGCAGTTATTTTCTACATTCACACTCATAATTTTTCTTACAAACAAATTTGATCACATATTCCCTGTGCTCCATCCTTCCACAAATGTCTTCATTTTTAACAGTCTCCTACTTGGAGTGATTTTCTAATTTGTGCACTGATATGGCTCTTTGTTGTAAAGTTTTAGTAATTTTTACCCAAGGCTTCCCACATTTTTCAACTAAATGTGATAATCAGTTAAAATGTAAATGCAGTGTACTTTGGTATGTGTTGCTGTAAATTGCATTTTAGTCTCAACTTTCTAACGCTATTTGTTTTATCATCTTTTTGACAGCTCTGCGGAGGAGAAATTTCGATGGAACAACCAAGGTATTATTTCTCTATCCACCCACACACAGTTTTGAAGCACTTTAACTTTGTAGTAATCTTTATTTGTGGCCTCAAACAATTCTATGAAACTTAATTAAAAAATCAAAACATATTTTCTCTCAGACAGTTCATTAAAGTTCACAGAGCATTTGCAAACAATTCTTAACATTTCAGTTAACCTGCTTCTACAGCCAGAAGGACAACAATGAATCAATCAGTGTGATGCATTTGGACAATTTAAAAGTCAAATGAAGACACCTTTTTAGACTTTACAGCTTCTTTTGACAGCATTTCAGTCTGCCTTCTGAGAAACATCACCCTTGTATGACACTTGGGTCTCCTTCTCTTTCTCTAACCCTTCTTTGTCAGTCACGTTGTGATGTGGCGAGAGATGAGAGTAGATTGATTATCTCAGTGCAGAGTTTGTGACCTCTTCCAACAAAGAGGTGAATACCACAAAAAGCTCATACTGAAGACTGTCGTTGTCCACTCTGGTCCACTTTACCCATCTGCTGAGCTGTTGGCCTCAAAAGGACTAAATTCAGTCTGTCACGAAATAGGAAAGCCATCCCCAGTCCCATCAGGGATTTTGATCTACTCATCCCTCACTAATCATTAAGAAGCCATCACTTCTGCTTTCGACAGCTTTAAAATTGAGTTTTGGCTTGTGTTGTGTGTGGGTCAGTAAATTCACCTTAATGCCACAGACAGCCATGGAAATGTCTCACCAACAGCATCAGTATCAGTCTGCAAAAGTGTCAGGCGATGTCAATAACTTCAGGCTCCTAAATCCACTTATAAAGCACTCACTATTACCTTTCTTGCAGCACAACAGATTAATGTTAGTCCTCTGTTTTTAATCACATTTTGGCAATTTACTCTTGATGAGAACTGAAGACAATAAAATGGGGCCAAGGTTGTAATGAACATCCATTTGTCTACTCTTACTTGTTATATTGTGGCCACTTTTCCATGTTCATCAGCAAGTTAAACATATAACAATACCACATTTGTTGTTAAGAGTGTTTGTCTATGCATCTGCAGATGGACAGAAAGACATAGAGGAGGAACTGACGACAGGCCTGGAGCTGGTAGACTCCTGCATCCGGTCACTTCAGGAATCAGGAATCTTGGACTCCCAGGACACTTGTACAGGAGACAGTAAGTAACTGTATTATTAATCTCTAGGTCAACTACAACAGGACAAAATGGTGGCCTCTCAATTAAAGACTTTAGTTTGCTACATGGACTTTTATGACCTAAATAGCAAAGGCTTTATTCATACTAATTCACTTCCATATTATTGAAATGATCAGTCACTGCTCATATTACTAATAGCATTGTACATAGGCTAGTACATAATAATGATGCTGAGACTAATGTGTTTTTGTCCAACAAGAAGACAGAGAACCAGGCAGCAGACGTAGATGTAATCATTATTATCAATTGTATCTAAATATAAAACACAACCCAGCGAAAAAAGTTGCATCCACTTGAATTTAGCCTTTTGGCTTTAGCTCTCCTCAAGTGTAAGACTACGCTGTATGCTTCATGAAAACAAATCAAAAGTTAGTCTGGGAATAGCACAAGAATTTATTTTACTAGGTTTTGTTGTTTGTTGTTTGATCTGAAAACCTGACGTTCAATAAATGGAACTTTATATGACATAGTTACAAGAGCTTGGATTGAAGCACTGTGTTGAGTTGTTGCTTTACTTCCCAGAATAAACCTTGTGTTTATTAGAGCACTGAAGCCTGAACATCTCATGGTGGCTTTCTGGTTAACCCTGATCTCATTTCACCCAGTCTCGAGATGATACCTGTATCTTTTCTTTAGTGTACCCCATGGGACAGAGGTCGCTTTCAGGAGACATGTGGAGTCGTGCCAGTAGTTTGATATGCTAATCCTTTCCCACTGAGGTGTCAGCTGGCCTGCTGTTCACAGTGCAGAGGGGAGGGACTCAAAATATGCACGCACAACACAACACACAACACACCTTGTCCAAGTTTATACTGTATGCACAACAGATAACTAATGTATTGTGTCCACTCAGGCAGATGCTGGATTCATGTGTTCTTATTATTTCACAGCCTTAAAAAGAAGCTAACGTTAAACCTGATGTATCGTTAAATTCTAATACAGCCGGCTGATTAGTTCAGTAATCTAACCAAGCATTACAATAATGGGACAGGCTGACAAAGTTGGAATAAAAATACTGTTGTTTATTTGCTCTTTTTGTATATCTTAGAGGTTAATAAAATTAACTTTTATCTTAAAAATAAAATAAATACTCTTAGACAATTTGAATATATGGCATCAAAATTTTGTTTTGCGGGTTTCCTGAAATGAAAGATGGAGAATAACCCCTCTTTTATATTCAAAGTGGTCCAGCTCAACACTTGTCCTTGTATTTCTGAGTGACTAGGCAACCATCTCACAAGAAAATAAATCTTGCCAGAACCCTTTATATCTCCACATATTTAAGCTATGATTGAGACATAGCAGTTGGTGTGTTTTCTGCACTCAAATAACCTGACTCGAACTGCTCCACAGTACCACCACTGTACATATTGGTTCATGCATTAAAAATACAAGTCACTCAGCTTTATGGAAGTTAGTTAAGGTATACTAGTTTAAATGTTAAAGAGGATAACCACATAACAGGCTTTGAAAACGTTTGCCTTTAATCAAGGACCCTACCTAATGGTTAAACAAACAATTTACAATAAAAAGTACAAGGGTTTTCTCATGGACACCAATGTAATAATATTAAGAACAGTGGTTCAGTGGTGTATATATGTAAATAGACAGTTAATGAAACATTGAAAGGTGTCAATAGAAAATACTAGTCACAAGAACAAAAAACACCCTCTATTGGAAATGGGAAAACATTTTTTTTTTTTTTTTTTTTTGCACAATAGAACCAAGACAAAGTTACAAAAATAGACAAGAAAAGAATCAGTGGTAGAGGGGCTGTTGTGTCCTTGGGCAAGACACTTAACCCTCCTTGCCTCCAGTGGTGTTCCAGCTGTGACACTGGTGAATGAATGGGTGAATGAAAGCTTAATGTAAAAAGGACTTTTAGTGCCTAGTAGGTAAAACGTTTGTAATTGTAGATAATATCACAGGAGCGAATGGCTTTGGAGCAACCCTTTACTTTCATCCAAACATTAATAGACCCCTACAGCTTCCATACACTGTTCTATTGACCTCAGATAGATTCAGTAAAGCCTTTACTGTTTGCTATGTGAATTATAATATATTTATGAGACCCCTCTCTTCCTTAAAACATCCACTGGCCGTTGAAATCTGTGGAAAAAAAATTACCCGGCTTTCTACGCAAACATCAGAGTTGTGATGTGAAAGTGTGTATCCAGGCGAGTGCAAGTGCTTCCACTGCATTTTAATTTTAATGTGTAGGCAGAGGTGGAAAGAGTAATACAATTTTGTACTCAAGTAAAAGTACTGTTACTTCACTGAAATTTTACTTAAGTAAAAGTAAAGTTACCAGTCCAAAAAATCTACTCAAGTTAAAGTAAAAAGTAGCTCATTAAAAATTTACTCAGAGTAAAAGTTACTGCGTTACTTTTTTTAAACAGCTGGGGTGGGGGTAGTGTAGTTCAAAAAAAGACAAGATAATATAAATCCCCTGTACCTTGTGACCTTCTGGACTTCATTGAGGAGAGCAACTTGCTCCACCGCTGCCTCTGCCATCCAGTCAAGATGTTGTCTTACATAGACCAGAATTTCAAAATGCATATTTAATATTTCTGTTAATACAGAAACGGCAAAGATTAATTTTACTACACCTACAACATTATTCTACAACGTCTCCATAGTTCCTGTCAGTTTAGCGCGTTTGTTCTCCCGCCCATCAATCAATCAGTGGAGTAGTTTCCGGGGCGCAATTTTTTTTTTTTTTTTCCCCATTTGATTTTTTTTTCATTTCTTTTTTTACTCAGTAACGGATATGATTTAAAATGTAACGAAGTACAATACTTCAAACAAATTATACTTAAGTAAAAGTAAAATTACAGATTTTAAAAACTACTTTAAAAAGTAGAAGTACACAAAAAAGCTACTCAATTACAGTAACGCGAGTAAATGTAATTCGTTACTTTCCACCTCTGTGTGTAGGTATGTGGGTGCACTCACTAAGATAAACTTATAGGCTACTGGACAAGAGGTCCTTGACCTAGTAAACCTATGCAGCACACTTACTGTAGCTTAATATCAGTTTAAATAATGCAGCATCACCAGCTACACAGTCCACAGCAGCCATTTACCTCACTTCAAAGTCACTATTCACTTTATTTTTTAACATACCTATACACAGTGACTTGATCTGCTGTTAGCCGCCAACTTTATCTGTCCCATGCAGTGTGTACTGACCGCTGGCACAGTCTTCTGTAATCACAAACTCTCACTTTTCATGTCCTCGGTTTTTTTTTAGTTGGGGATCTTAGACTGCTGGCAAAAATAGTGACATCAATGGAGATAAAAGCGACAGCCTCTGCAGATGGAGGACAGCTTCAGTAGTCCTTTGAGACAACTGCACAATTTGTAACTCTATCTAGCACTGATATACTGCAGTGATGGTTATTTTTCACATAGCAGCCCTTTTAAATAAGACATGAGTGTACTGCATTCAGTGTGGCGTGATACGTTTGCTGCTGACTGCACCAAAAGCCTACTAATGGACACTCTTTTGACCAACATACACAATTTAACATATGCATGCACCTCATTATTATCATAACAGCCAGTAGATAATGCCTGCGTTTAAGTATACCATAAATGTTTCTTACAAGGTAGAGACTACATCTAAGCAACTGTGGTTTTAGAGAAACAACATATCCATCTTGTTGTGTCCCAATGTGTTCTCTGTCATTATTTCGTGAAATTGTTGGCTTCCACTGCCATGTTAATTTGCCATTTTGTGTGTTAATCCATTCGGCTTGACTGTTGCCATTAACATTAATACATTCTCCCTTTGGTGTTATCGAAAACACATTAAGAAAGAGTGCATTGAAAGTTCATCTCATGTTGTGGTGACTGGACATTGTTTTTTATAGAGTAAACAGTCGAATTATCAAGACTAATGTGGGGAAAAAAAAGATTGATTGATTGATTGATTGATTGATTGATTGATTGATTGGCATGTACGTGAGTGGTATGGGTATATTGCAAAAACATAATTGCTTCAAGTAAAGAGAAAAAATAGGGAAAAGCAGAACAATCAAAGGCATGGTTTGGTTAAACTACCTGACATGACTGTGCTCTCTGTCTCTAATCTTACTGCTAAGTTAAAAAGATTTGGAGCAGGGAAAGAGGGGATAAAGTGAAATAGATACAGGAAGAGAAAGACTCAGTGAGAGTACGAGCAAATGGCAGGAAAGAAATGTTGAAATTGAGGCCAAGAACAGAGTGAGACATAAGGGTCAGAGAGCATTAGAGAGACGGGAATAACATAGTGGCTAAAAGCAAATGGGTGACTCTTGAAAAGGAGGCCAAGGAATTGCTTTTTTATTCTATCCTTTTCTTTCTCTCTTTCTCTCTCCAAATACATTTAAGAAGCAAGGACATTTTTTAAAACTGTTGAACTGAAATCACTCATTGTTGTGGTTGTAGCACGTGGATTTTAAAACAAATTACAAAAAGTCACTAAGTAATTAATAAGCTGCAAAGAAAATATTTAGCAGTAACACGTTTTCTAAGGCTCTAGGATGCAGGGCTGGTTACTCATTGCAAACAAGGTGAAATTGTCTACTTCTAAGAATTTGGGTAATGAAGTAAAACAGCAACAAACAGCATTGTGTGATCTTTTGTTTCATTAATTTCAGTTGTGTGGAACTAATAAAGTTGAAAGTGGAGTCTTAATTCGAGTCTACTGTTTAGCTTGAACATGCTCTTCTAGCTTTAATACACATTGGGAAGGAGCATCTTGTAACTTATATGTGTTTTTTTTCTCTTTGCTTCCCTAGGACAAGGTCTTTTGTCGCAAAGTGCTTTGCAGCTCAACAACCAGGATGCCTATGCAACTGCTGGTTACCATAGCAACCAAGGCCTGGCACTGGGAGAATCAATCACCGGCCGTGTTGGGCAGGTTGGAGGAGCTGTTCACAGCTACAATCAGGTACACACACACAAATAGTGGCAGGTAAATTATGTTTTTTTTTTTTTTTAAATAAGGGCAGGTTTTTGTTTATAGCCCATTTTAAGCTCCTCTACTTGTGGTAATTTATCAAATATCCCTCCTCTTTCTGTAGTAGCCTATATAATCACCTCATAATCTTTGCATTTGTCTTAATCATAATCTTCCATTACGTCTTGTTCTTAGAACTGCTCAGAGCAGACAAAGTGAGCACTGCTGGAGGAGAAGCACACTCATTTGTTTTCTGGCCTCCTCCTTGTCCATGCACTCTAGGTGACATCCAGCCGAGGTGCTGCGCATTTAGCAGGGACTGACTCTCCCTGTCAGTCCCAAAGAGACTCCTATGGCGCCTTCAACATGACTTTTGAGGGCGGCCCTGCTGCTGGACCACCCATGTACTACTCCTGTGCCACTTTACCTGCACAGGTACAAAACCCAGAATACATGACCGTACTGACAAGAATTGGCAGAACTCCTACTATGTAGTGCATTTATAAAAACTAAACACTTATACATTTCTTTAACATAAACAGTTTGTGAAAAGCAGAAGTTTCTAGTTTTGACAAACATGACGCAAACATGATGTTTATTTGCTTCAGAGTAGTGTCACCTGCAGGTGGTGTGGACCTCTTGTTCTAGTATGGTGGGTTTAAACATTACCTGACCTAATATGTGCAGCTTTGTTTGCTCTGTATTCAACACATGGTTAAAGTAAAAGTGTAAGACGCCATCTTTATCAAGTTCCATAAAACTGAGCTAAACTAAGCTGATAAAACAAGCACTGTCCATTGTATTAAAGTTCCCATCTCGCAGACACATTTCATGTCTATTTAGCGTTCCTGCTTTCACGCAGGGTCTAATAACTCCTCACTCTTGATCAGGAGTCTTTGCTCTTTGGTGTCTTGCTCCAGGGGGAGTTGTTCTTCTGTCTGAAAATAATAACATGAATGGGTTGATCTGATGAATATTTAAAGTGAGTAACACCCCCCTCTTTAATGAGGCACAGCTCTTCTATTACTGCCTGTGAATTCTCCTCTGCAGGCAGTGGGATCCCCTACTAAGCTGCAGCGCCTGGGATCGGTCTCCTCAGACATGCCCAGCTATGCCACACTACAAAGGGTTTCCTCACCCAAACAGTCACCCAGTCGACTTGCCAAGTCCTACAGGTGGGTTCCATTTCATTAAGACTTAATAGAATTGATTTAATGCGGCCTAAATGTTAAGTGCACATTACACAGGAATTTCTCTTGCGCCAGACCACAGAGACATAACTGCAGGAGGTCAATACAGTTGTTGATCAATAGCAGCGAATCAACAATTATTTTACCTGAGGCACAGATTTCTTCTTTGAAAGCCCTCTGTGTCTGTTGGCTATAGCTCTACAAGAAAGGTTTGTATGTCATACTCATCATCACCATGCTGGCTCCATAAAACCTGTATATATTACTGTATAATTATGTCCAAAGGATTAAAGGCAAGACCAAGTACAAGTGTAGCTGTATGGATTTTGGTCCCAAGCAAATGGTCTAAAGCCCTGTTCTTGTCTCTGTACTTCTGTCTGCCCATGCCCTGGTGCATTACATTTTGAAAGCACTGAAGCACTAATCTCAATATGATAATGTCTTGTTCACATCTCTGTTACTTTCCTAGTTATGGTTTTCTGAGATAATCATAACAACCTTAAAGCTACTTAGAGACTGGATGTTAAGGGATTTAAAGAGCACTTCACCATCTAATCGTCCAGTTCCATTATGTTGGGGAATCACATGGGACACATTCAAAAGTAATAGATAGATGATGCTCGGTACATAACAGAGGTCAAAACTAAATATATGTGGGCAGTCTCCAAGCGGAAACTACAGATTTATTTTTCTCCTGTGTTACTTTTTGTTGCTTTAGATGAATTAAAATTCTCCATTAACCCCTCCTAGTAAAATAAGGATCGAGAATGGAAATCACAGTTGTGGCCTTGTGTCTTGCAGCACGTCATCGCCGATCAATATGGTAGCGTCTGGTGCTGCTGGTTCCTCTTCCCCGCTGGCCATGGGTGCTTCCACAGGAGGCAACCACATCTCGTCACCCATACACCAGCTCAGCTCCGTTGTGGGCAACTATGCCACTCTGTCTCCTAAGCGCATGCTGCATCACATTGGAGCAGACACCTATAAGATTTCCCATGAGCTGTACGCCAACGCAACCCTGAAAAGGCCTGGGAGCCTGGCAGGTAGAGGTCAATGCAACTTTTTTATTACTCTTTAAGTGTTGTGTGTCTTGTGCTGTGCCATCATCCACAGGAAAATTGTATTAAAAAAATATTTTTAAATGTTATTTACTCCAAAATTTACGAAATCACACTCTTCGCAGTCAACATAAGTCGGGTCATATGATCCCTCTTTTCATTTAAGGATAAGTGGTATTCAGCTGCATGAGCAACAACAGGGAGGAAAACAAATTTTGAGATGATGAATATGGCTTGAGGTTTTATCTGAAATGTATTACACTGCAAATTTTTAAGTAATTCGTAAATAAACAAATGGGAGTTGTTTTGAATTTTCTAAAAACTTGAAAATGATTTTTGCGTCAATCATTCCCATTACATTATTCAATCCAATCTGACAAAGTATGTGTACACCAATATGTTTTTTTAATACCATTTACTTGAGACTTTTGAAAACATTGCAAAGTTTGGGGGATTATATAGGGGCACTACCCACTTATTCCAATGGTTTAACTAAAAACAAATTGTAATGACATACTGTAATTATATGTATTTAATGTATTGTGTATTTAATGTAGATACAAATCGTTTTAAAAGGTTTTAGAATTTGTGTGGACTTTACCCTGGGGATAAAAAAAATAAATAAATAAAAAAGAATCCATGTTTTGGATGTCAACAGTGTTACTGCCTTGTGAATATAACTTTAAATGTAAGTGCAGTATCCTTTCCCTTAAAGCTATTTCCATAAGAGTTTATTTAAAATCTGCTGGGCTTTATATGATGCTCCCTTTAGTGGCAGCTAGAAGTGATAATTAGTGGGTGGGCTAATAAAAACAATCACATTTGAGACATGAAGTTATAGCACTGCTTTAGCAAACAAACTTACTGTCTCAACACAACTAAGGATTATGTCAAACAAACTAGTTCTCTTTCACACAAACAGTTTAAAAATTGTCTACATGATATCTTTATAGCTTCCACTAAATACTGCAAAGTTTTATCACTCAACTAAAGACTGAAGCAAAAATATTAAGAGACATGGGAAACAGTAAAATAAATGCATCAAATAAATAATGCTAACTGGAACAAATATTGCTCAAGTTAATGTAATATGAAAATATTCTGCTCTTCCTGTAACCTTTTTCTACTCTTTCTTATAAGTACAGAAAGGTTTACTGTTACTTTGTAAGTCTCTAGGTTTCAATCAAATTTAAGTCTCTGGGATAAAAACAATTAGCCCCAATGGCGGTAATTCAAGGGGCGGGTCTTCACGTCTGTCAATCACCAAATAAGAAAGATGATTGGGGCTGAGGTTGTTGTGGTTGGAATATAAAAAAACAAGCCCCTTTTTTCTTATTTTTGTTGCAATTTAGACATATCTGTGCCATCAAAATCATAAGCACTATGTTCTAGAATCTTCCACAAAATAAATTTACAAAAAAAATTCATTTAATGTAGGGATGAGAATCAATAATAAAAAAATAATTAATTTACAAATCTGGCTGTCATTAATGTGATTAATTGCTTGTCAACTTTTAATAGACACACTGAATCTTCACTTTAACAGAAGGTAATTAACTTCATTTTGAATCATTTAACATATATTTTAACGTTTGTAAAGCATGTAAATTGTAATAAGTTTTACATAGAAAAGTATAAACTGGATTGTTCAGACTTCAAAACTTAGTCACTATAAGATCCCAGTCTATGAATGCGAAAATGATTTTACAATAAACTTAAAAATAACTTAAATGAGAAACCTTTATAGAATACAGTAACTTTAAGTGCATTACCAATACATCCACTTTGTGGTTCAAAACTTTAGAACGTCAATGTGTGTAAACTTAATTTAGAACCTTACACAATATCTTCCTCCAAGTCTTTCCAAATTAGCTGTATGTGTTTTTTTTCTGATGTGGCCTCAGAGGAACCATCTCTCACAGGGTACAGTAGTGGCAGGTGTTGAGAAATATTTTCGTGCAGTGCTAGTCAGGTGATACATTAACACTGAATTACTATGGCGATAATTAAATTTATCTTGGCAAACTACGCATATGATTTTACTCTTTTCCAGGAAACCATCCGGTAATCTCTTAAAGCAGAGTTGTTGATTTAGCAGTGTGTATTTTTAGTTTTTAATCACTAGCGCAAGTGTGCAGCCACGTTAGCCATAGGTTTTTTTTTTTTTTACGCACTAAACCAAAAGTTTATTTTCCTAGCCCCAATTTTAAGTTAGCATACTAAAGTTTTTGACAATACATTGAAAAGCCTACATAATTGGAGAGGCTTAGCCTACCTAGCCCATTGATACCAGCCGCCCCTGCTCCCCTTACATCCACCCCAAATCCACAGAGACCAAAATGAGACCAGAATAATTATTTGTATAATATGTTAGTATTTAGGCCACTTTTTAAACATCTATTGTTTTTCTGTCTCCCAGGTTCCAGAGGTTCCTACAGCAGCCAGCATAGTCACCTGGGCTCTGAGCTGAGACCCCTGCAGTCTCCTGAGCACCACATCGACCCTATCTACGAAGACAGAGTCTACACTAAATCGAACCTTCGAGGGCAAGGTGAGCACTAAGGGAGTCATACATATACACATACATTATGTAAAGTAGAGAGGAGAAGGAGGGATGTGTGTTTAAAATGTTATGGTCAATGCAGTTTGTGAAATGGAACTACAGAGCATTGTTTTCAAACAATGACATTTGAAAGAATACATTGAATGTACCGAGGCAAAGAGAATACAATATTACACACTGAAATTAAACACACTAAAATAGCTTGAGTAATTATCAAGCAATTTGCTTTATTTAGCTCATGACTGGAGGCAGACATCAGAGGGGTACCAGAATTAGAATGAGATACTGTGCAGAATGAAGTACGACAGATATGACGCAGCATACTTCAAAGGCAGGTGTTTTTTAATGATGCTATAGATATATGAAAAGCTGCTGAAAGGACACGAAGAGAATTGCTTTCTACATCTGATCATGTAGGGCTTTTTACAAGATCAGGTTGGCAAATCCAATTGGGGTCTCAGTGGCAATTTGTCTCTCAGTCACAGTCTGTTAACTAATTAGTTTCAAGGCTGAAAAATTAATCTCAATTAATCTCATGGGCGTTAGCTTGGGTGCTCTGAAATCAAAGCAAATCAGCCGTGTCCTGAAATGTTGTAGATGAAGTGCCGCCGGTCTGGTGGTCAGAACAACAACAATAAAGAATAGGCTGGAAATAAAAAACAAAAGCTTAATTTTCAAGCAACACTTTTCCCTTATATGCCTCAAGTATTATCACATGCACAAGAATATTGCTAGGTTCTGAATGTTAATACTGATTACTATATTTATAGGAATATAGGATATAGTCCTTTGGTACCTTTTAATTTGTTTATGCTCATCTCACTTTAAAATCTTTATAAATACTGTAGTCTGCAGACAATGAATAGATTGGAGCAGGAGGACAGCAGATGTCTTTACTGCATGGTTAGACTAATAATTGAGTCAGTCCAACTCATAAGACCGGCTCCTTGTACAGAATGTTATTTGACCTTTAAACAAAACGTAATGCGCTTTGTTATGTCTCTGTCTCTTGTCCTGATTTATTGGACAGAATTGGTTTTGCTGTCAATACATTGTACTTACCCCTGTATGGTTTACATGTGGGTTTTTCTTGTTTCTGCATGCACATTTGATTATGAAAGCTGGTTTTCATTGCTGTAATGGAAAAAAGTGCAGTAAGTGAAAATTCTGAGAGGCTTTGTTACAATTTCCTTTTAACTTAACACTTTCAGAAACTACGTCAAAAAGTTAAAGCTTCTCAATATTTTTATTTACAGATTGACTTTTTTTTTACATTGCAGTCTCAGAATCCAGCTTCACTAAAAGACAGGTTTTATAATCTTTCAAAAAACATTTGGTGAGATAATGTTATAAAGTTATCTTGCCTGTGAACATGTAAGATTGTGTCTATGTATTTTACAGTGTTGCCTTTTTTCTTTTTGCTTCTTTCCCTTCTTTTCTGTGCTACTTCTTTTGACCTTTTGCCGGGTGCTTCATGTTTGCTCCTTGTGTCTGTATATCCTTGTCTTGTTGGCCTTAATTGGCCCCATGTCTTACCTGTTTGAACACCAGACCCAGGAGTGAACCACTTGTACCAAGAGGTCCTGAGTTATTTGCTTTCTCCTTACACTCCTCTTCCCTCTTTAGCCCCGCCTTCCCCTGGTGTTGACCCAATCCCCTTGCAGCGAACAGGAAGCCAGAGCACCACAGGCACCTTTCAGAGAGGCAGCTTCGCCACAGGAGGCGGGGCGTCTGATTACGTCAATCCCTACCGCACTCTGCAGTTCTGTCCCTCCACAGAGTCTCCTTACAGCAAATCAGGGCCGGCTCTGCCCCCTGAGCCCGCTCTGGGCCGCTCCCCTTCAGTGGACAGTATCCAGAAGGACCCAAGGTGAGGGGAAAGCTTTACTAACACTCAGCTCTGGCTTGTTGATGAAGCTCGTTGTTCTGCTCCCTTTCCACATTCACTGAACTTACTGAGGGCCAGATTCACCAAATACTGAAAGCATGTTAGAAAATCAACCCATTTAATCTCACTGGTCACAATGGTTGCTGCAAAAGATGTCAGTACCACTTTATAAATAGAAAACAATATGAGCTTGTTTAATGAGAAGGTCTTTAGTGCAGCTTATGTGGCCATAGTTTTCTTTAGAAAAGAGCAAACCTCTAGTTTTGGCTGTCCAATGATAACAGTGTTTTGATGAGATAAATAAAAATAACAAGACAAGGAACAGGAACAAAAAAAGTTTTTTACTCAAAATATGTATTATCTTATTACACTTTATTCACAAAGTGTCCATAAAATTACTACAGTAGTGTCCTATATTATATCTTGCCCAGATTGAATAATTTTGTGGCACTTTTAAATTTTCAAGTCTAGCAAAATGTGGGATAAAATGGGTTACGCCTAGAGTTTATTTGCAAGCTTCAAAAACTAACTTGCAAATATGATCAATAATTTCCAAGCACCTCAACAGATGTTCGACTGTTAACGTCTGACAGTCTAATACAGTAAAAGGCTGGCTGAATCTGGTCTTTAGTATGTGGCACACTTCATGCCACATCTTTCACTATCCTTTCTAGTTTGCTCGATGTTGGGACTTGTTCCCTGTGCCGTACCAATTTCTGTGCAGACCTCTGTCCAATTTAAAAGTTTGGTATTGTTACGAGTTGCGTGCCACCTTGTCAGTGACAACAGGCCAACACAGTTAAAGTGGAAAGTGCATGAAGTCTGCTTTAAGATCAGTATAATTTGTGTAGGAGTGTGGGTGTGTGTGAGAGCGAGGGAACAGTGACAGACAGATAATGAAAGAAAATGAAAGACAGCGTCATTGTAATGATGCATTTATCACTCTTTTGTCCTGGTTAAAAGTTTGAAATAGTAATCCGGTTGTGTCCTGGATTTGCTTCCTTAGCCATTGCTTTGTGACAAACAACATGCTGTCAAACAAAGGTGCAGTTTAGAAGTTATTGCATTTCCAATGAGAATGTTATTTGACAACATGCCAAAGATATATGAAATAGATTTTAGATCAGACATTTTGTTACCATGGCTACCTCCTTCACTCATTGTCCTAGTCTTTATTTCTCTGTGCTCTCCTGCACATCTCACATTGTCAGTTCAGCTCCAGTGTTGTTGGTTGTGTAGCTTCACATCTGCTTTGCTCATTCAGTAACCCGATTGTGATGCATGGCATTTTGCTTTTCCTTCATGACATGCTCAGCCAGTGTCAGAATGACACATGTATTCTTTGAATGCTTTCTAACTAAGGATAAAGGGAGGGTCCAAGTAAATAGTTTTGCTCATTTTTGTGCACCATCAACAATAAATAAATTCCATTGTGTACAATATTCTCTTGGGTGCACTCCTGCCTCACAACAAGAAGGTCGTGAGTTCAAAACCCGGCCGACTCAAACATTCTCGGCCGACTCCGGTCTTTCTGTGAGGAGACAAAGCGGTAGAAAATGAATGAATGAACAATATTCTCTGTGATACTAGCATCACCTAATATCCCAAAGATTACTAAAAAAAAGTAATGTTCACACAAATTAATTTACATAAATACCGGACTATACACTTGAGGTGATTTTTACATAGCGGCCACACCTCCTTAAGCACAATAAAACTGAGAATTAAAATACATGGTGGACTATGTGTTCTTTGCTTGGCTGACTTCTCTGACCAGAGGAAAACCAGGTAATTCCAAATAACGTGACAAAACTAGTTAATTAGGAGCAGACAAAGCATAATAGTTACCTAATGAGGTCTTTGTGTGTCACCTCTCCTGCTGTTGTGGAAAAGCATCATTCATCACACAAAACTATAGATGAAACAATAGATGTGCATCCTGAAAGACCCTCTCTTTACCTGCCATAAGCACCATCCCCACCTCCTACATGCATGCGCCCATCCCGCCTGTCATTGCCTGAAAACCAAATGTTGAGAGAGAAAGATGAGTCTAATGGCTACATATTGATTTATATTCACTATTATCTTTTTTTTTTTACTATTATTACTACTATTATTGAACCATTTTTTGCAAGACAGCCAATACCTCTCTCTTGTTTCTCTCTGCCTGTCCCCCCTCGATAGGTACGACCCCGAATTCCTTGTGTGGAATCAAAATCAAGCCGAGCAAAGAATGACAAAGTAATTCCAACAATTTATTTATACTCTCTGTCTATCTATCTATCTATCTATCTATCTATCTATCTATCTATCTTACATATCTGTCATTCACTGAACCTCTTCATCTTCTCTATGCAACACCGATGTGTACTGTAAATGGAGGCATGGCATTTCCCATTTGTACTGTCACCACATGCACATTTTAGAGATTCAAAACAAGTTTTTGAGATTTTTATATACAGTATACGCCATGTGGCTCAACCAATCACAGTCATTACCTGATTTCTTACAATTCGGCCTTATTATGTATTATACTCATTCTCTCCTTTGGCTTTCCACCCATCAGTCCATCTACTCCATCCTTACAATAATCTGTTTGGTGTGTCCTGGTGATTTCTCATTGTGCATTGTGATGGTCAAGTTTGTGTGGCTTGTCTCATCATCCTTAGCATCTTGTTTAAAATGAGGGAAGGGGTGGGCCAATGTTAAATGTCTATAATATTCACAGTTAAGTATTGTCAAAAGCCACAAACCTTTTTTGCTGAAACAATATGTAAAACTAACAGCAGCTAACTGTGCATTGTTAGAGCTGCAGTACTCAGGACTGATTCACTCTCACCTCAGCAATGCATCAGGTCTTTAGTTTGGTCTTGAATACAACTCTGTCCACTGATAAACTATTATTTTATTGTTCAAAAATGTCTATTTATGGAAACACTAAGACAAAGACTTACATAAGACGACATCTGAGCGGATCATAAAGGTGCCTCATTTGATTTTATGCTCATACACCCAGCCAGAATCTCTGATCCATGGTCACCGTCTTAAAATGGATTGTGTTTGTCTGTTTCTGCCTGACATCTCCTGACCTTTTGTTCATTTCTGCTGGCTTCAGTGGGTATTCACTTATTCAGATATGCCAGCACACAACACACAAACCCTGTACATACCTCTCTCTCTCTCGCTATTTTATTGTGGATTTCATTTGGCATTTTGTAACTTTTTTCTCAATTTAAAGTAAATGCCTGTTCTCAAATACCAGAACCTGCCACTCATTTAATTGACATTTCATAATTCTTTGTTTTGCATAATTCTTTTCTTTTCTGTCAGTGCCTATTATACTGTTTGCCTCTCCAGGGAGGAAGGTCCATTCTGTGTGTCATTTACTTTTCTGTCTTTTGAGGGAGCTTTTTCTTACACTGATTGGAGGTCAGAAGAGGACGAAGGTGGAGCATGTTGTATAATGTGCAGTCTAAAGGTTCTCTACTTGAGCATGTGATACTAGGCTATGCAATTACATTAATACTAACAACTATAGTGAGCACAGTTTAAGTGTGGTTAAAGAAAAATATACCAATATCACAGCGAGTTTAAGGCAAAGGTGTCTGAAAGCACTCCTGCTCCCTAACACCTCAAACATTCTTGGATACACTATGTAGTGGACTCTTTAGTAAATGGTTTCAGACTAAACATGCCTTGTCGTCATTAATCTCATGACAGTTTGTGAGTCCTTTGAATTCCACTGATAATGGATTCAGGAACACACTTTGGAAAGTCTTAAGTGATACATACAGAGCTGGACCTTCCTTCCTTCAAAGACTACGCAACTTGCATAGGGCCACACAGCTGTGCCAGGGCCCTTCCCTTTCATCTGTCTGTCAATCAACATGTAGCCTAGATACAGTGGATCCCAAACACCAAGTCCCGCCTTCCTCAAAGACCGCTTTGTCAATTGATTTTGGCTCATTCCTGGTCGCGTGTGATTGGCAAGTGCCCAAGAAAGTGCTTCCAGGTAAACTTTGCGGGAAGAGCAGCTCAAAGCGATGATGCAGAGCAAGAGACAAATGTTTGCTTCCTGCTTGTTTCATTCAAACTTACTGTGTACAATAATAAAAAATAAAAAAATAGTATGTTGTGCTTTAACACATTAAGGCATGTTCTACTAGACATTTAGACATCACTACAAATGAGCATTGTCATTGTCACTTTATAGTGCAGTACATAGTGACTGCGGAGTTGCCATACAATTGCCATCTTGTTAAAATACTGTTTGTACAAGCCTAAAAATGAATGTGATTTGGAAAACAGAAATATTGCAATTATTACATCAACAAAAGGTTAATTACCCATAGCAATATTAGACTTTTGTCATATATATTTGGCAAAATGTCATAGACCTTGTGCGGAACCGTGCGTTTTCGTATGTAAATGCTTTTGGCTAATACGTTTACTCAGGCTGTGCTCCTATGTAATTACGCATTCTGTCAGTTAAGTTGAGTGCAACATGATAAAACAGAGGCCTGCGATCATTTCAAGGGTAGTTACACAGACTGCAGCATTTTGTTACTCTTAATTTGTTGTTACAGTACAAAAAGTTAATAGGCTTCAAAGTTGTTTGAGGTCTTGCTGAAAAGTTAATGCATTCCTGACAGTCCTCTGCGCTCCCCTTTCACTCAGTGGGCTGCGAGACTCTGCCACTGTCTGCATGTCTGTGTTCAGAATGAGTCATCACACAAATCTCCATTCCCTCTGACAGCGCTCAGCAATTGGAAAACAGGCACAAAAAATTGTTTGCTCGTCGGTTCCAAAACGCTTTTCCCCAAAAACCCTGACTCATAGGAAATCTTTTCAGCCAGATATAACAGTGATCTGCCTCCAGCCCTCCATAATTCATATGTAGTTGACAGTGGTGGACGAAGTACACAAATCAAGTACTTGAGTTAAAGTACAGATACACTAGGTAAAATATTACTTCAATAAAAGTAAAAGTACTCCCTTTTAACTTTCACTTGAGTAAAAGTACAAAAGTATTTGCCTTCAAATGTACTTAAGTATCCAAGTACTATCATTTATTAAGGCTATAATGCCCATATAGATTTTGTCAGTCTCTTGCCCCCTTTAGGTGCCAGGATTTATTTAAAAAAATACAGATTTTTGAGATCCAAATTTCAAAAGGCTGTGGTTTGAAAATGATAAGAGATAGAGTCCTACTCTAAACTACAAAAATGTCAGGTATGACCCAAAGTATATAGGTACATACATTTTAAGCATCTAATTTGCATATAATTTGCATACCATGACATTATATTTTGGCGGTTATGTTATTTACAGTACATACACACTAATGAACATATTATAATAGTTTTTTTTCTTATTCTGAAAAAAAAAATTATAACAGTAATTTGTAAAAGCAACATTACCAAAATAAAGAATAACTACAACTTCCATTATACCATAACTAGTAAAACGTATGCAAATAGTTATGAGAAATAATATACACATGTACTGTATGTGTGTGGTTGCAGTTACTTTATCTTTTCTTATCCATCCATGTGGCATAGTTAGTAGTTTTTTAGAGTGTGGGACCTCTCATAAAGCACAGCACACAGCCATCACTTTATTACGATCGCTGCTTTGATTAGCACATTCTCGCTGACTATGTTTACACCTGCCTCTCCCTCCTCCACTGGGTAAAGTGTCAGGATGACCAACACGTATTTGTCCTAAACAGCTGTCAATAGAAGCCGCATTATTCCCAAACTCCCTGTCACTCCCGCGGCCACGGCAGTACACCCGCCCCGGCTTCTATCACCTGTGCTAAAGGTAAAGCTGCAGGTGCTAAAGGTAAAGCTGCAGGTGCTAAAGGTAAAGCTGCAGGTGCTATGCGCTCACGGCTTCCTCAACATCCCCTTCCCAACCGCCCCTTCACTACCGCGGCCAGAGTAGTTTTCCTAGTTTTCCTCCCGTTTCTTTCACTGATGTTTGGTAAAATGTGGGAAAAACAGCGTGTGCTTTATGAGAGACGCTGAGAAAGGCACGAGCAGCGGCGCCGTTGTCCAAGTTACGCACGCACTCACTCTCGCTCATTCTCACTTTCACTCGGCTGAAAAGACTCTAAAGGTATATGTTCTCCCTCAGAATCAGAGTCAGCCATTACTAATACCAAAACTTCATCACAGGTGTATTTTTATTTGTTATTTTCATGTTTAGCAGCTCGCGTGTAGAGAATAAAGCTTCTATTGAGCCGGTCCTGACACTCCCACTGAGACGCGTCTTTGAGGGCTTCTTCTACAAATTTTTTAATGGCAACACAAGGAACGACTAATTTTGCAAAATGTAAGTAAGATATTTGACGTTGAAATGTAGTGAAGTTAAAGTAAAAAGTATCCCTTAATGGAAATACTTAGTAAAGTACAGATACTGGAAAAAACTACTTAAGTACAGTAACGAATTACATGTACTTCGTTACTGTCCACCACTGGTAGTTGATTTATTTACCGGGGTTTAATTGTTGGGTTTGCCTGCAGCCTGCCGTCTAACATTGCGGTGTAAATGTTTTGGCTGTGTGACAGAAACACACAACACGCAACAGATGCGCAGTAGTACGAGACAGCCCACCTGGATGGTCAGGAACATACGTAGAGCAGATTGATAGTTCATTAGTAATTTGTCCTAGTCATCTGAGTTGCCAAATGAAACATTAACTTCTCTGGGATTTTTACTGGCACATGCATATTTTTAGTGAAAAAACAAGCAGCATTTTCTGTTACATAAAAATAATCTTCCATGGTTTTCTTTCATTTTAGATACTGCTGTTGTGTTTCTAAATCATGGTTAGAGCACATTTACAGTATTGTTGTAAGGCAATTTCTAAACCACTTAGAAACTTGCATCTAGTGTTTTGGAGTGCCAAATGTTAGCACTCAATATATCTGCAGTAAAAACATCTTAGTTGAATGAATGTGAATATTGACATTTTCCTTGTAAATTATATCTTTTGAGGCTGGCGAGTCCTTCTCCGACACAATAAACATAACAGGACCATTATCATCTCTACGCTTTTATTTGATTAATTCTTTCCATATTCAGTAGCAGTTGAAACCAGGTTATTTTTCATACTGCAACAGTGGCCTACAAACAGGATGCCTTCTGGCCCAACAAAAATCCCCAGAGGGAACTCTTGTGCTGGGAGTTCACAGATGGCTCAGTAGTGTTTTACTCATACTGCTGGGATGTAGTAACACTGCATTTGTATATGTGATTTTATTTAGAAATACTGTGTCTAGATAAGGCTACAGCAATATTGATGTAGATGAGAGAATGCTTTGGTGCACAGAATACCTTTTTACTACAATTAAAGCAGTCTTTTTGCAACTTTTAATGTGCCATTTTGTTGTTAATTTAACTATATTTACAAAATATTGTCCAACCTTAAATGTAGCTACATTTGTTGCTCCGCTTCAAATCTGTATTTTGTTTGCAATTAATCCCACAATAGTCTGCAGTATTTAGTTCTGTGGAGTCAGGCATCACATTTAAGTTTTAATATGTGCAGCATCACAGCCCCAAGCCAAGGTTTGAGTTTGATTTGCTTTGATGTACCACTCCAGCCAGAACTATTTGTTGTCTCTTGTTCTGTTACTCTGTGCTTGTGTGACTCTTTTTTTGTGGATCTTGTCCTTTCTTCTTCCTTCTTTTTGCCTGTTCTCACAATAAGCTGCTCTAACATAAGTGTGTGTTTTAGTTGTGTTTTAGAGTGTGTGGGCGTACGCCTGCAGGCTGCCAACAATTAGACTGTGTCACTTCATTCATTCAAATGTTGACTGTCTATTCTTTCCTGCATGAAAACTAACACTTGTGTGTGCTTTGTTTTCCACTCCTAATTTGTAATGTGGTTTTGTAAGAAATGTTCTATAATCAATTTAGTTTTCTGCTGAAGTGTCTCCTAAGATAATACAGATGTACCAAACTCAAATGTTTTATCGTTCGCTGTTGGCCATCCAGCTATGTTCGAGAACTTTTGCTTTATTGATTTAGACACATTGATTTGAAATTGAATGTTCTTAATGTGATAGGACTTTACATTACTGCTCGGTAATAGCATTGTAACAGTGTGGTATAACGTGTTAATAAATGGATAATTATGAGTATTTCCAGCCCTACATAAGTACCTAATTTAACCTTTATTTATTCTGCCCTGGATGGGAATCGAACCCAGGAGTGCTAATCACTCGGCTACCATGCCACCATAATACTGTGATATTACCAAGCTAGAAAACAAAGTGCAACCTCTTTTTTTGTCAAAGAAAAACAAAGCCATAAAATTAATGGTTTTAAATAATACAAGTTTCAACCATTTTTGTGTCTAAGGGTGTGCATGGGCTAATGTGTGTTTATTGTATAATAGCATGGGGAGATAAAAATAATAAAACAGTCTTACATTCTAGTAAGGTGGAGAAAATACATGCAGTATAGGTCTATGGTTGGTTTTTGGAAATATTATTCTACGATGCCCTTCAAAACATTTCTCTCATACAATGATATCACGTTTTTTGCACTCTCCCGTGTCAAAGCGGTCAAAGTCACCCTATTCTTGAATAGCTCATTACCTCAACCCCTCTTAATCCAAATGGTTGATGTCACTGTCTGTTTGTCTCTCTTATTCTACTTTATGGTTGTACCTCTTCTCCCTCTCCACATAGCCCTGAGAGGCTCCATCCACACTGCCACTGCCACAGTGAGATAGATGCCCAGCGTCATGAGTATCACTGTTGTTATCGAGTGTTCCACGTCCTAATTACAACACAAAAACACATGTGACAGCTCGGCCCGCTGTAATGCCTCTTGTTTTATCAGTCAATTAGCCCACAAGGTGACCTACACAAGGTTATGTCACCTCTAATCACAGTAATGGAGGCTGATACTAGTATACGTGCATAATAGTATTAATACATGTTAGAAGGAACGTGCCTAGAAGGGAGAGTGTGGTGTTAAAGAGGAGAAAACAAGGGGAAAAAGAACCTCTTTCTTCTCAGTTTCCACATTCTGGATTTATTCTATTGGCCCATTGTGAAAGTTAGAGACAAAAGCGTTCTAATCCTGGCTCTTCTGTGCAGCCTTTGATGACTGGCTATGCTGAGTATTTTTAGTGTGTGCCACCATTGGCATTTTAGGGGAAATGTACTGAGTTTTCCTCCAGCTTTCGGTGGGTTTGTTTTTGCCTTAGCTGCACACGTTGTTGGATTGAACCTCCAAGTCTTAACAGCGCATGTGTTAACGTCAGATTACACTGAAGTGAATTATCTCCACTGGGACGCGGGGCTGTTGCTGCATCAGAAATAAGATACATCAAAGAAAACAAAACACAGCCAGGAGGGTTAAGGCAAAACCTATGCATCGTTTTTCATGATTTTGTTTATTATTAAGCTATACGCACTGTAATGAAATAACTTCCATATATACAGTCAGCCAACATAGTCAGTCTCTCACTTATGTAAGGATTTAGGTATGATTTGGAGCCAAAAGATGTGCTCAAAAGCAGAAATCAAATTTAAACAACTATAATTAACCAGTCATAACCAATCGTTATAAGATGCTTTTCTGTTGGTTTGTCCATGTCATGCAGGGTATGGTACATGGTGTTTATTTCATTTTTAGACATCTACAGCTTACAGGTGGATAATAGTTGAGCAAGGAAACAGCTCGCTTAGCATTTGACAAGAAGTAGATTACAGCCTACGAACCCTAAATGTGACGGCTTACTACCCATCTCTGGTCACCATCCAAGGATCTTCAACGCGGATAAACGTCCCTCTGAACGTTACCATAACTTTATTCCCTCACATCTGATCGTTCTCACGCTCGTTCCCTTTTTTCTCACACACACCACTGTACAATACACACTTCAAGTAATCTCAGTGTGGGTTAGCATGTGTGTCTGTGACTATGCCTAAAGCATGCCTTTAGGCAAAAGCACTCTAGCGTTCTACACTAAGACCAAAGCAGCAGTCCAGAAGAAAGGAGGAAGCTCCTGTGGATTTTAAACTTCCCACCATTGATCTATAAGCATATTCACTGATCAATATGAACTATAGCTTTAGCATCCATCATCTGGGTCTTCCAGTTATGAAAGTGGTAGTATTGTTAAGACTATATATCACAATTCTTTACAAACTGCAAAACATATTATCTAATCATTTCACTATGCTTTGATTTATTAATGTTTGTATAGTTATAGGTTTAGTATTGTATTTGTATAGTCTCATTATTGTGTCTTTTTCCTTTGTACATATAGTACAAATAACCAAATAGAATAGACTAGAAAATGCAGAAAGTGGTCAGGAGCATAACATGAATACAATGACACGGTAGGAGACAAAATAAAGTCTGGTAAATGAATGTGAGCGGAATATGTAAAGGTTTATCTTGATTATTTATCATAAATACTTTGTGTATATACATTTGTGTATATGTCCGTATTTCTCCTTCTGTTTTTTACATTAAACATCCAGCTACACATCTACACTCTCCAATGCTCTGTACACAACCACACTCAATGTTGTTTTCAGCTGCATGAATGTATTTTCTTGTGTCTATTTGCAGAGAGTTTGGCTGGAGGGACCCAGAGCTGCCGGAGGTGATCCAGATGTTGCAGCATCAGTTTCCATCAGTCCAGTCCAACGCTGCTGCCTACCTGCAGCACCTATGCTTTGGAGACAACAAAATCAAATCTGAGGTATTCATTATGCACCAAATAATGATTCCCACAATGCTTATAGTTTATTACCATTGTAGGCATCTGAATGCTCTTTTTCCTTTCTATACATTTACACATCTGAACAAGTTGTACAAACAAAAATGTGGGCAAAAATACCCCTCTTGCAAGAACACACATTAGATATTGCTCAATGGCATCATAGAAACCCATTTGTTCAAATGTTGTCCCCCAAACAGGTATACTTCAGTCTTACAAATGTAGAGGCTATTGCCTGTCAGCTCAAACTCCCACAGCACTGAATCCAATATAGAAATGTTATTGGGGTCATCATACACTCGCGTTACATGAGCAATTTGTAATTTTAAAGGGTTTCTTGTCTAAACACATGAAAGGGTTATGAAAAGGCCTGCAGTGTTGCCTAAGCACATCGCTCTATATAGTCTGTAATAAATTGTACTGTGTGTTCATTGCAGACACTTCACCCTACGGCAAATAAAGCCCTGTACCTGCCAGTACTGCTGTCCTCCACAGCGGCCATCAATTAAGATCTTGAGAAAACGGCTCCTGTCTGTCTCTTCAATGTCAGTTCAATTTAGCACAATTGCTCTTTATTAATCCCCATGGAGACAGCAGACCAAATAAAAGTTCTCCAGACATTAAAGACACATAGAAAAGGCTAGAAAATAAATGGCTAGTGTTGAGCCTGTTAACCAAAAATTATATCTTTTACAACTGAGATCTCAGCTGCCGTCTTTGTAGCACTCAGGTGAATTTTTTTGTAGCCTGGGTAGTAAGGGATGCAGCAGCTCTGAGTATTTTATAGAGATACGCCTTTATTTTGAGCACCACAGACTAAGTGAAGACACAAGGCCCAATGTGGTACTCGCTTGTCTCTGTACGATCTCCTTTGCTGCTTGAGTTGTGCCATGTGTTTTAGAGTAATCTGCCCTACATTTTCTCTTTGTCTAGACAGATGAAAAAGTATGGCTGAAGATGTAATGAGAAGAAGAAGAACTGTCTGACACTTAAATATACCACTAATGTACTATTTTAGGTGCTCTTAGTTTGAAAAATCATAAATATGACGTTGTTATGAGTCAGTTGTTGATCTGAGAAGAGTTGATCTTATCTCACGGTCTCCCTGTCGTGATTCTAATGTCCTCTGTGTGACCCTACTCAGATTCGACGGCAGGGAGGGATCCAGCTGCTGGTGGATTTACTGGACCACAGGATGACTGACGTGCACCGCAGTGCCTGTGGAGCCCTCAGAAACCTGGTCTACGGCAAGGCCAACGATGACAACAAGATTGCTCTCAAGAACTGTGGAGGAATCCCAGCCCTGGTCCGACTGCTCAGAAAGACCACAGATGTGGAGATCAGAGAGCTGCTCACAGGTAGGAACGACATAGACAAATGCATGTCCAGGGAAGAGTATCCAAAGTGTCATTGTGTAATGTTGATGAATGTGCAGAGGGCTGTTACCTTTAGAAACGCATTAAAATTACAGGTGAGAGGATTTATGTTTTAAACTCACTTTGGCTTGGCTTGTAAACTCACCTCCAAAAGGATTACCAGTCATGTCTGTACTAATGTTTTCACAGTTTTTACCGTATATATCCTGGCAATTCCCTGTTAATTGGAATTCACTCAAATGGCTGCAGTAAGAGCACTTGTACCTCTGGAGGGGATGAACAGATGACAAGGCTAAAAGAGAAATACCACTCAATTTCCAAATGTATGTCCAAAATCCTTCAGGGATTTTATTTCAATCCAGGAGCCAAATGAGAAAAATGGATTCCTTTAACCAGGAGCCAACACTTGTGAAAAATCTCTGCTGTATGTCTCTGAGAAGTGTGTTATTTCAAAGCATTACATGTTAAAGACCAAGAATTTAGTTATTTTTATTTAACCTTTATTTATCCAGGATAGTCCCACTGAAATTACAAATCTCTTTTGCAGGGGGGTCCTGGCCCCATGTGTGTTTGGGGGGGGACTATTGTACATGTCTATAGTGGTAGGGGAAACAGAGTACCCGGAGGAAACCTACGCAGTTATTCTAGATCAAAACCAGTCGACCAGCTCATTATTCTGTCATACTTGGAGCTTTATGTTTAAAAGTAATATATTTTAATTTGATCTGGACCTTTTTTCAAAACTGTGAAAGAAAGAAATAGAATTAAATCAATGACTAAACAAAGTACTAAACTACATAAACATTAAACAAGGTCTAAACCAGGACTCAAATCAAAACTATACCACATCTAAACCCAAGAATAATCATGGACTAAACGAGTTAAACTAATTCCAGCAACTTTAGAGCACTTGGTATCCCCCACCATTCTAAGCCCTATGATACATTACCACATAATTCATCATTACGAGCTCATTGACAAGATTTCAAAAGATGAAGCAGATATAGACTGCAGATTTATCCTCAGATCTTATTAGCACTGAAGTGTCGGAGAAGTAATACGAGGGCCACGATGCAGACCAGCTCAAGGTAATTAAACCCAGATGATATGATTATATTGTAAACTGCTGCCTTCTCCAACATCCAAAGACCGTCCACGATCCTAAATCCTGCACCGTTTCACATCGGGTTGATATGACAGATGATGATGTGTGCTGACGGACAACTGTTTTCACTGTAATTCACCATAATGAGAGGCCGCCATGAATGCTAATGCAGGCTAAGCAGTCTACCAGCAACAGAAGTGGTTGTATTTTCATGCCACATTAGGTGCAGTATGCCCCACTTGTTCTTGTGCATTCTTATATAAATATATTTATAGATATAGAGTTGGTACAGAAAGGGGTATAGGCTTAGTCCAGGACAAAATAAAGGGTTTTTGTATGCTGCCAGAGTCTTAAAAAAGATTACCATATAAATTAGAGCAGCAATTCAAGGCACAGAAATCCCTCCTGTCACAAATTAATCAGCTGAACGACCGGCCGGACGCAGACAGACCCCGCTCCCTTTCCTCTTTCTCAAAAACCCAAAGGAAATAACTCTATCTCCCTCACGTCCCTGTGTGCTTGGCTCTGTTGGTAATTGGTCCAAGTCCTGTCCTCTTTGCCTTTCCCCGTTTTCTCGCCGTTCATTCTCGACATCGCCTGCTGCCCCTGCCTCTCCGACTATCTCTCTGCTGGGCATTTTGAATCAGGATCACAGTGGGAAACTGAGCTGCCTGTCTCACTATAGCTACAGATTCACACACACATGCTCGCTCTCACTCACGAATACAGTTGGCTTTACGGCACACAAAGTCACGAGGCAGTGTGCCCTCTGCTCCTCAGCCTCTCCATGTTTCTTTGGGGATTCTGGGACACAGTTTGTGTCCATTCCCTGTTTGAAACGTAATGTATTTGAAGGGTTTGGCTTTTGAAAGGAACAAAGAGATGTGTCAGAATAGCAGATAGCGGTCTCAGGGGTTTCACAGAGGTGTCCTAGACCGGTCTTTAGTGTTAGAGCTGTTATAGAGATATTCACTATTTTGTAAATGCCATTGAATTAGAAGCTTTTGGATAGTTGATTTATTCCCTAGAGTAGTTGACAGCCTACTCCTGGTTTGGAGAAGCAGATAAGAGCAATGCCACAGAGACTGTCTACTGCTCTAAATGGAGCTTGTGAAATGCATTTTAAACGGTAAACATTCAAAACACCGAACTACATAAATGTCTATTTAAATGTATGGTCCATAGAGGATATTTCCATCTTATATGTTCCTAATAAATGGCCCATTTTTTGATTCAGACACATTGAGGTGCCTGTACTGTGTAGTGCTAAGGGGTTTGGGATTTGGGGGTTTTATAAATGAGGAACATATTAATAAAAACATATGATGTTATATGATGGAAGAAAATGCATACAAAATCTCCTATATTTGTTGCATAACAAACTAAAATTTAAACTAAAATGCATTGAACTGCACGTTTAAGATCTCTCCAGAGTGGCGCAATGATAGTGAGGTCAGAAGACTGAGATGGCCAGTCCAGAACCTTCACTTTGTGCTGCTGTAGCCAATGACAGGTGAACTTGGCCTTGTGCTTTGGATTGTTGTCATGTTGGAACGTCCAAGTACGTCCCATTCGCAGCTTCCGGGCTGATTAGTGCAAATCTTCCTCCAGTATTTTCTGATAACATGCTGCATCCATCTAGGCCATCAATTATGACCAAGTTTCCTGTGTCTTTGTAGCTCACACGTCCTCAAAACAGCAATCCACCTCCATGTTTCACAGTAGGAATGGTGTGCCTTTCATCATAGCTTCACTTTTCTCCAAATGTAACTTATGGTTGTGGCCTAAAAGTTCAATTTTAGTCTCATCACTCCAAATGACTTTTTTCCAGTAGTTTTGAGGCTTGTTCCTGAGCTGTTTGGCATAAGCGGGATGCTTTGTGGCATTTGCGTAGTAATGTTTTTTTTTTTCTGGCAACTCAACCATACAGCCTATAAGTGCCTCCTTACTGTTCATCTTGAAACAGCTACACCAGAGATTCTTGAATTTCAGCTAAAGTTATTTGTGGGTTTTCCTTTGCATCCCAAACAATTTTCTGGCATTTGTGTCTGAAACTTTTGTTGGTCTACCTGACCCATTTTCCACTTCTTTATTAGAGTTTGAAAACTTCTGATTCCTTGGATATCTTTTTATATTCCTTTCCTGTTTTATACAGTTCAATTACCTTTTCCACAGATGTTTTGACAATTATTTACCTTTCCCCATGACTCAGAATACAAAAACGTTAATGCAGCACTGGATGAAAGATGCAAGGGTATGTCAGGAGCCCAGAAACTCATTGACCTTTTATACACACACACTGATTACAAGCAAACAGATCACAGATGAGGATGGTTACCTTTAGTAGCCATTCAAATCCATTTGTGTCAACTTGTGTGCATGTTTTCAGGCCAAAATCACCAGGGTATGTACTTTTGGGTCATTTGGGTAGTTTCTGATGTCATTATGATTTAAAAAGAGTAACACAGTTGTTTTACAATAAATGCATTCACCCAACCACTAACTATGAGTGAAAAAATGGTTTTTGTGTTATTACTTATTTTCTCTGAAAAATGGCCAAACTATCAATCTTAAGAGCACAAATGTATCTGGAATAGTGACAATAATGAAAAGTAAATCCATAGGACCAGTTGCACCATTAACTAAAGCAGAAATGGAGAGCATTTGCATATTTACCTCAATTACCTCAGATTTTAGATGGATTTTACTAGGTTTAATTAGTATTTTAAGAAGGTTTTAAGTAGATTTTAACAGGTTCTAGTTGGTGTTAAACAAGTTCTAGCTGGATATAAAAAGCTTTTAGATATATCTGAACATGTTTGAGATGGATTCATGAATTTGTTATGGTCAGAAATAATACTATGCAAATAAATATTGAAAGTACAATAAAAATGGGTTTGAATTAATTAAATGGCACTTAAAAAGTAAGAGAAAAATGTCCAAAATACAAAATGACCAAAATCATGCAAAAAATAATAATTTTAGATTTTTTTTAAATATGGGTGCCCTGAAAAAAGTTTGGGAAACACTGGAATAGAATACAACATTCAGGTTTAACACCACTAACAGCTTGAGTTATTGCTTCTGATTGGATAAGAATGAACAGGACACATTCATTCACCTTTGATTCACGCTTGATGTCAGTTCTAAGCTTTTAAACAGGAGTGATGGAAACATATGAGCATTTTTAACCACATGACAATGTTGACTGTGGTTCCACTTGTAATTAGTGCATCACACATCACAGGTGACAGGAGGTTGTCAGCTTCGATGTGAGAGATGTCACACTCACACTGTGTGTGTTTGCACATTAAGTTCAAAGAGGAGAACAACAGCGTAAAAGAGTTACCTAACCCTCATTTAAATTGTGGACAGGAATACAGTATAGACGATTCTGCCACCACTGAACAAGCTGTTTTTATACTGTGTGTCATGCATTTGCACAAGTATTCAATTCAAAACTGCACAATAACAAAATAATTATTTGCTCATTATCATGGAGTAATAAGGAGTTTTCAGTCCAAAGCGCTGAGTTCATTAACTAGGCAAACACACCGGATCTGTGTTCCCTTGAGTTATGCATTAGCATCTTTTTCATTGAAATTAAACAGAAAATATCACATTACCAATTATAACAGGTGAAATAGCAACGGTGCTGAAACCATATGGAGTGAGCTCATCACTTTTTGCATTCACAAGATATTTTAAACATGGGTTAGAGTGAACTTCAAACCCATGACCTTGACTGGCTGCAGTACGTTATCTGCTCGTGTCCAATGGTAATGTCATTAAGGGACACAAACTGAGTAAACATGATAGCAGGCCTCATTATTACATAGCTATAGGCCTGTGCAGAACAAGTGATTAAAGAGTGATCGATGGCTGCTCATTATGAAAACAAAAGTCAAGCTGATGCCAGGAATTAGTTTTAGGACATCAATTGTCCCAAAAAGATCTATAGTTGTCATTTATCCAAACACTAGGGTTATATCCACACTGATGGTTTTTATTTTAAAACATTGTTGATGAATGTTCTTTCTAATTTATACTGAGCCAAACTAATACCACTTGAAATTTACTGATCTTCAACAATAACATTTTTTTCTGTCAAAAGAGTAACCAGCCCATGAATGCTTTAACTCACTCACAGAAATGTTTAATTTAAGATTTTGGGATGGTGGTGCTGAGTTTTGAATGAGTAGTAGACGTTTAATTGATTCTTGAGTCCAGAGAACAGACAGTTGCAATAATTTGATTAAAGCGTGAACCATACAAAGGCTCCATTATTAGAAATCTTTTTAAGGTGGAAAAAAAATGCTGACCTTGTGGCATTGTTATGATAATGATAAAAATTGAGGATTTCCTGTATATTCTTTGGAACGTGAGTGAGTTTTTACCTTGCATGATTACAAACATCTGTGAAATACAAAGACTGAACGGTGAAGTAGAACAGTTCCTGCAGCTGTGCGTCTGGCACAGCTTGACACCAAGAGCCCCTCCAGTTCAATTCTACTGATTGTGTCGAAATCTTACAACACATACCGGTAAAAATCACCTACACGTTGAGGGCCCCACATGTGAGCCACATTGTGTACAGTGTTCACCATTTCTGCTGTTGTTCTTGGTACAAAGCCATCCTGCTGTTGCCAAGGTCAGCCATTAGTGCCTTGTTACAAAACCAGAACATACTGATTGTTCATTGGAGTAAATTTGAATCACTTGTAATGCGTGGATTGTTGCTGAAAATTTCAATCTATAGCAGTTTAGTTTCCCCAGCTAACTTTTTTTTTACTAACAATAAATGAATTAATGGCACACAGATATCTTGACATTTCAGACTGAAAGACTGTAAGCAGAAGTAAATACAAAAAGGTGATGCACAGTTGCAGAAGAGAGACAAGAAGGAAGAGCAGGTAAAATGATGGGGATGTAAAATGGCTTCACAGACAGAGAGATGGCCAAAGATATTTATTTCCCCTTCCTCCATCGAACAGGGCATTAATGACGTGAGGCTGAGGCAATTACCCTCCTTCATCTCATCTGCCATTAACTTAGAATGTGTTTGTGAGTGGGTTCTGTAGGATGCATGCTGGTGTTTTTAGCGCAGCGCACTCGTCTTTTATCAGATCAAAGATTGAATCCTTTAGCGTAGCAACTCAGGGAGATGATGTCATACTTCATACACAAAGACTGATGCTGGCAAACAGCTGACTTTGCTCAGGATACAAAAAAAACATATTTTTATGCAGCTGCAGTGAGACATCTTGTGTCATATTTTCCTGTGCCGCATATACAGTTGATCAACATATTGTACAATATATGGTCATATCTTGCAGAATGTAGAGATTTTTCAAAGCTTTCATTCAAATAAAGCTTTACGCTTTACAAATCTCTTTGTCAACTCTGATTTCTCTTTTTTTTTTTTAATCAGCTACATTATAGAGACTTAAAATGTCACAAAATTAAAAGAGGATATCCCTGGGAGGTGAGTATATGTGTTCATGTGCATTGTAACATTAGGATTTCACATAAACTGGTCAAGCATTAACATTATTGATTTTTTTTTTTTTGTTCTGCAGTAATTGCACTATGACATTTTTAGAAACCACAGCAAAAAAAAAACACCCTTCTCAGGCAAACCTATTGAATATCTCATTAAAAAGCCCCAACAATATTCAATTTATCAAACCATTTAATAGTATGTCTGACCTGATTCAGTCATATAGACTTTTTTAGGGTTTAATTGTCTTTGTTACATCTCCCAACTCATGCACTTTGTTCTGGTGTAGAGTTGTCTTGATGCTTCCTAATATTGGCATTAACCCCAAAAATAAATGCAAAACAATACAAAACAATTCAAGTTTTTTTACTGATGACATGCTACGATGCAATACGCTAAGCCCCCTGTAACAGTATAAGTACCCACAACAATTAGAGGTCATTATTATTAACCAGGAACACTCTCAATGTTGCCCCTTTACTCCCCATGTTGACATCGAGGTCATGCGGAATTAATGTGTGTCTCTTCAAATGGCAGCGTTATCAAAAAGCCAGCATGCCTTCCTCACTCGCTTCAGGGTGGGAAGTCGCTCTCCCTTACAAGACAGCCGTGGCTAATTACCATCATGATGCCAGAAGCAAATCGTTTAGAAAGTCCTTTTGACCACAAACAGATACCACTGCCTCCAGTTTCAATGGGTGATTTTTGGACTTAGAGTCTCGACACACACATTCCAGTACAATCCTCATAGAAACCTACAAAGATATGTTGTAATTACACGGAGAGGGGTACACACAGATACAAGGATTTGTAGCTTTTCTGTCGTAATTGCATGCATAAATAAGAGTAGATAAGTGCAGATATGGACAGCAATGGACCCACAGACATAATTATGAGTAGAGAGATTAGGAAATGGACAATTTGCCCGGTTAACACGAATTACATGTTGTGCCAATTCTCAAGGTTATTTGCTCGTGTGAGTGTTTGTGGATGTGTGTGTAGAAGAAAGAGAGTCTCTTGAGAAGGGAAACTTTTGTCTGTGCAATTGTTAGAGAGTGTGTTTTCGTGGCTGGCAGAAGAAGTGAACAGTAATTGGGTGGCGAGAGAAAACTCCCTCCATTTTCTTGCTTGGCTGCTCACTGACTGTACATTGAATTCAGGCGAGGATTAAGAACAGGAGGTGAGCTTTTTGTAAGTGATTTACTGCCTTCACTGCCTCTACCTTGTACTCTATTAATTACAGCCGCACTTTGGTGACCTGGAGCAAGAAATGAAATAAATTCATAGGCTATGTTTTAAAAGATTAGAGCTTTTAAAATTCATGGCTGGTGCAGTTAAAGGTGCAGATGCTAATTGCTACACTTCCTTCTAATTGTTTTTGCTCCATGACGGTGCCAAAGCTGTAATTCAATAAACAATATGACAAGAAAATGTAGTATTATTCTCACATTGTACAGTTTTAGTTATGAGAAGATGTAGCCGAAATCTCTTATAAAAGTAGTGTTACTTTAAAGGCTTTCTTTGGGAAAGGCTTAAAGCAACATAAGGTGTTGCTTTATAACAGTGGGCAAGTTCTTCACGTTCAAACTAGCACACTCTGGATTGTTTAAATAATGTTTATGGTACTATCTGGTTGTGCTATGGTTATGCTACGTGGCTAACTGGCTCTAAGCTATCCATTTGCTACACCAATGGTTGGTTCAAATCATAGATTGTATAAATATGGATGATATCCGCCCATTGGTCCCCTATTCACCAATATTGTCATTACGAATGGGCAATAAAATGGTCGTTACATCCGGGCTTTTTCCATAGTAAAACAATAGTTTTTATATAGCATAAACAAACATATTAATCAAAAATTCACTCCCCCCCCCCCCCCCCCAGAGTTGTCATGTAATAAAAACTTAGCTCTAGAGACCGGAGCCATCTTTAGTACCAGGCTGTAAACATGAGTTTTACTCTTGTAAAGTTGCCATTGGGTTTCTCCTTATATTTCCGCTTTTGGAGCCTGCCCTCTGGTGGACGGAGGTATATTGCTGTATTTCGCCGTAAAATCACCGTATGGCGGCGCCCTTACACGAGGACCATTTTAGAGGTACCATGGGAGAGGCTTGGTTCAAATCGGTTCAAATTCAAGCAGCTGCATATGCTGATTATCTCTTGCTGTCTCTTGACGTTTTACGCACCGCAGCAATAGCATTTTAGGCGTTTGCGAACATTTTGCCCATACAAGTTTACAAAAAACACAACCCTTAATCCATCCCTGATTTGAATAAGAGTTTAATGAAACAACTTTTTAATTGTTGAATTACTTTTTTATTTTATGCACAAATGGTTTGGGCAAAATTACCATATAACTGAAAAATGCATGTAAATTCCAAGTTTAGTTATTATAATTCATTTACGATGAGTAGAGGTAGATTAGAGTAGAGGTTGGCGGTTTGATTGTTGTGTCCTTGAACAAGACACTTCACCTACCTTCACAGCTCTGATGTATAAATGTGTGTGATTGTAGAGGTGTGTTTGGTGGTGGTCAGTGAGGGCTGTGAGCGCCGTGTGTATGGCAGCCCCCCTCTCTGTCTGCTCCAAGTGTGAGTGTGTGTGAATTGGGTAAATAGAAGCATGATGTAATCTCTTTGGGTGTCTGAGAAGGGTGCAAAAAAGTGCTGTATGATTTACTGTGAGATTAGTTCTTGTAAGTGTATGTCTTAATCCTTTACACATCCTTTCTGTCGTCTCCAGGAGTTTTGTGGAACCTGTCGTCCTGTGACGCCCTAAAGATGCCCATCATTCAGGACGCCCTGGCTGTGCTGACCAACGCTGTGATCATTCCTCACTCGGGCTGGGACACGTCGCCCCACACACAGGAGGACCGAAAGCTGCACCTTCACTCCTCACAGGTCCTGCGCAACGCCACCGGCTGCCTGCGGTCAGTGAAAACACTATTTGCTATTACTGTTGTTCAAAGCAGGATTATTTATAGATTGTGAGGTATTTTCAGTGTGTGTACTACTGTAAACACACTGAACTGACAGACTTAGGATGACTCACTACTATTTTTCTCTCCTTGAGAAATCCTGCTAGTCATATGCTTCAACATTCTGCTAGTCATACACTGAAAACATGCTGAGATTTTTTAATTATTTTTCATAAAATTGTACAAAAAAAAAGTCACATGCAAAATAACATATACTGTAGATGAGATGGTGGTGAGAGTAATAAAATTAAGTAATTAAAGTAATCCTTTCAAAGGATGAGGCCCGCGCAGTTTGGGAAAATGTATAATGTGACAATATTTTTCACTGAAATCAATGCAAAAATAAATATTATCCAGCCTATGTTCCTATAGAAGTATAATATATTGTTGTCAGTGTGTAGAGATGAATAAAGTAATATATCTAATTATCTAATCTAATCATAGTATTCCTAGAGCCAGGCATTTGTGCAGTACTTTTGACCAATGAGGTGGAGCAAACCCAAGGCAAGAAAACATATACTTTTCAATTCCGTTTAATAACCTTTTTAATCCCAAAGAGAAATTCTATAGTTTCAAGTTATCATTGCAATATTCACCTTTATTGTACTTGTTCAACGTTGGACACTGAAACTTCATTTGATGGGCGAGATTCAATTATTTATTGTTAATATTTCATCTAAAAAGGATAAGTAATGGATATTGAGCAGATTTCTATAGGATTCTGCGATGTATCCACTGAGTGTTTCATTCATATATGCTGTTGGCGTAAATCAATACAACATTTTAAAGTCACTGCTTCTGAGGCGCCCAGGGGAGATGTATTTTTTATTAACTGCTCTTATATGAAATTGTGCTTTTAAAGATTGCTGTGAGTATTCATTTATTTAGATTTTAACAATAAATAGATAAAGGTTCTGTCTTATTTTAGAATTATACAAAAATTAGGCTAATCAGACTACAGTTGTGTGTGTTTGTGTGAGAACTGTGTGTTGCTGAGACAGCAGTCCTTCTTCTATCCATTCAAAATTCAATAAAACGCTCAGCAGCTCTGATAGCGTTGTATAGAGGCATTAGCTTTTCTAAATCAAGTCTCAAAATGCTTTCTAGTCTTTCATCTCCAGGAAGCTATTATCATGTTTTGTTTTTTCTACCTCAAAGGCACATAGGCAGAACATTTAGGTTTTCTTTAGACCCTCTGAGTGCTTCTATTCTTTACAATTCAATAGAAATTCCTCTAATTTTACTTCAGATCCTCCAAAAATAGTTGAAAAGTCAGGGAAGTACAGACACATTCATTATGCAAAAATATGAAGCAACATTGTGATGCCTAATTTGGAGCTCAGTTTCATGAGAAGAACCAGACATTTTCCTGCACATTTAACATCAGCAAGTGACAATTTAGAGCACTGTGCAAAGTGTTGCATGGTAAAGCCTTAAAGTGTCCTTTAAACCTGAAGTCTTTATGATATTAATCATTTGATACGTTTTGGTCCTGACATCACATTCCTCTCAACACCTTTGCATCAAATACATATAGTGTGTCTTTAGTTTGCTTTGGAACCTTACAACTTTAGGCTACCTATTTTTTATTTCCCCACTATAGCTGCTTTTGAAAAAAAGGTTAAATACAGTTAAATGGCTGATTGATCCTTTATTGGCCTTCTGATTAGAGGATATTGGAGAAATGGGCACTGAACACAAATCAGGAGAGAGTCCAGGTGGAATAACCCTCATTAACCCAATAGTTTATAGAGGCACAGGTAGCCATAACAGCCACGGTTTACAATTGCATACATAATTTTTTTATCAAATGTCACTCATGAAAATCCTCTATAGTGCTCTATTTGTTCCTATTTCAAGAATAAATTATCAGGAAATTTTGTCATACCAGTTTTCAATTGTTTTCAATTCTTGGGACAGGTTAAGTTTGTCTAACCTAGCATCAGTTACTAAGGAGGGTGAGACCATGGACAGGGCTTTAATTTTATTTTTTATTTTAATTTTTTCAATTCAATTTGTCCCCAGAAAGCACATCTTCAATACAAAATATGGACTAGGCATGATCCATTTCCTAGGTTTTATGCCAGAACTAAAACCATACACTTTCACTTTAAAAAGGGGCCTGATGGCTTTGTGGCTCATTTACTTCTTCTTCTTGCTGACAATTGACAATATAATAACCTCAGAGACACCCACTGCCTGGATGCTCTTTGTCTCCGATTATACTTTTATAGTAAAACAATTGCATTTGTTTTGTAGTCCACATTAAAACAATTTGTTGTAACTTTTTACATCTGCAGAGAAAACCGCTCTCCATCTCCAAAATGTTCTTATGGAGGATTTGGCACAAGTGGCGCTTGGGTTGAGTGGGGATAGAGTGGGACTGCTGCCATGGCTTCATTTGCATATCTGTCTGCAAGATTGTCTGGCTTCTGTTTGTGTGTCTGCCTTTGTTATCTCCAGTCTAACTACTAAATGTGTGGGCTGCTAATCTTAGCCGCAATATGTCACCTGCTCTCCCCCCAAAATGACTGTATAACAACACACTTGGACTTCTAAAAGAGGCTTTATTGATCAGGTGCGTTTATGAAAAAGCACACATCTGGTTCTTTGGTGAAAAATGATAGCTTTATGCGGATGGGCTCACTAAACTAGCAGGGCTAATTCATCTTTCTCATGCCTCGTTAAGGAATGCCGAGAGTCTGATTAAAGATTGAATATTTCATGGCGGGTTTGGTGTATTGCTGGCCACCTGCTCTTTCCGCTCGTCCGTCTCTCATATACTTTCTCATTTTCTCTTCCGTATACTCGTTCTCTCATCCCTCATTCCACCTGATCTGCTTCTATTACTCCATTTCTCCACTTTCAATCACACATCCCTCGTTTATCCTTCCTGCCCTGTCTGCTGCTTGCTGTCTCGCATAGCCAGATAAACACACTTTTTTTTTGCTTGCTCATTGCATGTCTTATGATACTTTGACACAAGTGTTGAGGACATGTGTTGTATTGAAAAAAGGAAATGGATAAATAGCTTTATATTCAAACAGACATTAGGGTGAGTTTAATAAGTTGCATATTTTATCAGAAGAGAATAGGAACTCTGTAAAATAGTCTACATCCTCACACAACCAACAAAGAAAAAGAATCAAACAGAGACACAGTCACACAAATCTTTTCAGTCACTTTTCCTCAACTTCAAAATGTTGCTGCCTAATAAGCCCCACCCACTGACAGGTGCCATGGTAACCAGATAATACACCATTGTCATTACTTGTCTTGTATTGTAGTCATAATGTTATGGCTGTTTAGGCAAAGCTTCTTAGAGAATTGACCCATCATCTGGCACTGGCAGAGCTCATCTTGTCATTTATGGAAAATGTTTTGTTAATGTAAATCTTTAAATTCAGATTAAGAAATAAAAAAACACTCTCCTCTTTAAACTAAGTGCAGCATTTTCATCCATGTGACAAAAGCTTTATTTTAATTCTTTTCTGATAAGTAACAGTTAACAGTTGTTTTTGTACCATTTCCATTCAGCACACTTAAAGATCTTAATGAGCGATAATCCTGAGCCCTGTTGCCTTACAAGGGAATGCGTCACAAGGATTAATTACGCCTCATTGACTCAGGCTAATTCAGTTGAATTCATTAACATGTTGTAGACAAATAAAGACTAGTGTCAATGTTATTTATATGTAGATGTTTGTGTTTACACGGGTAAATTGGGAGGCCAGACACCAGACTAAAAAGAGGGGTAAACCCATCAAGGACGTGGCAGTTTGTCAAGAGTGTGAAATATTCAAACAGTTATTTGACTGTGTAATTTAAATATGATGCTACTCAATAACTGCAGTTGTCTTGGTTTATATTTTATACACGAGCAGCCATCTAAGGTCACACATAACTTAGATTATGACCCAAACAAATCATGTCAAAGTAAAAGGAACATTTTATAGTGATACCACAATATCTTTGGTAGGTTGGTTTGGTACCTTATTTCTGAGGAAAAACCTTCACACGTCAAATATTGCGTATACTCTGAACAGCTTTCACTTTGATATGAGTGTGCGAAACACCACAATCCCTATTATGATTATTATGATACCAGACAGATGATGAAGTGAATTACATCTTGATACTATGAAGTGTGATCTGTAAAAATTTTAGCATCTTTGACAACAGCCATCTCCCAGAGCATCTCCCAAAACTGCTCTTTTCTGAGGTGTGCCGTGTCTGCAGTGGCCAGTGCATGATGGAATCACAAAGGAATCCAAATCATGGGTTAACACTTTTAAGGATCTGCTGGATGTGTTTTGCACTTTTTAACATGTCCTTTTAGAAAGGGCCCTATTTTAAAGTACCATTATTAGGGAATTACATTGCATGTGTCTTTTTTTGGGGGGGGACTTTCCGCTAATTGTGTGTATGTGTATGTGGTGTGTGTGTGTTTGTGAGTAGGAACGTGAGCTCTGCCGGAGAGGAAGCCCGAAGGAGGATGAGGGAGTGTGAAGGCTTGACAGACGCCCTGCTCTATGTCATCCAGACCGCTCTAGGGAGCAGCGAGATTGACAGCAAGGTAACAGCGGCACACGTACAATCTCAAGCAGCCTGAAGCTCTTAAACATACAGTACAAGAATAGAACATACATAATACACAGTCACACAATAATGCCTCCTCATGACCAGGAGCATCAATAAACACAAGCAAACTAGATGAGCTATCTAAGACCGAAAATGTACAGTTGATGATTGAACTTTGCTACAACTTCAATTCTATCCCCTTTTTCTATGAATCATTAATAAACGCATCTAAAAACTTGTTATACTATAACATGAAAGATATATACTGAAAACCACTATAAAATGAGCCTAAAAGAGCAAGTGCAGCCCTATTTTCACATCACAGCGTAGATAACTCAGCCTTCCAGCTTGTATTTTTTACAGTGTTGTAGCAGATATTACTCAGCCCAGATAGCCAGTGACACAGAAACATGTCTTGAGAGAGTGAGTGTGTGCTTGTGTGGTTGGAGGCTTGTGTGTGTGTGACAGTGACCCTGTTTGTCCTGGCTGGATGTGTGTACGATTTGTTTGAAGGCCTCTCAAAAGGAGATGTGAAATATTAAATCCACAAAAATCCTTCACAAGATCAAAGTCGGTGACTGTTGACTGCACAGCTAGTACCAACAATAGGATTAGTCTGTGCATGCAGTGTCTGTCGAACGGGGCATGTTGTGTGGATGCGTGTGTCCTTTTCACACTTTATATATACACAGCGCTGTCTCAACAACCAAATCTATTTGAGTATTTTTATGTATCATATAAAGAATAACAACTGTGTGATGAAACATGTTGGATATTAATTGAAATCCCATTCACATACCATATTTGTTGTGCTGTCTTAGACTGTGGAGAACTGCGTGTGCATCTTGAGGAACTTGTCATACCGTCTGGCCGCAGAGACGTCCCACAGTCACCAGGGGGGTTCGGAGGAACTGGATGGTCTGTTGTGTGACACAGGCGGAAAAGACGGCGAAAGTTCAGGATGCTGGGGCAAGAAGAAGAAGAAAAAGAAGGGACATGACCAGGTGCGTCCAGTACATATGCTGTACATAGTATTTCTTAAACCTCAAACTGACCATATACTGTAATTCTTAACCAATACACTATTGTTCAAAATAATAGCAGTACAATGTGACTAACCAGAATAATCCAGGTTTTTAGTATATTTTTTATTGCTAAATGGCAAACAAGTTACCAGTAGGTGCAGAGGATTCTCAGAAAACAAACAAGACCCAGCATTCATGATATGCACGTTCTTAAGGCTGCGCAATTGGGCAATTAGTTGAAAGGGGTGTGTTAAAAAAAATAGCATTGTCTGCCGTTGACTGTACAAACTCAAAACCATTTTGTACAAACGTTTTTGTTTCTAGGATTTAGCAATCCTGTGAATCACTAAACTAATATTTAGTTGTATGACCACAGTTTTTTTAAACTGCTTCACATCTGTGTGGCACCAACTTGTGGCAATTCATTTACATTTCTTGGTTTTGCTTCAGAAACAGCTTCTCGATTGGATTAATCAATCAACTTCTTCTAATCAAAGTACACTGTTCTTCTGAACAATCTTAAATGACCCATTTGCCTCAGGTTTAACAAGTGCTGGTGGCTTCATCCTTAAATAGGGGCTGACTGATTCACACCTGTTTTTTCACAAAATTGATGACCTCAGTGATTAAATGCCACACTGCTATTTTTTTGAACACACCCCTTTCAACGAATTGCCCAATTGCACAGAGCGTGCATATAATGAATTCTGGGTCTTGTTTGTTTTCTGAGAATCTACTGCACCTACTGGTATCTTGTTTGCCACTTAGCAATAAAAAATATACAAAAAAACTGGACTTTTCTGGTTAGTCACATTGTACTGCTATTATTTTGAACAATACTGTATTTCTAAACGAAACAGTGACACTGATACAAGCTTCTTTCTGAAGGCTGATCTCTTTTACTTCCTTCGTCTAGAAGTGGGTCATGTACAAGTCTCTGAGGATCTTTTAGGTTTTTTTGAGCCTCTTGAAACACGGCCTAGACAACAATGGTCCTTTGATAAAACTAAATCCATAAATTATAATATACAAAACTCAATGATGAACAAATGTAAGATGCTCCTTCATATATGTTTTACATTACCTCATGCACTAAAACTATATGCACAAAATATAATTTTATTCCAGCAGTAAAAAACTTAATTTGAAGTGCATCATTTATAAGCAAATGCCTAGCTTTGTGCAATGTGGTGTGATGATGGTTGTTTTTTTTCTTCACATGGGTCACCAAAAGGCCAATTTAAACCCAACACATTAATCTAGAAGAATAATTCATAAAGCTTAACTTACTTACAGTAGTTAACTTACTGTGCATTTAATTCTTCCTACTATTCCACTGAATCTGTTTTTGTTTTGTGTATTATTTAAAGATGAATAGTATACATTGCTGTGTTGTAAATAGAAAATTCCGTACTCATTTATAAAAAGCTATATGCTTTAGTTCAGAAAGAGTTCAGAAACATTTGCCCAGTTCATCTTTGGTTCATACTTTCTGAAGTCTCATATGAATATTTATGACAGCATTAGAGATCACAGCTCACTTTGATATTCATGATGTTGTTTTTCACATCCTACACCACTGACACTCACCTGGATCATATAGGTACCGTCACTATATAGACTGTACACAGTCAATATTGTCATCATTCATACTTCATGCAGTTAAGACAAAGCTGTCATATGCACATCTTTGATCAAAAAAATTCTTCCTAATCTGACAATTCAAATAAGAATATATCATTTTTTTTGTAATGCAACATCAAAAGTGCATTTTTACAGTAAACATAATGCCTGTATTCTCACTAACCCGTGCTTAGTATCAGAATTATGATTTTCTCGGTCGTGTCCCCTTGTCCCCAACAGCCTCATCCACACTCATTCATCTAAAAATAAGTGCTCCTTTACTTGAAAATCTGGCAGAAACCGCTGTGTCAAAATAGGCTCTCATCTCTTGTCATGCTAATAAGCAATCAGTGACACATTCTGGTGGAGTGGCAGGCATCTTTTTACAACTCCTAGTAAAAGCTGTGGCAAGTTGAAAACCAAACATTTCCGGTAGATCAGGAAGACTGAATTACTCATTAGCTCTCTACGCTTTTTATCATTCGATTCTGAGGGAGAAAAAGACTGTAAAATGGATAGTTATGAGCCAGGCTTTTGACGTATTGTACATTTGTTGAACTGAGATTACTGTGTATCCGGGCATAACTGGTCATGATTGTGGATCTTAAAGCTAACCTAAATACTAGATTGTAAAGGACTGAATCATAACTTCTCTATAATGATAATGATAATATGTGCGGCTCCCCAAGCTTTTTGTCTCGATGTGTCTCCACTCTAGTGCAGCTGCGGGCGATTATTATGAAGTGCGTTGGCAAAGCTCTATGAGACACAGGGCGTTAGACAAAACTGAGGTGGAGGTGACAAGATAGCAGAAGTAAAAGGGGGGCAGATAATTCAACAAATGTAAAAATAGGCACCAGCAGCTGTACTTTGGACTTTGAAGATAATTATTTTACTGTCCTAATACTAGGGGCCCATATGAGATGTCATCACATAGTATTACAGATAGAAAGCATACAGTATCAGTAAAAAATATTTATTAAATACCAAACAGTAAATTCCATAAATATCTTGCTCAGAACCCATGCCTACACACTGGTCAAGTAATGTCAAACTCAAATTGTTGAGGGGCCACATGAGGAAATAAGATGCTGGTAATAGACTTTCTTCAGTCAGACAATGTTGCCTTTGTGTGCCATGTTTTTTTTCTAATAGGATCAATTCAGTCCCCTTTGTGTCTCTGCAGCAGCCGCTCTGCAGTTTATATTTGTTTGCTCCCACAGAGCTTTTGTGCAATATCTATAGACTGTTGCAATAAAACAATAATGTATGGATTTGACACTGGGCGTTTTACTACAATATACAGTATGTAAATTGTAACAGCTGTTGTATTGTTGCAGGGTCATTAAGACAAAGGGGTGGTTGTAAATGCTGCACTACATCACTCATGGATATAGTTAGTACAAAATAGAAATAGAATTGAATGATAGAAGTGTATGATTAGTGAATCTAATCTAATCTAATCTAATCTAATCTAATGAAGATATAAACATATACATTATTTTTGTGTCAGTGGGCCATGTTGTCACCCACCACTGTCTATCTCTCCCTTTAGTCACCTTTTCTTCTGAAGTGCATATCTTCTTCTTTTGCAGTGGGACGGTGTGGGCCCGTTTCCAGACTTGGCAGAGCCCCCAAAAGGCATCCAGATGTTATGGCACCCCACTATTGTCAAGCCCTACCTCACACTGCTGTCTGAGTGCTCCAATCCAGACACGCTGGAGGGAGCAGCTGGGGCACTGCAGAACCTTGCAGCTGGCAGCTGGAAGGTGAGCACCAGGCAGCAGCCATATCCTGCTCATGATAAAGGCCAACACAGGAAGCTTATTCAAATTCTAGGCCTACTAAACAGAAAAGGTCAATGCAGAATACTGAACAAATAGAGTTGTGGATTGTAGGACATTAAACATCTAAAACGTGGTGGCCCTTGAAAATATGATGGGATAACTTAACAATATGCCTACCAAAGGTCATTACATATTTTTTGTACAGGTTGTAAATCAATATAAATCTCACAGAACACATCTTTAAAAGGGCAATGTTGACTTGTTGCTTGACAAAGAGTCCAGTATTACCTGCTCAAGTCTGCCTTTAGCTAATAGGTCAGTTGTCGGATCATTTTATTTAACCATAAACCAGTTATGAACCCTCTATAAGGCCAGACTTGGTGTATAATGATACTAATGTATATGTTTTAACCTCTGCCTAAACTTCAGATGATGGTTTCAGCACAGTGTTTACTCTTTCCATGTAAAGCCAACACTGTATTGAGGACATCTCATGCCAAAAAATGGAACTTTTGATTTTTTTGTTTGCTGTTTAACTTTAGAAATGCTCATGAACGTGTTAGTTCTGAAAGGTGAGTGCACAGTAAGAAAAAATAAGAAAAAAAACCATATGATAATCCTCAGTAACAGGTTCAATCAAAAACATAAATGACTACTCTAGAGTACACAAAAGTTTTAAATCTTTCCGTTTTCCCTTGCAGTGGTCGGTGTATATCCGAGCTGCGGTGCGTAAAGAGAAGGGCCTCCCCATCCTGGTGGAGCTGCTGAGGATAGACAACGACAGAGTGGTGTGTGCCGTAGCCACTGCGCTGAGAAACATGGCTCTGGACATTAGGAACAAGGAACTCATAGGTAAGTCCCTGACACAATTCAGCTTTATTTAGAAATCCACACATTTTCTCTCACACAAGAATTGCCTCAATTGAACTTTAATCTAAAAACAATGGCACTACAAACAAGTTTTCTGCTTTGTCATTTTATAATACGTGCTTAGTTTATTTCAAAAGTAGCATTCATTATTAAGCAAACATTTATTATAGAGGTCATCTTTTACGAATGCAGATACCAACTTGTAGCAGATGCCACTTCAGTTGATTATTTGATGCTTCGGTTTTCATCGGAGACCAGCTAATGTCTGTAATAAACCTAAGTCTTTCCTTTGGTCCCCATAGCAACAACCACATGCTGCCTTCCACTTATTGTCTAATGCTGGAGGCTTGCAGCTCAGCAGTGTGTGTCAGTGTGTGTCCATTCATGTTTACTCTGTCAGTCTTGTACAGTATTAGGCTGCCACGGGCGTGCATGTATATTTTTGATAAAACAGATCATCTTGCCTTCCATTGTGGTGTTAACATGATCAAATTGTGTTAGAGGCGGAACATATTGTGTAGTGTGAGTCTCACTAGTCCATATCTACTGTATATCTCAATACTTCCACACTCAGACAGATCTGCTGTGAGCCAACTGTTGTTTCACGGCAGCATTGATGGTAACTTGATGGATTGAATTAACAGTTAGTGTTCATAAACTGTGAATAGTGAATAGTGCAAATATATGGCCAATTAAATTAACATGCTTGGTTGATTTACCCAATAAAGCAGTGTGAATTGTTTTGTTAACTGGTGGTAATGTGTGAAATTCAGTAAGAAAGTTTCAGTTGGCTTACATAAGTCTAATAGTTACTGTTAACTGTTATGTCATATAATTTGTTAAATACACACCAGGACATGTTATTACAACATCTGATTGTGTCTACATACTGTGAAATTTATTATTCTAGATATTGGACAGTTGATTCTCCTGTCCTGTCACAAAACAAAGTACCACACTTAGAAGGCTTGTTGTCAGTGCTTACTTCTAAAACTACAGTTTGTCATTACCTGAAGAGAACCCCAAGTTGACCTAAGTATATACTATGTTACTTTTTCTATTAGAGAACTGCGAACAAACTGAACAGGTTAGAGGTTACAGCACCGCAGAACCCACGGGCAAGGGCCTAGTCAAAATAAAGGGCAAAGGTCATTGTAGACAAGATTAACCACTGGTAATTCTGTTTTTGTGGGAAATGCAGTCGGCTCACATTAGATCACATCCTTGTGTTTTTGTTACAGAATGGTCTACTGGAGTGTTCAGTTGACTTATTTAACAACAAAAGGCACCTCGATCTCAAATGTCAAATATTATTAATAATACATGCTACTAATATCAAAAAACGACACTTAAATGACACATTATAGAAATAGTTTTCTTGGTTATAATTTTTCCACCTGTCCTCTGCTGTAAACATCCAAACACGATTTACCTACATCATTCAACTCCTTCTCTTCTTCCTTGTCTGTGTCACTGTTTGTGGCCCCAGGTAAATATGCCATGAGGGACCTGGTGCACCGCTTGCCCGGAGGGAGCAACAACAACAACACTAGTGGCGGTGGGGGAGGTCCTAACAGCAGTAATCTGGTGGTGAAGACCATGTCGGACGACACCATCACTGCTATCTGCTGCGCTCTGCATGAGGTCATCACAAAAAACATGGAAAATACCAAGGCCCTGAGGGACGCCGGGGGCATCGAGAAGCTCATCGGCATTGCCCGCAGCAAAGGAGACAAGTAAGTCGAGTGGAAAGACCGTGGCAGGAGGCCAAAGGAACCTTTAATGTGACAGTTCTACTACTTACAACTAATTGGATAACCAATAATTATAATAACATAATTTTTGGCATCTCATGTTTATTGACTTATTTTGTTGCACACTGTGTTGTTTGCCACTGCACACGAATAATGGTTATTGAAAAGCCATGTTATATATATATATATATATATATATATATATATATATATATATATATATATAAAACAAATTTGTCCTTCACCCTCCGTGGGTGGTCTCATCCTTCGAGCTCGGGTCCTCTACCAGAGGCCTGGGAGTATCTTTGCTGTTCCTAGTACTGCACTTTTCTGGACCGAGATGTCTGGTGTTCTTCCAGGGATCTGCTGTAGCCACTCTTCCAGTTTGGGGGTTACTGCCCCGGGTGCTCAGATGACCACAGGCACCACTGTCGCCTTCACCTTCCAGGTCTTTTCCAGCTCTTCTCTGAGCCCTTGGTATTTCTCTAGTTTCTCATGTTCCTTTTTCCTGATGTTGCAATCACTTGGTATTGCCACGTCAACCACAATGGCCTTCCTCTGCTGTTTGTCCACCACCACAATGTCTGGTTGGTTCGCCATTACCATTCTGTCAGTCTGAATCTGGAAGTCCCACAGGCTCGGTCATTCTCTACCACCTTTGGAGGTGTTTCCCACTTTGACCTCGGGGTTTCCAGTCCATACTCCGTACAGATGTTCCTGTACACTATGCCAGCCACTTGGTTATGGCGCTCCATGTATGCTTTCCCTGCCAGCATCTTGCACCCTGCAGTTAAGTGTTGGATTGTTTTAGGGGCCTCTTTGCACAGCCTACACCTTGGGTCTTGTCTGGTGTGGTAGATTTGGGCCTCTATTGCTCTGGTGCTCAGGGTCTGCTCCTGTGCAGCCATGATGAGTGCCTCTGTGCTGTCCTTCAGTCCGGCCCGTTCTAGCCATTGGTAGGTTTTCTTGATATCAGCCACTTCAGTTATGTTCCGGTGGTACATCCCATGTAGGGGTTTGTCCTCCCATGATGGTCCCTCCTCCAGCTCCTCTTCCTCTGTTCCCCATTGCCTGAGACATTCACTGAGCACATCTTCTGTTGGGGCCTTATCTTTGATGTACTTGTGGATCTTGGATGTTTCATCCTGGATAGTGGCTCTCACACTCACTAGTCAACGGCCGCCTTCTTTACGGCTAGCGTACAGTCTGGATTTGGGATGGAACCCTCCATGCATGGTGAGGAGCTTTTGTGTCTTAACGTCTCTGGTCTGTATCTCTTCCTTTGGCCACCTTATTATTCCCGCAGGGTATCTGATCACTGGCAGGGCGTAGCTGTTTATTGCCCGTGCTTTGTTCTTGTCATTGAGCTGACTTCTTAGGACTTTGCTTACTCGTTGGAGGTATTTGGCAGTTGCTGTTTTCCTTGTTACCTCTTTGAGGTTGCCATTTGCCTGTGGTATTCCAAGGTACTTGTAACCATCCTCAATGTCTGCTATTGTTCTTTCTGGGAGTGAGACCCCTTCTGTGTGGACTACCTTCCCTCTCTTCGTCACCATTCGACTACACTTCTCAAGCCCGAATGACATCCCAATGTCAGAGCTGTAGATCCTGGTGGTGTGGATCAGTGAGTCGATGTCCCGCTCACTCTTAGCGTATAGCTTGATGTCATCCATGTAGAGGAGGTGACTGATGGTGGCCCCATTCCTGAGTCGGTATCCATAGCCAGTCTTGTCGATTATTTGGCTGAGGGGGTTCAGGCCTATGCAGAACAGCAGTGGGGATAGAGCATCTCCTTGGTATATGCCACATTTGATGGATACTTGTGCAAGTGGCTTGCCATTGGCCTCAAGGGTGGTTTTCCACAGCCTCATTGAGTTTGCAATGAAGTCTCTTAGAGTCCTGTTGATGTTGTACATTTCCAAGCATTCAGTGATCCATGTGTGTGGCATTGAGTCATATGCTTTCTTGTAATCAATCCAGGCAGTGCACAGGTTGGTGTGTCGGGTTCTGCAGTCTTGGGTGACTGTTCTGTCAACCAGGAGTTGGTGTTTAGCTCCTCTGGTTATATATATATATATATATATATTAATATGCAGCATTCAAATACAATGTAACATCATTTGCATTACCTCATTACGTGGTTTTATGTTTTTTCCATATGTAAGAATATGAGTGGACTTACACTGATTTCTTAGTTTCAACTCAAAGTCCCTAAACACATAAAACAAGCTGGAAGCATCCTCTTTGGATTCTGATGAGTGTTTAAAGATGTAAGATTAGATAGAGTCAAGTGATAGGCCGCCTTCACGTACCAGCATTTTAATGTCTCACCACTGGAGACTTGTGGTGAGATTGTTTTCACTTTCCGATCATTTCTAATACATACACTACATGGGGCATTCGATATTTACAGATCTCCCTTCACAATTAGCATAATCTGTTTTTTTAGCGTGAATGAAAATAATTGTGATTATGCACATTATCATAATCAAGCAGTCCTACTTCTATGAAACCGCAATCTGTTGCACTAAGCAGCAGTACTGATAACCCCAGCTGGACTGAATATATCTGTATGTATTCTCTTCCATATTTACAACTGTTGATTGTACACTTCTGAATATTAATGCTAATCAGGCTGTTGTTCTGTTTGAATGTATCTGATTATTTGCTCATTAGGAAAGCACATTGTGAACAGACCTGTCTATTTAGCTCTTGGTTTCTGAGATGAGGATGTACAAACAGAGAAGCATTAAACAAGTATAGGCAGGTAGACAGAACACTAAAATAAGTTGAAAGTTAGTGTTAGGTATCTTTAGATTAATGCAACCATCAATCTTTTTTGTGTGCTATACAACCTAATCTGGTTTCCAAATAATAACATTATCCAAAATGTCCTGAAGAAATCATTTCTCATTTTCACAGCGCTGATAAGGCCATATTTGCAAATTAAACACCTTGCCATTAGTCATCTTAGTCCAACCCTGCAGGAAATGGGATGAAATTTTGACCAATCAATCAATTCAAATAGCAATTAGCCTATAACGGATGAAAATTATTTAAGTGCCATGTTTGAGGGGATAAAGCAGACATATTGCTCATTTGTTCATCTGATGCGAGCTGATACAATTAATACTGAGTCAGTGAATCTGCTGTTTTCCTTAATATTATTTCATTGGCATGCAACAGCCTCTAATGCAAGACTAAGAAAATGTTGTTACAGATACATTGGTTTATAAGATTAAGTGGCTCTTATCTTGGTTTTACAGTGAATGTTCACAAGATTCAACAGGGCTGTCCATCGACTGTGTCACAGCCTCAAAGGATGGTTAAGCTTTATTTTCTTCTTGTTGTCTTTCTCCCTGCTGAATTCCCAGACATAGTCCTAAAGTGGTGAAAGCAGCGTCTCAAGTCCTGAACAGTATGTGGCAGTACAGAGACCTGCGCAGTCTTTACAAAAAGGTAGGACTAAAAAATGAAAATGTCTGTTAATCTTACTGACAGCAGAGTAAATACAAATCACTTAAAAGAGTTGCATTTTTTAAAGACACCATCTTGTTTTCTCCTCTCTGCAGGATGGATATTCCCAGTACCACTTTATCGGTTCCTCCTCAACAATAGAGAGAGACAGACAGCGACCTTATTCCTCGTCCCGCACCCCGTCCATCTCTCCTGTACGGACCTCACCCAACAATCGATCAGGTGAGCCCACTGCACCATAGGCCTCATCCTGTTTGTCCTCCATCACTCTTCCCATCAGGACAGACCAGTTGAACAAACACTTCTTCACTGTTTCTCAAGTTTGCTTTAACCTTCACACGACGACAGCTTCTAACTAATTATTCTGCTGTCAGGTAAAATCCTTGTGCACCGACTCCTTAAGGCCATTCTCCCATGCAGTGTTTGAATTTGTGTTGGACTAATATGGACTATTCCAGATTGTGATGTTTTTTTCTTTAAACTTGCTTTCGATTTCAGATCAACAATTCTGAGAAATTCTGTTTATTCTGTTTTTTTGTCTGAAATCCTTTTTAGTGGTATCGTTTTATTCTACTGAGTTCATCCAATTATAAGCAATTAAGTGGTAGGCCAACAGCGTTCTCTTCAATAAATGATCATATCAGTGGCCAAGGAACAGTTTTGTGTTATGTTTTGTCACTCTGTACAACACAAGAAATCTGTACACTAAAACATGGTCCACCCAATGTTCTTTGAACTAAAGAACATTCAAAGGCCACACTCTTAGATTACTGAAGCTACTCCCAGTATTACATGCTAAAGTTGGCATTATTGCGTTAGTGATGCTACTCCCAATAAAAAAGACTTATTGAATATTATTTGAATATGACTAAATTTGGTACAGGTTTTAGAAAACATTACTATACCTCTATCAGTTAAGAAAAAAAATTCATGAGATTCATGTGTGAATTAACTCCATACAATATAAATTATCATTCTATTTTGGCTACTTACTACTAGGTGTCAATATTATTAAAAGAAAATATGTAAATATAAGCTATTCACTGAATCAAGAATTCATCCTCATAGCTAACCTTATCTTTCTCTTTGTTGCTGCTTATGAAGGATGTTGAGCACCAGTAGGCAGGTTTTTTTCTACCTGGGGTAAAGGAAATAAAGTTAATGGGTTTGAATGGATGGAGAGTGGCTTTGGAAAGTGAGGAAAAGCCCATACAGGATTTCCACTCAGAATAGAAACACATGGATTTGTTATTTTCTCAGATCCTGTTATGGACAGAGAAGTTTCAAATACACAGACAGGAGCACAATAATGCATTATAAACCTTCTTGCAAAACACACATAGGTCAAAAAGCACATATAATAATAAAAACAACCCCACTGGCCTGTTTTTTCACAGTACAGGAACCTCACTGTAAATAAAGGCTCTGTTGTGAGGCAAACAGGTAATTGAAAAATTTTGGAAAGCTACAATTTCTAAAATAACACAGTAGGTAAGTATTAATTCTGTGAAAGCCCCCTCACATTGAAGTGTAAATATGTGTCTTCTTTGTAGCACTACGGTAATGTGTTTGTAAAAAATGCTAAAAATGTTCCTATTGTCTGTGTGTAGCGAGTGCGCCCGCTTCCCCCAGAGAAATGATGGCACTGAAGGAGCGAAAGGCAGACTATGAGTCAACGGGCAATGCCAGTTACCATAGCAACAAGGGCGAGCATACATCCCGGAAAGACTCCATGAATGGTAGGTATTTTTACTAATGCATAAACGACACATTACAAAAAAACACACCACGTACATATGGTTAGTTCAAGATGAATGTCACTTGGTTTATTGAAATTGAATGTTATAATATTTTTCTGCTCCAAAAAAGTCCATCTCATATAGCCTGTCTTGTCTCTGCAGCTCAAATCCCTGGTGGTTCTTCAACACTTCACAGAGGAGCATACGTGTCCCCAACTGATGATCTGAAGTATAACCAGGTGTGAACAACTTCTTTACATCCCAAAAGTAACAGAGGACTTAAAACAAACCAGTTACTACTAAGTTTAGTATAGGCACGATTTTTCCCAGCAGATTTTTGTGTTTTGTTTTAGTTTAATTTCCTTTTAGCTCTGTATTTTCCATTTTAGTCTTTTGAGGGTTTGGGTGTCTTTATTTCCTTGCAGAAATTTACAATAAAACAGTTGGAAACAGTTGGTTTTATGGTTAACCCAAATAAAATCTCAGCAACACACTTTTGGATCCCACTGCTCTAATGGATGAATCTATTATAAGCATTATTTTTTTTTAAAGTGTATCACCACCTCAACAGTTACTTTAACATGTCTCATGAACTGTACAGCTGAGGTTTACGCTCAGGTTAACACATGCTGTATTTGTGTCACAGCCTCTCTTTCAGTAATTAACTGTTCTTTTACAGATTGCATCTCAAGGCTTACCATCTGAACCCTACCCCCCTTTCCAGAACCCTCCCCCGCCAGACAGTGGCAATTATGAGGACCAGGCCTTTTATGACCCGCAGGTTCATCCAGGAGGGCGCCCCCCGCAGACTGACATGCACCTACAAGGCCTCAAATCCACGGGTAACTACGTGGACTTCTACTCAGCCTCACGGCCCTACAGCGAGCTCAACTATGAGACCAGCCACTACCCGGCCTCACCGGACTCCTGGGTCTAAACAAGGAGAAGGGGGGAGGGGACAGTGGATTATTTCCCTCCCTCTTCTTTCTCCTTGTAGCAGCAACGGTAGCAGGACAATGAGACAATGTAAAATGGACTAAACTCCTGCAGGACACATGGAGGGACTAGGGATGGAAGAGGAGCTGCCATGCATGTGCATGCCACCAACAACAAACCTGACAGACACATTTGTTTTTGTGTTTAGTTTGTGATCAAAGATGGAGCAGGCAGAAGGCGCTCCTGCACTAAAGGCCCCAGAACGAAGAATGTGACAGAGAAAGAATCAGACATGATGATAAAGATGAGATACACTGAGTTTTAGAGCAGATGGTCAGTGAAAGAGATAGATGGATCAGCAAACAGAAGGTTTTGTTAAATGGATTGGAAGGTGTCTTAGATCTGCGGGAGACATCTGTAAATATGTGGTTTTCAATAGTAACATGGCTTTTAGTAATGTGAAGCACAAGAATCAGAGCTGTAGGACATGTAGGATGTCTGTTTCGCAAACCTTTACTTTCTTTGGCTTCCGTGTGATGTTTCATCCTCTCGGGCAAAGAACGCTTGTGGACATTTGTTTTTTTTTTTTTTTTTTTTTTTTGGTGTTTCTACTTTTTTATTCTGGTTGTATAGTATTTGATGTACACTGTACAGGGATGCGTTGTCTTCTGCATTGCACTATTTTCTGTCATGTCAGGCCACATCTCCACTGACTTATACACAGCCACACAATAGACACGGTCAAATCTTCAGGACTCATATCACAGCCACAGACTTGCTAATGTGAAAAAAAAGTTTTGTCCGATCCATTTGAGTGGGTCAAGGTGCTCCTTTTACTGCCCTACATGTTGACGGTCCAGCTGCCATGATGAGACTCAGTTATTGTTGGAAGTAGTAGCAGATAAGCCTTTAATGTAATGTAATCCTTGTTTTTGGTGGCTATCTTTCCACATTAACCCCTTTTGTTCCTTAAACTGTGCTTATTGTGTACATAACCGTGCCAAACAAGAGGTCGAGAGGTTAATGACGGTTCCATAGAGGGTCCAATTCAGACGAAGATTTCCGCTGAACATCCTAACACTTCAATCAACACCAGTTTGTAAATGCTTTGGCTTTTGTAAATGGTTTTATTGTCCAGCTTCATCAAAAATGGGGTGACAAAAAATGAAACAGTAAAAGAGAAACCCACAGAGGGACTGTCACTGAGCGGAGCCTCGCTTCCTCCAAAGCTGTACAAAGTTAGTTGATTTCTGTGTTGTAAAATAATCAATGTTTGAAGTACAAAACACTTTTCTGAGAGATGGGAGGCAGATCTAACTTCATGGTAGACAAAACTGTTAATAGAGTACGGATATATATTATATAAATATAAATATATACTTTTTATGTGCAGATGTGGATGTCACTTATAGCAGCAACATTATGGGAAAAAAAATACATGTAAAAACAGCTTCATGTAGGGTTTTTTGTTCACATTTGAGTTTCTGGTCTACACACTAAATGGTTTGTTGTGTAATGTTGTTGCTGTGTGGAGTAGATTAGACCAGGGCCCAGGGATCCACATTGTCACTGCAGCAGTCCCGACCGGTGCTACATCTGTAAGAAGAAGTATTCCCAACATGTCTGTATTTAACAGTGCACAATGTTTGTTGCATACAGTACAGTACAATTACAATAAACATGTCAGACTGTTTGACTTTGAACACATTACAGGTGTAATTCTTTCAAAAATGTGTCTTTTTGATGCATGGACCCTCATTGGTTATAGTTCACACAAAAACACAACTGAGAATGCATGATTATTTTGTTGTTAATCAAAGTTAAATTGTGATACTGTTGTTTTATTTTATTTTATTGAAGTGTAAAACAGATGTGTGACAGTAGACCCTGGTTCTCGCTACCCTTGGCTCATAGAGGTCATCTTCAAATAATGCAAAATGTCCACACCAAACACTAAACGAAGACAAGATGTTTATCTCTGTGATCCTTAGGCCAGGACTCGAGGATGTATGATGACATATGTGGGTAACTTTTTGTCGCTAGACCAAAATGTGTTTTAAAAAGACTATTGTAAATCTTTCTATTGCCTCAAACAGATTGCCACTGCTCCAAAAAATATAAATTGACCATCGAAGGAACCTCTGATTTTGAGAGTTGTTTGTTTTTTTCGGCATTTCCTGTTTTTTTTTTTGTTTGTTTTTTTTGTGCTATTTTTCAAACGCATTCTACTGTAGATGCTCATTATCCAGCCATATGTTTACATTTTCCTATTCCCTGGTGGAATCACTTAAACAGTTACTTGAAACAGCTCATCCATCACATACATCTTGTGTTTTTTTTTTTTTATGTAGTGCTTTAATTTCAAGGAGAGACCATATTTTAAATCTCTTCTCCTGAGTGATGCATTCAAGGACACTAGTCTGGTTATTTATGTGAACAAAGAGCTGTGCATTAATAACCCATGTCTGAAAGTTTATATCAGTAGGTCAAGACATGTCAGGTCTAATCAATTAACAGTGCCAGGAGTTTAAAGATTTGAATACTTACTGTGGAGCAACATTTAATCTGGTGATCATTCATTTGTCAGTATTATCTTTTATATTTAAAACAATGCCATACACTTTCGGTGTTGGTCTAAAACCCTCATGGCGATCAAATAGATATGTCAAACTCAATACAAACTTGATCCAACATAGAGATAATTTGTTCATACATGGCCCTCATCTTAACATTATTAACAAATAAGTAGACTAGGGATCACAGGCACAAAAAGTTGCAACAGCACTTGACTGCTTGTAAAAATAATAGAAAGTATTATATTTTTATGCATGTGGAGGGTGTAATGTGGCTCTAAAAAACATGTCAGTTACTATGATTTTCATTCACCAGTAGACCTACAACCTGCAGTGAAATAAGTTTACCAGTTGTTTTTCTTTACTATGCAGCTTGAAAATGCTCTTAAAAAATACTAGATTAACTTAGAAAAGGAACCCAGATTTTCTGAGACACAGTGTAATAAAATGTTGAAGAAGTGTGGCAGTGTTTGCGTATGCAGGTGGATGTCCTGGAGTATGGACTCACACTGGAGTGCACATGTAGTCATCCTCCTCTTGTAGTTGACACCCGAGTGCTCTCTAGCGGTCATTAGCGAAAATGCACAATAGGTCAGAGAGGCAGCCATTTTAGTCTCTGAGGCCTGCTCTGCATGGCACACGCTGCAGAGTCTGATTTTTATCGGGGAGAGGGCATGTCAGTTTCCATTACACATTCACCGCGGGAGCACCACACAAAGCAATGGCACACGTCAGTCACACACAGACAGAGATGACTCTCAGCTCTTCTACCTTATCTCAGGTGCATCACAAATATTCAGACCCCCTACTACAGCATGTGGCTCACTCAGATGTATTTTTATTTTATTTTATACCTCTACACCCACTGCTTTCTTCCACCGACAGTTTCTTTTTAGAGTAAAAAAAACAACACAACCACATTAGTAAATCCCTCCATGCCTGCAACATGTCAAACCTCAGTACAAACAAAGAATTGTTCCAAACCACTACATTTGGAAAGAAAAATACATCTTCAATAACCATACATTCTGGAAATAATGTTTATTGGAAACCAAAATGTCAGTGTGTTGTTGTGACATGAATTGATAAACAGACAGAACAGAAATATATAATCCAAATGTTAACGTTAAATGTGATGAGACTGTCTTTGGTTTTGGTGCATCTATACTGTGCTTATAGCAGCTGTTTTTGGCAAGTGTCCGATGAGATCCATGTAAGGAGGCAGTCCAGTCCACTTTGACTTGAATTTAATCAGGGCTATAAACAACATCCTGAAATAATGACCACACTGTACAAGAACATTTGACACTTGCCACACTAGAAGTTTGAATAAACACTAAACTTCAGTTACTTCTTTCACTCAACTTTTATTTGGTGCAAGGACTACTTTTACCCCAAAAAGTATTGAACTTGTCAACAGACTTGTTTTTTTAATAGCCAACTGTAGTTGTAACTATTATAAAAGTCAACAAGTCGGTTTCTAGCTTTAAGCTGTTTATTCTGGGCTCTGCTTTCAAATTCTTCATGAGCCCTCTAAAGCCGCCGTGAGCCCTGTCCTCTGCTCAGCTGTCAGATTGCGATCATAAGCTCTCCTTTTACCTGTTGTGCTACACTTGATGTCAGTCAGATTTATTTCTAGATTGAGACTTTTTTTCTTTACAATTTCAATTTGTTTCTTGTTTCTTTGTTGGTTGATTGAACAATCAAATAAAGCTGCCACTGTATCCTTTTAAAAGATACATTACAAGATTTATGAAGGCCACAAACTCATTTTGTTTAACAAGTAAATATACAAATTTACAACGTCACTGAGGGGGAGGTATGACAGGTTAGAAGCTGGTCACCTCTGTTTACTTTGAAGTATTTTTTTTTTCCTTTCTTCGTCCTGTTTCCTCTCGACCTTTTTCATCTTGTATTCCCATTTGGGGACCTGCAGCTGGTTGCAGTTGCGGTTCCTTTTGATTTCATCTGGTTTGTAGCCCAGAGCTGGGGCCTTGCAGAGTCTCACTTTAGGGACCACCAGTCCAGGCCGGACACTGGCTCTCCTCAGCAGGTGGAGCGGCAGCAGACTGGCTCGCCTCATGGCCACTGATGAAGCAGCAGCAGCCACATCACTCAGCAGCTGGGGCTGGAGACTGGACCTCCGATCCCTCATCTTAGGGATCAGCTGCACCCTTGAGTTCTGGAACAATCTCTTGTAGTGGTTCAGTCTCTCTGGCCCAAGATTCCTTAGTTCAGCCAAGCGTTGCCTCCGCAGGATCTCCTGCACAGCGTAGCGGCGCTTCCCAATGCACGGAGGGCTACCTGGACACACGGTGTGTGCCGCTGTGGCAATGAGCGGGCTGCAGATACTGGTGGTAACCTTCACCATGTGATCAAACACACCATCGTCCACTGGGTTTATCCTGTTGGTAATGTAAAATCTATAATGGCAGCAGGTGAACAAGTTAAGAAAACGCTTCCAGTAAGGTTTCGGCTTTTCTGCTTCCGCCAACAGCTCCTAACAATTAATCAAACAAGAAACTTAGATAAAACTTAAACTTTACACAGGATCTCACTTTCAAGATTCAAGCTCAAACAGTTATTTGTACCAACCTCTAACACGGGCCACTCCAGGGAGAAGGAGTCACAAAACTGTTCTGCACAGGGCCTTATCATCAGCTGATTTATCAGATTAGCCGTCTCATATCGACCTGTGAACAGAGCCCACTCTCTGGAGTTCAAGTGTCGGCCATTGTCCCGCGCCTGGACATCACCTCCTGAAAGCGAGGTTTAAAGTAAAGTATATGAAATTAGTGTCTGTGTGTTTGTATGTTTTCTGCACCAGTCAGTGTAGCACTGTCAGTATTTCCATATTTGGAAGTCTCTATAGAATAATAACAGAAATGGCACAAACTAAACACTATACAACTATAAAAAGGACATGTACTCTTTATCTTTATAAAGAAATCAATAGAAACTGCTTTATTCTAGGGATTCATTAAATCTTACTTGGCTGTCTAAAACAAGTGGCTAAAAAACATTATTGTAACAACCACTCTCAAAGGTATCTAGTTGCACTTCAATTACGGCCAGCTACTACTTTAATTGGGTAAAACTAATTACCCGCCAGCATCAATGCCCTGACACAGTCAGCTCGACCCTGCATGGCGGCCTTCATCAGAGCCGTGAAGCCGTGACAGTTCCTTCTCTCCATGTCCAGCCTGGGGAAGTAGTTGAGCAGATACTTGGAGATGAAGGCATGACCTGCAGACCACAGACAGACAAACAGAAAAACAAGATAGGATGTATAGCTTCCTTTTTCTTTTCTTTTTTTTTTTTTTTACTTTATCAAAAGATTGGGATCCCTGGAAACCCAACTCAAATCCACAGAGGCCAGACTAAGTTTTTGTTTTGATATGGGATGGGTGTCCAGACTACTCTCATGCACTTGTGACTACTTCACCTGAAACTACTTCATTAGATAAGCTTCCAACTCTTTCTAACAAACTTTACTAATATAATAAAAAGAAATTTACATTTTGTCTTGACACTTTTACTGCGAGTGAAGGTTTTTTATGCTCAGACACTCCAGCGGTGTCGGCTCAGTCTTAAGCTACCTGTTCCCCGAGGTGCTGCAGACCTCTCTGTCATGGCAGGGGATCGATACTTGTTTTAATGATGCAGAAAATGAACAGTAGTCTGTGGCTATTCATCACCATCCTCAGTGAGGCATTCATCTTTGTTAGCAGATAAAAGAGCAGGCCATCATGTCTGATACCTGTGGCTACAGCACTATGAAATGAGTGTAATGATACTTTCTAATATCTGCAAAAAAAAACATTAAAACTTGGGGGCACTAGACCTAGCTTTGTGCTTTAATTTAGGTCAATTTGAATGCCTGATTTGGCTGCTTTCGATTCTAAATAACCTCAAACATTATGTATTATCTTCTTCTCCTGATCACTAAAATGTTATAAAGTTAACCCATGCTTCTGATCCACAACATCCAGAATTTATATTGCCACATCTTTTTCCTTTAAGATGAACTTCCATCTTCTTCTCTCAAACCGACTACCTTCGTGTCCCCCTTCACTTCATCCACAAACCCTTCTTCCTCTTGGCCTCCTGCCTAGCATCCTTTTAATTACATTTACATTTACATTTACATTTAGTCATTTAGCAGACGCTTTTATCCAAAGCGACTTACAAGTGAGGATAACAATGGAAGCAATTTTAACAACACAAGGTACAAAAAGCATAAGTGCACAAAAAACTAGTCAGTTTAAACTCAGTGCAGTATACAATGCTAAGGGTAAGAGAATATTTTTTTTTTTTTTTTTTTTAGAAAAGGAATCGATAGAAAGGAAGTAGGACTCAGTGTTTATCAGTCAGGTGTTGACGGAAGAGATGTGTTTTCAGGTGTTTTTTAAAGATGGCTACAGAATCTGCTGATCTTGTAGCAGCAGGTAGATCATTCCACCAATGTGGAACAGATCCAGAGAAGGTACGTGAGAGTGATTTTGTACCTTTTTGGGACGGTACCACCAGACGTTGTTCATTTGCAGAGCGCAGGGATCTGGTAGGAACGTAGGTCTGTATTAATATTAATATTAATATTAATATATTCACTCTCCCTCCTCTGAACATATCCAAACCATCTCAACCTGGCCTCAACAACTTTGTCTCCAGAACATCTCACATGAGCTGTCCCTTTGATGGACTCATTCCTGATCCTATCCATCCTCGTCACTCCCAAAGAGAACCTCAACATCTTCAGCTCTGCTCCCACTAGCTCTTCCTCTTGTTATTTCCTCAGTGCAACTGTCTCCAAACCATACAACATTGCTGCTATCACAACTGCCCTGTACACCTTTCCTTTTTATTCTTGCTGCTACTCTTTTCTCCACTTTTCTCCATCATTTCCAACCTGCCAGCACATGCCTCTTCACCTCTTTCCACCCTCCCTATTGCTCTGGACTGTTGACCCATTACACTTAAAATCCCGCTCTTTCTTTACCTCTTCTCCCTGTAACCTCACTGTTCCACTTGGAATTCTGACTTGCTACGACTAACCTCCATAACCATTCCTCTTTCTTCCACGGCTTACCTCCACCTCTCTCCACTTTCCTCCCCTGCTCTCACTCCAGATCACAATGTCATCCGCCAACCTCATAGTCCATTGGGGATTCCTGTCTAACCTCATCTGTCACCTCACTACTGTCTTTCTGCTCTGATACATATTTTGCACCACTCTAACATATTTTTCTGCCACACAAGACTTCCTCATGCAATACCACAGCTCCTCCTTTGGCACCCTGTCATGTGCTTTCTCTAGAACGACACAATGCGGCTCCCTCTGACCTTTTCTGTACACCTCTATCAGCATCCTTAAAGCAAACATTGCATCTGTGGAATTCTTTACCATACCTTCACTGTATGGCGCATCAGCTTAATACCTTCAGAAGTTCATAAATAACTGTGCCAGACAGCTGTGGCAAATGCTGCCCTAATCTTATCAATGGATAGCAGTGGTTTCCAAACTGTGATCCGAGGCCTCCTGTTGGGCTGCAAAGGTACTGCGGGGGGAGAGGTATTATTAGGTATTTTATTGCCAACAGCTTTTCTTGTTCATTGTGTTTTTTCAGAGAAATACTACACTTATCTTGCATTAGAGTTAAAGTTTAAGATGGGGGGGCTCACAGGATATTCTGACCTTTTGGGGGGTGGGGGTGGGGGGGGGGGGTAAAGCTGGTAAAGCTGCACAGTCTTGGAGTTGAATTGTGGTGGAGTGTGTTTACCTGCTTGGGCTGCAGTTATCAGAGCAGTGTTGCCCTCGTTGTCCTGCCAGTTCACATCCAGATATGGGCACTGAGAGAGGGCCATGACCACATCTATGTAACCATGGTAACACGCCACAATAAGGCCAGTCTGAAACACACATGGTGGGGAAAAGAGACCACTGTTAGTCAGGAAATAACGAAACTTTTCCCTCACATGCGCAATGTTTATCAACTGTGACAGAAAAAGAAAGAAAAGGAGAACAGGTGTAGTTGTAACTTTTGCATTAAAACAATAGCTTGTTTATTTTACTACACGCATGTTGACACCAATACATCCAGGTCAAGACCGGACTCAAATTTAAAATATCTCTTAATTGTGAAAGAACTTTATCAGAAAAAAAAGCAGCCGGTGGCAAAGTGCTTCTCCATCCATCCTCCGCCCATCCGAACACATGTTTAGATCTATGCTTTGGCTTTAAATTGCACATAGTGAATACATGTGTGACTCTCTTAGACAAACTGGGATTGTGATTGTCCTGGTTGAATCTGCATCTGTGATAAGCGCAGAGTTCACAATGTCAAGTTTGAGGTTTGTTGTACGACGTGAACCTTGTTGGTGCTTAGCTCGTCGTCTTTGTGAGTCTTTTAAAAGCTGAGCCCTGATGACAAGCTGTTTCCTGACATTGTCCCTCTGCAGTTTCTACTGTCCATCTGGTGCTTGAAGCTTAACTAACTGTTCTGAAGTCTGCTTTAGGATTTAACCTTTACCAGCTCAGTAAGCCGTATTCACAAGCTGCACAAGAAAAACTATCCTGACCACACAACCCAGTGTTTCTACTTGCCAATATTTCATGTAGTAGCCTCTGACCGGTCACATCTAAGACATATTTGTCTATGCCATCAAAGAACAACAATATTAGCTCTTTCCAACATTTCTATTAGCTGTAACACTTTATAGAGCACTGTTCATTAATGGGATGAAGTTGCAGTTGAAAAGACATTTCCAAGATTGGATAGTCATATTAACATATTAGTCATCTTGTCATTTTTTGGGGGGGTTATAATACTCTGTTTTGTTTACAATTATTGGCAAGGTGTAACAATAATTACTAAGCTCTACAGCAAAGGAACCTCTCTTTGTTGGACTGAGGAAAGGTTAAACAGAAATACTAGGTAGCACTCAATACAGTCCTGTTAGGTATCTCTGATACACTATTAAATATCAGATATTTTGGATGTGGACACTATAATGCACTGAACCCTGAGACCTACTCTTCTGTTCCTGTCCATCTCAGCCACTTCCTCCTCCGTCACTCCTTGTCTGATCATAATCTTGACAATGATGGCGTTGTTGTTGCAGCAGGCCTTAAAGAAGGAGAAAGGGTCCGGGCTGTCAGGGCTGGGGGAGTGGTACGTGTTGGAGCCGTCTGCACATTCGGGGGGATAGAAGGAATCGTCCGAGGCAATGCTCCGTGTGTCTGAGTTATCCGGCAGGGCCTCAAAGTCCAGCTCTTCAAACTCTTGATAGATATCATCCTCGTCCTCCCAGTAATTCCGTGTGTAAGACACTTCAAAAGTGATATTACTGTCATCTGTTGGCAATTCACGCTCGTCTTCATTGATCCTGGTGATGGACAGGACAGGTGCATTTGTGACCACATTGTTTTGTCTGAATTCGCCCATTTCCTTTCCTTTAGCAACTCCATTCTCTTGGACCTTTAAACCTTCAGTTTGGTTCACTGTTAACACCATTTAATCCTTGCCCTCACTGATCTGAACACTCGAGTTGGAGAGCAAAGACTTCTAGTGTCTAGTGACCAACCACAAGCAAGACATCCTCCCACCGTCTGAATGTTTGTGCGTTTCTCCAAGTCAGCGGGTCATCAAAGGTCAACAGGGACAACTGCAAAGTATTCAGTCCTTCCTGTCAAATAATTTTGCAATAAAATGACAATAAAATGTTTATCGGGAATCCAAAGAAAGTTTTAATCTCACAAAATGTGCCATTTCAAAGTCCAAATCCACATACTGTGTCAAACAGACCTAAAAATCTAATGAATGTAAAAAAAGAAAATCTGTAGAATCTGTTGTTCAAAATCATAATAAACCCAGTTGTCCTGGTTTGAAATTGTCCCCATTAGCTCCTGCTCTGGACAATCTTGTGGAGAAACACGGCTTCCTCTAATGGTGGCCAGCAATGGGATGAGAAGCATTCTCTTAAACTGATGGATGTTAATCCTTTTAGCCGCTGTCTCTAAGGTTCACTCTGTCCCAATCCCCTCCCTTGTCACTGAAGAGTCTGAATGATTTTTGTCTTGTATAGATAAATTAAATGGCACCAATACAGTGACTCTCTAACTCTCCTCAATTTCCACAATCATATTCTCTTGTAACGTATTAACAACCAACCTCCATCTTTTGCAAATCCTTGAATGTGAATTGATTTAGTGCCAACTGGTGGAAAACAGACCCCACCCTGAGGGTCAGCTTAAACGTCAGCCTACCCATATGACATCACTGAACCTGAGCACAATGGGTAGACTGGGATGACCCTACAACAAGAGTCGCTGTCATCAAAGAGTTGAACTATACCATAAATGCAAATGTCAGGTAAACAGGAGGAATGAGGATCTTTCACAAAAACAGTATCGCCAACCAGCTGAACTCTTATTTAATTAATTACAATTAACTGTGCAGTTTACAGTTCTTAAGGGAAATATATTCTATGCCAATGATTTTTTTTTTTTTTATGTTCCCTGAGGAGACTGATTCTCTGACAATTGAAGTGCAATGACCCAGTTCATTCTTAAAGGATTCCAAGCATTTAGGAACTAACATGGCTGTAAAATTTTTATTCATTTAAAGTTAATTTAACAGTTGAGCATTTGGCATTATTTTTTTCACATTATTTAAACTGTGACTTTTATCCAAGTAATTTACAATTCTATAGATAACATCAGTCGACATTTGCATAGGTTGCAAATGATTACTTGGCCAGCCAGCAGTTAGGACTGTACTTTAGCAGGAAGCTAATTGGATTCAGCACAAATGACCCAACATCCTGTTTCCAAGAACTGTGCTTTGCTGTAGTACCAATTATCCCAAACACGACTGCCCAAAAATAACCTTTTGCATCAGTTATAAAACATGGCTCCTAACTCCTTTCAATTCGTACAGTTCCTGACATTTGGTAGGAGACAATCAAACTTTGACAAAAAACAAACATTTACCATGCCTCACTCAAAACTTTTGAATATTACACAAAGTTTATATTCTTGCAAAAAAGTACAGATCCAAAGAAAACTACCTTTTGGGTTTTACATAATTCTGAGGTGCAATGTAAAATTAGTGCTGGGTTAAGGACAGAACAATGCTCCACCCGCATCAGGGCGCAGCTGGAAAAAGACTGGACTGATTTGTAAAATGAGTTACAACTATTTATTACTGCTTCATATAACAGACCCCAACAATTTAAGTATACACCTTCGTGTTACAGTACATGGCACAGATTTTTGTACATATAAAAATAGAAATCATTTGCCTCTATAAATTGAAATACAAGACCAGGATTTAAAGTGTACAGCTCAATTTAACAAGACTAAAAGGTCACTTCAATCGCATCAAATGATCATTCCACACAGCAATACAGCTGCCAGCACTAAGATCATCTACAATGCATATCAAAAGAAAAGCAGTTCATATTTATCAAACTTGCCATCTCAGTGTAAAAACTAGAATTCAAATTATTTTGCAGAATCACCACAGTTCAATACTGACAGCTCTCTGTCCAAAACAGAAACAAAAAAAAAACAAAAAACAGAATGCTGACAATGATTTTTGAAATGATTGTAACCTGTGAAATAAAGTGCAGATTGTAACATGAATGAGAAAAATGTAGGATTTTAGATATCTTTATAAAACGCAATTAAAGAATCAGTTGCATTGAAAATGAACAATTGTTAGATGCAGGCTCAAAAAGGGTTTGTAAGTCTTTTTTTCTTCTACATCTTGAATGTGTTACTTCACTTAGGGTAATTTTCTTTGGAGTTAAGAGGCCATACAATGCCGGTATGAGCCAGTCCTTTTTTCTTTGTGCATTAAAAAAAAACAGGTTTCAAGCTCATTGGGAGACATTTTAGTCGCCGCTTGTGGGAGAGGGGCTTGTTGGGTTTACATGGCAGTAAAAGCATTAAACCTTGCTTTCCTATCAGAAGTAAATGGTACAAACAGCACCCCCATAACAGAAGGATCATCCAGCAATAGATGAAACACATCCGCTTGCTTTTTTAGTGTATATACACATAGAGCTGTTTATAGCTTGTGACCCTTTGTACTTTAGTTGTACATTATCAGAGTCTGGTAAAAGACTGATGTCTGAGCAGCTTATTAGCAGCACTAGAGACCATAAATCATTTTAAGAGATTGAGTGAGTGACTAAGCACATCTTTCCAGTTTAGTGGATGAAGAATGGAGAAATGTCCTCAATGACACAAATTCCCCAAACTGTCAAGTCCACTGGAGGTCAACAAGTAACTAATTTCTCTGCTTTGTGCAGATATTCAAGTTAAATAGAATCCTACATCACCAGCTCACGCCATTAATGTTACACTTGAAATAAAAACACATCTAACAAAAAAAGTTTAAAAACAAAACAAAAAAACAATCACATTACTACATAGTATGTCTCCCTCCTTTATCACTGACAGCCTTGGTTTAATAAATCATTTGAAATGCTTGGCAGGACCAAAAATATAAAAAAGGTGAAAATGTTTCATTAGAAAACCAAACTGTCTGATTTAAATCTTATTATAAACATTAGAAAAGGACAACTTTGTTGTTCTGCTGAAATTAAATAATGCTTAAAACTGGTTGACAACCAGGTATGTGTTTTCAGTCTTTTGTCTCACAGCTTGTGGTGATGCAGGATAAATAAAAAAAAAAATTCAAAACGCTTTAGTGTTAATATCAGCGATTAAATTTGACATCAACTGCCACTCAGTAAGGAAACCTAAAGGCTTTACAGCAGAAGCTGGCCGAGTAGACTCTGCTACACTTTTCTCCCAGAGCATTAGTGTTCATGACGAGGTGCTGTAAGACTCGGAGGTGCTCCTGCTCGTCTTACGTTCATAGTTGACAAGCCGCTGTCCAACCAGGTATCTGCCGGGGACAAGAAATTAATTCAAAAATAATGTATCTGAGCCACATATTTGATTTGCCATTTTAACTTCATACTCACTTGTCATTTTTAATGTGCTCATAAAGTCGTTTGAACTGGCGTATTTGAAAGGACAGAATGGCCAATAATATGACCATCATCAGCAGGAACGGATAAATTCTCCTCTCCACTAGTGTCTGCATTTCTGGCTGGACAGCTGGAAATAAAAATAGGAAAAGAATAAAAGGAGAACCAGTTACGTCTTATTGTTTAATGTCACATCATGTTGTACTGAGTGAAGGAAGTCAAACATTTTGTATCAAATATATGCTGCATTTCTGAAATATGAAAAAACTGGAGCAATTAATGAAGGAATTGTCTTCTTTCACTAAGAACTATCTGGTACACTTTACAATAACATCCCAAAAAATGTGTCACACTGACTTACCCAGCAGCGGTGTAACACCTTTGGAAATAGTATATGGCACACAAAGAGACAGCAGCAGCACACAAATGACTGGAGCACCAAGTCTTTGCACAATAAAGAGAAGGTCGATGTTTCGGATCCCATTAGCATAGACCTAAGAGACAAACAACCACATACTGAGTTTACATTTAATGAAGGACAAGTATATAAAAATATATTACATAGCACTACCATTAAGAGAAGCATGTGACTGACCTGCTCAATGACTGTTTTCAGCCACCACTGAGGGCCCATTAGTGTTATTGCTGCAATAATTTTAGCGTGAAGCACACCCAGAGCCCAGTCCTGCCACAGACAGACGTGTAGTCATTTCTTGTGCTAAATTCAAACCGGATTAAGTGTCTAGACACTCTTAAAATAACATGTTCCTACCTGCCAGGGGTAGAAGAGAGGAGTCTGGTCCAATGGGACTCTGAGAGGAGCGACAATGACCAGCTCAAAAAGCAGACCCAATAACAGAGGAATGACACCAGCTAACAGCAGGGCCACTACCATGGTCTTAAGAATCTGTTTATTACAAATCAAATAAAAATATTTAGTTTTTTGCAATAGGACAATATTTGTGTTAGCTACTAGTTTGGAGAACAAGAAATTTAAGTTACCATGACGGTCCACTCGTGAACCTTTAACATGATGACTGTTCGTCCCTGCGGCATCCAGGAAAGCAGCATGGTGGCTGCTCGAATGGACAGCCAGCACATGTAAAGGCCACTGGCCGCTGTGTACAGCTCATGAACTATAGCACTGCCCATCCAGAAAGACATCAACCACCGACCTACACAGACTGTGGTAAAAAGAAAAAACAAGTTGAAAGTGTGGTCAGTGAAAACATAACACCGGTTGAGGAATAGTAAAATCCACTAATATACATGTAGGGAAACAATAAAAGGTTTTTGCCCAGAAATGCAATAAATATGCAGTAACTGACACTTGCCTGGCAGGGTGAGGCACATGAGACTAGCCATTAACAACGTCACACACATAAAGATCACCAGCAGGATGATCTATACAAGAAACATAAAACAAACTTAATCTACTTAATTGATGGAGATAGAAAATTAATAGAGCTACAAATAATACTCACTTTCAGAGGGAAGTTTATGGGCCGGTGGTATGGCTGAAATCCAATTGGACCGCCTTGTTGCAAAATGGCCTGATGTGCAGCATGAAGCCCCTCCCCCAGACCGGGAATCCTGTTGTTGTTGTTATGGCGTTCAGGTGGGTTGTTGTTATTGTTGTTATTAGGTTGATTTTCTTCATCTTCAAAGTCTCCCAGCAAGTATGAATGCAGGTCACTATGATACATGAGTGAAGAAAATCAAATAAATCAAAACCTAAAAGGAGTTTATTTTAATGCCTTCCATTGCATCAAACAAACTAACAAACTCTTACAGCACATATCCCACAGTAAACGTCCAGGCATGGACAAGCCGCTTGAGCCACTGCCGTGTGTGACCCTGTTCTAATAACGCCGGAAGAACGACCTGCAGCAAGAGCAGCTCCAATGACAGCTCACTGACCGGAGCATCACTGCAGAGACAAGGAGAATAATTAAAAGGTAATTTAGAAAGAGCAAGTAGCCACCGTCCTGAAGTGAATTTTCAGCAATATAATGATGCATTATTACCTGTAGAGCATGACATTGTAAGGAAGGAAGGCAGGGAAGAGCAGTTTAATTATTCTGATAGGGAGCCAAAGCATCAACAAAACTATAGAACCAAACACCACCTAAAACATGGGCACACACATACAACAAGTAACCACAACAACTCAATCAAAACAACTGCATTTTATTCAACATTTTGCATTTGAAATTTGAAATGCCATCAGATTTTTATTCAAATTTCAAATCTGTTACTTCTCTTAATGATATGAATCACAAGAAAGCAGATGACTAACCACAGAGAGTATGAACCTCCGCAGGTGCCTGTAGATGGGCAGGTGGATCATTTCTTGGACCGGGTTAAAATCTGGGTCATTGAGGTTCCTCAGGAACCATAGCACACCGGGTCGGAGAACCTGCACACAAATCCGAAGAAGTTATTTTAACCTATCCTATATTTTTATTAGAAGAACAAATTTTTGGGAAAAAGTTTTTTCCACCTCTCGGAGAAGAAGGATGAAGGACGCAAAATAGAAAACATAAACCATCCCGACCAACCAGTGCAGAAACAGGGTGGTACCAGGTGCAGAGTCAAAACTCTGCTCCCTGTTTTTCAGTGTAGCATCAAACATGTCCTGCAAAACAGCCAAAATATTTATTAACATTACTTAAAACAATAACTCAAGTAACTGCATTTTATCTGTTTGACATTTTAACAGTGCTTGAAACAAGTCTGTGACTGCAACAATAGTATCACTTAACAATTCAACAGTTCAACAATTGTCGTACCAATGAGCAGATGTCAAGCCACCAACCGCAAATCAGTGGGAACAAGCCTATCTCCATGACAACCAACAGCGACACCTACAATAAAACACATTAAAGTGTAATGTACATTTGTTTCAGTTGTCACTGTCAATTGTCATTAGCGTCAAAAGATTTCATTGTTTAATTTTTAGTGTACCTTGACAACAATGTAGCAGACCCCCAGCAGACGCCTTGACCGCTGGAATTTCACTAAAGACGCCAATGCCTAAAGGATGCAGTTAAGGACTGACACTCAACACAATGAATAAAAACAGATAACTAATGTCCTTGTTATTTTTATAAATGTTTTTTTTGTCCACATTTGGTACGGACAGGACAAACCTTGATGTTTTGTGTAAATGAGCATTTGCTGGGTATAAAGGACTTTAAAACCACACAGTTGTCATCACTTTGAATTTTTACATAACACTGAACAATATTTCACCATTACCACCAGTCCACACACATAAAAAACCTAATCAATTCAACAATTGTTCTCTTAAACTTTAATCTTTTATCCATCCCAAATATATATAATTTTTGGGGATCTTTTAGCCTTTATTTGATAGTAGACAGTAGATAGTCAGGAATCATGGGGGAAGGGAGTGACACCAGGCAAAGAACCCGACCAAAAATTTAACCCGGGCCTCCCATGTGATTCTTATGCACAATACCAACTGAGCTACTGGGGCGCCCCCCAAATGGACAGTGGTACCTATGTAAATGTTGCTGGGTCCTGAAATCAAAACACACACAAGTGTGTGCTGAACACAAAGGATACATGAAACACTATCAGAGCTCCAGCAAGTAGGATGTAGCCCAGTATTGTGGTAACAAGCCCTTCAAAGTGTGACGCTTGAATCTGAAATTAAGACATTAGATCAGAATTTTGAATTCTGTAACAAATATTTTTTATATGCGTACTTACATATTCTTCGAATCCTAATCCAACCACTGAGAAATGGCCAATATGATATGGGCAAAAGGCTGGGAAAAAAATATTAGCTATATTAGTCGAGCACAAACAAAATCATTGTCTAATGAAAGATGAGAATATTTTGTAAATCCCCAAATAACTTCCAGCAAAGTGAGATTTAACATACCAAACACCAGAATGAAAAGTGTGTTGAGGGACACCACCCAGAAGACATGCTCCTAAAAGCAAGCACCAACAGTGGCATGTATTAATGCTGTATGATTCCTTTGTGCATGGGAGAAAGGCTTCATGTTAGTTGAGGGTCTGTGTTTGCACTTACCAAAAAAACAAGGGAGCCATCAAGGCCAAGCATCTGAAAGACAATATTAGACAGTATGCGTAAACACATAACACTTATTTAACTATAGCAGTGGCTACATTTAAAACAGGTAATTTTACATTGTTCTTTGCTCACAGAGATTTTGTGCGGGGGAATAAAAAAAAAACTCACCCTTTCCCAAGTCAGTTCCTCTGCAGCACGATCCCACTCCAAAGCATTCCAGTTCAAATCTTCTACAAAAAAGAAAGAGGCCCATTGAATATTTAATGTTAACATAAACATCCGCCAAGACAAGTCAGTTACCCAGATTTTCATAAAAAACTTCTGGAACTTCTCCAATATAATTCAGGAAATATTAGTATTTGTTAATGTTAATTAATCTGGCAGAGAATTTAAGACCTCTCATCTTTATCATCAAGGATTTTAATAGTTTGCTGTGGTCATTCACATGTTCTCATGGAAGGGAGCCTGATCCCATTCCAATTAAGGGATGCTTCGAGGCGGGATGGTCTACACAGCTTGTTAACATTGAATCCAGGAGGCTGCTGATGCCAACAATGGAGGACAAGATCTTCCGTGACCCTCCCAACCCCCCAAAACAATATGCTAAAACAGTTTTGGGGTAATGCAAGATTAGTTACAAATCTTAAAGTTATTACGTGCAGCCCATGTACAACCCATGTATTTGCTGCACCTTAAGTTTTTTCTGGTCAAACATTTCTGCATTCTTAGCTCCCCAACAGCATAATACTTGTAAGTACAATACTTGTACATATAAGTGTATGAAATGTTATTTCAAACTAACCTTGTCCTCCATTGTTTGCATCAGCAGCCTCCTCTTCTCTAATATCCTCGTCCTCCTCGTCTTCATCTTCCTCTCCGTCATCATCTTCATCATCATCATCATCCTCCAACTCCGCCTCATCTCCCTGGTTTGCAGCTTCATGTGGGTGGGCTGCTGCTGGATCTGCAGGGTTCTGGCCTTCTGCAGCATCAGCAGCACCCTCTCCATTTACTGCACCATTACCACCAGGAACCTGCAAAATCAAGATTTAAGACATATTGCATACGTTTTTATCCTGTACCTCTGCCAAAGAATGTGTCTGTATTGACCTTTATAAAAGAAAAAAATTAAGCTAAAAAACATGTAATACAGTAATAAGCCAGCTTTAATAATATAACAGCTACATGTCATGAAGGAAGCAGGGAGCAAAACAATTATTATATAATTTACAACAACCCCAGTTTTATTATAAAGTCTGAATTTAAAGAAATGTGGGAACCATAAAAAGATAAAAGCCAAACTAAGCTCACCTCATTAGCTGCTGCAGGGCCATTCGGCTGGTTGGGCACCAGAGGGGGCGGGTTTTGTTCTAACCATTGAGGGGCACCACCATGGACTATTTGTTCTCTAAGCCACACCAGACTGATGAAGGCGCACAATGTGCATGTGACCACAAAACAACCCTGGAGACAATCAGCCAGCAGGTTCTGTCTGTGTAGAAGAAAAAATATAGCGGTAAGAAAACACACACACCTAAAAAATGTCGAGAAGAAACTGGAGGACATGTAATTAAATGTAAACTATTTATGTAAGCAGAGTGAAATGTTCTGAATAACTAAAAATGATGAAAAAACAGGGGCAATTAATACTTACGTTGATAGCATATCTAATGGCAGAGTTAGGAGAGAGCTCACAGAGCCAGTAAATAAACACTTGTAAATACGACCTGTTTAGAAAACAAACAGAAAGGTTGATTATGTAAATACCAAGATTATGGCTTCAAAATATCCCAAGCTTTAAGATAACACTTTCAAAGCTTTGATAAGCCTGAATTTAACATTGGATTACAACTGACATTAGAAAAGAAAAAAACACAGGGGCACAAAAACCTTTGTGTAATAAATGTGGTTGTAGTCAGTAGAATACAGTAGTGTGATTTACATGCTGTGAGAGGCACCACACCGAGCCAGGCAAAGGCCACCAGTGTGTAGTGAAACCAGTATCTGATGGCTGTTCCTATACTTGTGACCAGCCCTGCGAAGATGTCCTGGACAGGCAAACGAGATGGCATGTCTGGAGAGTAGACTAAAGAAGAAGCAATGGATATGAGCTTCACTGTTGTCTCAATGGAAGACTATTGGAGCATAAGAAAGAATAGAAAGTAAAACTTACTTGGTGTAAATGCAAACCTGTGTTTACATAATTCACAGTATTCTTTTCTGCTGTGTTTCAGCCATTGGAGCAGGCTGTGGAAAATTAATCAGGCCTTGTTAGTTCACTCTGCTCTTCCCATTTCAATTCAACATCCCATTCACTAATTTAAAAAACATACCATTCTTGATGGATGAATTTGATGCTTCCTGTGCAGACACAGGGGTGGTAGAGGGGCTTGTCTTGGGTGCCCTCTGATCGACAAACCCGGCATATGTCTGCCGTTAAAAAGTAACTGGTTATATCAAAGTAGTTACATTAAATGCTCAATACCAAAAGCACATAGTCAAACCGCAACTGTAATTCTGCACACCACTGTCTTTTCTTTATTGTCAATTCAATTACTATCAAATGTGAAGCAGACACTTTTTGTATTGGTAAGCATAGATGAAGATGAGAACGAGTCTTCGGTGTCGCACAGGACAAACTGTAATCCTTGGATTACCTGTGACACTTTATGACCAAAATAAAATGTCTATATTTAGGCCAAGATGCAAACGCATAACACCACTTAAGAAACTCTTGACGAGTAGCTAACGTTACTTGGAAACTATACTTTCTGAATGATCATTACATAGTGGTTAGGTGATTGAATCAGTTTGTCACTTCACTTCGTTATTTTGCATTTGTAGAATTACGTCTTATAACTTACTTATTAATCATGTGATAATTCAACAAAGAGAATTTGGTGAAATGCTTACTCGACCGTTGAAAAAAGTGGTCGTGCTTATGTTGCGATAACGGTCGCATCCAAATGATCATGTTTAGTGTTACATATAATTACCCCGAACACATGTTCCTAGAATGTAGCTACCTGTGTAGTATTAAGGTTGTATTACAGTAACTAACTAGATGTCGGCTAGTTTATAACACATAACAACTTGTAGCTAAGCTACATAAACAAAAGTCGATAACCAATCGATGCTAGTTAGCCAGCTAAAGCTAATTGGCTAGCGGTCTTTTTAAAACTAGCGGAGCTTCACTATAATTTACAAAATGCACAAATCGACCACTGCCGCTGATGTTAACCGGTTTACGTTAACACAGACTTTAGTCTAATTTTAGACATTATACAACAAAATCAGAGCCATTAAATGCCAAATTGTAATCAAGTTTGAACATTATACCTTCTTCAGCGGTGTCCATCTTGACAAATGCAGCCAGCCTTCACAGAGGTTTGCTCAAAACGCTGAGGACCTTAGCTATCTACAGACAGACATCCCATTCTTGTGTGCCCAAGCTTCAAAAACCGCCTGAATATCACCCAATATTTTGAGTCGTTAACACATTCCACATTTATTCCTTAGTGCAGCAGCTAGCGGACACACTGCGCGATGCATCAACGCGACTATGTCTTTGTCCCATCACTAGATGGCCCTACATCATAACATGAAGTATTAAAGAGACAAAGCGCATGGGGACTGGAATAGTTTGTATTATACATGGTTGAGACAATGGATGAGCAAGAAACAATTACAATTATGTAATGTGTACCACTGGACTAATTAGTAGCGTTAGTTCTTAAAAGCCAAACTCACTTCAAATGGTAAGCTCTAAAACGCTACAGCAATAATACTGACTGTATACGTTCTCAACATAAACATAACTTTAATAAGACCACTGTTAATCATAAGCCATGTATGAATGATAATAAACAAAAGATTAAAATATTTGGTGCACTAATAATTTGCTGTGTATTTTCTTTTATTCATTCATTCATTCATTCAACGCTTTGTCCCATTAGGGGTCGCGGGTGACTGGAGCCTATCCCAGCAGCTTTGGGCCTGAGGCAGGGTACATCCTGGACAGTGGCCAGTTAGTCGCAGGGTTATTTTCTTTTATACTTTGGTATATTTTACCACTGCATTTAAAATTACATTGACCAGGGGAGGAGGATGGGGGCTTATGTTTTCCCTGTTCCCATTGGGATTTATACCCATGTTCAGAGTCCAGGTTGGTATTAATTAGACATTGTCCTTTCCCGACACGAGTCTGCTTGAAATGTCTTTGCATCATACACCCATACAGTATCTATGCCTTCCCCAACAGTAAGTTCAGGGACCCATGTAGGGAAGGGGAACCGACAAGCCACCACCTTGGCTGTACTTGGCAACTCGCTTGCCAGCTTGTATTCCAGCTTCTCCATCTGAAAGAAAGAGTATGACACCCTTAGTTAAAAGAGCTAAAACTAGTCTTTAATTAAAAATAATAAGCAAACATTAGAGCTTACCATTTGAGGAACTCCAAAAATGACAACGTTGGAGTATTGAGAAAAACTGACCTAAGAAATATTTCAGACATAACAGTGATGACAGTGTATAACAGCATTTAGGTTAAGTGTGATACAACAATTTTGTAAACAGTGAATTTATCATTTACCTTCCACAGGTCAGAAATGTGAAAGGAAGTTGAGCGATGGACTCCCTCTTTCCAAGCCTTACAGCGTGAATACCACACCAACCAAGGGTTCAATTCAAAGCCTGATGCATGAAACCCCTGCTTGGCTGCTGCTATTACCTGCAAGCCAAAGAGCAACGCACAAGAATTATTAAAAAAAAAAAAATGTGTCTTTGATATCATTGTTATACAGTTGCAATTACTTTGACAGCACTAGTTCAAGTAAACCCGATGAAAACACTTACTATCCGTCCGTCCCCACTTCCAATATCCACCAGGTTCCCAGTCCTGGCTCGGAGCGCTTTAAGGACATTTCCCACTTGAACCGTGGTCGCAGGCACAAACGGGAGGCAGACCTTTCTCAGGGCAGGGAGCACAAACGGCGCTGCAACCGCGTACAAAGCCACGAGAGACCCCCCCACAACACCAGTCACGATAAGCCCGAGTCGACTTCTTTTGTTCCTGTTTACGTCTCTGTTACTCTGGCATGATGCTCCCAAAAAAGTCTCTTCTTGTGACATAGCGCCAAGAGTCAGCTCCTGTCAGTCACAAACGCGTAGATAACAGTACATTTTATTTGGTGACAGCAAGCGACAAACTCGTTTTGCTGCAACGGCCACGAATAAAACATGCCACAAACGTGACAGTAGTCCTTCGCTATTCAAAAATATTATATTAGTAAAAGGATAAAGTTGTCTTATCACAACTATGCACTCACACCAAGTGACCTGTACAACGTGAATGTGAGCCCGGGTGGACGCCAGAAAAAGAAAAGGTTCCCCTTCATTTGTTCCTACAAACGATGATCAACTCGTTAAAAGACAAAATATAAATACATAAATAAAGAAATGGGAAATAATCGCATTTATTGACATACAATAAATATTCTGTCAAGCCTTGAATGTTTAGTGCAGGGCAAACCACAAAACAAAAGCACATAAAAAAGACATTCAGGTATGATGGCAATGTATTTGATTTTGTATAGTGTGTTGATATAGGGTATGTGATTTATAGAACAGGACAAATGTATGTACAATGTCTCAAAATACAGTGTCCCCTGAGAATTGCTTAGAATAGCTTAGTAGCAATTTGTATCTTGCATTATTTTTGCAGATTATAACGCCTGCATTGATGCTTGTATTTGGAACAGTGCTTAGATTGAATCAGGATAGGTAAACTTTTTGCATTATGCATGAGGGGCAAAGTAACATCTTTGATTCAAAATATATGGTCTAGTATGATACAATAATCAAGACAATACATTCTACAAGATGCAGAAAGACAGAAAAGTGTATCAGAAGTCATTGGACAGTGTGCGGTGGACAGTGTGGTCTGGGCCAGGCATATTATGATGGACCTGTTGGTGGTGCATGTGGTACTGGCTGGTAGTGGGCCCACTGTCTATCATTAAATTGTCCTGGTCCTCATCCCTGTAGCCGTCTGCTCCGTCCTGAGAGTAACTATGTTTCATCACCAAGATGTTCCTTCTGCCTGAGGGGGTGTTGTGATGGGAGAGAAGCGGAGACTGCTGGCTCATCATTGGCGGAGGTAGTGGTGGTCCAAGACTCCCGTCTGTTGCTATAGTGGCGTCCCTCATGCTCAAGTTGCTGCGGCTTCCATGGACACTACCGTGCATGCTGCCCTGTTGGGAGCCACAGTGGTGGTCGCGAATGCATTTGGAGGAAGAGCGATGGAATGTATGGAACTTATCAAAGTCCTCTGCGAGGGCATCGTCAGTCAGGTCACCAGACGGAGCACAGCGCATTGTGCAGAGCTCATAATGTGGGGGCTCAAAGCCAGGATGAAGCAGAGCAGGGTCAAAGTCATCATCTCTGTAGAGAAGATTAGATTTGTCCTCATTTTGCAAAAAAACCCAAAAATGAAATGGATGAAATATGTGTGTGACAAAAAGTATTTAGGTTGTGGGGAATGCCAGAAATTTAGCACTGAAATTTAAGAAATTATTTTAAAACTGCTCTGCTAATTTTAATATTAATTAATGCTATTAAACATATTTATGATTACATCAATAAATGAAATGAATTTCCTTTATCTGTTCCTTATAATTATTCATACATGGCAGAAGAAGAGCTAAATTTTAATTAAATTAAAACTGCATATATAGTTTACAAGCTGTAACAGATTTCTCAACTAAACACCATCACGTGTCTTATTTAAAACTATGCAGACATCTTTGAACAATTATAGTTAAATGTACAAATATAAATTATCTCACCTGCGTATGATGTATTTTTTTCTAGGTTGCTTGATCTGAATAATGACAGAGATGATAAGCAGGATCACAACTAGGCCACAGGTTACTCCAATGATAGTCAGGTTGGTATTATCTAGAGAATCCAATATACTTGCTTTCCTCTTCTCTAGCAACATCAGAGAGAAGACAGTTATTTCATATACAGAGAGGTTTTATTGGAGGTTTTGGGGTTCACAATACCTTTACAGTGATTCTCATCCCAGGGGTACACACAGTTTTGGACACCATTGCAGACGAGTGTATGGTTGATGCACATGTTACTATGGCAAAAGAAAGTGTCTCCATCACAAGGCGCTAAAAATGAGACACAGCGAGGTCACAGGTAAAGCAAAATTCAAAACTAAAGAGGGAACTTATTTTAAGAGAAAGAAGAGGACTAGATATTCTGCTGGGAAAATAAAATAAAAATTCCTCTTACGTGCATGAAAGGTTGTGAATAAGATCCTGAATTTGCTCTTCCTGCTTCCCTCATCTGCCCACAGCCTGACCACACCAAGAGAGGACTCCAGCATGACGTCATTCGCCACAGTGGAACAAAACTTATTCTTCAAGTGTTCAACTGAACTGCTACCGTCATAGATTGCCACAAAATTACGCTTACATTCATTGGAATTATGCATCTCATACTCCAGGAACCGCATGTAAATCTGTAAGGAAGAGAAAGTTGAGTTTCTATGCCAAGTATGTAATGACTGTGAGATGCCTGTGAGACAAAGATAGTGTATAGACCCTGAATTTTGGCGGTGCTCTGATGTACCACCTGCAGTCCACAGCTTCAGTCTGTGAGGCTCGATTGTCTCTTGTGATCTGAAGTGAATCCACAAAGCCTTCTGGGCCAGTCATTTCAAAGTCACAAACTGGGAAATCAAATTATATAACATCAGACTAAGTAACTGCACCTTTTAAGGTAATACACATACAATAACCTTAATACTTACACGGCAATGATGGCAGTGACCCAAGTCCTTTAAACTCAGGATCTAAACTCAGGATCAAAACATGGGAAATCACTGAGTATGCATTTGCAATGTACGTATTTAGTGAAATGTCATTTTCAATTGCATTGTGTAAAATGGTTGTGTCTTTGTCATTTCTGTTGTGGCATGACCGTGATGGCAAAGTAAATTGCAACTTAGTAAAAATAAACCCTTTACTTATGTATGCCTATAAAATGTGTTATGTCTGATCTATTTATGTTTAGACAGTTTGAAATAAAGCTGTCTAGAAAAGGATTTAAGATTAACAAAAGCTCCACAAAGAGGTTTTAGTTGCAAGAACAAAAAAAGAAAGAAATCTAGGACAATAAAAGTAATAAAATTACAGACATATTGGAATGTAGGATGAAAGCAGCTGGACAAGTCTTACATAATCTATGAAGCGTCACTTTCAATCTGTCCTCGTTTATATTTCACTGAAACTCAGATTCACGTGATCAAAAAAAAAAAAAAAAGCATACTTGGACAAGGGTGGAGACATTGTGAGGTAAACCTTTGTGCTGATGAATCTACTTGGTGGATTATACCAGCTTAGTCTAGGACAGATTAGTCTTCACCAGCAGCGACAACCTGATGATAAATATGAGATTTCTACATTTGATATTGTGACCATGGGCCAAGATCAGTCTAGACGTCAATGGCAAAAAGATTAAATTCCCATGTGTTGGGTAAAGTAGATTATATGAATATTATGGGTGCTGAACAATACAAGGGTTGGTATTTTTTACTTTTATATGAGACAGGTTTTGTGAGTGTGAGTGAAAACATCAAGCACTTTTTCTTTAGAGAGAGCAAGATTCATCCACATACTTTGTAAATAAATACTCTCTTTATATTACTTTATATGTTTTAAAGCAAATATAGAAACTGTGTAAATAAACGAATGTGGGATAAAATAGAGAGTTTATATAAAGAAACAATTATGTCACATTATTCAATGTGTGGTTATGTACAACTGAATATACTGTAAGTGAATGAATAAATCCTTCCCTTCCACTAGAGATTAGTATTTAACATGGGTCGCTGATTGAATTTGATTCAAACTGCTTTACCTAATCTGCCAAAGTATCTTCTTAAAGTGGTATTTTCACACTTGACTGTTTGCTTTACTCTAAGTAGATCTATAGAGTAATTTCAGTAATGCAGTGACAGAAGCTCTATCTACAATTTGGTATAAGTAAAATATTATTTGAATAATTTTGGTATGGTTTATCTTTTTCTCTCTAAGCAGGCCTTTTGGAATAAAAGTTACAACATTAATGCTATGTAGGTTTCAAGGTGCAATGGTCACATATTGACTTTACCTTTTGTCCAACTGTGTAAATTGATATAACTACTTATTATTTTTATGCGTGAGGTTGTTAGCCAATACCCTTCACATTCAAGAGCCAGAATAAGCTTGGATTTTACTTTAATTGTTTAGCAATAAAACAGCTTGCTAAATTAAGCAAAACAGAAAATATTATTTGCATACTACAATGCTGTATACCAATGAAAAACCTGTAATCAATGCTTTTAATTCTTCCTCTTGTCTTGCCCTAGCCTACACTAAAATAAAAAAAACACGGACGAGTGGTAATCTAGACAAGAGATGCAGATTAATCTTCAGTGAAGGTGGCTTATAAAATCTGCTGGTAATAAAGTCTCTGCCTCAGACTTCCATAAGCTGCTGCTACTACGGCTCAGAACTGACAAGCTGTATTCCCCTGAAGACAAGCTTTCATTAAGTTGTGTGTGTGTGTGCTTGTGTGTGTCTGTGTGTATGTGTCCATCTGTGGATGTGCGTGAGTTTGAAGAAATGCTGGCCTCCTCTTCCTGCTTCACCCACAGCTGTGTGCCCACTCTGAAAGAGCGCAAATACCACCACCAGCTGCATATAACCAAACCACAGACTGAGACTTTAGTTTACAAGACAATAAGTATACACTTTGATATAATATTTACCTCGATCTAGTAGAAAAAAGCCCATAATAACATCAAGTTTTTTTAGTCAATAAAAATGACTTTGTCCAGGCTTAAGGCTGCTTAGAGTAAGTTAAAAACCACCAGACTTTGCACAAGAACATTGATCTTGTAAAATCTGACTCTATTTGTGCACCTTTGTTCATCATAAACATCAATCATGAACTATCCTCAAAACAAATATGGATGGTCAACATACAACTGGCCAACATGTTTGATGTAAAAGTTTGCCCAGACGTTGCCCACTCATCGAAAAACTATAAAGTCACAATATTCAAAAAGTGCAGTATTTGATTCCTTTTACCTCAGTTACTAACCTTGAGTAAAGTTGTAGCGGGCAGAGAACCCATTAGCCTCGAGTTCACCATCAGCTACAAACTTGATGTAAAGATAGCGGCCACTGGAGCGCACATACATAGGGCTTTCCTGTCCGCAGTAGCGTCCGATGATGGGTGAAAAACCAAAGGGCCCGTCGCGTACCTCAATGTGGTCAAATTTACACTCCCAGGACGGCTCGATGGAGTACTTCTCATCAAAGAACAGGTCAATGCACTGTCGGGGCGCGGCTAAAGAAGAGACAGGAACATATTGGTAACCCAACTCAGTCAGGGTTAATGTGATGTGTTATAAATCATGAGTACCTTCTATTATGTAGACACACTCCCTCTCTGGAGGATATTTTTCAGGGTAGTTGGGTGAGGTGAAGTAGCCTCCATCTGGCTCTTTTACCCAAGTCCCACACTGATCAGCTGGAGTCACACCTGAGTTGTTCTTCACTGAGTATCAGGTAGACAAAGACTGACATAATCCAAATGTCTTTGGTTTCTACACTCAAGCTCTAACAGTGTATGAACAAAAAATGTAGGCAATGCTTTGCTTACAGTATGTAGGCATTTAAAACTGCAATATTAGTCACAATCACCTCCAACTTCACAGAATCATAAAAACAAAGTGATGGGTCCAAGTAGAGTATAGAAAACTTAATAAAACATGCTTATAAGGAAAACTTAGAAAAAGGCATATGAAAATGGAGACAACCTGAATGACGAAATTGCTTTCATTGTGGCCCCAAATTACAGCAAGGCAGCTTTGTAGATTAAAATACCTAAAGAGGCGTTTTAATTGAACATTTTGTTGCAAAGTCTACTGTGCCTTTAATGTCATAAAGCTAAGGGTTACCTTGAGTTTTTGTTTTGGTTGCTCTTGAGCCCCACAGGTCTGGTGAGATGAAACTTGTTGCTAAAACTAAGAAGAAGAAAAAAGTGTGCTTAAAATAAGTTCAGTAAACAGAAATATAAAATATAACATTTGACAGATATGAGCATTTTATTCTGGCTCTCAACCATTTGATATACTTTTGATCATTTAAATTTGTAAATGTTTCACAAGAGCTGAAAATTGCAATGTGGCAGATAATAAGTGTGTTAACTTACCCGACTGATGAGTAATACTGGAAATCTTTTGGTTAAAAACTGTAGCCTATTACTAACAGACACCCTAGTTTTAGTCATCCTAGTTTTTGATACTCAAAAACCCCTGCAACTTACCGATGGGCAGCAGTAGTTTGTGTACCATTTCTGTTCCCAGAGGCTGAGTGGTCCAGTCTCAAATATTGCCATTAATCGACATGTCCCGACTGATGTAAAGAGAGCCCACTTCTTCCCCCGTCTATGCAGTGAAAGTCAATTCTTAAGCAAAATCCTTTGACTTTTCCCATGTCCGTCTCCTGAGAGCCAAAGGATTACACAGCATTCACACAAACCTTCACAGTTTTTGCTCCACCTTTAGTCCGCATTAATCCCCTCATAAAATACCCTCGCGGATTGAAGCTGAAGCCTGAGCATGTGGCTAAAATGAATCACTGCGCCACCACTGACTTTTCTGCTGCATGCCATCTACAAAGTGCTGTGTTGAACACTACAAAACTACGCTCAGTAAAGTTATACGATTAGAAAAGGTAGTTGAATGAGACATTTGAAAACTCTTTTAATACAAATGCCATAATGACAGGCACAGATCAGTAATATCCCTATCAGCAATCCCTTATTCTGATTTTTAAATTGACCTATTATGTCCACTTCCCTGTAGTGCATTAGCCTTCAGATCAAAATCTTCTGTTTGGCATTAAACGATAATCAAGTCTAGACTAAAGACAGTGTGTTAGTATACACCCAGTTCATCGTAGTAATACTTTGCAGCATCGTGTACTGCAGCAGCCTGTCACTGTCAGGCTTTCAGTTTTTAAATGCTTCTATATGTGTCCAATTCATCCAAACATTGTTCACTGGCTGCCTCGGGTTCACAGTTTACATTAAAAACTAAATGAGAATCAGTGCCCTTGCTCTTGGACTTTTATGTCTTCTAGAGTGTAATTAGTGATACACTGTACATGAAGCTTCCTGCTCTTTCCCTTTCACATGTTCATTTCTCTTATGTCTTCATCTTCTTGTAACATGGTGTTTTCTGTAAATGCGTCCAGCAAATCTTCAGGCTTGAGCTCCATCAAATACAAAAAATAGAAATTACATGTACATACAAGTACAGTATGGATCACTTGAGGACAGTTTGGTGACCCATGAACTGGCTTGTTCCCACTTTAAGCGGGTGGCACAAACCACTAGATTGCGACTTTATGGAAATAGTGACGTCATGAAATAAGTAGTGTCATTACTAACTCTTAAACTCAGAAACCTTGTTAATAATGAGACACGTGCCATGTTAGTTTTACCTGTACCACGGTTTTTGAAGGGTAACTATGTATTTTTTTCTGGGCCCGTTGACTCTCTTTTAACATTATCTAGACATGTACTGGTTGGTAGAAACAAGGTGATATATTTCATGCTTACCTCTATGTCTCCTCTCTCATCCTGGTTGTTAGATTATGTGTGGCACCAGTCTACTTGCTGATGGCGTATACCTGCGGTGGGTAGTACCCTTTCAGGTCTTTGAGGAACAAGCCTGGGATAGGCTCTTCTGATGGGATGCGTCGCCCTTCACTTGGCGATGGTGTCAAACAAGACAAAAAGGGAGAGCGCGACTACTCTTACCCCACCACGAGAGACCTTTCGCCCAAAAAAGATAATGTTCAAGTAAAGCTAGCGTTATCTTTTCTTTTTAGGGAGTAAAGATGGGATTTAACGTCAACAAAGTAATGTACGTGGAGGTACTTGTCTGATGTAAGTCATAGTTTTGACCAGAAGGGGGCAGCAAACCTTTGTTAAAAACGCAAACGGTCTTTGCATTAGTTGGCTGCTCATACACAGATACTAGAGCTAAACCAAGACAACCCAACACTATATCAAGACTAAAGCCATGTGTTTACCGGCCCACAAGGCAAAACTATACCAGGACTAGGCTATATGCGGGACTAAACTCAATAAACCAGAATTGAACAAGACCTGAACCTAAGCTATTATTCAACTATGGATAAACCATGACTAAACTGAGATCTAAGTCAGGCCGGAAGTACAGTTCAGACAATATTTTCATCTTCTACTAACCAGAGTGGTTTTGTCTTTCCATGTCATATAAACGTGCAATATTTGTAAGTGCTCCACAGGTCTACCCTCAAGTCACTTTGTGTGAGATCAGGTGCACTCCCCCAAATAGATCACCGCTGTACTTTTAACACCTCCCCACCACTGCGAAGCCTACGGACCGTGTGTAGGCGTGGTCCGGTGCGTTGTGCGTTACTAAGCTCAATTTTGGCATATAAACTCAAATTAGCAGCGGGTCTTGTCCCATGTAGAGCCCGCAGCACACCAAGCAACATAGGAATTTATCAGGTAGCCCAACCAGAGGTGTTTCAGAGCCAGCGGTGGATGTAAAGCAGGCATTTTTCATCTTTTTTTTTTATTAGTGATGGATTGAACAAAAGGCTTTTTCAAGATTTTATTGCAGCTGACATTTAGTGGATTTTAAGGTAAGGTTCTATATGAATGGCTAACAATAAAAGTGGTGTGGTCGTAGGCCTAATTGTTTTGAATTGTTTTACCTAATAATCAATCAAACTGTTAGAATAATTTACAAGAGCATAATTGACGCATGCGCAATCTCTCCCACACGGAAACTGAATTTAAGAGTGAGGACACAGATTCGGCATGCATCTTTATTGTTTAAGCTTCGTGAATGGAATATAACGCTGCATTTAGACAACATCAGCTTAAAATGCACTTCTTCTTTGCAAGGAAGCACAAACAAACACATCTTTTTATGTCTAATTGTAAGTGTACAGCAGTTTTATCTCAACATGGCTTTTAAAAATCTTTGCAGATTGTCAATATCAACAAGTTTCCACAATGAAACAGGCTTTTCCTTTTGATGGTTGGGTTGGAGTGGCAAGCTTGTTCCTGTGTTTGAGCTATCAGACTGTCCTTTCCATGGTCCTTACTAACTCCACGAGGGTCGAGTCTATTCTGGATAAGTACTTGGACAAGGATGAGGAGTGGTGGAAGGCCAGGTCTAGAGGAAAGAGAGCCATAAGCGAAGGGGACATGCACCTTATACTGGACCTGCACAACAAGCTGCGTGGTCAAGTCTATCCTCCAGCTTCCAACATGGAGTACATGGTAAGAACTGCCCAGAAATACAGCTATGACCAAACCTGGATGTCTATCTATAGGCAGGATATGCAACTTAAGGTTTTTAACAAAAAATGGAAAACATAAAAACTGCCTGGTGTTGTCTAAATCTATGCTAAGCCTTGTGATAGAGTAATATGAAAGGCCTGTCTACTACTAAGCAACTTTGCAGCAGAAGCCTACAGAACTGTGTGAGTGTATGTAATTCTTGTCTCTTTGAGCTTATTGTGCCGTGTTACTGCTGAGAAACCGCGCAGTGTGTTTACTACGACCGTGTCACGTGGTGTACCGGTGTGTAGTCTCAGCTGTTAGCGGGCTAGTTTCGTGTGAGTTCTTTGTGTGTGTGTAGAGGCGGGACCAAACGCCAGCTTCGCTCTCCTACATAACTCCGTGATTAATCGAAGTTACTAGGAGAAGCAACTTTGCAGCAGAAGCCTACAGAACTGTGTGAGTGTATGTAATTCTTGTCTCTTTGAGCTTATTGTGCCGTGTTACTGCTGAGAAACCGCGCAGTGTGTTTACTACGACCGTGTCACGTGGTGTACCGGTGTGTAGTCTCAGCTGTTAGCGGGCTAGTTTCGTGTGAGTTCTTTGTGTGTGTGTGTAGAGGCGGGACCTGCTGAATTCAATTACTCGAATAGAAGGGTATTTAAGTGGGAGTAGCCACCGCGGCAGCTGTCATCGCGTGAAGACCGAAGAGAGTAAAGACCATCGACTCTACCTGCACGCGACTCCACCTAACAGCCACACACCCACATAGGACCTGAGTATTGCACCTTTTTTTTTTGTACTAATTGTTTGCACTTATAATTTATTATTTCTACTATTACTTTCCTCTTCTATACTTTTTCCTCTTCGGCTCTTAAATGTGTTTCCAAATTACTACTGTCATTTCACCACGGAAATCATCATCCGTTTCACGCAAAAGGCGACGCAACCATAATAATCTGCATGTTGTATCACTGTCAAAAACCGCCCCTTCTACTTTCCCAATAGGCTTGTGGAACTGCCAGTCTGCTGTGAACAAAGCTGATTTCATTACAGCTTTTGTTCAACATTCTGGTCTCTCAGTTGTAGCACTTACAGAAACATGGATCAAACCAGAGGACTCTGCCACTCCCGCCGCCCTCTCCCATAATCACACTTTCTCCCACAGTCCCCGCCTCACTGGAAGGGGCGGAGGGACCGGACTACTTATTCCTACTGACTGGAAGTTCAAACAGCTATCACCCTTGTGTGACAACAGCTCCTTCGAGTTCCATGCTGTTACCATCACCCACCCTGTTAAAAGTCATTTTGTAGTTATCTATCGGCCCCCAGGTCAGCTTGGACATTTCTTGGAGGAGTTGGATGCGCTTCTTTCATCCTTCCCTGACGATGGTACCCTCTGGTGGTATTAGGAGACTTCAACATCCACCTTGAAAAGCCACAGGCTGCTAACTTCATTAACCTAACTGCATCATTTGACCTCAAGCAGGTTTCCACATCGGCAACCCACAAGTCTGGTAACCAACTAGATCTTATCTACATAAGATACTGCTCCACCCTCCACACTCAGGTCACGCCACTGCACACTTCCGATCATTTCTTCATTACTCTCGACCTTGACCTAAATTCCCCAGACACTGCAATTGTTTTACCGCTGGTCACTTTCCGACGCAAACTGCGTACACTCAGTCCCTCCCGTTTTTCCTCTGCTGTCTCTTCTGCGCTCCTCCTCTGAGGAGCTCTCTTTTAAACACTAACACTGCCACCGACACTCTGTGCTCCACGCTTACATCCTGCTTGGACAACTTATGCCCCTTACATCTAGACCAGCCCGTACATCCTCGCCTGCCCCTGGTTATCCGATGTTCTACGCGAGCACCGCGCCAGCCTCCGGTCAGCTGAGAGAAAATGGCGCAAGTCTAAAGATCCTGCTAACCTCTCTATCTACCAGTCTCTCCTCTCTACCTTCTCCGCTGATGTCACCTCTGCAAAAACTGTCTACTACCATTCTAGGTTAATCAACTCACCTGACTCGCGCACTCTCTTTAGAACCTTTTCCGCCTCCTTTGTCCGCCTGCTCCCCACCTTCATCGGGATCTAACAGCTGATGATTTCGCGTCTTTCTTTATAAAGAAAAGCGACCGCCATCAGCAGTCAGTTCTCTGCGCCACCACCTGTCGAGCTCATTCAGACCCCTGATATGTGTTTGCTCACTTCCTTCTCTCCTCTAACTGAAGCAGACGTTTCCAAGGTCATTAGTTCTAACCACCCTACTACCTGCCCGCTGGATCCCATCCCCACACATCTCCTTCAGGCCATCTCTCCATCTGTCGTGCCTGCTCTCACCCACATCATCAACTCATCTCTTTCCACTGGGTCCTTCCCACAGCTTTCAAAGAGGCCGCATCACACCACTACTGAAGAAACCCACTCTTAACCCTACTCTGCTTGAAAACTACAGACCGGTTTCCCTCCTTCCCTTCATTGCCAAAGCTCTGGAGCGGGTTGTGTTTACTCAGCTCTCATCCTTTCTCACACGGAACAACCTCCTGGACCAGAACCAGTCTGGGTTCAAGAGCGGTCATTCCACCGAAACTGCCCTGCTCTCAGTCATCGAAGCTCTGAGACTGGCAAAGGCAACATCCAAGTCATCTGTACTCATCTTACTGGATCTGTCTGCTGCTTTTGACACTGTTAATCATCACATCCTCCTGTCCTCTCTCAGGGCGATGGGTGTCTCTGGAATGGCGTTGCAATGGTTCAAGTCTTACCTCTCGGATAGGTCATTCAGAGTATCCTGGAGAAATGAGGTCTCTGAGTCCCAACATCTCAATACAGGGTGCCACAGGGCTCAGTGCTCGGACCGCTACTCTTTTCCATATACATGACATCCCTTGGCTCTGTCATCCAGAAGCATGGCTTTTCCTATCACTGCTATGCAGATGACACTCAACTCCACCTGTCATTTCATCCTGACGATCCGACGGTCTCTGCTCGCGTCTCGGCATGTCTGAGCGACATCTCACTTTGGATGAAGGAGCATCACCTGCAGCTGAACCTTGCAAAAACAGAACTGCTTGTGATTCCGGCCCATCCAAAGACCCACCACAACCTCTCCATTCAACTAGGCCCATCAACCATTACACCGTCCAGCACTGCCAGAAATCTGGGAGTGGTAATTGATGATCAGCTAGACTTCACAAGTCATGTCGCCAGCACCACCGGTCCTGTAGATTCATCCTCTACAACATTAGAAAAATTAGACCTTTCCTATCAGAGCACTCCACGCAAATTCTAGTCCAGGCTCTTGTCTTGTCCAAACTGGACTATTGCAATGCCCTACTGGCTGGACTCCCGCCTGCACTACCAAACCTCTGCAGCTGATCCAGAATGCAGCAGCAAGAGTGGTCTTTAATGAACCAAAGAGAGCGCACGTATCTCCTCTATTCATTAGGCTACACTGGCTCCCGGTTGACGCCCGCATCAAGTTCAAAGCTATGCTCTTGGCCTACAAAACCACCTCTGGTTCTGCACCCCCATACCTCCACTCACTAATACAGACCTACGTTCCTACCAGATCCCTGCGCTCTGCAAATGAACAACGTCTGGTGGTACCGTCCCAAAAGGTACAAAATCACTCTCCACCTTCTCTGGATCTGTTCCACATTGGTGGAATGATCTACCCGCTGCTACAAGATCAGCAGACTCTGTAGCCATCTTTAAAAAACACCTGAAAGCACATCTCTTCCGTCAACACCTGACTGACAAACACTGAGCCCTACTTCCTTTCTATCGATTCCTTTCAAAAAAAAAAAAAAAAAAAAATTCTCTTATCCTTAGCATCGTATACTGCGCTGGGTTTAAACTGACTAGTTTTTGTGCACTTATGCTTTTTGTACCTTGTGTTGTTAAAGTTGCTTCCATTGTTATCCTCACTTGTAAGTCGCTTTGGATAAAAGCGTCTGCTAAATGACTAAATGTAAATGTAAATGTAAATGTAAATATTTATTTTGGAGATAGGCCTACTACATGAACCATATGACTCCTTCTGGCAAGATCATGAGAAAAATGTGCCTAAGAGTTACATGATTGTACTTTAATTGTTATATTCACTATGAGTTTTACATGTCTCAGTAGAAATATGTTCAGTAATAGGAAAATCTGTAGTTTCTTACATTTATCTTGTCACCAAAGATAACCCGCAAATGTCTAGAGGTGTCATAGATTTACACACTTCAGACTGTTGTAGCAGCTTTGTACTGCAGTGCACATTGTAACATTTTTGTAACAGTGTATGATGCTTCAGGCAGGACTAATGAATGTCAATGTTAGTGGCTATAGTGGCACACAGAGACAAAGATGGAGGCACACAACAAATTTACCACATGCATAACTTACTTGAAGTAGACTATAGTGCAGTGCAGTACAGCTGCAAAGAAATAATTTAGCTCTAGAAACCAAAACCCTTTTATATCAAATTGTAGGAATGTTTTCTCTTTTGGTGCTGGCCCTTTTGCTAAAACAATGAACTGCAAACAAAGAGGAAAAAACTCAAGTATCCACAGGTTCCTTACAAATAAAGGTTTTGTTAAAGGTTTTTATGTCTTTTGAAACCACCCATCTAAAAATTAAGAAAGGAGAAAAAGAAGTGTCTGCTCTAGCCTCCTACTTGGCCATCCTCACTGACCCTGGCCTGGAGCCAGTTATCACCCCTGCAGTGTTGTCCTGCCCTTTACCTCAACCACCCTCCCTCCCTTACTGCCCCAATGTGTCCCACTTAATCACTCCACATCTCCACTCGCTTACTCCTTTTCTCTCCTGATTTTTACTTTTTCTTTTATTCATTTCCACACAAGCTTCCCCTCAGGCCCTCGACTCTCCATCCATCATAGCACACTCAAAACCTGGCACAGGCCAATGTTATCCTTTATTTGATCCTCCACGCATCTCATTTTGGGTGCCACAGTGGTGAATCTATTTCAAACATGTTGAGCCCCAGTGTTTGAAGTGTGGGGTACAGTAATGTAAATGTATGTTACATACACTAATCCAGTGTTTCTTTAGCAAGGGATACTATTGCTGATGATAATTATGTGGTAAGGCCAGGAACTGATGGGGCCACAATATTTGGTTTTCAGAATGCAGGATTTAGTGGCCAAAAAGGCTGTACTTCAGTGAGATTTTACATTTAAACAAAGCTATTCAGCCTGTTCAGTTCATCGAAAACTCCTCACTTAGCAGCTTTAATGACACGTGCCTTGTCTAGACTATACAGTAGATTAAATTACTTTATCTGGTTACCTTTTAAAAACAATGACTGGGTTTTGGTGTATTGCTGAAAATCATTCTCAAGTAACTCTTTTTCATCAAAGCAGTTTTTTTCCTGTTTTTTGCAAAAATATTAGCTAAAAGAAAGACATGCTTTCATCAGCGGCTGGGGGCATCTTCCAAAATTATTAATGACCACTTGTTGCACTAAATTTGTATCTAAGGTGGCTCTGGCAGATGTCTGAGTTTTGGGGAGCTACTACAATAGAATAATGCAATAGCAGGTGGTCAGTCCATCTTCCACTAAGACAATAAAGATTAAAAACAGGCCCTCATTTGATGTCCAAGCTGCAAGTCTTCTGCATAGTGTTGCCACAGTGACATCCAAAACCTTTTGTGTAAATGAGGATAATCTGGAAAGGTTTCTGACTTCTTAGGCTCTCTTGTTCTTGGCTGAGAAAGCCTAAGGTGTCTCCAAGTTAAGTCTTTATAAAATCTCAGGATTAAATGTGCACACTTTAGATGACCTGTCAGATGTTCAATTAAGCACAGCACCATTATGTTGTTGCATGTTTGTTGATTATTTGAAATAGAGTATAGTACATTGTAAATGGGTCAAATTGTATATAGTGTCACCAGGCATTTGGAATGTGTTAGTGTTGGTCAGTTACAAGTTACAAGTCATTACCCTTTTAGTTTTGATGTGTGACATAATGCGACTAAACAGCAGGTCAACAGCAGACACACTGCACCTATTCAACTCGCCTCTCAACACAGTTAATGCTACATTAATGTTGCCGCAACAACAACTTGGTTCAAAAATTTGTGTGCAATTTGTTCAGGCCTTTTAACTCAGATTGAATAATAGATTGTCATAACTCATTGAACAAAATTGGACTTTTTTATAGTAAAGGTGATTATAAAGCCCATAAACAGAGAGTCTTTGTTTGGAGGTCTCTTTCTGGGAAGACAACATATTGGAAACATAGAAACATTGAAACATCCCAACGTATAATGGCACAAAGCTGCAAACTGAAGTGTTAGTGATATGTCTCTGTTTCCTTTTTTCTCTCATGGATGTGTGTGTTTAATAGGAGAGGCCCAGTTTTGACTTTAGTGTGCTAAATTTGCAGAAGGCATGTTTATAGCCGCAGCACTTTAGAGTATAGAGCAGGTTCAAATTTCAGGTTCACTTTGCCTTAAGTATGTTTGTTTGAGTTTGGTTACTTTCACATTAGTTACAATATATTTTGTGGCAGTTAGCTTTCTTGATGATGAGATATCTACAAAATGTAATGAGCAACAATTAAAGCCACAAGTGGCCAGTTAGCCCTCCAAAATCACAAAGCTGATCCATCAGGTCTGTCATCAGAGGCAGGGTCATTTTGGGTCCACCTAAAGTCTTATTTAAATAAAAAATACAAGAAATTACTCTTTGTTTGTCTATTTTTTACCTTTTGAATTTTTTAGGTTTGGGATTATGAACTTGAGAGGAGTGCGGAACACTGGGCTCACTCTTGTCGATGGGAACATGGACCAAGTCACATGTTGACACAAATAGGCCAAAACCTTGGAGCACATTGGGGAAGGTATATATTTAATTATGTAGTAAAGACTATTATGGCTGCTGTTATAATGACAAACTTTACTGCCTATTCTATTAGGGACCGGCCCCCTACCTTCCATGTCCAGGCCTGGTATGACGAGGTGAGATACTACAGTTTCCCGTACTCCCAGGAGTGTAACCCACACTGTCCATTCCGATGTTCAGGACCTGTCTGCACTCATTACACTCAGGTAAAAGCTTACTCAGATGACTTTTTCAATAACAAATAATAAAACAATAATAAAAATGTTACAACGTTATTACACCCAATTAATTTTTGTGGGTTTGTTTTGCAGTTGGTGTGGGCCACCAGTAATCGTATTGGCTGTGCCATCAATGTGTGCTACAACATGAATGTGTGGGGAATGATCTGGGCTAAAGCTGTCTACCTCGTCTGCAACTACGCTCCACCGTGAGTTTTTCTTTGCTTTATGTGATATACAAATTTAGTAATTAAGCAAATTAGGAAATACAATAACACATTTCTTGTATTTTCTGTGATCCTTTATCTTTTAGTGGAAACTGGTGGGGTCATGCACCTTACAAATATGGAGCACCGTGCTCTGCTTGTCCATCCAGTTACGCAGGAGGCTGCAGAGACAACCTCTGCTACAAAGGTGGGACAAACTTATTAGACCGAAGACTTTTCTGTAAGGGTCCATGGAAGTAACAAAAGAGTGGTTAAATAATATTTTCAGATGGTGGTGTTGTCAGACGGCCTGCTCCAGAACTCGAAGAGTCAAATTACATCGAACCTGAACCAGATCCAGTCCAAGAAAGGGATCCTCAACCCAGGGCCCAGTCTCCAGACCCTCCTCGTGATGACAACCCAGAGAGAAACCAGGTTGTCAGCACTGAGCAGATGTGTAAGGACTGCTCTCATGTTGCAACACCATCATCAGTATTACTTCTGTTGCACTGCCAGAGCATTATCAACAGTGAGTGTGTGAAAAGCTCCTTTGTGTGTCTCTGTAGGTCAGCAGGTGGAGTGTGACATTAAGCTCAGAGATCAATGTAAAGGAACTACTTGTAATAGGTAAGCTAAAAGCAATAGGCTTATCCACAAATCTATACACGTAAACACAAAAAGGAGTCACACTAGACTGTACGCTCATTTCATAGATATGAATGTCCACCTGGCTGCCTGGACAGAGCTGGTAAAGTATTCGGGAATGGATATTATGACATGGTAAATTGTTTTACAATTTCTAGTAGGTTTGTTTAAAGAGACCCTGTGTATTGTCTCATGGGTGTAAAAATTTGTCTTTGTAGCAATCAAGTGTGTGTGGAGCGGGGTTGCACACTGGAGTCATTGACAATGATGGGGGTTGGCTGGATGTCACCAGACTTGGCAGAAAACCACATTTTACAAAATCATACAGGAACGGTATTCAGTCAATCGGGTATGTTCCTTTATGTCAGTTCCTATGTAGTTAATTAAATGTATGTATGTACCCTGGGTCAGAGGTTAATGATTCATGTTTCATTTACAGAAAAAACAGAAGTGCTAATTCCTTTAAAGTAGAGAACGTACCTGGTAAGAAGTTCACCACTGTCTTTGCCTTTTCCCCATAATAATATACTGCATAAACATATGATGTAAAGATGATGTAATTGAGAATTGCTGCTTTTTTTGTAGTTAAGGCTGTGACCTGTGACACTACTGTTGCTCTTTACTGCCCTTTCAAAAAACCTGTGAAACACTGCCCGAGGTAATATCTTGCTTCAAACTCTTCAAACCTGCCTAAAACCTTTGCACAGTAGCAGTGTTTGAACATGCAGCTACACTGTGACAGTTATAAAGCACCAAATAAGTACATTTTCTTTCAGGCTATACTGTCCAAAGAACTGCCTTCAGAAGAGTCAAGCTCGAGTGATTGGGACAAAATATTACGCAGATGTATGTACCATAAAAATATATATGTTTGATGCCATGTGTTCATCTTTTTATTTGGATTATAGTAACCAAAACTATTATGACACGACTGAATTGTTGTGTCCAGAAATCCAGTATTTGCCGAGCAGCAATCCATGCCGGAGTCATCCAGAATGAGTCGGGCGGGTACCTGGATGTGATGCCAGTGGACAGAAGGAGGCAATACAATGGCAGTCACCAGAACGGCATCAAATCAGAAACGTATGAGCAGTTATTTTTATTAAAAATTTTCATTTTTCTGTCCTTTGTTTCACTTCATAATGTCAATTTTTTTAATTAATTTTTTCATACAGCCTTCTAAACCCTACAACCGGAAAAACCTTTAGAGTGTTTGCCGTCATCTGAAAACCACTCCCAAAGCTCCCAACTCTCACAGACACTGGGCCACTTCACATCCAGAATATCAACAAACCAGAAGGTTCATAAGTTAATCAGAGGTTTGTAGTTAGAGTGAAGCATTTAGTAATAACAGCAAAGAATGGGTGGTGAACAATGGTCTTTGTTATTGTCTTTTGTTTTTCTCAGTAATTTCTGTATTATCTTTGGTTTGCCAACATAACATTATGATTTTTAACTCAAACCTAAACAGTAATGACCAAATGTATAAATGCTGAAGCTATGACAGCTGATCAGTTGTATATAGGTGGACTTAAAGATCTTAAAGATAGTACTTTTGCAAACACTAACCTTCAAATATAAATTCAAAATAAGGATGTGATTTTTACCTAAAGCTCTGCTCGAGGGGGTAAAGCTGTACCTACCTGTTGTTTAGTAATGCTGTATAAGTTCTCCAAGCTGTAATTGTTTGAGGTCTACATACCTGAAAGCATTTTAGTGGAAACCCTGTAGTCTGTCTTCAACACCTCACTGGTTTGGAAAGTTACTAAAGCTAAAATTGTACATTTTTGTATTATAGTGTAAATAACATAAATGCTGACATGTTTTGAGTTTACCAATCCTACGAGCAGTAATAATAAATGGTATATACAGCATGCAATATATTTTATATTTTATTTGATTGTAAATATTTGGTATGTAACATACTTGATGCTTGTGTTTATAACTATATAAATTGACCTGGCAGGCCGGGGATGCATATGGTTGAATCGTAATTAAAACACACTTAAAACACTTTTAAAACATGTTGTGTCATGACGTCTTCTCTCACAGCTGATGTTTGTGAACATGAGCAAATGTTTAAATCCTACTCACCCTAAATACTCCCTTTGGTTTTTGCAGACATAAAGTTGAGTTGACACAATATTTTAGCCTCTATGAGTTGGGAATTAGCAGTTCAACATCTGAAATTCAGCCGCAAATCAAAGTTTTGAATAACATTTCTTTTTAGAATACACTGGGTGTTTCCAAGAACCAGAGGGAACACAGAAGAAGCAAAAGCTGTCTGCTTTGGGTCCAAAAGGGAGATCTTATCTAACCCTGGACTTGGCATGTTCTACCAGCACTAAATGAATTGTGAGTGCAGTCAAAAACACTTTGTGTCAACTGAGTTCACCAACCATAAACTATAAGCCATTTAATTTGCACAATCCAACTTGAAATTTTACTTTTTTAGGTGCAGTGGCTCAATGCCCATGATAATACCCAGAGGGGACATTTTTATTTTACGTTTTAGGAATTAAACTTAAAAACCGTGTAAATCTGTGAAACCGGTGTACTATATTTCTGAAAGCCACTAATCTTTTATATGAGGCAGTTCTTATTTTAGAAGGCTTCATTTCTGTGCAGTCAGTGAGTCTAATGTCAAAGCGCTTGGGCCCGTTTGCTTTAGCAGCAGCAGAATAGACAAAGACCAACTTGTGTTTTGTTGATTTCAATCTCTCAGCTTCTCAGGATGCATTTCCGCTCTTACCCCTGGACAGGCACAGATGTGGCGAGAGTCCGGCTGAAAGGTCCCTGTCAGTCACCTACATATGCACAGGAGGCACACACAGTGTACAGCGTAAAGGACACTGTTCATTCTGTGCCTCTGGAAAGCACTTAAAGGATAATGTTAACTTAATAATTTACATTTTATCAAAATACAAGATGATGCTGAGTTGTATATTTAGTCACAGAGCGTAAAGGAATAGTTATCCCTTTCACATAAATTTTTATTGTATGATTTATTGTAGCCTCTTCTGTGATAACTGAGCTGATTTTGGTTTGTTAAAAGTAGCAATCCTGTCCTTTTCTAAATACAGTGATTTTGTCAAACGTCATCCATTTAATCATGGGAACTTCCCTTGCTTTATGGGTCTATAGCAAACTTCTTTTCTGTATGGTTTCTGAAGAAGAATTATAATACAAGTGACCTCTAAAACATACATCACATACACTGAAACGCTGGCCCAAAGTTTAATATACTCACTGGGTTTGGGCCAGGTATCCAGGAGATGAAAATCAAGCATCGCAGCTCTGTCAAAATTCACAGAGCCCTGTTGCAGAGGCGGCCATTGGCACAGGAGCCCTGTGAACTGCTGCTGTCAGTTACCCGGCCTGACAATCAAAAACAGTTTCCCGGTCAGTCAGGCATCAGCCTCTGTCAGAACAAGGCTTTCTGGGTCATTTCGAGTTGTCAGGTAACAGTCATTCTCCTATAAAGACAACATAACTCCACAAACAGGCTGCTGTTATGACCTGTCAAATAGCCACCCACACGGCCACACACTTCAAGCAAAGCAGGTGTTTCTGTCACTTTAGAGGGCTCAAGGATCGAGGATCATGTCATAACAAAACTCATACAACGCACAAAGATTGGCTTCTTTGCTGCAGTCCATTATAAAATAAAAACTACATATGTTATGATCGATGGATAAATAATCAAAGATCCTATTCACATCCAGCTTCAAAGACATCTCAGAACAAAGACTGGATTTATGTTGAAAACTCACTGATACACATGATAAATGAACAAACCTCATTTGCTGGCTTAGGCTATCTGAAAATAGATTTAACACTGACCTTGACATTTACAGTAATTTTTCATTGATCTCCATCTGTTGCTTGTTTTTATTCTGCCATTACTATGCTCAGCTAAGCTATGGGCTGATCAAATGAATTGTTTCGCTCTGTAAGTGAAACACTGACTGGTAAAGATTAAAGAGTCATTTTGTAGGGCAGTGGGTCAGGGTTTGTTCTGTTGACCAGGTTTTTTTTAAATCTCTAAAATCCTAAAAGGGAGTGTTAAGTGGCTCTTTAAAGTAACACTATGTAAAACTTCCTGCAGACCCTTCTGTACACTGCTGCAAACCCAAGTGTGACTGTTTACTGACACACAATTTACACGTCAAATAAACATTAACAATGCTCTGCTACAACAATATGTCGTATCAGACGAGGCATACATTTTTTTAACTGTTCACAACAGTTAAAAAAATAGATGGAGCGTGAGATACCCTGATTCAACTTGAACCAGGTTCACATTTTATGGACTATTTTTACCCAAATGCTTTTTACTTGACCTTTTTGTAGACAATTAAACCTACTCTGAACCTACTATTACATCACATGACAATCATTTGTGCTTTACATTTAGCCTTTACTTTGAATATATAATAATTATTTTCTGAACAAGAGTGTATACAGTTGAGATGGATGTATTTGTTTTAAAGCTGCCATGGTGTGACTTAGATAGAGGTAGTATTTGCTCTGCTGCTGGAGACTTATCAAAATCACTTTTAGACTTTACTTTTCTGATGAAACATTACACAGCGTTGTTGTAAATGGGACTCAGGCATTGATATCTTTCTACATGCCTTGGGACAATATGCTGTGATAAAAATGCACTAAAAGCACAGTCTAAGCAGCTTGTCTTTTTATATCTTTTTATTTGTACTGTACTCGCTAAATTTGAAGTGTATAAACCATGACTCTGGCCCCCGTGACCTTGATGTGTGTGTGAACTTTGCGTACTATATAACCTTGCACTTTCAAAGAGGCCCCCACTGAAGACGAGAATGTGCGCTCCCTTTTCTCATCCACATTTACTAGCAAGACTCTAACTACAATGAATGCTTCAGCAAATTTGCACCATCTCCATTATATAAGAATATTCACTTTCAATCCAAACCATCTCCCCACTTTTGCTTCTAAATTTGACCCTCGTAAATGACCATAAATAACCATAGGCCTAGGCAACGTAATTTGTACAGTATTTAACTGGAAGCTTTTTTATAGTAAATGAATAAATAGTCCAGGCTGGAGTTTGTGTGACTAACAACATAGTCCTCTGCTGCCAGTTTTAGCGATAAAGCCCTTTTGATTGTATGTGTTGGCTGGTAAAATACAGAAATGTCAAATGAGCATAGCAATTATGAGGCTTTTGGAGATATGTTTGAAATTTGGACACAGCTGGCCATGTAACTGTGTGTTTCTACATGAAAACACCTTGAGTGAATGTGTAGCAATGAGCCGCTTTCTAAATATTCCTTGTGCAATCATTCTTATGCTCTATAGCTGGGTCTTTGGGTGGTTAACTCCTGGGTGGACACACACCATGCATGTGGGCGAACAGTCACTGCGGACAGGAGAATGTAATGCGTCTGGTCTGTGTGTGTTGTTGTTTCAAGTGGATTGGTTGCGGTTGGATTTTCTTCTCTTGGCCCTCCGCTGCTCATAGGTTTAGACGTTGTTATTATTTTAACATACTTAGCAGCTGTGTTTTGGTGAGAAAACATGGCAATCATCTCACCATTTCGGGGGTTTCTGTTGGTTGGAGTGTATTTATAAATGTGGGCGCTTTGGTCAACTTTCTCATGACACAACGCAGACCTGGAAGCTTAGGAAAGTCTAAATATCATTTATGTCACTGTATAGTCCAACAAGAAACATCAGGTTTAACATTTTTTATTAAAATATGGAGTCATTAAAACAAAAAGTTACTGAAAACTATACATTGGACCCTGCTAAAAAATTGAATGTGTAATGGAAACAACAAGTAATGTTTTATCATACAGTAATAGCATTGTTTTTTTTTATCCAGCAGTCCATTAGGGGCCCAGTCTCAGAAAAAGAATTTGCAGGTGCCTTGAAAAACTAAAGGGCTGATTCAACTAAAGGTATTAGTTTGGAGTCTCTGGTTGAATAGTGGAACCACAGACACACATAAGGATGGATGCTATACTGAAGAACATGGACCATCCCCTGCATTCAGTTTTTGAACAGAGAGCATCCAGTGGACATCTGAGATCAGTGAGCTGCAGGACGGAACACCCAGCTGCTTTGGACTTGAGGCAGGGTAATCACAGGGCTGCACTTGGAGACATACACTGACAAACAAACCACGACAGTCCCTATATCTACAATAATATATAAAAGCAGGTGACTTTGGATCGGGATCCTATATCTCTGCTCTTGTGTTAGAGAGACATTAATGTTGGCTCAGGCTCCAACAGACTTTATGACATCCTCACATCCCCCACAAAATCAAACTGGCACAAGCCTGTCCTGGAACTGTTCCCAATGACATTTACATTTAGTCATTTAGCATCCTTCCATTCAACAGTGTTACATTTACAGTTTACATTTTTGGTTGACGCCTTCATTCAAAGCGACTTACATTAAGGTTCCATTTACCAGTGTTACAGCTGGGACACCTCTGGAGGCAAGGGGGGTTAAGTGTCTTGAACAAGGACACAACAACAGTATGAACAGTGGGGAGAGCGGGAATCAAACTGCCAACCTTCCGGTTGAAGGACGACCGCTCCACCACTGAGCCACTGCGCCCCATAGAATTCATAGGGGCCATGAAATACCGGACTTCCATTTTACACTCCGAAAAGGGACAGTTCATGGAGGTGTGGCTAGGAAGCTCTGTTTTGTTATAATGTCTAACCACCTAAGTGTACTACTAGGTTAACATGTTTGAGTGAATGTCAACTGGGCTAGATCATTGACTCTATAACATGTTGCCAATGCCCCCCATCCAGTTCAATATTCTGATCTTAAGTGAGTGAAGATGACCAGGCTCAGATCATGGTCAATTAGCACTGTGAAATATATTTCTTATAGTACCTGATTTTATTACTCAAAAGGGATGTTATAAGGGATTATAAGGGATGTTAGCATACACATTTTATAGAACAAAACTTTGAGTTTTTTTGCACTTGCAGCTTTTTAAGGACAGTGAATTTTGGTCTCACCAGAACTCCCACCCACCAAACACACTCCCAAATCCAAGCATTGGGTTTGGCGCACCTCCTCAGCCTCCTGTTTTGTTGGTAAGCCACAGTGAGATGTCCAGCGCCAGCAGAGTGTGGCAGAGGGTCACCATTTCCCACAGTCCTGTAGATTCACAGACTTTCTTCTTTACCCCTTCATTCTCTGCTGTTGGTGCCTTCACAATAAAGTCCCTGGTAAAATTTTCCACTCATTCCCCAAAACTGACATCTGACTTACAGTAATACTTCGCCGGTGCCCTCCTGTCGGTCACAGCAGACTGAGTACACACACCAATGACAAGGCTATTCAAATCTTAATATTTATGAAATTCGTTTGTTTTTGTTTTGCACTATGATGAAAGACCATACAATTTCTGTGTGGTGTATGTGTGTAAGAGAGAGAAATAAAAATAAGAGATTGGGGGACTGTGGACAAAGTAAGTCTTGTACATGGTACTCAAGCATGTTGACCAAGAATCCAGATTTATTATTTAATGAAAAGCTAAAATTATTTGTGGCCACACTCGTATTACTTATATAACATGTTCAACTGCAAAAAGAAAAGCTATGAAAATTGCATTCATGAATACAGAAAATAGAAGTTATGAGATTTTGTTGCCAATCTCACTATTTGATTTTATTCAAAGTACCTCCTTTGCCCTCATATTACACTTTGTGGTCTGACAGTTCAGGGCAGGCAGTTAAAATTTATCTACCATGTGATGACACAAGAGGTTGTCCAAACCCACCAGTTTGTTTGCACGACTATACCTGGTTTTGGATTTGGGGAATTGGTAAACAGGTTGAAATGCTACAAATAGAAGCTCGCCACTTAAGAGTATAGTCTTGAGGGAGGTCTGCCTGCTCCCTGGTCTGCGTCAGCACTGAACTTTTTGCTGTTTGCTAAAGGGATTTGATTTCACCTTCTACCGCTCTCGCTCTCACTTTTTTTCAACATTTACACTTAAGCCATGTGAGGGATATAAAATAGCCGTTTTGTCTCAGAAGAAGAAGCAGTGCTGGTTCAGTCACGGGCCAAGTGATATCACACCAACGATAAGCTGAGTCCAGCAAAGGAATGTTTTGACTTCCTGTCAAAGAGCTATATAAGCAAGTATGTATGCCTGTAAACACACATGATTCATACATACAGTATGTGCACACACACATGAACGTTTGGGGCTGGAGCTGAAGGTGCTAAAGAGCCACAGCTCGCTCTCAGAGCATTATTGGAGTGTAACATGTCAAATAAAAGTAGTCAGTAATGATGGAAAAGGACATAGTGAAGATATTTTAAGGAAACAAAAACTTCAGTTGTTAATTGCCCCAGCTAAAAAGACAATTACTTGCTTTTATAATTTGCTGAATCAGATTGAGGCAATGGTATTAGATGTGATACAAACATGGCAAACTGAATTAGGCTATTGATGAGGGTAAATGGGAGAATATTTGGAATCAATCAAAAAGAATATCTGTATGTAACCGGGCCAGGCACCTACAGTTTAAAATAATTTACCATGTAAATATCTCCAAATGTCATCTCAGGGTGGGGGGCACTCCTCACTCAGATGGTAGAGCACTCGCAAATACACACATATACAAGAGCACAGGAGACCAGGTTTGAATCCTGCACTGGTCATTTGCCCAATGTCATCCCCATTTCTCTCGCTTTGTTTTCTGTCTACATATACTGTCAATCTATCAATAAAGGCAAAAGCCCCAAAAATAATACATCTTTAAATATCATCTATGTGTAAAGTGGCAGAGTCCTTCAACCGGAAGGTAGGCGGTTCGATTCCCACTCACCTCACAGTTCATACTGTCGTTGTGTCCTTGGGCAAGACACTTAACCCACCTTGCCTCCAGTGGTGTCTCTGTTTTGGACTGAGTTTTGTTTATGTGTGTGTTTTTATATTGTTATTTGTCAAAATAAATTTAAATATACTGGGGGAAAAAAGAATGTGAAAATAATGTGAAACAAGTAATTAGGCTTAATTTTTGGCTATTTAAATGAGACTTGAGGTGTTCTTCATTCATTCTTGCAGGTGTATAGCGCCAAACCAGTCATGAGGTCAGAGGTCAGGGTCAGCCTCCAAATATTGTTTTGGCTCGTAGATCAACAGCACCCTCTGCTGGTAACACTACAGTAAAACATAAGTCCTTTTACACATGTGTTAATAACCTTTTTCAGTGAAAAGGAACAACTATGCACCACTACTATAACAAAGCTGAACAAATAGCTGTTTTCTTTTTTGTTTTATGTGTGTTTTTTTATATTGTTATTTGTAAAAAAAGATCAGCATTTTGAAATTTACTGGGTTGAAAAAAGAATCTGCAGCAAATGGATGCAGCCTCCAAATATTCTTTGGCTTGTAGATGGTAAACTTGTAGGTAACAAAGCTGAACAAATAGCTGTTTTCTTTTGTGGTATTGGGCGTAGCTTTAGCTGGAGAGTGACTGATTAGAAAAATGTAGACCATAGGCTACATTTTCTTCCCTTATAAAATTAATACACAGATCAGCATTTTGAAATTACCATATGCCTATAGGCCTGTGGTTGAAGTCAAACATCTGGACAATCTGCAGCAAATGGATGCAGCAACAAATTCTCCTTTTAGTTTAGTCTGGAAGCAGTAAAGTCCTGATTTGAAATTTAATGTCCTGCTGTATGTATAGTTCTACACACAAAATGAAAACACTGAAGGCTGTGCTCTAAATCCAACATTTTTATACTCTGATTTGAAAATCTCCAAAACAACGCTAAATAACAGAGACTTCCAATGGCAAGAATGTGACAAGAAGGAACTATAGAAACTGCTGAACAGCTCGACTACACTGTTTCGACGGGCACTATTTTAGTGACTTTTTTTTGACAAGCTGATGACAACCCAGCATGTTGACGTGGGGTATTAGTGGTTAATACACCTTTAAAATAAACAGCGAATACAGGGAAGCTAGTATTTTATCTACAGAAAAAGAAATACCTTGAGCTTATTGACACTGTACTGTCCTAAATAATTCTGGTCCACATTCATCTAAGTATAAGTACATTTATTTCCTGTGCTCTCACTATGCACAAGAAGCACTTTTATTTTATATGGAAAATGACTTACGGTCGAAAATATTGTGAGTTTCTTTCAGCATTTAAAATTATCTTAAACTGTGCTATGAAATTACCACATGCTTAACACACAACTTAGGATAGCTATTATACCAATATTTAACAAATAATGCTAATCAATGTACAAATTACCAGTCAGTTACCTTTATTTGGGCTTGTTACTATAGAGTAGACTAAAAGTGTACATGGCTACAGTAAGTGCCAATGAAAAATGAATGCTCATTCCCACACACAACAGAGTCTTAGGGTTATTTCCTTTTAACAATATTGTACTAAATGCTAGAAGCCTCGTATCCTAAGTATCTAATCATTTCAAGGTGTTTCTTTTTTTTGCTGGCACAATGTGAGAGTGTTCTGTACTTCTGTAGACTGTACACAGTATTCAGTTTTAAACTACCCACAATGCACTGTGGAAGAGGTGTGGTAACACCTACTTTGTTTACATGGAGAAAGCCAAGGGTGAAATCAATGACTGAAGAAAATGTAGCTCACCAGCCTAAAAGACAGGAAATATAACAGACAGGAACAGGAGAGAACCAGCGCTCAGACACTAAATGAGAACCACATGTTTGATCTTTCCATCGGTCAGGAATTGACATCGTTTTCAAGGTACTTTAAAGTTGTTTTTGCTACTTTTTTGCTTAAGGTATGATGACTGTGAAAAGTGGGAAGGTCAGAGCAATGGGAGGAGCTGCTCTCCTTAAAAGGGCTCCTGCTTTGTTCATACGTTAAAGACATTGTCACATGGCGTAGTAATCGGCAAGCTGTGGGGAAAAAGGGAGGGAAAGGAACTAGGAAAAAAGTGAAGACGCGCAGGAAGACTTTGGCCTGCCTCATGTGCTGGAGGCGGTACTTCTCTCTGCCTTTAGAAGACACTGGATTACTACACAAACAAAACAAGAAAATACAATGGTGGCACCTCTGAAGTGAAAAGTTATGTGGATGTTCAGCTTTCAGTGCCTTTACAGAGCCCGGATTTGACTTCCATTGGATACTTGTTGCTATTGGGGGGGAAGGTTCATCTTTTGTGTGGTTTTGAGACTCACTGCCTTTCTTTTCTGGGAAAGCCAAGATGCCAACCAGCTTCACTGTTGTTCCTGTGGAAGATGCAGAAGGCGCCTGCAGTAGCACTGGCGCTTCTGAGAGCAAACCTGTCAGTCTGGGACAAATATTTGAGAGAAGTGGAAAGAAAGTGGAAGAAGACGATCAAGAAACTAATAAAGGTAGGAATGCTGACACTAAATGAAAATCATGGTGGCGTGCCGGTGTATAATAAGGGTTCAAGTTGTGTAAATACAACAGGATATGCGTCATTGGATAATTCGTGATGTGCAAAGGGAAGAATACTTGCGTGAATACTGAGACATGTTGTGGCAGGTGCTCGTGCACTCAAACTGCGTGTCATGCTGCTTGCTAGAACCTGCAGAGCAGCTTGTTCAAAGACTAGAAATATTGGCTCTACTACAACTTTAACACATAGCTCGAGGCTAGCCCTGTATGGTTTATATGGCTATATGCTAATCTATGCAGCACAGTAGCTCATTTACTGGCATTACTAAAGCAGAGAAGAAAACTTAATGTCTTCATGAACCAAACAAAATGCTGAAATAGCCAGAAAAGCATGCTAAGAAAGCAGGAGAAAATAATAATACACATGGACGACCAGCTGTAACTCCTTTTTGAACAACACACATAACCAATATTTTTCCGTTTGTCTCATTGAAAATATTTATATTTATATTTAATAATATTTATATAATTTAGTGGTAAACAGATATACTCTCTGGCCCGCTCACAAAGGTCACACAACTGTGCATTTTTGTTTAGTTTATACTATTTTGTCATATAGTAAAGAAGAGGAACTGTAAGTTAAGCATTAACAAGGAATAATGGAGCCTGCTCTACAGGTTTATTGCTCATAAGAATGTTCTGGCCCAGACCTTTGATTATATAATTTTCAACTGTCGGTATACTTTACAGAATATCTACTACCTTTGTCATAATCTAAACAAAGGTGATGTTCTTGAAAGAAAATAATAACCAAGTAACTTTGGACTCAAATGCCTTCAGAAATCCTGTGTGTTTTCTGTCTGTGTTCAGTCTTGCATGAGGTTGGCATAAATAAAGTGTTTCCTGTTAACTCTCTAATTACAGCCACAGAATTAAGTCTACGTTTGGAAGCTGTTGCAGCTCTTTATTCAGATTTTCTAAACAAAATGTGCTGTTGCTTGTTACTTTAAATGTCACTGTACAAATTTATTTTAAAGAAAAAAGTAAGATTGCACTAAAACGTATAGATTCTATCAATCTAAAACATGTGCAAAGAGAAGATTATATATGTTTTTTGCGAACAAAGTTTTTTGGGGCCTCTGGCATCTCCATTCACCAGACGGCACAAAAAAAGAAAGCAGATTCAAGAACTCTGCTGCGCCTCTTTTATCATGGCCTGCAGCAGACGCATGAACTGTTGGGTCATTGGCCTGAAGCCAAACTATTTCTTCAATGAAGACTGAAACTTAAATAAAACAAACGCATTTAGTGGCAGGACAGTGGTTAGAAAGCACTTTCTGTCAAATACAGTAGTCACATTAAATGCACACGATAATACATTCATGTGCAGAGCTGATTAGACAAGATTTTATCTGTATTTTATCTGATATCTCTGTGCTGTCATTTTCCAAAGACCAGCACTATTTTTACTTATTCTTTAAATGTTTTAATCTCTGGTTTAAAGCTTCTACATATTTAAAAAGTCAGGTTTTCAAAGTAAAAGCAAACAATGCATTACATTTTTTAATTGTTAAAGTTGTCAGAGGTGAAAAAAACATCACTAAGCGTAGACTTTACAGTAATTATTTTTTCTAGTGACTTTTCCTGGTGTTATTGCAGATTTAGGATCGGGTTGCAATGGCCCTATCCCCTGTTCCAAAGCACTCACAGACGCCCAATCAGCACGTAGCAGTCCCTCCCAGCTTATGTGGATTGACATAAGCTAAACATCAAGCTGGCTAGAGCTCATCATGTCTCAGTCTAACGTGTTCTATCCATAGATTGTAGTTAGACTTATGAATTAGATAGAATTATGAATGTAATCCTATTCACCAATATGGTCATCATGACAGGGCAAGAAAATGGCAGTTACATCCGGGCTTTTCGGCCTTTACTCCATAGTAAAACAATAGTTTTTAGAGTTTTATACTTGTAAAGTCGCTATTGGGTTTCTCCTTATATTTCCGCTTTTGGAGCCTGCCCTCTGGTGGACGGGGGTATATCGCTGTATTTCGCTGTAAAATCACCGTATGGCGGCGCCCTTACACAAGGACCGTTTTAGAGGTTCCATGGGAGAGGCTTGGTTCACTCAAACATAGGAGAAGGAATCTAACCCTGAATCGGCTGGTTTATTGGAGATGATACACAGGCACACTGCCTATAATTGTAAGGCTGATTTCTATGCCAAACTTAGTGATGTAAAAAAACACATAGCAACTCAAAATCATACTCAAAAGGCAAAGCCTTATAACGGTTCTAAACAAGCTGCCATTATGGTTCATTTATGGTCTCCTAATGCACCAGTTACAATTACATGCACATAGCAAATTAGGCAATGATGTAATTTAGCTACTTCTTGCAACCTTTAGGACAGCCAATAGCTACTTTACTTACTGAGAAGTTGGCAACACTGACTGGTCATGCACGCTCTATTGCCAGCTGAAACTGCTATCCAACAGAACAAACCCTCTCTTGTTTAAGTTTAGTCACTGGTCCTTGTGTATTCTATTGTACAGTGTAGCATGGTAATGGATGTCTCTGATTTTTCATTTACTGTCTTTACCTTTTTAATTAATTAGGCTTCTTAATTGGGCTACTTGAATGTAATGCATCGGTAATCTGAATGACTAAGCTTTCTGTGGATGGAAAAGAAGGTGCATTATTTCTTAGACCTGTCCACATTTAAAAAGAAGTGTTCTTGCTTTCACTTTTGCTCTTTTCCAAAGAGAGCCGCTTCTCACAAACTGTTGTTGTTCATAAATAGAAGAGCTGTCTGGGGGAAAAGTTGTTTTGTTGGTTGATTGTTTCTGAACTACTGTAGTATGGCTTACAAAAATTATTAACAATGTAACATGTAAGAATTAATTAAATATACAAATAATGAAATAATATCTTAAGCGAGCTAGCTATCCCTTCTGCTAAGCGTTGAGTTTGGAGAGCCTCAGTGTCTCCATTGATGTTGTGTACTAACTGCCACATCAATAAAGCCACATTACAGAAGCTGGAAGGAGGCGGCATAGATCAATAACTTTTTTTTCCCTCCCATTATCTCCTTATAACGAGTTAATTGTGTCGTTTTCCCGAGATAAAAACTTAATTTTCGTTATCTTGTTATAACAAGATAATGGGAGGGAAACAAAAGTTATTGATCTTGTTTTTATTTATGTTGTGTACTAAATGTTGTTTTGTCTCTTGCTGGCATTTTACACCTTTTCCAGTTGAAAACTAGGTTCATAGCTAACATTGGCACATTTACAGAAATGTTTAATAAAGTGTACTGTCCCTGTTCAAATAAATCAATAAATAAAAATAAATAAATAGAAACACATTATTGATAGCTTTATAAAGCTATAGCTAGATGTTAAATATTCCACTAGCCTAAAATACTTGATTTGCATTAACGTAAAATTGCTTAAAAAAACAGCAGTTGTGAAAAGTTAACAATGTTTTATTTTTATTTCTACAGATGATGAGAGTCCGAAAGAATCAACTCCTTTCTTCAGCTCAAATTATAGCAGTGAACATGACTGCACAAATGACGGCACAAACATGGCCCTGTATGAGGTAAGAGAAAATTTTCTTCAGATATAAAATGATAATCTTAGTTCATTTAAAGGTTTTTGATTTTCCAATTGGCAGACATTGTGGTGTGTGATATACAGTATTTTGAAAAAAATGCAATGTATTATGCAGAAACTATTGTACTTGTTTCATATAAAGTTCTGTATTTGTTTACCATTTAACATCTTTACTAATCTTGATGTGTTTTGTGTCTTGTTGCAGGAGGAAATGGACAGTACTCCAATGGTTGCGTCTCTTCTTAGTAAGCTGGCTAATTACACCAACCTGACACAGGGCGTTCGAGAGCATGAAGCGGCAGAGTTCGAGGATGCCGTCAGAAAAGTCACTGTCACGGTAACCAGTCTAAATTAGATACAATTTTAACTCTGCATTGTCTAAACCTTATACAGAGGGTTTACTTTTGGCCCTAGGGGTTACAGGGTGGATGATGCCTTCCTCTAATGCTCGCTGGTGCTGCTACTTTGCTTAAATTAGTGAATATTGATGACAGTCACTTGAATAATCACATCCTGTTCTTTAAATACTGACTGTGTTTAATGTAGACTTTGATCTTTAAGATGATCACGAGGAGATTATCTAAAGAATGGAGAGCTTTGTGAGTGAAAGATGTGGTTTTTGCATCATGTCTCTTTCATGAATTTATTCTGAATCATTTCTGCAATCATTTTATTTGGCATAAATTTCTGGACTGTCAAAGAAGACTTCATCAGGGAACACTTCATTTATAGAGCATCGTGTCATACAGTTTATACTCAGCTATGTATAAAGATGATATACCAAAAACAGCTAAAATGGAATGAAACCTCTGGGTCAGATTTGAGGAATAAATGAGTCACTTGCGACCTTTAAAATCCGTTGATATTAAATCAGTTGAGCTTCATGTGACAACTCAAACTGAAGAGAAAAAAAAACAAAAAACATACACGCTCATGTCATAAATTGACAGCCCTCAACTGCACTGTTGCTGACACACCAATTTTCAAACTACTTAATTTTATCTTTTTGATAACCGCAGTTGTCACAATTTTAATTTGTGTCTAGTTTGATTTACATACCCAAGACATCTGAGCTTGTGGACAATGTTTTTATTTTTTTGTGTGTGTGTTTTAGATGGAAATTATGTGTAAGTGGTATCCTAAAACGTATTTAAAAAAATGTATGTATGCCATTTTAATATACCCTTTTAAAATGTGTATTATGCACAAGATTTTTTTTTAGCTCTATAATGTTTAAAAAAGGATATATACTTGAATTTATTATCAGTGTCAGTCTGATAATCTCTACTAAAGCTCAAAACATGCAGCTGTAATATTCAGCATGCATTATTTATTTATGCACCATATTATTGAGAGCAACAAAAATCATATTGCGGGTTTAAATGGTTATGTCCCTGCTATGTTACAAACAGATCAAAACTAGCAGTGTAAAAGACTAATACTTCCCTCAAAGCACTGCGTTGATACCACAGACAGTGGTGTTCAGCATTTTTTTCATATCTTAGCTTCAGGCTCTAATAGTGACCTCCGTAAACAACACAATCACATATAAATTCAGACAATTTAAACTGGCCAGTCATTTTTGAATTTTTTATAGTTTCATCTACAAATGACCCAAATTTGTCATGAATGAGAAAGAAATTCCATGGGGATTTGTTATTGAATATAATCAGGTCCCAGTCACATGGGAGTAAAAAAAGAAAACACAACAGATTTTTGTCTTTTTTTTTTTTTAAGAACTTCATGCTACTTCTTTAAATTAATATGACTAGACGGTTTAATGTGTCTCCATTTGAGAATGATGGCCTAACTAAAAACAAGGTCATTTATACAAGTAACAGTTTAATAAAAAATGAAAAGTGCTCACACAACAAGTCATCATGACAAATAAAGTACTGGACTTGACTTGCTTTGACCTCTAAATTATCCTTAGCACTAACTTGATCTAACAACAACAACAAAATTGTATAAATAGAGAAAGGAAATAATAGACTCTTATGCCCACTAGACTGCGCTGAATCAAATGCAGTGAACATTTATTAAAGCGAACTGAAAAATAATCTATTTGTTTAAGTTAAAAACTTTCTCCAAATGTTAGCCTCTATTCATCAGTAAAAATGAATACTTTAATCATACACATGAAAAACAATGAGAACAAAAAACACTCCACTTACACCAACACCTTCCTGCTGTGTGCAGCTAAACGTCCAGTCAATGAAAGTCAGAGAGGAGCGCTTCTATGTGGTTTTACTTAATCCCACCCCGTCAGTGATGGCTGTGCGTTTTCTTAAAGAGATCTAATGCGTGACACTATAAAGACAGACAGAGAATGCAGTTAGGGAAAAAGTGGTAGGACGGACACAGAGAGAGGAGCACAGACAAGATACAAGATGTGGGACATTTGGAAATCTAAATCTGGGACATCTTAACACGTAGACACACAGCTGAGTGTAATGGGGAAAGCACAGGACAAAGTGTTTATGACTCGTAAAAAGGTAGGTACACTAAACGTTTGTGCAGTATCATGCAAAGAATTTAAATAAAAGGGTGAGTATGTTCTGAGCTGATAACTGATTTGGTCCCTGAATATCCTACACTGTGAAACGCGCTGATTCGCTGCACTTGGATTATAAAGCTCTTTTATACATTTTTCATGATAAACTGACAATATAATTTCTTAAATTTTTTTGTTCCTTTTTTTGTTTAATTTAAACATCCTTTTTGCTGTTCAGACCTGCAAGAAGAAACGTAACACTTTGAATGACATTTGTGCTCTGCTTGAGTCCATATATATAGCAGTTTGTCTTGAACCGCACAATCGAACTCTTCTTCTTGAAGCTGAGTTAGCTGCAGCCCTAAATTGATGAATACAGTTTACTTTTTAAACCTTTCACTGACTGTAATAACATGCAATAAGCAATTGTTTCACATTTTGTTGTATGAAATTGATGAGCTCCAGCTGAAGATTGGATAAAAAATTAAAGGTAGCACTTAACTTCAAATTAATTGCTTCTCAAATTGTCTCTTATTCTTTACAATTATTGTTTGCAATAAATGACGAATGCTCGAGAATTTCTATCCTCATTTGTTGGTGCTGGAAAAGTCATTGATTTAATATTTGTTTTTAGTTTTTGGAAAAGTTAATGAAAAAAAATTGTATCAAACATTGCATTTATTTAACCCACACATACAAAATTAGAAAATAAACACAACTGTCTATCATTTAATATTTATCCGCAACTGGTACAGATGAAAGTTTAATTAAGTTAAAAGTAAAATCAAATAAGTTAATTAAGTTAACAACTGGTGGCACGGTGGGAGAGTGGTAAGCACTGCCTGTTTGATCAAGGCCCTTGCCATGATCAAACGGCAAACTGCCTGTTTGATCTCCGGCCAGGGCAGGGCCTTTCTGTGTGGAGTTTGCATGTCCTCCCCATGTTTGCTCCGGGTTTCCTCTACCCCTAAAGACATGTACATTAGCCTCCACCGAATGGGACCAGGACTCCCCGGCAAAAGAAATTTGTGTCTCAGTGGGACTTTCCTGGATAAATAAAGGTTTAAAATAAAATAAAAACTAACTTGTTCTTTGCTTATGAATGCTTGAGGCACATTTGGGTCACTGAAATTTATTGCTGAACTTTATTTTTTTTTGTATTTTTTTATTTATTTTTTTTAGGTTCCGCAGATGGGCACGTTTATCGGCGTGTACCTGCCATGCATGCAAAACATCCTGGGTGTCATCCTCTTCTTACGTCTTACCTGGATTGTTGGTACAGCGGGAATTCTGGAATCCTTTGCCATTGTCTGTATGTGCTGCATCTGTGTGAGTAAAATGAGTTTTCCAAAATACAGCATAGCATCAGTAGACATATGCCAAAATGTTAATACAAAATTTGGGACACCAGTTGCACCTATCAGAAAACCAATAATGAAAAAACAACCCCAAAGTCCGAGATGTTGCGTGTCAAATTGACTGCATGCGCCAATCAAAGTACACCCATTAAAATTTATGGTGTTGTTTAATGACACTTGTAATAAATGGCAGTATAACTTTGAGCATGAGCTGAGAGGAGGATTTTTAATAAGCATAAAATTAGTATCTTATTTACAGCCGCATTTAATACGTCACTGGCTGCAGATGGTTGAACAGAGAGCTGACTGTTCAAAAGGCTTGAACTTAAATGCTCAGCGCTCATGTGATGTGATGTGGACAATCAGCACAATAAGCCCCACAGAATACAGTAGACACCCATCCTGCCAGAGACAGGAAAAAGATTTTGCACGTGCCAATTCATTGCCTTTATGTTTGGATTGTGAAATTCCTGCTAAAAGTAATAGTAAGGTATTACATTTCAGACCAATGCGTTTAATATCAGTGGTATTATGTCTATTCTAAAAGGTATTTCAGTGTATAATAGTTTTGAATTATATTTTATTTTTTCTATAAGACACAATGAGTTTCTTTATTTTAATTAAATATTTGTACTGCTAATTTTAGTAGTGTTCATTCACAACTCAATTTTTTCTTGCAGACTTTGCTGACAGCCATCTCAATGAGTGCCATTGCAACCAATGGAGTTGTACCAGGTGTGCATTGTTTTATCAAGTATGTTGTGTGTATGTGTTATTGTGTTTTGTCCCTTAATTTTTCCCAATTATGTAAACTAAATATCAAAATATTCTCAAATCTTCTATTGCTCTTTGACTTAACAAAAAAGAACCTCAGAAATTATTTGTAGGCTCTGATAAAGCCTTTAGAAAATGTTACAGCTTATCTTGATTTTCTGCATTAGTTGATAGCATACCTTTCATTCTTTTAAATATAATACTCCTTCTTACCTTTTGCTACCAGAATGTGTAAAATGGTAAGCATGTTTATGAAGTTGTATATATTACAGTATGATTGTTATTGCTAATATAATTTAAATATCTCACTCTTTATGTGTCTTGTTCAAAAGCTGGGGGTTCCTACTACATGATTTCCAGATCTCTTGGTCCAGAGTTTGGGGGAGCAGTTGGTCTGTGTTTCTACCTTGGGACCACCTTTGCTGGGTCCATGTATATTTTGGGCACCATAGAGATCCTGCTGGTACGGTAACAATGATGAAGAGGACTTTAAATGCTCTGCTCCACAGGATTTCCACTCTGCTGTGCTCTCATTTCAGACATACATTGTTTCGACCACATCAGAGTCCGAACAAGTTGTTACATTGCCCAATAAAATGCGGATGTATGGTACAGGGTGCCTGATTATTATGGCACTGGTTGTGTTTGTCGGGGTGAAGTAAGTACTGCATCTGTACACTGTAAATTAATCTTAAAATAAAAAAACTCATGTTTTCTGCTGTCTGTAGGTATGTAAACAAACTATCCCTAGTGTTTCTGTCCTGTGTGATTCTCTCCATTTTGGCAACTTATGCTGGAGTCATTAGAACGCTCATCAAACCACCAGAGGACAAGTATGTATCTTTTTCGATTGTAAAGCTCTTGCTGTTCAAATACAGTGCTGCTTGTTATCCTTGTATACAAAGAGTTTTTGATGTTATGCCTCAGTTCTTACAGTTATGTACTGTATACTGTATATTCTCTGCGTTGATAGTCACTAGCCATTTGTTGTTTTTGTTCTGATTTCTGGTCCAATAATCAAAGTGCCATTAGTGCTCTGTATGACATGGAATTGAAATGGATCATTTATTCATTTCTATTGGTTATCCTTTAATGGTTAGCTGCGGAACGGTTGTTATCTGTGCTTTTTATTTTTTGGCTGTGAACCATGGTACAGACAAGACAATCCCCTGTTTATTGCAATTTTATTCTGAAATAAATAAGACAGTTTATTAAATGCTATATTCCAGAAGAGCTTCATGTGTTAAGGGGAACATTTTTAGCATCCCTGTATTTCCCAGATAAAGTAAGTTTTTCATTACATTTTTCCCTCTCTTCTACAGTGTATGTCTTTTGGGAAACCGTACTCTAAAAAAACAAATGTTTGGAGAGTGCGCCAAGACGATGATTGTGGAAAATATGACCGTAATGACATCTCTATGGTCACTCTTCTGTAACCATACTTGTGATGAGTACTTTGAGTCTAACAACTTGACGGAGATACAGGCCATACCAGGACTCCTCAGTGGAGTTATTAAAGGTGAGAAAAACCAAAGAGAGAGACCTTACTGACATTTCCTGTCTACACATACAACAGGTATTTATTTAGCCAGTCGATGCTTTGCTTTTCTGTTTTTGTGTTAGATAACCTGTGGAGCAATTATGGACCAGTTGATATGTTACTAGAAAATCAAAACCTGCCTTCGGTCCCAGTAATGTCCCAAGTTAAAAATAAGCCATATGTTGTCAATGATATCGCCACTTGCTTCACACTGCTGGTGGGAATATACTTCCCTTCAGTCACAGGTAAACACAGGCAAATATTTTAAAAAGGTACTTTAGATATTAATAATGATACTTTTGATATGTAACTGGTCTATTTTAATTCCAGGTATAATGGCTGGATCAAATAGGTCGGGTGATCTGAGAGATGCCCAGAGGTCGATACCTGTAGGAACTATAATGGCCATCTTAACTACCTCTTTCATCTGTATCCTCTTTATGAATCTATGGTTAAGTGTAATTTACACCACACACTAACAAGAAAATGGCAAAGTACAATTTTTGGTCTTAACCTCCTTATCAGACATTTCCTGTGTGGTCTTGTTTGGAGCCTGTATTGAAGGAGTTGTGCTAAGAGACAAGTAAGTAACCAAGAGATACACTTGATTCTATATCATCAAAGCAGTCTTGGTTTAATTGATTGTCTACATGGCTGTGTGGTTTTAAGGTTTGGAGAGTCTATCGGAAACGATCAGTCAGTTCCAGTTATTGGTATTTTGGCCTGGCCCTCGCCATGGGTCATTGTGATTGGCTCATTTTTCTCCTGTTGTGGGGCAGGGCTCCAGAGCCTCACAGGGGCCCCTCGACTGCTGCAGGCCATTGCTCGAGATGGAATCATTCCTTTTTTACAGGTACGTTCTTTTAAATCCTTCTCAACCAATTTTGCGATTCTATAATCATGCATTTCACTGTTTCATTTTAAGTGAAGCCATCCTGAGGCAGTTTACTAAGCAATATCAGAACATGTTTATTATATATGACATTTTAATGCACAAAACCAGAATGTAAAGCCCCCCAGTCATAAAGCAGCAAATGTAGTTCTGTGTTGAGTGTGTATCTCTGTGCCTGCTCAGGTGTTTGGTCATGGGAAAACTAATGGTGAACCGACCTGGGCTCTGCTGCTGACTGTGGGGATCTGTGAAATAGGAATCCTCATTGCTTCTCTTGACGCTGTGGCCCCCATCCTCTCCATGTATGTGACTCACCCATCCTCATCACAGGCGACATTTTATTTAGCTCAAAATGATACACATTTTACTTGTTTTGTTCTTAGGTTCTTTCTCATGTGTTATCTGTTTGTGAACCTTGCCTGTGCTGTTCAGACTTTGTTACGGACTCCAAATTTTAGGCCACGATTCAAGTTCTATCACTGGTGAGCATAGTGTGCTAAAATGTGTTTTTATGTCTTTAAAACATTCTCAGACACATTGTTTATATCACTATTTTGTGAATAATATATTAATGTGTGTTTTATAGGACCTTATCTTTCTTGGGAATGAGCCTCTGTGTCTCGCTCATGTTTGTTTCGTCCTGGTACTACGCTCTGGTTGCAATGGTTATTGCAGGCTGTATCTACAAGTACATAGAGTACAGAGGGTATGTTTTTGCATTGTTTTTATTCATTTATACAGTAATTTTGTTTTTAAAAATCCATATATTGTGTGGACAGCATTTACGTAACAGCAAACATATTAATATCAAATACACATTTACTTTAACAATTTCTGTCCAAATTATTTTAGCCTGAATTGTTGTCTTGAATTATTTTTTTTTTTTTTTATGTGATGATTTAATTAATCTGGACAAAATATCTTGTGACCAGGGCAGAGAAGGAGTGGGGAGACGGCATAAGAGGTCTGTCCCTGAATGCAGCACGCTATGCTCTGATTCGCCTGGAGGAGTCGCCACTACACACCAAAAACTGGAGGTGAAAGTTGTTATTGAGCAGTTCACGCTGGTCTAATTTTAATATAATGTCTATTAACTTGTTTTGTTTTTTGTCTACAATCTTTGTCTTTAATCTATCTCAAGGACTTATGTTTGTTCCTGTACTACAGAACTAACAGTTTATTTCTGTTTGTCAGGCCGCAGCTGTTGGTGTTATGTAAGCTGGACTCGGATTTGGCAGTAAAACATCCGCGTCTCCTGTCTTTCACTACACAGCTCAAAGCGGGAAAGGGGCTGACCATCGTCTGCTCAGTGCTACAGGGAACCTATATGAACAGAGGCCAAGACGTCAAAACAGGAGAGACAGTCAGTCATGGTTTACTAGCAATCAGTGCTATTCCTTCCACAAAATTACAAGTCAAAACCTTATAAAAAATGTGCTCTCTCCAGAATCTGAAAGCTGCCATGGCTGCTGAGAAGACTAAGGCCTTTCATCACGTGGTTGTGTCGTCCAACCTGAGGGATGGTTTTTCACTGCTCATTCAGTCTGCTGGACTAGGAGGAATGAAACATAACGCTGTCTTGTTGGCTTGGCCGGCAGCTTGGAAACAGGCCCAAGAAGACGACTCTAGAAAAAACTTCATAGGTAAGGAAATTTGTTTGTATGGATCCTGTTTTACTGTGTCTGTTTCATGGTGTGTGATTAACTTAAGACCTTACCTTTCATACCGAGCGAGCGACAGAAACAACATACGGGACAGAGATACAACAGGTTAAACATATATTGTGTTTTCTTTTTCTGCATTTCTTTAGAGACAGTGCGGGAGACAACATCCGCTCATCAAGCTCTGCTGGTTGCTAAGAACATTGATAATTTCCCTGACAATCAGCAGCGTCTGAAGGAGGGCACAATAGATGTGTGGTGGATCGTACACGACGGGGGACTACTCATGCTGCTGCCATTTTTACTTCGTCAACACAAGGTACAACTCTTAATGTAGAATCTCTATATATTTATTTATACCATAAGAGTGAAATACTGGTCTTGGCAGTTCAACATTTTTTTGTATTTGTTGGATTGTTTAGGTGTGGAGGAAGTGCAGAATGAGGATATTCACTGTAGCCCAAATGAACGATAACTCTATTCAGATGAAGAAAGATCTCCAGATGTTTGTGTATCATCTTCGTTTAGATGCAGTGGTAGAGGTGGTGGAAATGGTACGAAAATTCAGCATTTCTCTTGTTTTAGACACTTGACAATATTAATCAGTCTCTCTGTCCGTCTGCAGCACGACAGTGATATATCAGCCTTTACCTATGAGAAGACACTGGTGATGGAGCAGAGGTCCCAAATGTTAAAACAGATGCAGCTATCCCGAACTGAGAGGGAGAGAGAGGTACAGTAACTCAGTGACTTTTTTCAAATTATTTTGCCGTTTATGTTTTACGGGGCCTATAGAATTATACACCAACTCTGGCAAAGCTTATTAGCTTTTCCCTTACTTATTCCTCTCCTTAATTTGTACTCGTTTATCTGTGCTCTAATCTGATAAGTTTAGATTCAGAGCATCACAGATGTGTCACGTGGCTCCATAAAGAGGAAGAAGTCTTCAAACACTGAGGCCAGTTATGAAACTCGGTCAATTACCCCCTTGTGTATACCAGAGGATAAGGTAGTCAAGACAAACCATAGTCATTCATCTAATCCATGAGCCATTCACATCGTCATGCTCATTATAACTTCTACTGTAAATAGTGCTGTAGATTGTGTGTAATAGGGACCACCTCCCAATGAATGTGCTTATCAGAGTGTTATCAGGATACTGTCTTAATTTGTCACAAATATGTACTTTAACAAGCCTTCATGTCCAACCTGCATGGTTACGTACATAATCCACTTCACATCCCAACAGCGCTCACCAAGAGAAAACTAATATGTCTGAAAATGAGAACAAATTATAAACCTGTCCTGATTTTCCTTTTCCTTTAGCCCCAATTAATCCATGACCGTAACACTGCGTCTCATTCAACCATAAAAGATACAAACTCGCCACCGCCAGAGAGCGTCCACATGACCTGGACTAAAGACAAACTGGTCACTGAAAAAGCCAAGCAAAGAGAGGGCATGGCCGTGAAAGACATTTTTAACATGAAACCGTAAGTGTTACTAAAAAGTAACAGATCAGCCATAACCTTATGACTATGGGCAGACAAAATGAATCACATTGATTATTTGTTTCCATTAAAAACTCAAATATAGCCATTATATCAGTAGAAAATGTAAGGGCAGGCATCCAGGATATTTTGGATTAAAGGGGAGCCTATTGAAAAAGCTGGTCATGATGTTTTGACTGATTTGTGTATTTAACAATTAACTAGAGCTTAATTCATAAATGTGTTGTGATAAATACTACATATTGTCAAAATAGCAGTTTTAAGGCTATAATTAAAATTTCAACTACCATCTCTTTTTGTGTAATAATTGTTATAATCAGAAAGCTACTATATCTTTCCATAATATAATTTTTGTTGCAATTTTAATTAGTGAAATGTTATTGATATGTTTTTCTTTGTCCATGTTTCCAGGGAGTGGGAGAATTTGTAAGTAACCTCTGTGTCACTTCTTTATGTGCATGTGTTTACCACCTGTGAATTTGCATGAGCTTGAATAAGTTCTCGAGATTGTTACTTTAGTTATTATGCCGCATGCTGCATTTCCAGATATTTTAAAAGCTAAAATCTCATAAGATTTGTATTGAGTTGTGTTGATGCCTGTACTTAAACGCAGAAATCAGTCAAACGTACGGAGGATGCACACAGCGGTAAAACTTAATAATGTAGTTATTAAGAAATCCAAGGACTCACAGCTGGTACTGCTCAACATGCCTGGCCCACCAAGGAACAAGAAAGGAGATGCAAATTGTATCCTTTATAAACCGGTTGACTTTTTAAAAAATCTAAAATGCCCTCTAAATCTTAAAAAAAAAGTGTTGCTTTGATGCACTGTTTTACTTAACAAGTCTCTCAGATATGGAGTTTCTAGAGGTTCTGACTGAAGGCTTAGAGCGTGTCTTGTTGGTGCGCGGAGGAGGTCGAGAAGTCATCACAATCTACTCCTAGTGCCAGAACGCCATCATGTGGACAGAAGCCTGTACATGCACAACAATTATTGTAAAAGAGATCTAAGTGTTGGGTTGGAAGAAATGTAGCACAGTCTGTAAGTGCCATAAGGACTAGAGATTAAAGAGTCTTCCATCCAGCTACATATGTACTGAGGGATGCCATTTGAATATTGGTTTCCCTATACTAGGATTTGTATGAGGAAGAGTGTTGGTACTTTTTCAATAAGGAAAGCAGTTATAGATGACACTGTATTTATTATAGTTCTACTGGCTAAAATCAGTTTTAGTTAATTGTTTTAGTCTGTTAGCATTTTTTATAGTATTTTTGTGATTTTACATATTCATATTTTGGGCATTTTACTGCCCCATTTTTTTAATTCAGCCATTATATTCCAGTAGATACATATCATTTCATTTTGTGTTAATATGAAATAGTGCTGGTAACTGTTTTTAGGCGGTACAAAGAGTCAAATGAGTATCTAAAGCAGATTGCTGTCTGTGTTTTTGTCTTGTATGATAATAATGAACACCACTAAATCAAATATTGTCTCTTTTACAATACATGTAAAAATCTTAAAGAGTTTCCTGATGTGTGAATACCTGCAAATGGAGCAACAGATCACCTCAAAGGTCTTTAAGTAATGTTGAGACCACCGTAATCAAGGCAGATACCAGAGTATCCAGACAAAGACAAAACTGACTTTATCGGGATCAAGGCCAAGTAAAGAAAAATATCCTGGCAGAGCAAAACCAAACCAAAGCCTTTGCAATAAAATATTCCAAAAAACAGGTATAGACAGTCCAATCAGCCTATGTTCAGTCTTTAGTGTTTGGTGAACAAGGCTGAGTTAGAGCGGTATTGTTAAATTACAGAAGCAGTAATTGAGTCGCAAGAATGACTTAGACAAATAACATGTGGTCTGGTACGGGTCCATTAAAATGACAAGATCAAAACCTTTTAAAAAGTGGACATACAAGTCTTGTCACGGGCTTACTTAATGTCTTACAATTGTCTCTAAACCAGTGCGCTGTTGTGTTCTGTCACCACTAACCTTAAATTCCTACAGATGGCATCTCATCTTGTCTTTTAAATAAATAAATAAAGACATGGCAGATTACAGAAAGGAAATAACATGACGCAGAACTCTTCAAGACAAAACTTTCAATTTTCTTTTCACAAGCAAAAAAGACACTAATGGTAATAAAGCTGAATTACTGCGAGTTTTGTTTGATTCTAATTTCTTTGATTACTGTCGGATCATTTCAATGTTATTTTCCTTCCTGTTCCTCTGACCTACTTTGTAATTAGAGCTGAGTATTTTGTCATAGTTGTCATTATTATCTCTTATGTAATTGTCCAACTCACAAATCAAAAATCTAATTACTCCTAAAATCAGCATTGTCTGTTGGCTCACAAAAGAACAAAGACAATCTTGGAAATACAATAAGATGTTTTGGAGAAAATGCCTTCCTGTCTCTCCCACAGAGCAGTTTAGCGGGGTCAGCACACACAACCGTCCCAATCTGAAGATCCAATCACTGCCCAAGTTACATTCTCCTGTCTGTAATTCTCTATCTCTGCCCAGTTACCAGCAAACATACTTAATGTACTGACACCATTGTTTCAATGATTTAAAACTGGTCTTGCTGCCAAAACCAATGAAAAGACAATGCCCGCATGACTGGACAGAAGGTTTACAGTATGGTGGACTAGACACTGGTTTATCATAAAAGGTTGTACCCACATGTCTTGTTTTTTGTGCATTAGTATAACACACACAAAAAAGTATATTATGAACCTCCTTGAGGATCCTAACTCAATACCTTCAATTTCCTTTTCAGATAGAGCTCTAGTACACAGGTATTACATTCCACATTTGTTTGTTTCTGCCATAGCTGTAGTCACTTGTGCACAATAATTTGGCATAAAATCTTTGTTTTTGCTATTACTCAGATATGAACATGTGTCATGTTTCTTGCGTATTTTACTTGGGTCCGGAATTGATTTAAATATAGGTTCAATATCACAGGTTAATTCTTTATATGCATATATAGGTACCTCAACAAGTCAAATTCTTAAATTCCACAATATATGCAAGAAATGAAATCGAACACTAACAAAGCAGCCCTTAAAACCCTTCATTTTATTACATTTTACATTTATTCATTTAGCTGACGCTTTTATCCAAAGCGACTTACATTTAGCCTTTAATTACCAGTGTTACAGCTGGAACTCCACTGGCAAGGAGGGTTATTTACATTTACATTTAGTCATTTAGCAGACGCTTTTATCCAAAGCGACTTACAAGTGAGGATAACAATGGAAGCAATTTTAACAACACAAGGTACAAAAAGCATAAGTGCACAAAAAACTAGTCAGTTTAAACCCAGCGCAGTATACAATGCTAAGGATAAGAGATTTTTTTTTTTTTTTTTTTTTATAGAAAGGAATCGATAGAAAGGAAGTAGAACTCAGTGTTTGTCAGTCAGGTGTTGACGGAAGAGATGTGTTTTCAGGTGTTTTTTAAAGATGGCTACAGAATCTGCTAATCTTGTAGCAGCAGGTAGATCATTCCACCAATGTGGAACAGATCCAGAGAAGGTACGTGTCTTGCCCAAGGACACAACGACAGTATGAACTGTGGGGAGAGCGGGAATCGAACCGCCTACTTTCCGGTTAAGGGACAACCACTCTGTTCAGCTGACTCAATATTTTTTGTTTTTACAGCTGAGTTTGTTTAGATAGAAACCAGAGCTTAATGATGAGAACAAACTGTGTTTAGATTTACCAGATTTACTGGATCATGACTCAAAATAAATTTATTTAAACTTCAAAGGAACATTGTTTACTCAGTTTTGCTGTCCGCTAGAGATCAAAATCCACATCTTTTTTAATGTTTTCTCTGGTTCTGATATGCTTTTTGTGCTGTTTTCAACCTTTGAGTTAGTTCTTTGACATTAACTGCATTATTCAGCCGTCACTTTCATCTGCACACAAAATCTGGGAGAAGATCTGGAGGGAAACTCAAGTGGCTCAAAGAGAGGATGTAGCCTGAGAAGAGGAAGAGGGCGAGGAAAAGGGTGGGCACCTTTCTTTTACTTAGAGCCATTATCATTTCAGCATTTGCTAATAGCCGGATGTTAACCGCACTACATGGAGAATTTTACTCTTTTTCTCTGACCTTATTGACCCATGGATGTTTGTTTCTCTTGGATTAGTAAGGCCTGTTTATCTCCGGGGGGGTTAGGACAAACTGGGAGTTTGCTCTAAATGCACTGCTCTAAATGTGCTCTGAAGTTGACTACACTCTTTCACTCCAGTCCAAGCCATGGGGAGAGGTGCTTTGGATGAACCTTACTGTTGGTGGGCTCCTTCCTGTCTGTAGGTGTATGATCAGAGTGGACGTGGGTCAAGATTAACTGTCCTGTCAAAATAATTAAAGAACCAAAACCACAAAACCAGTTAAGAATTGATGGACAAATGGCATGCTTCAGACATAAAAGACCTCTCTGAAGCTTATTGCCTTTGTGACACAAAATATGTTATTGTAAGACTACAAGTTTTCCTAGCTTATTTTGTGCAAAATATATATTTTTAAATCTTTTATTGCTTTTCAGAATTTCAACATAATAAATTTCACCAGTGCAAAGTTATCATATGAGACAAACTTAAACCTTAAGCTCACTTTTCTATGACCTTACATCTACAATCATTAGTATACATACATTTAAATTAACTGGAGGCAGCAGCAAATTGGGAGAGAGGGTCTACGTTGAGTAAGGAGGGGTTTTTTTTTTTTCTTCTAGAGTCAAATTTCCTAACTCTGTATGCCTGAGAGTCATCGTGCTCCGAACTGAGAGAGCCTTTGTGCTGCGACAGAGAGACACATCCACAGAGTGAGTGAGAGAAGGAGTTCAGACTGACTTCAGATCTGCACCGTGAGGCAGTGAGGGTCCACCGTCTGTTTGGATCTCATCATAGACTTGTGCATTTGGAGTTAACTTACAAATAAGGATTATTGCTTATTTCACTCAAAAAATGAAGCATCAAGGGTAAGCTTATTTACATATTCCTTAATATTAAAACATTACATGCAAAGAAAAAAATATATACCACTTCTTAAAGTGAGCCAATACAGCGCCCTCTTAGACAGTATTTTTAATAAATGGTAACAAATATTGTGTTGTATTGTTTTTTCAAGATGTGTGCTTTCTCCCTCAGGTGGTCTCACACCCTTCACCTCGTCCTGCTGTGCTCACTGGGGGCTGCCTGGCAGATCATTGAAGGTAAGACTCATGCTATTACTGCTTTTTAGTGGCTCTTTATTCTCAAAACTAAGTGTCTGAAATGGATGAGGAATCAGACAGGTGGCACACATCAAGCAAAATGAATGAATGAATCTGACTTTTTCTTAAATGTGGATGCAGATGTATCATCACTTAAAGGGTTTGGTAATCATTTACAGGACAAGCCCTAAAAGATGCTCCTATTGTGTTGCACACAGCATCACCCAGGCAGCTGTGATTAGATTTGAACTCCGGAAACAGGTTGTCCTTAGATAACAAATAAAAGTAATGTTTCAGTGTGATAGATTTCATGTTCTAACATAAATGCAGTTTGCATAGGGGTATCACATAAAGAAATTATGCATAACAAGTGCCACTTTGACTTACCATAAAGGCGCCCAATAGTTTCTAACACCAACAATACCACACAATGCATTTTAATAATTTCTCTAACCCTAACTTGTTAAAATGAAAAGTTACCAGTGTTAAAGTCTAACTTAGCATTACCATTAGCCATAGCACAAAGAACTGTGTTAGAGAAATACCATAATGTTTTTTTTGCCACTTAAGCTTCTTTTGTAATACTACCAAACTAACTTGCTATGGCTATGCTACTACGTATTTGTTTTTAAGACAAAGTAGTACTAAATCTAACACTGAACATTTGGTAAAAATGTTGTCAGAGTGGCAAAAATGGATAATTTTAATCCAACATGTCCCAGGACAGCTTCAGGCAAAAGACTTGGCTACTCCTTCCCATATATTATCCATTTTGAATGACAATATGACCCTGAATTACATTTGTTATGGTCTTCAATTAACATCCATAGTGTGTAACCCTTTGCATTTCCATTTTCACACCTTTTGCTGTAGTCACCCTCCCTCTGGTCTCTTCCTGCTGTGCTGCTTTTCTTATACAGCCCTAGGGGAGGACTTATAAGACAGTGGTGGAGTTTGTTTATTTAGTAACGTGTCCTCCTTGTGTTTTTTTATGATGTGTGGGCTTGTGTTTAGAATGACGATGGTGGCGGCAGACAAGTCAAATGCTGCACCAGAGTGAGAACTGGGGTGTTTAGTTTATATGCTAATGCCTAAACAAATTTCCTCTGGAGTGCACTTGTTATTTGGGTGATGGTCAGTGGGGGCAGTCGCAGTAGGCTTTGAAGCAGAAGTGTACACATGCTTGTTCTCGCAGCAGTTTTTTTGTGTTGAGAAGCATCTGCAGAGGTCTGAAAGCTGTATTGTTGTAAGATGATGGCAATAAAAGCCTATTTGATTACATATGAACCCAGGTGGAAGTATTCATGAGTAAAACTATTGTAGCTGTTCATTTGTAAAGCAGAGAACAAATAGATTTTTGATGAAAAGACTACAAGGATATAGATCTGGACCATTTGTCAGATTTTGAACATTTTTCAACTTGAGCACTGCCTACCTTAAACCACAAACCCCTTTTACATTTGACCCTGTTGTGATTATATTTGACACCATTGTACAAGCCAGAATTACATCACTAAACAAAGTGGGCTACATTAATCAAAAAACACTAGACTAACCTCTTTCCTGTTGAGACTTTTATAACAATGAAAAACAAACCCTCTATCTTAAAATTATCCGCGCTCCAAACTTCGCCCTGTCCTAAAAACATACTTACAATATTTCTGTCCCCAGGAACCTTCACTTTCTATTTGTGGTTGCATGAGTAGCTCTGAAAAGACTCCATGTTTAGCCAATATAAATGATTGTGATGTGAGCCCAGTGGGAGCCTGGGCCAAAGGAACTGTCCTCTGTACTGTAAAATACTGACAGTCTGGTAGACATTGTATGAGCAATAAATACTATTGTTTATAAAACTGTATAAAAGCACTAAATGGATCTAAAGGTCCATTCAAAAAGGTTCCCTCATGACCTTATTCAGTTTCATGTCTCAAGAATAAAACTCCCACCAAGCTCCATTTTGGTGTTTTATGAGTCCTGGCAGCTAAGAGGCAGAGGTGTATGAAAGAGTCCCTACCTAAATGTCATGAGTATATTAGAGGTCTGAACGCCCTCGCTGCAGCGGCGTCCTGTCTGGAATGCGCTCATTGAGCTACACTCACTTTGATTTGAACACAGTTGGGCACAATGGGCCAACTGTAAAAAGGTGTCATTGAGTTGTGCTGTAAGCGCGTAACGGTCAGCCCTACAGGACTGTGTAATGGGAAAAATATCAGTCAGCGGAAACATAAAAATAAAAATGGGTTTCTTTTGGGGTCTTTTGAATTTTGTCATTTTTTCCATAATGTGATGTCACCGAGATCAGGTTCTTCTCACAACTGTTTGGAGGAAAAGTAGTGCGTTTATAACATGTAAAGAAAAGGCTAGTGTTTTGGAGCCATAAGAAATGCAACCAATATCCCAAAAACTTGACCCGGTTTAACAAGAAAAGCTTCTCTGAAAAGTATCTTGTGTTCTTGCTGACTGTAAGTGTTTGGGTGCATCATTTCCATGGTTACTGTTTAAAACAATGTTCATGAATCATAACCATTGTGTTGCTCATCTGCGATATCAGTGCTTTTCGGCAATAACCAAACAAAGGCGGTCTTTAAAACCCAAAAGACGACTGAAAACCTCATTTTATGCAGGACAATGTTATCATTTATTTAATGTGTTAACTTTATGACTGTTATTTGAAAGTCGGATATATCTTTTAGAAAGCTAAAATCATCCTCTAAGATTGTGATTGAACTCTTTTATTTGCGGTGCAGCAGCTAAAAGCCAGACCTGTGTGGACATACTATACTTTATATTATATATATATATTTATGTCCTAACAGATGACAAAAAGACATTTAAAATGATGACATGGGCATTTGCTACTGCAGCTTTGAACAATGATGATGTTTGTAGAGGCACTTCAGTGGGAAGATGGGGAAGATGGTCCTTTGCCAAAATCACTGTAAACATGAGGTTACATTTTCCTGTCCCATTTCACATCAAATGTCAAACACAATGCAGCCCACTCGCTCAAGACAAACCAGAGTAACATCATACATCAGCAGGACATCCCAGAGCCTCTATTCATAATCCCAAATGACAACGGATGCATTCAGAGGTCATATACAGTATATAAAGGGTACTGCTCATGCCCTGACGGTTTTGCAGGATCACATGAGGAAATGAATTCCCCTTTTACTGTGCCGTCCTTCTTTTTCATTAGTATTCATATTAGAGGAGGAGATGAGTTCATGTGTGAAGCTTTCAGGGTTTGTTTGCTCTGGGAACCACACTTGCAGCTGGGCAAACATCCCCAGCACGCCCATACACACAGACTGGACTGACAAAGGAGTTAACAGCTTGTCAATCATACATATGTATAATAATGGGGGTATAAAGGAAACGGATCAATAATAAATTATAAAATTGTTATAAAATTACTTTAAAATACTTTTAAAAATGCATGAAGAATTGAGGTACATTAGACAAGACTCATTGGTAACCTAATGTATTGTGGCATCTAATTCTCAATATATAGGAGTTTATTAGAAATGCAGGAGTGTATTCCTAAAATATAACAGATTACAAATAGCATGAGGGAAGAAAATCATTTTGTGTCTCTGGTTCACTTGTCTCCACACCACATGACCTTGTTCATTCTGCTGTGTCGACCCCTCACTGTGAATTCCAAGGGGGGTGTGGAGAGTTAGGTACGGGGCTAGTTCTGAGATGGGATGACGGCCAGGGACACTTGATGTAATGGAAACTGTCCCGCTGCAGATGTCCACCCCTGACCTCCCTTCAACTCCAGACAATATCTTCTTTTATCTGAAGTATGCGACAGTTTGCCACTGAGCAGAAATGTATGTGCAGATCTATGTGTGTGCTCCAGAGTCAGGAGTTCATCTGGAATATTATCTACTCAAATGGTTATTGTCTTACTCACCTGTAATAACTATTGAGTTAACTACATACTTAAGTTTGTTATAAGCTCTGAAAGAATGCTTAATCTTACTTAAAGTATGAAATTGCATGGGATCATTACAGTTTGTGGCATAGTTAAGTAATTCTGCATAATTTCTTTGTATTGGATCATTATGTGGTAATTACAGAATTTTACAAATTTAGCCAAGTTTAATGCATATAGCAAATGTTCGTTTTACGGTCACTTTGAGTTAAGGACATTAGGCCTTTTAACCTTTAGGTTTTGAAGTGGACAGGGGATCTTTAGATGGAGAAAATGTTTTAGGTGAAGGAAGGTTGGACAAAAACTGAATTTCACCCTGATCACGTTCCTGATTATGGCCAGTCAGCTGTGTTTCTTTCTGAAGCTGTGTAAATATTGGCCCCATGACTGCTCTAATGCAATTGGCTGGAAGCCAATCCGTCATTATCCAAAACCACCTTAATATGAGTGATAATGTATAAAGGTTAAGTCAGAGTCTTGCAAACAGTGCAAGTGCAGTATTACAGGAATGGGAATGTGCTGCAGTTTGAATACGTTTTTTAGACAACTACAGACTACAAACTACATGGTATTAATGTCAACAGCATCCAAGTCTTATTTTGTTTCTGGTTTTACTTTAGTACCTGCTGCGGTGTCAGCTCTTTTGGTTAATCCTTGCCTTAAGGTAACCCCTTCTTCTGATAACCCCTCTGACCACCAACAGTCCTGTTTTCTTTCCTTATATGTTGTTTTAACTGTTTCAAGAGGTAGTATGCTTTAGAGTGCTTGCTGGAATGCCTTGACTGATGCACCATATTTAAAAACTGATGTATGCAGTGTACATTGATCCCTTTGTCTATCTAACATCATCTTTGGGATTCCTAGCATTCTTTATTTCTTCTGCCCCTTAAAGGTGGAGGAATAAAAGCTAAATATCACTAAAAAAGATGAACAGGTGAACAATAGATGAACATGTGAATGTATGAATGTTTATCTATTGGGGCCTAATGAAAATTTATTTGATGCAAGTGAGGTCTAAGGGTAAATTAAAGTAGCTTATGTCACATGCTCTCTGGCAGCTAAAGCTTTTAAATTATTCTAAAGGTCAGCAATTTAACATGGAATTAAGCTCAAGATCATATTGACTTCAAATCTACCTATAGATAAACTTAGCATATTGTTAACTGGATAACTGAGCGCCTTCACAAACCTTTATATGTAGCTCAGCATTTCCTGACTGAACATGGCCTAAAAAGAAAACACATCTCTAGAGGAAGACGAGTAGGTGGGGGGATGCCAGAGCATGAGAAACACAACTCAGCAACACAGCCTTCATTGATGCCTTGAGGCTTTTGGTTCTGCTTGGGCTTTACCTGAGAACAGGTCTGCTCTGTTGACCTTTGAAGCCCGCCCAGCACGTTTCTCCTTTGGGGTTGGATAAGAGGATGGGCCAGTCAAAACCACTGTGGAAAAGTAATAGACAGAATACACTTAGTCACAAGCCACTTTATTTCATTTTTCTAGAGAAGATGAAAAATATTATTATCCAGACTGGACCAGTGTGTACATTATGACAACACTGGCTAAGAAACTTTTTCGGCAAATTGAAATATATGGAAAATCCTGTAATGTCATCCATATTATAGTGAACAAGAAGTTATAGAGAGAGAAAGTTTTAGATTCTGTTAAATAAACATTTTTTCATGTATTTTATTAATAAAACAAAAAGCATGTTGTATTTAAAATACAGCATATTTTTCCAAACTAATTTTCCAAACTAATTTAATTTAATTTTAGTAAATTAATTTGGAGCCTCTAAATAGCGCTTTCAATGTAGTGCATCATACTCTTTCACCACTAGGTAGAGCCAGAGGAGCAATGTTTTCTGCTCCAAGAACTACAGGTCCAATTATTGAGGTCTTCCTGTTCAAACTGCGTGATTGAACATATGTAATATAATTTATAGTTTAAGAGTTATAAAATTATTATATTATTTCACATAGATAATATGTTGCATCTATTTTACTTTTATTATTTTATTTTATTTAGATTCTTGTTGATTGTAAATATACAAATCTTGTTTATTCTATATTTAGCGATTCTATTTTATTTAGTCATTGTATTGCTTTAAAAAAGTTTTTTTATACCTATTTTATGTTTTTAAGAGTGCTTTTAAGTGCAATTGAGCTACTGGACCAAGTAATTTCCCTTGTGGATTAATAAAGTCTGTCTAAGTCTATTTCAATAAACACAACTGAACATTTTGGAAACCTCAGTAGATTATTATTAATAGGCCTGTTCCTATTTTCTATTTGATAATCTCAGAATAATTGTGAATAGAAAAAGTAGTAAACCAAGTAAAGTTCTGCGTTGCATTCCACATGCGCTTAAAGCGTTATCTCGGTGAATAAATTCATAGTATCTTAAATGGTAATGGCAGTGACAGTAAACCAATTAGAGTATATTGTCAGGACGGTTTCTAGATAGGGCGGGAAGTGAGAGAGGGGTGAAGGGTGAGGGGGTAACTCTTCTTGGAATCCAGAGGCCGTAATTGGGGTCACCCAATGTACAAGGAAGAGTTTACTCATAAGAAAGTGTTTTGTTGTCTGATAACAACGCAAGGGTCCATGTTAACAATCCTTAAACACCATTAGAGCTGCATGATATTAGGGACACATACAAAATGCAATGTTACTGATTACTGTATTGCTTTGGGTTTGCTTCGTTTTATTTGCAGAATTTTATTTATTTAGACAAGCTAAATACCTGCTGCAAGAAACAGTAAGAAGTATGCTTTTTCAATGTTCAAATGATAAAGTGACCATATATTGTGTGTCACTATTCAGGATCATTAGTTTTTGTCTTGGAGCAGTTAGTTATCTTATTGACATGTTGTAGGCCTATTTTATGGAAATAGATGAATTGTAAAGTTTTGGTTATTTGTAAAATTTCAGTCTTTAAATTCTGTAAAATAGGATTTAAACTGGCTGACCTGACTAGCCCACACAGTCGGCAGAAAGGGTTAACCATAGAACATCTGTGTATAAGATTTCTTTAATGTCTAATGACTATTGACAGAAGGGACCCCAGCACCTCCGGGTTAATAAGGCCAAGATCAGTGATTTGACGAAGGATAAGAGCTACAGTAGGCCACAAAGCATACATACTTGTGATAATGTTGCGTGTGTATGTCATGTAAGATCTCACGGGGGTGTTGCATTAAAGCTGCCCCTCATGCATCTCTCCTTGAACCCCTCGAACTCTTCATCACCCATGCATGTCCCACAATCCCTGGTTAATCCATGACTAATCATGCCTAAAACCCTCAGGGTAGTTTCCTTAAACCCATCATTTGCTCCATTAGTTTACTTTCTCCTCTTCTCTGTGTAATGGGCTTGGACTATCCAAATGAAGCAGTAGCTACTTATCTTGCTGATGGAACAAGTCATACATCATAAATATAAAACATTAAAATGTATTTACCAAGAGTGAATTATTATATATTACACTTTCTACACTTTTCCTAGGTTTTTTCCATACAGGCCCACCTGTGATTGTTTGATGCTAATTGTTATGGCTAACATTTTAGCATCAAATTATTACGCATCAGGAATCATGTGCAACCACGGAAGCGTAGTACTGTCAATGTTGTTTTTCTGACCTTTTTTTTTTTTGGACAGTTTTTCTGACTTTTTTTTTTTTTTTGGGAGTTGTTTTTCTGACTTATTTTTTTTGCCAGTATCATGTAATAACCATAGATTGTATAAATATGGATGATATCCACCCATTGGTCCCCTATTCACCAATATTGTCATTACGAATGGGCAATAAAATGGCCGTTACATCCGGGCTTTTTCCATAGTAAAATAATAAGCGTAATAAGTACTACGTAGGTTCTTGAGTCTTTACTCTTGAGAGAAAAATAATAGGTTAGTAATTAATTGTTAAAACCAAAACGCTTTTTTCAAATGACTAGTGAGCAGGTGCTAACGTGAGCTAGTTCAAGTTAGAAACCGGGACATTGACTATACGCACTAGATTTTTCAGCCAATATTACATCAATTATTATTATTCTTACTCTTATTTTGAATAACTTAAATGAACAAAAATAGAATGTATTAGAAATTAGTTATAATGAGCTACTTAAAAAGTCTTAATGTTAAATGAGTACCCTACTATAATTAGTAGTTAGGCCTATGTCATGAAAAGATTAGATGTCTGTCACATGTAATTGAATAGTATAATTGCAATTCAGCCATTTTTCTTTCTACATTTATTACATTTGTTGATTTTGCCATAACAAGCACCAATACTTCCCACCCAGAGACTCATCTTTAGCAGCACTCCAGCTCTTCCCTTGGACCTCACCAAATATTTAAACAGGCACAAAACAACAGAACAGGCTTCCCTTTGTCATCAATTATGGGGCCTCTTTCTCTTAGTCTCTCAATGTACTGTCAGCTGCAGAAAGAATAGTCAAGGTTTATAAATCACTTTATAAATAGTTCATCTTTGTGGGGTGTTAGCTTTCCACACTGTAGACAATTTAAAAATACATGTAGTATTTAGTAATAATGTAGTAATCTTAATGTAAACTAAATATAATTATTGTAGATATTGAGATGCAAAATGTTAGTATGTAATGACATGCAATATATGTCAATAAAGACATAGAAGGGCTGGACTTGTGGTAGATGGTAGGAGGTGTGATAAAAGGAAGACAAGGGAGTAGTGGTGAATGAACTCTCTAATCTGCCATCTGAGAAAAAAAGGGAGAGAAAATCAAGTGTGCTGTGGCAGGAGGGGGAGTCAGTAATTATACATGGTCAGGGGAGGGAATGAGATGCCAGGCAGCTACAAACACCAAATGGGAAAAGGGACAATAATGCTGTAGGGAGAGACTGAGAATTGAAGACTTTAGACTTGACTGCAACTGATCTCTGGATTTCACTTTAACTTTTGGAAACTTTGTTGGACTCACCAGGAGCTAACTCTTTGAACTGCAGCATTTGGACATTTGCTACAAGAGTTTAGCGTTAGTGTTAGCATATTTATAAAATACATACAAGAAGATGGAATCCCTTTGCTTCTTTTTTGCTGTGCTCTTCATCCTCTGTTCTCCTGTGCAAACCCAGTGGTGGAGTTTCATCTGGGCCACCCCTAAAGCCAGGTCAACTACATCTCCTCCTTCTATTACCCCCTCTACCATCTCTTCATCCAACACCTCCTTCCCAGAAGAAACAACCAGGAGGGAGGGAAAGGAGCAGGAGAAGGTGACTGCAGGAGCTCTCTGGAGTAGCACTCAAACAGAGACTCCTTCTGTCCTCGTAGAGTCGGTCCCTGACCAGAGTACTACTCAATCTTGGATTTTACCTCCAGAGGGCAATGTAAATGGAAGCAGTAAATCCAAAACCACATACAAACCATTGAAACACTGGAAAAGTGGTGAGTCAAAAAAGGAGAAATATGACAGTAAAAAGAGTGTTTGTTTTTAAGAAGACATCCGAGGTATAACTTAAAGCTGTTTAATCACAATCCATTACTTTGGTTCATTGATAAATATGTCAGAGGTTCCCTTCCATTACCTCCAGCTATTCCATTGTATCTTAAGTGTTAGTCTTTGATGTCCAGGCATATCTCTGGAAAGAAGAGCAGAGGCACTGGTTATTTCTGTACCATACGGTGGTATGTAACACAGATGTCGCCAGATGTCCTTTGCACTAAATCTAGAAAGTGAGTGGGCTGAGAAGTGGGAAGCCTTTGAGCAGCATGGCTGGCTTGCTAATATTGTCTCCACAAACATGAAGCCAACAGGACTTGGATGAAGTTCAGGAGGTAGAGTGGAAAGTGATTAGATGGCAAACTCGTTTACTGAAGAAACAAATCAAACATTCTTCCAGCAATGGCTTATTTTCTGTGTGGTTGACCAACATAAAGCCTGAGTGGCACCTGAGGAACTCACTGCTTTTTGGGATTTTTGCTCATAACACAAAGTTACTTTTCTTTTACACATGAAACACATCTGTCTCTGTTGGTAGAGGTATATGATAGAAGATAGTTTTTGTAGAATACAATTACACACAGCTGCTCGCTTTAGTCCTGATTACAGTTAATTATAGACTTTGGTTGAAAACCAGCAGAACCATTGAGATCATTTGTAGTGTACAAGCTTTTATTACAACATGTTTTGTGTTTTTGGACATATTTCTGTGATCAAAGCAAATGCTTTGTGAATCAAATTCTTGCTGTTTACCTTTATATTACTTTACTTTAATAATTCTTCTAATCCATACCAATCTTGAACTGGCCGCAAGTAACAAATAGTTATAACAACTAATAATAACTGTGGTCTTAAGGTGCAGGGGGTTCATTATAAAATGGAGATTTACACTTGTTTTTGGTACCTCCACTTCCATTAGTTCTGACACTTTGTTTACATGCAGGTAGAGAAAGGCGAATTATTGTTTTAGTCTGATTTTAATCAGAGTTTTAACCTGGAAGTATACACTTTACTTTAATTGAGGGGTAGCAGTCATTTGAATTTCTCAAAAATGGAATAACACACATGGATAATGTGATTCGTTGTCAGATTACTGCTGTATGTATACAGCCTAATACGATTAAGGTCAACACAGCGTGCACTTGAACCGGACAGTAGCACAAAGTGGAGGTGTTAGTGTTTTGTTTATCTTTGATGGCGTTGTTTGTTAGCTTTGCCACATGTTTGTCACAATAATCGTTCAAATTAGTGTTGTCACGATACTGGAATTTCTAACTTCGATTACCTTCAAAAATATTGATATTCGATATCATTTTCGATACGAAGGGAAAACAACTGTCGCAATATTATTATTATTTTTTTTTTTTTTAATTTAAAGATAAATATAACATGTCTAGAACATGACAATGAGGTATATTTTACATTAACAAAAATGTCTTGAGGTTGTGCACTTGTTCAAAGGCCTCTCAGATTGTCATACATTCAGAAAACAATAGTGCAAGTAAAAAAAAACTCTTGTATTTTCAAGTAAAATCCAAAGCTCAGCTGGTATTGATACTTCGGGAAATTATATTTTAGTATCAATATTTATCAAATTATCGATATTTTTGACAACACTAGTTCAAATGTACACTCCTTGTCTTGTAGCAGTTCAATGGACACACACACTTGCTGCAATCTTTAATTAGGTATGTTTTTAATTGTTCAGAGACCCCTCCCAAATGTTGTCTTGTCCAGAGGTTTTCTTTACACATGGGTGATGTGTGTATTTGCAGTAGTTTCTTTGGAAGTGTATTAATACATGATAATCCATCTTTATATGTGTGTGAGTTTAGCTGGAATGTGAAGGTGAGAGTTTGTTACTACGGGAAACAGACACATAGTGCAGAGATTCAGGGGAATGTGAAGTCATCTGTTGACACTTACTAAGTAGTCCCTCTGCCAGGCGTGTCTGTTAGTGAGGTTTATGACTAGTGGGGCAGAGCAGTGAGGTGTGGGCAGTGTCTGCTTCAAATCTGTTCATTTAAAGTCAATGTCAAGATGATTTACAAGTACCTCCCAGTGCTTTAATATCCTGTCTGAGCATTTTCAAAGAAGACTTTTTCAATGGAGTGTCATTTCGGACTGTTTGTATTATTTTTGTCACAATAGTGGTTGTAAAAAAAAAAGGTAGACAATACACATCTGCTTGGTGGCACGGAGTGGTTAGCACTTCTGCCTCACAGCAAAGAAGGTCCTGGGTTTCCTTTCTGTGTGGAGTTTGCATGTTCTCCCTGTGTCTGTGTAGGTGCTCCAGTTAAACCCTACCACCAAAAACATGTACAACAGGACTACAGATTGAAATTAGCTGTTAAGCTATAATCTGGTACAAGCATCTCTGCTTTGGCTTAATGTACTTTGTATGCTGTCCTAGAGAAATACAATAAATAAATCAAAACTAAAATAAATCAAAACAGCAACAAAAATACCTTCTACAACAAACATTTTTGACTGTCACAATGATATTGTCTATACTTTTATGTACATGATAAATAAAACAACAACATTGTAATCATTGTCCCATGATTCTGAATTATTAATTATAACTAATTTTAACAATAAACTTCTGATTAATAATCCATTGTATTTTTAGTTTGATTCACTAATTACATTTTTCTCTGTCCCTGTCAGAACGAGGCTCAGAGAGGCATGTGGACCTTACAGAGTTAATAGGGGTCCCCCTTCCTCCAGCGGTCTCATTCACTCCTGGTTTTGAGGGTTTTCCAGCTTACAACTTTGGGCCCAACGCAAACATCGGCAGACTCACTAAGACCTTTATCCCAGGGTCCTTCTATCGGGACTTTGCCATCATTGTCACGGTAAAAATAAAACATTGCTTGAGACTGAAAACGTAAAAAGCATGTCATTAATGTTATTATTCAGAATAATGTACATGCTGTAGTTCAGTGCAATATGCTGCCACCTTGTGAATACCTGACAACACTACAACATCCAGATGTGTTACTGTTGTCATGTGCTTTTGCTGCAGGTACGTCCTACGTCCCAGAGAGGAGGGATGCTCTTTGCCATCACTGATGCCCATCAGAAGGTGGTGGAGCTGGGTTTGGCTCTCACTCCAGTGCGGGAAGGGCTCCAGCGCATCCTTTTATACTACACTGACAATGAGCATGCCTCTCACAGCCACAAAGCTGCTGCCTTTACTGTGCCAGACATGACCAATCAGTGGACTCGATTCTCGGTGAGTTTCTTCAAACGAGACGAAGACAAATGTTGATGAAATTAAATCAGATAAAACCTTCAAATTATTAAACATATTTGCATGTATGTGGCCTTTAGTTGATTGTGGAGCATGAAGAAATTCGTCTCTACATGGACTGTGGTGAAGCTGAGAAGACAACCTTCCATAGGAGACCTGAGAGACTTACTTTTTCACATAATTCAGGCATTTTTGTTGGAAATGCAGGAAGCACTGGCTTTGACAAGTTTGTGGTAAGTCCATATTTGCAGTATTTAGTGGAGAAAAAAAACTTAATTTAAATAATGTCCTATCTATAGTTAGGTTTATCTACTAGATATTTGGACATGAGTCAGATAGCTCTAATTGGCTGTCAAGGGGCTTTATACTTTAGTCTGGACTACAAAATCATTTTCTGCAGTATTAGTAGTAGTAAAACTGCAGTTTTATTTGTAATTGTTAGTTGTGTATAAAGCCCTAAAATGGTCCTAATTCTAAGTAATTAGATTGGCCTTTGGCTCTATTTCTGTTACTATGGTGATATTCGTTAGAGGACTAAATTACTTAAATATGGTAAACATTTTTATTATTATTACACATTTCATTTCTAAATGAATTTGTCGCTGTCACAGAACAATGGTGCTGAATGGAGTCTTCATGTGCACAATATAATGTTGTATTTAAACCTAAACCTAAACTAAATCAGGACTGACATTGTGATGTATTGTTTTATCAATTATAGTTTGACAGAAAAGTTTGACATTTATCACTGTAATTAAGATTGCACTGTGATAAAACATTTGTGACAGGTTCCTACTGCCATTTGGATTTCCTAGAATATTGATAGTTGTTTTTTTGTTTTTTTTCCAACTGGAATATTCTTTACAAATAAAAAAATATAACTATTTTTTTTTTTTTAAATAATTTACATTGTTTTACTGTGAACAGGTTTTCTGAAGATGACCCAAAAATATGCCCAGCAGGAGAGGGTCATGAACAGTCTAAAATATCTGGGTCACTATCAATGTGTGTGTTGTTTGTTATTTTCATCATTTAATGTTATTGACTGGGCATTAAGCTGTTGTTCTCATATAAACTACCTCATTATGGTAAGTGTTAGTATGATTCAGTATGATTTATTTGGTGTCCATGTCGATACTAATCAAGTCAGAAAAAAAAATGCTTGGATTCAGCTAGTTAATACCATAGATTGTAAAAAAAATGGATGTTATCCGCCCATTGGTTCCCTATTCACCAATATTGTCATTATAAAAGGGCAATAAAATGGCGGTAACAGCCGGGATTTTCGGCTTTTACTCCATAGTAAAACAATAGTTTTTAGATAGCATAAACCCCCCCAATTTGTCACGTAGTAAAAACTTAGCTCTAGAGACCGGATCCATCTTTTGTACCAGGCTGTAAACATGATTTTTACACTTGTAAAGTCGCCATTGAGTTTCTCCTTATTTTTCCGCTTTTGGAGCCTGCCCTCTGGTGGACGGCGGTCGCTGTAAAATCGCCGTATAGCGTCGCCCTTACACAAGGACCATTTAAGAGGTTCCATGAGAGAGGCTTGGTTAATACACAAACTACTACAGATTTAGTGTTTTGCTTACCATCCAACAACAGTAAAACCATCTCAAAGACGTTTCAACATGTTAAGAAATCTCTTTTATGATTTATTTTCTCAGGGATCCATTCAACAGTTGCTGATAAAAGACGACCCCAGAGCAGTTGTGGAGCAGTGTGAAGACGATGATCCTGATGTAAGACAATAACACTTAAACACATAGCTTCTACTCTGCAGTGTATTTCCATCAAAACCCAGTATTATAAACAATTCAGTTTGTCAGCTCCTCTCATTGAAAGGGCAACAGTGCTCCTTGTGGACAAAGCACATCGTTGTGATTTAATAAAGTCAACAATTTAGATTGAATTGGCTTGAACAAGAAAAATAAAACAAGTGTTCCTGTGACATAGTAACACAGTTTAAAAAAAGTAACTCATGCGTACTGTTTAATAAAGGCATCTGGAAACGCCAGTGGAGATGAGGCATTGGACGACAGGGAAACAGAGGAGGAAGTGAAGAAGAACAAAAAAGAAAGAAAACCCAGCCCTGTAAAGGTAGGCTGAATGGTTGAGTGTGCACTTAAGTTGCTGTGGGCTACTATTGTAATTATGGGAATGCAAGACAATTTAATCAACAACAGGAAAAACTACTGACCAGAAATTCTTCCTCCATTTGGTGTGTAGGTTTATACATTTGCTGTTATGTTTGACGCTGTATGATGCACAACCCTCTTTTCAACAGCTAGACCCAAACACACTCACATAGTGTGTCTATGTCTTATCATCCTCCTACAATCAGGAAGTCAGCCTGACCCCAAACATCCCACAATCAACACAAGAAATGTCCTCCACAAGCAAAAGAAATGTTCCCAGATTTTAAGAAGCGGAGGTCACTTTTGTGTCCAGACTTCATTATACATTTTGTACATGTTCATATCTCTAGTTTAATTTCTTAAACCCACACTATAGAATTGAGTACAAATGTGCTCGAGTAATTATGGAAGATTAATGATAAGGCTGTGTAATCCTGACCCTTAGAGTGAAATTACTCAGAGCAAGGATTTCCAAGCTAGAACTGAGTCCACACAACTGGATTTACACCCTCTAAACTCCTCTAAATTGCATAACTCCTGATAACTAGCAAAACTTTTTATTAAATTACTTTTTTAACGCTACAGTCCTGCATGTCTAAGACTGTGACCGTCATCAAAACATATGTATTTATAGGCTCTGTGTCTTTTTACATTTACATTTATTCATTTAGCAGACGCTTTTATCCAAAGCGACTTACATTACATTACATTACCAGTGTTACAGTCACTGGAGGCAAGGTGGGTTAAGTGTCTTGCCCAAGGACACAACGACAGTATGAACTGTGGGGAGAGCGGGAATCGAACCCACTACCTTCCGGATGAAAGACGACCGCTCTACCCACTGAGCTACTGCCGCCCCAGTTTTACTTTTTAAAGTAATACATTCTCTCCTGTGGTTTTATTAAACATTTTAAAATAAAGTATTTTGTGGCATACTTTCCACAACTGTTTGATGTCATTTTCCTTTCCAATTAGGAAGACAGTGTTCCAGTTATTGCCCCACCAACTGATGCTCCGGTGGTAGAGCATGATGAATATTCCGGTCAGCAGTTTCCGACTGAGGCTAACAAAGAACTGGTGACAGGAGGTGAACAAGCTTTTCCATTCTAAAAACATCTAAATATGAATAAACTTTATAACTTCTCAAACCTGTTAATGTTGGGGTTTATTTTTACAGAGCCTCATACGACTGAAGAGCCAGGAGAAGGAGGAGGCAGTGTAAGTTTACTGTAGCAGTTTTCTGTGTGTAGTACTGTATGACTGTAGTTTGAAGAACCAGGAATTGCAACACATTTTAACATTCTTACGTTTAACATCTAGTAGGGTTAGGCTTGAACGAACGATAATCTCTTCAAGCAAATTATTATTATTATATTAGAAAATTATCCCAAATGTACTGTGCACAAGTACTAAGTATGAGGTTTGTTACATATGTGGTCAAAGCCCCTCTCAGTTCAGAGGTAGATAGAACCACTGATAGACAAAAGGAAGAGAGAAAAACTATAGAATGACAGACATCTCTTATTTTAAGTTATTCTCACAACCCTTCTGCTTCTGCGCTGTTGTGTATAGGTTTACATCAATTATACAAAAAAAACCCTAAGACAAACAAAGGTCATACACTTACTTCCCTCAAATCCAAGTCCAATACAAAGCTTATTTCTGTGATATTTTTCTGATAGTGATATTGTCATACTGTATGTATCCAACTGGACTGTTGATTTCCAGAGTAACACAAGGCACAGACTGAAAGGAGAGCGGGGAGATCCAGGACCAAGAGGCCCATCTGGTCCACCTGGTCCCCCCGGCCCCACTCCTGTACCTGGCAAGGGTCATCTTGTACCTCGGGGGCCTCGAGGACCAACGGGGCCTCCGGGATTTCCAGGGAGAGATGGGCAGAAGGTACTGTTCACGGAATAGTGTCCATAAGGCATTGAGTGTTTTGGATGTTTGAAGTTTGTTAAGGGAAAACATATATTAACATTTCTCTGTCCATTTTCAGGGAAGCAAGGGTGAAAAGGGAGCTCAAGTAAGATATCTAAAGCTTTGTTCTTATTTTTCTCTTTTAATGAAATGTTTATATAACTTTGTATTTCTTTCAGGGTCAGAAAGGCTCTCAGGGAACATCAGGTTTTGCCGGAGAAGCTGGAGCTAAAGGAGAGAAGGTTTGGCTTTGTTGCAATAAGTCATTTTATTTTTATTGTCAATCTTTTGTCAATATTGTCAAAGAAATATAACAAATACATGCATTCTTCTGCCCACTATAGGGAGAACCGGGAGTTGGTTTACCAGGCCCCCCTGGCCTTCCTGGACCTCCTGGACCACTCAGATCACGCAGTGTTCCTGTACGTATCATTGTTACTAACCTCAGTCAGTGTTTTTATTGTACTATCTTCTGATATTATTGTAGAGTAAAGTATCTATTATACAATACATTATTCAACTCAGGTTGATTTGAATGTTGGGTGTTGCAGTATGGAAATGATGCTCTGGGTTCTGGGTTTGGAGACATTGACAGCGAAACTGAAGTCATCAAGGTAAGGCCTCAGTTGGATCAGGAAAACTCATATTCTGTAGCTACATGCATAAAAATGTGTATCTCCTCTAGGGACTTCCTGGTCCACCTGGGCCTCCCGGTCCTCCTGGGCCTCCTGGACCTCACATGTCATCATCAAACACAAGCCATGGTGGACGACCTGGTGTCCCTGGCAAAGATGGGCTCCAAGGAAAACCTGGAATACCAGTAAGTTCCCCAAATAAAAAAGACAATGCATTTAAGTACTCACACAAATTTATATTTAAAACATTTTTGTGCCATGATCAGAATTTCATTGGCTAAGGGTTCTCACATTTTAATGACATTAGTTTCCAATTGATATCTGTTTTGATGTAAGTTTGTCTGTATTTCTCAGTATTGTATCTTTGTTTTTTTCCGCTTCTGTTTCCCCCCTCTATTGCAGATTGTTGAGGATTGGTTTAGTGGTTCTGGGTCCGAAGGTTCAGGTTTGAGCTCAGGGTTGACCGCTCACCTGGACTTAGACCTCGGCTCTGGTTTCAGTTCTGGAATCAGTTCTGAATCCAGTTATGGCTTGAGTTCAGAGTTTGACTTCAGGTCCACTTTGGGTTCAGCAGAGGTATATCGTACTGGTTTGCTGTGATTTCAGCAAACAAGAAAAGGCAGATTTACAGTCAGAAGCCTGTACTGGGGCAGTATCATTACATTTTTATGTAATAATATCATTTAACTTACTGCCTTAATGCTCAGGTTAATGACTGTAGTGTCTCCGGCCATGTTGTTTGAATTGCTGCCACCTGCTGCTGCCTTTTCTCTATGAATATATATAATAGATCTCTTTGCATCATTGACTATTACTGCTTTTATTAGACTTTCTTGGATTCAGTTTATGTTTTGTTTCTTTCAGCTGTATTCTTCTATTTTTTTTACTTTCTTGGTAATGAGACTTGACTGAACTGAATAGGACTGGGTTTAAACTTTGTTTATAAACTCAGTTTGAGCTGTCATTAAGCCTAAAACCAACATGGCCAAGGAACATATCTGCCTTTTGAAATAAACAGTTTATTCTTCATTTTACATATTGCTGCTACTCTGCATTTAATGCAAAGTTCCAAAGATCACTGAGCATTGTGTTGTTAAATGATGATTTGACTGAGAATATTCAGTGTGCCTTGGAATTTTGCATTTTGCTAAAAATGATTTGAGGCTTATACTAATGCTACAAAGCAAATGTTTGGTTGTTGTCAGACTATACCAATTTTAACACCAAAGACTTGTCAGTACAACTCTTTGGTGTTACAGTTGCCCATTCATTGGATCAGTATTTTGTGTGTATATTCTTCTTGTATTGTCACTTATTGGATTTTTTTTGTTACTGCAGGGTGCAGCAGGAAAAGATGGAGCTCTAGGTATGCCAGGACAAAAGGGACAAAAGGTATAATCACATCAATAGATTGGCTTCTGGTAGCACATTAGACATTGTATTGATACAGCTACACAAGGAGAAAATCTTGAATGACACGTGTGTACTGCATGTTACAGGGCTATGAGTTTTGTAATTGGAAATGATTTCTAAATGCACCAAGCAGACTGTATTTGATATATGGCAGTATGAAAACGATTGCGAGAGAATTTCACTTTTAAAATATTTCTTAATTACGTTCATAGGGTGACCAAGGGTTTCCTGGCACACCTGGACCAAAGGTAATGTACTCTGCGTGTTTTATTTTTTTTTAGCATAGATAACTGTATTATTATGTTTCCCTTGTTTTTGTCTTTGTAGGGCGAATGTGGGTCTGTGGGCACAACCGGGACTCATGGGCCTGAAGGTCCAAGAGGTCCACCAGGGCAGAGAGGCCCAGCTGGTCCACCAGGACCACCTGGCCCCCCTGGACCTGGATCCAAGGTCTTTGTAGAGGTAGTTCAAAGCCCAATCAAACACTTGTATATAAGTGACATTCAGTATATCTGTGTTTGGTTGATAATTAGAAAGCAACAGAGCAGCAAACAAAATGTAGTGAGAGTGGATTCTTTTGCAGGATATGGAGGGATCTGGGAAGAGTGACATGTTCCTTGGACTTAGAGGCCCTCCAGTAAGTCCGAATTTATGTAGTTGCGCTTGGTGCTTTTTTATGCCTCTTTTACATTTTTTCTTTCAAATTAGTTTAGTCCTTGACACTTCCTTTCACTTGTCTCACCTACATTCATTATTCCAAATGTCTTATTCTTATCTCTAGGGGTCTCCTGGTCTACCTGGCCCCAGAGGACCTAAGGTATATTGTATTCACAGGACTTTTTCCATTCTTTTTCTGTGAGTACAATGTCTTTTTTACTGGTTAAAGATGATTTGTCTTGCCAACAGGGTGAGGATGGAGTCCCGGGTGCCCCAGGACCCTCTGTTAAGGTCTGATCATATTTATCTAAAAACTAAGTGAATAATGTGGCATTATCATTCTATTATTTTCTCGTTAAACTAGGGGGAGGCAGGAGATCCAGGCCCACCAGGTGTTGAGGGTCCTGCAGGACTGCCAGGAGCAAGGGTAAGTAGTGGGGAAGTTAGCCCAAATAATGAGGATGTAGCATATTATTATGTGATTTTGGTTATTGCTTTTATCTATAACTGCTAACAACTTGGATATGTTGTTTTATGTAACACAAACAGGGAGCCAAAGGAGAAATGGGCAGTCCTGGACCAAAGGTATACTTTCAAAATTGTGTATTTCTCCTATCCTTAGCTTTGTACACTGTGCTGGGTTTAAACTGACTAGTTTTTGGTGAACTTATGCTTTTTGTACCTTGTGTTGTTAAAATTGCTTCCATTGTTTTCCTCACTTGTAAGTCGCTTTGGATAAAAGCATCTGCTAAATGTAAATGTAATGTATATGTGCATTTACTTATTTATTTATATCACGGTAATAAAATGACAATACAACTGTATTAATTTGTTGTTACACATTAATGTTTAATAAAACAGCTTCCAGTAAATTATTTCCGTATATCTCAGCGTTTAAGGCTTTTTGTGTTCCTCACAGGGAGAGTGTGGTAATAATGGACTCAGTATCCCGGGACCACCTGGGCTTCCTGGACCTCCTGGACCAGTTATTAATCTGGAGTCTGTAAGGCCATTACACTACTTTCTCCAAGGCCATTTGGCCACCTAAAATAATATTTAAAAAAAATGAAAAGCATATTAAAAAAGCGTATATTTCTTTTTTTCTTTTGAGAAAGTAACAAATGTAAAATGTTATTGCATAGTTCATTTGTGAGTCGTTTAAATTCACAATTTTGATTCTACGTCCACTTTTATCCCCCATTAAATTTAGTAAAATGACTCTATCCTTCCTTTCCTTCCCTCCAGCTTCTGTTAAATGCCACTGATAGGATTTTTAACTTCACTGTGATCAAAGGACCGCCAGGGCCTATGGTGCGTACAAATACATACAACTGCAAAAAGTTTAATACCAGAATGTGAAAATGAAAGGAATACATGTGTGTGTTAATGATTACCTTTTACCACATACTATACACTTAATGACATCGCCGTGCTGCATTTGTGTGACCAAACAAACCCAGTTCTAATGCTTTTCTGCCTGTTTGTGTGTGTGCTCTTTAGGGACCTGTGGGCTTGCCTGGCATGGCTGGATTTCCTGTAAGCATTTGAATGTATCATAAATAGTATTTAGCATTATGTGATCTGATATTTAGTGAGTCAAAAAAATATAAATTTTTTGATCTGCACTTATGGTTTTGACATCACTTTTACTGCATTCATAATTCCTTCTCAGGCTCTTTTGTGTGGAGTAGGCCCTTCACAAACAGAATAGTAACAGAAACACACGATCAGAACTTTAGGTTTTGTGAACTTCCACACTCAAAGTTTGGTTTTGTCTATCTTATTTTATTGTATACCCCCTTGAGTAGATACTGAAAATGGTACCACTAACAATGTTAAAATAATTGTTTGGTTTGGATCACAAGACGACAAAGACTGCACATGGTAAATTTAGAAATGGAAGGCCGGTTTAATTCTTGCAAGAATGAAACAATTTAGACACATGATTTGCTTGGTGATTTGCTTAAAGAGTTTTTCAGCACATGAATGTTTTATAGGTGTACATTATGCCCACCTCTCTCCAGGGTCGTTGTGGATTGATATATAATGAGCTGACGTGTCATTCATGGATGTGATTGAGTTGACGTTTATAAGCAGAACAGTGTCCCAAAACAGTGATTAGATGTAGCGCAAAGAGAATTGTTGGATTAGCATGGCGCCAATAAAAGATTCAGCTGAAGTCATGAAGTTATAAGTGTCTGTGGATAAGCATATGAACTTGACCAGGAGTGAGCGGATTGAGCAATAATATACAATTTCCTTGTCAATGAGGTTGCCATAATATACTTTTTTCTTTAGATTGATCTTATAAAAGATGGTATTTATGCCCAGTACTGTCACTTTTCAGGGACCTCGAGGACCAAAAGGGGACATCGGCAACCCAGGCCTTCAGGGTTTAGCAGGACATAAGGTGAGACTAGACCACTGCACACACTGTACTAGGGAGTCCAACTGTTCACTCAGAGCTACGTTTACGTGTGTTTGTACAATCAGGGAGAGAAGGGGGAGCCGGGTGTGACGATCGCTGCAGATGGAACCATCATTTCAGCCTCAAGAGGCAGAGGCAATAAGGCAAGAAAATGCAGTGGATAGTTAATGTAATTCTGAACGCATTGGCTAGAAATGCTCTTTATCATTGTACGCTCTGGTTTTGTGTTGGTTCAGGGGAACCGTGGCTACCCAGGTCCTGTTGGCCCTATGGTGAGTTTACTTTTGTCTTTTTTTACTAAAGAATTATTTCAGTATAAATAATAACTTAGAATGATGGCAAGTATGACTCTGACTGTACATCACTGTTACATGATTTCAGGGCCCAATCGGTCCACCGGGGGAAAAAGGCGAATATGGATTTCCTGGTCGTTCAGTGAGTACCTGCCTATTAGTTATTACCTATTAGTTACTATTTAAATAAAATCACTGTAAATGATAATATATTTTTAGAACACCAACATTTACAAAAGAAAGGACAAACAAATTAAAATACTATGATAATTCTAACTGGCTGTACTTTTCTTTCGTAGGGAAGGCCTGGTGTGCCTGGAAGAAAAGGAAACAAAGGAGATTCTGTTGGTCTGATGGTAAAAGAACTTGTATATCTGCTATATAAATGAAACCTTATTTTCTCTCATTTGGTGTTCTCTTAAAATAGTCACTGCATAATATGCATATTCCTGTATGCTTTATTTGTTAGGGCCCACCTGGTCCACCTGGACCCCCTGGACCCCCGGGAAGGTTTTTTGGGCTACATGGAGTAAGTTGACCCAATTTGTTTTCCAGTATTTTACGAATAAAAGTCAGTAATAAAGATAAATTGATACATTTGTTAAAGATTTAAACACTGGTTGCACTTTTGATGTTTCGATTATAATTTTTTTTATGATTCATTTTGATTCTCTGAATCTTAAAGATAGTGTTCCCGGTGCGCCCCAGACCGCACTGCAAAAAGGGCAGAGTAAGTCTGAGCCAGACCACCTGACTGGTTTGTTTTATTGCAAAATCAGACCATCAGGTGGCTCTGTCGGTGTGTGGGTAAAACAGCATGGTAGCTAACTGGTCTCTGCTACAAACAGCTTTGTGCCAGCTCCCATTTATTTCCCTCCTTGTGTTTTTTTACCTGTCTCTATGTCTGTCTGTTCTTTCATTAGGCATTAACATTTTATAAAATAATAAGTCTGGCGTGTTGCTGATTAACTAAGTTGTTAATGTTGATTGGGAGGCTGTGTCTTGGCATCTTGGCCATCTATTATTTAAAAGCAGTCAATTGAACTGCTCTGTATCTTATGTCACTTTCAAATTTCCAAAGGAGTCTGAAGTTAAGATTCCTCACCTCCTTTTTAAAGTGGCGCTAATTTGTAGAAAAAGAGTTTCCTGCGATGAGTTGGGTGGTGGTTTCTGGACCTGCGGTATCTTTTCTGGCGGTGGTGGGTTTGTGGGATCTCCTTCATCAGTTCTTTTCTTCTGAGATGTCATCTGTGGCCTGTGCAGAGACACACAGTTTCTTTTTTTTTTTTTTCAGATTTTTTTGTTTGCATATTTACATGAGTTGTTATTGTAGGAAGCTGAATTACATACAATCTTAGTTAATATTATACTAAAAGTAATGTATTAGAAACATCATAATGAAGTAACACTTTCCAGGATTTGCACCTCTAAAGAAGGGAATGCTAAATAAAATGCTGCAAACACATTGTGTGTTGACATGTTCTCACCACAAGGTAGCTCGTCCTGGGACTCAGAGTAACAAAAACCTTGACTGACAAGCTCAAGCCATGTGAAAAGTGACACCAGTTCTGCATATAGGATCTAAAAACTTACTTTAATGCCCCATCACTGAGTTTAAAGCACAGTAGACAAAAATGCAGGGTTTTTCCAGTGTAAGCACAAATCCTGATACTGGCTTTCTTTAAAAATTAAACAGCATACGAGACACACTGTGGGAGCATTGTTGCTGTCATTCGCAAAACAGGCTTTTTAAATTTCTTTTTAGAATCATCCAGCTAATAGTAATACCTTTAGTGTTACTTTTGGTACTCTTGGAGAGTATTTGAATCACACTTTTACAGTGGTAAGCTATGAAAATAGAAGGTGTGTCATTCCAACCTGTACATATTGTTGGAAAAGTGGCTGAAGTGCTGTACCAGACAAACTGGGAGCACAGTTTCTCTGGAAGTGTATTTGCTTCTATTCTATTTACGAAAACCAAAACAATCCTATCTATTGTAATGATTTGTGTGTTTCTATGAAATACCTTAACAAACCTCACTCCCACTATTTTAAACATAACATAAATGACAATATTGTACTTGCTGTTGCTGTTGTAAGCATGTATCTGTGGAATTTAACGATTGTATTTTGTTATATACATGTTATAACAACAACTTTAAATTTAATGTTACAGTGTTTGTATTAGTTTTTGATCATCTTACTCTAAAAAAACTAATATAAATACAAAACCCCATGTTCAGTAAAATGCTGTAAGTGATAGAAAATGAATGATAATCTAATTCTTTTCTTTTTGTGAAGGATTCATATTCATTAGGGGCTAAAGGAGACACAGGAGATGCTGGATTAGGGTCAGCTCTACCTGGTGAGTTTGGTGTTCTTTTAGTGCAACAATATGCAACATTGAAACTGAGTAAATATACTTTTAATAAACATGCTTTATTCTCACTATATTATTTTTTTATATCTTTGATACACCTTGGTCTGCCAGATGGAGCTCTGGTAGGTTTTGTTGTTTGATTCATACATGACATTTGACAAGTGTAAAACTGTTCTTCAAACTGTTATTTTGTATTTGTGTTGTCTAGTTCCATCAAGGTGAAAAAGGTGAACAGGGCTGCAAAGGCCAGAAGGGAGACAAAGGTCACGCAGGCCTCCCTGGTCCTCCGGGACAGCCAGGAAGATCAGGACTGGTGGTGAGATTTTACTAATGTCAGGAGGACTTTTTGTCATAGTAATTCGATTTCAGATATTTTAAGATATGGTGTTTTAGGGTCCAAAAGGTGAATCCATTGTGGGTCCCCCTGGTCATGCTGGCCCTCCAGGACAGCCTGGTACGCCCGGGATTGGACAACCTGGTGCTAGAGGTGCACCGGGCCCTGCTGGACCTCCAGGACCTCCATCTACCCATGGATCAAGTATGACAAACAAAGGACAATAAGAAAATGCCGTATAAATGACTAGGGTCTGAATTGTTTTTTTTGTTTTAGATGTCTTTATCCCAGGCCCACCTGGTCCCCCTGGCCCACCTGGATCTCCAGGATATGCCAACCCGGTAAAATGATGGTCCTTTTTTTAAGTCCTGTTTTTTGCAGAACGGCATTGAAATGACCCCAGTTGAATCATTTAAAAATAATAGATGAAAACTTTGAAAGTGTTAAGAATGATCAGCTCTTAGGTGTGAGATGTCACGGTGTATTTCAGATTACCACCTACAAGACCATCCACGCTCTGAGCAGAGAGACTCAACAAGCTGCAGAGGGAACCATGGCCTATGTGTCAGAGAGGGGCGGGGAGCTGTACGTCAGGACACACAATGGCTGGCACAAAATTCACGTGTGTTTTACATTCACAATAATGCAGTTCCTCATCATTTATGTATATGTATGAAGGTTGGGTCAAAAGGAATCAAAACTTTATGTGTCCATGTTTCAGCTTGGAGAGCTGATCCCCTCATCATCAGCTGCGTCCTGGGCCCCGATCCTACCTGGAGACTATACCAGATCACACAGGATCCACAGCCAGGTTCACACAATACTCATGGTGTACAGCTCCAATCAGTAATATAAAATATGACAACACAGCAAACATAATGTACACTAATTTATCTGCAACAGGAGCTGCAGGAGAGCAGCAGAGGCTACCAGCCGAGTTATAATGTACTACCACAGACCTTCAACGCTGTACCAGGGGTGAGTGTAGAAATGTCAATGTAGCAGGTGGGATCCTCATTCTGGCTTGTCCTGTGATAAATTATCTGTGAGACTTGGACTGTTCTGTTCATTGTTTGTTCTTTCTCTTCCACAGCTTCATCTGGTAGCTCTAAACACACCACTGAAGGGAGACATGCGTGGAATCCGGGGAGCAGACTTCCTGTGCTACCAGCAGGCTCGGTCCATGGGGCTGACCACCACATACAGGGCCTTCCTGTCCTCACATCTCCAGGACCTGGTCACTATTGTGAGAAAGGCCGACCGCAATGACATGCCTGTGGTCAATCTAAGGGTGAGCATTGGCTTCTGGAAAAAACTGTACCCTACCATTCACACATTGTTTTTACACCTTTGACAGTTTGTATTTAAATATTCATGCATATGAAACATAGTTTTAATCAAAACCCTTTCAGGGAGAGGTGTTATTCAACAGCTGGATGTCCATCTTCTCTGGGAACGGAGGTGTGTTCAATCCATCTGTCCCCATTTACTCCTTTGATGGACGCAACGTTCTGACCGACCCGGGATGGTGAGTGTCTGGAGTACTATGTGAAGTGAGGGAAGATTAAAGTTAAAGAGAGCAAATGTTTTGATTAAATTTAGGCTTTTAGGGATGAAGTTTGAATTTGTGAATGTTCAAGAATGATGTGGTGCTATTGGCAAAATTACCTGAAGCTTATTTGTAATTAGTGTAGTATAGTGTAGTAAGGCATAGAACTTTTTGCTAGCACTCAAACTAGCACTAATACACTAACTTGCATTGCCTTCATTTACTAAACACAATTTTTATAGTCATAATAGACATGAAGGTATAAGAAAGAAAAAAAGGTCTATTTCTGGTGTCTTTGTGTAACAGTACAAGTACCAGACGTTTCGATTTGTTTATGCATCCCTTACTGTTGTTTTCCTGATTTCCTACATCTTATTTCTATGGAAATGTCCTTTAGGCTGGAGAAGCTGGTTTGGCATGGCTCTACTTCGATGGGCATCAGACTGACCACCAGCTACTGCGAGGCATGGAGGACGGGAGACATGGCAGTGACTGGACAGGCTGCTCTACTGCAGACGGGTCGCCTGCTTGGACAACATGCACGCTCCTGCTCCAACCACTACATAGTGTTGTGCATAGAGAACACCTATGTGGGACACACACATCCGAGGAGGACCTGAAACAACCCGAAAACACACAGGCGCTCGCTGCAGAGAGTAGAATGTGACAGAGCATAAACAGGATCGATACGAAACAAGGGCAGGCACATACATCGTAAAACATGACACTGTTCACTGATGGATCACACGACTAAAGGGCACTTCTGTTCGCACACTGATTCAAGATGCCTACTAATGTTGTAATAGTAAAGAGCTGCAATGGCTCTGTGATGCATGAGGAAAAAACCTACCAATGCTTTTTAGACAAATCCATCAGACATCTTTTTCTTTAACAATTATCAGTATTAATTATTAAATGCCAAGATGTAGCAGCTAAGAACATCTTGTCTATTGGGTTTGGTCGAAATGTCTGTGTGCATTGATTTTAAAATGCACAATTGTTTTTTTTTTCTTTTTTTATCAGATGGAAATGATTAGAAACACTTTGCCTAACACACTCTGTTAAAGTCCTGTAACTTACTCTCATTTGTCTTTTACAGGGAAATTATGTGTAAATCATAATGATATTTAACTCAACATGGAACCACAACATGGGGTCCACTCGTGATTACACATGAAATTTAGTAGTCGATGGGTACAGAAAATCGAACATTAATTGAACAAGAGGAAAAGCAGCTTTTACAATGACCTTTGGTGCTTTCATGAGCATTTCTAGCAGTAGGAAAATGTGCCCTAAATGTGTGTCTTTAATTAGGGCAGGTTCCCGTTTTAAGTGGGGTGTTATGGGACTTCTCTATAATTACTGTCTAACTTGCAGGTTTAGTTGTAGGTTAGCCTTGGCGATGTAGACAATATATGCTTATACCAATATTCATTCATTCATTCATCTTGTTCCCGTTAGTAATATTGTGTGGGGCTGGAGCCTATCCCAGCTACTCAAGGGCCTGAGGTGGTGTACACCCTGGAGGCCCGGACAATTGGCCAGTCAGTTGCAGAGCTAAGATTAGCAGATAATCATTCACGGTCACATTTCACTTCGATTAACCCATACAGTCATGCATGTCTTTGAATGGCTGACACAGTGGGCATGCAGATTCTCATCAGCACTAACAACCCAGCCACCTTTATACAGATAAACCTGTCTGCTTCTCCAAATTGGGGGGGTTGCTGACATATAATTACTTTATATTATTTATTACTCATCCCTAAATCTTCAAACCAAACTGTCAAATGTCCCTTGTGGTTACAAAGAAGCCTAGGTTGTGCTTCACTGGGTTGTGACAGTGTGAAGCAGTAAAGTCCAGTCTCAATGTAATCTGCTGAACTAAAATCCTGCTGCTTACACTAGAAAATATCAAAAGTTTAGTATTACTTTTAAAAACAAAGATTTGGGTTAAAATATCTTGAAGGAAACACCTTAGCCACATTTTGTTTTGACACAGTGAAGTTGGAACATGTATATACTGTAGGGTTTTAGCTAAGGTTATTTTTTTTACTCGTGTAGGATTTGTACAAGGCACACTAAATGAATGAAGAGTTTCCTTTCACCACACACCGAGATGTAGGTTCAGCGTTGATTTAATGGCACTAAATATTTGTGTTGTGATCTTGACCTACAAGAAATTGTTTTTTTTTTCCTCCATGGTTCTCATGTGAGCTTCTGAGGAGGAATCATTTGTACTGATGGCTGGTGCTTTTTGAATAAATGTCTTATTTTGTGTTTTTGAGTAAAAGTTATTTTGCATTGAAACCTTTGATTTGGAAAAAAATGTATAATATGCACAGCTGAGTTTTTATTGTGCTATACAAGTAATTGTTAATCAAAAACAGCCATTTATAACAAAAAAAAAGAAATCACTTTATTAATGGAAATACAGTATCCTAATTAAGAACATCAAGTCATTTATTCTCAAAGACAATTCTTTTCCTGTGTGCTTCTATATCCAAAATCATTTAAAACCTCCCCTTATTGCACTAGAGCCTTACAGACTGAAGGACATTGGGGTTTAAAAAATGTAAATCTAAATGTTGCGAGTCTCTCAAAATGCGGACAAAGTAAAATCTATAGTACATTACTTTACGCTACAGCAGCGTCCATCTCTGTTGCAACAAAAACATTAAAATAGTACTTCTCTGCAAAGATCCTGTGACAGTTTATAAAAAAGGTACAGATAAAAACCAAAGCTACAAATGAAAAATAAGAAAAAAAAAAACAATTAAATGCAGAAGATTTTTAATATAGACGTTGATTACAAGGTTATTTTTTGTTTGTTTTTTTTGGCTTCTTTTACACAGATACAAAAATATATCTTTAAACACTATTAGAGTTCAAATCAGAGCTCCTTTTCTTTAAAATGACAGATTCAACTTTTAATAAAAATCCAAACCATTAGCAGCCAGAAACCTTGACCCAAAATTAGTTAAATTAAGCATTTATTCCAGAATTAAATATTTAATAACAAATTTCCCCAAACAGAGCATACTGATCGCAGTTAAAATACTTACTACTTATGGATAAATTAAAAAAGCTAAGAATCTCATTTCTGCACCTGTGTAATGTGAGCCCTGTTGTAAACTGGCAGTGGGAAGGATTTAACATCACTATGTCCAGTTGTTTAAAACAACTTTACATGCTGGTATAAAGAGGTTTGCTGTGGGAATAATAATGTTTCAGTTGATGTGTAAAGACGTTTGGCATGTCTATATAATTTTGTACCTCTCAGTGTCCAAAAAACAATTAATAATTCAGCACAAAAGTCATTCTGGCTGGTGTCTGGGGGAAAATAACAGCGTCAACAGAAAGGGTTTCGCAGTTTCAAACTAAACTGGTCAATGATATTGGACTAATTAACGCCTAACACAGCCCCGTAAACTGTAACCACTATGTACAAATGGCAGCCATGATAGGAGGCCCATAGTATTATGCATAATAAATACTCCAATGACTCCCTCCACAAGAAAAACTAAATGTAGCAAATACAGCATCCGACACAAATCAGTCATACAACAGCCCAAGAATGAAATAACTCGGGACTGAAGTATCAAGAGAGGTCTTCTACCATGGCTACATGTCCCTGAGGCAAGGTCAAAAACTGTTGATAAAAAGGAACTCTTAAAACACAGATGACGTCGCACTAGGTCACAAAGTCAAAACGGCCATGAAAAAAGGCAACATTTAAACATGATAAATGTATGAACCACACAAAACAGAAAAACAGAGCCAATTAATTTAATTTTAAAGTCCTGGCAGAGGCTGCTTCCTTTTCTACTGCATTACGTGCATGCTCATATTGCACAAATAACACTTAAAAATGAGTTCCAACTCTAGTTCTGTCCACTATTGGTTATATTTTTATATTTATAGGTCCGCATTTACTTTTGCATAATATGTTTCCTAAAAGCAATGACTGTACAGTTGAATGATCACAGTTAAACAGAGCTGATACTATAAATGATGAGTTCAACTAAATTAATTATTGTTGTAAGCGGGGGTAACTGATTTTGGCAACTCATTAGAAATATTAAACTATTCATTAAACCTGCCTTTGATCACACTCAGGAAGACTAGACTGAAAAGGCAACATCAAGAGATACATGAGAAAAACAATCGAAAGACAAGGAGGCAGGTTTTAGTTTTGTAAATGTCTTAAAAATAAAAAATAATAAAAGGTAAGTCCAGATTGTGACAATTGTTTAAGGCAGCTGCAACTGAATTACCTACAATAGTCGGTGATAACTCCAGAGGAAATGGATGCCTATATGAAGCAGTGATCTCCTAAGCATACTTAGAAATGTAGATTGTTTAATAATAACCACACAGAGGTGAAAGTGTTTTTTGAAATGGGGTTGTGTTGAACCTTGTGGACAGTGTATGATCTCGATCAGATTATTTTGTCTGACACATTAACCAAAGAAATGTATTTTTAATGCAGAATGCCAAGGAATGTTAGAAAATGCGATAATAGCTCAGTGTAAAGACTGTTAACGCTTACTGTTGGTACTGTTTGGTGTTTGTAAATGCATTTTAAGATCACTGCAAAGTTGGCCCCAGGCGACTGTAGGTTATACACTGACAATTGACTCAGGACAAGCACCATATATAAACAATCCTGCACAAATCTGAGCTAACACTTCAAAAACTTCCTGCTGGCTTCACTGTGATGAGTCACCTTAAAACAGCAGCAGTATCTGTCCCCAACCTTCTCACACACACCTTATGACTCAGACACTTTGGCTGCCTCAAAGTTAACAGCCAGTTTCCTGTGTTTCCTCTTGGAGCCGGAGCCGGGGGTGTGGGCTTTTGATGGGGCTCCCTGTCGAGGAGGAGTGTGTGGCGCTGTCATCGCCTCTCCTGGACCTGTACCAGAATAACAGGGCTGGCTGTTGATTTCTCTCTGACCCTGTGACGGCTGGTTTGGGGATTTCTGCACTTGGTTTCTCGCAACGGTCTGGGCGGCGCTGTAAAACTCTCTGCTGTCCTGGTTTTTCTTGGCTGAAACTCTCTTCTTTGTCACCTGACAGAGAAACTCAGGTCATTTTGACAAAATTCAAATTTCAATGTGTGTGTGTGTGTGTGTGTGTGTATGTATATATGAGATTTTTTTTTTTTTTATATTCTTTTTTTTAAATAATAAGTTTACCTGAAGCGGGATAAACTGGTTGTGAGAGCCAATGGGCACTGTTGTTGGGGGAGGTAGGCGGGCCGCACCAGGAAATGTTCCTGTTGAACCGTAAAACTGTTGGTTCTGTTGGTGGTGGGGCGGCATGGCCATCCCCCACAGAGGACCGGGAGCATAGCCCTGAGGAGGCAACAGCAAACCCCCTATGCAAGAGAAAGTGGTTAGACACACCTTCATCCAAAAGTAACCAACAATAACAAGAAAACATGTGATAGGCAATTTGTTCATTCAATGTGATTTTTATTTTTTTGTTTTTGAGGTAACATTTCTAAATTGTTTTAAAATATATAATATGTCACACCAGTACTACTAAAGCTCGAATTACTTTAGCTAAAGGAATTTCCAGCTCATTGAATACCAGAAGATTATAAGATTATTACAGTTAAAGCAGTGAATGTATCCTGTAGTAATGATAAATTTGCAATACTGCCCTAATAGGTATAACCAAACTCACATTTTTTTTTACTTGTTGTCAAAGGTCCTAGCTAGCTATGAAAGATCACCATTACAGGTAAGCAAGGAATTTACAGTATAGATTATCTACTTATTAACTAGTTTATAACTTTTTATTACATGTACACACACTTAAATTGTATTTATAGAAATAAATCCAAAGAAGCAGATTTGTGACAAACAATTAAAACAGAAGATAAGTTACAAAAAACAAACAAACAGAAGAGCCTTTTTTTGTCAACACTAATAACTAAGTTGAGCATTATACTGACCTGTTTTATTGAAGACAGGATTCATTGGACCTAAAGGTGGGGGTCTGATCTGTGGTATCCCGGTGTAAAGAGCAGGAGGGAGGGGAAAACCTGATCCCAAAGAGTTCTAAAAATAAATAAACAAATAAAAAAGGCAAGGCAGATTAAGTTAAAAAACCTTTCATTACAAACCCACTGTAAGGCCAACATTAGTGTATAATTGGTATACAATATAAATCTTCAGTGACATTAGAACTAAAACATCTACTAGCCTTAATTGAATGCATAAACATAGACTCATTCTATTTTGCATAAATCATTTCGAGAGCCAGTACCAGTCTTTGGAGAGCAAAGAAGGCAGCGTTCTCCTTGGCGTCATTTTCCGACTGGCACTGTGGTCCGTGCACCATCAGCCCGTTAGACAGCTTTACCTGACACACTACCAGTCCCTGTGAAGACACACACCTCAGTGAGCAAAGCATTTAGAAAGAGAATCAAAATAAAAAAACTACCTTTAGTGTTGTTGTACCTGTCTGTTGTGGATGTAGCTGAACTCGGGTGGTGCCATGCCGAGCCCCACACAAACACATGCCAGCTCGGACACCTTATTATTCAGCAGGGGGTGTTGGTTAGGGATGGCAGCTGTTGGGGAGAGGCTGTTTCCATAGGTGGCGCGTTGATTGTTGCCGCTAGAGAAAGAACAATAAAAGAAGCCATTATGGTTGATTGACTTTTGACAAAACATTTTGGTGCAGGAACTATCTTGCTGTCTGTCAGAAAGATTTAATGTCTAATTCCCTATTTATGTAGATAATCTAGTCGCATTAGGAGTATACAGTATAATCTTGCGGTGTAATCAGTAATTAGTTACCTAGTTTCTTGGATGACCGTCTTCTGCTCTGCTGCTGACCCTCTGATTGACCAGAGTTATTCATCTCTTGTGTCGTTGGACTTCCTGTCTCAGCACTGTCAATCTTTAGCATCTCCTTAAGCACCATAGTCCCCTTCTACAGAGCAGCAAACACATACAATTCATTTATTCAGAATAAACAGAGATGACAACGTATATATTTTAATATATAATATATTAATATTCACCATAGCAAAAGACTGTGGAGATAGAGGCCCTTCTGAATGGGTGGTGGAGGGCTGTGAAGGTGCAGGTGGAGTTTGCTCTTTCTGAGTTGATATCTTGAGATTGGCTAATAGATCTTCAAAATCTGTGGTGGTCTGAATGAAGAGGTAAGTTGAACCGAAGGAATATAGACAATAAAATGATGTATACACAGATTAACAAAAGTGGGGAAAGTGTAAATACCTTGTTGGTGTTTTGTAAAGGGAAAACGGAGGTAGCATCTTCATTTTTCTTCAAAAGTCTGATGCCACCAGCTCGGGCCTGGAACATTCAGATATACACGTGCTTTATTTGTGTCCACCTGATTACAATTTTCCTTAATATGGACTTTTAGTAGGCATACAGTCTCCCTACAAAGATTGTGAGCACATTTTTGCTCCCACTATTAGTTTTAGTAAAAAATCATCCGATACAATTATTTGTAAACTTACATCATTCTGCCAGTGTCGGGGTTTGTTAGGAGGTCCAGAGTTCTGCAGAGTCTGCCATATGTTAGTGTACTCATCCTTACCCTAAAAAAAAAAAATACATAGGAGATGTATTGTACTGAACTGAAAGTAGTCTGCATTTTGTTGATGTTCCATGTGGTTTAAAGACTTTCAAAAAGACTTTTAAAACTCCTGATACTGTAAATACCTTTGCTTGTTTTTGGAGTCCTTTAGGGGGAGAGTTCCTGTTGCCCTGGGATGAAGCCTTCATCACACCATGTTTGTTGTTGTGCTTAAATAAGTCAATGGAAGAGAGATGTTTGTCAGATGAATGGTCAAATAAGAAAAGCTATTTAAAAAATATATAAAACCTTACCTGTGTAGGTATAAAGGGCGATCGTGGCGAGTGGTTCAGACCAGCCAGGTGGCGGTTGGAGTTGTTTGTGGCAGAGGCAGGCTGGGGTTTGACGATGGCCGTGAGTTTGCCTGAGGTGTGATCCACCCGGGTTCCAAAGGAAAGATTAATGAGGGCACAGGGAGGAAGGCGGTAACCTCGAGGTGACGTGCATCTTAAGAGACAAAACAAGCAGTTCTGTAAAACATCTGATCAGACCATGTTCTTGAATATTATCCGAGTTCCCACCTGAGGTTGAGACCGCCAGCAAATTCTTCATCAAACAGCACTTCATAAAGAACCTCTGCCTCTCTGTCAGCTGTGTATAAATAGATTCATATGAATGTATTTCCACAGAAGATGTCTCATCTCTTTATGTGATTAACATGTGTCTGTGTCCTCACCTCCTTTGATACCGATAACTGTTCCTCTGAGTCCAAGTGGCACGGTGAAACCCTCCCTGACGTTGACAACTCGGTCAAACAGACGATACTCGGCATCAAGGTCTGGCACTACTCCTTGCTGCTGCTCTAGTGGCTGCATAAAAATACACACTTTACAATATATTGATGGCCAACTGGAGTTCTCAAATGAAAAGAGATTTTATTTTGAAATGTCTGTTTTACTGTACGCATAATTAGTTTTCATAGTCAATGCTAGATTTAAATAAAATCTATAACCCCATTTTAATGTTACAGAATTTGAAAATGAGAACGTTGGACATAGAATATTGCAGCTTGGACCTAAACAAATATTGACTAAGTTGACTTACCCTAAAGAGCAGATGAGGTTTTACTGTCACACGGACTTTGCGGGTGCTCTTCTTCACCTAGATGGAAAAAAATAAATAAAAATAGGCGTTTGGAATTAAGACATTGTTAGCATGGGTATTTACGTATATTCCAAATGGGAAAACAATTAAAAGAATACTAAAATCCTCCCACCTTAGACTTTTCCACTGCCTCCTCTATTTTCTCCACAATTGCAGAGTCCAGCACCTGAAGGTCACATGATGCTCTGCTCATGGAGCTGACTGGATGGCTCTTTAACCACGCAGTGATTTCAGCAACTTTCTCAGACCTGTGCAGTGTCATATCTTTAGCTTGACACTTGACACTAGAGTGTTGTTAGTTAAAGAAGACAGTGTGTAAAAAAAATCATATTATTTTACCCATTCTGGTCCAGTCCTGGCCAGATGTCATCTTCGTAGAACACATCGTCGTGAGTGTTTCTAGATACTGTGTTGAACACCTCAGAAAACCTACAATGAGACAATACCTTTTACTGTTTTTTTAGTTGTGGTACTAAGACACAAAACACAAGTGAGAGAAGTTTTATTTTACCTGTCCAAGTATTCAGCCAACAGTTCCTCAACAGCAGCAGAGTAAAGCCACTCTTTCTCTGTTTTTTTGGTGTAGCCAGGTACTTCTTCGTTCTTCTTGTTGAATTTGAGGTTCAGTCCAATATTCGCTTTTTGTTCTCCGCATGGACTACAAATCAAAACAATTATCAAAAAAAACTTTTAACCACCTGTTGACTGTGCTTAAAATAACTCTGTTATATTTTAAAGGCTGACCAAGCACTCACTTTTTCTTTGAACCTCTGCCAATGAAGATGCTCCCTGAAAAGCGGGAGACGAGATAGCCCGTGATGCCAAGACGGGAGGCCAGAATGTAGCCGGGGTTGTACTTGACACAGTATTTCTACAAAATGTACAAATCCAGATGAAAAATTAATTTCTCTCTAAAAACAGTATTCTCATGCATTAGGAAGCATCTCTTACATGCTGGTTTTGGATTAAGGTCTCCAGCTGCGGTTCATGTGGCAGGGTAAAGACCACTCGCACCCGTCCATCTTTAATGACATCACTGGAGTCCTGCACCTGTTAAGAGTCATATTAACAACATTGATAAATACTCTTGAAATAGTTTACAATGAGAAATTGCAGAGTGAATATGAGAATACCTCTCCCATTGCACCATAGTATGGGCATCCAACCATGAAGACTGTAGTGAATGGAGGAAAGAGCTCGTCTAAGCTCGTGAAGTTTGTTAAAGATGAGTAAAAGGCTCTAATCTCCTAAAAATCAGAAGAAACAAGTGTTTTTACAAAACAAACAAAATCCATTATCAGTGCATTACATATTTATCTGTACCTTGACAACAGTCTGGTAGGCAAAAGGCAAAACCTGTTTGGCCCATTGTTTCTCGAGCTCAACAACTCCATTGGCTTTGGGGACAAATTTTCTTCCTGTCAGCAACTGGCCGTACACGACCACTTCAATTTCATTAACCACAATGCCTTTCCTCTTCATAAAACTGTGAGAAAGTAGTAACAAGTGAGTAAGAGGAGCATAATGAAGAGAGAAAAAAATAACACAAGGAAGGTATCAAGGTGTAATTGTTCTCTTACTGTTCAGTGATTCCTTGGACGTCTTTTAACCAATCTTTCTGCTCCTTATCAGAGAGATGCGTTACTTTTGTGGGAGGAGGGGTGGATGGCCTGTCATACACTCTCTGGACACCTTGAAGTTCCTCAAGAGAAAACCTGCCGAACAAAAAGGAACATGAGTATTTTTTTGTATTTAAAGCCAAAAAGGTATTAGCCATGCCATTGTCTTGAATAAAAAATAAAATAAAAGCTAGACTTACTCTAACGCCAGAGATAACCTTAATGCACTTGCAGGACATAAAAATGATGATGCATGTGTAATGTTTATTTTGCATTTAGCCTCTACGATCATTGTGCTATATAGATCATGTGATTGCATGACAAAATCAATACATTCACAGTGAGTTTTGAAAAAAAGTTATCAGAGCAAGTGTGTAATTACTCTTTTTTTATTACTTTTTAAAATAATTTGGCATTGCAGCTGCATAGTTATGAGAAAAAGAATATAGCGTGTCGCAAATGTGTGTATTATTTAAAAGTGTTTTCTATGTTACATTTGTGCCTTACTTTGTCTCTCCATCCGAAACTGCAACAATACGGGCTTCCTCTAGATGGGGCCAGTTAACAAATATGGCCTTGCCCAGTACTTCACCAGAAACCTCACCAGGAGTCTAAAAGGGAAAAAGTAGTAGAAACAAGAAAATGAGCAAAACAAAAGCAGTTTAACTTAAACATAAAAATGCTTGGGCATTTAAAAATGGGTAAAGATAAAGAGAGCCTGACCATTTCTATTTGGTTGTTTGGAATGATCTCCAGAATCATGTTCTCCCCTCTGCTGCTCTGCTGGAAGACGACCACTCCACTCTTCTTCTTATAAAACTGAAAGCGGGAGGAAAAAGGATTAGAAAATGAAACACAGTTCATTCCAGTAAGTTGACTACATTAACAAAAAATTGTATCTATACCTTATGTGGGATATGTTGCAGTGTCGGGAAACCACAGAAGTACAGAGCTGAGCGGTCAACACGCCGACTGACATGATCCAACGGCACCTGCCATGCATCCATTGGGATGTCCGTTTGCCTGTATGAGCCAAACACAGAACACTTAGGCTCCATGGACGTTCTTGTTGGGTCATATGCTTTGGGACGTGTTGGTCATATGCTTTGGGACGTGTGTGTATATACCTGACGCGACAGTGTATGATATCTGGAAACAGCTGAGGCAGGCTGGAGCTGTACGTGAACTCGCTCTCCTTGTCGTACATGTAGACGGCGCACTTCGAATGGCGGTTCCTGGCTTTCTCTTCTTTGGTCAGTTTATCATTGAAGGGATCCATTGCTGATAGTAAACATGTCTATTAAAAAAATTTTTTTCAGAAAACAGCAGATGAATATTTGTTCATTTAGACGAAAATAAAATAGGTGCATGAATGAAGAATATTTGATGATTATCTTCCAATGTACCTCATCAATAAAGGGAATGAGTACCACAGCCTCCCACTCTTGCTGCTTGCCATTTAGATCTGTTTTGAAGTCCAAAGGGTAGTTCTCAATGATGGGAGAAAACTCACTAGTCATGAGGAACTGGAGGAAAAAAAAGTATAGTAAGTATTTTATCTTTGCTTGTTGCTTAAATAAGAAGTAATGAGTTGAATTAAAAACAGCTGATTGTGGCCTGGGATTTGTATTTTACCCTATAGCACTCCGGGAGCAGCTCCTTACTAGCGGCAGGCAACACGGCTAACAGTTGCTGGAAAGGCATGAAGGGCTTGCCCAGGTCGAAGGTCAACTTCAACTCAGATATGTTCTTTATGTCAGAGAGGAATGGTGCATAGTGGTGGGGGTAGTACCTAAAACAAAAATATAAAGAGGAGAGGAGTCAGTCTATTCTTTTTTTTTACCTTTATTTAACCAGGAAAGTCCCACTGAGATTACAAATCTCTTTTGCAGGGGAATCCTGGCCCCCCAATGTGTATATTAGGAGGGAGGAGGCACAGTGGGTTAAGTGTCTTGCCCAAGGACACAACGACAGTATGTGGGAGAGAGCGGAATGTTATGATGTTTTGGGATGTTTCGAGTGGGGCTTGAAACGCCCACCCGCTGGTCGAAGGACGGCCACTCTACCCACTGAGCTACTGCCGCCCCACACTCAAGTCTATGTCTATGTCTACTGCCTAAAACTATAGCCTTAGAAATAGTTGTTTTAAGGTTTATGTAGTTTTTACTTAATGCACTATCAAACACAGCCTGCACAGCTTCCTATTAAGTCTTAAGAAACTGATCTGACAAAAGAGACAAAAATGTACTCTTTTCGTCCTGTTAGCCATATAAAAGAATTTTCACTGAATTTTTAAGTTGAGAGAAATGTTTTGGCCAAATCTTCGTCCAGACTAAAACCTGGTTAAAAGTGCTGTAATCATTTACCCTTCCAGCACTTTAATCAATACCTCGCCAAAGGAGGTTCTACAGACACGTTTGATAAAGCAATTTGTCCCATAACATTTTATATTTTGTGTTGACAGTGACAAGTGTGTATTTCTACCCTGCCCTAATGCATTAATATACAGTAAATAAAACACTCACCAGCTCCAGGACTGAACACCATGGTAATAATAGTGTAGAATCCACTGGAGGCCTTCGACATAACACTTGGCCTGGTGAGCTAGAAACTCGCTGCAGGTATAAAGAATGACATTTAGAAAAAGGCTTTAAATCAACAGTCGAACTGAAGGTAAAAAGCTACACTCACTCAGACACTACATCCACCTCCATCTTGGTCATATAGTAGGTGCGTTTGTATTGTCTGAACTCGGTTTCAAATAAGTCATCCTCCTCTTCCTCATCGTCTGCCGGTGTGCTTTTTCCTCCTCCGCCAAGTCTGTGTGGTGAGGTCAGCGCTGCCAGGCCAGAATCCTATAAAAACATTAGTTATATTTAGAGTATATAGTACATGACAGAAACTGAAAAGTATGGAAGCACAACACTACCTCATGTTTGTTGCTCTTAGACGCTTCCTCCTCTGCTGCCAGACCCGCTGCCTCATTCAGATACTTGTTACCAACTTTGCTTTCAAACCACTTCAGGTCCACAAACACTTCATTAAAATGTTCCCTGTCAAACTGCAATGAAGAAAAACACCCAAATAAATGAAACTATAATAAGTATAAAACAATCCACTCAAACTTTGCCACTAGTAAGAGATTGCAACCAACCTCCGAAAGCTTCTCCAGGTACTTCTCAAAGTTTTTAAGGTTCAAGTGGCCATTTTCATTCAGATAACCTGTATCAGAATCAGATATCATTGTGATAACACACTTCAAAGTACAGATTTGTATATGTGTAAGCGCAAGTGCATTTCCTACCCCCCACACTGGGAAGCACGCTGATGTATGTCTTGTACAACATCGGCAGAGCATCGTGGTTGATGTGAAGATTTGGAAGGTGAGGGATAAAATCATTTCCGACAAGGAAACCCATTAAGATCCAGTCATCTATTATTCTCTCCAAGTCATAAGCAGAACCTAAATGATCCTAAAAAACACATATTGGATAAAATCATTTTAAAAGACAACAAAGAGAAATAAACAGCATTGTGATATCATAAGGTTCACTTTGTGTTTGTTCTCTTCTTACCCTTAACGCAGAAAACTCATAATCAATATATTCTCTCATCAGAGACAAGTGAAGCAAATGAAAAGTTGTCTCTTCTGGAGCCGTGATTCTAAAAAAAAAGAAAATTGATAACTTGTATCAAAAAGACAATATTAATCATATGATAGAGAGAAAAAATGCTAAATATGTGCTGACCTTTTCTGAGATTTCTTGCCACCAAAGCGGACCTCTTCTCTGAGCAGTGAGAAATTGTGTTCATGGCTGGTCAAACCCAACATAATCTGCAAGAAAATATTTAATTTACTCTCAATAGCGTTATTAAAGTTTCACACGCACACGCACGCACACACACACACACACACACACACACACACACACACACACACACACACACAGATCCTACCAAGTCAGCGTCCAAGCCATACAAGCAGTGTCGAGTGTTTGCATCGTGACCTGGCTTCGCATTTTCTGAGCGAATGAACTCCATGATTTTATGTTCGCCTTCTCCTGGTGTCTGTCGAGAGAAGATACAAACAGCAATTAAATCAATCCAGCCAGTACAACTTGGATCAATCAACAGAAGCTGCACAGATACACATTTAAACACACCTCGTGTCCAGAGAGGTAGACTTTCACTTTCTGCCACAGCTTGTCTGTCGACAGCTTATTGTGGACAAAATATTTGAGTTGCTCTTGAAGTCTTGCCATAAAGTCAGTCCCTGGAAAATGGATTGGTGATTGTTAACGTGCAAATAACATATCACCGTCTCGGAAAACACTTGTACATTTTAGAGTTTTTGTTTCGGTATTATTGTATTTTACCTGGAGTGATACAATTGGAGTCAAAGCGAGCCTCTGTGGGCAGCACCTCTCCTTTGTCCAGAGCTTTTTTAATCTTGTCTTCTGCTTCTTTAGCCGACCTAGACAGAGTGATTCACCCACCGACATACGCAGACAGAAAGACAAAGACAAATAAAAAGAGAAGGTCAAACAGACAGTTATCAGCCGCTGCTCTACCGTCTGTCTGTAACGCAGTACAAAACACACAGACAAGCTGAGAAAGACTAGAGCATGACAAAACAGAACTGCTAGAACAACAAAGTTGGATGCCATATGTAAACTAACTAAACCTGCGTGATACAATGGAGGGATCAACGAATTATTTCCTCGAGCTCTACCTGAATCTCCGCCCCCTCTGCTGGTTCATCTTTGCCCTCGGGGCCACACCATCTACAGCCATAAAGAAAACTTTGCGTGGCTTGATGATTCTGAAGAGCACCTCCAGATAATGAAAAATGTCAGCAAAAATTTTCTCCTCTGAGATTCGAAAATGCACATCCTCGTCGTTTGGGTGGGAACACTGGTGAATGATCCCATTCATGTCCAAATAGAGATTGTCAAATTCAGGAATCTAAAGAAAAAAATGTTAAGAGGACAAATTAAAAGCACACACAAACAAAGACATACAGTCAATCAACAGTTTAATTATTGGTTGAGTGGCAAATGTTTTCAAATGGGGAAAAATAACAAATCAGGCAGTGTGTAGGATAGTATACTATGTAATGTTGCTATAACACTGTCTTACGCAACTAGAGTGAAACTTCCAGCTGATGAAACAGCTGCTCGGGTTGTAAAGACACCGATTCTGGCACTTTCTGCTGAAGGGCATGTTAGTGTTATTATGGATTTATTAAATGTCCATTTAGGTGTTTAGTTATACTAATGACTGGTTATCTTTTATTGGAGCCAGTGGACTGCAAACTGGCAAGCAGACAACAATAACTAGCTGTGGCGTTCAATGACCTCTTACAGCCGTACATTAAGTACATCCATATGTCACTAGCTTTGATACGTAACCTGAAATAAAACTGTAAGGGCAAGCTCCGCGAAGAACTAAGCTCATAGCTAGCTACACCAACAATGGAGCTAACTCTTGTAGCTTTGCAATGGTTTCCTACCTGATGTTCCTTGACAACTTCACTAAGACAAGGATAGCGCTCCGAAATCCATCGATAAAATTTAGGTACTCCCATCTTCAAAGCGAAGCTCTCAGTTTTGTTTTTGTCAACTGAACAAACAGCAAATCCTCTCCAGCGTACTGGTAAAAACGTGACTGGATATAGGTAAATATCGACAAGATAACATGAGAACTTGCTTTTAGAGATTTTGTTTCCAACGGCTGCTAACTAGCTAGTTGTCCGTTGCCCCACAATTAAAATGTTCCGCCACACGTCAGAAAACAAAGGTTCCGGTTTGTTGCCGCTTTATTTCAAAGATTGTATAAAAGATTGTATCAAAGCTTGCTCAATATTTTTATTCAATGAACCGTGAAAATGTAAAAAAGATGAACTAATTTGTGTAAATCTCTTCAAAAACAAGTTTTCATTTCAATACTATAATGGTATAATTTAATATTCATTGGATACCCATTTTTTCTTTGCACCAACTTTGCTTTCGCATTTTCTTGTCAGAATGTGCTTTCAGTGTAACCTATTTTAGCAATTTCTGTATTTTGTTCAGTACAAAACTCACCTCAATGTGCATAGCAAATGAAAACAAAACTTTTAAACACATTTAAAAGATTTAGATAAAAGGAAAAAAGTGGAGCGAGACCATTAAATTGCCAAATAATTTATTGAGATACACAAATACAAAACACTCTCATTTAGTCATAAAATAGACATGGTCTTACATGTCAATGTATTTAATTCTGAACAGTATGGTTAAGTTAATGTATAGTTCATGAACAGTATAAAAACCCATTGCTACTAAAGTAATGCTAAATAATATATTTTTTATAACAAGCAACAAAAACGGTCAATCTTACTTAATTTCCATTGCCAGAGAATGTCAATATGAGAACTTTCAGCCCTTCCATTATTAAGATGCATCACACATCTTGCTTTCAGTACAATTAATTGATGTACGGGAAATACACTGGACAGAGTAAAATTCAAGTCATATTTATTAAAACAGGGTTTCTCCCAATCTGAAAAAAGAACAGAAATACTCCACATACAAAAGGAAAAACATAGCTGACCGACAGTGAGGGGAAATTTAAAAGCGTTATGTGGAAACATCATTTTTGCATGACATTTTGTATTGTGCTTTGGCCTTTAAAAGAGATAATGCATCAACCTTGTAGCAACTGGAAGATGCACCCTAAGATCAACAGCTTTATAAAATTACATATGGGATCTGACCTAAAACCATAAACAGGTACCCTACTGTTCCCAAAATAACAAAACGCTTTCTAGAGTCTCTTGTTCATATTGGGTCCAAGCTTGGTCCTCAATCTTTGATGTATATGATAGCACATCCTCTGATATACTATCCTGAGTTTTTCTGCTTTCTGAATCTTCAAGCTTATTAAAAACAAGCCACGTTTAGTTCACGATAGCTCTCCTGTTGTAGTCTTCAATGTGTAGCTCAGAGGGCTGTGTGAGTTGCCCCAGCACGATGTTCCTCAGCTAAACAAGAGGCTGGAAGTACTTGAAAAACACAGGTAGAATGCATTATGGGCCATCACACAAGCTCAAGTACCTGTGGAAACAGAAAACATTGACTTGTAACATTTTTGTCTGAGCTGGCAGGGTTCACAGATCAGTTTTAAGAAATGTTTATTGGGAAGCAAGACATTCAAAAAGAAACTCTCAAAATAGCTCTGAAATTCTTTCAAAAGTTCTTCAAATCTAATTTAAGTGGAGCTTTAGCTTTTAGCTTTATTCTGTCAGCATTTATTTAGTGATTCTATGGGGTAACACAACTGGCAAGCAGCATGGAAGAACAAATCCCCAAATGTACAAACCTTTATTGTTCCTTGACTGTTTGCAGCAATCAATACATTTGACTCCTGCAAAGCAAAGAACATTTAAAAATACAAATCCACTAAACATTTTGTGCAAACTCTACAAAGAGTGAACATAAAAGGAAGAGACTCACTCCATCTGGTAAGGCCCTCCAACAGACAGCACTGACAAACTCGTTTGTGTCATCTTCTTTCTTGTCTTTGTCTAAGACACTCTTCACTGTGTCAAACTTAAACGTTAACAGTGTCTTTGAAAGTCCTTTGTAGTACAAGTACAGGGAGTTGTTCTCACTGCCTGTGTGAAAAGAAACCACAATCTCAATGGTTAGACATCTTCAAATAATATCAGTGAATTGATATGTTATTTTAGTGGATTTATCCAGAGCTATATTCTGCTTTAAAATGTAGAGCAGCTTGTATTGTCCAATTACATTACCATTCACTTAGGATTGTTCTGCTACTTTCTTCATCTCACCTTTAACTACAGTGGCATAAAAAAGTATCTGAAGCCTTTGGAATTTCTCACATTTCTGCATAAAATCATCAAATGTGATCTGATCTTTGTCAAAATGACACAAATGAAAAAACAGTGTCTGCTTTAACTAAAACCACCCAAACATTTATAGGTTTTCATATTTTTAATGGAGGATAACATGCAAACAATGACAAAGGGGGCAGAACAAGTAACTGAACCATCACATTTAATATCTGGTTGCCCCCCCTTTGGCAGCAATAACTTCAACCACACGTTTCCTGTAGTTGCAGATTAGCCTGGTACATCAATCAAGATCAATCTTGGACCATTACTCTTTACAAAACTGATGCAGTTCAGTCAGATTCCTGGGATGTCTGGCAAGAATCGCTGTCTTGAGGTCATGCTACAGCATCTCAATGGGGTTCAAGTCAGGACTTTTCCTTGGCCACTCCAGAGCGTGTATTTTGTTCTTCTGAAACCATCCTGAAGTTGATTTACTTCTGTGTTTTGGGTCATTGTCCTGTTGCAGCATCCATCCTCTTTTTAGCTTCAACTGTCTGACAGACGGCCGCTTTTCCTGCAAAACATCCTGAAAAACGTTTTAATTTATTTTTCCAGAAATGATTGCAAGTTGTCCAGGCCCTGAGGCAGCAAAACAGCCCCAAACCATGATGCTCCCTCCACCATGCTTCACGGTGGGGACGGGGTGTTGATGTTGGTGAGCAATTCCATTTTTCCTCCACACATGATGTTGTGTGGTCCTCCAAAACAGTTCAACTTTCGTTTCATCAGTCCACAAAATATTTTGCCAGAAGTTCTGTGGACTGTCCAAGTGCCTTTTTGCAAACATTGCAGCAATGTTTTTATAGACAGCAGTGGCTTCCTCCGTGGAGTCCTTCCATGAACACCATTCTTGGCCAGTGTTTTACATATAGTTGATGTATGCACAGAGATATTGGACTGTGCCAGTGATTTCTGTAAGTCCAAACAATTTAAGTCACACCCCTGACTTAAATTGTTTGGTAAAAACTGGTATTAATTGCTCTCAAAGTCTCCTTAGGCATAAGGTGCAGTTACTTATTTCTGTGTTTTTGTTTTATCCTCATTAAAAATATGAAAACCTATAAATGTTTGGGTGGTTTTAGTTAAAGCAGACACAGTTTTTTCATTTGTGTCATTTTGACAAAGATCAGATCACATTTGATGGTGATTTTATGCAGAAATGTGAGAAATTCCAAAGGCTTCAGATACTTTTTCATGCCACTGTACATCATAATAATGACGTTTTTCAAAGTAAACACTTACCACAAGCAACATAGTCTCCATTGGAAGCCAGGCCAACAAAGTTTTTCTCATTGATGTGACCCTTAAACGAACGCAGGCAATGGGTTTTGTTGACATTCCAAAGCTTCAGCTGACTGTCTGTAGATCTGCCAAGGACATCATAAACAAATGTTAGGGTAGTTTTTTTTTTTAATTTACACAAAAAAAAAAAATACTTACGCAGAAACAATTTCATCTCCATTTACAAACTTGGCATAAGACACAGCTTTTCTGTGGCCTTTAAACACCATGATTGGCTGCTTAGTGTTGCGGAGATCATAGTAGTGAACACAGTGGTCTGAAAAATAAGAAAGCAATGTGAGCGATGTGGAAAATGTTGAAAAAAGATAACAAGGTAGATGCACTATTCCTTGCATATTTGGGTCTTTGGGTCTATATAACTAACAGTACAAAGTCCATAATATAGGAAATTAACATAATGGTTATCTTTTAGCTGGAGGAAATGGAAACACATAAGACACGACACTTATCATTTTGTGTTAGTTTATGAGAACAACTGAATGTTCTAAAAACACATTTTTCCTCAAGGAAAAGTTTTTTTTTTCTTTTGATTAGTCAAGTCTGAGTAACCACAGAAGAATTTAGTAATATAAAAAAATACATCTCACCACAGGAATTATAAAGGTTGTGAAACTCAAATTTTTCCAATGGTTGAATATAATCAAACAGGAAATACTTGCATACTGCATTTTGTAATTCAGGTTGATACGTCTTGTTGAGATTAACAATAGCACTATTCTTCATGCTCACCTGCACAGCCAAAGGCCAGATGATATCTGGAGGTTGGACTGAATTTAACACAGCAGACATTGGCCTTGGCCTCAATACTGGCCACTGAGTTGTCAAGATTTGTTGACCATAACTTCACTAAAAACATGTAGAACAATAGAACATATTATTAGTAAGAAATAACCTAGATTACACAACTTATTCATACAATGCATTAGAACTGCACTGTTTTTGTTTAGTTACCTTTAGCATCGTCAGAACCAGAGGCTAACAGCTTGGGGTCCATCAGATTAAAGTCAACACTCCAACACCTTTTTTCATGTTCCTGAAGATATTAAAAACATATCTCAGAAATGCCTCTACACAAGGCTCTTTGACAGCAAACTGACCAAAATGGTAACAATACTCTTTTCTATTAATTAACATTGCCTGGTTAAAAATGCACTTTCAACACCATAAGGAGTCAGGGGATTGTACCTGGTAGACTTTGGACCTCTGTCCGGTAAATCCATCCCAGAGGATGACAGTACCCTCATAGTCACTGCTGGCCAGAAGGTTCTTGTGATAGCTGCTCCAGCTGATACAGCTATTGAAACAACAAATTGTTTGTAGATTAGACTTAGTTAATAGATTAAATTAAAAGTGTTATGCACATGTTTTAAGTACCTGATTTTAGAATTGCAGGTCATTTCATTGACTGGGTAGTGGATATCTACTGCATCTTGGATCACTGTGCCGTACTCAAACACCTTTATTTTCTTAGTCACACCAGCAATGGCAAAGTAGTCACAGTCACGGTCAAACTCAATACTAAAAAATAAAAAAATGTTTGTCAGTGATGTATTTTTTTATTGTGCCTTTTGAAGGTAAAACAGTTAACTCAGAAGCCCCATTTCATTCAAATGATGTGGTAATAGTTGGGTCAGTACAGCACTTAAGCACACTTAAGAGCTTAAGTTGTTTTAACATCTAATTTTTTTAAATGAACTGAAGTCTTGTTTCTTAGCACGGTTTGCTTAAGTTGGTGTGAAAGCTGTCAATCATACTGTGGTGCAGACCAAAGAACTATACTCAATCTGTCTGAAAAGGCAAGTCTTCCTATTTTTTTTTTTAACTGAAGACAACTTCCTCAACTCTGCCCATTTGTGGGAGGCTTCGATAGCGGCACTGCAAGGTACAGGGCAGACAACTCAAATTTTAGACCTCAAACTGTCCATCTGCTGTGGCACACCACTCAAGTAGGCTTAAACAACATTTGATAACTAGTGCCTTCTTTCCATCATTTTTCACATAACAAAAGCAACTATCGTGCTCATGCCACATTTAAAATACACGTTATTTTAAGAAGCTTAGCATCCTAAAGTGTGCTTTACCTGACCTGTACCAACTAACTTCAAAACAGGCATATGTATCCTATGCAGTTGTTGTCTTACCTGGACACAATACTAGAGCCGTTGTAGAGGTCACTGGCATATGAAAGGGTGGCTAGGGGCCGCACAGAGTTGTACCGGGTGAACTTGGATAGACACTCCATAAAGTCATCTAGTTGGTTCAGGTTCCTGCCTTCGTCTGAAAACACACACCCTTTCACATTATATGACGCTATTTCTATATTGATAATACTGTTATGTATTATTTCTTTATTTATTATATGCTATTTCTTTGAACCAAGTGTATTGTTTTAGAGACTAAGTTATGGTGTTAACTGCAGCCTCATTACCTGTGATGCGAGACATTTTATTGGAGAAGTAACATTGCTCGAGATCCTCAAAATGTGCTGTTAACCTCTTCCTTCTTGATGCAAGCGTGCTGTTGTACCAAGTCTGTCTTTTTCCCTAAAATAAGATTCAGTTTCAACCTTTACATTGGCGTTTTTAGAAAAAGTGCAAAAACAATGTACTTGAATCACTGACCTGTGTTGAACCACCAAAACCTGGGGGCTGGTTGTAGTCTGGTGGCTCAATAATACTGCTACAGCTGTCAGACAAAACAAAAAATACAAAAATGTTAACTTTTTTTTAATAAGCCTCACTAGACACAAGCTGCACTGTAATTATTTTTGAGCTGTGGTGGAAGAGGGTGGCTTTTTATCCTAATGTGGTGGGTTGTTTAGTAATTGACATAACAAGCTATAATTAGTCCAGCTGTACCTGGGTGCTGGTGAGGGCGCCTCAACATTGGGCACTGTACACTCTGCCTCCATCACTGGTGAGTACAGCCCACTCATCTCCTGGAAAATTATACACAAACAAGAGGTTTTACTTGTCTGGCAGACAAGTGGACACAGATGTTTTCTTGCACAAAAAAGATAACTTCTTAAATGTGAAGACTTCCTTTTTATTTTCTGCAAAAATAGAAGCGAGTAAAAGTCTGAGAGCATAATAGGACAGTGGTATAATTTACCTCAACACGTTTAATGTCTTCTTCAAGGAAGTTGAGCTCTTTCTGCAGTTGCTCCAGTTGCTGTTCACAAAGTAAGAATAATAGGTTTTGCAATAAATAATCAACAAATAGTGTAACTTTGTTGAAAATTATCTTTTGAGACTCATAAACGCCACAGTAAAGTCTTGCAAACACCACAGTACCTCTCTCTTGTTTCTCCTTGCTTCTTTGAGAAACTCCATGAGGATCTGTCTTTGAGCAGCTTGGGATTCCTATTAGAAAGTCAGTGTTAGATTTGATTTGGTAAAAGAAACCTAAATCACTTGAAGCAGGCCCACCAGAGAAACCTCTACTGGGAATGTGATATTAATAGTAATTAATATTTACTACTATCTGACAGTTTATGCAAGTTCCCTTTTATGACACAGAGGAAAATGAGGAAGAGAGAAAACACAGGAAATATCAAAACTTGTCTGTTGGACTAACAAAACTTGCTTGATTTTAATTTAAATGTTGTGGTTAAAAGGGCATATAACACTATTAAAATTTGGGTTAGTTGCTTAGAAAGTTTGTTGTAATTAGTTTTTCCTTTTTACAAAGACAGGACAGAATTTAAAATGAAAAATAAAACTGTTCAAAAGAACCATTATTCTCCTCACAACCATTTCTTACCGCCTCAAGTTGTTTTTTCTTCTGAACCAGGAGCTCGAGCATCAGATTCACATTTGCTAGATCAAGGTTCTCTTGGTCAGGCGTCAGCACATCCTGGAAGACCTGCCACCTTGAGCCATTCTGTGGGGCAGGGAATTCAGTCTAAAAAGTGACAGCAATACATATTAAAGACACAAGTGTTTACTTACAGGGTGATCTAGTTTTAATCTTTTCTCTTCTGACCTTTGCTTCTGTTTAAGGATTAGCTCATTTACTGAAGCGCAAATGAAAGGAGTAAAAGCAAGTAAAACTTTATAAACACCATTACACACTGAGTTTAAGAATACATCACTAACTAAAGCTGATACTTACCAAGAAAGTTAGGATATAACTGATCCACATTATCAACAATATAATTACACTTGGGACATCTGTTGCTGTCCTCCAGACTTTGACGAATGCATTTGAAACTGAGAGTAAAAACACAGACAAGCAGCAAAAAATGATGTGATCAATAATGTTATGATTGTTTTGAATAGAAATACACTATTGTGCTATTCTGTTTCATAAATGAGTAAAATGATTTTAATTGAACTTTTAGAAAGGACCCTAGCACCAAAGTCAAACATTATGTCAAACCATATTGTATAATAATTAATAGTTAAAACGTGTATAAACCACTTCTGATGTAACGTCAATTCTTTATTTATCACAAGTTAACACTTACCAAAAACTGTGTCCACACTTCGTCATGTGTGCCTCTTCTATCATTTCGAAACAAATTGGACTGTGAAGAGAGCACAGGTATATAAACATGACAAAACGCAAACTCAGAAACTCCCATTCCAGACCAGCCTATAGCCTACTAACCAGACAAAATCGTTGCTTTTATCCTCATATGAATTCAAGAGTCCGTTGTACAGAGGTGCTTGGTGCAGGGACCTCTTTCTACTACTTGAGGACGCAGAGGGTCTGTTCATTGAAGCAAACCCGCCCCGGGACGATGGCACAGCCGACAAAGTTGGCACCGACGAGCCGTCACCGGCTGCTGTAGCCGGGCTTCGAGAGGGCACCACATTTGCAGGGCCATTGCCATTACTTGTTACGGCGTTGCTCCCACCACCAGCAGCGGGGTTAGTGCTCCCGGTGCCTCCGCTGCTGCTGCTGCTTGTGCCGGGCACCGAACCTACCCCACCGGCGTTTTGCTGTGGCCGGCTGCTTGACATAGTGCAAGGCCGACTAAAACTCCCACAAATCTGTTGCGTTGCAGATTAAACCATCCGGACTGCACCAGTATTTGGCTTCTAAGTTACAGCAGCTGGCTAACTAGCTTGTTTGTATGCTAACATACTGAGATTGAACAGTGCCCAAACATCCAGCGTATTTAAAACTAGAAAGCGCTTTGCCTTGACTTTAGCACCCACACTGCAACAGGACAAAACTCGAAATAAAAGGTCAAGAAGACTCGGAAAATAACAATGACAGGAGATGAAAATAAGCACTAGTTACTGCGTTGTCCAAGAGATTAGCCGGTTTACTTCTGTAGCTACGAAGAGGATTTGGTTTTTCTCGATTAATCAGGTGCGCAGTCTTTGCCTCGCATTCAAATGGCGACCTCTAGCGAGTTGGAGTAATAAAGCATCAGGTGATAGTTGCAACTCAATTTGAGAAAGGGCAACACAAGTAACAATAACTAGTTTTCATTGAATAAGACAAAAGGCTAGGTTTGAATATATAAAGTTCAAATGTTTAAAAACTACTATCATAGCCTATTTTATGTAGCTAATTACACAACATTTTTTAATAATCCAGATTGTGGCCCAGACAAAAACATTCAAACGACCAGTTGGGTCATTGTATCTGAAGTTTGAAGAGTGTAAGTGCTGAACCACTCTTGAAAAACATTTTCAGTTTGAAAAGATAGCTTGCAGTAGAATAATAGACAAATCAGTAATGAGTCATCAGTCAGGCAGAATAATGCTGTAATGGTAGATTAATACAAGGAGAAGTAATGTAAGGTTGTTTTATGGGGCCCAGTGTGAGGAATATTTACACAAGAAACGGCCATGTGTCTCAAAAACAAAGACATAAACTAGATATATTAATGTTTGTGCGCTTTCTTTTTTTAATCATTGCTTTATTCATTTCATTATTTTGCACATTTTGGAGGAAAAAGGTCTCTCATATTCTAATAGCTCCCTCAACTTTGTGGCACCAACTGCACTTTCTGTACAGTCTATAGTCTATAGTTACATATATGCCATTTATTTCCCCAAAGGTTTTTGTTTTATTTTATTAGATTATATGGATCTGCTCACTCAAAGGAGGAATATATAAGCTACTACCCTTGGATTTAATGGAGCTATGGAATATTATCATTTCCATCCATCTTCGAAATAAAGACTTGTGTCCTTGTGTTTGTCTTAATTGCCAAGATTATATTGCATTTACATCAAAAACAGACAGGTAGGTAGGCAGGCCATATCCACCAAGTGCAGCCAGGAAAAACAGTGTCTTGTCATTCAAACAACCACCTGCAGCTTTGCAAATAAAACCTAAGGAGCACTAACATATTCACGCTCACAGTTTGTGCAGCCTGCTACTTGCTTTTCCATTTTTACCTCCACGAGGGCAAATAAGGGGTCCTCATGTAAGCACATGGATTTTCCTATGTTTTTGTTTGTGGAAGAAGTTTATGCGTATTATGGAGCAAAGGATGTAAAAAAATTTTTTTTTTCTTTTTTTTATAGCAAGAGGAAAATTACTGGATACATTAAAAATGGATATTAATTTGTCATAAAAGATCACCAAGTGAAATGTTTATGAGGTGTAACAGCATAGATTAAAGTTTCTCTCAGAGATAGATATTAATGTGTGTTCAATCACATCCCAAGGTCTCCCATAATTTCATTATTTATGTAATCATCAAAGGTTGGGCGCAGTGGCTCAGTGGTAGAGCGGTCGTCCTTCAACCGGAAGGTAGGCGGTTCAATTCCCGCTCTCCCCACAGTTCATACTGTCGTTCTGTCCTTGGGCAAGACACTTAACCCTCCTTGCCTCCAGTGGTGTTCCAGCTGTAACACTGGTGAATGGAACCTTAATGTAAGTCGCTTTGGATAAAAGCGTCAGCTAAATGACCAAATATAAATGTAAATGTAGGTTTGAAGAATTTAGATGGAGTAATTTAGATGGCTCAATGCATGCATAGCAGGACGGAGGCTGTTAACAACACTGACCATTCTCTACATGCTGACTTTTCAGAACGATCTGCTGTATCCCTTCTGCCAGAACGGTAACACTTCAGCCCGTGGTATATGTAAAGTTAAAAGCTTTATATATTATTCAGCATTTTCCTCAAAGATTTTATTATTAAATTCAATTGAACTGAACAGCTGAGTCTGAGCAAACCACCTGCTATACATTGTGCTGAGTTTTGTCCCCCTCAACCCCTTTCCTGCCCCTTTTCTTGCTTATGAAAAAGCTTGCCTGTGCTTCTTTCTTCCCCTCCTCATTTGTCCTGCACATCAGCCTGGATTTTCTCCTGTTGGGTCCCCCTCTTTTGCATTAGGGCCACAACGTGTATGTGGATGTATGTGTGGGGGTGGCAGGACATTTGGGACAGCCAGTGGTTAGTGAGTGGCAGAGAGCTTTGGCACTGTGTGTGTCAAAGAGAGAAAGGAAAACGGAAAGTGGGTGGAAGACACCAGGTCTCAGGGTTGGTGAGGTCAGAACCAACAAGCTCAGATGAAGGATAATCTGTGGAGGGCCTTTTCAGTGGGGGGTGAGGCCCCGGTGGAGCACGCCCATTCAGAGCCTACCACACACTGAACACCCCTCTGCAAACCTCTTTGTGCTCTGTCTCTTCTCCTTCATCCTCCTTTTCCCTTCCGTTTTGTTTCTTTCTTCTAAACCCACCCCTCCTAGTCTCCTTGTTTCCTTTTTTCCAACACAGTTGCAGCTGGATTTCAAAGAGGCTCTTTGCCAGCTGAAAAAGCTGAATGTTGTGCAGGCAGACCCCTCAGTCAGGCAGGCTGGGATTGTGGAATTCCTGCCTCCCACTCTTTAGGAACCATTTTTTGCCCCTTCAGGGGCCCCTGCCATAACTGCCAGTGGCCTCCTCCTTCATCTCCATCTCCTCGAGCCAGGACCCTGTTTGCAAATGAGCCTGAGAAAACAGAGGGGTCTGGGGCAGAAAAAGGGCCATTTGAGAAGGTGTGATAGAGCTTCAACTGAAAGTGTTTTTGATCAGCTGAAAGTCAGTCAGGTGCAAGGCTTCATTAAATATTTATTAATGTGCTCATTTTATGAATAATAAAAAAAGAGGAAGCTTTTCAAAAAAAACATCTAAAATAATATGAGTCACCACACTTGTGTTTTAAGGTGGGCCTACATATTGTCAAAAAACAATATTTATTTGAGGAGTAAACATTTGAACACATTTTACCTTTTTGACATACAGATATGCAATATGCAGAATATGTGTCTATTAATTTGCCTTGGATTTTTTAGTTTATGCTCTGCTTATTATAAAGGTAAAGAAAAGTTTTAAACTATATTTACTAGTAACTAGTTTTTAAAGTTATAACATGCTCAGCTTGCCCCTTTTCGTCAACCCCTTTGCCCACCGTTTTCCCTCGCATGATTATTTTCCTGGGCTTCGGTGAGGCCCACATGAGTTCAGCACAAAGCAGGTAGCAAACTTGGATGATAAAACACTTGCACAAGCTCTTTTCATGTGCAAGACAGATGTTGTGGCTGTCCGTGTGTACCACTGAGGAGAGCCAGAGCATGAGTGAGCTGTGAGACAGTTCAAGAGACGAGAAGGGTGCATGAAAGGAGGGGGGTGGGGGTGGAGGAAAGCTCACCTCTTTCACTTTGAAGAGCGTATAACAGAAAGAGGGGTGTAACTATAACAGCGGGTCCACCATCCAAATGCACTGGCAACTTCATTCAAGCATCACCGAACAGCTAACAATGGAGTGTCCCATTCGTAAGACAACATCTTTACAAGTAAACCCAATATATTTTTCCTGGTAATTCTTCTTTTACAAAGCACCCTGTGTAATGACTGACCCTCAGTTATGAAGATGAGAACAAGAACAAACAAGCAAGCCTTTAGAGTTCATCTACTGTCCACAGTGACAGAGCAATGACAGTAACTCAAATGAATTAAAGGAATAAAAAGTTCAATGTACAATTATGATAGGCGCAGCAGTTGTGAGACAGAGTAAAACGTCATTTTTAATATACTGTGTATCATTACATTGTTTAATTAAATTTTGCATGAGATTGTCTCATATGACGTTAAAGGTCAAAAGGTACAACGTATTATTTTATTGTATCAGATACATTATGTTGTATTCATATTATTACTATTATCATAATCTTACATCTTCAAGCTTTGATATCTTTAGTATCATATCAAAGTGTGCCTAATGTCAATTCATAATAGGATCTCTTAATGACACATACTGCAATGTGAAAAGAGCAGAATTTATTATTACTTCACAGAACTATTGTGTATGTTATATTTATGTACTACATTTATGCATGCTGATGCCTGATAGTACAAATGGCATGAACACTGTAATCTAGAATCATTTTAGTCACACTTTGCCTTTTGGGTAGTAAATATGTACAATTAAGTAAATATGGACAATTGCAGTTTGTGATATGTTACATTATCCTTAAAGAATCTGAAACCAGCATTGTCAAATGTTAAAATATAAAAGGGAACATTTATTACAGTTGTGCTTTTTACCACTGCATTAGAAAATAAACAGACGTTTGCAACACAAGACTGACGTTTCATTTCCATAAAAGCTTTTCTTTTCTCTGTTAATGATATAGGCCTAAAGTCATTTAGTCGTGGTTCTTTATTCTTTGTGTTAATTCAGTGCAGCAGTGTGCAATGGACAGAGGAGGATTTCCCTCGTAAAACTCTGCAGTAATACAGCCAGTTCTTTGCATCACTGACCCACCTTCCCTCACTCCACCCTCCAACCCCATCACTCTGGCGCACTTCCCTTTTACCGGTGGTGTTAGTGGGAGCAGGGGCTCCCTGATAAAAAAATATAAATAAAAAAACTTCGGACTCTGCAGAAAGAGAGAGAGGGAGATTAAGGAGTGAATGGAGGAGGATATTACTTACTACTACTGCATGGACCGGTGTAGAGCAGCAAGTCACTTTGAGGCGCGCACAACCAAACAAGGAGGAGCTGACGCAAAAAAGCTGAGGGTTCAATACTTTGGTATATTATACAAACTACGCTAAAGATTTGACTCTACAATAAAAGCCTTGGAATTTGCACATCAATCCATTCAGCATTTGGAGTTAACTGTTTTTTCTCACCTTTCTTCTCACCGCAGCCATATTTTGAAGCAAGATGCATGAAATGATGCCTCATTTTCCAGGTAAAACAGCATCAGTGGAGGACAGAAGGATCTGATTCTGTTGTTTGTTGATTCATTCTATACAGTTACATTTTGAAATACTGCGCACCTCAAAAGCAACGTTAAAGGGGTTTAGAGAGCGCCCGCAAGTTCAGAATGTTAATGTGAACGTGAGGATCTGAGAGGTACGCGCAAAGTGCACGAGAGCTGCAGCTGCGTCGACATGCACTTTAGGTTATGAATGTTTTCTGTTTCTTACAAGCTCCTAAAAGGCCCATTAGATGTCATTAACAAACATTAATAACAACCTCAATATGTAACTTGGCTTTAAAAGTTTAATCTACATTGGATGCACTGATTATTTACGTTTTCATTTGTTATATATTAAAGAAGAACCCGGACCTTTGATTGCTGCAGAAATGTGCGTACACGACTTTTGTATGAAGTGAGACCTCTTGCTACTTTTACAAAGGCGACAATCTGAAAAAGCACAGACAATCAACCAACTAACTATGTTGTTAATTAGAGCGCTGGCCATCTCTCTGGTCCTTGTTACAAACACTTGGCTGCTGAACCCGGTTCGTTCCGACGGGTCCAGCCGGAATAAGCCTGCCATGGCCAAGCGAGCTGACCATGAGCTGTCCAGGCAAGCAGGTGAACCGTGCGCAGCGGCTGTCGTGTGGAAGTCCCTCCGACAGCCCCGCTCCCTCTCCTCCTCCCCGTCCCAACACCGCCCTCCAGCGACGCGCAGCCGGACGAGCCGAAGACAGAGGGATACTGTGAGGAGCGCTCCAGCGGTGTGTACTGGAGACTGCGGGGTTGACAGTGGACTGCACCGAGGCCATGAAGCCGGGCGGGGACGTACATTGGCAAGGCTGGCTCAGAAACGCGAAACGGACGACGTTAAGCACGTGGCTTATGAGACTGAACACAGCGCGCAGGAGCAGGGCGACCCAAGGTCCCACTCCAGGTTTACGCGCAGCCTCGATTACGAAGAAGAGGTGAACTCCAGCTGGGACAAAACTATCCCCGGCAGCTCTGCGGTGTCCAGGGAGCACCATGTTTTGTATAGCCTGGACGGAGATCTACAGTCCTCCACTGGCGCACCGGACTACGAAAACTTCTCCGGAGAGGTGGAGGATTTAGATTCGTCAGCGCGGCCTGCACTCCACAGCGGCAGCAGCAGCAGTGGGCCCTCATGGGGAAGCCCAGTCCCCAGGGTACCCGCGTCCTGGATGACAGCCTTGTATTTCAGTGGAGGCAGGGAGCAGCTGAAATTGAAGCCAGCCGCAGATGTGGAGCTGCCCAGGGCTACGTTTAGTCTGGAGCTGTGGGTGAAGCCTGAAGGAGGGCAAAGCAACCCCGCGGTCATAGCAGGTGGGTCACACTTTCTGCTCATCTTATTGCATGTGCCTTAAAGTTGATTTCAGCAACATTTACAAATGTCAGATAATCATCAAACCCTTAAAACATCATTTTGACCACATAAAGTTTTGTGGCCATTTGATATTATATAACTCTTGTATAATTCTAATTGTAAATCAAAGACAATGAATGAGGTGATTTGGAATCATCTTGTCAGTGTCCAATAAATAACCAAAACTGGAAGCTATAATATGCTAAAGGTTTCCATGAGAAGATTATTTATTAATTGTACAATGGAAATATATTTTTTCCCACACCTGTAAATCATTGTATAGATGAAAGTAGTAGTAGTATTTGGCCTCTACCTGTACTTTTAAGCAATAACCTACACAATAAGAACAGGGACAAATGTATTAAATAAATGGTATACCTCACGGTATGTTCTTTTAAAATGAAAGTCAGAAACAACATAAGAACTATTCTTTCAAAAACATTCTTTTTATTTTATGGCTTTTTAGTGGTGACCAAAGATTCACTGTAGCAACCCACTTATTGCCCCCAACCCAGTTTGGGAAACACTGTGCGATAAACATATGTAGACTTCTTTTGCCCTACACTTAGTAATATCCTATTGGCTGGCTTTGTTTCCAGTGCTTAACCCATTACAGTCCAGCCAGTCCATTATTGACTTGTAGAAGCTTGCTCTTTTTTAATTGTTTTATCTAATCTGTCAAGCCCAGTGATTACTGAATAACTGATATGCTACAAATAAATCTACTTTCAATTAATTGTTAGCGAAGATAGCTGTCTGTAAACATTAGAGTGGTGTGTTCCTAATGTCCATATCTAACTTTATACCTTTGTTACACAACATTCATTGATTCCAGTTTGTCAGATAAGACTTTGATGTCATGATATATTGAATCATAAATACATTTGACTTTGTCATTTGAAAAATGCTGCAGGATTATATTCCATGTATTCAAATTGAAAAAACAAAAACACACAAAAAAAGAGTGGACTTGCCTTGCCAATAGAAGCATGTGCTCTCAGTGTCAAAATGAACATGCATGTGTTTCCTCCAGTCATATAGGTTCCAAGTCCAGGTCTGAAGATGCACTTATCCAATTAAAAAAAAAACATACTTTTCCAGACGTTTAGCTCATCAGTGTCCACAACAAGAATGTTCAAAAAAGAACATGAACAATTTCAGAAATCCCTGTATTTGACACATACAGAAAACAAAACTGGAGTAGATAAAAGAACTAGGGTGCAGCACCGCAGCCATCCAGATAAAGAGGGAGACCACAAACTGCTCTGTCCGCACACATTCACTCTGATCAAAGATCTCACTCCATTACTCAACCCTTCTCCTTCATTGCTTCCTTATGTCAAAGCAACATTTTGATTAAGCCCTTCCTTGTAGCAAAGCAAAATAAATTATTTGAAATATGTCTTAAAATATTGTAGCTTTAAACAAATCCGCATGCTAATTAGCTACTGGTAATACGTAACAGTCTATTTGCCACCAGCATAAAAACATACAATACATTATATTGTTAGCCTCTCAGTTCAAAGTGTATACTTACAGCAGCCTAAAGTGCAGACACATGACCTGAACCTCTTGGGGCATTCAGAAGCCACACAATGTTATATACTGATGTTTTAATCTGAACAGTCTTTGCGCTATTCTGTACTGTGCCACAAAATGTTCACATCTGTCAATGATTCCTTGATGTAACAATTCTATCTGTGGCCCATTTAGCATGCTATTTGTTTTAGACTAATGCAGAATTATGACAAATGCGTTCATGTATTTGTGTGGTTACATTTGGTAGTACAGTAGTCAGCACGCAGTATAATGTATTTCATTTGGCACATGCAAGGCTTCCTAACTGCTGCTCTCTTTTACGGCATCAAAGACTAACCGTGAAAATGGCTTCTAGTGGTACATATTTTGCTACAATTTCCCACATTTATGTCGGCCTCGCACACACACACAGCACTAAGGAGGGTGAAGGGGTTCCCTGACCCTTTGCTGTCCCAGAGTATGACATCTGGGAGGCAGATGTGGATTTGTCTGTTGCAACAGCAGATGGAAACATGAGGGCCTTGCCTTGGCTGTGTGAAATAGCTCTGTCTTTTCTCTGTATGGCTATTCTTTCTCTTACTCGCTTTTGTTTAACAACATCTCTGAACACTCTATGAAAGCTGCACTGTTGGGCCTTAATTCTAAACTTACAGTCAGTCCAACAGAAAAGGACAGTTAATTTTGAACTGATGCTGTAGTGCTCATTGGAGGGTCCTAGTTTTCAAATTAGGGAGTTGTTTTCCAGACTTGTGCTTTTAACTAAGACCTAATGTTAACATGTTAATACAGTATATAAAGCCAGACTTAATACATTATAACTTCTATTGGCCAATTAAGGATAATCCACTTTGCTTTAGCTACGTTATCTGGTAAATCTGAAAGCATTCATTCATTCATTTTCTACCGCTTAGTCCCGTTGGGGGTCGCGGGTGACTGGAGCATATCCCAGCAGCTTTGGGCCTGAGGCGGGGTACACCCTGGACAGTGGCCAGTTAGTCGCAGGGCTGACATTTAGACATAGACAGTGACATACAACCATTCACTCTCACATTTAGTCACTAGGGACACTTTAGATTTGCCAATTAACCTATACATGCATGTCTTTGGACGGTGGGAGGAAGCCGGAGTACCCGGAGAGAACCCACAGTAACACGTGGAGGACATGCTGACTCCTCACAGAAAGACCGGAGTCGGCCGAGAATGTTTGAATTGGCCGGGTTTTGAACTCACGACCTTCTTGCTGTGAGGCAGGAGTGCTAACCACTCTGCCACGTGCACGTGCACTCTGAAAGCATAATATACTTTAATATTATGGATTATTATTATATTAATATTGTGGATCCAAAACATTAACTTAACTTGACTGTGGTAAATCCGTTTGGAGTAAACTGCTATAAAACTGTTTTATTGTGGGGTAGAGTGGCCAGTCAAACCCATTGACTTTAACAATCTCCATTCGGTAGAAATTCTGTCTGACCAACTGTATTCCTTTATCTAAAACAATGAGCAGTTTATGCAATGCTTCCCATTGGTTGCATGTTTTTCAAATTTTGTTGGTCCAGACCAGACTCAGAGTTAGTTTATGTCGGTACAGTCCTCTGTTCTATGATTGGTATGTCTGCCCAATTGCTGTTAGAGGTAGTTTACTGTGTGCCCATTGGTTCCACCCAATTGAAATCCAACCCAAATCCAAAGAGACCAGACTAATGTCTTCTCTCTTGTGTACCTTAGGTGTCTTTGACAACTGTTCCCATTCACTGAGTGAGAAGGGCTGGTCTGTTGGCATCCAGACCCTGGAACCTGGCAGCACCAAAGATGCACACTTCTACTTCTCTCTTCGCACAGACCGAGCCGTCCAATCCACCACCGTCTATAGCCACCGGCGCTACCATGCCAATGCCTGGACACATCTGATGGCCTCTTACAATGGCCACAACATGAGCCTGTATGTTGATGGAGCTAAGGTGTGTGGAACATTTTAGATTTAATTTCTGACCTTTTTATTTTTAAGCCATGTGGAGTTCCCAAATGCTTATAATATTTGGAGCTCCACATAGACTTAACGTCTCACATTAATTGCCACTTTTCTGAGTTTGATCAGGCATTGATTATTTATCTTGGCTGTTATTGCTGTAGGTTGCAGAGAGCAGTTTTCAGTCTGGAAATCTCTACAGCTCATTCATGAAGACCTGCAGAACCTTTTTTCTTGGCAGCAACCAATCAGAGAAGGGCCACAGCTTTCGTGGTCATATAGGTGGCTTGATCTTGTGGGGATATGCCCGCACTCACGAGGATCTGTTGAAGCGACCGCTACATATCAATAAGAGCCACCCTGTCCTGGCCATGTGGGCTGACTTCACCAATGTAAGCACCATACCAGTTTGTTGTACATTTGTAAGAAAATATACTTATGTATTTACCTTAAATATTACTTTATTGTTGTGCTTTTAGGTAGAACAGTTGTGGGCTCCTTCTAAAGCTGGTCTCCACCCGAGCATAATCACAACTCCTGTTCCTGAACAAGAGCTCGTCTCCCCTTTCGAACCACCACCCTGTGGCCTGACACCCTGCGACAACACTGACATTATCTTCAGCTACAACAACAACTGGGAGCTTCGAGCCTCCAAGCGTGTGCGCTACAGGATTGTCAACCTTGCCAATGATGATGGAGGAAATCCAACTGTGTCGAAGGCCCAGATCAAGCTCCAGCATCAAGCTCTCACTGAAGCATTTCGGCCGTACAACATCACCTTGGAGCTCAGTGTTCACACCGTACAAAACTCTAGCCTCAGGCAGAAGTTTATTCTAAGCAACTGTCGAATTGAGAAGATTGGGAACCGTCAATGTGACCCTGAATGTGATCATCCGAGGACAGGTCATGATGGAGGTGACTGTCTGAGATTGGGGCCTTGCTACAATTGGAAACGACAAGATGGTGTTTGTAACATGGAGTGCAACAGTATATACTATGACTATGATGATGGAGACTGCTGTGAACCAGACGCCACTGATGTGTTGAAGACATGTTTTGACCCAGAGTCCACAGACAGGTAAGACCTATAAGCTCATTGTTTGGCAGGAGCTTGAAACATAAGTGAGCACTAAATTAGTGAATTTACCCGTAAGGGTTAATAAAGTTATTTTAAAAAGTTGGAGTTAAAGTTAGACCTGAGATTGCTCACCTCGTAAGTCAGCATGTTTGACGACTGTACACTGCATGAATTTAACCATTACAACAGTTTTTATCATCTCAGATCACACAAATGCTGGTTCAATATAATCTTTTTTCATTTTCCTCCAACAAGCTCTTTAGTTTGATGCATTAATGATGTTAGACTTAGACAGACTTTATTGATTCACAAGGGAAACGTCTTCGCAGTTGCTCAATTGCCCTTTAAAAATACTCTTAAAAACACTAAATGTATGTATATGTATACAATACCTATTGTATAAAGCAATACAACATCACTAAAGTACAACAGAATAGATAAAATATAGAATAAACAAGATTTGCATATTTACAAATCATACAAAGGACTAAATAATAAGTACAGTATAATAATGTGGTGGAGGATCAGTAACATAAATAATAGAGGTTTATCTGTTACAGAAAGATGAGGTGTTGTACAGCTGTATTGAATGTGGTATAAATGAAGTCCTGCAGCGTTCACTGTGGGAGCGGAGCTGGTGGAGTCTGTTGGAAAATGAGCTCCTCTGCCTCTCTATTGTCCGGTGGAGTGGGTGTGCAGGATTGTCAATGATGGAGGGCAGTTTGTCCAGTGTCCTCCAGTCTCTCACTGACACAAATGTCTCTAACTGTGTGCCGATAATGTTGTCACCACACCTCCTGTTGATTTCTTGAATACAAACTTCTGTGACAAGGTGTTTTTTTTCTATAGAGCACCTGAAGTGCAAAATCTGTTCAGTTGTGAAAACTATTAGTAAGCACTACAGTAAAAGTGATTTATTTGAGATTTTAGCTTTCTGTCTGGATTCTACTATATCCAGACACAGTACCAGCAGGATCAGACTTAAAGCCAGTTATGAAAACATGTTTTTTTTCCAGTAGTCTCTTTTTGCTACTAAATCTACAGGCATGAATGGCCACTAATAAGAATATTTCTCCCCATGAGGTGCATATCTGCCTGGAAGGGATGTGCAATGAACAGCTCAACTTGCTACATGAACAAATTGGCACTCTCACTTTCCCCCAGTGGTTTCAGCAAGAGCCCTGTGAAGTGGGGATGGTGGGTTAAAAGGCCAAAGTACACACTTATTTTTACTAAACAACTTGAGCGGCGGCCTGCTGCCTTCCATTTGAAATGACAGACAGGCTCCTGCAAAGCTCCAAATAGTTTGCATGAAGTCTCGCCATGAGGTCCACGTTCTTAAAGAGTGACTTTTAATCCATTTTGTAACCACAAGCTATGCAATGTGCCACTGTAAAACATGCTGAAGTAGACAGTAAAATATGAACTGTGGAGCAGGACTGACAACATAATGTGGAAGTTAGCTACCTCCAAGAAGCCATGCTGCAACTGTCTCAAACCAATCTTTAGATCCCCAATGCCTTTCTGTCCATTTCTAGTGAAGCCCAGTGCATAAAGTTAATGTGCAATAAAAATAGACAGAATACCTGGACAGAGTAACTTGACAATGACATATGGTCATTTGTCACCTGGAAGGTCAAGATGACCTACAGATGTCTATCATTGTTTGACCACATGCAGTTTATATAATTTTATGTTGGAAATGTCAGATGTTTCCGGTCTCAGTGCTCTATCCTGGGACACTTAAGAAACAGTGCTGAATTGCAGACATTGATGTAAGCTTTGTTTTTTATATTTCAAGGTTATATTCTTGCATTTATAAAAGAAACGCTCACCAGTACCTAGGAAGTCTGAGTGCCATTAGAGGACTAATTTAATTGTAGGTTGTTTGTGAGACTCTTGAAACGTACGCGTCTGTGTGTGACCCTGGATCATGACATTTTGCTGGCATATATAGACCTCTGATCTATTTTAATGTTTGGGCATCTGGGTTTTTGATACAACCCTCCTCTCTTCCTTTGAGTTTGCCTCCAGCTATCCCAAAACAGCCAAAACAGTTTCAGAGGCCAGCTGCTGTCACCAAACTAAATTGTTTTGTTTGTTGAGCTCCCGATTTGGAATGATAGCCAGACATTTTGTCCTTGCAATAAAAACAACAACAACAAACAGATAGTGACATAAGAGGCATCCTTCCTCTCAGAGCTCAATCTTTAGTTTCACTTTGACTGATTGCTTTGACTGAGTAGAAGCCTAATCTGAACCTACCTTCAGTAATGTAAGAAGTAAGAGGAGGGATTCTCTGAAGCATCCTAAATCTTAACCTTATTTGCAGGTCATGCAGGTCTGGTTGTTGTTAAGGTGCACTCTTGGATCTATTTAGAGGTTAAATACCGCTGAATGTTACAGTACTGGAGGATACTGTTTAATTTCTTCTTTTGGATCTAAATTCTAGAAACTTCGATTCATGCTCTTTTGTGGCTATTGTATGATCATTTAATTTAATTTTCACAGGTAAAATGTTGCAATGCTTGTTTTATATTTTTTCAAAGAACCTCCAGTCTAAAACTCATTTTATGTTGTTTTATTTTGTCTTCTGGCTTTTCCTCAGGGCCTATATGAGCATTAAAGAGCTAAAGGAAGAACTACACTTGAGTGGCACTGATGCACTGAATGTCTTCTTTGCAAATAACTCAGTGCGTGAGAATTTAGCTGGAGCAGCAACCTGGCCGTGGGCAAAAGAGGCCCTTACTCACCAAGGTGGGCTATTTCATTAAAAAAAATCATAATCATTGTAATACACGCTTTTCATTTTTATTTTCCTAAATGTTTTCCTTGTTGTCTGTACCCAAATAAGATGGGGAGAGCTATATGGGCTGGCAGAGATTTTCCCGGCATGTTGCCTGTTTCCTCCTTTAATCATTAAAGCCTTTTCCACTGGAAAAGACTAATCAACCCAACGGCAACAGCACAAACAAACAGCAAAGGCACATAGGCTCTGAAGCAGTGTTACCACCCATGCTTACTCAGCAGACATACTTGTGCTTACACTTATATTTTACAGTTTAAGAGAAAGGAAGAACATGATCTTACATTTTTTTCACTATAAAAAGGGGATTCTTAAGTATTACTTGATAATTATTTATAAAGTTTTAGGTAAAAGTTTTTAGTTTTTTTTTAAGGGGATGGATTTAAAAAAGAAATTTCAGTGCTGTTTCAGTTCCTTACCATCTGTCCCTGTTTAAAAACAAGTTAGTGCATGACAGGTTTCTCAGAAGGCCTTGTTTTTTTTGTGTTTAATGGCTTCATTGTTTTGGCCACTGGACATTATGTTTCTAATTATGAACCAATAACTCTCATGCATGTTCCTGGTTGTGCCATTATTAGTTTGCCACAAAAAAAGCCAATCTCCACTTCAAGGGCACTTTTACTGGAATTTGGAAAACCATAGCTGATTTTGTAATAAACATCTCTGATATGTTTGTTCTGCCTCGAACTTGTTTTCTTTTTACTGAACTCTTTACTTATTTTTAAACTTTAGTCACCTAAATGATGTAGATATTATTTCAAATTCTTCATTCCTTTCAATTTCTTATTTATCTGTCCAACTGGAATAACAAGGATACTTTTTATATGCATTTGCTTTCTTTTCTGAAGGTGGCATGGTGTTAAATCCATCCTACTTTGGTACATTGGGCCACCACAACACCATGATCCATGAGACGGGCCACATTCTTGGTCTTTATCATGTCTTCAAAGGGGTGAGCGAGCGGGACTCTTGTGATGACCCATGTCAGGTAAGTGTTTCATTATTCACAAGAACTGACTGTATGTGAAGTGTATTTCTTAAGCTGTGATCCTGGTGAAGCATGTATGTTGTATGTCGCTATGTTCACAATATGACCTTCTTTGCTTTGTGTGCGTGTAATTTCAGGAGACCACCCCCTCCATGGAGACAGGGGATCTCTGTGCTGACACTGCCCCTACACCCAAGTCCAAAGCCTGTCATGACCCAGGAGCTGTAAATGACACCTGTGGAGTTACCACCTATCAAGACACACCATATAACAACTACATGAGTTACACAGGCAAGTTTGCTGTTTGGGTTATTTATGAATCAGAGCAGCCAGTGTGGTTATATGAGAGATTGTGGGTTTGATCCCCTGGCCAGCCACAGCATTTCTGTGGGAGGTTTGCCTGTTCTCCACTTGCCTATGTGTGTTTTTTCCAAGTACATCTTACAGTCCAAAGACATGCAACACTAGGTGGATTGGTTACTTATAAATTACGCTGAAAAGTAAATGTGAGGTGAATGCATGCCTGTTTCTAAATGGGCCTTGAGCACCGTGTTAGCTGTGATAGTTTGCAGCTTCCCACAACCTAGCATATGCAGGGCGGGGGGAGCATGGATGCAAACAGCAAACATAACATCAAACATGAAAATCTAGGTCTTAACAGATTATACCCTTTAAAAATAAATAAAAACTCATTACCATTAGAGTATAATGAGATCTAACTTTCTCATTTTTTCTTTTGCTTTTACCTCAGATGACAACTGCACCAATCATTTCACGCCTAACCAGGTGGCCCGGATGCATTGTTACCTTGACTTAGTTTACCAGAAGTGGCTGACAAACCACCAACCTTCACCGATCCCTCTGGCCCCAATAGTGACAGGGCAGACTCCAGGATCTGTCTCGTTCTATTGGTTACACCCACTAAGTGGGCCACTTTCTCAAAGGTATTTTTTTCTTAAGGAAATCACCATTTTAATGCTAAGTTTTAGCATACAACCTATAAACAGTTTGGTTTTATTTTGTAGCTCATCTTTCCATTTTCCTGGTGTGGACTGTGGAGACTGTGAGGGTGACGGTGTTTTTCATCAGTACGCCTATGAAGCTACTTCACCTCGTATGTGTGACTCTTCAGGCTACTGGACTCCAGAAGAAGCAGTCGGTCAGTATTTAGTAAAAAGACTGAATGTGTGGGTGTAAACAATGCTGCACCATTATGCCTTATTAGAGTTAAACCCATACTTAAGTAGATCAGAGTATGTGGTAGGCCGACCAGCAAGTTTTCAGTCTGTAATTATTGATGAGGGGCCATGTGGACATTTCACAAGCACTACTCCTGTTTGTTGTTCAGTGTGGATGCCCACACCACACACATCACCTCCCTGTAAATCTCAGGTGCGTGCAAGCATAATAGCTACTGGAAAAGGAAAAAGACAAAAATCATTAAAGCCCTCAGCTATAGACCTTTGTGTGTCTCTGTTTTAGCCGAAGTGAAAACAAGTATTATTAGGCAAAGCATCTACTCTGCGTAATGTTTGGGTGCTGCTCAAACCCTAAACCTCCTCCATAAACAGAACACTATAGAACTGTAACAGCTCATGTGAACACATGTGCCTTGTTATTTTAATCATTTTTGCAGAAGCATTTGACTTGACATGTAGAAAGAAACAAGACACACTAAAAAAATGGAAAACAAACAAGAATACTTTCTTTAAACAAAGAAAAAATAGAAAAGAAAAATTAATGACTGTACAAAAACACTTTCCGTTGCTTCCGTGGAAACTCTACCCAAATATGTGGAAATCCTCTGTTGGAATGTATTCTTTGAAAACAAGCGGCACGCAGGACCAGGGGGAGATTACGACTCCCAGTCATTGGCTGTGGGATCATAATGATGATAAAGAGTCAATTACAGTCTTACTCCAAACAGGGCCATGCTCAGAGTTGAGGAGACAGCCTGTCTGCTGGCTTCCCTGGCTCTCTTTTCACTCTTCCACACTTTCAAAGATGATAATACACAGGGTCACATTGTCAGCCAAAAGACAAAAGGCATGTACAGATATTGCCTAAAGGAAGGAAAGGTACCGGGGAAATAAGCAATTTTGATGCATTCATAGAAAACTTGAGAATACTTAAATGTTACCAAGTAATTTTGTTGCCCAGAGGCTGTAGTGCCACATTTTACAAAAACTCAAAATGAGTTAACACAAATAGTAAAATAGTGGACAGGGAGACTATAATGCCACCCATTTGTAATGGGCCTGTATATTGCAACTTTTATGGAGCCAAGTATAAATATTTTTGTAGAAAGGTTACAGAATGATTACAGAAAGCACAAATCAAGCTGTTCAACTAATACGGCTTTAAAGATGGAGCTAGATTGCTTAATAAAATGTGTCCAAATGTCTAATTGTACTCCGCCGAAAGTAAGAGATGCCGTCAAGCTGAAGAAGGCCTATTGAGCCTGGCTGGCTTGTGGGACTCCCGAGGCAGCTGTATCGGAAAACCATGCAGACTGCAGCCTGGGCTGTTTCAAAGGCAGTCAGGGCTATCTGTACTCCTACCTGAGCAAGAGCATGTTTTGCACTAAGTCTGCCCTTTGTCACCGGTTCTGTTCATTATTACTATGGACAGGATTTCTAGGTGCATCCAGGTGAAAGAGTCAAGTTTGAGGACCACAGGACCTCATCATCGCAGTTTTTCTGCAGTGATATGGTCAGTTTATTGGTTGTTTTGGTGAAGAAGGAGCTGAGCTGCAAAGTGAAGCTCTTGATATACCAGCCAATTTACCTCCCTACTCTCACCTGAGCTGTGGGTCGAGACTGAAAGTACAAGATCTCAGATACAAGCGTACAAATTAGCCGCTGCTCTGCCACATCGAGCTGAGCTGAAGTGGCTCGTGCATCTGTTCCAGATGCGGTTCCAGGCATATCCAACTGGAAGGAGGCCCTGGGGCTGAGCCAGGACAGGAGAAAGAAGTCTGGGCTTCTCTTCTCTTAAACTGGTTCCCTCATGACCTGGCCCTTGATAAGCGGAAGAAGATGGATGGATGGCATTATAGTCAAAGAATTCCTACATTCCAAGCTTTGTATCACACCATTTTAGTCACACCATTTTAGATGTACTGCAAGTAGCCTATTTGTGAAACTGTGGAAAGCTGACACCTTACAAATACAAAAAAAAAACAATTATCAGTTCTGGTTCATTTATAGAGGCTAATTGTCCTATTAATGACCTGGCTTGATTTCTTTCCGTTTCCATGCATGGCTCATCATAGAGTATGAAATATATAGCACATTTAACATGTGGATTTGATTTGGGAGACAGCTGATAATAACCATGGTAATTTGATTTCCCTGTGATAATTACACACACTGAAACAATTAACAACAATTTAAACCTAAGATTCAATAGTGTACGTGCTGCATTCTTGAATAATGGCTATGCTTTTACTGGGGAAGCATAACTTATCTGTATTTAGAGCACAATAATGCTATTTTATAATACAAGAGATGTACTCATTATTAAAAAAACTCTTACACTCAGTGTTTGATAAAGTTAAACTAAATTTCTTTGCTTAAGTAAAAATACCAGTGTAAGCAACCAGTTAATGCAACCAGTGCAATAGAGAATAACTGAAACTGTGCCCAGCTTTTATTTAAATCACAGCATAACATTTTTCTTCAAGGCAAAACTAACCTATAGTAAGCAGATTAAAATGTCAAAAAGTCAAAAACAGGTCTAAAGAAATGACAGAAGGGGGGAAAATAGTCATTGGTCAAAAGGTTTTGTGGCCACCATCAGTCATGAACGACAAGCAAGATAGCCACTTTAAAGTATTGCTAGCACTTTTACTTTGTTACATTACTGTTAAACCTTATTAGCATCAAGTCTTTACTTTATGAGCAGGTTTCCCTGATGTAGAGCAGCCCTGCGAGCCCAGTCTACAGGCCTGGAGTCCTGAGCTGAGCCTCTACGACACCAACGTAACATCACCGTGTCCCGAGATAGAGGGCTGCACTCTCACCCTGGATTTCCTTCACCCCATTGTCCCGCACACCCTCACCCTGTGGGTCACTTACATTTCTTCAAGTAGGTGCCACAATACTCCAACTAATTTCATCTAGTCCATGTTAACAATGTGCAAGGTATGGATATTAAGAAAGAGACCTTTACACAAATTATAAATGTCTCATAAAACTCTTTCTGATTCTGATTCTGATTCTGATTAAGATGTAGGACATTTGATCTGCGGACCTTTCTGTGTTGAGTTTGGGTACTGGGTACTCCAAGTTCACCCACTAACTTTTACACATATTATGGCCTCCAGTTAGTGACATGAGCGGGGTACCTGGTGGTGGCTGCCAACAATGAACTTCCCCACAGAGATAACAAAAGGATAATTTAAATAAATAAATAAAAAAAAATTCAAGAACTGCATGTCCCTGCAGGTTGAGTGTTCAATGCCTTTTTTACTTTAAGATGTATAAAGCTGCCATTGGATTGTGGTTTTGCCTGCTTTTCCTTTGAGGAATTGCAGTGCCTTGTAATTCAAGTCCTGCAGGAGTGTTTGGTTAAATTTAGGCACATTCATAGCACAATATAACCATGTGGAAAAGTTTTCTCTATGCAACAGGCCAAATAATGTAATGTCTTTCCTTCTGCTAGACAACCCAGCCATAGCCAACATTGAGCTGATCTCAGACACAGGGAATGCCATACATCTAGGACCACAGCACATCTTCTGCGACATGCCTCTAACTTTGCGCCTCGACACCAACAACACTGCCATCAAAGCCATAAAGCTGAGCACCTTTGACGAGAAGCTGGAAATCGATGCAGCCATGTTGTCTTCAGGCCCTGGCAGCCCTCTGTGCTCCAGCTGCCAGCCTCTGCTCTACAGAATCCAGCGACAGCCGCCCTTTGACAGTGAAGCCCCAGCACCGCAGACGCAGCAGACTTTCACTGACAGGTACATGCCCCGACACATTCAATCATTCATGCACTAGCTATATCATTAGGACAGGTGACCACAAAGTGAAAAAAAACATTTGTTCTTGAAAGTGATTTGATTTGTAATGAGTAAAAACCAAGCAGTATCCAAGGCAACTGTGTTTAGATGTGAATCATTGTGGGATGTCTTGAGCCCCAAAAACAATATGAACCAAATGTAAGCAGCACACAACATAAACAGAAGGCACCACTTCATCCTCATCTGTTTAGTCCTGCTGAACTCAGAAGGTGCATTATTTCTGTTTGGGACACAAATACAATATAATGCTTAGTCCTTCCTGATAAATAGACAGGGATGGTGTTTTTCATAATATCATCTTCTGATCAATAATTCATGAAGGGAACCGCAGCTACTGTTACACCCACTTCCTGGTGTAGGGCTGTCAGGTCACTGGATACTGTAAGTTACAGACAGAGGCACTGTGGGTACAAGCCTGGTTTTGTTGCAGTAATCCCAAGAGGTATGTTGATTGGTCGGAGACATACACTTGTACATACAGATATTTACACTGTACAATACTGGCACAGTTTTGTTAGCCATCTTATAAAGAAGGTGAAGTTTCCAGCTCCATAATTTTTTAAATATACTTGATTAAATAAAGTCAATTATTTTTGGTATTAAAATCAGATATATCTGGTAACACACAATTGTATTTTTAGCAACAGATCCTTAAAGTTATAAGAAACAGACTTATTTGTACTCCACTACTAAGTGCTGCAACCAAAACCAGATCATCCAATTTTTCTAAATCACTCAAGCTTATATAATCAGTTTCAGTTGAACATATCTACCAATACTTCTCACTTCTCCTGGTAATGACGCAGTTTGTTCATTTTCTCTGTATTTTCACCAGCTCTGTTCAGCTCGGAGTTCAGTACAAATACACGATTCAGGTGGAAGCAAAAAACCTTGTGAGTGATGACTCTATGGCTCTGCTCTACATCCACGGCCAGCCCTTCTGCGGAGATGGCCTTATACAGGGGTCAGTGCATCAGACTTTGTAATAAACACCACTGATAATGACTGTGTGTAAACCAATGGTGATGACCCTGTGTCTATAGGACGGAAGAATGTGATGACAGCAATCTGCTGGATGGAGATGGCTGCTCCAAGAAATGCCACAAAGAGATGGGCTTCAACTGTAATGGTAAGTTAGAAGAAAAAAGACTTTACTTTAGGCTGGATTTACATTCAATTGTTACTACTTTATATTAACATTTCAATAATAATGATATCAAGACACAGTCATATTATCCACGTAAAGTATAAAATTTAGTTGTAACATATGGATTCAATATTTACCATAAAAATCGTATTTAACATTTAACGTTAACAAATGCGCTTAAAACATGTTGTTTTACCTAGTTTTCTGGCTTAAAAAAAAATAAAAAAAGGTTTAAAGTAATTTTTTAAATTATCCTAATAAACAACTGACACGTAACATTATAGACATCCATTAGATTACGCGCACTAAGACTGAGATTTTTTTTTAAAACAATAAAAGTGGATTTGATTTACAGTATGTAGCATTTTTTTCTTAAAGCGCTAAGTCCATTAATCATTTTTAATCCACAGTCACACACTGGTGATGGTAAGGCCTCTCTGACCACCACCGACCACAGTCACACAAACACATTAATACACCATTACAAGGTGGGTGAGGTGTCTTGCCCAAGGACACAGCGGCAGTATAAAGTGGGGGGAGCGGGGATCAAAGTGCCAGTTTTCCGGTTATTGGACTCCTCAGCCACTGCCTGGAAACTTGTACTATGTAAGAACTATGTGCTTCTCATTATGGATAATAATAATAATAATAATAGTATATGGTCCACAACCATCAGATGCAAGTTGTATTACACTGTTAACTTCCAAGGTGTTCTTGTTTGAAAGTAATCCAAAATATCTCAGGGAGGACATTTGTAATTGCTTTAGTAATTAGGGCAAGTATCAAAGCGCTTTTTCCCACCAGGTCCAGCTATGTCGTGAGTAATGCTATTACATCTCTTGTTTCACAATAAAAGACATTATGACTAGTGAGGAAAACAATTTGGCAAAAACAGCTTTGTACAAATTGGAACACTTAAACCCAATTATTCAATTGTTCTTCTTAGTCATGGACAGAATATTTGTTTGGGTTTCCTAGCCACATTGCTCTTTGTTAACCCTTACTTTGCCAAACTGGCTGCTTTTATTCAATTATCTAAAATTCCAGACTGACTATTTTTACTGTATTGTTGAGAGAGAAGCCAAGGACATTTTGGCCAAGGCAAGGTTTAATCAACTTAATTTGTTTTGTTGCAAAAAAAAACATTGCAACTGTAAGATTAAATACAAGATTGAACAAAATGTTTTTTGAATGCAGACTTCAAACAAAAGCATTCATTTCACACTCACTACTACTTATGCCAAATAAACTGTTAGTATTGTTGAAATGTGAAAGATGCCTTATCTGTTTGTAGCACAAACTTATTTAATTTGGCCCAAATGTGTCGGAAAGACATGACTCTGTCCTGGGGCTGTCCAGGTGTTCAAGAATTTTATGAATATTTACTGCATGACCGCCTGTCATTAAACTTTAGTTTCACACTGTTTTTGACTCATGCAGCAGATTGTTATCTACTGATTGATCAGGTGCAACCCATAATATGTTGGATGTTTTTTCCGCTATAGCTCAACTTACATTACTCCTTTTCTCAAGCTCACTCTGGCACTGAAACACGGTAGGGTTTTTAGCCAAAGAGCACATTTCTCTGAACTATATATGACAGTTTTAATATTTTTCTGTGTGTACTGGAAAGAGCTGCACCATATATCACTAATTGTTTTCACATCCACATCAAAAAGAACTGTAGTTTTAACATCCAATTCCATTTCACAGACACACTTTGATTTAAACAAAGCGAGTCTAAATGAAGATGATTACTAATGAAGACATTACACGCGAATTTCTAAAATGTTACAAAAAAAAAAAAAGCCTACTAGATACCCTGTAGCTTTGTTTGATCAGTTTTAACATCTGCATGGCAAATGTGTTCTATTGTAAAATGTTATGTTAGAATAAGTCATTTAACGGCCTGCTCTCAGCTTCCTTTGACATTTATTGACACATCGTGGAGATGGAAATAATACACTTATTACCTTCTGCTAAACTTGGAGTTAGCTTTTAGACCATTGAACTGCCAGTTCCCTGTAATGATGGTGCAGCTTTCACCTGGTAACTGTAAATATTACAGCAGCCTAAAATGTCTGTGGGATCCTACAAGCCAAGTCCCCATATATCTCCTTCAGACTATTAATATCACAAATATGGCTGATTGGCTGTGTCAACATTGCTAACATCAAAAGCGGCCAATAAAAATACAGACTTAATTTTTTGTACTGACAATGGATTTGGAGTCTAACAATGTGGGATAACATCATACTCTGCCAGATATATTCTTTCATAAATCCTCTTTTTATATCCTCTGTTACATTTTTCCAGGTGAACCCAGTCAGTGCTATGTTTTTGATGGTGATGGTGTGTGTGAGGAGTTTGAGCGAGGTTCTAGTGTGCAGGACTGTGGTTACTTTACCCCACTGGGCTACAATGATCAGTGGGCATCGACTGCCACTGCTTCTCACCAGGACCTTCTTAAGTGCCCTGCACATGGCGCCACAGGGGAGCCTGACTTAACCAAGGTACTGTGTCAAGAGTCCTTCTGACAAGTCACTCCAGAGACTGGAAATAGCCCCAAAAAATAACACCTTAATAAACCTTCACTGACAGATTCACTTGATATGTGTACATCACCGTTGATTTGGGACATGGACATACAGTATTGTACAAATGTTTTAGGCAGGCTTGGAGAAAAGCTGTAAGAATGCTTTCAAAAATATATAATGTAATGCAAAGTGAGCAAACAGAAGAACAATGTATATCAAATGGTGTGACTAATCTTTGATTTCAAAACAGCATCAATTTCGTTATCACTTGTACACGGTTTTAGAAGGACCTTTGCAGGTAGATTGTTTCAAACATTTGCAGAACTAACCACAGTAAGACATGTAAGCTCCTCTAATCCTTTTCTCACTTCATGTAATCCCAGCTTTTGTGGAGACAATCGCATCACTTTGAGAACTGAAAATAGTTTCTATAATGACTATATTATATTTTGGAAAGTATTCTTATTTGACATTTATGACACCTGTATAAGTCTTTTGAACCTGCAAACCAGATCCAGAGCTTGCAAAGTCAGTTCATATTAGGAGAAGCCTTTGGATTTTGTAAAGTCGAATCTGGATGAGTGTCTGTAAAAGAAGAAAAGCCTGGAACATAAATCCGAAGAACATTCTGGCAGATCTTTCAATACAACGTCTTATCATACAAATCCAAGATATCCTGACCCTGTCTTGTCTTTTTACAAGTTTGGTACACAATGCAGCGGGTTCAGACAGTTGCCATAAAACAGGTATATTATAGTCAGAAATAGTAGAAGTAGACATGGGCACTTTCTGAGGTAAGGTCATGGACTAGCTGATGGCTTATATGCTGACTTTTTTAAACAATCAATTAAAGCAAAAATAAATAAATAAATAAATAAATAAAATAAAATCAAGGTATTGAGTGTAAATCATGTATAAATAAAAACAACCACATTAGAACTTGTGCTTGGTTTATTCACACTCATGTCCAATATGGATAATTAAAGTCAAGTGAGTAGTCGACTAATGTTGAGCATCATGTTACTCAATAGTTCACTCTTTTGATCTAATAAGCAATACTTTTTGTTTTGTGAAGCTGTGCAGGTCTCACCACCTGGAGATGAGTGACAAAGCTCCCAGTGGAGCCTGGTTCCCCTGTACAGCCCAGACGGACAGCAATGACCTGGACCACACATACTGGCTTAAGGTAACAGTCAACGTTTTCGCCCACTATTATTACTATAATTAGAAACAGGAGTATTTATAATCTGTGACTCATTTCCAAGACATGTCTAAGTGACCACACATTTGTCTTTCAAGTGCTAATTTTAGTCTAAATATTCTAAATATGAAAACCCTCAATCATCACGGTCAATTTACTCATAATGTAGTCTTGTATAATCAACTGACTAATACTGTGGGATTGTAATAATAATCATAAGAAGATATCTTACTGAAGTTTGAACGCAAATTTGTGTCTAATGTTGGAATAATTACACTGACTCGCTGATAACTCCAGCAGTTAAAATGCACCCCAAGCCTAAATGTCCTCTCTCTGCTGCTCATGAAGCCTGTCTTTCCATTCCTGACCCGTGTCTGGTTTGTGTGTTGAGTACTTTTGCTATCATTTCATTTTTTCCACAACCACTGTTCCCACAATCAACTCAGCGGGCCCAGACCGCGTAGGCTAGCTGTTGATTTGAGTGATTTGAGCTTCACTACCTTGTCTGTCATGCTTGGGATTATGGGGCCCTTTATAGTCATGAGCTTGTTTTTTTCCTTTGTGTGCATATTCTCTTCCCATTTCCACTATTTTACTCCTCTTTCTAACCTCTACTTCTTTCAAAAATACTGTCTTTTGAAAGTTCATGTTATATCAACATAAACTCATTAACATCCTTTAAGACTTTAAAGTCTTCTTTGTCTAAGATATTGTGTCAAGATGTAATGTTATCAAATGGTTGTGTTCTAGCTTTTTAATGTGATTGTTATATTAGTTTAAAGCCACAGTCTAATTAAAATAACAATAAGGTAGCTATTTTGCTTTTATGAAAGTATATGTCATAATTTGGATTTTGCCTTTTATAATTCAGGTGGGGTTTCCTCATCCTGGTGTAGCAGCCTCAGTGATGGTGTACCTGGCTTCAGATGGTTCATGGTCTGGGGATCAGTGTCGAAGCACAGCTATAATTCTTCTTTCAGATACTACTAGGGAAGAACCACTCACTGGGTATTTATTTAATGAGATCACTACTTACTGATCAGCCTGTGTGACCACTGACATAGGGAGAGTAATACGCCATTTTTACACATTCAACTCAGATAAAATCATGGTGATTTCAACCAGACTCTCCCTTGAGATTTTTTTGTGTTCATATACAGTATATCAGGAATATACCAGGTGTAGATGACGCTTAATTAGCTTGACCAAGCAAACATGAAGCTAACGGACAAATGAGCCGACTCCTTCGTGGTGACGGTAATAAAACTGTAGGTTCGACTGTATTAAAACTACAGTTACTCAAACATGTAAGCAACTTAACCAAACAATTTTAAGTGAAGTACAAAAATAGCTGTGAAGAGTACAAGACTTAATTCTGCTCCAGACGCACGAGGTACGCATCATCAGCTTACTGTGGAGTGTTTCCTGGAAGTGTTCACACATTCAGGTCACGAGGGTAGGAAGGTTGTACAATCCGGATCTCAATAGTTGTGTGAAAAGGGCCAAACCGAACAAGCTGAAAATCCTATTGCATATTTGAAGAACAAATTCAATCCCCAAGGGGAAATTCAGTTATTAGCTCTGCTCACATCAGTTGATTCAGTTGATTCAAAAGTCTTCATCAGTCTTATAATGTTTCTTATAAGAATGCGTCTTGATATCAGTATTACAAAACCGGACAATAAGGAAGTATGAAAGGCTTAGGAGAGTGAAAAAAAGAATGGAATGTAGTAAAACATTATATCAATAGTCCCTTGTGGAGGTCCAGTGGAGTCTGTGGTTTATGGGAAATGAGGACATCACACATTATTGCTCATGAGGTGGTCATAATGTAATGGCTGACCCACATTGTATGTTTAGGCATATTTTAGCTCCTGCTGAACAATAGCTAACAATAGGTCCTTGTTTTTTCTCAGGCACACATGACCTCTCTTGTCATCGAAACCCGTTGGTTGTGAATGTGACCCATAACCTTTCTCAACCCTTCTTCCTAACGTCTGCTGTGATCCTTCTGTTGTCATCTCCCTCTGTGGCAGTGGGAGGCATAGCTTTGCGAACCTCCTGCCACTTCAGCACCTTCGCCCTGACTGGGTGCGCATCACAGGGTGGGCTTCCCCACAGCTACTTAGTTTACACATGCATGCACCCATGAAAGTACAATGTAAAGTTAAAAATTACACTGTTGTAGTATTACACAGTATTTCACATTATCATTCAATATTGAATCTGAATGTTAGATGGTTCATTATCCCAAGTTTTAACATTTTGGTACCACATATGTACTCATTTTTTCCTTCACTGGTCTATCTCCCACAGCTGCTTGAGGCAGCCATGTCAGTTGGACAGCTGTAGTCCACCACAGATAGATCATGCCTCTGTCAGGTAGGGTCTATGTAATTAAACAAACAACTGCAGAGCTGCTGCAACAAGCTAAATGTGTGGTCTTTACATGAGCGTGTCTCTGCAGGTGTACAGGAGGAGGAGAGGCCTCTCGCTGCTCTGTCAGGTGTCACCGTGGTTACAGTATCAGGGTCCTTAGTGGCAAACAAAAGCTGTCCTATCAGGTAAAAACAAACTATTACGTTTTGCTCAAACTAGTCTGACGCTAATATTATGTCATAAGGTTCATCCATGTGAAGCAGAAGTATTATGCCACTACAGTGGGATCAGGTTGATGGTAGTAAGGTTTCGGTACATACAGTACCTACCAATAATTTAAAGCATGTTTTTGGCAGGCATGTCTAAAGATAATTGTCAGCTTCATGGAGGTTTAGGTTAGGTTTTTAAAATGTATTTTAATCTCCAGATGTTAAAAATATTTATTATTTATTTTATTGAGATCTGTTTACATGTCCAAAATAAAGAGAGATGATAATTATACTATATTAGAATTATATTCTGCATAACAAACAAAAACAAAATAAACAAAAAACAATTTAAATATTACAGCACACACCTACGCATAGACACTAATTTAATTTAATTCAATTTAATAGATGTAGTGTAGTATTTGTAACAGTTAGTATAACATTAAAAAAAAAGTCCAGAGTCTAAGTTCCACAAAAAGGCGTTTCCTTTGAAAGCTGCAAAAATTGCTTATTTCCATGTTTCCAGAGGGAGGCGAAGCTGGAGTGTTTCCACGGCTCATGGGATCGCATTGTCAGCTGTAGACCCGTAGACTGTGGCCTTCCAGACCAGTCCCATGTCTATCACGCCATATTCAGTTGTCCGTGGGGAACCACTTTTGGTAAACAGTGCTCTTTCACTTGTGGATCACCAGCCATACTCCAGGGTAAGCCATTGTTTTTTTGTAGTCGGTTGGTTGTCTGTGGAGATTCTCAATCATCCAGGTCATACTTCAATAAAAGGTTTTAAAGAAGGCATCTTAGTCTTGTCCAAATGCCTTCTTTGTAACCTTTTATTGTATTTGATTGGTTCAACCAGTGTCTATATAAGTGACCTTTTAAGAAATGTAAAGTGTTCTAGTCTGTCACATCTAGCTAGTAGCATTGCATATTTTAAATTAAAAAATATGCATTCTCGTGTTGATTTAATAATTCATAGACACACAATTGGTAGAATCATACCTATTTCACTGACACAGAACCCTCAGCTGGACCAAAAACTCTGATATAAATTATATGTACAGTAATCCCATGCCTGAGTCTACTGTTTCCTCTCAAAAACAAACAAGAAAGAGTCTGTAAAGGGATCTGCGCCCCTAGTGTGCAGACCATTTTAAGACATCCTCAGGCACAGAGAAAAGGGCCTCAGACTATACTGCCTCAGCCTTAGACTCAATGGCATCAGACATCACAAACTCAGACTAAACAACATCAGAAAACACACTAATGTGATTTTTTTTATACCAGGACAAATATTCATCATCTTTTAGGACTAAACCAGATCTAAACCAGGTCTAAACTTTTTAGGACAATTCTTATATTAAATGACAGAACATAGCCTAAATAGTGCTACCTGGTTATTTTTGGCCGCTGAAAGGAATAGTGACTCCTGTGCTCATGTCTCTCTCCTCTTCCTGTTTGTCTTTTTTGCAGCTCAATGTTTTCTTTGGTGCAATTTTTATAAGTTTGTGTTAGTTTATTATGTTACCACAGAAGGATATAGGCTTTTTACACACACCACAAAACTGCAGTACAATAACTCTACACACTTGCTCGTCTTGTCACTGCTCTGTTTACTGTGATGACACAGCAACACACCCAGAGCAGGGGAAGGAGGCAGAGCTGAGGTGAGAACTGCACAGACACCTGCCTACTGTTTAAATGACCCTCACTCAGTGGAGTAGCAAAGGAGGAGCTTGTGTGTGCATCTGTGGGCAAACACAGCAACAAAAACAACAACAAAAACGTCTCGCGACTGTGACTCGGTTCCCATTGAGAAGAGCCGTTTAATAGCTTTCCATGTTGTCTGAGTCTGATGCCGTTTAGTCTGAGTATGTGATGTCTGAGGCCAAGTCCCTTTTCTCTGTGCCTAAGGATGTCCTAAAATGTACACTGTACTAGTGGTTTAAAGTTACATACGTAGTGTCGCTTTAAAAATAACACAATACAGTATTTGACCAGCTGACAATGCATTTGCCAGTTACTCTATGTTACTGTGTACAAATGATAGTAACTCATGGTAAAAGTTGGTATATGCCAGACTTTATGTTAGCGTACAAGGATGGTGGGTCAGAAATTCTAGTAATGGTTTTTGGTTCAATGAAATATGTTTGAGGGCCAAAGTATGCCTTGTTTGTTTTACTCAATACACACTTTAAGGTATTAAAGCTGTAATGGATTTTGATCAACATTCACATAACGTTTAAAGAGCTTAACGTTGCAACTCCATGATTAAGATTCATTATATTTTATAGACCCATTAAAAGTGTGTTATGATTCTCCACAAATACTGACACTCATACATACTTCATGTGGGGCCATGCAAGCATCAGAACGATTAGCTTTGGGCAACATAGAAACCATTTGCTTATAAGTTTACTGCATAACCATAAAACAAAAGCTGAATGACCTCTGGGCCAAAAATGAATCAAAGCTCTGAGGGAAAAATTCACAAAAGTTTAAGCTCAGTGCATGTTTTGCTGGTGTTATTATTTTAAGTCACTCTGATTTAACTCTGATAGTTAAAACCATGTAGGTGGAGCAACAGATGAAATGACTGGGATGTTGTTCTGTTTCCATTCATAAGTCAGGTTCTTATACCAAATGATTCAACAACATCCACATTACATCATGAGAGATTATCTTAAAAGTTGATACATGTACAAAAGTTTATACAAGTACTAAAATGTCTCACACACAAAGGTATTTAAAATATAAAATAAAGTCCTAGTCCTGACCTCTTCCATTTAGGTGACAGTGACAGGCTGGTGTGTTTGGAGGATGGTCTATGGTCTTTTCCAGAGGCCTACTGCAAGATTGAGTGCCCTGAGGTTCCAAGCATATCTAACGCCAAACTGCTGACAGGAGACTGCCTGGCTTCAGGGCATGACATTGGCTCTGTGTGCCGTTACAAATGCAATCCAGGATACTATGTGATGGGAAGCCTTAAAAAGAACAAACGAAGGTAAATATGGGAATTAAGTACACGGAAGAATCCTCATAGATAATTTCATCTGCAAGGTTTAATGAGGTGGTTTACAAAAGAATCAGCCTTTGGTTAAGCATTGGAGAAAGCCTATTAAGTGAAGTTCTGGTATTAATCCCAAACATTAATCAGGTGTTCTTCTTTTCATTTTTCATTTTGTTCCATTCTTTTTTATGTTTCAAAACTAAAATTGTGAGCACACAACATTAAATATGCATACATCTGTTATGTTGATAAGTGAGATAATTGTTCATCTGGAACATTGTATCTATTTATCAGTGTGCATATGATTTTGTAGACTGGCTAGCAATGTGCAACATAATATTTGACATAACTTCAAAGTGCCTTGCAGTGTTTTACGGTGCATGACTACCTTCATTGTGAAGGGAGTTTCCTGTCTTCATTTGTTTTACAAGTGCAGTATTATAAACTGCTCAATAAAATCTGTGTCTTTGATTTAAATATTTTATGCAACAGCCTATTACAGCATCACATGTAAACCCAAAACCCTTTGGGTAAACAGTGAATTTTAATGGCAGGCGTTTAAAAAGAAAGCTTTCAGTCGATCAGCTGCAGCGGCATAGTCAGTGTTTTGTAAAACTTACATTAGGTCCAATAAAATTTGTACTGTTTCTAATCTTGACAATTGTGTTCATTAGGACCTGTACTCATTACCAAAGAAAGTTCACTTGTTAATGAGATGAGGTCCCCTATTGAGTGGAGACAACCCCTGGGGTAGCTTTTAATATTGCTGAGAATAATCATTTTAAAACATTGTATCAAATATTAGAGGCACAGCTTTACTATCATATACAAAAAGGCCATTAAAATTACACTGTACCAGAGGTAAATGTTTTATAGTTGCACTACATTTGCAGCCAATGTGGTGCACTATTTTATGTTTAGATTCATTTGCAGCTGGGGATCTTTATGAGTTCCACTTTCTCAACTTTATGTGTAAACATTTTAATAACCCCTGATGCTTTATTAATTCAACATGTGAAATCAAACAGCAGCAACAATTAAGTAGCTTTAAACAAGCATTTTTACCGTAGCCTTTCACACATGTACCCACATAAATTAATGTTATAACGCATACTGTTTCAATTATTTGATAATTGAGAAAAAAACATGAGAAAAGTTAATCAAAAGAAACTTAGCAATAGAGCGTGAGGGTGTAGTGCAGAAGCAAAACCATAGTATCTTTAGTTGTAGTTTTAATTATTTTAACTTTGTGTATAGGAGGTACTTCAAGTTGGAGTGTCTGGAAGAAGGGCAGTGGGAAGAAGCTGGCTGTGAGCCGATATCCTGCCCAGCATTACCTGATGTATTCCAGGGCATGTACACCTGCACCAACAGCCTGTACTATAACAGCTTCTGCACCCTGCAATGTTCCGACTCAAAGGAAAATGTACGATTTCTAAAGTGTCCACTTATTACACATAAGCTGACATAATAGGCCAAATGACCAAATATTAATAGTAAAATATATTTGTTTTGTTTTTACAGAGTGATTTATTGCACAAAGGATGGTAAATGGACAAGTGAGTTCACCATGTGCTCCAGACTCCAGGGCTTGTGTGCCACCCCACCTGAACTCAATTCTGTGGAGTACATCTGTGACCAGGGAACGGCTGTCGGTAATGACAAAAAAGCCTTGGATCATGCAAAACAGAATTAAAAGAACATATATTTCTATATTAGCAGGAAACAAAATTTGTAGTAAACATATTATAACAACACTAACAGTTAAATACAACCATGAGTTATGATGCTTCTTACAGTTTCTCTTCAAATGTTGACCTAATCCTGGGTCACAACTAACAAAATTTGGATGGTTTGCCAATATCCTGAATAATTTAGTTCTAATTGAGAAATACAGTCCATGAAACAGTAATTACATACATTAAAGAGACATAAATATTACATCATAATCAATTAGAACAAACATTTGCATTGATGTAAGTGGTGTGGTATAAAAAAAAAAATCAAAATCAAATGACACTACAGAAAATTTAAAAAGGCAAATGTTAAAATACATAAATAGAGTGTGGATACAAAAGGAACCTTGTTGCCTTTTCTGCATGCTTTAGCACTTAGCAAATGTTTGTTGAATATTCAATACTATAGTAACTTGGCATTGGTGAAAAGTGAAAACTAAATTACATCATTCACAAGCAAATAAGCCAACAAGATTTTTCACTCATATTAAATTGAACTGACATATTGTGGTGATAATATTTGTTTTTCAAACGCCACAAGGAATGTCCTAACCACAGACAACAAACACATAGCAAAACAGTAGGAAGTCTCTTAAATCAACGCCTGCCAAAACTGTGAACCACTGATGACAGCCGATGAGGCAGTATGTGGTCAATTCCTCACTGTTTGTGCAGGAATAAATTCAAAAGATGTAAATAAATGCTGAAGGTAAGTGTTTGCGGTCTGTTTTTTTCCATTCGGTGCAGGTGCTGTTTGCGTCCCTGTTTGCATGGATCTGTGTGACCCCGTCATTCTGCCCAATGGCACTACAGCTGACTCCTTAAAGCACTGGATGTTGCCAACCAAACTCCAGGTGAGACTTGCTGAAAAGTTTATATGAGGTCAACTCTACAGTATTCCTTAGCTTCACTGAGCTGAGGATTTATGATGGCCACTTCACATCAGGTGGACTTGTTTAAGCAAAATGAAACATTATGTGGGAAAAATAACATTTATTCTGCTCAATATTTACAAAGGAGCAGTGGACTGATTTAGAAATGAGTTGTTGTTTTGCTTGCTGCCGTGCAACCAGTTCTCTGTGAAAGTTGATCCATGATAAACAGGGCTGAGACTTTTACACAAAAACACCTATTAGGTTGAATAATGCATGCAAACATCTGGTGGGCTGAACATCAATATGGGGCTACTACTCTATACTGACTCACTTTTTGCTTCATGGTTCAAAGATGACTGATGCAGACAATTTAGAGACAAAAACAAATTTCCAATCCTGGAATCGTACCCAAGTCTACCCAAAGATAACTTAGCACAGGACAGTTAAATAGAGCCACAGACTCTAGCTGGATGCTCCAAAGCACTTGCACAACATAATGTACAACAATGAATGAGCAACTTGCTGAAAGTTTGGGAGTTATTGCAGTATGAACAAATGTGTTTATATCAGATTTCAGACAAAAACGTAAGCAATAGAAAGTATTTTTCTAGTTTTCTAAGAAAAGCTTTATGTTGCTTGCTGCAGTAAGCATCACTATCACACACCTGACGTATGCTTTGTAAATGTTATCAGAAGTGTGTTTCTTGTTATCAGCTGTGTGTTTTAGTATTACTGTTACTGGAACTAGAGGAGATAGTGAGAATAGCGGTCCTTGTTGACGTCAAACGATTTAAGAAATACACACATCTGACACAAAGGCTAACAGTGTATACAAGTTATCAAGAACAGACTTCTAGGAAAGTAAGTGCAGATTTCTCTTGCTTTTAAGGTGGGTCCTCTTACCCAATATCATAAGGAATCACTTGCTGTCGCAAACATTACTCCAGTTTCACCTTACTTTTGGGTGGTCAGACAGCAGCCAATGCCGAGGTCAAATAGTTGGATGGATATGTGGCTTCGTTTGCCATATCTCTGACAGTGCCTTGTGATTTCAAGGCATTATGTTATCTCAAATATTTCCGAATCAGGTCTCAATCACCGGGTCACGCTGCATGGGAAATCACTGGGGAGGATCCACTTTCTCTGCCCATATTTATCAGCCAACCAGTTGCTAACTACCACAACAGTTCCACAGATCAAATAAATAACTCATGGGCAAAGAAACACCCACGACGGACTTTGATCACAAAGTGGGAGTTATGTGTGTTGGAAACAGGGCAGTGATTAGTTTTTACTTTTGTTTAAAGAATCACTAACAATATTAGCAATATTTTAAAAGTGACTGTGTAATAATTATATACAGTATCATATAATAAATAAATATATTATGCAAAACTGTAAAATAACATCAAAATAAACTGAGCACTGTTGCGCAAAAAGCACACGCGTGTTTTTTTTTTTTTAGCACAGATCCTTGCAATAAGGTTTATGGCATTTATAAACCTATTTAGTTTTTTTTTTTTTATTAATGATAGCACCAATTATTACTGAGTTTGTTCATAAACAACTGCAAAGTACTTGCAGGTCACCATAGCTGTTCACATGCTCTAAAAAGGAGGGTTAGGTGTGAAATTGCTGTCTGCATTTTTCCCATAAAAAATACACAGTTTACATTTAAACACAAAAGGAAAACTCAAGAATATACCATTATTAAAAAAAAAAAATACTTTTTCTTTTTAGAGCATTGTCTGCACAGGATTGAAGAAATGGTACCCTGACCCTCAACACATCCATTGTATCCAGTCATGTGAGGTAAGAGGCTGCACATTCACCAGTTCAGAAATATATTGCTCAGTCTATATTTCAGTCATGCACCTGTCTGACAAAAGCAGGAATATCTATTTTAGTCTTGAAAAATACTCTATTGAAGCAAAAACTAAAAAGCAATGTCTCACAGGTGAGCGAGCATGACTTTTATTTATCTTTTCTCTATTTATATATATATTATATATTATATATAATAGACCAATCCGTCATACCATTGTGGCAGGGAAAGGTGAGGTGTAGCATAAATTTTGCCCTCAAAGTGGGGTCTGGGGTCCCTTCCTGTCATAGACATTGTGACTCCACATTGTTGTGTTTCTCCAGTTGCATTCAGAGGCAGGTTCTTCTTCGTCCATTGGGACTGCCCAAAGGAAATCCAACTTGAATACACAGGCAGATTCTTAGACGAGAAATAGAAACGAGAATTAAGATGGCTGGTCAAGCTTCCAAAGTCTGGCTGAGTACTTTTTTCTGAGGCTGACAGCTGTGCAACCAAACCATGTACACATCTAGTTTATTTACTGTTGCCAGGTTTGTAGTGCATACATTTCCTATTTTTTTATTTTTTATTATTCTTTTATTAACCAAACTGAAAAAGACTAACATTATATTGGTATGATTAAAAGGAAGTGGTTTAGACCTGGTTTAGTCCTGGTTTAGACCTGGTTTAGACCAGGTTTAGACCCGGTTTAGACCCAGTTTAGACCTGTTAGTACTATATTGTAGTTCCCTTAAAAAGCTACACTCGATGCTGCGTGGCATTACGCTATGGGGAACATTCTTTGTGTGACCGGTTGTGAAGCACGTGTCAAACCTTATATAACCCCTGTTGAAGACGCAGCTCATCAGCGGCAGCTGTCTCATTGAGGGCACCTGAACGAGAGTGACACAGAGGGTATAAGAACACATGACGCGGAAGCATGGGCGTAGGTTTGGTCTCAGCTTTGGTGGGGACACGGATTTCTTTTGTTCCAGACTGTTGGCAATACAGAATATCACAATACTGAAGTGAATCTACTTCTTCTCATTATATTGTATCCTTACCCCGATATACCATCATACTGTCCCTACAGAGCTAGTATAACTGTATAATCTAGACGTTATTTATATTTAATAATTTGCTATTAATCAATAGTAGTATATCTCATCACAGAATCACTTTAAGACCTCACCTGAAGCCATGAAGGTCCAGCTACTTCAACATGCTCTATGACATCTTTAGAAGATGTCTGAGTTTCCTATATATGTACAGTAATTAAATAATGAGCTAATGAATCAAATACACACCTATCAGTATGCATTCAATGCATCATGTTTATATGTCCCTACAGAGCAATTTAAATATGAAGGGGACATGGTTTTAAAACTTTAAATAATTTGCATGATTAATCTTAGTTATTCACGCTTTAATAATTCATAGGTCATAAAGACCTCACCTGAAGGTCCAGCTACTTCTTCCTCAACAAGCTTTATGACATCTTCACAAGATGTCTGAGTTTCCTATATGTAATTAAATGAACTAATGAATAAAATACACACGTATCATAGTATGCATTCAACACATCATGTTTATATTTCAGAGCCATTTTTAAAGATGATGGGGACATGGTTTTGTGGATTAATGTGTTGAAATTTATGTTAGTCTATGTGTTAAGTTTGTCTGTATGAGGCTAGCAGTTAGCTAGTCGGCGTCGTCAGCATGCGCGCGCACACACACACCAGCCGCTCGCTGCTAGTGCAAGCACAAAAGTAGTCCCGGCCCGCGCATGTAGCCTGTCAGCTATCCCGCCGCCAATCAAATGACGGCGTTTCTTGTACTGTCGTCGTCCTGGCCGTTAGAATCGATCCAAATAGCAGTGCAACGATCCAAATAGCAGTTCAAAGGAGCTTTCTAAATATTGGTGGGGACAAATTTGCCATCTCAAAATATTGATAGGGACTAGTACCTAGCGTCCCTCCCTAAACCTACGCCCATGCGCGGAAGAGTCTTCAGGTTTCTTTGTCTTCAGACCGCATTGTGTGAAGTGTAAGCAAACCTACTCTCTTCCCGCGAGCATGTCGATGACACCTCATCCCTGCCTTCTGCGGAGTGCTCCTCCCGGCCTGATGTGGAGCTGCTCGAGGTGGTTACAAGAGCAGTGGCGCGGCTGAATATTGAGTGGCCGCAGGAGCAGGGCCCCCCTAAATACTCAAAACTGGAGGACAGGTTTCTGTCAGGTGGCCAGGGGGAGGGATCGCAGCGGCGGTCTCTCCACTTCTATGGGGACCTCCATGTGGAGCTGGCACGCTCATGGTGTAAGCCCTATTCGTCCCGCTTCTTTGTGCCTTCGACGTCGATTGCCCCAGGTGGAAGAGACACTTGCGGGCTATCTCTCTCCTGGCCATCGTCCTCACTGAGGAAGCCTACACTCCCCATCAAGCCATGCCGGGTCACGTCATCACTGGTGGGGAAGGCTTTCCAGGCAGCGGGTCAGGCGTGTGCAACACTGAACACCATGACGGTTTTGCAGGCGTACCAGTCTGACCTGCTTAAAGATTTGAGCAAAGGAGAATAAAGACTCCATGTTGCCACACTAATATCACTCTTCGACGGCTTACCATGTGCGATTCCAACCAGGAGGGATCTCCTTTCTCAGGCACACAGGGACAGTGTTTCATCCCTGGCCCAAGCTCTGGAACCTTCACGTCTGGCCCCTGAGGGGGACCAATTAAGAGTCGTTGGGCGCCCAGCCCCTGTTGTAGAGACTATTTTGAGTGCTAGGTCTCCCTCTACTAGGAGAGCCTATGCCTGCAAATGGCGTGTCTTTGAAGCCTGGTGTGCTACACATCATACAGACCCAGTTCACTGCAAGATTGTTTCCGTGTTGAAGTTTCTACAGGACAAACTATCCTTGGGCACTAATCCTAGCACATTCAGGGTCTTTGTGGCCACCATTTCGGCTTGCCACACCCTGATTGACGGGGTCTCAATAGGGAGACACCCTCTAGTTGCCTGCTTCATTCGAGGGGCCAAGTGGTTGAGGCCGCCCACTAGAGCTACAGTTCCTTCCTGGGACCTAGCCATAGTGCATGAGGACTTAGTAAGCACTCCTTTTGAACCGCTAGAGTCAGTGTCTTTCAGGCTTATGACTCTAAAGATGTTTTTTTCTGGCATTACCACTCTTAAGAGGATTGGGGATTGGCAGGCTTTGTCAGTTTCGACATCCTGCCTAGACTTTGCCCCTGGGCTGGTCAAAGCCATTTCGCATCCTCACCCTAATTATCTTCCAAAAGTTCCATTCTTGACCCTAAATCCAGTCATTCTTGAAGCCTTCTGTCCTCCGCCATTTACAAAACCAGAGCAGGAGAGACTTCTTTTACTGTGTCCAGTACGTGCCTTCCAAACTTATGTTCATCGCAATAGCCACTGGCGTAAGTCCGAACAGCTGTTTGTATGCTACAGGGGCTGCAAGCTAGGGGCTGCAGCCAACAGTCAAACTATATCACGTTGGGTGGGATGCCATTGCCCTGGCCTATGAGGCCCACAGGTGTAAGGGCTCATTCCACTAGGGGGGTTGCAGCTTCAACAGCTCTAGCAAAAGGTGCCCCTCTGCAGCAAGTTTGCGATGCGGCAGCCTGGTCCTCCCCGCACATATTCATCAGATTAAGGCTTGCATGTCCTTGAGTCATCATCCCAAAATCATGTTTGAGACCTCTTTTGTGTATGTACACACTTCACAACCCGAGGAGGTCCAGAGTACACTTACAGTGCAGCAGCGTTTGGTTTTTCTCGTTCCCCATAACGTAATGCTCGCAGCATTGAGTGTAGCTTTTGATAGGGAACGTCTCTGGTTACTTGACTGTAACTCTGTTCCCTTAAAAAGCGGGAATGAGATGCTGCACTGTCCGGGCTTTCTTCAGACAAAGTTGACCTGAAGACGACCATGTCCGCGTCATGTGTTACTTATACCCTCTGTGTCACTCTCGTTCAGGTGCACTCAATCAGACAGCTGCCGCTGATGAGCTGCGTCACTAACAGAGGTTATATAAGTTAATTCTTTGCGTGTTTGACACACGTGCTTCACAACCGGTCAAACAAAGAATGTTCCCCATAGCGTAATGCTATGCAGCATCTCGTTCCCGCTTTTTAAGTGAACAGGGTTATAGTCAAGTAACCCGAGACATTTCAGAGCGTCAGATTTCCTAATATTCTTCAAAACTATTTGTGAGGAGTGACTTGTTAGTGCTCATAACATTAATCACACTTCTGGGCATAATCTGCCCTTTAACATTTGTTTCCAAAAAATTAAACAAGAAGTAAAACACGCTGTCATCACTAGTGAAGATAGCAGAGCTAGTGTGCAATCTATTTCACATACATCATAACACCCTCCAGAAATTGATATTCTTACAACAATCTTTTTCAAAATAATCCAAACAGCCTTTCCTTGGTATTCAAAGTCAAATTATTTTCAAATTACAAAATTATGTTTGTAAAGACATTTTAACATTGAAAACTGGCTACATTAGCTTTGCAGCAAACCTCTGTCTTATAACAAAGAGGGTAAAAACTTATTAATCTAAAGAACTTTGCTCTCCATAATAACATCTACCCACTTCATCTTATAGTTTACATATAGATTGAAAATTATTTAAAGCTGTTGTTAATCTGAGTTTATATAAAACTAAATCCCCTTGAAGCCAGATATACTTTGTATTTCATTTGGCATTTCCCTGTTGAGTTTGGAAAAGGCTGAAACTACCGATGGAACACATAAACTGTTGATGTCTCACAGTATTAAAATATTCATTCTTGCTGCCAGCGCTACATTTTCCCTTTCCACCTTCCCCTGAATGTTGCTAGGCAAAACAGTTGCTTATGACCAGCCACCCCATGACAACACTGTAAATTATAGCAGACCACATGTGCTGCCTTTGCACAATGCCAGACCCATCCAGATCCCATTTCTTTCACTCTTTCCTTTACATACTCCCCTGGAGATTATCTTCTCTTTAAATCAAATGGTAAATCACTGAATGGCTGTTGAGTTGTCAGAAAACTAGCTACCGATACTATTGGTTTTATTCATCTTATTTTACAAGTCGACTACATTTGGCAAAAATGGTTCCATTAGAAGTACCTTTCTTAAACATACAGCTGGTCAATTAAACCTTTTTGTTGTTATTATTATTATTATCATTATTATTATTATTATTATTATTATTATTATTATTATTATTATTATTATTATTATTATTATTATCTTACAAGCTGTTTAAGCCACAGCCTAAAAACTAATCAGGGAGTGATGTTAAAGAGGACACCATGCAACTCTAAATAGACAATTGAAAACAATGATGCACTCATGGGGACAGTCATGTTCTCTAATTTGTAACAAATTCACTCACACACACACACACACACACACACACACACACACACACACACACACACACACACACACACACACACACACACACACACACACACACACACACTAGTATGAATAACACCCTCTTTCCCTGCTATATATTCAATAAACAAATATCCAAGAAAGCTGGGGAAGAACAAGATTCCTTTCAACAACATGTCTTTGATTTCTCACTTGGTATAAGCACAAGTGCATGTTTACTTTATCTTGATTCGACTTTAGTGGACACAAGCTGCGCATCCATTGACAATAATTGGAGTCATTGTACAGTGGCAACAGACTAAACAGGCCAAAGGCGGTGTGCCGTGCTGCTGAGTCCTCCAGCTGTTCCAGGGGAATCCCACAATTCTCCCTGCTTACTCAAAAATAATATCTGTTCTGTGTGTTGTGAGATCCCTCAACCACTGAGGTGCCTTTGGAAGAATCAACAGCCTTGTTACAATGCCACAATATGTAATCACTTTTTAAGATTTATCGAAGAAAAACTAGGCAAGGGAATTCCTGCAATGTACAATTGTATTAGGTATAGTTAAGAAAATACAAATTGTGAGTTATTATTTATGAAGACCCAGAAAGGACATCTGTGAGAAAAAAAATAAAATTTGAGGACTCAAGTTTCTTAATGTGTGGCATTGTATTATATATATTTTTCTCAGATTTTCTATTTGGCACTCAATAATTATTACAAAATGTAATTTTAAATTATTGTTTGGACTTAAACAGGTGACCCTGAGAATAGAAAGCTGTGTATTTGTGGTTAATGTTTTGAACATATGTGTGTCTTTAACAATGGTTTAAAAGTTGTTACTATGTACAGTAGTACAGCAGTTAACCTTTTTTAAATGTCCTTTAGGGATGAAGGTACACAGCCAACTCTTGCTGGTTTAATGCTCTTTATGGATGTGTGCATTTAGGTTCAGTGTGGTATAATTAACCTCAACATGAGCCATGACCTCAAGAATTATTTGCATGTGCGCAAAGTGTGAGGTCCGTCAGCTTTAAACGTCTTCAGCAAGGAAAGACATGTTTGTAAAAAGGAGGAAGTCCCCACAATAAAATTTAACCTTTGAATGTCAGATCCACTTAACCCTTCAGTAAACTTGCTTACTGAATGTCTTGTATGCAAAATGCAGTAGGTGTTTGATCCACTGTTGATTTCATTTCTTACTTGTTACGCAGCCTTTCGGAGGAGACGGTTGGTGCGACACAATCAACAACCGTGCATACTGTCAGTATGACGGAGGAGACTGCTGCCCTTCCACACTGTCCAGCAGAAAGGTACCACATCAAAAGCCTAGAGCTGCTTCTACACCAAAAGCTATATTTATAAAGATTGCTAAACATCCACTGGCTTGCACTTCTCACTGGGTTAGGAGGCTGAATGCTAAAGTCTGATTCTTCCTGTTTACAGTAGTTTAACTAGGTCTCTCTGGCTCCAGTGCAGCGGCGCTGATCAGGAGACTTCCACTAAACAAACAAACAGAGATCCCTGCTTCTTTCCTCCCGCTCCTGTTAACGGCTGGGCCTATTTGGTCTCCCTCATCTGTACTTAAAACAACAGAGGAGCCTTGTGCCCTCCAGCTTTTCCTCTCAAATTGTAAATAAGCAACTTTTCACCACCCTTGCCACTACACACTTACTTTCTAATGTTTTGCATTTGCCCCAATGCATTTAACTCAATAAAGCTTCTTACAGCTTCGGAGCATCAACCCAAACTGTAGTTTTATACTATGTTCTTTATAGAAAGCAGCTCATTATCTGATTTGAAGAACAAAGGCAGACTGGGTTCCAAGTTCTTAACCCTGGGTGAAAACGTTAGCTACAATGTAACTAATGTAACTAAAGATTTTTATGATTATATAGTAAGCAATCTGCATATGTTCATTTTCTTGTAACTTCATGAGCTTTTTACAGTTTGTATTTGGAGAATGTCACAGTTAAATGTTGTGCTGAGAAGGAATAGGTTTTGTAGGGCTCAGCAAAATATGCCTTATTTTTTGTTTGTTTTTACAGGCCTTTTGGGGAATATTTTGGATACATTGGTTGTACAACAAGCTCTGTGTGGCCAGTTTATTTGTGTTTGCTAAAAGATGCAAAAGTATCTTGTTGCGCTAATTGCTGTGTTTAATGAATAATAATGAGTGAGCTAGGGTCAGTGACTGCTGGAATCCACTCATTCCCTGACTACTGCTGCACAAACACAGTTATTTTCTTGTGCTTTCACCAGAAATTTTCCTATTAAGTGGACATTAGAGGAAGTTCAACATACTGTTTGGTTGCTGACCAGCCACACATTTAAGGGACCTTTTGTTTGAATTTCTAAAGTGGCCTACAGTTGGCCGATCTGGTGCTGTCTCCTTCATGTCCACAGCATGCCATAAGTCAGAGTTCAGCGAGTCTGGAGCTGCCGTCATAATAAATGAGCTGCCAGGCGGCCACTAAGTGCTCTTTACAGAGGAAAAAGGAGGTGAGGCATAAAAGTTCAGGGGCCATAAGCTCTCTGACATTCTGTGGTTTTATCGGCCGCTGTGAAAAAGCGGCCTGGAGAACTGGGTCGTTTAGAGGAAGTGAACCACAGCACGGTGAGAGTCTACCCATAGCTCCAGCAGAGTGGCAGAGCACAGGGGGTAATGAACAGCAGGCCATGTTTACAGAGCCCCCCAACTGTGTTCATGTAGAAAATGGATGAAAGAGCAGCCATTTGTTATGTCAACTCACTTTAGTCTCGATACTTCTAAATAATTAAGCCACAGACTGGAGGTGAGTGTGGGCACAGTTTTAAGATATGTTTGTACTGCGGCCGAGTTTGATTGTTTTGCACATGTGACCCACATTTGCTTTGAAACTGACTTGAAATCATAGCTATCAGCTTCCACATATTTTCAGTGACACCTCTTGTTATTATACTCTCAGCAGCTGACTGGCATTCAACATACAGAAAAATGGAGGATTTTCAGGCCACTGTTAACAAACCAAGCCCAATTCTAACTTTAAGTGTCACTAAGTAAAATACAAATTCAAGTTAACTCAGCTTTTAACTAACTATAGCCACACTGCCTATCATTTACTAAAAATAAAACCAAATTGAGTATTGTGCAGTCTGAACGTAGACTCATTCAGCAATATTGATATCTTTTGTGTGTGCCTTATCTAAGCCAGCTTCCTCCTTTTATGGAGTTTGGGCAGCATTGGATTTTATTAACTGGGCTCAAGCTAATGACAAGGGGAGTAGTGGTCCATGAGAGATGAGTCAGGTGGGATTCGATCATTCGCCAACAAGGAGACGCTCCAGAGGATCTGTGCTGCCACACCATCTATGGAAGCACAATCTTCATTTGATTTGTTGAATCTGATCCTGGCTAGATTTTAATCCAGCAAAAGGCCAAACTTGTAAAAACTCACGGATATTTTAGGAGGGAGAGTTCTGTGTGCTTTTTATCACTCCTATTCTCTTTTTAAAATGTTGCAGTAAACAGGCAGTTAATCCAAACACTTTTAAGAAGAGCCAACTACTTGGCTGCACTGTCCCAGTACTTAAAGGAAAACTAGCCCCGTCTATTTTGTGTGTTTGGTTTTCTTAATGAATTACAATGAAACGCCTAATGGCTACATCTGAAATCTGCCTCGTTATCTCACAAACTTCCCCACTCACTTGCGTCCATATATCTTTCTGTAGCTCCTTTTTCATTCTTTCATTCTTCTTCTAGCCGCTTCTTTAAAGGAGCAAATGTTTACATTTCTTGCAACAGACTTCTTTGCGGGGCACTCAAGTTTATTTTGCAACCTGTGGTGATGGCTCGCTTCCTAGACAAGAGCTGGCAGCTTCTTGTTGTTGATTTTTAACATGTGTTCATCCGTTCACCTCTGCAGTGGTGCGTTCCTCCCCGTTTCCCCCTGAAGACCCTCAAGGTTTCTCGCCATTCAAAAGGCCACGTCGAACCATTTGACATCATGCGCTTTATCGGCCTCCGGGGGGCCGTTGGACTTCTCTTTGAAACTGTGAGGAAATACAAGTCTTCGAAGAGCATGCTTGAGTTACTAAGCGGCACTTAGCTTTCAGAGCACAGAGGAGAAGTGGGGGCAATGTTGTCCAGTAGCTGCCAGGTCACTTCAAGCAAATTTGTTTTTTATTGTCTGTTTTTGCCATTCAAAGAGCTGTTTTTGGCTTGAGTTGAAAAGTAAACAAATCTTGTGGGAAGCCTTCGCAATGCAAGTATTTTGAGCCAGAATGCAAAGTAGCTGATTTTACCTGAATGCAACATGCAGCTTATTTTTTTATTATTTATAATCCCTACGTTATCCCAGTGGGGATATTCCTAGTTGGCAGCCACACCGGGGGGCGCCTAGCATGTTTGTCAATGGGGAAATTGTAGTACCCAGAGAAAACCCACCCAAGCACAGGAAAAACATGCAAACTCCACAAAGAAATGTCCAGTTTGACCCAGGAGTCAAACCTCTACACTTAACTATCTCTACCTTTTCCACCAAGTTCTAGACAACGGCTAGATTACAAACTCTATTTAACCTTTATTTATCCAAGTCCCATTGAGTTTACAAATCCAGGACCTTCTTGCTGTGAAAAGATGGTACTTTGTTTTAGATTGGGGAATCATTTTATTTTTTTGACCAGTCAGCTCTTTTGTGTAGAAATAAGCAAATAACTCATTTAAAAGGAAACTTCTCAAACTCAGACACCTTTTGTGGAAAATAGGCAAAAAAAACATTCAGCTTTAACTTTAATACGTTAGACACCTTTTTGGTCTTACAGCAGTTGCAGCCTATGTTTTTTTTCTACTGAATATTCAAATTCCCCTACCGAAATAAAACAGCTTATTGGTACATTTACAAAATTTTGTGAGGTCACTTAGCCCACTTTAGTCACATAACTGGTCCATTTTTAATACTCTCTATCAATAGTAATTGCTTGAATGGGACCAGGGCCAGAGGCACTGCAGTGGGCCAGATGGACAGAGAGGTCCAGCTGACCAATCAGAGAGCAATATGGTCTTGGGGAGCCACTCGAAGGCTTGAGAACATTTCAAAACTGCAAAACATTTTAAAACAAATATAAACTTAAGCTTGTTCTTGGTTCCAGCAAAGGAAAAAAGGAAAAAGGAAAAGTAAAAGTATACCATAACTTGAAATCTATACATTTTAAATTAAATACCGTGGAACACAGTGTTACACAGTGTGTTACATTTTACTTAATGAAGTAGATACAATGTATCAAGTGTAGTGTAAAATAAAGTGTTAGCAAAATGTAGATTTTCTGGTCAATAGGACATTTGCAGCAGACAGAAAGTCAGGTTTTGTCCTTGTGCAGCACTGATTCATAGACCCTGTAGCCGCTTTGGGTCCAGACTTGATTGCTGTGCTTGTTTACTGACAGGTCATTCAGTTTGGGGCAGACTGCAATCACGACGAGTGCACTTGCCGTGATCCAGATGCAGAGGAGAACAAGAGCAGAGCAAAAGACTTGGACAGAGGCGGAGTGAAGCGAGGGGGATGAAAGAAGCTGAAACGGTGTTCAACAGAGCCAAACCACAGACACCAAAACAAACAAACATCAGCTATCAGATTTTTTTTACAATTTTACATTTTGCTTTTCATAGAATGTCATTGAAGTCATAGGAAAAAAGCAGTTTTGTTTGAAATGATGTGTATATGATGGTAAATCTCAAATCTGAGTCATTTTGGGTTTACTGTCAGAATGTTGTGTTCCTGCTTTAAAAACATCTTGAAGGGTATTATAGACTTGTTTGTGTTTTAGGCAGTCATGTCCAAAGTCTAGCACAGTTTGCATCTTTATAATCCATTGTAATGAATCCAACAGTTAAAAAAAAACAAAACTTTGTCCTCATTGATATTAAGAATGTTTCTGCTGACAGTTGCTGTGTCCATGGGACTTGTTGACAACTGTGGCTCACACTTTAAAAGACATGAATAGTATTGCATTTGTATGTAACTTCTATGACTCATTATATTTGAAAAGACCATCCAGAATGAAGACACCAAAGCAACATCACAGATTGTTCCAATAACTATTAGGAAAAACATTTGCCTGTCATTAAACACCAAAGGCAGACAGGTGGCGAAGGAAGGGAGCTGATGAAAGATCACAAACATTACCTCACAAAGTGAAAATGAGAATTTGTCATTCTTCTATACATATTTCTGAATAGTTGCTCTTAGTCTAGCAGCATATATCTCTAATAATCTAATTGGGATAGACATAACATATACTCTTAACATAACACTGTAGAATGAGTTATACTGTTCTTTACCCAAATCACAAAGCATGGACTTTCCAAATGTGTATCTCAGTCTATCATTTCATTTGAAAGTGAATTCACATTTAATTGTATCATGCATTTTACTGTACAAATCTACACTTGACTTTTGCGTTTATTTAGTGGTTCTACATAAATGCAAAAGTCAACTGTAGACTTGACTTTTGCATTTACAAAATTATAATGCAAAAGTAATAGTAATTTCCCTGCTTTTATAAATGTATTAAACCTATCCAAACCTGTCCACATTATGTAATATTGTATGTAATATTTAACTTGACTTTATACACTACATAAAGTAAATAGCTGCTTTATACCAATCCTTACAAATGCCTAGTTAACTGTTCTGTTTGTTAAATTACTGTATAATATACAATTGCTGGAATTTGTACTTGTACAAATGATGTAATTAAGTAAAATAAAAAAGTACCAACATTAAGTACTGCATTTGATTGCTCTACCCTGTGAGTCTTACAAAGCATCATAATTAATGGTGGTGCCTTTAATACAGCACGTCTGTCACAGTATTTATGCTTGGGGAAAACAATGTTTATGATTATGGTCTCAATGTGGGAAGGACACTATCAGGCGTGCATCATCGTAAGCACAATGCACCTACTCCCATCATAATGGCACTGGAGGAAGGCAGGAAAGTGATTGGTTGGTCAACCATATGATTTAATATTTTGTCTATCAACACCAAACATAAAAACAAGCCCAGAATATACTCTGGAAAACAAAGGCTTTTTTTTTACTAAAACAGGACCAAACTGTAAATTGTTGCTCAATTTTCAATCAGCCCTGCGTAACTTTGAACCTAAAAATATATATTCTCCAAATCATTTTGATAATTCTTTGACATGAGTTTGGTAGAATCATGTCTATCTCACTGACTGGACAGAAACACTACGCAATTTGTACAAAATACACTAAAATGTGCTACCATTTTAGAAGACATGTTTTCTTCCAAACTTGCCGCTTGGATAATCTTCTCTTGAAAACTAACGGCGTCTGTACGGTGGCAACCACTGTTGTAACAACACATAGGTCTGCGCCTTCTACTGGCTTTAACGGAAGATTAATGACATCCAATTGGTGATTTAAAGTGTATAAATATGTGTAAATATGTCCAGCACATCTAAATAATATTCAGTACAATATTCAATGTTTATTTCATTATTTATTTTTTGAAGTAGCAAAGTGAAAAAGTGACAGAGAGCCACATACAGTATAGACAGTAAGTCATGCAATAGTTGATGTATGTTGCCTGCAAACAGAAACCATTCTTTGAAATTAATTTACAACTATTTCTAAAACAACTAATCACTTGACTTTTAACAGGCAAATCAACTCAGGAAAAACAGTTTTAAATTTGCTAGCAACAGTACAATACAATAGTAATAGCACACGGCAAAGTATTGAACACCTAAATACATTTATATACAAGAGAAAACACTGTACTGTGATATATTGTAATGCAGTTATGAAACACTTTGTTGCCTATACAAAATCTACAAGCGTGGATTTTAGTATACAAATACCAGTTGTAAAACAAAATACAGTCCAACATTATTACCAGACAGATTAAGATTGTAAGAAAGAAAAGACTGACATGTAATAAACATACATAGAAGATGTGGATGGACGTGATGTAACAGAAATACTGTCTTGGAGCCATTAGCATGTTGAGCTAATGGACTTTACTGGTTGAATATGGCAAACTCAGAAACATAAATATTAAATACTACATTCAACAAATTCTATTAGTAAATTCTTTTAGAGAATGCTATTTACATGAATGTTTATATTACTAAAATATCCCTCACCCGCTTACACTACTCTAAACTAGTGCCTTGTCATTGAAATCTATTTAGAATTGTCTGCTAACATGCTACCCTCATCAGACCTTTTTGACCCATTGCAGACCATTCTCGCAACATAATTGTTTAATTCATAAATCCACTGTTAAACCCCTCAATTGTGAAGAGATGATAGCCAAAAGTGCAAGTTTTTTTTTTTTTAATGTAAGCCACACTTCTGTTCACATTATTGAGATGGGTCATTTTATGCAAAAATAGACCAATGCAAAAACATATTTGCCAGCGTTTGGAATGTGGATGTGAAAACTGCTCTATAAATCAAAATGTTTGAATTTCTATTCTGCAAAGGACGCACATCTTTACATAGGCCTAGCTGAATAAAATAGAAAACCTTTGAATTGTTTAATTGGCTTTGACCAATGTATGTAAAGATGAATAGTCAAATTTCCACCTAGTTGTTTTCTATGAGACGTGCTAAGTTTAATGCTCTCATGTGGTTTATGTCTTTTCATAATTTTCTGTCAGTGCAGGTTTAGTGACTAATATCCTTAATCTCTCTACAGCGATGAACTTAAAATGGTGATAGTAATTGTCTGATAGCAGAAACCGAAGGCAGAGTGGCTCTATCCATCTTTATATACAGTCTATGGGCTCTAAAACTCTGTGCGTGAACGTAGTAATAAACTACTTTTAGAGTTCTTTGGGCTCACCATAGTCATTATACATGACTGTGAGCGTCTGTTCATCACAGGCCTTGTGCACATCCTGCCCCATCTCTGACCACTTTAGCCCGAACGCCTTGCTGTCAGTGTAACGACAAGACAGAAACTTAAGAGACATTCTTCGCAGACCGATCTTTGGCTCTTGAAGGAGTCCTTTACACCAGTGGGAGAGTTCGTTGAGCTGAGAGAGAATCAGTCCGGCCTTCCTGTTTAAACAAAAAGGTTCAAGAGATTAGTGGACCCACACTGACTAACCTGGAGAGAATACCGCTAGCATAATATATTAAGAACTGACTCTTTCTGTCTGTCTGGGGGGAGCTTGCCAAGTAAGGTGCACTATTACTGACACATTCCAGCTTTGACCCAAAACACACAGTGGCTGAATGAATGACTGAATAAATGGATGGTCATGTCAATAGAGCTAATGAATAGCTTTAATAAGGGCAGAAACTTTTATTCCTATAATTTCTCAAAGCCAAACCATTCCAGCTTAAAAATCATCTTGAATAGTAACACAATGCACAGAGTTCACAAAAACAGATCTCAAAGGTAGAATAACTACAATAAATAACCATTAAGTCTTATATAGCCTGTTTGGCCTGTTGTAGTGGATCTTTGTTAAGTGTTTGTTTAAAGTCAGAAAATGGCAGCAAAGGCAGATTTCATTCATTCCACTCACAGCGCCTCATTATTCAGCCAAACCAGCACTAATACAGCATGCTGTCCCTGTTCTGCCAAGCCACAAGTCTGCTGAAGCGAGCAGCGCCACCAGAGCCACAACACGTTAAACTGATGAACTGATGACACATTGGAGCACCCAGGCTACACACTCGATATGCGCAAGTTAAAGGAAATTAACAACCGCATGAGTTCAATGAACAAAGAGCGTTTATTTATCCACATAGGATTTCGTTTTACCTAGGTTTTCATTTTCCACAGGAGACAGTTTCAAAAAATGACATCACAAGCGCAGCTGCTACTATTAGTTTCACTCCTGCTCTTAATACAATTTACTACCAAAATGTTAAGGTAAAACCGCAGTGAATTCAGCAGAGCACTGACTGACTGCCTCCACTGTGGTGAAAAATAAAGGGGATATGGATGAACAAAAGTTTGATGCATATAATAACCGCAGAGAAGCAGTTGAGGGTTAACTGGAATCAATAATCAAATTCAAGACAAAGCAATTTTGTCTATCAATTTCTACTCTCAAAAAAAAAAAAATTATATTGTTTGCCAAAGGATTCAACCAAAGCTATTTTTTACTGAAAATTTCCCAGACAAGCCCCCAGGTGCTGTGATTGCATCCTGTTAATTTGCACTGACAGATGATGGGGTTAAATTTAGTGTTACATGTTGCATTACAATACAAGGTTTAAGTTATACCTTATAGAGCCATGATTCTTGTTTAAAACTGGTACCAGAGCTGACAAAACATTCAACACAAAAGACACTCAAACAACCATTCAAGTTCATGTGACTAACCTATCATCACACATCCACTGACCCACAATCTGTGTTAAATGTTCTTCATAAATTGTGCCAGTTTAATCATTGGGTCCGCTGTCCCAAACTAAACTTCTGTTCTGTAAGCATGTTACACATCTCTATATTTCTGTTTGTGTTATTTCTGGAAAATGGATATATCCACATATAAGTCATTATAAGCCACAACTTCTTGTAAGACATCAAGTCAAACAAGGTTCTTTGGGCATTATTATTATTTTTGGCTTTACCAGTTAATTTGCAATCCATTTGACATATAGAGAGACAACTCAGGCATAAAGGTCCTGCTTGTGGCAATTACTCTGGATAGCTCCTGCAATTGCTTTTGGATTGAGGATCTATTTTGAATAAGAGATGTACTATACCCATGGTTCTCTGCAGAGCAACTTCAACAACCACAAATGCATAGTCATAACAGTTGTTTTAATGTCTGGTATGTTGGTGCTGCCATAATGTCATTCACATCATTTTTCTAAAACCTCATTAGCTTCCTACGTTTTGCACATAATAGTTGTGGTTACAAAAACTTTATTATATATTTGGTTAAAAAAAAAAAAATAAATTTCATTTTTAAAGGAAAGCAGATGAAAGATTCACAGGTTTCCAAATAGCTGGGGTTGTCATCATAAATCCTTACACACACAAAAAAAGGAAAATGGTCTGAACCTTTAAAAGTGCCCCTGAAACAGACACTTGTGAAACTTTAGTGTGGTTTTGGCAACACACATTCATGCCATTCAAGACATTTACAACATTGAGGGAGATCACATACACTCTCTTTATCACAGCTAAAGTTGAACTCTGAGGCACTAAAACTGTGTAAAAACTTGACAAGAGTGCAGCTTTCCAAAACAGGAACCAGCACCTGTATCTGACCCAATCCAAATAGATGATGTAATGAAAACTATATTAAGGCAAAAATATGTAGTCTTCCAAAACACTTCAAAATTTGACACCAGAAAGTTCACTGTTGATGTTAAGCTACTGCTGAGTTAAGATCTTTCCCTAAGTGGTGAATTTAATTAAAACTGAAAGAGAAATGAAAAACAAAATTCACACTTCCAGTCTGAAACCACATGACCTGAAAGACAAAGGCATGATCCTCTAACAAGGATTACGGTTTATTTATACGGATAACACTATCTTTTAATGTTAATCCTGCATATCTGTTACTACAAACACTGCCAGATTGACTCTGGCATCTCAATAGCTTTTAAATCGCTGAAAATAAAGTTTAATTTAACTAATCCCTGCATTATTTTGACTTGGTAAAATTGGTTCAGTCAGGTTGCTATGTTGTCAACTACTGCAGCATTAAATGTCATAGCCATTGTTTAGTTTGAACAGAGGTTGTGGACCAGAGAAGGCAGCGGCAAAATACCTCAAACTAGCTTAAAATCATCAGTGAGAAAATTTTGTGACCCTCAATAATACAATAAAGTATTTGAAATGATCAAACTGAATTAAGACATGACCTACAGTGCTCACTCTGCCTTACCCATGGGCCTCTATTGGAAAAAAAATAAAATAGTTAACATTGTCTCCAAATTTACACTATTATATGATTTAGGATTAATTGAAGCAAATGCAAGCTGTACAGCATGTAAACTTATAAAATGTATTCTGAAAGTGTTGACAAGATACTTTTTTATTGGAAATTGATATCAAAGTATGTAAATAGTTCAGTGTTTCTCTTCACTCTTCAGTATCAGATGAACCAATAAATCACTGCTGCAGTCGAAGCTGAGGGGCACTTGTGTTAACTGCATATATTTTTGTCTTCCTCTCAACTATAAAAAGCATAAGAGCTAAGTAAGCCGTCTGTAGTGATTATGATTGTGATTTCTGGCGAGAAGATTAAACCACAACAGTACTTATTATCTCAAGTACTCATGTACTCTGATTAGAGAGATTGTGATGTAAAAACAGAAAGGGAAAATGGTCCCGTCAGTGAGATCCGATATGTTTCTAAAAACAGGTCGGAATATTTTCTGCCACAAGAATGATAAAGCCTTATTGGTCCGTTCATTTGTTTCCATATAACTTTGTCTTGGCTGATAGGATTCTGCACAGAGCCAAGGCCTGAGCATTATCTATATTTTGACTAGCTAATGAAAATCCACTTTATTCAGACCTCACTGTTCGTGACAGGCAAATAGAAGAATTATTTTTACAAAACGTTACGCTGATTTGGGATGAGTGTGTGAATGGGTCAAGTCAAGTATCGAGTCTGTGGTCTCTACAAATACAGTGTGTGGTCTGTGGCTTGTGCATTGTACAGACGAGCCTGTCTGGTTGTTTACCACCAGCGGTTCCGTAGATCTGAGCTGTGTGGGTGAGAGAGGTATTTTCTCCTCACTACACTTACAAAGTATGAGCCACAACCAAAACCATATAAAGTGGTGGTATTCAGAACAACATGGTCTGAATCTCAATGGGACCTCCTGGTTAAATAAAGGTAAAATAAAATAAAAAAATTAAAAATGGTAGGATTGGTAGGCTAAAGGTTGCTGTTGTAGAGGTGCTAACTTTAACCAGAAATGTTTGGTAATCCACCACACACTGTTGCTGCTGTAGGAGATTCACAGTTTGTTCTCTTGTCAAAGAGTCTGGTAGACTTCAGTTGATGGTGGACTAAGTTACAACACTGTTACAGTTAGTGTCAAGAAAACTATTTACATTATTTAGTAATGACCCTTTACTTGTGGGTTGTTGCAAGTGAACTGTATTCAGATTGTCAAAGTCTTCCTAAAGATGTGTTGGCTAAATTCGGTTTGGTATGAGTTTTAGCATAAAAGGGATTTACTGTAGATAGGTTTATTAGCCAGAAATAGACAAAACAAAAACTTTTATCTTAGTGACAAGATTGACCTTGTGCAGGGGTTTGCTCCTAACATTTTGGTACCACACACTACAGAAATAATGTTCTAGTTAAGTCCAGGTCATACAGTCTATTTTTGAAGACTTGTACAAGGAACAACATTAGTGGGTTGTACTGTTATGTCAGGGGCTTTCCTTAGTTCATCCATTTCTGGGGATCTGTGAGAAGAACAACATGATCTTGAATGTATATCTTTAGATGACTCCTACAAACTGCTTTGATTTCTGGCAGACATTTTGTTTTAGCAATAATTACAAATAAGCAAATTTTGCCACAGATATGACATACATTATTAGATAATACAGAAAAAACAGAGACTTGAGAGCATTCGATTTTTTGGCAGTGGGGACAGCTGGAAACTGTGAGAGCGTTCAGTTCTGATCCAAATAAATGACATTGCCTAATAGCTTAGGCACTTTTGAAAAACATGAGTACTGGTGGCTGATCTGTACATTAGCACATCTACTTATCTAATACATTTTATTTCTGCCAATTGTCAAATACCATTCTACCATCCATCATAAACACATAAAGATCATTCAGATTGTGGTTTATTTAGTTAAAATACTTACAAAGGGAGTCCTAATGTTGATTTGATAACCTTTGAAGACAATGTTAGTACTCTCAACTCTCAGTGTTGCCAAGACTCACCTTGAATGCACTTTTTGATCTGGATCTTCCAAAACTGACTTTCCTTTATTACCATTAATCAGCCCTAGATTTAAATTGTAGCACTGACAATTTAAATGTGTTTTAATGGAACACTTCAGAAGCTGCTACTTCAATAACAACTCTTTCCAGCATGGCCCCTGGGGTCGAGGAGGAAACCCAGAGCATGTAACATAGGTAGTCATTTATATGTGTATTTTATATTGGACACATGGCTTGGTTTATAAAACATAAAGAATCCATAGTTTACAAGGAGTATATGGGGCCCTTCTGTTTGAGCAATGCTAAATAGGCCCTAGTGATATCAGTGAGGTTACGCTCACACTCCTCCCCAGTTGGTTAAAATAATTTATTTTACCCATAAATTAATTCCTAATTCACACAAACAACCAGTTACAATCAAAGACAGCCCATTGGAAGCTGGAAGAAGAAAATCTGCCCACCTTGGAGACTCAAAACAGTCAGACGTCAAGGAGCAGCTAATGTGCTGATACCGTGGAGAGTGTTTGTAATTTTATTGAAAAAAAAAGCAATTACAAATTACAACTCACCTTGAAATATGTGCAAAGATGCAGCTGTGGACATAAATGTCGTTGTGAGTCCAACCAATGTCTATTTATGATGCCAGTGCTTTGTTCAGTGGTGAGTCCACATACAGTACAGTCCATGGACTACTTAACAAACCAGACCTATTAGGATATACAGTGCCTTGCGAAAGTATTCGCCCCCTTGAACTTTGCGACTTTTGCCACATTTCAGGCTTCAAACATAAAGATATGAAACTGTAATTTTTTGTGAAGAATCAACAACAAGTGGGACACAATCATGAAGTGGAATGAAATTTATTGGATATTTCAAACTTTTTTTTAACAAATAAAAAACTGAAAAATTGGGCGTGCAAAATTATTCAGCTCCTTTACTTTCAGTGCAGCAAACTCTCTCCAGAAGTTCAGTGAGGATCTCTGAATGATCCAATATTGACCTAAATAACTAATGATGATAAATGGAATCCACCTGTGTGTAATCAAGTCTCCGTATAAATGCACCTGCACTGTGATAGTCTCAGAGGTCTGTTTAAAGCCCAGAGTGCATCATGATGAAAAGTCAGAGGGAGAAGTCTGAGTCAAATAAATTCAGTTTAAATGGTAGGATGGTATATAGGATAACGTCTAAAGGATTTTTGGGACCATAGATCAAGAGCTGTTGTTGGTTTATGAGTGTAATACAAACTGTTGCTAATTTTCACTTTGACTTGAGAGAACTGTTCACACAAATCTACAATCTAACCCAGACTCTTGTCTAGTTGCCACTTTTCCTCAGTTTCACAGCCAGACTGTACTGTTGAACTCATGAATGGTGCAGGCTCTTGAAAAGACTGATGTCTTACACAAAGACAACACATTCTCAAAATGGCTCACTGTGTTGGTATTGTTTCTGTGACTCAGACCTACATGCTTTTGTATACTGTTAGGTCTTTCTGATAAATTGCTCAGGCTCAACTTGATGATCAATTTGCTTGAAGGAATGCATATTTGGTTACATTCAGAGATGTGGACACTAATGAAACCAACTCTATTTGACCAAAAGAGCTCAGGCCTTGGACCCACTAGACAACTTTAAATTCTTTACCCATTAAAACTCGGAGAGACTGTGGACAGAAAACAGATTCAAGCCCACACTTGATGAATGGGCCAAGGCCAAATCACACACACCTTTTAAACAGTGGAGACTTTACAGACATCATACAGAAACGGGGGGGATTTAACATCTATTGAAATATTACTGTACATTCATTTACTTTTAGACAAATGTTGGCAGTCACAAAGTGCATATTATTTGTATTACAAAGACATTGGGTTGAGAACAGAAGAGCATTCAGGGACATGCTGAGAATTACTGCTTCAGAAACATTAGCACTGCTTGAAGACTAGAATAAAACTTCCCGTAATTCTCAACTACTGCTCCTCTCGCCCCAAAAAAAGTTGGGATTTAGCCCTGCAACCCCTTTGGGGAAAAATATAGAAAATGGATAACTGATAAAACACATCATCATGTTGCTAGTGTGCTTGTTCTCACTTGTAACTTTGAATATGCCTCTTCAGTCACTTGAAATATTAGGTGCTGAAACAGATGATCCCCAGTTTCCTCAGTGCTAAACCAAGCCAAAATATCCATCATATTTTTTAGTCTCTATAGTTTAAAAGTGTCCCACAAGGAGGCACCCCAAAAATCAAGAACAATAAGCGTATTGACCACATACTTGGAAAATTAACAATGTTGGGCCCAACCAAAACATCCTTCACTGAAGACCACAGCAGTAAAAGAGAATCAAGTCAAGGAACAATGCAGCATTTTATTTTAAATCTTGCATGAACAGACTATTTTCCAAAAGTTTTTTTTAAAAAAGCGACTGGGCAGTATACCAGAAAGTAAATCAATTTGTGAAAAAGCTTTAGACACACGTTAGTGACTGCACACAAATGACATCTGTGTGAATATGAAGCTATTTTACCTGGGTCCCAGCTCGTCCTCACACCTCCAGGTGAACTCCCCAAAGCTCTCGTAGCGCTGGTTGTAGTGGTACAGCACCCGGTGCAGCGTGGGGGCCCCAAGGTCCATCAGAGTGTTGTAGGCCGTCTGCTGCTCCTTACCACTGGTGTAGCCATTGAACAGGTTGTAGATCTTGTCGGCAATTTCTAGAAGGCCATAAACACACATTCAACTGATTAATAAGGATTAGCAAACATCTAATCTAAACATTCTGCAAAAGCCAATGCTACTTGAAACCAAATGACTCTCAGGGGAAGAAAAAGTTTTCTCAGCAGGCCACTTTACGATAATGTTACAATATTACCTCCTTTGAGAACTTTTTTGTTTGTAAATGGCAAGTGAAAATATTATACCCATTTCTTTTCCAGATGAAGGGGACAGATGTCATTTTACATACACCACCCGGTATTAAAAATTGTGAAAAAAAGAATAAATCAATGAGGAAATAATGGAAGGAATGTGGGGTTGGAGACCCTTTGAATGACAAATGTTCACAGGCTAACATGCCTCTTCAGGTCGGGAATGCATCCACTTGCTTTGGCTGTTAGAGCTAATAAACTTTGTTCAAAAGTGGAAGTATCAGATTTTACACCAGCACTCATGTATTTCCAGGTGTTAAAATCCAAAAGGCCGGTAGTATCACAATTTACTGGCCGGAGCAGAGGTGTAATGGCTCAGACTGCAACAACATTCCCTTTAAACGTGAGATAATATTTAACAGTGTTGCATTTGCATATAACCAGTCGATGTGGAGACACGTTTAAGAGCTGTGGACTATTGTCTATACTGGAGTGGTAAAGAAAAGAAATTTAAAAAAAATTAAATGGGAGGTAGAAAAGAAATGTTAGTAAAGTCTTCTAACACTTTGGAAAAAGCTATGACAAAAAATGATTGCTTGTTCAAAAGCAGCAATATTTGACAGAAAACAACTTCAAAATGTGTCTCTCAATCCTACAGAGACGTATAAGTCTTGACAAACAATATCTATTGTATTGTATTTTTTGCCATGTAAACCAAAGCCACCTCCTGGCATTACACTTACGTAAATCTTATTTTATGGACTGATGTTTTGTCAGTTACCAAAGAGGACACTGGTGAAGAGATTAATCATCCTAAAATATGTTGTCTTCCCTCACCTTGTGCTTTGACGTCATCCACAGTTGGGCAGGGAGTTTTAATGGTGACCTCACTTGGACTAGAACGACGGCCTGTGGTGTCTACTGCCCACAACCGGAACCTAGACATGCAGAGGCAAAAGATTGTTTGAAAAATTAATATACTAAGTTAAAGGCTTTTCACTTTTTTGTTCACAGCTTAAAGGAGTAAAAAACCAATACAAAGAACATTAGATGGGGAAAATTAACAGAACAAAGCACCATTTGACTGAATGCATATCTCCCCCCAGTGTTCAAATAATTAACTGCATCTATGTGCAGCGTCAAAGATCAGAATTAAAAGCTGCGGCAGCGATTATTAAACTTTCTTTTACCCGGCTTGAACTTCGGTTATGTCTGCCTACTTCACTGACATTAGACCAGCACTTTCAATAACCCTACAACACCATCAGACTGTAAACTCGGATCCACAGGCACAGTATGAACCCTGCCTCATGCTAAGGGTATATAAGGCACATATTGTATATACTAACACACAATATATTTCAGAGCCCTGGCAGGCTTTAGAAAGGCTTTGGCTGTATAGTATACAGTTTACCTGGATAAATAAAGGTTAAATAAAAAAAAAAAATAAAAGTATAGAAAGTACAAGAAGTGTGCAGCGCCCTGATGGGAGAGACAAGCGTCGGGCTGGAGAGATGAATGAGCTGCCAGGTGGTATGAAGGGAGCAGGAGCCCGGCTGAAGCCAGAATTAAAAGGGCATGCTGCTCACTAAGCTCACTTTGTGACCTTATGCCCTCTATTTTCTTTTTCTCAATGACAAATCTGCTTCACTTGCCGCCTCTTAATATGTTTAAAGCATAGCTGCTGTGTGTGCTGTTCCTTTAAGATAAACTGCTTTTGAGATAAATGCCTGTGTGTAAAGCATCTGATGAACAGGATAATAGTAACATGACTCCTTTAGTTGTCTAATGCCATTAGCAGCAAAGCAACACCAAAACCATCTTGCTCTGAAATAAGCCACAACTGTCCTGTTTATGAGGATGTCTTGTCTAAACTAGTCAGCTGGTGGTTAGACAAAAATGTAAGGCTTTTCCCTCAAGACTAAAGTGCATCTTGTGTACTGTGGTCATAAACCACATCATGATTCAGCCTCAATTTGACCTTGTTGTCTCCTTTCAAAGAAAAAAGGCAGTGCATTAGAACTGTGCAATTTGTAAGTCTTAAGAGACTTAAAATGTCAAGTTTATTGTTAGAAATGTATTCACTGATTGACTCATACTCTTTTACAACTAAAATCATTCTACACTCAATGTGAATGTATGTATTTAAGGTAAAATGCACAACAAAAGTAAATATTTTTGGTGAGAAGAACGTACATATATGTGGTGTCAGGCTCCAGGCAGCGGACGATCAGGCTGATGGATGAGGACAAGAGGTTGGGAATGTCCCCCAGCATCACACAAGGAGACCTGGCCCCAGACAAGATGTCATCCACAAAGCTCAGCAGCGTCTCTGCACCACAAAGACAAACAGGACATTCATTATCCAAACAGCACATTTTACATTTGCATCATTTCTCTCTTTTGCATTCCCACCACTCAAAGGCACCTTAACTGTTTTTGCTGAAACAATTACTCGCTCAATGTCCACCCACTTTTTTCTGTGGAAGAGAAATGCCAGAATTTTTCTCACCCACCCAAGAACATGTCCTAAACACCTTAAAACAGACTCCCCTTGATGTAAAAATAACACATGGCCCTAAACATGAAGTAGGTGTCAACATTTTAAATAACCTAATAAAATAGGTGAAATGTCTTGTTAAATAAAACATCCAATCGGCTATTTTTACTATGGTCTAAAATTCAGAAAACTCCCCACAGGCCTTAAATGAACTGCATTACGTATTGCGTAATGCTTAAGATAACATTAGGTACATTTCTGTAGCTGTAGTCAAAATCAAAGACAGAGTAAGTTATGTACAAACAAGGAATAAAAAGCTGCAAACACAGCTAACCCTAAAGCAGACAAGAGGCAGACTGGTTAGCGCCCATGCCTCGCAGCAAGAAGGTCATAAGTTCCAACCCTGGCCGACACAAACATCTTCCCCTAGTGTATGAACGTGAGCGTATAAGGTTGTCTGTCAGTGTCTATGTCTAAATGTTAGCCTTGCAACTAAGTGGCCACTGTCAGTGTCTAAGGCCCCTAACGGGACTAACCTGAAGGAATGAATGAATGTCAGAGATGTCTTGGTATAATTTTCTGTCACAAACATGCTTCAGATGCAGCTGAATGTTGCACCCAGCGTCTCTAAAACATCTGCAGTGAACCAGCTTTCTTTACTGTTAATGTTTTTGTAGATCACATTGACAGCCCTTAGAAATGCCTGGGGCACAATCTATTTATCTACTTGGTAACTCTTATTGATAGTAATCTTACACCCCAAATATTGCGATAAGAATCATTTTTCAAGTCTTCAAGATTACTAATTTGATGATGTGATGGTTTATAAATGTTTTGTTCAGTTTTGAACACATTCTCTGTTATTTGTTGACTTTGATACCAACAATGTTAAGAACTGACATTGAAACTGTCAATAATTTAGCTTTGTTAGTTTTTCTTGTAAACAATAAACAGAAAATATTATTAGTATTTGTTTGTGTATGTCTAATGCAGCCACAACTTTTGAAACACAAATTCATTACTTCATGATTGTGTAAAATTTTAAGGGTGTCTGTAATCTTTTTTCCACTAATGGATGCTGATGCATACATGTGTATATTTGATCAAATAAAACACAATTCCTTGTTGTTCAACCCTTCATGTTTTTGATGTTGGTGGGGGAAACCGGACTACCCAGATGAAACCCACCCAAGCACGGGGAGAACATGCAAACTCCACACAGAAAGGCCCCGCCTGACCCGGGAGTTCTTGCTTAGAGGCGACCACTGCACCACCGTGCCGCCACATGGACACAAACCTGAGTTTAAAACCCACTCATAAAATGTCATTACAATAATTTGCATATTTCTTCACTATGCTGTTTTTGTACATTTAAAAATGCTACTTTCAACTACTGCTACTTTAAACTTTTTCCCGTAGCCTAATCCACAAATTCACACCACACTTTGTGACACACTTACTCACATCAAAAGTGTATGAAAACAATGCACATCATTTGTAAAGCTTTGACACCTGTGTCCCAGTATTCAAAGATGTGAACAGCAGCAGAGTGCAACAGTAGACTCATCCTTGCGATGAGGATCCACCTGAGCCTCCCTGCTCTCATAAGATCCTCTCTTGTGCCCTGTTTTCCCAGCTGGAAGTTCATGCGTCAGGAGGGCATCTGGCCATATGGCTGTGCGTCTCACTGTAAGGGGAAAAATCCTCAGCGGAAAAGCCAGGTTTGTGAAGTGATGGGCGCTCTGAGGTGGTCATCTGTGGCCCGCCTCCTACAAGACAAGCCCTGACTGTATGCGTGTGTATTTATACAAAGTGTGAAGTGATGGACACCCAGAGCAGTTTTTCTCCACAAGCTTCGATCTACATGTGTGTGAGTGATGGCTGGCCACCGACTGTATGTCTTTCTGTCAACTCCAGCACATGTCACCAGCTGGTAAATACTGAGGAAGTGCAATGAAGCAACGAAAGGCTTAAAAAGTACTGTCAGAGTAGTATTTACCCAGCGCTTCACTGACACGCGAGTGAAAGATATAAACAGATGTAAATGAAAAGTGACATTGTGAGGTTTTGCTCCACTTACCATATTAATTGCAAAGCCGCTTGGAATATTTGTCTGGCTTGTAAGGAGGCAGATGAAAAATGAAAGAGTGTTTGAATCCTCTCTGGAGAAAGCTATGTGGAAATATGCTGAGTTATTCTATCAAAATGTATGTTAGTTTAGTGCTAAATAGGAAACTGCCACATTTATCTTTATAGACTGTCACTTTATATCTGCATGCAGCAAAAACAGTGATTTAGATTAGGTTTACAGATGAATTATTTCTCAATTGTAAAGCCCAATGAATAAATAAAACCAGGTACCAAAGTAAAGTGAATACAAACATTTAATTTTGTTTTTTTTATTTAACCTTTATTTATCAGATAAGAACCCATTGAGATAAAGATCTCTTTTACAAGGGTGACCTGGCAAAGCGGTCTGCAACACAGATCATCATTGATTCATCAATGGTCCAAGTAAGTTTGTAGGGAATAGGCACGTATCTAAAACAAACTTCGGAAATTGAAGATTCATTCTGAATTAAAGAATAGGGTTTCAAATCTATCAATTTTTGGGCCAATAATAAGCTCACTGCATACTTCTTCCCTAAGAAAAAAAGCACACAAATTGCTTCTTGAACTGTATTCTTATCTGGCATATCTTTAGTCACTGATGTCAGTTTGTGCATTTAACCTTTGGCAGTTTCCAATGGAGTGTGATTACAAAATTGTTATCCAAGTACAGCCAAGAGGTTTCTTCTCACTTTTTCACTCACAATGACATGTTGTTAGAAGAGAAATGAAAACTGGCTCAAACACAAATCCACTCATGAGCTTATTAGAGGAAAGAGTTGGTTGAACAACACTGGACATTTGATCTGTGCAGCTTCTGTCAGTGTGTCTCTAAAGCACCTGAAGCAGCAGGACTGCAGTTTGTGGCCCATTAAAAAACGTTTGAAGCAGCCGCTGTGCTCTGTCATGAAAAGAGGATTGCTGGATGTGGGTGGTCACGCTGGCCAAAAGAACAGAAAGCACACCTAACTCGACCATAACAAATATATCAGCCCAAGTGTAACTATGAACAACTTGGTATTTATGGACACCACTCAATAAGAGGCAGATAAAAAATACAAAGAAATTGTGTTTTCTAGCGTGCTAATTGCTGACAGACAGCTGAACAAATGGAATCGATTCTGGAAGCAAATCACAGCAATACTTCACCCGTGACGACTGCTGACTTGGCCAGCTGCTTCTGTGGAAAACAGATTTCTGATTTCTCCTGGAGTTGTGCCGTTTAATACCACCTGATTATTCAGTATGTGATGCCAGGGCCATTTCATCGCTGACTGACTGCAAACACTATGTCCTTAGCAGGTGCACAGCCTCAGGTTAGATATGGAAACCTCACAGAGACTGGCAGAGCAGGGGACAGACAGGTTTGAGTTACAACTACAGGCAGTTACACAGATGGGTGCAATACGTGGGCATTTTCATCAATATGTTTAGGAAAGGCTGGAGTAAAAATGGGGTAAAGCTATAGAAAAATAGTGACGTGAGACATGTTATAATGGTGTTGCCGTTTCCAAAAATGCAAAGAGAATATAAATGTCACTGAGCATTTCTAAAGTTATAATACAGAATGATAAATATCCACATATCTGAAAATACAAATAATCTATATACCAGTAGTTTAGAGAAACGTTACATACTGTAGATACATTTGATTTGGGAGACTGGGTGGAAACAAACATTTGAAGATTTATTTCCTCTTGGAAGTGACAACAGAACTCTTGGCAAGGACATTTCAAGTAGAGCAGCCTTTTCATAACATATTGAAATGTATTTTCTCTCAGTTCAGTCCGTTTAACAGTCTGTACTTACCACCATCTGAGCTACACAATCTGAGTTTTTTTAGGCCAAGAAGCTTATCCTACAATGACACTTGTAGAATTAAGGGGTCATCTGGGATATGTTGTAAATCTGTCTATTTAGCAATATCTGTAAAACCTTCTCAAAGAGGTTGTGTTCAGAAGAAGGTTTCATGTGCAGAGTGCAGAAGCGTGGCTATGAAAAGCATGTTTTTTTAAATGTATGGTTTTTGGCGGAGAGGGGATGCTGACAAGGACAATAACAAGATGAACAGAATGAACCAGTTGGGAACGTTGTCATGGTAACTACCTGAATGGAGAAACACATGGGTTACAGAGGTCACTGAGTTTACATTGGGTCAGGTAAGCACCAGGAGATGGCGTTGTGTGTGCAGCGGACCAATAAGACAACACTGTGAGAGAGCGGAGGAGGAGCCACAGCTCTCAGGAACTTGTCATTCAGCTGGAGTTGTTTACCCGCAGCATTCTTCAAGTATGATTGGCTGGAAAAAATAAGCATTGCCAGCAGACTGATGTGAGTTATGGGATGTCTCACCTTTTGAAGTTGTGCCTGCTGTCGTCAGTTCAGTTGTGCAGGCCTCGACCTGGTATGTGTGTGTGTATGTGTGTGTATGTGTGTGTATGTGTGCGTGTCCACTGCTGTTTTTCTCTGTTCTTAATGGAAATGACAGGTGTCGTAAAGATGATAATGTTTTTTACTGCAGTTTTAATCAGTGTCAGCCAACAATCTGATTGTTCCAAGTAACTATGAATATTTAAAAAGTCATAGTGACAATATATTAACAGGTTTAGTGTTTCTGTATGTAAAGAAACAAACATGTTTATGCATCGAGGTTTGAATGACTCCCAGGGCCCTGTACTACAAAGTTGGATTAGGAGGTTAGCAAGGTAAGATCAGGATTAACTCTGGGTTTTTGGTATCACAAAGCTGGTTCACTTTGTATCGAGGTAGATCACTATGGAAACTTAGGCTGAACCGCTAACGTGCTCCGGAGCAGTTTAAGTTGCAGGTAGAGAATAGAAACGCCGGTGACTGCAACAAGAAACGAGCTGCCGGGGTTGAGGAGGAGAACGAAGCAGTGCGGAGACAGAGAAGAATCTGCACAAGCGCCGGCTGACTGGAGCACAAATGTACAGTGATCTAGCAACTCTGTAAAGTAAGATCATACTGTAACTTAGAGGTTTAAACACCTAAATGACATTGTGCTCAAAATGGGTTTTATCGTCAGTTATAGGGCTGCACGATTAATCGTAATTTAATCGTGATAACGATATCTGTCTCCCACGATTAATTAACCATAATCGTCGCAATATCAATATGTAAATACCAAGCACAAAACAAACATTGTAGGGTTAGAAATCATTCTTTTTTCTTATGGGTTGAGAGTGTACGGATGATAAACTGCGTCACGTCTCACGTGACGGTGTTTAGATTTCAAGCGCGCTCGCTTTGGGAAGTTTAAATACAGTGACTTGCAGTATTTATGTTCTGTTTATAATGTTTGTTTTTATTTTATATATTGCTGTTATAAAAATACTTAAGTTAAAAAAAAGTTCTTAACTAATAGAATAATCGTGATTATTAATCGTGATTAAAATTTTGTGCAAAATAATCGTGATTATCATTTTTCTTGTTATCGTGCAGCCCTAGTCAGTTATGTTGAGATTAACGGATTAATAGACTGTGATATTTATTTTAATGCAGGATTTAAAACATAGACTCAGTACGTCAGTTGGTTGTTAGTCTTTAGCTTTTTTTACGTATTCGATGTTCATTCGGTTTCCGGGTGCTGTCAGTTTTGCTGGGGTTTAGAGTAGCCTACTTTAGTATTGTTCCTCATGTTTACTGATTGTGATTGGTTGATCAGTACCGACTCCACCTGTTTCACATGAACGCGCTCTCACTCCGCAGAAAAAAACAGTATTGACTCAAACAGTTGATAACCCACTTTGTGATACCACTGATCCAGACCGGGATTGTCAGGTTTTGTCTACTACTGGGTAGGATACACATATCCGGGGTAGGTTCAACTGGGTTCGTACTGTAGTCCAGGGCCCAGATGTTGCCAAGTACCATTAAAACATGTCTTTATAACGTTTATAAAAATATATATTTTTAAAGACAAAACCCCTATATTTCCTTCCCTTTATTATTATTATGTGTTGAAAAGCTGCTGGCCACTCAAACATGGACACATGTAGAACAGCACATATCATGAACCTGAACATGTTCCTGTACAGTTCCTACTAATGATAAATGTAAACACTTCAGCTTAAATGTTCTCTCCTCTTCGTCTCTTATAACAGCCTCCACTACAGGCTACTTGGAAATGAATCCACTTGGGTTAAAGCAGACAGCTTCCTTGTAACAAGCTGTAATTGGCAGCTGCACACACAGCGGCGCACACACAACTGGCAGTGAAAGCCTTAACAAAAAACATCTGGGTTTGGTTTTCTAGCTCCTCATTGAATAAAAAGGCAAACAGAGCAGTAACATAACAACAACAGCTCGTCGACAAACACATTGTTTCTTGGCACCTAAGTGATGGTTTCAACCACATCCAGACCGTCATCTTTGACCACATGGAGAGCTGCACTGTTAATGTTTGAGGAGGGCTCCCCATTGGACATAGGATAATTGTTAAATGAGAAAATCAGAGGAAGATGAGCTGGGCCTTAGGGTATCATTTAGAAAAGTGGCCTTGCGTGAAGAGAAGAAGGAAGGGCCCCCGAAATCTGCAAGTGCTCTCCCCCAAATTCTGTTTGATATGTTCAGCAACGGGCAGCCATGTGCGTCACGCCGGTGCAATTCATAGAGCATTACATCTTCAGAGGGCCAATAAATCGTCTTATAATTTGAATAAAGTGTTGACCAAATTGATAGCAGTTGCCGGGGGAGCGCTTTGCACGCCAACCGTAAATTTGGCCAAATACGTCAAAAAAAGTATGAAACGCCTTGGACAGAGGAGCATACAAAAAGCAACAACACACCACTGCTGCATGCAAAGGGCAAAGGCTGCATGCCTGTCGTAGCTTTTAAAAAAACATTTTAGTTCAAAAGAAACTCTTCAAGTTCTCTTATCAGTGTTTTATATGACATTGTTCAAAGCTTTGGATACAGTTGGTCACTTTCATCTCTTGAATTTTCTTCTCTGCCTTTCTGTGTCTGGATTTTCTCTGAAAATATTAGTCTCTGCGAACAATCAACTAAAAAGCATTATACTGAATGACATCATTAGAGGACACTTCTAATTGTTTCTGTAGAGACATCGCAGACATTGTGTACAAACTGGACTACTTATGTCAGCTGATCAAACAACAGGCCGGAAACATAACTAGAAAAGAATTGTCGGAGAGTATGAGGAGAAAGCACTGTGAGGCCACAATATACACCACCATTCTCTCTTGGGTTGTTGTCTTGCTTGTCTTTGCGTTGCTGATACGACTTTAATTCAGATAAAGCCTGAACAATTCATTCAATTTTACTTGATAAATCTGAAATCTAACTGACTCTATACTATGACAGTTGTGTGACAGTTACCTTAATAAGTGCCTAAGCAACAAACATGCTCAGATTATTGTTCTCGACTAAAGTGGTATGAAGCTGAAACCGCTGAGCTGCTGATGCAAACAGGTAATGCTAAACTTTTAGAACCTTTAGGAGATGAAATATTGGGGTGTATTTTTTGGTGGAGTTAATTGGGGAAATTTGGGGAGTTACAAAGTCTTTCAAACTTAATATCTTACTTTTCATTCTTGATTGTGTACTGTATTAAACAGATGAGCTGGTTTCTGCACTGCTCAATGGTGATGGCCAATAATAATAGCTGTAAATAACCACCAGAAGATCACTCCCTCTCAAACGATTCTGAATAAAAACAAAACTCCATGTAATGAATATATAGATTCTTTCTCCAAATACACCAGCACAGTGCGCTCTGCTGTTCATCTGCATGTGCTGTAGAAGGCCACGGAAAAGCCAGTTGTGTGTACTATTTACAAGTGAGGTTATGAGTCCAAATGGGGAACAAAGTGAGCTGCAATGAACATAAATCAGAGAATACAAGGCTGCTATCTAACATGTTTTTCATTGAATTCATGGGCACTTGCCAATTGAGCTTACCATTTGACACATCCTACATTTATCTTCCTCTTGATGACACCCAAAGAGACTCATCAGTTAAAGTACTTCTCCAGTTTTATTACAGATTTTACAATGTAAAAGGTGGTCTGACATTGTCAAAGCTTGCTGGAATGTATGTTTGGAAATGTATTTTTATGGGGTCATATCTTTATCATGATACCAAGAAGAATAAGTGGGAAGCTTACAGGAAGGCATTCAAAGATGATGTATTGTGTCTTTCTTTGTATTAGGCTTACGTATACCGTCCTACATGTCTACATAGTAAGCACATTTTTAAGATGCTACACAAAGAAACCTGATGCATCTATTGACAAACGTCAGGGTTAAATTGATGCACAATCTCTGTGTGTAATAGCTAAATCCATCTGTTGTATTGCACAAGACTTGAGTAAAACCGTTTAGAGAGGGATTTTGAAATCAGGTGATAGTTTGTTTTTGATTTGTGCTTGTAATGTTGAGCTAAGAGTGGGATTTATACCAAAAGGCCTGGCCAAAGATTTGTAATTGACTTTGCAGTCCACTCTTTGCATTGGACAGGCGAGTGAAGAGAAACGCAGAGCTGTCAACTGACGACCACCAAGGCTCTAGGCAAAATTTTAAAGCTACTGGGGTCTACAAACAGGGAAGCAGGGTTATTTGTGTATGACCTTTCCATAGCAATCTAAATACAAGCACATACACATAATCATTTTAGAAATACAAGTGGGCAAAAACAATATACTTGTCAAGGAGTGAGTTTAAAGAACCAACACGAATTTGGAAGAAATTCCAACAGGATTCTTTGTAGTTTGTCCAGTTCTAGACTAACTAGTAAAATAAATCCAGTTTCTAAAGATGCTATGTAAATTAGGTGACTGCTCAGCCTATATTTTGACAACTCAAATGATAAGTAATAACGCCATGGTGCATTTACATTTATTCATTTAGCTGACGCTTTTATCCAAAGCGACTTACATTGTTCTAATGTAATTACCAGTGTTACAATCACTGGCCATGATGACCACCAACAGTACAATGCACCCAAAGACAACGACAAACCTTTATGACAGGATGTCTTATAAATCACATGACATCAAAAACAGTAAGACGGTTTAGGACATTTGTGATAACATTTTTTTTAAATAAATAGGTTTTAAAATGTTATGTTAACATAATTTAATGCTTCAAAAGCAGCAAAAACTCATTCAGTGATGAGCAGAGTCATGTACAAGTGATGTTGGGCTGAACGTGCCTGTGTGCAAACAAATGCACAAGCAAATGGTTAAGATGTGTAAAATTAGAATCCCCTAAAAATATGGCATGAGAAATTTGAAATTTTAATTTGAAGGTCTCAGTTGTAAACCATGTACAAGAGATGTTGTGAGTGAAGGAACTGGTCTTAACAATCATATTTAGATTGTGAACATTTTTTGGTGCAACTGATGGCTTGCTCACTTGACACTTGCTTTTATTATGTATTTTGAGCTTCATTTTAAAGCATTGTTATGATTATATTGAAGACAATATTAATTTTTCTAGTGGCTGTTAGCATCACTAGTTACATATGCTTCATGACAGTAAGTCCGGACTCTTTTGTCCTCTTTTTTGTCTATGGCACATCCATAAGTTCTCAGAACTTATATTATACTTATATTATTACATATAACAAATAATACCTAATCAGAGCCTTGTTATTGATGAGATATCTGAGATTAGCTAGGATTGATAAAATACAAGGTGATTGATACACTGCAGATGTAGACTGATATTAAACATCTTTGTGCTGAAATTTATTTTCCTCACTATAAACATCACTGTGGTTGGTTTGGGCTAACTGACACCATTGCCAGACGGCACTTGTGTGAGGTTTTCTTTGGCTGAGTGGAGTGAAGGACTACAAGAAGGCTCAGCTTGTACCTTCTCCTATGTGTCCTCTCCAAATCCGTGATGGAAAATGGGTTAGGGGCTGAGGGAGTGCAGATCATCTGAGTAAGCACACTGTGTACACTGCCAAGGGTATAACATGGGCTTCTCTTCTTTGGTCAGATTTCACTACACACTGCAGGTAAGGTATGTGATGACATAATGGTATAACAAAATAGTAGTTTGATTTGGCTCCCAGTCATGAAAGTAGCAGAGAATATATACATATTGAGTAACAGTTAAATGCTGGTAAAAATCAAGTAGCAGATGGTGCCTTTTGGGCCTGACCTCCACTGACAAGTACAATTAGAAGAAAATGACCAGACACACTGAACTGGGACTACACACACTGACTTTCTCAGTTCTCAGACTTTAGTGTAGACAGAAAACACTCTCCACACCTGGGTTTTAGAAGTAATGTCAGCAAACTCCTTACTGATTTCAATTAACTTCTTGTCAGATTTTACCTGGGACCAAAGCAAGCAAATACACAGAAGTCACTTTTGTGATTTTAAGGGTTATATTTTTTTGCTTTAGGCTTTTTGAGCCAGCAGAGAAATTAATCTGATGTACTGTACATTTACATTGAACATGTAAAGTGGGGAGCAGGATACAAGCTCATATGAAGACATCCAATATGATAAAAGCAATCCTTTTTCTACCCTGATTTTATACCGGTAGAGTGATATTGGGGCTAAAATCTTTGTCCAATAATGAGGAGAATAGAAGTTGTTACTTTGTGTTTTCAACAAATAAACATGTGCTTTAGAAAAGCTGTAGTGTGTTGCTATGGTGGAAAGTACACCTCTGCACTAATAATAAGAACAAAAGTTTTTGATGTATTTAACATTATATTATATTCCTATAGTTGTTGTTCTGGTGCATGCCTAATAGGCTGAAAATAAAGTCACCATGTAGTGTTTGTACTCCACATTTAACAAAACACCAATGGTAGCTTTGGCAGCATATGTTTCATTCAAATTTAATTGATCTTTTGTCTTAAGTTTTTAAGGGCCAGTTTATGTGTGAGCTCCATTTAAGGAACGGAAATGAGTTTGATTTGATCAAGGTGATGCAGTGTGGAGAAGCAGGTGGTGCTAGTCACACAGAGGAAGTGACTGGCGCAGAGAGGAAACCCGGATCTCATTTAACTTTGGAATAACACATGTTCTGGTCACCCTTGATGTCCCGATGTATGCAGTCTAAGTGCATGTCGTGTGGATGGGTGACTCGTGTTTGTTGATTGGATTCTTTGTTCCACTGACCCTTGAGCAAACCTTGCTCTCACCCGGCGATCAAAGCTTTTTACATCACTGCACGGAGGATGTTTGTTTTCACTACGCGATTGGTCCTGCCGAGTGGTGCCCTGACTTAAAGCAGACTTCCTACTCACAAAGCTTCCACACATCTGCAGGCAACTCCAATGTGTGTGCGCGGGCTTTTGCTATGATCTCACCTTGTGTGCCTGAAGCTTGTTAACGCAGTCGATTACAGCACAAACAAGCTGTTGTCGGCTCGGTGGTCCTGGAAGCTAATGTACAGTATGTGAACTTACCTAGCATTAAAAACGTGAAAAATACACTGAATCAACTGTTACAGATTTTTTAGGAGAAACGATCTTCTGCCATCTGTTTCTGATGCCGCTAAAGGGCCATACTAGTTACTTTTTGTTTTCGATGATCTTTGTGTGTTGCTTTCAGATTTGTTCCCGTAAATGGACACTTTGTTTTCACTGCTGTCCTGGAATTTATTGTGCTAATCCATCTGGGGATTCAATTCGTGGAAGAGGCAATCTTGCAGATATTGAAGTAACGTGAACCAGTTTTCAGTGGCACAGACACAAAAACAAATGATTTATAAAAATCCATGTTGACTTTAGGGTTTACTATAAAAAGTAAACACTTACAGACAAAGTACAATCTCCTAATCCATCACAATTTCACATTCTCTCATTTGGGTCTCATTATAGGCTATGTCCTTTTTTGAAATATGAAGAAAGAAAGAAAGAGCTGATTTGTGTCTCATAAAGGTCACAAAATAATTTTAGGGGGTCAAATTTCATCACTGCAACCGTATAGTAAGATATTCATTAAACTATCTGGTCATGATAGATGTGAGCAGGAAGAATCAGCTTCATACGTGTCTTTGATGGATTAAGTGTAGATGCAGTTGGACTATATTATCTATCCTTAGATCAATGCCATCATTGTTGTTAATATTGATCTTGTGAGGTTGTGAACATTGACAAGACATTTATTTTTGTATAGCCCAATACCACAACAACAGCCACCTTATCAGACTGCACTAGACAGCATCCCCTGTCCTTAGACCCTCCAGCAGGGTAAGGAAAAACTCCCAAAAAAAACAGCATGGAAAAAAGAGAAACCTCAGGGAGAACCACAGAAGGAGGGATCCACTCCCAGGACAGCCAGGCCGTGCAGGAATGTGTCCAGGACAGTTGAAAACAACATAGAAATACACAAAACATAGTAACAAAAAAAACATTTATATTGTCCAGTGTCCACTCTGTGTGTTTGTGAGTGTAATAAGGGTGGATGAGAGATGACAGATGGACAGGGGGTCCTCATACTGGAGCAGAGTCCAGGAGGAATGGGGGTGGGGTGGGGGGGGTACACTTCACCTAGCAGGTCAAAGGAGAACATAGCCATCAAAAGATCTGAAAGAGACAGCTGTCTATATTCCCTTGCTGCAGTACTGTTGCCTAGGTGCTTCTAGAAAGCATTTTATATAAACCTTCCACATGTTCTAATATCTTCACTACCATATTGGTCAACAATCTCAATGAGTTGTTTTTAAATGCATCCAGGAGTCACTTCACAATTCTAGATGTGTGTTTTTTTATTATTGTTATTTTAGTATCCCTTTATTTTTCTCTCTGGAGAAATTCTTCAGCCACCCCAGAGGGTGCCCAGCATGTTTTTGATGTTGGTTGGGGAAAACAGAGTACCTGGAGGAAACCCAAATATCATGCAAATGATAACTTTTACCTAAACCCCTGATGTTAAGGGTAATGGTAGTTATATGGTATGATGGGAAGATTTTTGGGAATTTGTTGACCTGGACCTAGTCTGTTACCTAGCCTTGCCCTCATATGAATAGTTTTATTATTTGCAAGGCTATTGTTACGTAAGACCACTTTTAGATCCTTGGTATTTATGACTCTGACCTAATGACCAACATATTAAGTTAGGTATAATACAAGTGTGCTATGAACATCCATGTAAGGGTTGAAAGGGAATGATAATTCTGTATAAAAGCCACTCAACTATGTATCAAAATCATCTTCTGTCTGAGCATAGACAGAGGGTCCAGAGCTCTGAATAAACCCAGAACAACCATTTTTGGGCTTCCATCTTTCTTTGAACACAACCATCAGAAAGTCTTGATAACGATGGAGCGAGTAAGTTGGGATAATAAGAATTGAGAATGAGGCATAAGGAAGATTTATCCAGGTCTGCCCAGCATTAGGTCAATCAAGCAACTAGACTGTTGTAAAAGTACAGTATGTGCCAAGGTCTTGTAGCGTGCACTTAATTTTATTGGCTGACTTCACAGGCTGTTGTAAACAAGTGATGTTTGCCTGTGGTCTTTTGGATTAAGAAGAGATAAAACCAAAGGCAAAATGGGCCAGGATACTAGAGGCTCAGGAGGGGAAAAGAGTACAAAAAACCACTAAAAGAGCATAGATAGAAAGTTTGAAGGCACACATTAGTAGTGGTGGAAGGGGACAAGACATAAGAAGACAGATGAGGGAGTTATGAAGAAAACACAAAGTGAATATGATGTAGCCAAGTTGCGATCTGTGGAGAATTGTACTTGATTCTCTGAATGACACAAGACTGACTGCTGTAATCAAGACCACACCATACAGGCTTTTCAAGATCTCCTTGTCTTTTTTTTATTCCCAGTGCATTTCCTCTCTAGGCTTCTCTTTGGTGGTCTACTCTGTGAACATCCATGCTTTGATAGCGTCACCTGCTCGCTCACATCATCGAGCGTTCCCTAAATCATCAATCATCAGAGTCAAAGATTAGTGGGCTCTTGCTGCATCACGCAAAGGATGTTTTTATCTCAAATGCCTTTCAGCTGATGCCACAACAAGTAGAGGTGGATAAGTTTCACTGAGTGTAATTAGAACTGGGCCGGTTCAATTTCACACATCGGAGCGTCCAAGTGGCAGTAAGAGGGAGCTGAGAAAGGTTTTGACAACTTCAATAATATGAAGTCATGTTATTTTGGCTCAGAAAACTCTCACCAATATGTTAACTTCTGGCTGTAGAGAGAGTTAGAGACCAACGGGTTCATTTAGGGTAATATTTTTGAAACAGAAAATAGACCATTTTAATAACCATGTCCATGCAGTCTTCACAAATCAAATGTAGATATGTTACATTTCATCTTTGATTATTTAAACAGACACATTTCATAAGTACAAATTCATATTAAATTGCAGATACGGCTGTACCATAATAAACTACACGGTAATAGTACACAGGCTCACAGCAACAACTTATTAAACTAAGAGTGAGTGAATGTGAGTGAAAGCTGTGTGACTCTCCTCAACTTCTCTTTCTGTGCACCGGGGCATAAAGAAGAAAATGTCAACAGAAATGCTTCTATTAGATACATGTTGTGTCAGTGTATATAATGCTGTTGGTGCTGCCCTGTTGTGGCACCTACGGTTTTCATCATTGGAAAGTAGGATCATTTTAATTGCAGTGGACTACTAAATGGTGTTGTTGGAGCCAAAACAAATAAGTTATTGTTCAGTCATGTATATAGTTATGACAAATTTGGATATAGTTCACCTATCCCTTATGGTTATTGGGCTATAATCATTAAATTTTTGAAAAAAATATATAAATAAATATTTATGGTTATATTTAGGTAAAGATAAGGTTAGATGAAAAATATACTTATACTTATATATATATATATAAAAAAAACTTTGTCCTTCACCCTCCGCGGGTGGTCTCTCATCCTTCGAGCTCGGGTCCTCTACCAGAGGCCTGGGAGCTTGAGGGTTTTATATACTTATATATATAAATATATATATATATATATATATATATATATATATATATATATATATATATATATATATATATATATACTTATATATATATATATATATATATATAAATATACTTATATAGAGGAAAATGGTGAAAATGTAACCCTATGTATCAAATTTTAACAATTTTTGAAAATAAAATTTATGTTCTATCTACCAATAATGTGCTTATGGGACAAAAGTGTGGTGTTTGGATGCCTTTGGTGGATTAATATATTTACACATCTGGGATTTATAGAGACTTTCACAGGACACCAACATGAAAGCTATGGGTGGCACCATAATGTGACTTCATCACAAGGATGTTATCTGTACCAATTGTCTGTCTCTGTTTGTCTCTCTGTTAGGTGACTCAAATCACATTTTGATGCAGGAGCATTCCTGTACTCCAGCTGGTTGGTCTACTGTTTTAACTCTCAGTGGATAAACAGACTGTGTTAACGCTACGACACAGGACACAACACTTCCTGGGCTCATGATGTAACCAAACCTTTGATTACAAACAACAGCGGCATCTACACATGTTCAAACATTTAGAATGTAGACAACATAGCATTAAATAGCAAAGCTTTTTATAGAAACTGAATTTCATCTTATCCCAAACATCCTATCTAAAGACTGATCAACATTTTCCGAATTAAAGCCAACAAACTATCAGGGCGGCACAGTGGCAAAGTGGTTAGCACACCTGCCTCACAGCAAGAAGGTCCTGGGTTCGATTCCCATCCAGGGCAGGGCCTTTCTGTGTGGAGTTTGCATGTTCTCCCTGTGTCTGCGTAGGTTTCCTCCGGGTACTCCGGTTTTTCCCCTAACACCAAAAACATGTACAATAGTCCCCCCCAAACACACATGGGGCCAGGACTCCCCTGCAAAAGAGATTTGTAATCTCAGTGGGACTATCCTGGTTAAATAAAGGTTAAATAAATAAAAATTAAAAAAAAATCAGTCAAACCAAACTTTAGTGGCCTTGTCCAATTAGGACCACTAATATGGATGTGGGCTTTGAAAACAGAGCTATACAAAGAATAAATTACAAGCCTTAGTTCACTGATTTCCAAAATGGCATTTATCTGTTTTTGCAAATGAACTCTTCATATATTGAAGGAAAAGGTTACATAGTCTAGCTTAAAATTTTACTTGATGTTAAAGAATAATTGGAACAGTATATATCTATTTAAAAATAGCATGTAGTACAGGTTAAGTGAATGTTTACTCATTTTGTTTGGTGGTAAAGTTTGCTGTTATTGCACTGAAAGTTATCCATTGAATTATAGTATAGGTGGTGTCTGTTTTTTTCAATTGTCATTTTCCAAAACCTTGTAATGGGATTATTGCTTTTTACTGCATACTGATAAAAATTCCTGTAAAAATAATCACATCTAATGTCAACTACGCTCCAAAATGAAATATTACTTCTTCTTGCATCTCTGATTTTCAATAACAATAAAAGCTGGAAGCTAAATGAAAGGAATAAACAACCCAAGGAGAAAAGTATTGTGCATATTAAACTTGAGAGGCCTTACTCTTATTGATCTGCTTAAGCAGCACAAAAAAAAAAAAAATGGACGAACTTCAGCAGTGAACAATACATCATTCTCCGCTTTACTTTTGCCACTATGGATTATACATCACAGAAAAGTGGCATTTCTATGAGTTCCAGTTAATGAAGGGACTGGATTTTAAAATGAAAGTTTATGCCACTGAATACTAAAAAACACAAATAAATATTGTGTAGTCCAATAACATAATTGTCCCTCAAGCTTTAATGTATCAATGCGTATTTCAGTGAAAAATCATTGCCCTAGAGCTACAACATAGAAAAGACAATTTTAACTTAAGTGCATTTATCAGATTGGGATGTGGTCGCTTCTATTTCCACAAAGAGACATCATTTGCAATTATAGCAATGACCTCATCTAAGCTTAAAGATAACGCACTTCTTTCTTCCAAATCCATCTTCCAAACTTCAAGAGCTTTGAACCTGTACCAAAGCACTATACTGATGTTTCAGAGATGGACTTTGTGGAGCGATAAGGCTTTTGGTGGAACTTAAAGTAAACACTTTGTTTTAGGGCTGCACATTCAGAATGTTCCATGGACCACAAAAAGCCCTGCCGGATCCATCGTTTTCATCTTGTGTTTATCACTTTGACAGCACAGATTAAGCTACGGGACAAACATTTGTTTTGTTTCGGATGTGGAACAAATGGGTAATGGGTGCACCGACACAATTTGTTCAAAGGCCACGAAAGGAAATTATGTTCAGGATTTCAAAACAAGAATCGAAAGGTCATATTTGCCATAAAGCAATATTTTATTGTTGTTCCTAGAAAAGGCTCCCTTTAGCATTTCAGCTGCATAGAAAGAATACAGTATATACACGAGCAGGAATTCCCTGCTTTGTGTATTTTCTATTTCTTTACTATTATTTTTTGTCTAAGTTGAAGAAATATTCATTAAAGAGACATTTAGTCATCCTTGAAGTTCAATGTGTCTGTCCCAATCTGTCCCATTTAAACAGAAGGTAGTACAAAGCAAAAAGACAATGGATGTGAGCTTTCATCTAGCAATCGGGGGACAGAAATATGAGCTGAGCGTTGTATTGTAGACATATAATTGACTTATTTCTGCAGTCTGTGTACCAGTAAACAGTAAAATCTAATCCAAAATGTCTGATTACCTTCAAATCAATACAGCTATTTGTGCTAAAGATAGTGCTACAGAGGCTAATGTCTTTGCCTCCTGTGATGTTGGACACTAGACTCTGTGAATAGCACGCAGAAGTGACATTTTATGAAATTTTGAAAATGGAGCAAAGTCATCCTATCACAACTCTGCTTCAAAGGACCTCTTCATGCCAGCTAACATGACAGAGCTCTGGATACATAGAATGAGTTAGACTAAAACAAAGTAGAGAAATGCTGGCCCACTCCCATTCAAATGCCTATATAAAAATTGATATATCTATATGTATTATGAGTATATTTTATACACAGATGTATTTTGGATAGGTGTAGATGCTTTGTAACCATCCCGTATCCCATTCTGCTCCTCAGTAGTTTAAAGGGTAAGATTGTCCCACTGAGCCCTGTCTCTCTTAAGTACACCTTATAATTTAAGATGAAAATAAAGAGGAAAATAAAACCTCTCACAGCTGAATAGATGAAGCGCCATTACATTCATAACACTCATAAAGCAAATGCTCCCCTGCTGCCTTTCTTCCTCTGAATCCACTGCGCGCTGATTAATGATGCTCAGTGCTCTGACTAACACAGTTTATTCTTTCATTACACTACGACAAACTTTGGTCCTTGCAGAGAACTGTAACGGCCTCCATTATGGATTAGGTCATTACAGCTAAAATAAACTGTCCTTGTTTAGCCAGCTTCCAATCTTACAGGCCTCTGCCAGCCAAATAAACTGAGTGTGGTGTTATGGATGGCAGGACTGCTCACAAACGCACGCTGCTCTGTGGATACCCATGTAATTTTGTACTTTAAGGGAAATATACAATGACCTTATTACAGGGTATTACCTATATGCAATCTCATCAATGTAAATCTAAAATATCTGTGAGAGTTACAAGTTATAATTTTGAACTTGTTTTTTATTTTAACAATGCTACTGACAATGCTCCCGAACATACAAATATAAAACTGACCACTGACCTATCAATCCAATTAGAAAAAAAAAGACTTCACTTTTAAGGCCAAGCCAACCAAAACTGTAACTATTTATTGCCATCATGTGGATGCTTTTATAACTACAGCAGTAGGCTCTGAGCTCTATGGCAGGAGCAATGGCAAAGCTTTTGCATAGCTGCATTAAAGACCAATGAAAACACACTTTTAGAACAGCTAATATAGCTTCTAAACCTTCAAAACTACTATAAGAGTGTTTCAAATGAGGCACTTTAATGCACTTATTTTGAAAAAACGACAGCTTATTCTGTTTCTCATTTATACATCCCCAAATCATTTGCACTCCGTAGTAAAACTCAATGTGGTCATCTCAACCAAACTGTGGGATGTTTGCCTATTTTCAATGACAACCCTAATCTAGGTCTTCAATTTGATGCAATGATTTTCTTGCTGAAAACCCTGATGCTATTTTATGTTGAAGGTAGATGTTTTCCAGGTGGTGGACTAGATAAACAAATTCGTTTTTTTGGGGCCACATGGTGCTGACAAATTGGTCAGTTTACAGGTTTGAGCCAGCACAAATAATGATCACTGGCCAGCTGTCTATACAAACTGGGGCCAACTGAATCAAGCACTGCACATCTCAAAACAGGACAGAAGAGAAGCCTGTGTAAACTTTCAGTAAAACAGAATGCATTGATTTGCAAATCTCATACAACCATATGTTATTGACAATAGAACATAAACCGGTGTTGAAACTGAAACATCTTTACCATTTCATAAAAATAATAGCTCTTTTTAAACTTGATGGCAGCAACACGTCTAAAAAAACACAACAAGAGAGCATTTGCAACTAATTAGGTTTAAAACTGAGTATAAAAGGAGCATTTTAGATAGAAGTAAAGATGAGCAAAGTATTGGATTGGTATTAATCTGACCATAGAACAGTGTTTCCTTTAGCCTCAGTCCATTTTGGCCACTCCATAACTTACTTTTTCTGCTTTTTGTTGCTCCTGTCCCAACTTTTTTGAGATGTGTTTCTGCCATTAAACTCAAAATGAGTGTTCTATTGTCAATATAATATGGTTCATTGCTTTCTGTTTTTCTCTTTTTACACATTGTGTCCCAAGTGTCCCAACTTAGTCAGATTTGGGATAGTAATATGGAGCGAGAAATTTAGAGAAATTATGTACGAGAGTACTTTTAGGATGCCGACGTTTTAGAATTTGACATCCATTTTCTAGTGCACAAAACTCTGATTGAATACCTGTTTCAACTTTGGAGTGGTCGCTCCTCTCGGATACCTTCTCCTGACTGATGAGGTAATCGGCAATGCGCACGCCGATTGGAGGCTCACTATGGTTCCACTCCATGATGACCAATGAACTGCTGGGCTCGTAGGTGTAAGACAGCTTCAGCCTGGCAACAGAACGACATTGAGTGAAGAATGTTGTCAGCAAACCAGTCTCATTACTGTAATTGACAGCAAACATTATCCCTGATGTGCCACAATGCTGCAACCCAATGAAGACACATGCGGAAATGTCACAAATGCTTCAGTCAGCAGTAGAATATAGCCATTTATCTTTCAATGTTTGAGTGACACAATAGGACATTTATCTGCTGCTTTATGTCACTGACACTCGTAACCACAGACTCACATGTTAACTAATCAATACTGGCTTAACAATTAGCTTACACAAACCAAACAGCTGGAATCTCGGTGATGTCTGCAGTGTTTGGTCCTAACAAAGTTCTGCCCAGCAGGGGATAGGACTGGGCCAGTAAAATGATGGATGGTATTTACAGCAGCCCATTTATGAGTGATGTGTTTTTGGAGGAGGTAGTGTTATTCGTAGTTACTAACCTAGGCTGAGGAAGTGGGGCGCAGGTGGGCAGTCCGTCGCTGCCAAAAGCACTGGAATCGCAGCGGCACCAGTCATCGATAACATCGCCCTTTCCTGAGCACCACAACATGCTCATCATGGCCTCCTGAAGAGCCTATAAATATAATGTAGATCAGATCAGAAAGACATTAAAAGAACAAGAAACTTAAACAATTTCTCCTTTGTTGCAGCTTGTTTTGTGATTCTGAAATGTATTCTTGTTGACTGCAGTGCGGCAACACATGAATAATTTTTTAAATTTTTTTTTACTTTTATGTTTCACTCATGAAAAGTAAATTTCATGTAACAATGAGCTATAAACATGTTTGAATATTTATTTTTAGAATAAATGCTTCCCATGTTTTTACTACATGGTTTGAAAGTGGAACTTATCATCAGTAAAACATTGTTAAACAGTGTGTACAAAAAGTACATAACTATACTAACTATTAGATAAAGCCTTGATAAATATAAGGTTCTATTAAATGATTTCTACCTCGGGGGTACTAGGTGTTTTGTTATTTAGGAAAGGTACTTTGTCTTGAGATATTTCAATTAAAAGACATATTAGATTAGGGAAATACATTTGAGTACAATAATACAACTAAAAATAAATAAATGTTGGCACCACTGGCTAAAAATTAAAGGGGTTCCCCTTGAGGCTTCTCTGATGCCAGCTCAAATGGTGCCTAATGGCATTCAGTCCTAAGGAAATTTGTAATTAAATTTCAACCACATAATCACACATTGAGCATGGTCCCAAGGAATTTTCCTAGTTGGTAAAATGCCTTGAGGAAAATTTACTTATAAATCACATATGCTATTTCAATTCCACACAAAATGTGGCTCTTGCTGGATAGTCTTTACTGTACTTAATACTTCTGGTAAATCAATATTTTTTATAGTTCAGCATCATATATAATTTATATATTTAGTATAACATCTGTGATCAGCTTTTATTGATGATAAGGCCACTTGGGGTTCAAAGCACTCCCTGAGAGTAGCCATCACTGTATTGATATTCTTTCTGGCCAGTGTTACAGAGGTTGTATTGATGTGGGCTAAAACAGGACATTATATAACACAACATGCAACCAGACGAGAAAAATATCACAATACAACTCCTGTGTCTATAACCTCTCCTTAAAAAGGCCATAGGAATTTTAGACTATGGGATTACATTGGCTGGTTAATAGTTAGATGGCTCTTCATGGGTCATAACCTGCTGTGTTTTTTGCACAAAGGTGAATAACCTGTGTTCTTAAGATGAAAAGCATACACAGCTGGAACACATGCTCTGGAGAGATGCTGTTTTCGGACTACAAACAGTTCTAGACAGTTTAATATCTTGATAATAAAGACCATGCACACCTGGTAGGTCTCATTGTTGGACACCAGCTCGTAGATGGGTGCAGCCTTGGTGATCTGCAGCAGCACCGGTTCAGACTGTTGCCGTCCTTGCGCTGCTCTCGGGCTCATGTGGCACAGGTGGCAGCCGCGGGGACACTGACCTTGACTGGAGCAGTCCATGCGAACGCCAGCAGCCATACGCTTTGCACCTGTGTCCAGGAGACTGGCAATGTACGCCGGGTAGGTCAGCGTCCGCGGCTCCTTGTCACGCTCCTCAGACTCCTCGGATGGAGAGTTACCTGAAAGATAAAATAAATGATCATTTTAGTTTTAGTCTAAGATCATTATAATATGAAACAACATGGAAACTAGAAAGATATTTGTTCCTAGTAATACGATAAAGGAGCGAGACAGTGGAAAGGCTTAACACAGAGTATTCTTTCCACTGGAGAAGCATGGCAAAGCTACAAAGCATTAATGCATTCCCACAGTCCCATATCTCCCATTTGGAGACCTTTTAGCTTTTCTACATCACAGACAGAATACGTGAGCAGGAGTGTCAATATTTGAGTTGCTGCTACAAAGAAGATGATATTCCCTTTTGAAAAGAAGGTGAAAAGAATCCATTGAACATTAAAAGCTTTATACAACTGCTTGTGAAAATAGAATAAGCTATCACCAAACTATAATAATAGTTAAGAATTTTTTTAAATTTTGTTCTATTCTATTCTTCTATTTTACTGTGTGTTAGCTGTGTTAAATGTTAAAAAAATATAATATTTGGACTGATCTAATATCATCATTGCGTGTGGAAAAGGAGTTGACTTTACTGTGTCAGAACCACTGAAATTTTTAAGATGTTTCAACTTTTTACATTGACGAGTGACACTAGCTATAATGCTGTGGCCTTTGTTCCCGCTCACACTTGAGTTATGGTTTGTTGTTAGATGTCATTGGCTAGTGTTACACAATTTTTAACAAAGTAAAGCCCATTTACTAACATTATTTCTAGATCTAATAACTTAAAGATGGTAAGACCTTGGCAACCCCTTTAGGCAGTGAGTGTTTAGCGTCCCATGTTTGGAGCTGCAGCCTATAGGGTCTGTTAAATTCTGCCTGACAGCCAGGATGTCAGGATGAGTGACAGGTGTTGGGCCAGGAACCCGACGAGTGCAATAAAAGTAACGTTAACAGCTTTTTGCCTCAAGGTTAACATTTTATTTTTAAGAGCTGCTTTCTGTTTAGTGTATTGTTTTGGATAACATTTCAGTTGGGGAATTATTTCAGCTTGTAGAAGAACATTGCGTCACTGTCAACTACTATTTATTTATATTTATTAAATGTTTTCCAATGGATGCATTTGAAGCTGTTGTGTTCAAAGGTAATTGGATCAGTCAGCAAGCTCCTACACAACATATTAAAGGTGTAGTTGAACTCCTCACTGTACCCTAAAGATACATTAATTAATTTAATGAATAAGTAGAATAGTGGTGATTTAAAGTTCTTATAGAAAGCCTTTGGTTTACTTAAGTGATGTATAATTTTCACCTTGCAATAAGTTCAGCCTGTCTTCCTGTTACACAGTAATACATTCAAACAAAACAAAAAAGAAAAAAAGAACCACCAGCCGAGCAAAGCAAAGGTGAGTCTCACTTCCAGTTATGTCTAATGTCTGCATTAGTGCTGAGCTTGGGCATATTGAAGAACCCTTCATGAATACACAAATTATTCAAATTGACTTTATCAACAGATTATTCAGCTCTGTTCTCTGGCATTTGTAATAATCTAATAAGTTCTCAGTTCAGTTCAAAATAGGTGTATGACTGATAGCTCTCATAACTGATGGCTCCCAAAGGCATTTTTCCACTAAAAAAGAGATGTTTATTGTCCCAGCTGTGAGAAAACACAGACCATTTAAAACCTCAAGCACCAATAAGGGAACTGGATTGTGGTGGGAGCTGCTCTGATTAAATACAATGGCTTTATGGACAATGGGGAAAGTGTATAAGAGAGTAGCTTAAAGCTTAACAAAATTCAATTGAATCTTTTTTTCAAGAAGATGACAATGCAAAAAATGTTTGTAATGCATAGACTGCTGTTGGGGCCCATATCCTGCAAATGGCTAATTTTGAGAAATTTTAAAAACTTGAGTGTGCAACAGCTGTAAAAAAATGTCAGTTTAGTAGAGCTACAAGGCAAACAATGAGTCTGTTAAACACAATAAACAAAAGGGAGACATTAAGTAAAGGTTTCACAGATTTTTTTCACCAATATGTTCACTGACCTGCTAAACTTTAAGCAGCCTTTGTCAAAGTCCAACAAAATGAGCATCTTATCATTTTGTCTTTGGTGGTGGTCATGTGCTGGCAGATGGAAATTAATTTTGTCAGTTATATTGGCATATATCCTATTTAAGGCCAAGAATATTGCCGTGGATGAGTTTGGTTTAGTTCTGGTTGAGCTTCAGCGTTCAGTGTCAGCTAAGATCAAGTAAACATATTAAACAGGATAAGGCATGCCTTCAAAACCCATCTGGCACCAAAGCACTGCATTTACCAAATGTTGTTTTTACTTCAAGGCCAAAATGTCTGCTTTATTTCATATCTAAGTAATCAATTTTATTAGGAACAAAATGAAGAAATTGCTGTTTGATGTTTCAACAATTCACAGACACATGGACTACTGATGATCTAATGTATAAAATAATGGCAGTGTTCACATTGCAGAATATCACAATTTTTGTCCATATGCTTGCAAGTGACACATTTGATTTGGAAGACATGGTTGGTGGAACAACATGATGCGATAAAAGCTATGGTAAGCTTATAAATGCTGTCTGCAATGACAAAAAAGAACAGCGTCGTTCCTTGTGGCACTCTTTAATAACGCCAACATTAATAATGAATTCTTCACAAATCCATTTACAGTGATACGGTGCTATTATTTAACAGTAGCATCATGTTTCATCTCACTTTAACAAAGGTTAGTTATCTTTGAGTAGAAAAAACTCAATTTGAAAAGAATTGTTCAATACAGGTCGTGACACTGATTTGCACTCACACAACAGACGCTTCAAAAAGGGATCAAACCTACTCAAGATTTTGTCTTTGCGTCTATCCAAAGGTAAGAAGAAAGCACGTCGACCCAGGACTGTACCAGGCGAGTGACTCATCAGCTCTATGGCGCACAACAGATGGAGCTCAGAGCTATTCACCATCGCACAATACTACCTCTCATCCTCTCCTTCCACCCACTCTCACCGGATTCTCCTATCCCCTGACTGACTCAAGTCACTGCCACTATTTACAGATACACGCTCGCACCACTACAAACAAGAGGATAAGTGTGTTGCGTCTTAAGTGTACTGTCTCATTAATATATAATGGTTTCGGAATGAGAGCTTTCATTTCCTGTTTCTTGCAGCCTAGCCTAGGATCTTCTCCATTCAATCACCATTCATCAGGCCTCTTTGTCAAATGGTTACTCATTAAATCACCATTCATCTGAGTGATTTCAGCCCTTGACACTATCAGCCTTTTTGTCTGCTTTTCAAACGTCAGAACTAACACTCGTGTACTTCTACTGTTAAGAGTAGTTGATAACTTGGCCACTAGATGGCACTTGTGCATCACTGACTCAACAGTAAGGACTAGGAAGAAGCAGCTTTCATTATACATGCTCCACTGTTTATCATAAAAAAAGCAGGGGCAACCATATCTAACCTTTTGTACTTGTCCGAGGTGAGCATTATACGGTTATGGAATGTAATGATTAGCTCCCACTGATCTTAAATAAATAGAAGAGCAGTCAGTCGGAAAAAACATCACTGAAAAAGGAGTTTTGAAAGGATCACACCTTTTTATGGAAAGTGGAGAATGATAAACAGGAAGGACAAACAATATAAAGCAGTGTAAAGTCAAAAAGCACAAAATGGAAAACATCACAGTGCTTTAACAAATCTTTTGGTATCTGTAATGCCGTTTATTCTGTGAGCATTCAAAGTGACGCCTTTTCCAACAGCCACATCCAGTTTGTACCTGATAATCCACTCTATCCGGCAAAAGGCAACTGTAAATAAAACAGTGCATCCCCGCTCTGCTCAAAAATCCTTCAAACCCCTCACATTATTCAGATTACAAAGAGAAAAAGAAAGGCATCTTTTTGTTTAGGTTAGAAACACAGTGGGGAATTTGTATGTTTGTACAAGTACAGTGGGAATGACAGAATATGTTCATCTGTGTATAGTGTGTGAATGTGCACCGCTGTGACCAGAGAGAGATCCATTACAAGGTCTTTGAAAGCAGCCCGATTTGTGAACAAGACCATAGCTCCTTTTATTCTGAATCAGATTTGGAGATTTTTCTTCATTTATTTGTATTTTTTTTGCTTTATGCTGTACATTTATAATTAACATTACAATTATTTAACATAAATTAATATACAGTATGGTACACCTGTCAATTCAATCTTATTCAGGCAGACAATTTTGGGGTTGTTTCTTACAACAAAGGGTACACTATTTCTGTTTCTTCACTGATATCAAGATGTGAACCCAAAGTAAACAATTAAAATACAATAAAATCTAAATTATTTTCTGCTTAACATACAGTATAATCAAAAGCAGCAAGCAGTGAAAGTCATAAGATTTGTACATCCAAGACTTTCATTTTTAAACATCAAAATGACCTCCATCAAAGACAGAAGGAAGCATCTACTGTTCTGCATATACAGTATTTGCCACCTCAAAATGGTGATGACAGCTTAGCACACAATGACATTAATATATTGCAGCTACCTTCATGTTCACAGTTAGCCTCTCTTTAATGTTGGACCTTGAAGCTTCTAACGGCAAGTCCACACTCGAGGAGACACTTTAGTTAGATACAGCCCTAGCTATGATTTTAGGTATGATAGCCCCTGCTGCTCAAGTGTCCTTGAGCAATGCATTAAAACAATGCCCCAGGCTTGCAACTACATGCACCTTCAGCTAGAGGACAAACAACTCCATTCCAATCTAGTCTATACAAAAAATGACTCATTACCAGTTAGAACAGTTCATTAACCTGGGCTTTATCACTCAATACACATTACAGCTGATGTAATGGGAAAAATATAGCAGTGAAAACAGATGATAGTCATTTGCATGATCATTTACTGGTAACTGCTAATCGGTTTATGGGAAAAATATGAATACCATGACTGAAAAATAAGCTAAGATACCTGGCACCATTCCCATTTAATGTAGAAAGACATGAACTATTTTATTAATAGATGTTGTTAACAAGAGTGTTACAAAGATATCTCCCAAAAATAATAAATAAAAACACCTTAACACAGACAAGTAAATTTTTACCAGTTTCACCAGGGGTCCCCAACCCCGGGGCCGCGGACCGGTACTGGTCCGTGGGTTATTTGGTACCGGGCCGCAGAGAAAGAATAAATAACTTACATTATTTCCGTTTTATTTATTATCTGAGTCTGAACGATGTTTTATTTTGAAAAATGACCGGATTCCCTCTATTACATCCGTCTATGACTCACTCTTGATGCTTGTCCCGGTCACTTAATACGTTGCCGCTAAAATTAAACCTCAAAGCTAGCAAAAAGAGTAAAAAACAAACGTCTTTGGAAAGTTTCTTCGCAAAGGGGAAAAGACTAAGTGAGGAGACAGAAGAAGACCATACATACAACTTCCAAGACAAAGTAAGCTGCATTTAACAGACAATACCAAGAGTCCTACTTAAAATAAGGATTTATAGCGACAGGTGATTCCCGCGCACCAAACCCGCTCTGCATAATATGCGGTAGACGGCTCTTTTATGAGGCAATGAAGCCTTCAAAACTGCTTCGCCACTTGGAGACCAAGCATCCTGCATTAAAAAAAACATGTTTATTAATATATTTAGAAAATATTACAGTTTTTATGCTGCTTGTATCATTTTATTTTGTGTATTTCTCCGCCACACCTTAAAGACCGGTCCGTGAAAATATTGTCTGACATTGAACCGGTCCGTGCCGCATAAAAGGTTGAGGACCACTGTCTTACACCATCAAGAAATCCACAACATTTGCTGGAGGCCTTGAGTGAAACCAAAATATTTGGTTTTTAGTGAAGGATTTGCAGTCTATTTGGAACACACACACAGTATTACACCCATATAAAGTATAAACACTATTGAACATTTACATCTTAGTAGTTATTTCATTCACCAGCACATGGACCCTCACGAGTCAGGTAATTAATGGGCAATCATGTCAAATGTCAGTGGAAGCTGGAAAAATTGGAGTGACTTTGATACGGCTAGATTAAAATAGACAAGTATATTGGTGGGCAATATGGCAAAAATATCATATCATCATGGGTAATTTTAATTAATCTAAATCAGAATTATGTTATATTATTATATGAATCTAACATATAGTTTCATCACACATCCCTTGGTCAGTATGTTCTAAAATTGGTGCAAGGAAGAACTCAGCAGACAGACCATGTATCTATGACTGACATAGACATACTGATCTGATCAATAATAGTCAAATCTCTAGAACATACAGTTGTGCTCATAAGTTTATATACCCTGGAAGAATTTGTAATTTTTTGGCCATTTTTCAGAGAATGAGAACACAAAAAAGTTGATTTTATTCATAGTGGCTCATAGGGTCATTTGGGTAGTTTCTGTTGTCATTATGATTTAAAAAGAGTAAACACAATTGTTTGACAATAAATGGCTTTACACAACCACTAACTTTGAGTGAAAGAAAAGTTTTTTGTGTTATCATTCATATTTTCTTATAACTTATGAGCACAACTGCTTCTCTCTTTTTGGCTTCCAGTACTTAAAGGTCTTCAGAGGTCTAAACGTGTCTGCTTGATGAGTCAAAGCTGTCAAATACAAAGACAGTTAATGGTCATAATGTTACAGCTGAAGGAAGTTGAAAAGTGTAGTTTAATACAAAAAGAAAAAAAGAGTTAAAAGTATTTCAAACAAGACAGTTAAAAAACAAAAAGAAAACATTTGAAGACCCTTTACAAGATTCGGAGGCCACCCACAACATACAGAGTAAAAAAACATGGGTTTCCATTTTACAATACTGTAACATCAAACTTTTATAATATGAGAAGGTTGTAAAGACAGAGGCCAGTTTCTACAGCTGATGTGAAGGTATTTCAAGTGCAACTTTTTGCCAGTTTTGGCTGGCAGGAGTAAATGCATTTCCAAGAAAAGAAAATGTATTCCCTATTCTCAAACATGGATCGACAGATGAAGAGGGTGGAAATATCTTGGCTTACATCCCACACATCTCAACTTCACAGAAAGTTCAACATGACTTTAATGCAGTCCTGCCTCTCCCTACCCCTTTTACCTTCACAAGCTTTCACAGTCACAACCTATCAGTACCAAGCCTATTCAATCTACCTAATCCCACTTCACTGGACCACCTACATTACCACACATGCCAACAGACGAGTTATCTGCGGCTGCGTCTGTCAAGGTTCACTAAGCCGTGATGGAAGTTTGATGTTAAAAGCAGTATGTGGCGCATGTCAGCTCAGAGCAGATGCTGTTTGTCTAAGTGCTGATTAGGGCAGCTGACCGCGGCCTGACAGAGCCATTAGTGACATCTCCTTCATGGACGCTCAAGGGCCCAGTAATGCTGTCTGTCTGTCACACTTTTACTCTGCATGTTCCCTGTACATGTTCATTAGCCTCGCTTCACTCAGAACCTCTCACTGTGTCCGTCCCTGTTTCCAAGGAAGGTCACCGTGAATGCAGCATAAGTGTTCTCATACAACAGAATACGCTATAATTGAACAGAGCGGGTCAGCTTATATAGCGATATAGCAGTTTTTCAAAGGCAGTATGTGCAAAAAAAAAAAAAAAAAGACCATTATGCATATGCATCTACAGAACAAGACATAACACTTTATCTGAGTAAACATCTTTTACACCTTTTAGTAACCATACTACAAAAAGCCAAGAGGTTACCGTAGTAGTACAGTATGGTACGCTTATTTGGGATGCTTTGTACCACTTTTGACAAATGGGAACTGAACCACACCACACTACACCCCCAAAGTGGAAACAAGGCTTAGGATATGTTGCGGTGAAATAAATCGTCTCGGGTTACTTGACTGTAACCCTGTTCCCTTAAAAAGCGGGAACGAGATGCTGCGTAGCATTACGCTATGGGGAACATTCTTTGTGTGACCGGTTGTGAAGCACGTGTGTCAAACACGCCAAGAATTGGCTTATAATACCTCTGTTGGTGACGCAGCTCATCAGCGGCAGCTGTGTGATTGCGCGCACCTGAACAGAGGGTATAATAACACATGGACCTAGGGTGGGACCCAAAGTGAGAAACTGGGGTCTGAACCACATAGATAGGGTACGAAGCCCTCGGCGCAGAACCCTTATTTGCTTCAGGGGTTGGCCCTTGGATGAAACCCCCTGGCTCTGAGCCACAGCTGAAACGGTCTCATGTGCAGAAGGCCCAAAGGAATTACCGTGGATGCAGATGCCATGAGACCCAATATTCTTTGAAAGAAGTGCACAGTCACTTCCTGGCCTAGCCTGATAGCTTTCAGGGTAGTTAGAATGGACCCGACACGTGCAGGAGACAGATGTGCCTGCATCTCGGTTGAGTCCCAAACAACCCCTAGATATGTTGTCCTCTGAGCGGCCGAGAGAACGCTCTTCTCGGCGTTGAGTCTCAAGCCTAGAGAGTCGAGATGAGCTAGGACGACGCCCCGATGTCGAAGCACTAGCTCCTGAGACTGAGCTAATATCAGCCAGTCGTCTATGTAATTCAAAATGCGGATGCCCTGGAGTCGCAAAGGAGCCAAGGATGCATTCATGCATTTTGTATATGTCGGGTGACAAGGCCAGGCCGAACGGAAGAACCCGATACTGGTACGCCGCTCCCGGCGAACCTCAGGAACTTTCTGTGCTGTGGCAGGATTTCTATGTGAAAATACGCGCCCTTTAGATCGATGGTGACAAACCAGTCGCTTAATCGGATCTGGGACACAATCATTTTTATTGTGAGCATTTTGAATTTTAATGCTTTGAGGTAGCGGTTTAACCCGCAAGGTCTAAAATCGGGCGCAGCCCCCATCTTTTCGAACTAGAAAATACCGGCTGTAAAACCCGGATTGTCTGTCTGGTGGGGAACACGTTCTATGGCCCCTTTGTCCAGCAGAACCTGCAGTTCCTGTGTCAATACATGGGCTCGTTCCGGTTTCACGGAAGTGGAGACCACGCCGTTGAAACGCGGAGGACGATTGGCGAACTGAAGTCTGTAGCCTTTGGCCACAGTCCTTATTACCCACGGGGAGATATTTGGCAGGAGCATCCATGCTGCCAGTTTCTCCGAAAGGGGCAGTAGTTTTGGCACGTCGGTTTTTGGGGATAAGACACCCGCCGTCCTGAACCAAGGCAGGAGACGGCCGGACACTTACAATTGCGCTGGAGACTGCTGCTCCCCGAAACGCCAGTGGCGGCGGAGAAAAAACAGCAGACTCCTGAGGGTGTCGACATGGAGTCTTTAGACTCTCTTGGATTTTGTTGCGCCCCACCCGGTGGGAGCACGCCCCCGCGGCCATGGGCGCGCCAATTTCAGGGCCTCTGCTTCTTGGCGGAGATAACATTCCGCAGGTCCGTTCTCTTTTGAGCAGCGCGAGAATCCGCTCCCCAGTCCTTACGAGGGGGCACGATTCGCCACACTCTCCTTCTGGGCAGCCCGCTTTTCTCTGGAAGGGGCTGGACCTGGCCGGGACAGGGTGGCCGACGGTCCCGGCTGCTGAGCACGGCGAGGAAGGAACCTCACAAACACCTCCTCGTAGCGTTTAGCCTCGCGGAACTTAGTGGCAACGGAGTCCACCGCGTTGCCAAAAAGACCGGAAGGCGAGATGGGTGCATCCAGGAGGAAGGCGCGGTCCTTCTCTTTGATGCCCGTGAGGTTAAGCCACAGATGTCTTTCGTGACAAAGCAGACATGGAGCGCCCAATAGCGCGGGCCGCCTGCTTAGTTGCACTGAGAGAGAGGTCTGTGGCACGGCGTAGCTCAGAAAACGCAGCGTCCTCGTCCACAGAACCCCTGTGCTCAAATCTTTGAGCAGCTCAGCCTGGTATGCCTGCAAAACCGCCATGGTGTGCAGTGCTGCACCAGCCTGACCGCCACCTGGAAAGCCTTCCCCACCAGTGATGACGTGAACCGGCATGGCTTGTTGGGAGTGTAGGCTTTCTTAGGGAGGACGATGACCCGGGGGAGAGATAGCCCGCAGGCGTCTCTTCCACCTGGGGCATCGACCCATAGCCCCGCACCTGTGCGCCCACGATAGTCGAATAAATCGACGTCGAAGGCACAAAACACGGGACGAATAGGGCTTATTCCATGAGCGTGCCAGCTCCTCATGGAGGTCCTCAAGAAGGGAGAGACCGCCGCTGTGATCCCTCCCCCTGGCCACCTGACAGAAACCTGTCATCCAGTTCAGAGTATTAAATACTCTAAACTGAATACTGAGTGGCCTCAGGAGCAGGGCAACCCAAAATAATTTAGGGGTGCCCTGCCCCCGAGGCCACCCAACACCCAGCCTCGCCACTGCTCCTGTAACCACCCTGAGCAGCTCCTCAAACGCCGCGTCAGAGCGGGAAGAGCACTCCGAGGCTGCGGCGCCCCCAGAAGCCAGGGATGAGGCTTCATCGACGTGCTCATGGGAAGCGCCGGAGCGCGCCCGCCCGAGCACAGAGCCGGTGTCTGCCTCATCTGGTGAGAGCGCGAGGACATAGGATCTGATCCCTGCGCCTCAGCCAGATCAACACTCAAAACAAAATTCATGCTGATCATCGTCAGCAATGTGCCTCTGGCATGGAGGAACACATTTCTTACTGAACCCAGCCATGATACTTTTGTATTTATTATTTTATATATTTTCGTACTGGCACAGAGAGTAGGTTTGCTCACACTTCACACAATGCGATCTGAAGACAAAGAAACCTGAGGACGCTCCCGCGTCATGTGTTATTATACCCTCTGTTCAGGTGCGCGCAATCACACAGCTGCCGCTGATGAGCTGCGTCACCAACAGAGGTATTATAAGCCAATTCTTGGCGTGTTTGACACACGTGCTTCACAACCGGTCACACAAAGAATGTTCCCCATAGCGTAATGCTACGCAGCATCGAGTGTAGCTTTTGACAGGGAACTCAGAAAGATAAAGAGCACTGGTTTATGGGGTTCTTGTTATTATTAGATTATTCTGGAAGAATTCTTTCTGAGAGGATTTTGAACATGAAAACATCCTAAAATCCAGTGAGGTTATTTGTATATTATTATATTATGTATTGAGTGTATAAACGAATGAATGCAGCCAATGTGATTACTTTCATTGTCTGAAACTAAGAGGGTGTGTTACAACAGTAACATATTCAAGCTCTAATGATAATTGTCCCTTGTGCAAATAAAAAACACCAATTAGTAACTTCACCGTTGAATACAATAACTTTTTTAGCAACTCTCTGCGATCTTCCGTAAATATAATAAATATGGTAAAATAATGAAATATTAATGCATCCAAGCATGAGCTTATTTAGCAAAAGGCAGACTGTATATTGAAACCACTCTTTTTAATATCATAACCAAACTGTGACTGAGTTGCCAGTCATGAAAATAATTCATTTTATTCTATAAATAGAAACTTTGCAAGTCAAAGTAAGTGTCAATCACCCGTCTATCAACACCTACACACATGAAAGACAGCTTTTCCAGCCTTCAATCTTGTTAAGAGACTCACACAGTGCATTAGAACAGGGTCCACATTAAGCAGCGGCGAATTACACTGATGAAAGAATTAATGAATTATACAAGTAACCACTTTATTAAATGAAAGGCAGGGTCACTAGAGTTTCTGGGATTTTTATTTAAAAATGAAAAAAATTATGACTCATTTTTTGATTACCTCATTAAAATGAAATGAAGCAAGACAAACTGTCAATGTATTTGTTTAGTAAAAATTAAAGTGAGATGAGAGGTGCTATTACCATATAGAATTTCAACTTCGAAAACTTGTTACTTTTTCTCACATTATTAGCACTATTGCTCATATGGCTCTCTACAGAATAACACACCACAATCTTTTTAGAGAACACCTTTTGCACCCAGTACTCTTTCCAAAGTGGGAGTGCAAAAACAGCTTCAGACTGTTCATTTCTACCTCTTGCTTCATTTGATACCTGCAGCCTTTTTATTTACTTTTTTTCCCGCTAGCGCATACATTTCCCAGCTCCATCTGCTTCGACAACACGTGCGTCCACAGGGGGACCGCAGCCAAGAGCAACGTATACAACTTTTTCCCTTGTCTTTTTTGCAATAAACCACATGCTACTTTTTGTCTTGCGATGAAATGTTGCCGGCTGAACAGTGCGAGTGCCGCTGGTACTAAAGGTTGGAGTAATGTAGTGTAGCAAAATGTTTTGTAGCTGAAGGCGCTGTGAAATCTTTTTTCCTGTTGCATCCCTGTGTGAAAGGAACCCTAGGAAGCTCTAATGAAGCCAGCACCCAGGTGAGAGACGAGTGAATAAGGTGTAATGAAGTTAGAACTGCTGCTGATGGAAAAATAGCACAGGGCTTTAGAAGAAGGCCAGGATTGCATCAGTGAGCTTCACTGAACTGAATATCTGTCACCAGTTATAAATATTGCTCTATGAATGGTGACCTTTTTGCACTTACTATACCCTGCATGGAGCAAGCTAGTTCTAATGGTTCATAAAAGACACATTTTATACTCATATCACTGGGTTATTTCCAGTTTCAACCAATGACTATTACTAAACTAATTAAAGTTGTGCAGGAGTCTGTTGGTTCAAAAGTATTGCACCTTTTCCACAGCTAATCTATGTATGTAGGCCTTAAATATAGTGATATTTGTATTAAAGTAAAAAATATTATTACCCAGTGACAGTGAGAGTAGACCAAGATGTGACATCACCCACATGGCCATGTTACCAATATTGTACCAGTAGAATTATAAGGTTCAGATAGGGAGTCCAAAAATACATAACATAATTTAATAAACATTTAGTAATAGGTATCCAACAATACAAACATTAGAATAAGAGAATATAAGAATATAGAACAAAATTGTCTATAATTCAAAGGGGACCAAATCCTTGGGCAGAAACATATGACACTCGATCTAAAAAAAATTTGTTATACTGTCTTTATCTACCAACTCTCTTGTACACTATAGATTTGTTATATATTACCACCAAACACTGGGAAATACCAGGGATCTACATGGCTGTAATATTATTTACTTGAGTCAATGAAATAGAACAAGGCATCTTTCAACACAGATTGTAAAACATGGAAAACCACAATCTAAGCTTTAACCTATCACAGTTGTTGCTTTGTGTGAACTTTAAGTAGTTCAGGTAGTGTGGCGACTTCATCATGCTCCAGAACACCCATGGTCTCCTCTTGATTAGTACTGGGAACACTTTCTGTCAACCTGAAAAACCGAGCTGTTGCATTCTCACTTCACCAGAACACTTTTTAACAAGGTACTCGGACCTGACAGACTGTTCTGTGCACTTTTTGATGGCAGGGAATTTTAGTGAAATTTTGTCATTTTGGCCCTGGAAACTGGGAAGATATATACTCAGAAGTGGCTTTTGAAATATTAGGACTGTGACTACTGCTGACTACAATTTCTAGCACTAGGCAGTCGAATAATGAGTTAATTTAATCCAGTTAAAGGTAAGCCTTTCAACACTTTCAATGAGCTATGCAATTAACATTTTTACACAAAACAGTAAATAAAAAGTGGATATTCTTCACTGCTAAATGCTAAAACTGTGACTAAAATCCAGTCCTGAAAACGTGACAATTCTGAAAAGTGAATTAGTCCAATGTAGCAATGCAGAGACTGCTGTTCCATTAAAACAGTCTCAGTCCTTTTCCTATCTTCAGTTCAGGGCTATCACCTTGGACAAGCCAGTGACTGCAGCAGAAATTACTCTTGGTGAGTTTTTTTCAAACATCTAAAGCCTTTACATTGCACTTGCAAGGGACACACTGCCTCATGGGAGAAAAAAAATCCAAGAGTGAAAGGTAAGGACCATAAAGGTCAAAGATGCCAGGAATGATTTCTATTTTTCACACCAATAAAGATCAATTTGAGCGTCTGAGACTGTAGGTAATAAGATATGAGATTGTTGTAGGGGGGCTTGTCAGCCAAAAATCTATAGCAGAAGCCATCCATTTTATTCTGCCAACTGGGAGTTACACTGAAGACTCACCACACACACCTTGTAATAAAAAGCTTTACACCTAGTCCAAGTTTCTCTGGGATTTGACAAGGTGGCACTCGGATATTTTAATAGAAAACTTTCTGCCTATTTTTTTTACACATTTACTACATCCTCATATACTTTGTTGTTTTACTGTGGGAGTACAGGTAGATTTGGGGGCTCGCGCCTTATCTCTCCAAATGAGACTGGCAGCTGGCATTTTCCTCGCGCCGAGATTACACCAAGCGAGGGAGGAAAAGTTTTCTTCGTACTACTTTTATCGGTCACAACGCTGACCTTCACAGCTGGGTCTAAAACTCTCATCCAAACAAGCTAAAGGAGGAAATTGAAACCCGTGGGAGTAAAGTTGAGTGAAAGGCATCTAGAAACTTTTGCTTAAAAAACGATACGCATATCAACCTTCCCGGTTAATCTTAATACAACTAAAAATGAAGCCGGCTCAAATGTCAAACAATTGTAGGCTTGGAATGGCCTTTATATGTGATCTGCGGAAAGTAGTGCTAAAACGAGCTCAGGAAAAGGGGTTGAATTTATTGAATTATTGAGTGCGATGCCTCTTAGTTTACACTGTGAAAACCTCAGTAAAGTTCACAGCTATGAGAGAGGAGTGTGGCTTTTATCTGGGCTGTGTTTCAATCACTTTTCATTACCAAGGCTTAGAGGCAGAGGCTTGCTGAAGGCTGTTGACAAGCTATAGGATTTAACATAAAATCTCTGGCTGTGTTGGTAGAATCAAAGCCACGAGAAAACACGACTCCCAGGGGAACCCACTTCTACAACAATTATCTTCTAACAGCCTCTGTCACCTCACATATTGTACATATTCTCAATAATAGATTTACTGTCTGTCTTTGGTAATTTGTGAAAAGCCAGCAAGGCAAATCAATAGCTCCACTATGATGCCAGATATAATTTAGATTACATTGTTTCTGCCCACGATATGCACATGGATGATCTATAGTTTATAGCTTTGGTAGTTACAATTCTCATCTTCCTGTGCTAAATATTGAATGTATATTCTAAAAAGACAGATGCACGATACAGCTTTCTCCATGGCACATTACAGCTAAAATATGCCATACAGCTAATGCTCACAGACATATTATACAGGAATGTATTACATTTGTAGCATACAACCGTTTGAGCTCAGGGATATAATTCCTGGATGTACTAAATAACATTATTCTTTGTATGAATACTGGGCGGCAGTAGCTCAGTGGGTAGAGCGGTCGTCTTTCAACCGGAAGGTAGGCGGTTCGATTCCCGCTCTCCCCACAGTACTGTCGTTGTGTCCTTGGGCAAGACACTTAACCCACCTTGCCTCCAGTGACTGTAACACTGGTAATGTAATGTAAGTCGCTTTGGATAAAAGCGTCTGCTAAATGAATAAATGTAAATGTAAATGTACTGACTTATTCACATGGATTTATAGACATTTATATCTCTGGACAAGGAGAGACCAGGCACGTAAAAGCAAAAATTAGGAGGCCAAAATCTCCTTTTTGAGGCCCTGCATTCCTTCCCAACGAAGGAAGTTTGGTGAGGAAAACACTTCATTAAGAACAAATTTGGAAACTATGAAGAAAAGACAATCCTTTAATTTACATTTAATTGTTATATGACTGTGTGAAGTCATATAAAGTTGATTGTTGGCAAATTCAAAAAAAAAAAAAAAAAAAAAGATTAGTTATCAACCTTGGAAACATTGGTTCATTTTATGTTTAAAATGCATTGTGTACCTAGGCTGATACATGGGATATTGTATTGTTTATTTGTTGCTGCACTTAGTCCCACTATAACAAGGCGGTTTTCTTCAAAAGCCTACAAGGAACTTTCCTCTGAGACTTTCTTGCTGGATGATTTAACTCTTTCAACAGACCATAAAGGCACAGATAACAAGAAGCCTGCCTCACAGACCAAGGATGCTTTGACTTCTGACCTACGGCAAGCAGCAGCTCAGCCTTGTGCAGAGAGATATTCAGCAGAAATCCTCCCAAAAGCTGTTCAAGGACCAGCTTTCATAACAAAAGGGAAACAAGGCTTCCAAGGTCCATCATTGGCAAAACCAAAGGCTGACTCTTTTTGCCTCGACCCCATGCTTCCTGTTGGCCCTCGACAGGCATGATCCGCATGAGACAATAACATATTAGTCAAGGATAAGTCAACAGACTGCCTTTTAAGACTTTGGTTGCTTTGATGCACATAAAGACTCATAAAGACAACAAAGCAAAGCCTTTACTCTTCTGACTGAAACCCATACTCTTTAGGGTCAATTACCTCTTCATAGTGCATGTAACACTTCATAGACACTTAATAGAATATAAAGGCAAGTAAAGGCTGGGACTTTATGAATGTAGCTGGAGACTGAAATGCAATGCAAAGGAGCAATTCAACTTATAGATAGATGCTTTCAAAGGCATTGGAAGCCTGTTTATCTCATTGTTGCATACAAATCAAGGAGGAAAAAAGGAGATATTGACATAAAATTGATTGGAAGTTGGTTTGTAAAAAGAGAACAAGGGGCTAAACTGGCAGACTTCAGCTCATCTTCTCCACTATTCTCTCAGTAAAACAATTCTCGCCCACTCTGTCTCAGCCTTTCTTTACAATTTCCAAGCGATTATAAATAACCTATGGAAGACATTTCAGAGAGTGCAGCTTTGCCGCAGGAGCTGTCCCAGCAAATGGAATATAATAACCTGCCTCCCCCCCACCTCCTCTCCCCCTCTGCGCGGTGACGGTCCAATCGCCGCGGTGTGGAAATATCAGTAATTAGGCAGCGAGCAGAGTCTCCCCGCAATTACCAACTGATATGCCAGACATTCGTTAAGCTTGTTAGCGGGGACGGCTGGCTTCATTAAGAGAGGACTGAGTGGTAGCGCTACCAATAAAATAGATTTATAACCACACTGCTGCCGACCTTTGTCGCACATCTTTCCCAAGGCCTGTTACTCTCTTTTTCATCTGCTCTCCGCCAGAGCAATTTTAGACTGAACAAAAACATACTGGACAAAGATTGTTTACATTTGTCTGTGGCAGAATGAGTAATGGGAAGATTTATGATGGATGCCAGAGTAAATTATACAAAACCACTGCTAAAGCAACATCTTTGCTTTGCCTGACACTGAGAGCAACTTCATAGTGAAAAGAAAAAGATATATAGTAGGTTCAGGATAGATTCATTACTCATAATGTGATCTTTCCAGCCTTCATAGAGGTCAGAACTGCAGATTTGGAGATGTGCTGACTCGGCCTAACCAACACAAAATGGCCTTTGCACTTTTCCATTTTGCCTTCTTTCCAAAACATGTTAATAATAAATTATTGTTATTATACATACCACTGGCAGTTGTCATGGTAACCAGATAAGTGATCCTACTAGCGTGATCTCTCATTGGTCATGGGGCTATTATATCTGGCATCTGCAGTATAAAAGTCCACTTCATTTTAAAGTAACCAAGGTTTCAGATATAAACCTGACCAAAAATGCATTTGCACATTCAGACTGTCAATCCAACAAACATGACCGAGCATCATGAAAAACAGTCCCAATCCATCGAGGTTAAATGTGATTGAAGACGTTTATACAGGTTCAAATTAGGACTGATACCTTTTTCACTCACTCATTGTATTTTTCAATTTAAAAAGGTTTGGAAAAGTTGATGAGTGACATGAAAAGATTTTCTGCAACAGATTTCGGAAGTAGGAAAAATAGAAAAGCTGTGATAGCAAAGCCAGCAATCATCATTTGCAAGTATGGTTTGAGTTTGTAACTGTTTTGGTTTGCCTTTTTACTTTATGTCTTGCGATAATTTATTTGGTGTCCATAGCATATACAATTACAGAACACAAAACTTTTCATAATGAAAGTTTAAGTAAAATTTATATGCATCTTCCAATCGTACAGCTTGTTGCAGGCGCCTACCTGTCTACCTATCATACCTGTCTGTCCAGCAATCTCACCTACACACATTTTCCCAGAAGACAAACGTTTTCAAAAGACATTCAATTTAAAGAGGTTTACACACTACATGCATCAAAACAAAAAACAAATTATCCAAACTATTATCTGGACTGAACATGAAAATATCAGTTTGGCTAGCAATTTCCCTTGTCTTGCTAAGTCTAGCCTCTTGTGATGACCATTGCAAAGTATCATTCAGTCAAAGTTTCGCATTGACCATATCTTTTTAATTCTTAAGCAAAAACTAGGAAATCTACACTCTTATAATCCCTAAAATTGGTTTTGACACAGAATTCTAGTTTTATTGTTTCAATATATTGTGTCTTGCAGTTATTTTTGTTCAGGTTAAGTCAGCGTACCTCATGGCATGTTTGCTTAAGACAATCTGACATTCAAACCAAAATTCATTTCTTGACTTTGAACACTGCTTTTAATTAGTTTGTAATGAGTTTATATTGCACAGTTATAGTGCTTTTATAGTGCCAGTGTGATTTTTCAATTATATACTCTGTAGGGGAACAGTGGTAGTCAGAAGTCATAGTTTAAAAAAAAAAAAGGTCACCACCAGCGTGTGACTGTGGAGTGAATGAATAATGGACTTAAGCGCTTTGTGTCCCTTGGGAAAAAAGGCCTATATCAATCAAAATAATTATTATTACTAAAATATGGCAGAACTGTTGTAGTGAAGTAGAATAAGTAGTTGGCAGATGCAGGAAGTAATGCACCATGCAGAAAATGTGCTACAGGCAATCCAATCTGATAACTAACTAATGTACAAATTTAATACAATTTCTTTTCTCCCATTCATTTTGCGTTTAATATGCAGGAAGCCCTGGCAACAGGTCAGAGCATTCAAAAAGGGCCGGAAGCACAGACAAACACATCTATTTGTACTGCACCCACACGTCACTGGCCAACATAAAGGCACACTTTCAAAGCCGATGAAATATTCAAATAAGGATGGAATGTGATCTTCGAATGTGCACGCCAACTGCTTCAATGCTTCTGCATTTCCAAGTTGTCTACCTTTTGTCTATTTACTTGGATGACTGTCTGTACAAAAATATCTTACAATCTCATGCCTCACAGCAACAGCTTTAATGATTGCTTTGGTTTTAATGAGGACTGCAGGTTATTGAGCCTTGGATTTCTCATCTTTCATAAACTTTTCAAAGGGTGAACTGATGTGAATACAAGTAGTGTGAGACCTTAGTTTACCTTGCAGGGTGGAATAAATTATTACAGTACTTCTAATCGCCTCTTGACAAGGAACAGTTTGCTCACTTAAAGTAAAGTAAAAAATAATGAGCTGACTTTGCCCTCTTGTTATGGTTTAAATAAGAAAAAACATTGTGTGTGATTTAGTGTCATCTAGTGGAGGAATATCAAACTGCTGATGGTTTTTCTGATGCCGTATTTGTCTCTGCAGATGGCATTCTTTTTTACATATTAGAGTAGAATAATTATGTCTATTTAATCAAATACTTTCTATTTTTTCTTCCCACATTCTCCACATTAGACCTTAAACAATTATGTAACATTAATCCTGACAATAATTTGAGCAATTTACTCAAATGATCACAAAAAGTCACACATAGCTGTAACTGTTAACATTTAACACTCTCTACCAGCACATCATAATTGGCTATCATTGCCAAAGTTGACACATGAAATAACACTGGAAGAGACCCAGCTCTCAAAATAATGAAAAAAATAAAAATAAAGAAATAACAAAGCTGATTTCCTACCTAATTAAATCCAAATTACAAATATGATTCTTGTGCATAATTAAAGCTGAATCAATTAATCTAGACCCTTTAGTAAGTGCAAGTGGACTCTCTTGTAGTTACAGATTTTTAATTGAATTTATTTTTAGTGAATAAAAATAATCCCTCAAAAACAAGACAAGCTTCCTAGAGCTTTTTATTTCACAATATCAACGCCAGATGTATGTCTTTCTGGACTTTCCAAACGTTCAGTCTTTGTTTTAAATATTATATTATATACATATTATTTATGGCATAAATATTCTAATGTATGAAGCAGGTTTAATGCTGGACTCTGAACACACTAGCAACATTATGCAACTTATAATAAACAGCTAATAGACTCCTTCTGTAACAACACTGATGCATATGTGACTGTTACATCAGTGTATGCTGCTTGTATTAACTTGGATTGATAAATTCCAAATTAATAAAGAAATTCTACTTATTAATAATTAATGGCCCATAAAAAAAAGACCCATTATGGAATAAACAGTTAAACAATGAATGACCGAAAGGACAATATACCGGATAAAGGCGGCTAAAATTAGCTTTCTCTGTAGGGTGGCTGCGCCCTTAGAGACAGGGTGAAGAGCTCGGTCACTCGGGAGAAGCTCAGAGTAGAGTCGCTGCTCCTCCACATCGAGAGGAGCCAGCTGAATTGGCTCAGGCATCTGTTCCGGATGCCTCCTGGACACCTCCTTGCTTGTTCAGGGCATGTCCCACCGGGAGGAGGCACCGGAAAAGACCTAGGACACGCTGGTGGGACTGTGTCTCTCGGCTGGTCTATGAATGCCTCAGTATTATCACGGAAGAGCTGGAGGAAGTGTCTAGGGAGCAGGAAGTCTGACTCTTTCCTTAGACTGCTGCCCCCATGACCTGGTCCCAGATATTTGGAGAAAGATGGATGGAAAGATAATTAACAACTTTTCTTTGTTGAGTTAGTACGGTTCTCTTGGGACATTTGGCATCCTTCCACCCTCCAAAGACATGGATGTATAAGTAAATAAATTGCCCACATTGAATGAATGGGAGTATGTTAGTCTTGCAACATACTTCCTGGGTGTATGCTGAATCACACTGCAGCTGGGGTCTCCAACAGCGCCCGTGACCCATAATAGGATAAACAGTAAAACAATGAATGAATAATTTAGTAATTTAAGCTGTCAATGTTTTTTTTTTCCAGTAGTGCGGGAGAGGGAAAGTTGTATCAATGACTGTCATGCTTTTTAGCACAGTGACCTGGGAGGCTCTTTCACCTGCCGAGTGGAGCTGCTCAGTGGCAGTCCGACTCGATGAGAAGACATTGGCATCTGCACTGGGTTTATTGAACAGTCATGCTCGGCAACGCCTGACTTCATATCGACATGTGTACTTGAGCTCAGAGAGACGATCCATCCATCATGGCGCTTGTAAACACAGCTGAGAGGTGGCAGGGAACGCCGGGTTTTCATGGCGTGAATTAGGGCCTCTTGAGAAAGCAAAAGCAAACAACTTTATTTGAGCATCAGTCAGTTCAATTGCTTCATGAAAGTTTTCAGCTGCTTGCTTCCACTTGGCTGGCTGAATGGTTCTGTGAACAATCAGAGCGGCTTTATTTCTCTTTCTGTCAAAGCCGACAGAGCATTGGTAAGTTGGAAAAGAGGTACTCCAACAGGGAATGTGCTAAAAAGCCAGACTGGCCCACAATAGTGGAGAGCACCTGAATAAACATGGGCTGGAATCCTTGTGGAAGCCTGTTTGAATCTGTGGCTCTACTCATAAAAGCTGCACTGCTAGAGAAACAGGATGGAACTCCAGTATCTCCATGTCCTCTGCTTTATCGGATGCTGCAATCATTCTTTATTTACTACATTTCTTAGACCCACCTGTCAACAGTTTTTAATAAAAATCAATATGTTTGCCTTCTGCAGCATTATCTATTTTAAGGTGTCCACTTTTGTGATGCGTGAAATTTCCTTGCTGTCGCTATCAGCTGTAAACTGCAGTTGGCTGAGGAAAGGAAGCAAGAGGATCCGAGGGTTATCTTACACTCCCTGACACACACATGGTTGGCAGCCAGGCCAGTAGTTAGTGACTAGAGCGGTTATCGCAGACATATCTCCAGACAGTGCTTATCCAAATGTGTGCACTTGGCTTGGCACAGCACACCATCCCATGCCTTTTAGACACAGAAGTCTGGACAGATGGATTGGTGGTGCGGCGAGTCAGTTTAGATGCATTACCAAGAGAGATGGATGGAGCGACGGCAGAGGGCGAGGAATCTAGTACAAAAGGGGTGAGTGTTCAAAATGGCCAAGACTGGAGAGAAAGGCTGAGGTGGAACAAATGGAAGGAAATAGATTGATAAGAGCGATGGAGGAGTGGATAGTGAGCAAGCACAGTGGGCTGCGGTGATGATGACCTGTCTGGTTTTAGCGCATCTATGTCAGGAAATTGCTCACTAACCCCATACTTACCTGCAAGTCTTAAAGAAACTCTGTCTCTCACAGTCTTTTATCTGGTGCCAACCTGCACAAACTAATTATGTTAGTGATAGACCAACAACTTTAATATTCAAAAAGCCCTTCTTTTTTACTTAGAGCAGTCACATAATACATTTGCCGGGACAGCATAGCCCTTTAGCTCCTCTTTGTCTTTTGTTGGTCAGTTCTTTTTAGGTGATGGGCGCGGCGGTCCTGTTTCCACGGTTTGTTTGTTTATTTTCCTTTAGGTGTTTGACTTTTTGGACAAAGGAGGTAAGTTGGATGACAGTCCAACGGCGGGCTGGCTCGGTTTGTTTCCCTCTTTTGTTTAGTTCGGACGATCCATCACCGCTTTCTTGTTCTGCTTTGATCTTTATTTTGAAAAGATAGCTTTATTTGTGAATGTGATGTCCTAAATCAAGTTTAATTTAATTTTATTTTGTTTTTTATAAATGACTTTTGTGCTGTTTGTATTGTTTAAATTTATGTTATGTTTCTCTTTAGTTTAGTGGGGGTCGTAACACGTCAACATGTAAGATGAATGTAAATAAAATTAACAAAATGAAATCAATAAATTGCAGTTACAGATACACTTTTAATGGTGATGTTATGTGATTGTTTGTGTAAATGTTAAATAACACCAACATTTTATGGACTGGCCTTCTCCTTACCACTGCCCACCTTTTGTCACTGTTCGCAATAGTTTAGTGGGAGAAGTGCAGAGTAGGAGTAAAGTTACAACTTTAAAGATGTGGCGGTGCGTTGGACTTTATCTAAAAACTTCCCCGTAGAGCACACTTTTCACATCTCATTGGATAAGAATACTTTAGAATTTGGACAGAAAATGTCTTGTCAACTCACTTCAAGTCAAAAATAAGGAGGCTTTCTGTGGTGTATGTTTAAAAAGCCATAGCACAGCAGTGTCAGGCACAAAGCTATGGCATCTCCAAACGTGTCAAACTATCCAATAAACACTAACAAAAGAAAGTGACTGTCTCGTATTTGCACTGCTGATGTATATGTGAAACATGCTGAACCGTATGTGGAAGCAGATGGCAATAATGTAAAATATATTTTCCTGAACACAGCTACACAACTGCTGTCATATTCAATATGCTTGTTGTAGGTAAACATGGAGGTAGCTGTATAGAGCTTCCAGGACATCTGTACAGGAGGATAGAAAGGCTCAAAGCTGCTCCAGAAACAGATAGCATTTTGCACATTCTTGTGGTAATTCTTTTTCTTGTGCTATTGATGCGTTCCTAAGTAGAATTTGCAGAAGTGTGCTGGAAATAATGTGTTGATATAATAATACGGGAATGGCGCTAACAAAAGCATGTTAACCCTTATTTTCTCATTTGTCCCTTTGTAGAAGGTAAGATGAGTAAATTACATCAAGAGTGTTTAAAAGGTAAGGTATTCTGCCAAAGTGCATCTTGGAATTTCAAACACTTTCAATCTTACACTCCTCCTTTTTAGAGCATGTTAACAGCTATGATGCTCTGTTGGGACATGTTGTTGTTTACAAACCCGGAAGAGAAAGTTCCAATAGTGATTTCACTTTAAAATAAATGAATAACTAGCAATTTGGTTTATAAATGTAAGAATTTGTGCTTAAAAAGAAACATGAAGGTTAATCTTCTCCTAAATTAGTTTTTACTGAGCAGTTGAACAAACAGGAACAGGAATAAATGAAAGAACTAAAATAGCGTTACTGGGTTTTTATGAAACTTTACATGTCTTTATATAAGACAGAATTGTATATCTAAATGTGATTATACACTCTTGAAGAAAGGTTTCAACAGATTTGTCCAATTTTTTTCAACTATATAAAACAGATGATGCTATCATTTGATTTAACAGACAGAACACAAGTATTTCTGTACTCATGTACTCTTCATTTGACTTTACATTTGACATGCACATATTAGACCTAATATATACTTTAATATCCATCTGTAGAGCGTGGCAGGCTGAATGAATGGTTGGATTAAATGAAAATGGGATAGTATGGTAGATAATGAATGATGTTCCACTGTTAACATGCCTCCAGTGATTCTATAAGTCTTGTAGAATCAATGTGCATATTTGCATAGTGAATAATTCAAGAATTATTCAATCATTTCAAGTCAAACACAAAACTGTGGGAGAAGGGGTGTTGCAGTTCCATTGGCTACCATTATTACTCTGTAATAAAGCAGGTCAAACTTGGATATTTAGGATTTCCTTCAATGTTATGAGGGGTTAAGGGTAAACGGTATCAGCAGTTATGACATGAATTATTATCCAAGTCAATAAAATATATGGACATAAAATGGTATTTAGTCTTTAATTTTGTATGCCCTCCCTACTTATTTACTTAACTTTACTTTTTTGTTGGTAACGGTCTATTTCTTACCTGCTTATTTGCTTATATGGAAGAGTTTTCTGAGTGACAGATATTTTCTATAACCCTGGTAGAGAAGGCTTGATGCCCTCACTCTAAGACAGCAACAGAAAAACACATGGAGAAGAAATGAGTCAGAAAGATGATAAAAACTAAAAGAAACAAACTGAACATTATTGTGGATGAAAGCCTGTTCTCAATCCTGCAACATAACAATGACCTATTGGACCATCATGCACTGTTCTGACACTGAAGGCACTGGTTAATAGTAAATGGTAGGCATTTATAAAGCGCTTTTTTGCACCCTTCTCGGGCACCCAAAGCGCTTTACATCGCTTTACATACATTTATTTTCTAATGTGAGGTTTCAGTTATTTCATACAGTCATTATAACACATATATCACTATACAAAAAAACTACAGAGCTGAAAGAAACTGAAAGAAATGTAATCCTGCAAGTCCATCTTGAGTGGTTATAGATTCAAGAGCTTCTAATTGATCTAATCTTGTCTAAGACACTTAAGTAAATTATTTGCTAAAGCTGGAGGAAGGATATGGATCAGTGAAATACAAAATAAAAACCAAGATAAAGTCAACACAGAAAGTTGAAAGGCTCTCAAGTAAAACAAGATGGGGCCAGTGACTAAATGTTTCTCAAGACCATTGGATGCACAAATGTATTGGTGTGAACTCTAGGTTAGCTATACAATCTTTAGAGCTTGTGTGCAGCATCTGAAGTGTGTTGACTGATATTATATTACATGTTTTCCTACTTTAAAGTCTCTTATCTTACCCGCACATATCTTCTCGATGTCAGAACTGATCCACACACACAGATTGACGACACAAACCGGAAGGTGGTGCTTGGACTTCTGAGATCCATTTTGGGTTTTCATCTTCCCCTTTCTCCCATCATCTATCAATGCTGTCTATCCTGTCACCATCACTCATCGAAGCTCCACTCACTGATTTACTCCACGCTCCCTGTGGGACTGGGAGTGTATTTGATGATGAGTGTGTTTGTGTGAGAAAGAGCAAGTAAAGTTAAGTGCTTACTTTGATGGTCCACAGACTATAGGCACATACTATATTCTTATATACGTATATGTGTCTGTGTCTTCATCTCATTCAAGGACTTGCAATAAAAAGCTGAATATCCCCAGTGCGGGGGGGTGTAAGTGACAAGCTGCTGACAGTTTGTCATTTCTCAGATGTCATTTGTTGGGTGTGGAGTGATGAAATGCATTGAGGGCACTTTAACACTGCCTCTTGGCCAGGTCCTCATTTTAAATGAGAACTGGTTCTCAATTGACTTACTTGATTAAGTAAAGGTTCATTTAAATCAATTAACAGTTGCTTTCTGGCCAGATTAAGTCACAGTTTAGCATGCCTGTCCCAGTCGGTTTGCAGTATTAAAAACATTAATATTTTACTTTATATTTTTAAAACTGATGTATATGGATACGTCAAAGATTTAGGGGTGTGCAGACTGATGCAAATGTGTAACTCGCACGTGGCACATCTGTTCTCACAACGCTCCACTGCCTAAATGAACAGGATCACATATTCCTCTAGATAACTCTGGTCACATGACTGCTTTGCATAAAGATAGCACCAAGAAGAGATAAAAGGAAGTCTCCTTTGCAAAGCTTGGGTTCAAAGTAATTAAAAGATGCTTCATTTGAACTCATTTTGAGAGTTGTGATGCATGAAGCTGCTATTTGTTCCAATTAGTTTTTAGAAAGGAAAAGGTTAGCGCTGTCAATCAGCTGGAGCACACAAACGAACTAATCTCTTCTCTGCACTGAAAGAAAAGAATAGAGTGAATATCAGTAAAACACTTAGTGCCCTTTAAATGTGTGATGTCTATAAAAAGAAAGCTAAAAGGTTTCTCTCAACTAGGTAATAAGTTTCACTTCAGGGGAACATATTACAATATTTCAGAATTTTTTTTTTTTTACTTATCCATGCTTTTACTTTTTGTGTAATTACATAAAACGGTCTAATTCAGGTTATAGTCAATGTGGACTAAATGAGCTGTTCAAGATAATCATGGCAATCAAAAAAAATCTTTTTAAGGTTGTCCTTTGAAATTTTGACATTTCTAATATATATGTATTTTCTACTAAAGTGCTGTGCCATCGCAAAAAAAAAAAAACATTTTTTATGACAAAATTGTGCTGTCCATATTTCATAAAGGGCTGCAGAACAGTTTAGCGCAGGAAAGGCATGGACACAGGTTATTTTTGAACTGGCCTAATTTAATAATTTACAACTGAAAACAATTGACAACAAATACAGATGTGTTTTAGAAAAGAGGCTTTTAAGTCTCCAGCCCACACACTCAACACCACTCTAATTGCTCGTGTATTTGTGGAAGTTTCCATTTCACAGTGCAAAAACTGGGGAGGGGAGTATTTAAACAAGACACACAGCTTAATTTTCCAAAATCAGCAAATTGCTCACAAATTTTATGCCGAAAGAAACCATAAAGCCCGTCTGAATAAGAAATATTACTGCAGACATTTATGAGAACGCATCAAAAGTGAGTTATTGTATACATAATCCACCAATACAGAATTTTTTACTGATGGCAAACTTAAAAACAAAGAGAGAAAGAGAAAATCCCACAACAATCACTGCACAATATACTCCTACCTTCTGTGATATATCAGACAAGTTTAGCCTACTGCGCAGTTACTTTTCATTTTCTCAATTGTTGTACTAATGTTTTCAACGTCTTAAAAAGTCTTGCCGTTATTCCAGTAATGTCCCACTTTATGTTGCAAAACCTGCCTGAACTTCTTTAAAACTCGTCCTTAACACTTCAACTGGAAGGCTTTGTTTTTTCAGCTTTGCCAAACACATAATATCTATTATATTTTTCTGTTTGGAGCCTGTGATGCTGTGCGCCCCTCCATTGTCCCAAAGAGTTAGGTAAAGGTAGAATGATATTGACAGAATCAAACAGGTTCATGGAGCATGTTTGTGATTTTCTTCATTCTCCACTGAGCACATGTGGTGCACATCCATGCTCCTGATTCTATATTAGAGACGATGTTCACGCCACAAAGTGCTCTTTCAGTTAAAGCAACAGTGCAATTTTCTGGGCAGATTCTCTCTCAACCCTGCGCAGTTTCAGTGAATATGCCACTAAAAAGGCCACTCCCTGCCACACAATCGCTGATTAGTGTCTCAGGCAACACTGCACACCTTAGCAGATCTGGCTACTGCACTACAAAGTTAAATGGTGGATTTTGTTCGGAAACCATTCACTTCAATAACTATAAATCTTGAATGTTGTAGTTACTATCTTATACATTGTAATTTTTAAAATATAAATATATATATTTTTTACTCTAAAGGGTTGTGTGATAGAAAAAAGGTTTGAGAACCACAAGGTACTATATATATCTGCACCAGTTTATAACTTAAGTGTAGCAGTCCAATATCAATTATGCGGTCGACCTTATGACTGCCTAACTATAACTAAACTGCCAGTGATTAATCTTGGCGTGTGTGCGTGTCATAGTTTGTGTGTAATAGCATCTCAGGGGTGGTCTGGAACAGGGTCTCTGCAGCTGCCTGATAAGCTCCTGGGTGTACGGGAGATCATCAGCCTCAAAGGTTAACCAGGAGGGTGATAAAAGCGTTGTTATTTGGGTCATGCAGCGAGGGCACTGATGAACCGAGCACAGTCTGTCACAGAGTAGGTCAGAAACACACAACACATCATCGTCCTGTTGTCACATGGTGCAAAGAATGTAGGATATTTTGGTAGATTTGACTCATCATTTTACTATTGATAATTTATGATCCATTTCTACATTTGGCTGGATGAAGAGCCAGTGATTTAATAAAGCACACTTGCATTAATGTTTTTCTTTAACATATTTAATCTGTTTTATTTTAAGATATGTGAATGTTTTTTATCTATTGTTTGACCACCAACGACTCTTGGTTTGTAAAGGTGTGCATTTATAACTAATTATACACTACTGACAGCTAAAAATGTTTATTTATTTATTAAAAACATTTAAATCTTGCAGTTAGAGATATGAGAGTTATATTATCAGCATTAAACTGGATGACATACTCACACTGGCTAAAGTATTTTTAATCAAATGTTTTACCTTTTTTCCTCTGCTTTTTGTATTTGTTGAAACCTTTTCAAAGTAAAGGTCACTGCCATCGCACTAAACAACCGTTAAACTCCTCACCAAAGGTTATCTCTTTTCTGTGTGGATACTTTCATAATTAAATTGTGCCTGACTTAAACATATTATAATTTGCTTTGAGGGAGACAAAAGAATGTAAGGTTATCACTACGGCAACCTTGTTGTTTGATGTACGTAACGCCCGCTTACAAATGCCAGAGATATTCGTTCTGACATCTTATTCTTGAACATTTCCATCAACAAGTGTGTGCAAGTGAAAAGCTTTTTGTGGGAGACCTTTTACCATGTGTGACAGTGTAACACCTAATGTTGTTCAAATAAATCCTCCTGCTCCAAAAGTGAATGTGAAAAAGAATTTGTTAGGAGCAAATGCACAAGAGAATGTAACCTTTCATGGAGCACGGGATGTTTGACTGGCCGACTGTTTTTCGCACTTATTCACAGGTGGAGCTTACTATCTTCTAACATTGGATGGAGCAATTGAAGGGTAATTGCTTCACTTAGTGGAGAATCAATAGTATTTCTAAAGGGAAGGTCACTTCAGTAATATTACAAAACATTCTGGAGCTCTTGGGCAGTTAGCAGACTTAAACGGCGACCTTTTTATTTAATATTTCTTTCTTAAGGTTATAGTTGCCCCTGAAACCTCACTGATGGGAATAACTTAATGTATAGCACTATAAAAAAGCATGGTATATACAGTAGTCTGAAGCAGATTACTGGTGTGACGTGGCCAAATGCACCAGAAAAGTGTGTCACGGTTGTCAAAATCTGATTCATCTGCATTCAGTTGTGCACTTTCAAGCCTTTTCCTCCAGTGTTCAAAGTGGTCAGTCAGTGCTTTAAGGAAAACTAAAGGTGGCAAAGACTTCCATTAGAAAGAGTCAAAGAAGAAGGGCACCTGAATCCCAAACAGCATTAGAAGCCGAAATGTCTCACGACCTTTACTACTTCCACAGGGCGGTTCGCTCATTCAGTTTTGACAAGGTAATGTGAATGAGAAGAGTCCCTGGCTATTCAGGGCAGCTGAATTTCATTTGACCTCATGACTTAAAAGCAAGTCTCTTAAGTCAAAGAGGCTGTGTGAGCGCCGCAATAGAGAGGATTCAAAAGGTAACAGCATCTAAATCTATAAAAATGTAAATTCTCTGCTTTATTTGTGGAAAAAAACAACAAACAAACAAAAAATAAATAATAATAATAATAAATAAAATAAAAACAAGTGTTTTATATGAGGCTTCTTTATTGGTTGTCTTAATTATGAGAACCTTTCAAATCCTTCTAAACCTTCTAAAAATATTTTTTCAGAAGTGACTAAATCAACGTTTAAGTGTAAATTAAATAATCAGTTAGTCTAAAATCTAAAATAATGGTTTAAATAGTAATTGACTAAAGCTTAAGACAAAATAATAAAACCTTTGAAAAGAAGCTAATTTCAATGATTAACATTTAATCAATTCAAAGGTAAACTTTAGGAGTAAGCACATTTTGAAGGATTATGTAAAGTCATAAAACTGTAAAATTACTTGAAAATTGTATCTAAAGATTTCTTAAGTAGAATTGGCTGCAAAGGCAAGGCTATAGGACAGATGCACTACAGCGACATGCACTATTAAGCTTAAAAAAACATAAAATGTTGGATGTATGCCTCAAGAAAGTGTGACGTATAGCAAGTCCTGTTTTACGTCCTAAATGTCCACTTCTCTCCGACTGGAAAACACTGTGCATAATTCACTGCAGGATAACGGCACAAACGAAGCCTGCCACCTTGCGGTGTGTCATTTCTTTCATGATGGCTGCCTAAAGATACTTCATCTGTCAAGAGCTATAAATCATCCACATGAGCATGTGGCTGTGTGTTAATGTGCATTCTGCTGTCAAGGTGGGATGAAGAGGTACAGCGAGGGAAGGCAGATAGAATAACAAAGTAGGATGGAGAGCAGATGCAGGCAGAGAAGAAGCTGGAGCAAGCTTGAAGCAAATGATGCCGGGATGTGGGCTTTTGACAGAAAGGACGGCTCGGTTAAATTGTGCAAAAAGAGGTGATGCTTGGTTGAGATGAGGGCAAAAATAGGACGAGTGAAAGAGACTAACAGGAAGGTTTCTGTTGTGAACAAAAAGCAGTGGGAGTTAATAAGGAAGGACAATTGGTAGGAGTGGCAAGCTCTGAAGACAGGGAGGGGAAGTGTGTCTCCCAGGCAGAAGCAGGCCAGTGTGTAAGTGTGGCAGACTTAGTTGCCCTGAGGCTTCCTTTACTCTCTGCATCCCCAGAGAAGCAATTAACAAAGAAATTATGGCAGAACAATTCACCTAAAGGCTCTGGTGTGTCTCATGCCGTTTAAGTGTGCTAATCACTTTTTCCATTACTGTACAGACAGAGACAAAGCCAGCAAGCAAGGCATAAAGAGCATGATGGGAAGAGACAGCAAACATGTACACGCTGGGCACAGGCTTGTTGTGTATTTATGGTCCTGACATACACCCTTAATGAATTAGCACTTTCTTTAAATGTCATCTCAGCTAACACCGCTGTCATTTAGCCGCTTGGCTGCAAAACCTTTGTCTGTTCCTTAGGCCTAGGGCCGATGTTTGGGCACAACATTGACCAACAACATGTTCAGTGCTACTCTTTCATGGCAACACCTAAGTGGTAAGATACTACTGACAAATATGTTTGTGCTTCAATTGTACAAACAACAATGTGCTGGAGCCGAAAATGCAGTGGAGGATAATCAGATGTGGACTTCAGTAACCTACTGAGTGCCACTGTTCCCATTGTAATTTGATTGACCTTAACTGAAAGTAAGTAATAGAAAACATTGCAGGGTATTGCACATTTAATTTGCCCAATGGATAACAGTGATACCCAGAAAGACCCAGGAAGCTGTAGCATCATGATTTCTTTACTTGAATTGTCCCCCCAGACTCAATCAGTTGTAATGCACTTACCTTGATAACGTCTCAAGAGCTAACATTCTGCAATTTAACTTTATTGCAGCTTATGTTAAAAGAAGTGGACTTGCTGCCAGTGGACAGCTTAGATCTGAGTACCAGTTTCAAGATCCTGATATTACCACTATCACTTTGCTTTTTAACTATAGGTTGTCAACAGGAAAGTGTTCTATAAAATAAATCCTATAGATCCACCACTGACATAAAATAAACATGTTTACACCCTGGGACAAAAAACAGCATTTCAGTTTGCAGATGATTGGTCCCCAGTTTCTTCATGACTTTGACGAGAACCTTTGTTGTTTGTTTATTAACCCACACATTTGTTAGCACAATTTCAGCTGCAGCTGTTACTCCTATTGTGCTATTTTAATTTCATGGGTAGGAAGCAACAGATTGACATAAGCACAAAGGAAAAACATGGCTGTCATTGGCTTCATTACTTAACCAACTCAAAATGTATACAGTTCCTACTGAGAGGGTAAGTGAGGAAAACTCAGTAAAATGGGTAAACACATGAGTTAAATGAATTAGCTAAAGCCCAGAATTTAGGCAATCTGAGCTATAGGGGCTAAGGGCCAAGGTAATCATTGTTTTGTTTTTTTGCATTGGTGTATATAATTTAAATAAGTATATTGAACTGCAGGCTCCTTGTATTGTTTCATTCCAAATATCAAATGACACTTGGTTCAACTACTGCAAGTGTCCAAGTGGCTGCTCTGCAATGAGTAGAAAGGACATTATATAGCACAAATAACTTTAAGGACTCTACATTAATAACGGAGCAATATTCACAAACAACACAGCTGCCATGCCAGATTACGAGCACACTGTCCTACTGTCATGGCCCTCAACGGAAAGTTTTCTAATTGAACCAATGAAATTGTCCTCATCAAGAATTTACACTAAACACAGCTCTATAAATAAAATGGATCTAATTTCGACTTTGGAGTGTAAAAAGCTGTGTGGCGGCGCCTGAACTCTGTTCCACTTTGCTGGAAGAAACAAACAAATTAGCCAAGTTACATTAAAGCATGCCCGCTGTGCACGACAGGTAGCTATTTTCAGGTTGTATTAAAGTCTTAGATCTGTAGCTGAAGATGGCATCACTAAAAGAAGACTGTGGGAGGTTTTTGGCTTTAAGATGTTTGATTTACCTAATAACTCAAAGTATACAAACCAAGACAGGCATTAATATGAAGAATGATGTTATTTTTAATCCCGTAAATAAGCTTTAACCTGAAATTGTGAGGGACAACTAGAACATAAATAACCGATCTGTTCCGTTCAATTGTTCTAGCAGAAACTTGAACCAACTTATTATTTTAGCATCACACCCCAGTCTCCGGTTAAATCTCAAATTTTATTTATATGTGTGTGGAGCGATATGTTTACCACCAGCTTTAACACTCTGGAGGCTGCTGGAGTGTGAAATGGGTAAGGCTGTGAAAGCACCGCCACTGAGACTTGCAGATGCAAATAGGCTTACACTGGTAAATCAGTTAGAGATAAGTCCATCAACATTTTTAGATCACACACACACAGATAGGATTTTAATAATGTCTGGTTGTGGCACTCTGGATTTATCAGTCTATAAATTATGACAAGTGTCTTAAAGTATAGCTTGTGAAGTCATTGTGTATTCATCTAATACAGTCTTCAAATGCCATTGACTTTTTGAAAACAAACCATCACTTTTTTGAAACACAAGGAGGCTTTGGATTTTGCATATGAGTTACTCTAATCCTGACACCACAGTGCAATTTGGAAATTAGATTTGTAGGAATTTCTTTAAAAGCTTTGCACTTAATCTTACTTTGTCTATAAAACAAGGCAGCCCATTTGATTTTTGTATTTTAAAACCCCAGAATTAGGAAACTACTTGGCTAGCCCAAGAGCACAACCCTCTTGAAACCTTTGAACGCAATTCCATTGTAAATGTGCAACTCTTTTCAAAGCCTAATTTAAGCCTTGGCTGGGGAATGGGCGGATAAATCACAAGTCTCTAAACCACAGTGTCTTGATTGAAGCGGTCATTTCCAAATGAGAGCGGAGACCAGTTTCCCTGCATCTGCCTTGTCCATCCATCCTCGTTAAACAAACCCCCTTTAGCGCTCGGGCGTCCTGTGGCCCCAACACTACACTACTCCTGAAACCAGCCACTATTAAGACTGACTCTTCAATCCCAGACGATCGATGCCGTCACTTACCGACCAAGTCACACCGCTGATTACACAGGCCCTCAATTTGCAGTGCTGTTGGTAGAAGTGGAGGTGGACATGGACGAGGGGGGCTGCCCGGAGGAATGGGATCCCTGCTGGGCTTACCCTGAGTAAGTCGGTGGGTAACAACTTGATTACTTACAGAGACATGAATGGATTTTTACATTTTTTTTAACCTGTCAAATGTAGCATGGATCCCAACAATAATTTCTTGCTGTTTGAGATTTTCTTAGATTTGCATAATCATAATATGGTTCCTATTTGAAACATTTTGTGACAGTGACATTTTTAAGTATGACCAAATAAGGTGCTTTGTCTTGTTTTATATGATCATATAAGCGTTCTTAATGTTATTCTTCTCTTTTTTCCTTTTTTTTTCTCAATGTCCTCTAGACCAGTTTAGACACTAATCTTAAGTATGAACAAATTTTTTGACAATAGATCTCACAAAAGTACATTTTTCGTTACAACTAAAAGATAATAGACTGCTGTTCACATCTGCACACCAGACTTCCTCTTTCCACCAGGTCACACATACAAAGGCTCTGTTAACTGTCACACATTTATTTTAAGAAAATCAAACTCAATCTAGTGGAAAATATTACTCCAAACGTTTTCCTGTGATTCTACACTCAAAAGGGACAACGCAATGGGCTAAGTTAGAGACAAAAGCAAACCACTTCAGTGTGCTGTTTTATGTCGAATTACAGAGCAGAGACAGCAGCAAAACTTGGAACAAAGCAAAAAGGCACAATGCAATTCATTCAGTGCACGTCTGACATTCCTTTGTGAGAAACATAAAAACCGTGAGTGGGAAGAAAAGATATTAAAATGAGGATGTAATCCATCTATGGCTTGTACAGTGCAGTGCGTGATGCTGTACACAAATAACAACATGAGATGGGAAAGAACTCAATAGCCCATTCTGTTTGTTTAATTTGAACGATTTAGCCACCTTTCACCATTCACCTTTCTATCTGTCTGTTGGGTTCATTTCCCCTCCGTTCACTCATGCTGTCTTATTGTCTGGGCCCATCTTCATCAACCATCTTAATGAGTTCCATTGGAGCTCATTTGAGGCTGTGATTAGATCCCTGCTAATAAATTATGTGTGTTCTCAGCAGGGCGCAGTGTTCGTGTTGGCCAACACTCAGCGTGAATGAGCACTGTGTCTCACTTCGTGTTGTTGTGTACTTTGGGAATGCAGTTTTATGCTGCTTTGTGATGTATAAGGCCAGTTTAACCAATGAAAAGAAGTCTTTATTTGCAAAACTAGAATGTGCAGAGATTATTCAGTCAAATAATACAGGAACATGAGGATGCCATGCAAAAGTTATCAATCAGCCATTTCATTCTTCCACTTTACACAGTTGCCGAGTTAGGAATGTTTTTTTTCTTTGTAGTTTTCCTGTCCTTTCAGCTCAGAAAGTCAATGTTTTATCGTTGCTATTCATAAATCAGTAGACAATTATGTTGAAGAGTAGCCTATTAACATTTCATGCTATCAGTCCAGTTTAACTTCTTTTATCTTTTTAACAAAAACTGAATGCAATAGTCTTAATGGAGCATTGTGGACTCGAGCTGTTAGCATAGTCCGACTACCCTAAACAAACTGACTGTTCTCAAACCAACACCACTCTTTTGATCGTTATGTTCACATGACCATAACTTTGTGTTAATTCAGGTCACTTCAAAGCTCTTTGGCTCTTGACTTACCAAAAGGCTGAGAAAATGTTTTCAAAGAATAAGTTTGTCAACAAAGACATAAATGTTGTGCACTTTCAGAATCATCCAAATATCCCATATGCTGCTTATTTTGCCACTTTCAAAGAATGAAGGAAACACAAACAAAGCAAATCTGCTTCCTCCAAAACCTAAGGCAAAATGTTACTAGAATAAATGTCATTATATTGGGACAGAGCAGCTCAAAGCAGAGAGGGGACACCGATCCCCAGGGCTGAGACACATTTTTATTTAAACATCAAAGAAACTTGAAAGCAAGAGAGAATGACAAGTGCACACACACACACACACACTACCCCACCGAGTTGCTGAAATCCATCATACCTGACTCATCTCCAGAATACTTACTTAGCATATAATACCCGCACAAAAGTCAAAAGACTCGACAGTGCTGCATGATGCGCACTTCTGCCTGTTTGAAGCACTCACAAAAGAAGAGATTTAAAATGCCTCCCGATAACTGGAGTATCAAAGAGCGGGAACAGACAGGTGTGCAGGCTGTCTGTAAAAGTTTGGGCACAGCAGTAGATGGACATTGGCGTGGTGTGACTGAGACAAACAAAACTTTAGTGAACACACTTCTTTGGGGGAGTATTTTAACACATTTTCTAGTACATGACACTTTCTATGGAAATTTTGTTCAACAAGACCTATATTTTTTTAGAGGAATTCTCTGCCCCTGCACTGTTTTAAAAGCTGTTATAGTAGTCACACATTGACACATTGGTTATTATTGACAAGCGTGCTTAATGAAAAGTCAAGTGATAGTCTTAAGTGAGCTTTTTATTATAGTATCTTCTATAAGCTTTTTGTAATGTTGTCACTGCTAGTTTTGTAATGCATTCATGCTGAATAAAAAGTGTCTCTTATTGAATCATGTGTCAGGGAGCCATCAGTACATCACTAACTCCTGCTTCACAAAGTATTTAACACACCAGGTCTAGCTTTGAGAATGTGCATTAAAATGAACATTACTGAGAACTAACTGTTAAATAATTTGAAGTCCGAAATAAATAAAAATCTCTTTTCTTTACATACCATAATTTGATTTTTAAAAAAGTAGGTATTTTTTAAAATGTAATTCAGAGTAACACTAACAGAATAAAGAAACTACTAGCATTTTATGAGTTTCTTAACTGTAAACTGAAAATCAGGCACTTGAGCTTCCAATGTCACTGAAGGGGACTTGGTTTGAGGAAAATAAATTAATAATAAAAATCTCATACTGTTTATTAGCCCACTTCCACTATCTCTAAACATTCCTTGTGGTGATAAGCGGACTGTATTCATGCACACATCGCCATTATCAATATTTAATACCCACCAAGAGCACGGCACAGCTGGCAGCAAAGACTAATGTGGCTCTGCAGGCTTCAAGACAGCTCTAGGATCTTTTCTCATCTCTTATGTTTATTCCAATAAGATGGCAATTTTTATTTGCTTTTTATCTGCTTGTATTAGTTTGTGCATAGTAAATGACACAAAATTATTAAGGATAGCGTGCAATATGAGTTGTGTGTATATCTTAGACATCACCAAGTCTCAGAGAGGCCTATGCTCCAGAGCCACACAAGGAACTAATAACATTTTAATGAAACAGTACAGTATGCTTTGAGAATCACGCCTATATTATCCCTCTATAGAAGAAATTCTTAAGACTCTGTGGGCTGTATCCTGCTTTGGCTCAGGCCTGACAGTGAGCAAGACGGTGGTATATTTGCTATCTTGTGCCCAACACAGCTACCTCATGCCTGTCTGTGGCTCTGCGAGTGCTGCGAGGGAGGGTGGTTAGAATAGCGAAGAGCGGCATGGCGCAAACGGATAAATCAGTTGATCTTAGTCAAAGCACACGTCAACAGCAGTGTGTTTGTGTTCTTTAAAGTTCATTGCAGGTGAATTTAGGTGCATGAGTACAAACTGATCCAGACATCATTAAATTCATTTAGGAAATGAAGTTGTTGCCACACATATTCTTATTACTGTGCACATGCTCTGGTATAATAAAAATAGAAAATAAATCAAATGTATTAAAATGCTATTTGCTAAATTGCTAATTATAAAATACTTTTATTTATTTATTTAAAATATGTAAAATAAATAAGAAATCTTTTTTTAAAATTCTTAATAATTTGGGCTTGTATCCTGACCCATTACTAACAAAAGACTAATCTACCGACATTTTTCTGGGACAGCGCATGGCTAAATAAAAACATACACACTATGATTGAGGCAGAGAAAGAGTTGTACTGCGCTGACTCAAGTCCTGCCTCTTTATACCTGCGCTGACTCAAGTCCTGCCTCTTTATACCTGCGCTGACTCAAGTCCTGCCTCTTTATACCTGCGCTGACTCAAGTCCTGCCTCTTTATACCTGCGCTGGTTTAAGTCCTGCCTCTTTATACCTGCGCTGGCTCAAGTCCTGCCTCTTTATACCTGCGCTGACTCAAGTCCTGCCTCTTTATACCTGCGCTGACTCAAGTCCTGCCTCTTTATACCTGCGCTGACTCAAGTCCTGCCTCTTTATACCGCTGGCTCAAGTCCTGCCTCTTTATACCTGCGCTGACTCAAGTCCTGCCTCTTTATACCTGCGCTGACTCAAGTCCTGCCTCTTTATACCTGCGCTGACTCAAGTCCTGCCTCTTTATACCTGCGCTGACTCAAGTCCTGCCTCTTTACACCTGCGCTGGCTCAAGTCCTGCCTCTTTATACCTGCGCTGACTCAAGTCCTGCCTCTTTATACCTGCGCTGGCTCAAGTCCTGCCTCTTTATACCTGCGCTGACTCAAGTCCTGCCTCTTTATACCGCGCTGACTCAAGTCCTGCCTCTTTATACCTGCGCTGGCTCAAGTCCTGCCTCTTTATACCTGCGCTGACTCAAGTCCTGCCTCTTTATACCTGCGCTGACTCAAGTCCTGCCTCTTTATACCTGCGCTGACTCAAGTCCTGCCTCTTTATACCTGCGCTGACTCAAGTCCTGCCTCTTTACACCTGCGCTGGCTCAAGTCCTGCCTCTTTATACCTGCGCTGACTCAAGTCCTGCCTCTTTACACCTGCGCTGACTCAAGTCCTGCCTCTTTATACCTGCGCTGACTCAAGTCCTGCCTATTTTTACCACCATCTTAGGCGTGAAAATTGGAGTAATGTTGGAAAATGGAAAAGTAGATTTGGACACACCCCTCAATAAGCTTCTATCTCCGCCAGATACCTGCATTTTGATCGGGAAGATATGGCCCTATGTGTTTGTAAAGCACAGACATAAAGTTAAGTTTGTGTTGTGCTATGTACAAGATGTAGACAACAGTTCTCAATCCTGACTGTTTTTATGACTTGTTGCTGTTCACCTGTGTGCGATATTGTTGATATAATAATAAAGCAGTTATTTATGAGTTGAAAATTATACTGGTATACTGTCTCTTACACTGCACCTTTTACGCACTGTCACACACATTGTCTCTCAACACATTTAGGAAGTACACACAGCAACTCTTTCATAAGGAATGGACAACTGGAATAAAGTGATTCATTCTCGTGTTGTACTTTTCTACAAAAAATACTAAAAAATACAAGTGCAACATTTCTAGTTTTCTCGCTACCTGGTGGAGATCCTTGTCGATTGCCTTTGGTGCTCTTTCAGGCAGCTCCCCACTTGACTTTAAGGTGAAACATGACAATTTGTGGAGAGAGAGAAATCGGAATAAGGGTACAGTTCTCTTAGATATTTAACACTGGGATACTACTGCAGTCAGTCTTAAAAACAGATAGCATCACACTTCTTGAATTTAGAGCTTTTTTAAAACATGACAATTAATATTTCAATATTCTACATAGTTATAACTCAATAAAGATGACTGTAGCAGTAAACATGAGAACAATGAGTAGGACACCACACATCAGATCGATTTGTAAACTAAACATGGACAGGCACACTCACACAAGTCCAGAATGACACTTTCTCCACAAGTATCAAAATTAGCTGTCAAAATCTTGAATTATGAGGCACTCATCAGGTCTGTTTGTTTGCATTCCCCCTCTGTGAAGCACGCTGCTTTAAACAAATTAATCCCCCCAACAGTGTGCATAATTCTGTGTAAATAAACCCAATTCTGCAAGGTGTAGCTCTGTTGGATTTCTTTAAAGTTTGGAAATATGCAAATGCTCACCAATACAAAGGCATAACATTTGAGGCCCTTTCATGACTTGTTTTTCTTTCCGTCATTGTTTGCTCAATCAAAGAGATGTAGTAAAATTATGAATGGATGCTAGTTTCCTCATTTACTGGGAGCTACAATAATATAATTTACATTCTTTTTGGACCTTTGTTTTTTGAGCTATTTTGACAGATAGCTCATGTAGACTTTGACTCTACTTTGTCTTGACTTTATATCAGTCCCTAAAAGTCTTGGTCTTGTCTTGGCCTCAGTAAATAACAAATTCTTGGTTAGTTTGGTCTTGACAGTCTACATTGACAGAAATTGCATAATAACCCAATTTAAAACCATGTTTCACTCCTGTCTGCAAGTTTAACAGCCAATAAGTACTTCAAGAACAGAATTAGGGCTGAGGAGTAAAACACACCCACGGATATTTGGTGACCCATCTGTTAAACATTCCCCTTCCTATCCTCGCTCATGCATCCGATTTCTCGACAGCAGACAGTTAATCGTTATCTGAAGGCTTATCAATCTGCCATCCACCGCGCTGACCTCCACCCTTCATTTTCATCCCTCCATCATTAAGACATGAGCTCTGCCATCCTTCACTACCCTTGTATGATATATGGGATGTTTTGCTTTTCATAAAACACATCTATGAATTTAACATGAGATATGGCTGAAACTTAATGGCCACACTTTCTAACACCCTGAGATGTGTGTCTTGAGAAAACTGTTAAGGTCAGAACTGTGTCTAGTTTATTCAGTAAGCATTAATACTTGCATTAAAAAAATAGGAAAATATAGATTCACATTACTTTATGAATACAATTTTATGTTGTGCATGGCTAGTATGTAGTGTGCTAGTGGTATACTAAAATACATATTGTGAAATACAGAAAATAGCTCTGGCTGTAGCGTTGGTAATAGTAAGGCTACCTTATTATACATGTGGCACAGATGTTTGTTTTGAACTCATTGTAATCATGCACAGGGTGAACAGATAAACAGTTTGGCATAAGCTTTGAGGGATAAAACAAGATTTTTCATTTAGATTGCTAATAAAGTCAAAACAAAGGTCTTGCAAACAAAAGCAGAACTAAATATGATAAATCCTGTGCACAAGGTAGTGCAAATTAAAATTAGCTATTTTAGGATTGTTAGTGATCTTTAAATGCTGCCTATTTATTTCTGTTAATAAACACTAAATGAGGCATTAATGGTCCCGTAAATGTAACATTCTCGGTATCGTTAACCTCAAAGGATCTCTCTGTAACATCTGTTCTTATTATACAAGGGACTTGCAGAGGTCATGGAAGTAAACCCATTTTAACAGTTCAATTCATAGCCCACCCTTTGGAGGCAGAATCTTGAGAATTGAGTTATAATTAGGTGCGAGTGACAGCGTCTTGGAGGTAATTAAGCAGAAATGGCTGATGAAATTCCCCCAGGTGGCCAGGGAATGGAGGAACGGCAGAAAGGAAGCGCTTTCCAGTTCCAAATTAAAAATGATTATTGGGGAGTGATGAGTGAGAAGGGAATGTGAGCAAGAGGTGGCAAATAGACAAGGTGAGGGAGAGATTTGTCATGGCTTTTTGGGCGCATGTAAACGGTGGATGTGCGGGCATGGGGCAGCGCCACCCTCGACGACTCCATGGCTTTATGATGCTATAACTGGTAGCCGTGACAATATGCATCCAATTAACAGGCATTATACGATTAGTCGGCCTATCCATTCATCTAATGCGATTCGCCTCATTACCGGATGACTTCATGAGGCAGATGATCGGACTGCACATACAGATTAGCTCACTGAAACAGAGGGCCCATTCCGTGTGATGTGGGTTTGTGCCTCTCAATGATTTGAAAGGACAAAATCATCCATCTGAATACTGCTAAACATTAAAACCCATTAATATTTTTATATATGTATTATTGTCACATTTTTTAAGAATATGTTAAAGTCTGTGTCCAGGCAATGACGCTGGTAATAGATTATTTATTTTTGTTCTTTTCGATTCTGCCGAGATACAGTGCCAAAACTGGTGTGAACAAAACTAAACTATAGGATCTGAAATTACTGCCTGCCTTTTGTTGTAGATAAAAAATATATCTACAATGCTTGATGTAAGAAAGACAGCGTACTCAATGATCCCTTGATACATTAAAGCAAAGGGTATCATGTCATGCAAAATGCTTTTATCTTAAAAGCCTGAATGTACAATCTCCAGACGCAACAGCGATATTGAACGCTTCAAAGGCCTGGGTAATGTTGAGTAACAACATGCTTTAGTCAGTTGCTGCACAAAAGAGGGTATGGTTGGCTGGATCACAGAATAATGGTGATTATGGTAAGCATTATTGAATATATGAGCTTAACACTGTTATTAGGATTCCATTTTAGGTTAATGTCAGAGAGGGGAGGGTGTAATTACTGTGTTTGAAGCTGACTCTTTCATTCACAGGATTTAGGAACCGCCATCCTTTTTACACCCACTATATGAGGACAAATCGTGTAGCAGTGGCAGCTTATTATTTTATTAGTGAACTACATTTCAGTTTTTCAGAGGATTTTTTTTATTTTATGTCTACTATAGAACAAAAGTTTAGGATCTGTAGGGTAGATTTGGAAAACAAATCTCAGGTAGCAAATATTTAATCAATAAAACTACAGAAGGTAATCTTAAATTCACATCTAATATATATTTACAGTATGTATCAGATTTTTTTTTATGACCAGTTGTGTTGTGAAAAAGTATAACATAAAATGCAAACAGTGGATTGTTGACTTTAATTTAACATGATACAAAAATAGGTTGTAAACTAAGAAATTGTAGTCCATGAAAAGGTGATGGAAATGATCCTCTGTCTGTATTATGTTTGAACAGTACAGTCCTATAACAAAGCGTTCAAAGATGACCAAGTTTACAATCAAAACACAGAGACGTGTGACCTCCAAAGGGAGACTGTGCTCAAAAAGTCCAGATACATATATTCATGTGACAGAGTATGCTCCTGTAGAGCAGTTGTAGTAAACTGGTTTGTGTACCGCTGTGCTTTGGGTTCAAGTCTGTGCTGCTCAATGCTGCTAACTAATGCAGGGACACACCTGTGGGACAGCACTGAGGGGAAATACAACAAAACATCCCAGGGCAAGGTGAAAACACTAAACACAGGCATCAGCAGAGCTTCCGGACATTTGAGGCATGCAAAAGGCTGCGTGTAGTCTCCCAGCAGTGGGGCAGTGGTCGGCTACAGCCTGGGAGAGTGCCAGCTCTGAGCCCTGCCTCTCAGTCTCTCTTCAGCCTGTCTCCAAGTCTGTCTCTGAATCTCTTTATGTAACTGGACACTTCTCCTGCTGTTCCCGTCTCCGTCTCTTTTTCCACAGCCGTTGGGTGTGTCAATGTGCCAGGCATCGGAAGACTTTTTCTGATAAATATTCATCCGCCACTCCCACCCCACACTCCCTGCAGCCTACTGTGTCTGCTTGAATGCTAATCAATTTTTCTAAAATTTCACTGGCCTACATAAAGCTTTCGAGACAGTTCATCTCCTGTCCCTTTTGTTACACTTTCAACCCTCTCACAACACGACCCATGAAGTACAGATAATGAGATTGTAATTAACCCAATACACTTTAACCTAAAAGACCCAAAATTACATGATGTGTAAAATATGTATTACAAAAGCATCTATACTCTTTTTGCTCTTCAAAAGGCTAATTCACAAATGTATTACTTGGATTATGTACAGTGTGAGACTTAAAAAAAAATGAGATAAACTACTTAATCACCTAATAGCATATTTTGACAAGAATGATCTGTAAAAAAATAAAATCCCTCGTCTAGGCTTTATTATTAAGGCTCTTATTAGATGTAATGAATTTTGATCCCATGAATTGGTTCAGGGTTACTTTTAATTAAATAAAAGTAGATGTGTTGTTGTAGTGTGTTAAAGAATAAAAGAGTTTTTATTTAGTGCAGTTTTAATCAAGACAACTCTTTACCTGGAAGCTAGAATCATAATAAGGGATATTAAAAGTGAGATAAATGTATATATTTTTTCCACTGGATATTTTTCATAGAAGTTGTTAGTAATATACCAGGACTCTTGGAAATGTATTAATCCCCCCTACAGTATTTTTTACCCTTCATTTTCCTCCACACTAGTCCTAGCCCTCTCTTATCCAGTGAGCTGGTATGAACCTGCAGGCACATACAGGTGAAGCAAGACATAATCCTCTATACCTTTCCCACACACTCTCCTCTTTCTCACGCCGGTGGCATACAAGTGTAATCACTCCTGGACAGGAGGAGGTGGGAGTCGGGCCAGAGTGTGTAGCTGTAAGAGTGACTCCCCATGCTTCAACAGAGGCTTAGGGGAAATGGAGAAAAGTAGGAAAGAACGACAAAAGGAATGAAGGCCAGTTGATAGGACTAATGCCTAATGTTTGAGGCGGCGGGAAACCTTTATTTTCCAAGTGTAAGCTGGTGTCTCAACATGCCTTCAGGGCTCTAAAATGGAGAAAGGAAGGAAAACACAACTATAGTGATCTCAAAGGTAATTAGCAACATTTGCCGAGGTAAAAATAGAGCAACGTTGCATTCTTATATAACCAACAGAACCTTGAACAAGAAGGATAACCATCTGATTTAGTTTTTTTGTGGCCATAGTTCAAACGGTTGTAGTTATTGTATACTTATTGATAGGCAGACATAAGCTGGGATACACTAATAAGCTGCATGAGCTAAAACACCTGAGATATGCAAATAAGATCTAATGAGAAGAGAGAAAAAATAATTCTCAGAAGGAAACAAGCGCACTGGGTTTTGGTAGAAGAAATGTCTTGAGGAAGCCTCAATTGTAGAGTCGTGGGTCAAGAGGATATGCAAATCTGCAAAGATGATGCTGAGGGTTGAAGGATGGATGGAATGAAAAGGAATGGGATGGGAGAAGCAAGCAGCAGGGGAGTATAGTATAAATTTAATGGTGTAACCTGTGGAAGCGTTGTAATGAGTTAGCAGTGGAGTTGTGCCAGCTGGTTTCGAGATGGGGTTTAATGATGACTAGCTACACTTAATTGGGCAAATGTGGTGCAGCACACTTTTTTCAAGGAATGGTTTTAGAAAGGAAGTAAGCTTGCCAGTTCACCAAAATGTTCTGTGTGTTGTTGTGGCTGTAATAAACAATATGGAACATTTTGAAACAAATGCAGTAAAATGCAGTATAAAGCAGTATAAAGTATAATGCAGTATAAAGCGTTGCATGGCTTGGCCCCTTATTATCTGTCAGAGTTGTTAACTCCCTATACCCCAACTCGGAGACTGCGTTCATCTCAATCCAACTTGTTGGCTGTTCCTCAAACTCGCCTACGATCTATGGGTGACAGGGCTTTTTCTTCCTATGCTCCTGTCCTTTGGAATTCTCTGCCGCCTGAACTTAGAGAAGCACAGGGCTATGACATTTTTAAAGGTAGACTTAAGACCTATTTTTTTAAATTAGCATTTGATAGTTGATGTTACTTTTAATTGTTTGAACTTTGTATTGCTTGTTTTTGTATTGCTTGTTTTTTGTACAGCGCTTTGAGAAGTTGCCTTTAAAGGCGCTTTATAAAATAAAGTTTATTATTATTATTATAAAACCAAGTGGCTCTTAAGCATGCTCATCTTGAGGTGCAATGTAGCGATGCATGTCCCAGCGCATCCTATAAAGGCATCCTATAGTTTAGCATCTTATGACATCCACTGATTTGATAACAAAGTTGCTTTTCACTGCCAAGGTGAGCATTCATGGTTAAGTATTGAAAGGTTGCAGTCATATTGCATCGTCATATACATACACATCTTCTTTATGAGTGCAATTGTCAGAACTATATGCATGGACACTGATTATTCCTAAAAGCCGTTTATTAAAAGCCTGTCAGTGTTTTTATTTAGTAGGATTGTATATTTTTTTTCTTTACATGCCTCACTAGGTGCGTTTCTCATAATTGTGTGGATACTGTATTTTAATCCATATTTATTCTCCTGTAAAAAACAGTAGGGTGCCTGTCACCTCTGTATGCATAAAATGCCCAGTGAATTAGAGGCACATTTGTATGTACTGACCTTGCAGAGAACATTGCAGTTTTACATTTCTATTCATTAGCCTTATTCCAGACGTCATATGGAAATGCATGAAATATTTATGATACATTACCATAGCTGATCATTAAGCTTAATTATTCAACAAGGAATGCCCCATGACTTTCTAACAGCAGACTGTGATGCCTACAGTACACTTTTGTAGGTCATTACATGCCCACATCACTTATTCATGCAAATGATATCACAATGCATATTGTTTGATATTAGGACAGAGTCATATCAGAAAAAAGTGCCAGGAACAGGAGAGTTGTCTCGGTGTATTATGTATTTACCTCAAAGATAAGCTTTTAGTATTATCCCCTTTTCTCTGTTTTGACTAATTGGGTCTATTTTGTCATTGCCACAATTGTCATAACTATAATTTTGATAGGACATGGGGATATCAGGATGGTAGTTTGGCCAGTGGACTCTTGGTCATTTGCATTCATATCTACACTCTTGGAGTGTTTCTCCATTCTGTAACACCACTGAAGTGATTTAATGCAAAAGATGGCACAGTACTGTGAAAAGGTAATTAATCAAGCTTGTTAATAATAAAGATGTGTTAGATCAAAACAAGGTGTATGTCTCCTTGTTAAGAGTTTTGGGTTAGCGCTGACCTAAAATGTTGGATTAAGTCATGCATTTATAGTGCAGTGGCTGTTTATCATTAGCCTGGCTCCGCCCTCCTACGTACTTCCGCTCAATTTCATTTTGCTTCAGTACTACGTCTGGGATTGCTGTATATTCTTAGGTTTCCAGAAATCAATTTTTTGTAGGACCAATCAGCGAACAGAGGGAGTGGCTGAGAACGATGACGTTGATGTAGTGAGTCAGTTTGCGTTAGATCGACGTTAGCGATTGGCTATGGCAGATCCTGAGTGACTCTGGGCAGATCCAATAGTTTTAAACTTCAACAGAGTTCCATACAAGGAAGAAAACGCTTGTCAATGGAGCGAGGCCAGACTCTCTGTACAAATGAAATGTACGAGAGTCTGGTAGAACCAGGCTAGTTTATCATATGGTTGCAAAACTTTTTTTCCTTAGAAAGCAGGTGCACTCAGAAAAGTTTACCTTTTCTGTAACACACAGTGACAACTTAGCTCAAGCAAAGAATACACTGTTAAGGTTTGCAGACAGTTCTCCTATAAAAAGATGTGCAGTGCTTTTTCAGAGACCGGTTATGGGTGAATTGGCTGACGTAGCTTCAAAGTCCTACTCTGTTTTGTCAGAGGCACCTCTTTTAATAAATCAGAGTCCTATGGGGTTTAACTCTGAGAGTGTGTAAATAGTTTTGCATTGAAGATTTCAAAGGCAAACTTACTTGTCATCTGGCAAGATTACTGTATATGCAATGTGTCTCTTTTTGTATCAAGCAGAAATAGAAATATTTAATTGACTACACAATAAAACAACACTACACTGTCCTTCAGTCCTTACTGTGTAACTATGAAAAAAACACAAAGGGCACACTGTCAGAGATGAACTGTAAAAGGCTGACATTGTAAATAAATAACTTCATAAATAAAAAAATAACCCGCAGGCTAGGAGTATACTGTGTCTAACCACCTGACACATTGGAACATGCTCCTCTTGTTTTAGTTAGTGAGGAGCCACGTGTCTCTATCATACAAGGCTAGCACCATAATACACAGCAAAAGGTCAGAAAGTGTCACTTGGAGATGGAAAAGTATAAATGAATGCAGATCAATGATGTGTAGCCTTGTACAAAATTTCTATAAGTATAAAAGATCATTAACAGTGTAACACACATACACACAAAGAAAAAAAGAAAAGTTCATACATAGAGTTCATGATAGTTAAAATTGGGTAAAAGGTGTGCTGGTTAAAAGTATAAATATAATATGTAGAGTTTAATGAATAAGACTATTTAAGTTAAAATTCATATAAAAGTTTTTACGTTTCATCTGAGAAAAAAGTAGAGAAGAAGAATCTGTGTTTATCTGTGTAATCTAACCTGTTACCTGTTACATGTCAATCATTTAATTCCTGTTTTGTTTTTGGTTGTGTTAGTACTTGAGCCAATCAGAGTAACATCACTGTGTAAGGGGCGGGACTAGTGGGGCAGGTTTGTGTGAGGAGTACTGTGAACGCATGAGGGAAAGACAGACACGCTGATATGATGAGAGAGCTAATGAAGGAGGCATCGTAGTGTGGGAAGCATTAATGTTTTGTTATGAAGGTCGACTACTCGTGGTCCTTACAACAACAGAAAACTTTGGTGTGACCTACAAGAGGTGAATATGATTGTGTATGCCTGTAAATTTTGTACTATATCGAACTGTTATAGTTAAGAGACTGGATGTATAACGTGGTTAGCGAAATGCTAGCTAGTGGTAGCATTCTGTGACAATGTGCTCATATGTTGTAGTTTTAGCATTGTGATATTTAAAAAGAAAAGCTAACGTTCATTCAATAAGAAATAGTGTTTGATAATGTGGCTCAATTCAGATAATATGCGTTGGAGAGAGAAAGAAAAAGAGACGGGTTTCCAACCGAAGGCCCTGCTGTGTTTCCTGCCCAGCTATTCTGTGCGCCCTGCCATTACCATTGCCATTGCCTTTGCCATTACCATCGCCATTTCCAGTGACTTTGCTGTACTGACTAAACTTGGATTCGTGAGTACTAACAGTTCACATGCACGTGCTTTTTATTTATGCTCAGTTTCTGAGTGAAGCGGCCATTTTTCAGTTTTTAGGCCTCACCGCACACAATGTCATCAAACAGGCCTGCAACGGGGTTGAATATTTTTTCAGAGTGAATGAATAATTGTTTATTTTCAATATAACCACAGAAAGGTTTTTTCTTTTGGGAAAGTGAAGTTGTTTTAGTTTTTACTTCCATCTCATATCATTCTTATGTGATTTTGTTTTATTTTACTCTGATATACATTTATCTTTTATTTAATGTTGTAAATAAATACTTGTAATTATTTTCTAACTAAAATTTACAGTTGTGGTGGTCTTTATAAGAATAGCAAACAGTATTAAGAGTACACCTTTTATTAAGTAACATACAAACACAAGTTGTATTTCCCTACAACGAGCCCAGGCCCAGTCTCATTGTATTAACCACTCCAGCTTTATTTTCTAACTACATGGGACCTGGGTTACAGATGCAAAGAGAAAGGGCATGCTTAGTTATTCAAAACCCTGGAATGAAGACTTCAAAGACAATGTCAGAGCAAAAAAATAATATCAATTTAATTCCTATTATTAGTGTCATACCTTTTTAATGAGTGCACCAATTTCAGTTTGCAAAAGATTTTTCTACCTAAAATGTTGGTGGTCTTAAATACTTTTGCTTAGGCGTTATGTCAAAAAACATTTTTCCACTGGTGAACCTAAGTAGCCTGGCTGGCCAAACACAACCCAACCTAAGTAAGGTCAGGGTCTTGCCTACAAATTGCACTTTTGGATCAAAATTCCTGTAGAATCAGACTTTTCCTCATCCTAAAACACAACAATGACATGTTGTGTGCACAGTCTTGTTGGTGACCTGGACTTAATCATTCTCTCCAGTCAATATACTATAAGCAGTGTGCAAGCACAGAGGGTAACAATCCCATCAGATGTCACAAAGTATTATTTGAGGTTGGTTTGTAGTTTTTACAAAAACTGAACGTGGAAAGTGAACTACTGGGCTTGGACTAGCCCTTTTGGCTCAACCCTGCAGTTCTGCTTGTCTGTAATGCAAAATCAATGCACATAGCACTTTGATGGGTGTGCTTTTTTCTCACAAGGACAGCAACAATCAGTATGACAAGATGAATTTGATTTGTTAAATACAAGTGCGGGTCTAATCATGACAGACTACTAGTCTATTTGTCAGTGCACATTTTGCACAGTTTGGACTAGTGTTGTCAAAAATATCGATATTTCGATAAATATCGATACTGAAATATCTCAAACGATACGATACTCATTTCCCGAAGTTTCGATACCGAGTATCGATATCGAGTTTTTTTTTTTTTTTTACTTGCACTATTAGTTTCTGAATGTATGACAATCTGAGAGTCCTTTGAACAAGTGCACTACATCAGGGGTCTTCAAAAGGCGAACCGCGATCTGGACAGCAAGACAGTATTAATAATTACAAGCGCATTGTGTAAAACATATTTTTGAATATGCACTTCTAGGACGGCTGTGTCAACACGCGCGGGTCCTCAGGTTATTATGGTTACGGACAGAGCAGCGGGAAATTTCAACATCTTCAGCGTAGCGTGATAATGAGTTAGAAACAACTAAAATTTAAAAGCCTTGGCAAAACATAATAAAGATTCACTGACGTTATGGACGGGAGGGAACGTTTATTTTAATCAGAAAATAATTTGATTAAAATTACATACTTGAATTGATGATTTTGTATTTAAAATGTTCTCACACATGAAGGAGTACTAGGCATAATATGCAGGATTCCAGGCTGTTGTCAATAAACCACCAGGTCCTGAGCTTAAGCTTTAGCTTCTTTTGAATTTGTAGTATTTTCCTTTTGTCTGTGAGCTGTGTTTTGCGAAAGCTAAACACTCAAACATCCTCCTCATTTAACCAAAGAATAAAATACAGAAAACAGTGGATTATCAACATTCATCTCCATATTGTTTAAAAGGCTGTAGGTGTAGAATAAATGAGACTTTACTTTAAAGAATTATATTCAAACACATATCCTTTTATTAAAAATTTCCGGACCCCTCACGGTGAGGAAAGTTAACTAAGGTCCAAGCGGACCTTGGCTGATTTTATATTTATCTTTAAATTAAAAAAATAAAAATAATAATATTGTGACAGTTGTTTTCTCTTTGGTATCGAAAATGGTATCGAATATCGATATTTTTGAAGGTATCGTATCGAAGTTAGAAATTCCAGTATCGTGACAACACTAGTTTGGACCATTGAAGGCAAATATATGATTTTTACAAGAAGCACCATTGCAATATGTGAACACTATAAGCTGTGTAATAAGGTCATATACAATGCTTAAGTCCAACACTAACTCCGAGAAACATATGTCTCAAATCACAAGTGATAGAGAGTTCTTGTTTAATTTAACTTAAATCATGTAGCATATTGAGAAGTCATTTTTATACATGTAAAAAAAAAAACATTTTGTGTAAGTGGTCACATTAGAAAGATGAAGAAACCAACAAATGTTAAATATCAAACTGGGTTGTTATAAGCAGGCTAAATTCTGCCAGAGCACACTCTGGAAAGTCTTTTATTTTGGTGTGTTTAGGTAACTGTTTGCTTGGATCTGGCAACTCTCAAGAAACATTTATGTCCGCGCTGAGACTTCCCGGTCCTCCACTCCTGGGGCAAGCACTATAGAATGAGCTAAACTGCTGATTTTGACAGGAGCGTCTAGTGAGGAATGCCCAACTATCTCAACAGCATTAGGCATGTTTTCTTAAGTTTAGCAAAGAAGTATTAGAGCTTGTTATCTCAACATGCCCGATTACCCGAGAAAAGTGTGTATGATTTATTGCGTAGTTACAGGTGGTTTATGCACTAAGGCCTGAGGACTCAGGAGCAACGTACGAGACTCAGATTAAAGCATGAGTAGGAGTGACAGGAATATTTGGCTAAACAACCAGAGACCTCTTAAGGTAAGAGAATATCTGACTGTTAATATTGATCAAGGTCTCATTTAGAAGTTGATATATGTTAACTACTTAAAATAGGGCAGCAGTAGCTCAGTGGGTAGAGCGGTCGTCCTTCGACCGGCGGGTGGGCAGTTCGATCCCTGCTTGAAACATCCCAAAACATCATAACATCCCGCTCTCCCCCACATACTGTCGTTGTGTCCTTGGGCAAGACACTTAACCTACATTGCCTCCAGTGAGACTTCGGTAACACTGGTAAATAGCTTAATGTATGTAAAGCCCTTTGAGTGCCTACAGTAGGTGGAAAAGCACTATATAAAAATAATTTAAATGAGGTATAAACAGTGATGCCAGTAACGCGTTACTTAGTAACGCGTTACTCTATTCTGACCACATTTTTCAGTAACGAGTAATCTAACGCATTACTATTTCCAAACCAGTAATCAGATTAAAGTTACTTAACCAAGTCACTGTGCGTTACTATTTTTGTCATTTTTTTGTCAAGAAAGACATACCTTGTTCCCGTTCTAGCTAGGTGCTTAATTATCCACTCCTTTCCTTTAGAACTTAATGATTTCGGAGCGTTTTAAAACGAGATGAGATTACTTCCTCCTGACTTCCGCATGTGCGTCTCGCTAACCAGTCCCCTTTTCTAGACTCAAATTAACGTTCCACTATAGAGGCGGAAATAAAAGGCTCATTACATTTACATACAGAGGAGACAAATCAATGACTGTAAAAATACAATAAAGTACAAAATAAATTATTACTTATTTACTTTTCCCTTAGAGTTAGTTACAAAGGAAGACTGCCTTTATTTTTATTAAAACAAGTATTTATGTTAAGTCAAGAGATACTGCCTTTATTTATTGTAAAAACATGTATTTTTCAGGAAATAGTTTTTAAATTCAACTTTAATTGTCAGGAGATAGATTGTTGATGTTACTGTAAAAAAACACTATAAATAAAGTGATTGTTGGCAAAACCAGTTGTCATTTTTATGTTGTCGACAGCTGCTGAATGTAACTAATAAAGTAACTTGTAAAGTAACTTAGTTACTTTTAAAATCAAGTAATCTGTATAGTAACTAAGTTACTTTTTAAATCAAGTAATCTGTAACGTAACTAAGTTACTTTTTCAAAGTAACTGTGGCAACACTGGGTATAAATTAACAATAGCTTGGTATTTGGGCATTTGAGTGGGTCTAGCATTGTGCTCAAGGTGGTAACTGTTTTGAACCTGGTTTCAAGCTGCATATTTCAATCTGGCAACTGTTGATTTACAGATTAAGCACTGGTTATAAGTCAATAAATTTGCTTTTTATTATGAAAACTGAATTTGAGTGGGATGCAGTGTGAAACTGTTTTCTCTCTTTTCAGTCTTTTTTTTTCATTATACCAACAAGTGATAGACAGCAGAAATGGAAGTCCTATTCTGCCAAGTTTGAGTCAATGACAAACCTCAAACTTAATCAAAACACATCTCTCTCACACACACACACACACACACACACACACACACACACACACACACACACACACACACACACACACACACACACACACACACACACACACACAGGAAACTATTACTATTTTTACTATTACTAAACTATTCTATTAGGAAACATTTCTGAAAACCATGACATGAACATAACTTTGACAAACAAAAAAAAACACAGTGAATGTTTACAACCTGTTTGTGTTACAGCAGTGAAGAAACCATTGCATCAGGTCCGTGCTCAAACAGACACATGTTTTGTTTTAAAGTGTACAGTTAAGGTCTATTCCCGGGTCGCTCCAGTGAAGAACTAAAACGTAGAGAATAGTGGCAACCTTGTGGGAGCATTTGGGAGACTCACTTTAATATAAATTGTAAAGAAAGGATTTTAGAATTTAGCTGTCAATTAAACACACTTAGGGTTTGAAATGGATTTCCACCGGCAGTGTAAGACAATGCAACTCTGGATAAAGACTCCAAACATTTCAAAAATGGCACAAAAGCCAGAGTGTGGCTTTCATCTAAGCCAGCTTAAGCTTTAGTTCTTTTTGAACACATTTATTGGATTTGGTTAAATTGGAAGATGTAATAAAAATATGAGTTGCTGGTTAAGCTTGATGCTGACCAACCAATTAAAGTACAAATTCCTATGCAGATATTTTAAATTAGTAGAACAGATGTACAACCCCATGTCCAGAAAAGAGGGTCTGTTCATGCACTGCAGTTCACAACTTCAGACAAATCTGCTCCGACTCTTTACTTAGCTTTGCTGTCAGATGCAGGATATAGGTATATTCCTGGTGTGTAATATATGTGTAATATGTGAATGATGCAGCACTGTCGCCTCACAGCAAGAAGAGTCAGGGTTCTTTCTGTGTGGAGTTGTTCTCCCCATGCTCGGGTGGGTTTCTTCCAGCTACTGCCGACAGCAAATTTCCCCACGGGGATAATAAAGGGGAAATAATAATAAAATAACATAAACTAGTTTGACACCATCTACCAACAGTAATCAAGAGATACACAGCCACCAGAAAAATGTGTGTTTAGCAGGTTTGTGATGCTCCACTGTAAAAAATATTCTATCGATGCTATAGAACAACTGAAAAGTCCCAAATGTTCTGAAAATGTCCACAAAATTAATGTTTAATGTTACAAATGACTCATGTCATTACTGATGGGCACATTAGTTGACACAGGATTGTGCAGGAGGTGGGATTGATGAACTACAGCTGTAAAGCTTTACTGTTGCAGCACAAAGAAACCTTTTATTGAAAATAACATATTTTCTGTGTTGTGTCTGTTGTGACAAAAGCCATAAAACCATGAATAAAAAATAATTTCAGTGTTAACTGCAATGAAAGCCTAATATTACAATGCCTGCATATATGCTCTTTTATGTGGATCTAAATAATGTACAAAATCTAAACCAGAACAACATCAAATACACATACATAGCATAGACTTAATAGACCTTAATACATCTTAAAAAAGAGACAAAGCCAGTGTGCATTTGATTACAACTCTGATCTGATTACTTCTCTGTTCAATTCTAAGTTAAAAACACATCTAATATCAATGCACATAAAATATTACAATCTTTAAATGTCTACCCTCTTAATGCAAATTGTGTAAAGCCCATACGCAGAGCTCCAAATGTTATTGTGTGTAAATTACACCATATTCCTCTGGAGATGGACAGAACCATTTAGCTATAGATTTTCCAATGTCCTTAAAAGCCTATAGTTTAATTTAAAATGTGGTTTCTTGCAGGACAATGGCAATATTCATTATCCAATAAAAAGGATTAGGAGATGGAAGGATTTAAGGGTACTCGATTCTGACCCGCAGTGTGTGATGTATGTAAAAGTGAAAACCCATCTTCTTATAGTGTGCACACTCCCATTCTGCTTCTCTACATCCTCAACCTAATTAAACAAAGACATAAAATGGCAAGCGGGCTGCCCTTATAGCATTCTGCGGGGATAATTAGATGTGAGAATAAACTGTGAGGACTGATACGGCTCAGTTAGCAAAGAAAAGAGAGACAAGTTTTCAGGGTGCTACTGTATTTAATATTCAATATGAAATGCAGTATGGTTCTGGGTGTTTTCTTCACTGGAGGTGCTGTTAATGTTTGTGGCCTGTAGGGGGCAATTTAGAAGCACAGCAACACTGCACTGTCTCATGAAAGGATGTATGAATTTTTTATAATCAATTGGCTTGATTTTTCTGAGAGATCTTTTTTATTATAGGACTGAGCAAACAAAAATGATTAAACACATAAATAAACACAAAAATCAACTGCTGACTCAGTTTACACATGGAGGTCCATTTACACATGTTTGGAGGATTAGAGGTGCCATTTGAATTGAAGATCCATACAAAAGTAATGCATCCTACTACATGCTCAACCTAAACAGGATTGGGTGGCAATAAGAGTGGCAGATATACAGTTTAAAACTGCTGTCTCGCTGGCACCCAGCTGCAATACCTGCATGCATAATACCAATGAACTAACAGAATGATGTATACACTTTACCTAGAAACAACAAACAAACAGGACCTTGGGTGTGCAAAGATATGTTAATCACAATGTTTTTCTTCAACTTGGTAAATTAGCGTCTTTTGCCAAGTGCTGATAAGTGAAAAAAAGTGACTCTCTGCAGAGTTTGCTTTTGTTTTACATTTGTTTCCAGTCTTTTTAAACACAGTTATGAAAAGCACAGAACAGGTTCAGGTAATTAGTCACTTCATTTCTTCCCATCACAGCACACATGACAAGTTATGAAGGGTGCCAATGGTGCCACTCATATGGTGTTGAATGATTTGTCAACAACACAATTAAATTAAATGATTGTGTAATAAACATAAGGATGAGGAGTGTCTGCAATAATCTGTATTGTTGTCTTCCATCTGCTAAGACTATACTTGTTACAAAGGTGGTGTTCTCACTGTTCTTTTCTCGACGTGAAGAAATTCGATGTCGGCAGCCGCCACCAGGGGGCGCCCATCATATGCATTTTTTTTTTTTATCTGGCTGAGAAGGTGTTTCAGAATGTTTTTTTTTTTTTTTTTTTTTAAGATGGCCTCCTTAGAGAAAATGATAATGTAAAGCTATTGGCTACACAGCATTTTCTGTACTGACATTTGGCTACACAGAACAACAATTCAGTGTTTTTGTGCTGCAAAAACCCAAGGTTTGGTAGGATACTGTTAGTATTAGATGTACAAATCCATACTGATTTTTCAAAGTTTAGCAATGCTGCTCCAGAAAACCCCAGCTTTTTCTTGTAGTGGCGAGTTTACAGCGCCCAACTGACCTGGCAGACTTCCTACAGCCTTCTCAACAGCAGAGCATATCTATGAAAATGCAGATCATTTTGATTAAGTTTTGGCGTCATGTAAATGGACCCTAATTCATACATATTCATAAACATATTTGAAAGTGGCTCTCCAGCAATGTTAGCCTGGCACAGCCTGACGTGAGCTCTCTGTATATTCTATAAACATGAACTCAGTCCGGCAAAGCGCTGTAAGCCAGTCAATTCCTCAGATATGTTCTGTACCGACCAATCACATTTGAATGTCCCTGGAGTGTTGCTTTGCGTCACACTAAGGCGACCCGTCCCATGTTCAAAACAGTCAAGATGGCGCCTGGGACAAATAATCAAGACAACATTACGTGTTTAAAACCTCAGCAGCAGACAGCGCTAAGAACGTTACTTTTTACACATCATGTTCATTTGTTTACTTCTTCATAGATTTTCGTCTAGCTAACGTCATGTATGTTGCAACTCCGATTGGTTGCCCCGAGTAGTTTTGCCCCGCCTTGAGGAAAACGAGCTGGCATTGAGCTTTTCCAGACTTCGCTGTATCAGTGAGGAGTCTGTCTTGCCAGGCTCTGCAAACACAGTACAACTTGTACATTTTCAAGGCAAGATTTGTAAAAAATCGGATTGTTGCTCAACTAAACAACTGATTTGTGTCTGTTATGACTTCATCACCTTCAAATATGTTGCTGATCTATGAGGATTGACTGAAAAGAAGCAGATTGTCTTTGATGACTCCTATCAGCCATATGCTCTTTTTCTCATACATTTTCTTCTGGCTACATTTCTGGAGCCATGAATATATCTGAATATGTTTGTAGGCTTGAACATAAAGTGGTTCAATCTGCTAAGAGCACACCTCGCCTTATCTTGGAGCGCAGCATGGGACTTAAATCTGGGCGACGTAAACCTGTGTGATGTGGAATGTGTGAAATCTCACAGATGCTCTGCTGTTATGTGCTGTGTTTGTCAGCTTTCACAACAAGCACAAACAAATGGACTAGAAGCCCATTGCTACTTCTTCCATTTGTTTTAAATTGTCAAATTGAAGGACTGCTATATAAATAAAGAACCCTTTTGAAGAAACATTTAATGTCAAAAGGTCCAATAACTAATGCATATGTGTATAATACTTTAAAAGTAAGGCTACACATTACACTTAGTCATCATGATCACAATCTACTATCTCATCAAATTACTGTGAGTCATCTGTTACAATACATTCTATAACTTCAGCTGTTTTTCATCCGTGACCGTCTCAATCTTCAGCAACAAAAAGGCTGCCGGAGCATGAAGCCTGCACCATATGAGCTCTAATTACATTAGCTAAAGAGCCAATCTGCACTTGCAAACTTATTTAACACATGGGTAAAAAGGAGGTTTCATTCACTGTTTAATTAGCAGTGATCCTTGTACAAAGCAAAAGTTCTGACCGTTCAACAGAACAAAAGTTTGGAGGCTTTTAAGCAGCTGTGTGAGTCAGAAGTAAAAAAGCTGACCAGCAGCACAGGATAATAAAAGTATGGCACTGGCAAAATGCATAATCTGAAAAGGGCAATTATGAAGCAGAATGGACTGGACATTTCAGAGGACGGTACACTTTAACGATACAAGCATTTATCGCAAATTCATCTCAAGCAAAGTACATTATAGTCTTTTTTTAATTTTATTTAGTGCAAGGTTGACAACTCGCAAGTGGATTTTGTAAAGAAGTGAAGAACCTAATAGGCCAGGCATTTTTCTTCTGCAAACAATTTAGTAGAAACTGCTTAAGACATGACAGAATATGAAATAAACTGCAATTTCACCGCATAGTGTCAATGATGTTAACAGAAATGTAAGAAATGTAATAAAGTTTAAAAGCTATAAACCAATGCAGGATGTTATTCAACCGCAAATAGGCATGTACAGCAGTAAATATCTTTTCATCATTTTATTAGAAAATGAAAAATTCCATTACTCTAGAATTTTAGTTATGCTTCCGCTGATCTTGGCTTAAATAAAAAGCCAAGATCAGCGGTGGCATAACTGCTATTCACAAATGTAAGCTTTTGTTGCACTGTATAATGGTTGGAAAGTTGTGTTCACAGAGACCAGAATTGGTGATATATTCAGCTACGAAGCACCTCCTGGTGAGTGAATTGTATAAAGAGCGGCAAAAATCTAATTATATTATGCAAAACTGGATTGAGAAGGCTGTGAAATGACGTTGTAATACATTTAGAGTGTGACAGTAGATGAATCAGCCTAAAGAATTTTCAATTATACAATGAGTCACAAAAGAACCCTTCTCTAATGCATTATGTCTGTCTGTGAATATTTTCGACTGGAGTACTATGGGTCGTGGTTAGACACCTAAAGGCAGCCTGTCTGTGCATTTTAATGACTGAAGGCTGTTCAAAACCAAGATACTCACACATCCACTCCTCATCAATCCCACAACATCTCTTGGCAACCTTTTGCCAAGCGCTGTCTCCAATCTCAAGTGGAATGTTCTGTAATTAATTCTAGTTGCCAATTTGGCTGTTTCGTTGAGTATGTAAGATCTTCTGTCTAATCATCATCAGGTTTAAAGCATTAAGTGAAGATGTATGTGTAAAACAGTGGATCGTCTTGTTTATACTATGTATGTAGAGAAAGAAAGGATATTTAGAACACCAGTACAGTGGAGGCCATGTATTACACTTTGTATTGACATATCTATTTTTCTTTTATTTTGTCCAATCAAATAGCTTTTAAAAACTGCAGAATAACATGTCAATTTCAACCTTACACAAGAATAGATTTTTTGGTACTAAACCCAAACTCTTAGGCAAACTCTTTAAATACTCATTATCTCTGTTTTTTTTGTAAACAATGAACTAACAGGATGGTCTTGTTTTGTAACTTAGGCACTAGTAAACTATCCTGGACAACCATACTCATTTACTTTGAAAAGGGAAATGGGTTTACAATACCTTCCCTTTATAGCCATTTCCACTTGGTGGAAATTTCTCTGCTTTATACATAAGATTAATTCTTTGTCTTGCTTGTCCAGACTATGAGAAAACATTGCTTTGTGTATATCATGCGTAAATTTAGTCATGCTTTTGAACTGCATTTGGACGCCTTTATATCTGCTGCAAAAAACAAAGTAAAAATGTGTCATGCAGTATTTATCGCAGACCCACTTGTATGCTTGCTTTGTGAAATCCACTGGCAGTGTTTTGTCATTTGGCATACTGCTTTTGGAAACACCAGTGTCACTTATGGACTTTAATAATCCTCACGTACTGGAGGGGAACAGCATGTGAGAGTGCGGATTTGTGGCGCGAGGCAGGAGTGGTGTGGGGAGCTGGCTTGTGATTATCTTTACAATGAAAAGTGAAAGACACAGCGATAACATTCACTCAAGCAGAATTTGTGACATCAAGACACTCAGCTCTCGAATGTTTCATGTGTGCAAATTAAAAATGACTCAAGTCAGGCAACAGATTGCAAAACTACCAAAGCTGCTGCTGCTTTTAGACAGTGTAAAAACACTCGAGACACTGATGGATTCACCAATAAGATGTCCCATCTGACTTCACACACACAGACACTGGTGTCACATGGCCTCATTAAAAATAGACCAACTTAACTGTTCAAATTGGGAAATGCCTTTAAGAGCACATACACCCTTCTTTAATCGAACCAGCGTAGAAAGCTCATTCGAGTAATCCCTAGTTAATAAAAAGAAGAGAACACTTGCTTTAACTACAGTTTCCTTGTTTGTACAATTTTTTGTATTTATATAAAAGGATCCTCATGAAGATAAACAATTTATGTATTTTTAAAATATTTATAGGAAAAACAATGGTAAAGTGGTGTCATTTGACCCACCAGTATGGGATTAGACCAGCAAAGAAGAAAGAGTTAGAAATTGCACTGTACTAGACAAATAAGCACACTGGAATAGGATTGGTGTCATAAATAGTACATGGCCACTGCTCACCAGAGTCAACTTATGTGAAAATTACTGGTTGGTCCATTGGGTGAAGGCAAACATTATTTTAATGATGATGGGAATGAAACAATGCCAAGGGAAACTAAGAGTAAGAGGTTTTTAATTATGCAAAAGTACCCAGTAGTATTTCATTTATTCAAGCCAGTTATTTAGATTGTGTATGCATGAGACATTTTTATACTTGAGACATTATTTCTGTTTTAGAAAGACTTCATGTTACTTTGTCTGCACAACTCAGATGACTCCAGTTGATAGTAATTATAACTTTTCTCCATTCCAGTGAAAACAGTAAGCTTATAATGATTTATTTTTCTTTTATTGATTAACAATGTATTGGTAATGCATATTGTGCATATTTGTTTAGCCAGTGTAAGATTAGCAATACATTTTGAAACCTTTGTGGAGCTGCTGTTAACCTTTAATAAAGAATATGATAAAATAACTTCATTCATTTAAATATAGCAGAACAAAACACTATACATAGCACTATTATTGACTACACTGTCCACTGGCTGTTTCCTGTGATTAAAATGGACATTACAGCTCAGTATAAATAGGGTTTTAGATAGCACTTAGAGCCATAGTCAGACACATAGCACTGCACTTGTTGTGCCACTCGGCAATTATTAGCAAAAAGCTTTTAAGTGTGGAAAAGCAGAATGTCCCAGATATCATCATTTGAAATAAAAGTGACTACAGCTTAACATGTTTCCTTTCTGGGTGAAAAAAAAAATGAAGAGGGACGTTGTTAAAGGAAAGAGAGTGATGACAAAGCCACACGGGTCGCCCTTCTCCTCCTTCGTCTTCCTCGCTGTGCGCTCACGCTGAGGAGAATAAAATGTTTAAATTTCATCTGCGGCACGACCTTGACTGGCTGAGGGTGGAATTAAATTTCTGTGGAGAAGAGTGGATGTTCAAGTGGCCCGACTCAAACATATCATGTAGGACGCCATTAGAAAAAGGGAAATTACACAAAGAGGACTACAATCTGGGATGAATCACAAGAGGCCTGCTGGCTGTACTTCACTGAATGGTGTTTTTTAGAACGGGGTTGAAGGTGAGGAAATCACATTTAAAAATTTAACTCTAAATGTCCTTCTTTCTGGTGCTGTCAAGCAACAAAATCTTTACAAAGTTTTAATACAAAATGAGAAGAAAGACTATTTGATTTAATAACTAGAATAACTTGAAATCATAATCAATTCAATTAATAAAAAAGTGAAAAATAACTGGATGGATGGGTGGATAGGTAGTACATAGTGTGGCTGAGTTCAGCCTCATGTTGAAGGGGAAATACACTTTTGGATATAAAATATTGAATTTAGGTGACAGCTTACCCATTTCAAAACATAAAACACTTTGAGTTATCAAACACTAAGCTGACTCAGTCATTCTATTCATCCCCTATGATATCTCTGAGGTTCCCGTTTTGATGAAATAAACTAAACTGGCTGTTTGCTGAGCCGAGGAAACAAATCGCTGCTGTCTGCCGTGTCTGATAGCAGATTTAAGGTCCTTTTCTGCACGTCTGTTTGTGAATGTACAAGAATCTGCATGTGAGTTACCTAACTGGGCTTATCCTTAACTGCTGCAGGAGCTTTCCACTATCTGAGAGGTCTTTAGTTTCATGTTTGCTCTCCTTTCAACATGAAAAGTTTACTCTAACAAGCTACAGTCAAACACTAAATTCAGATTTATCACTATTTGTATAACAAATGGGCTGCTGAAAATCACAAGAGCCATGTAAAAGAATTCTTGCTGATGTATTGATTAACTGGGCTGAGTACAATTTTGTATTTAGCTGCTTCTTGTTTTCATATGTTTGTGGGTTTGCGTTTTACATTAACTCAAGGATGTTCACATTAACATTAACTCTTTCACAATGCTTAAATATCTTGTCTTGTGCCTGAATTTACCTTCAGATAACCCCATTGTGATGTGATTAATGTATGACCTCTGGCCCTGTCAGTTCTGGTAAGAAGACAGGTGTGTGATTTTGCTGACTGGGCCCAAAGCAACCAGTTTTGTGGCAGAGCAGTCCGACAATCTGTTTCCCATTTCTGGTTCCAACTGCTGGAGCCGTTCCACTTTGTTAGACTTGACGAGTTGGATTAGACTTTTTTCCCCTATTGGAAAAAAAAAAAAACACATATCCAAAGTTCTCACAAAAGCACATGCTCCCACTTGACCCATTAGCTGCCACAAAGACAAAATCACACCCGCTTTTACAATGACAAAGGCGTTTTTGGAGTTCGCCAACATCTGCTAAGTCTGTAATTGTGTGGTAAATGAACATTTATCACTCCGCCCCCACCTTCACCCAGAGATGACATGTCCAACACCTCCGCCCACACCTCCCGTGGATCTTCTGCCTCCATTCTACAGCTGCTCCGCCACTCCATTTCCCCCAGATGTACGTCTTCCTGCCCCCTTCCTGTCATTCCCATTCTTCCTGTATAAAATCCTCTCACTTCCTCTGCTGTCATCCGGCCTCTTTATTTCCCCTTCTAATCCCTCACGTTTTCTTCTGCGCTTCATCTAATCTCACCTACTTCCTTTTTTGTTTCAGGCAGCTCCTTTTTTCATCCAGCCACTTTCAGTCAATCTGTCAAACAACTAATCTTAAGAGCCTTAACTGGCCTTATACTTTACTGTCACATACTTGACCTCAAAGGTTTTTCAAAATTGTGGGAAGCTTATAGAAAATCAGGTGAGACAAGATTTGGCTCTGGAGTCTGATAGAATATTTGCTTTTTTTTTAAAATATTTGAGCTAAATAGGACAGTGTTAGAGGCCACATACAAAATAATGAGGGTGTATTTTTACTGCGTGGGGAAACATCTGCTGTGAATTGTAAGTAAGAGGATCTACAGTTGTGCTAACAAAGTTTTCATTGGGGTCATCTGGGTAGTTTCTGTTGTCATTGTGATTTAAAAAGAGTTAACACAATTGTTTGAAAGTAAATGTTTTCACTCAACCACTAACTATGAGTGAAAAAAGTTATTTTCTAAAAAATGGCCCAAAAAAATCAACTGTATTTGCAGTAATGAAACCAAATACCTATAATTCTGTTGTGTCTTTTGAAACAGTAGTTTATTGTTTGTGAGGCAGCTTTTTAATTTGTTATGGGTGCAATCGGAGTAAAAAAACTTTATATGCAGGCTTCAGTTATGGGTGATAATATATCAGTTATAGACAGCCAATATATTTTTTACGTTATCATGATCTGATAAGAGTTCTATTAACACTTTGTATTTGAAATAGTATCTGCAGATACAATGTCTTCTTATTGCATTAGGGTGTTATTGCACATGATTAAAATGAGCTTCTGTTTGAGGTGTGTCTTGACCTTCATGTTATTACTTTTGAGAAACCAAGATATGATTATTTTGTGCCATATCAAGTACCTTACCATTTACAAAAGACGGAAGATTTAATGATTAAAAACCCTTCATCTGATGGAAACTTATCTGTTTTTTAATACATCTCTGAATATCAAAACAGACTGAAACAGTGTGACAAGAGAGTGAAAGTGTACTTGCTCCTAGTGTCTACAGCCACCAGTGTGTGAGGCTAAATTAAAATGATGTAAAGAGTTTGAAAAGATATGCAGTAAATACATAAATTAGATGATGTATGTTTTGTTTCAGTAGCTGTTCTTACTATGTATGACTTTAACCTCAGTGTTAGATATTGAAGATCAGTTTTCTTGCAAGGAACTTATTGAATGGCCATTTAATATTGATATTCTACACAAAACCATAAATGTGTGTTGCATAGTTTGGTTCTTTGGTCTTTTCTGCTCTCCCTTTGTCCTATAACTAGCTCCTGCAGCTCCACTTTCTCTGCTGCTTCCTTGTTAAAATGACAGGCCCTAATAGAATAAATAAGGCACCTATTTTTACCTTGCCACAGGCAGGCTGAACACACCTACGCATGCATCGAGGCTCCAGAGGTTAGTAAGAGCTGACACCTGACTTGGCGGGGGAGGTGAGGGTGGGACAGAGGTCACCGTGATGTTATTGTGAGAGAATGAAAGGAAGAAAGCTGGGGATATAAAGAGAACAACACTGAAACAGAGTTAATTCTGTGTGACACTGGCAGTGTTTTGCTTTGTTTGTGTGAAATTCCCCTTCTGTCTGACTTATTTTCTATTTGATATGACATTTAACAATTTAACAAGCTATATAATGTCACCTTTAAGTGCGTTTGAAGCATTTTCAAACTTTAATTGCTGCAAGGCTGTTTTGACACAACTCCAATGCTTCTAATTATTTTGAAGCAAACTGTGCCTTACAAGTTTTTTCTGGTGTGACAGGTCACCAACTGAATGGGGGATCAAGCTAAATAAGGATGCTGAGCACATCCTGCCCGCTTTTTTTATACTGCTTTAGTTCATGGACACATTTTGAAATGTTTGTCATTGTTCAATTTTCTAACTAATGAAGAGCTTGAAACAGCTGCAACATGCTATCCATCTTATTTTAGATTTATTTACTGAACATCTGAAACTATGATCAACATTTTCTAACGTGAGTCTAATGACTATAATTGTAGGTGAATAATGCACTACCAAAATGCCATAATATCTCACATACTATCAGAAATGAATTTATTATGCCGATCAGCCATATTATTATGACTGTAATGTCTGATACTGCCCAAAGGAAGTGAATAAAAAAATTAACAAATTGTAATGTCTATGAGGAAATGCCGCAAAAAAGTTTAATACAGGATATTTACTGAACTTAAAAACACAAAGCAAACTTAAAAGTCTATGGTTTTACTGCTTACTGTGCAGAACAAAGTTGTCATAATATTATAGATAGATAGATATAGAAACTAAAACTGTTTATGACAGAACGGTTGTGATGTGACAGGTTCCATAGACTTTGCCAGTCTGAGTGACAGTGCAGCTTAATTAATGACGCTCCAAATAAAGCCCTCCTCTGCCAGTGTGCTTCAGTTGGATGACAACATGTTAGTTTTTGAAACTAATGAACAGTTACTCTGGCTTTGAAAATCAGTAACTTTTCAATAAAACTCACTTCCTTGATGTATTAAAGCTCGAGTCTAGAACATGAGCAGAGCTGCAATGGCTTTCTTGCCGCTGGTGTCTGATCTCTGCCGTGGTAATTGAGGTCATGTGTCTGACAATGGAAAACTCATATCACAAGCCAGTGCAGGAAAGAAAGTGCTATTAATCACCCAGACAAGGCATCATGGCCGGGCACACACACCAACTGACCGCACTTAATGAGCTATGGCCGCTTCTCTACAAACATGACATATACAGAGCAGATAGTGGGCCAGTGTGTGCACGCGGATGTAGTCGTGGTTCATTAGGAAACAACTGGTGTACGTCGTCAATTAGCTCCACAGACCGTATTGTTACTGTGTGCCTCTTACACCCACTGAGATCCGGTCTGTTAAGTTATAATTTACAGTCGATGCAAAATATCCCAGTTCCTGAGGACTTGTTTTATCGATTTGATATTACAGTGAAATTTAAAGCCAGAGGGTGGTTGCTTTTGGAAACAATGCAATTTTTCATTTATGAGAATCTGCAGAAGCTTATTCCACTTAGATTTTACTTAAAGCTCACACAGTATTTGGTTACATGAATGTGATACTACAATTTGAATTGATTAATATCTAGTGTGGCACCAAAGACGTAACGAAGTGTTGCTTGTTCACAGACGATGCTTATGTGTAAGCCATATATTACTCACACACAATATACTGGTGGGGGCAGTTGAGTCCAAGCAGCTAAGGAGCAGAAAATGAGCTTCTCACTGGCTTCTCAGTGAATATGAAACTAGCCGGCGCTGGGGCAGATTTTGTATTTGGAGCAAAGGGTGAAGACATGGATCATCAAACTCTCCTGTGTGCTCATTACTCCCTCCAAAAGGCCAGGTCGTTTCCAAGAAGCCGGGAAAAGATTAAGAAAGATGGCTCTGATTTCACGTTTTTGCCAATGAAATCTATTTCTTTCCAGGAAACGAACAGTGTTGGGCCAAGTTGAAACAGTTAGCCGTGCAGATTGGATCAGCGCAGATATTCAGTGCAATCACAACTGCTTGGTTGACAGAGGAACGGTTGAGAACAGATATGACACCACATGAGATAATTGGATTTTAGATCCCGAATCATAATAAAGTGTTATGTTTTTATTGTTCGTTTTGAAATGAAGAGTTGAAGCCAGATCCTTTATTCTGACTTCATAAAAGTTGTCGACAAAAGCAGACACTTACTATTGACTTGGAGGACAGTCATTGTGTGTTGTTCTGAGTGTGATTCAATAGAGCTTTTTATGTCATTGTACATACGAGCAGATTGTATGTTATTTGGGTTCACACAGCAGCACTGTTCCTTGTGGAGAGTGGCAGTTGAAAGGACTGCAAAGGCAATTATTTTTGTGTATAACTGATATAACTGTATTTCTGATTTGTGACTTTATTCTAATGATTCCATTTCCTCCAGGTTTTCTCAGCATTCATCATGTTTTCTCAACATTCAGTGCAACAAGTGCAGATATGTTGTATATTTCTTTTATATTTCAGTTAAGATAAATAAATATGTGCACGTCTTGTGCAAAAAAGTTTTGTTAACTTTTCATCATACAAACAAGGTAATTTATTTTTGAAGAGAACTGCGGGGTTACATAAATTAAGGTTTTTGATGAAGGTTTGACTTGAAAAGACTGCATTTGTGTTTTAAAAAATGACTGTATGAATGTCAAGCATATAGAAAACTCAAGTGATTAAATGACAAATACTTGCTCAAGCCCTTTATGATTTTTGTGTCTGTTGTATGCATCTGTAAAAACACAATAAGACAGCAGAATCATTGATTATTGAGTAATGCAATTGTGACGAGGTTGCGAAAAGCCAGTCATCGAACACCATCTGTCAGCGCTGAGGTAAGTGTTGAGTGAATGTGCACTCGGCAGGTGCGTCCTTGGACAAAGCGAAGAAAGAAGCGTGTTGAAGTCAAACAAAGGGAACGACAGCGGACAGTTTGGAGTGACTGAGGTGAAACGCCGGGGACAGACAGCCTATTAGTTATTGTCGCTGCCACTTACTGAGAAAACCTGCAGGTAACAAAGACATGGGAAATGACATATGTTAGTTGAATTCTAGGTAATAGAGCCAAAAACAAAGACATTTAGATTGTGATTGTTCAATTAAGTAAAACACTTGAAGACGTGATGAAGTGGCTTATGTTCATTGCTGATTATAATGTAACGCCTGACTACGAGCAACGGAAAACTCAAGCAAACAGATGGTAAAGCATTGTGGCATTAAATAGTTAGTAGTATGTGACATATGTATTGAAGGCATACCAGATGGAACACGCCAACCTGTTCCATCTCGGCAAGAAAACAACAAGGAAAGACATGTACATACAGTAGTTGTCACTTTTCACAGAACAGCTACAATTTGAAAGACTGTTACTAATTGTCTCACATGTATGCTCACTGTAACTGCAAACTATTACAAGTTACATTGCAGGTTGTAATCCTCAGTGACAAAAATGTCTCTGCGACATAAGGATCAGAGATATTTGGATGGTTCCTTGACAAAATCAAAACGACCAACAGATCCCCTCTTAGTCAACACAGGGTAGGCAGCTGAGAAACTGCACTATGTAAGTTGAGGTGACACAAATTCCTTCTGTCTTCTTATCTCCTTGTTTTTATTTATTATAAAGACTCCCCAGTGCTACTTATACAAAGTCTATTGTAAAGGGCTGGACGCTAGCAGAGATCTATCAGCACAAAGAAAATACTTTGTCATGTCCATGGTCTCTTTATCTTCACTCCCTGTCCGCGTTGTGAGCAGATCCCTCTACTCTCTGTGTTATTACGACAGCGGACAGTGGAGCCGGGAAGTTTGGAAGAAAAAAACATGTCTTCTAAAACAGTAGGGTAGTATTTTGTACCACAGTAATGGTGTATAAATATAATTATTGTGCTTGGTGGTGGTTGGAGAAGACCGTCGGTGCCGTGTACATGGCAGCCTGTCACTTTGTCTGTCTGCCCCGGGGCAACTGTGGCTAAAAAAGGTAGCTCCCCACCACAGTGTGAATGGATGTGAATAGGGTGAATGGAAGCATGATGGAAAGCGTTTTGTGTGCCCAAATAAGGGTACGAAAGTGCTAAATAAATGCACACCATTTACCAAATAGGACTCTGCAAGGGTTCAGTGTATTGGCCTCGTTCGGCTCCCTCTATTTAATTGCACATCACTCATGTAATCTCATGCAACAAGTCCTCGTACCGAGGACAGAAAAGTTACATTAGAAGTTTCTGTCCAGCTGAGGGTACTGTGACGTGAGATAGGCATGATTCTACCAATCTCATGTTTAAGAAGCATCAAAAGGATTTTGAGAATGTACATTTTAGGAAAAGTAACCTGGTTTTAAACTAAAATTGTGAAGGTAATAAAAATAAATTACTGTTTATGATCAATTTAAATCTAATCAAATGGATTTTAGGAGCTTTGGTTAAAAAAGGACCATGTGGCCTTTAAAGAAACAAACAAACAAAATATGCACACAATAATACATTTGCCCCAACATGATTTAGCATCATGTGGGGGTGGCAGCATGTGATTGTGTACAATGAGTAAAAATAACTGCAGGTATTAAGAGCCTTTCTCCATCCCACACATTCTAAGGCGCGTTTGCATTGCCTCAGATGTTTAGCCCAATAATGAAGGTTAATTCTCTTCATAATAACTCTCTGGCAGAGTGACATGTCCTACCTTTGCTGATGTCCTGGTACTCAAGCCACAGCTGTCTCTGGACCTGTTTGTTGGGATACCAGATGGTACATGACTCCTGGAAGCCGTACACCGCTTCCTGCACAAAGTGGTTTCCGAACTCCCTCAGGATGGACACGTAGTCGCTGCGCTGCGTCGCCCCGTCCAGAGAATGGATGGCTGAGCTGAAAGCTGGATGGTACAAGGGAAAGAAATATGCTATGAGTTAGCATTTTCTTCTTTGCTGTTAAAGTCCTTCTTTTTTCTATAAAAGCTGCACACATATAACCATACAGACACTGCCTCTACAGTAATGTTTAATTTTTTTCCCCTTTTTCTGAATATTAAATTGTTGAATTCAAATACAGTTGTGCTTATAAATTTGTGATATGTTTTTCAGAGAATATGAATAATAACACAAATAAAAAATTCACTCAGTTAGTGGTTGGGTGAAGCCATTCATTGTAAAACCGTGTTTACTCTTTTTTAAATCATAATGACAATAGAAACTACCCAAATGACCCTGAACAAAAGTTCACATATCCAGGTGATTTTGGCCTGATAACATGCACACAAGTTGACACAAACACCTGTGATCTGTTTGCTTGTAATCAGTGTGTGTGAATAAAAGATCAGTGAGTTTCTGGGCTCCTGACAGACCCTTGCATATTTCATCCAGTGCTGCACTGATGTTTCTGTATTCTGAGTCATGGGATACATGACTCAGAATACATGACTTGTTGACTCCCCTCCAAAATGGAGAGGAGTCAACAAGTGAGTCAACCTTTTGGTGAAAGGTACACCATTCCTACTGTGAAACATGGAGGTGGATTGATGTTTTGGGGATGTGTGAGCTACAAAGACACAGGAAACTTGGTCAAAATTGATGGCAAGATGAATGCAGCAGAAAATACTGGAGGAAAATTTGTACTCATCAGCCAAGAAGCTGGGTATGGAACGTACTTGGACAACATGACAATCATACAAAGCACAAGGCCAAGTCGACCTGTCATTGGCTACAGCAGCATAAAGTAACAGTTCTGGACTGGCCATCTCAGTCTTCTGACCTCAATATTATAAAGCCACTCTGGGGAGATCTCAAACGTGCAGTTCATGCAAGAATTTACAGGAAATGGAGGCTTTTGCCAAGAAGAATGGGCAGCTTTACCATCTGAGAAAATAAAGAGCGTCATTCACAACATCCGCAAAAGACTCATTTGGGTAGTTTCTGTTGTCATTATGATTTAAAAAGCCTAAACACAGTTGTTTGACAATAAATGGCTTCACTTAACCATTAACTATGAGTGAAAGTTTAATAATATAAACCAATGAGCATATATATATATATATATATATATATATATATATATATATATATATATATATATATATATATATATATATATATATATATATTATTTGTTGTTTTCAGGAGAAAATGTGGCCCAAATGTGAAAAGTTTTTGAATGAAGCCCCAACCTCTAGAATGAAAAGGTGTGGATGTAAAGTTTAATAGTAATAGATTTGCAGTACAGTGTGTTGGTGTGACTCTATAGAACCTTAGTTTAGCTTGTGATCAATGTCAAATGTTGCTGTGGCTTAAGAATTGGTATTATAGACCCACACTAATCCATTTTAATCCTGGTTTGCCTCACATTTTACTGCACAAAGGTATTTAAATAAACACTGGGCATTTTCTGATGGGCGTCAATGGCTTTAAAGGCTTTAGTGGACTTTAGTCGAGCTGCTTGCTATTCATAAAGCTTTTCAACATAATAGTGCTGATGATCCAAAGTGTCCACAAATGGATGTTTACAGGCCTACATGAAAAGCAAAATCTATCTCAGTGGATTTATAACTCTAGATGAAGATTATTAAAAAAGAAGATGTGGGTTTTAGAGCATAAATAATCAGATTTTTTTTTTCTATGTGTCGTGTTTATAAGAAGGGTTGCTTTCATCAAATTCAATTTCTAAATTTTGGTTCTCTCAAAAGGACATGTTTACTTTCAGAAAGAATTGAATTAGCATAAACAGATGCATAGTGTATTTATTAAAATTATATTTATTTCAGTTTTTGTTTTGTTTCACACTTGCATTATGGTCTATTTTGACAGTCTAGTGACAATTGCTGATTACTAGGCTACTTTTTGCAGTGCATTGTGGGAACCTTTGAGTACGTTACATTTGAATCCACTGGGAACACTACTACAAAATGTTTATTAAACATAATCACATACTACTCATGTATTCTAGTATCTATCAGCTGGGTAATACAATACCATATCTACTTAAGAAAGCATGTTTGATGTGATACATTGACCATGTGTGCACTGCAATACATAGTGCAAATATTGGAAAGCAAAAGGGGTATAGTAGTTTATCATTATCATTTCCAGGAGAAGCAGTATTAATATCTCAGCACTCATGCTCCGCTCGCTCTTACTTCTTTCTCTAAAATTAAATTAGGAGGCCAGTGAAGTGAGAGACAGAGTGCGGCGTGCGGATGAGCGATGGCGGCTTCACTATCAGATGTAAAAATCAGTAGCCTCACCCCTCGGCTGGCTGCTGAAATATGATGAGCTAAAGTGGGAAATGGGAGTTTTGGAAAAAACCAAGAGGAAGCCACTTGTGAGAAAATAGAAAGTGTACTCTCAGCAGATGTGGCAGCCACTTTAAAACCTCAGCAGTGTGATTAGAAATGCATTAGAGGTGTCATGGCTGTATTTACAGTAGGGTGGCTGCACTTATAAGAACAGAAACTATTTATGTTTGCCTTTATGAATAAGACATGCTCTTCCAACATGACTAAACTCCACATTATAATACTTAATATAACTCTTCCAGGCAAGCAGAATGATCGCCAGTTTGATTTCAGCAAATGTCATAAAAAACTGTGAACACTGCGAATAAAATAACACAAATATTCAAGGTGAATAAAAGAAAAAGGCTTAGACACATTTTCATTGGATAAATTGTTAAAGAGAAACATCAAGTTCACTTCAACTGTAACAACAAAACCTGGCATCTTTAAGCTGGTACAGAAAAAATAACTAATGTAAACCAAACCTTACAAACCCTTTAGCTGGTGAATTAAACTAATCAGGTCCATTTGGTTACATTTTGGAACATTTTTTTTAGGGCTTAGAGATATTAACCCTTGGGGCCTCAATGTTACCATACCCTTAGGCCCCAAACAGGCCCCTCCCATAAAAGTGTAATAAACATGGAATATATAAAAGAAATTTCACTTTCACTACATCAGACCATTAAAAAAATCTTCAGACCTAACCATAGATATACATTTTTAATGTTTTATGCCCTTTTTGTAGGGACTAATTTTTTAAAAAAAAAAAAAAAAGAAAATATGCTATATTTTCAGAAATGAGGTACAAAGTGGAAAATTTGTGATAAGGTTATTACAGCCTTGACTAGATTTTGGAAGTAAAAATAACCATTGGCCACCATCTAGGCATGGTAAGGCAAAGCAAGGCATTTTTATTTATATAGTACAATTTATAAACTGGGTAACTCAAAGTGTTTTACAGGAATACATCTACTGACAGTCTAACTGTATTTCTTCAAGTCATAAAAGTTTCTCTGCAATCATTCTGTTCTAAATTAGGATGAAATAAGAAATGTATTTTATCTGTAAAAAAATGATTCAACTCGTATACAAGTATAAAAACATTGTACCATTGTGTTGAGCTCTGCTAGTTAATAACACACATAGATCCAGAAACAGGGATCTACACTTTATTCTTCGGTTCAAGTTTTAATCATGTCTTTTTGTGGTAGAACATTTTGTGCTAAACTTCAAAAGCTACATAAAATGACTTTAATGGCTGCATTGACAGCAAAGTGAAAGCGCTGTAATAATAAATGTGTTTTTGGCAGCGATGATGAAAGTCCCATTACTCATTACTTTAATCAACAGTCACATCTTTTGCCCATTTCTTACACTTACATTTCTTACATCTCTGATTCAGGTATTTCTATTCACACCAACATTCAATTTCCTGAAAGGCAGTAGTTGCCTAGTGTTTTCATTTGCTCTACAGTGCCCCGTAAGCTCTTTGTTTCCTATAAAAGCAGGAATTCTTTGCATTAGTTTTCTGGTATGAAATGATTTTTATGTTGCATTTGCTTGTGTGGACTCCTCTGTTTTCACAAGTCGTTCAATTCCTGCCCTTTGATGTGATCTGGTGCTAATTTGTGATTAAAGGGAAGTTGACCCTGGGCCATTCACTAGCCTCAGGGTTCTGTCTGAGTGCACAGCAGTGAACAGCCCACCAGCCGCATTTCTACTGCACCACAATCAGTTGGTAATTGACTATTTGAACAAGCCTTTAATTTGTGTAATGGCTTTAACTTGAACCTTTTAGCACTGCATCACATAAGTGCTAGCAATATGTCTTGTGGTGGTAGCCGTTATACTGTATTTTCAAGACCTTCAATTTCAAGAAAAGCTCTGCTGCACCAGCATGACTTTATAATAGAAGGTTTATAATAAGATAAAAGAACATTCATGTGAAGGATTGACATAGTTAGAGAATTAACAAAAGCAGAGAATGATCTTAAAACGCAGTGAAGAACACACTACAGCTAAGGAAGCCATGCTGACAGTGATTTATGACATTAACCTCATTCATTTTAGATATGGTACTATTCAACCATATCAGTAGTGTTGAGTAACTAACAGCAGAACATTTTTTATTTCTATTTACTTCTGTATTACTTTTTCTATCTAAATTCAAACTTTTACACTAGATATTTCTTCAGGGCCAATTTAAAGTCATGCTTTGAGCTGTAAACAAAACCATCTGTTTGTGTCATATTAACTGCAGTCAAATAGATAATTAATGTTAGATTGTGCAGTTGTGGCAACATCCAAGATGAATGATCAATCCTGTATAAATAAAAGATCGAACATTAATTGGTAAAATGGTGCAGTCATTTACCTTGAGAGAGGACCCACTGATTGAGTTTGACGTGGTACAGCACAGAGCGGAGACTCCAGTGTTGAACGAGAGGGTAGCCAGACACCTCGCTGTAGTTCACCATCCCTGCATAAAAACACACAAAACACACTGATTAATCTATGAACTGTTATTTTACATTTATCATCATTACATTGGACAACAGACAATACTGGTGTTAGATCAAAGTTTAGATCAATCTATGTCTCCCAGGAAACACATAAAAATAAAATCTAATAAAAAGACTAGCTAATGTGTTAAATGTATTGTATGTAAAATACAAAAAGTATTTTTTTTAGGAAACTTTGCAATCTATTCAGTTAAAAAATGATCAAATGCAGTGATATTCAGAGCATGTAATGGCTGAGAGTAAAACATACAGCATTTAAGTATCCTGTCACCCTCTGAGCGGTAGAGCAATTACATGTGCTATAAATAAATCAGGACTAAAATGTTCCAGTCTAGACTGTAGATTATTTGAGAACATTTGGAAGGACTGGGTGATTTTGAGGGGACCTGCAACCGATAAATGAAAGATTTAAATTCAAATGCATACAGGAAAATTAAGTTAATTACAGTTCTATGTTTCAGTGGTTTGAAAGACACAAATATTGCATAACATATGTAACAAATTATGAAAAAGCCAAACGTCGGGAGTGTGTTGAGTCTTCAATAACTTAATCAATACTTTACTTTTCATTTAGTAAGGCTTTTCATCAACATTGAGAATATGAGTGGAGGTCTGTATAGTGAACTGCTGAAATGTGGCCACCATTTCTTTTACACAGTGCTTTATAGCCCATTATATTATCAACATTGATTTAGCCAGTTCTTTTCTTTCCATCACATCAATATCTCCTTATATCACCCCGGCCTTGAAGAAGATACCCATGTATAAATGTTTTCCATTTTGATGGGGTGTGGGGTCTATCAAAGATTTGTACACATCGAGGTCCATTGACCAATGACCTGTCGTCTTATCCACAGCGACAAATTGTCAGCGGCAGATAAAGTTCGACATATGGGCATGTAAATGAATCAGAGGCAGATACTGCGCCAACATCCATCACATACAGAAAGATGTTCTGACAATTCAAGCCACTTTTGAGCCACTCAAATGGATAAATGATCTCTTCTTTTTTAATTAATATCCATCAAATGGTCATTGAAATTAATTTGCTCAAATCATTTCTTGTCAATTGTAGGATTATGGTTTTAACATTAACGCCACTTATAGCAGGCCATAACCACACGCTGAAGGTAATATATCATCTTGTCTTTCATGGCAACTGACAGCAGTGTCATGCGGCAGTGGCAGGATTACAGCCATACATCACTGTGACTGCCCCGACGCGTTCACAAGCACATCCAGAAGGGATTGGGACAGCGCAAGGGAATGAGACGTGCTCCAGGGAAAGAGAAGACATTAAGACGTGAGAAGGAGGAGTGGGTGGGAAAAGGGCAAAAGGGAAGAACATGTCGAGTCAACATGGCTAATAGAGCTGCAACGGGACGGGTCTTTTTACACTGGTATTCCTGAGAAAGTTTCTCATTTTTTCTAATTCAGTGTTTGCATTATTATTATTATTATTATTATTATTATTATTATTATTATTATTATTATTATTATTATTATTATTACAAGCTGTTCAAAACAACGTAAACACATTACAGCAGTGGATCACATGTTAATAAATCAAAGCCAATATCAGTGTAAATAATTCTTTGTGATTCATGGAAAATATTAGCATTGATGACAGACATTGAAGGGTTCTATGTGGATAAAAATATTAGACCGTAATCATGTCACACAACAGACGAAGAAACAAACAGTTATTTTACTCATTTAAACATTTTTGTTGAGATTTTCAAGGATTGTACAATTTAACATCCGACATAAACCTGACATTGTAGGTGCTATCAATTAAATTACAAATTAAAGCTAGCAAAAACATATAACAGGGAATAACAGGGCTGTCAGGACCATAGTAACTTCCAATATGAGACTTTTTTTAAAACACTGTCTTAACTTAATGATGTAAATAAAGTTTTTAAATCCAGAAGGTGCCCATGGCTGTGCATTGGTGTCTTCCTACAGAAAATGTAAAGTTTGTGTAGGTTTTTTCTTCCTGTAACTGTAGCTCAATAAGATGCACAATTAATTTATGTAAAAAAGCATCAATAACTAAAATTTTAGTATATACCCTTAGCTCCAACCACCACACAGATACAGATAAACATAATAATGCTGTCATTTTATTTTATGCACAGGCTGTAATCTTTTTCCAGGTGTTAATTATCAAGAACAATCTTTGGTCCAAGACACAAACTAGTTCTGAAGTATGATATGTGGTGGGATGCATGTAAGGCCAACAGGGCTTCTTTTATAAGATTACTGTGAAAATGCAACATTTGGCAGAGGTCTGACATCCCCTGTGAACTTGATGAATAAGCCTCTAAATGTGATGTTCCTGCATTGTCCTCACCTTCAGCTACATCCATTTATCCCCTCTTATGGGAAATGGCTCAGTGGAACGATAGATATATACACTGGCACCCACCCCTCCTTTTGAGAAAATGAATAACAATCCCAAAACATATACAGTAGCGCAGCATATTCTTCTTCTTGCTGAAAGGCCTTGTCTCCCTTTTAGCCCTGGGGTGCTCTGCTCTCATTGTCTGACAGAATGATTAATTTGACTGAACTTCACATTGCAAACATCCCAAGTTCACCATCTCTCTCCATGTAGGCTGTGCCAGAGTCTTTTCGGAGAAGCACTATGGGCCACTCTGCACTGTGTACTAGAGCTGAGGGCATTTGTTCAATTACAAAGCTCCAAAATGTCTTGTAACAGAACCACAATGAGGAAGAAAATCACTTAAATATATACGCTGTGACAATACAATAATCCTAAAATTCAAACCAAATTAAAACATTGCTAAGGGCCAACCTCTAAGGTGGAAGTTACCCGTAAGAGTGTTTTTCTCCACTGAATGTTAAATGGAGCTGGTTAAAATAAGCCTCGCAAACGACACAGTTTTATGTTCAGAATATATTAAGAGGGGCATAATGACATAAAAGACACAGTGGCCACAAACTCACCTGTGTGATGCAATACCAAGCAATAAACCACAATCAACTATTTCTGCACACATTCTCCCAAGACACATTCTGAGCTCAATCTTGTAATGAACCATAAATTGGCCTACTCATTATTCTAACTAAAGATTTGCTGCAAATCCCCTTTTTAATTGTACTGTAATAAAATATATGTCTGTATAAATCAGACTATTATTAGTGTGGACAACACAACAATATTTTCTGGTGTTAGGGAAAAGTAATCCCAAAATGTCATCCTTGGGGGAGTTTCTGTGTTGTAATCAGGCACACTTTAAAACATGACTGAGAAAAGCGTTTTGAATGAACCCACAATACAAGCACAACAGAAAAGGTTAGTTAGCATCAGGGTAGAATAGTATGGGTTCTAGAAGCTGGCTTTCACTCTGCTGCTTCTCCTTTGCTTACTTCTCCAAAGATACATGCACAAGGGGACAGTTTTTGGTCCAATTTCAAACTGTGCACTCAGAAAAATCTCATATAGAATACTAGCCCAACCAACAAAACCCATTTAGTTTAAAAATGGATCTCTTCCCTTCACAGCAATTGTAACTCAGTAAAAATACATCACATAACTGTTGGGGCAGGAAGTTTGATCAACGTCCATTCGAGCTGCCCCTGGAAATTCAACTCGAAATGCCCAATAGAAGGTCTACAGTATGCTTAAAAGTAAACTTAAATTTGGAATTGCTACTTTCTGTTAATTGTTAATGGTATAATCTATTGCAAATTCATTCTGCTTTTAACACATTATCCTAATTTTTAATAGTATTGATTTGTGACCTTCCCTATTAAACAGTTATCCATTAATCTTTATTACACATGGGGACAGAAGTGCAGAGATTTTCCAAAACATTTTTTTAAAGCTTTTTAAAGAGCTTCATCCTGGAAAAAGTCCCTGTCTGTAAGGGGATGCTGAACAGAACCTATACTTTCACGCTAAGGATCTCAGAAGGCACAGAAATAGAACCAATTAGGGCAGTAAAACTAGCTGACATCGAAAAAAGCTGTAACAAAACCGACATAGGCCTGTTGCCAAGAGCTAATCAGTATAGGGCTGGACACAATGGGCTAAAATTAGAAATCAGACTTCAAATTAAACACTGTGCTGTGTAAAAAAGGTTTTTACACTCAGTGACAAGACCTAAGAAGGCCTTATTAGATAGGAGCACATAGGCATAGCTGTAAAAATGTATAACTAGTTGTACCTACATCCTGGTATCATTGCAAGACTAAAAACAATGACTTCACCCTCCTGAACATGCCCCGCAGCAGAACCACAGCTGAAAAGACAAATGTGTGAGTAGCTTATAAGACCTGTTTAATATAACGTTTGTAGACTGTAAATAAGGGCAAAAGATATGTTTAAAAGTGGCTGCCTAATCTAATGCTCATGGGCTAGGCAGGGAGATACTGGTTAGGTGTTACATCCATCAGGGTAAAGTTGAATCGATATTGCAGCTCTGTGACACTGTGAAGGAATCTACAGGGAAGCACCATACTGACCGGGTCTGTCCCGAATCTCCCAAAAGACCACAGTTCCATTTCCAGCTAGGTTTGTTGATTTCATTTTTTTGTTCTGTTTTTCAGTTCTGTCATCCATCTTTGTTATCCAGTCCACTTGTTTTTTTTTTAGTATAGTAACTATTAATTTAATAAGAAGAGAAAACAAAACAAAAAAAATTCAAGCTGCATGAGCCAACATTTTTTCACATTTTTTTACAGACCCCTTCTTTAAGTGGGTCCTGATTTACGGCATCCCTTAGAAAACCTTTTAGAAAATGCTTAAAAATAAATTGTATTTATTAAAAGTAAAAGTTGTGTCCCCAGCACTTCATTTGAACCATCAACATTTAGTCATGCATTTCTAAACCATGGCGTTCTCAGCCTAAACCATGTTACTATATATTAATCTAAAGTGCAAGTGTGAATAGTTGTCTGTCAGTGTCTCTGTGTATTAGCACTGTGATTAAATAGCAATCGTCAAGAACCCTTTGCAGCTTTCTCAGCTATATTGAAATATTTACAAATTCTAAATTAGGGAAGTGAAAGATGAACTTGTGGCATTCCCTTTGCTTTAATTAACTGAAGGAAGTAGACGTTAATATACTTTCCAAAAGAAATGAAAAAGAATTTCAAGAATATATTTGCACAGCTCTTTTCATTTTTGTTCCAACTCTGATTAAAATATCCAAACAGACTTCTTTCAGATGAATCCAGAGCTTGACAAGAGAGCGTGGCGCTGACAGAAACTGCTGCCTAAACAACCAATGGACATCTGGTGACTGTGCCATAAGGCTGCGAGCGGTTCGCTATTTAGATGCTTCTCTAAGGAAGATTCATAGGAATGAGCTCAGGTAGGAAAGTAATCTTATGGCTCATAGAACACCATTAACTAGCCTAGCAGCGTGCTCCATTTCACTCTCGGATAAGTCTGGGAATGAATGATTTAGAAGGAAAGAGAGCAGGAGATGAGTTAGTGAGGGAGTGGTAACAGTCAAGACTAGGAATGGTGTGTCGAGCACCAGTCCATTCTCTGAACTAATGGCAAACTAAATGAAATACAGCACAGGCCAGATTTCTTCCTTGGGCAATCCTAATAGGTAAAAAAATGACAGAACAAAATGTTGGCCCTCAGAAATGATGAGCTGACACTGCAGGGGTGGTTAGGTTACAGCCTAGGCCAAGCACTCTTAATAATTCAAGGCAAAGAGAGATTACTGTGAAGGAATCCCATAATACTAGTCTACACCAGAGGGGTCCATCTATTTTTAGGCCGGTGCTTCTCACAAATGCTTTCACTATTCCTGACATTACATTCCCTTAATGGCACAAGCTCTAAAGCAGAAAATGACCTCTGCCCAAAACAGACGTTAGTGTCTAACTGTCTCAGTGATGGTAAAGTCAATCAATCTAAACTGGATGTTTAATTAAAGGGAACACAAACTAGCCAGCTTGTACATAAATTCCTCAAAAGTTGGAAAAGTGAGTTTCTAATTAGCTCCAAAACATACTTCCAGAATAATAAAACAACAAATTAAACATCAAACCAATTTACCGTTGCAATCACGCAGAACAAACATTAAGCATGGAAATATTGTGCTAATGCATTTCAGCCCATTTGAGAGTTAAGGAACATGTTTATTTAGCCTTCTGCATGAATTTACTTAGGTCATTTTTAATTTCCACATAAACAGATGGCTCTATCAACATATAGTTTTGTTTGTTTGTATTTATTAGGTTGTTGACAATACTGTGCAATAAATAGGATTTGAGTATTCATTCGGTTAAAAACACAATATAAAACATGTGCATTGTCTTTGGCTTATTTTTTGCTTTGTGATTTTTGTTTTTGATTGATATGAAATGTCTTAAACAAACAATCTTTGGTGGCATATAAAAGTTGGACTTGGTTTGGACCAAACAAATTTTGTTATGAGCCAAAACCTGTAGTATAATTTTCTTTTTAAAAGAAACTGCGGATTCAGACCAGCTACAGTAAAAGGAGCCTAAAACAACACAGGAAAATCAGGAACATCATTAGGACAATGTTTGTGAAAACATAGCATCATCATCATCCTCTAACAAAATTCCATTACCATAATCAATAATCTGTAAGCGTTTGGTAATTAGGCTGGCACATGTGGCTTGTGACAGCTCAAGGTGACACACTTTTCCTTTCCGCTGGGCTGATGGAAGCTTTCAGGGGACGTTACTGTGAGCTATTTTGAAAAAGATTCCAAAAAAGTCCTGTGTATACTTTCAGTGCCTCTGCGGTCACAAGGCCATATGCTTGAGCTTTAATTATGAGGGACTTTGGGAGAAGGACTCTGTGTTAAAGTATGGTTGAAGTATGAATCTGTGTCATAGTGCCAGCCTCAGAAGTCCTGTTCAACTGGATTACAACACTGCCCACGCAGGTCTCCCATTTCTATAAATACACCAAATGTGTTAAATAAACTGACATGACAGTGTGCTTTCATTTACATACACTTCTGAGCCTCATTAAAATCTAAAAATATACAGAGTCTAATCAACTTTATGATTTAAACAACTCCTCTGTTACATGACAAGGTCTGTGTTTTCAGATAGAGTCTTAAGAGAGTTTAGCCTTGATCTTAAGATACAATAAAATAAGTTCTTTTTCATGGGAAATTGTTTCATGTAACCACAATCACTAATCTTATATAAACATTTTCTTTTTCCAAAACTTGGACACTTGGGTATTAGCAGAAATAATTTCTGAATTTACCAACCAGTGTTAATCTGCTAATGGACTGTCACACTGTATTGTTTTGGTATAGCAGCAATATTTTACACAGCATTCAATTTTATTTACTGTGAATAGACCATCACTGATAAGGATAGACCATCACTGATTGTGAAATTGTGAAATGCACAATCTATGTCATCCATTTCATGAAATCTGCAGGAACCAAAAAAAAAAAAAAAAGAAAAAAAAAGAAGAGAGACCTGGAGGATTTTGACTAAGCTTTGTAGACTGGACACCACCTGGACTTGACTCACTAAGCAAGGTTACATCATTAAGTAAAAATGTCCATAGCTTTCAAAGCAATGCAAACTTTCAAGGCCTATAAAATGCTAGAGCCACATCTATTAAAACAGAAGGCCAGAGTCAATAGGCTCTCTGTAAACCTGTGAAAACAATGACTTTAATTTTTAGGAATTACAGGAATTCTACAATGGTCACATACCAACGCTTTTTACAGATGAAACGAATATGGCTATTTCTTTAATAGTGAATCTGTTTAGCCATTCTTATTGGTGAACGCAATCCCCTCTTAACATGAATCTCTGAGGGTGCGTTCACACTTGCCGTGTTTGATGCGGTTCAAACAGACTCTGGTGCAATTGCTCTGTTTGTGCGGTTCACTTGGATTAGTGTGAATGCTCCATACGCACTTCAGTGCACACCAAACACGCGCTCCAATACCCCTTCAGAACAGAGGTACGGAGCGCTTCCAAGTAAACTCTGTTACGGTTCGATTCAACTGTGAACCTCACGTGGCCCATAGATGAGCCCAAACAGGAAGAGCCTCATAAATTTGCGATGAAAACATCATGTACCTGACCCGAGGTCGTTAATGAAAACCAAATTGTTCAACTAATTACAATGAGAAGCTAAAATGCTATAATAAAATGTCTTATTAGCATTTGGGCTAACACCACCATCTGGTGTCTTCCTTAAAAAAATGCATGTTTTTCCATATGGTCCGCAGTTTAAAATGCCAGCTGTGAACGATCAGTGGACTGGGACTTTTAGCTGACGAACCGAACTAAATGGATAATTTTCCGTTTTGGTGCAAACTAATGAAAAGGACTACAAGTGTGAACACACCCTAAGTCTTGAATGTGTGTTAGGATGTGTATTTAGGTTTATTTTGGTTGCACGAGCCACACTGGCACAACCCGACTCAGACTCAAAATGAGCCCAAGTAATTAAGCGGCATGGTAGAGTTGTACTACTAGTCCCCACCTCATAACTTCGGGCATGTCACTGAGTTAGTGAGTAGATAGGTGCACTGTGTAGTAGATGTAGCTGATGAAGGCAAACCTTGTATAAGTGATGGACTCTCCATGCCCTTCACCTCCTCTAAAGACAAACAATATACTGTGCAGCTTTTGACAAAGAGGACAATACCATGGTGGCCCACAGAGGTCATTACTTATACCCATGGCATTGTGCTCGGTGGTCACTGCAGCCTAATTCTATTTCACATCTGAGAAGCAGAGGTGCAGAAGGGGCACTGGGACTGAAAGCGGCGTCTCATTAGGTCTAAATCAGGGCTGCTCACTCTCACTGCAGGTGGCTACAAAGCTGGCAGGTCTGTGTCATAGGGAACTCCCCCCTGTGTGCCCCCTGCTCTGCTAACACGCTGTGACCCCCAGCTGCATTAATTATCCCATCCACTGTTGTCAGCTAATTAACTGAGGTTTAACACAGGAAATGGCTAGAGCAATACCGCCCAATTAATCAGAGTCAATGAATAAATTAAAAACCCCTCCTAAATGTGATTACCATTGAAAGCCAAGCATTCAAAATTGAATTTTAATTGAGCTTCAAATGTTGCATTTGAAATGTGATTGAAAACAGAAATGGTTGAAGGGACAGCTTATGTATTTACACTGGCTGCTATGTCGAACACAAATGCTGAAAATGAAAAAGCCCCCTGATAGCAAAAAACACTTACATTTAGACCCAACGAAGTAACTAACAACATTTAAATTGTTTCCAGATAAGAAGATATAAAAGAAGCTGCACAAATGGAATGTAAACTATGACTCACAGGTGCATGCATAGTTTCATTTAGACTGCCACTTGCTCTGCAAACACAAACATTTACTTAGATTATTAAATCTCAGGAAAATCACCATGACAACACAGACGAAGTGTATATTCAACTGTACTTACACAAGAAGTTGCAATCAATACATCTTTATAAATACTATGTGACTGCAGAAATGTAGAGCGCTTGTATACCACAGCTTATTTAAGCTATTCATGGACTTCTTATAGTTCTCTTTTCCAATACGTTTTCTCCTTAACAACTAGTTATTTATTTTCTATAATTTATATTGTTTAGTATTTAATGCGATGTATTTTTTTGGACTTATTGTTAAAGCAAGGGTAAGGATCTCTGTGAAGTGCGGGAGGAGTTGAAATAGCAATACAACAGCAATGTTCAGCAAATGCGACTTTTTGCGACTTAGAGACACAGAAAAAAGCCTTGATAGTTAATGACAGAAAATGTTCCGTAGTTGCACTACCCCAACAGACAGCATACACAGCGAGCCAAAGCACAGCCCAGTCAAAGTGCCACAGGAGTTTGTAGTGATTCCACATGTCTGCTTGTATAAAATGTGTTTTCACAGAGAGCTTCACTATATGCATGTGCTCACAAAGACAGGAGATAATACTGGCTTGTTGCCTCTCAGACGAGGTGTGCAGACAAAGGTAGGAGGTGATGACAAAGCTGTAGAAATGATGGCTGGTGTATGCCCTTCACCAACCTCGGAAGATATACAACTCCAACCAGAAGCTGTTGATAAAGCGACTTGTTCTGCAGAGGATCAGAACAGATTTTCAAGTGCTTTATCAAGCACTTTTAGCATCAGGTGCCCGTTCTGCTCACCTAAAGTTATCTCAAAGACATTGTGTGAATGATTTGACACACAGATATAGATTTAGAAATAAATATACAATTCTCCTTGTAAGCAATAAGAATATGTTTGATATGTGTAAGAAAGGCAAGATATTTTGCATTTTACATAGCATCTTTGGATTTTAAAAACCCAAACAAATACAGAAAAGAAATGGTAGAAGACAAAAATATTATTGATGGGTACACAATCTTGGTAACAAGGTCTACAATAACAATAATAATAATAATAAATAAATGTTATTTATAAGCACCTTTCAAAACACATACATTGACTGCTGCTGTTAAGAAAGTTAATGTAACATTGCACTAATAATGAAGCCAATGTTGTGGGTCAATTGGAACAAAAAATGGCACTGTGTTTTTTTGAATATGTACAAAAACTTGTGAAAGCTCCATATTTTCACAACTCTGAAACCAACTGCGAGACGTGCCTGTCATCACACTGAAGGAAGATGTGTCTTGCACTTGAATAAATCATAGCTGCTGCCTGTTTTTCAAAGTAAACACATGCTGAATAATTGCTGTGCTCCAGTGCACATCACCACTGGCTATACAACAGTGACACAACCTCAGAGCTGCATCGTTCTTGTTGTGTCCAAACTGCAACTTAACCAGAGGGACATTTGTTTGAGGAGTTCTTGAAAGGCATTGGGGGAAGACAAAGCCCCCTAAAGGCATGACCTTCCCTCTCTGCCACCAATTATATCAAGACCTTATAAAATATAGATTAAATGCCATCTCACTGCTGACATATCTAAAGGCTTGTAGCACTGGGAAAGAGGCTGTGGGCAGTGCCCTGGAGGAGGCCAGGTTGAATATTGCAAGATGGAGAGAATAGACCATCCCAGAGAATGACCTTGATGAACATCATGAAAATAAAGCACTGTGGGTTTGACTCAAATCTAATCAAGGCTCTAAATACTTAAATGCAATGACTGTGGTAGTATTCATTAGCCTAAACTGCTATGTGGACCAATAACCATGTATTATTGATGGAAAGGAGCACAGTTTGGAACAAATGGCATTTAACTTTGTGTTTTAGCCTTTTTAAATAAATGTCAAGGTAAAATTTAATAGAAAAAGTTTGAAGATCAGCAAACAGTGTTTTCATATATTTTAGCTGAAGAGTAATTCTGGATAATCATACTATTTTAAAGAAATGTTTATTCTAAGTCAACAACTGTAACCCAAGCACCAGGACATCTTGGTGCAGGAAATACCAATTATATATGAAATTACTTTTAGATAATGGAATAAGCTTCATGGACCAGATAAAAGGCTGGGGACTAGATGAAACCATTTCTTAAGATTTTTAGACATAATGTTACAACTTTGATGGCAAATGGCGGGTATTATTTCATTTGGGGTTGTATGTTGTGTGATAATGACTTGTGCACCATTAGATTCTCATTACATGTGGGGAGTTTGCACCTCGTATAGATAGTGTGTTCTGGAGCTGAGGATAAGACTAGGTCAGGGCTCTTTTAACCCCAAAGAAATAGATTCTTTTGTCAGAGCTTTCTTCTGCCATTGTCTGGCATTTTTCACTGAAAAATGGCTGTCTTTCATTCAATTGTTGGTAACTCTTTCTATTGTGCTTTAATCTTTCTTCCAACTTGGTATTGTGTTTTCTTCCATTTTTGTTACTATTATCCTTTTTTCTCTTTCATTTTTCTTTGTCTATCTCCTCTCTCCTGCTATGTTATCTCTCAAGTGCCATCTTAGGGGAAATCTGCTTAGCAGTCGTGAGCATACTTGCTTTCCAATTAAATTAAGATGTATTTGCCTTTCAAACCTGTGCCTTTCCTCACTCTTTCTCCCATTGGTATAATTGATGGGGGTCTGTGGCCTCATGATGAATGGATTCCAAAGCCAAAGATGAATGGGAAGATGAATGATTTCAACCTGCGAGGGCCAGAGAGGGATGGAACAAGGAGTGCTGACATTGTGACAAATACAGTACACTGACCATAGCAACCGAACCTGGGCAAGTCAGCGAGGGACGGGTAGGTGGCAGGAGCTCATCACGGCTGGACAGAAGTTCTTCTTGCCGATGCCGCCACACATTTGTTTTCCACAGACAATTACCTGAGCCTCACAATTAACTGCAGGTGCAGCAATGATGCTGATGCCTGCCAGAAGACGAGTGGAAGTGGAAGAGCGCCAGCGAGCTGCGGCTGTGTATTTGTGCACTCAGTGGAAATGCACAGGCCAAGAGAACAGGTGCGGTAAGGTGAGACCATGCCCCAGGTGACTTCATGTGGATGGTGCGACCACTTCCTCAGCCAACATCTTCAAGCTGAACAAGTTTTCTCGTTGCTTTTTTAACCTGCTGTCAAAAAGCTGAGAGGTGGCAAGTGTTTTTGAGAAGAAATTCAATGAGCGTATGATGGCCCATCTGTTACAAGAGGCCAATAAGTAAAATTTTGACTGCCCACTGCAGAATTTTAGATTTTCCAAGTAGTACCTTCTGGCAGGAAACGTGCCTGACATTAAGAAAAATGGTGGCAGTAAAATAGATATTTTGAACAGCCCTTTAGCTGGAATCAGAGCAAAACATTTCAAAGCATTTAGACCTACGTGTTAGAGCTATGTGTTTTGTGTGAGTGGAATCCATTCCCACACACACAATCACACAGAAGGAATCTCCTAGAAACACATTTGTCATTGTTGCCTTCAGATATAATTATTGATTGAATAATTGTTGCTTATATTGTTCAAATAAGTAAATAAGTAAATATGATAAGCTGAATCTAAATAACATTTTGGATTATAAATTGTCACTGTCAAAGCTGCACTTCACCTTCTATCTAGCGTGATGATGTGTTTTCAACATTAGCAGGGTATTCACAAAATGTTATTAGATATTGGATAGAAAATGCAAAGCTGTTTTTCTTCTGTACAAAAATGTGTCCAGAATATGAACTTGTAACACGTCATCCCTGAAGCACAGTTTTGCCAAACACTGAGTGAATGCTTGTCAGCTTTCACGACACATTTCTTGGATACTTACATCATTTCTGACAAGGTGGTAGAAGAGTGTGTCACTTTATTTTGAGACATCATCACTATAAAGTACGAGGCTTTCCTTTCTTTTACCATAGAGTACATTTAATAAGGATAAGCCAAAATCAATAGCTATTGAACAAAATAGCCACATGTACATGAAAAAGTATGAATTACAAAGCTTTGAAAAATTAGAAACGTCTTATTTTCAAAGGGAAAGAGCAACATTATAATCTTTATCCTTAAGTCTAAGCTCCATAGTTGGTGCTTCATTTCACTGAAAGCATATTGTTAAATTAATACTGGTCTAGTGTCCAGTGACCTTACATCATCTCGTGTACAATGTAGCATTTGCTTCTGTGACTTTCCAAAAAAACGCAGATAAAGCTCAGGGCTGAGACATGAGAAAAAAGCTGCATCTTTGTTAGCCTTTCTTTAGGCTGTGTTTTTAGCACTGAGGATGATGTCGGGATAAAACTGGTTTGGTGTGAATAGCAACAAAGAAAGGGAGTGTGACAGGAGAAGATCCATTTAGATTAGACTTTTTAATATCCTCTACTTCCAATAAGCTGCAGTTGGACCTAGTGGCCGCGCTGCTGTTGTTTGATTGTCTGTCACCTCGGATGTGACCTGAGATGATGTTAGTTTGAATTGCTGGCATGACTGGTCTTGTATCTCAACCACAAGCGATAAACCTGACCTGCAATCTCCGACTTCCTACATGATTTTGACAATATAAGAAAGTGTAGAAGATCAGCCTGCCTGGATGAAGCACGTACAGCAAAATGTTTGTTTTCTCCAATGCACCTCAAACATGGAGAAAGGCTTTTACTTGAGTGTTGTCCATTTGTAAAACAGAAGAAGCAGATACATATAGTTTTTAGATAACATTTCTTACATTCACAGATGGTTACTGTAAAATTATTAGATATAAAATGTAAAGCTAAAGGAAAAGGTCACTTGAAGTAGCTAATGAGTCAACCAGATGGATGGACAAATCCTGGGGCCTTGTGCTATCGCCTGATGAAACTAAGAATGATCTTTCACAAAGAAGTACTTTGTATTCGGACCAGCTGTTTAGCAGCGGACAGCTGTGTGCTGTTCAAACACCGCTGGCCTGAGCCGCGCCGCTAATGAATAAAACAGCTAAATGGATTGCGATGCCACGGACTAATGAATCCTGACAGTGCACTCAGCCTTAGCCCACTTCTCCCTTGCACACTTCCCACATGAAAACTTGTCTTGATAATGTTATAACTGATTTGGAGATGGATTTCGTGATGGATTTTGTGAGATTGACAACAAAACAACAGAGTGAAGCGATATTGTCCAATCCAGGTAAGATCAAGAACAGAGTAAAATTATGACTGTAATTGGCAGTGAGACTGCCAGAAACTTGATATTTAGGAGAGTGGCTGATGATATCGGAGCAAGCTCTTGAATGTTGATGCAGTGCAATGAATAAATGCATTTGGCGGCTATTTCTCACCGGTGTCAGTAAAGAGTTCAAGACAGTGAGTAACAGCTGTACGCAGTTTACATAATGAGCATGGACTTTCTGCTGCACTTTTTGTTTTATTATTCTGGACTGCTGATTTGCCAATAACATATAACAAACAAGGTCAAAGAGAAACTGGATGTTATCACTTCAGCAACAACTTCAGCAACACTCCGGATGAACTAAGAAATCCTTTCACCCTTATGTACTTCTTGAGTCAAGAGTAAAAGCATTGTTGAACATATCATTTTAGACAGATTTTTGACAATATTAGAACAAGTCAAGCTATAAAAGTTATTTTTTTTACAAAATAGTGTAAGACAGTGAAATGCACCATGCTGTAGCCCTGTTATTGGTGTCTTCACTATTTTTCCTCTTTATTCAGGGGTAGGAAAATAGAAATAAACAAATGTCCTTGCAGGGCTGGCTTTGTGAGGTTGGAGCACATACTGTAAATAGACCATTTTATGATAAATTTACATTATGAAACAATCAGTTACATTTAAAGTATTACAAGGTGTCAAACTGACAGAAATAATGAGGGAAGTACTGACAACATAGGCATGTGCAAAGTGCTACATAACATGTAAGTTAACATGAGATATTTCAACATAGGCAACAAAGTGCTACATAACATGTAAGTTAACATGAGATATTTTTGTATTTTTTGTATTACTTGTATTATTACTTTATTATAATAAAGCCTAATTTGAATTTAGTATGAGTTTGTAGACAGACAGTGATCCATATATAAAGTGAAACAACCACATTTAACAATGAGAAATGGTTTTGTTTTTAAAGGACAGGACTGATAAACATATGCAGATTGAATCAACAGTAAATAACGGAAGTATATTCTAGGAATGAAACAAAAAAGCATTCTTGTTGAAGGTGGGATATGAATTTTTCAGGAATAAATTGAGAAATTACGCAATTTATGAATTTTAAAAAATAGTCTAAAAGAGTTAAGCTAAATTTAAATGAAGTTATGCCAACTCTGTAACATTGACTGTGCAGATCTTACTGAAAGAGCCAAGACTAAAGCTGCTCTTTGTCAGGTCAGAGGTCAGGAAACGGCTCTGTCTGTGTGCCTGACTGCTAAAGTCTTGAGCAGTATGCACAGTTTTTTGAGGTTTAGCATAAAAGAAAGTTACGTCTTAGAGGAAAAAAATACCAACTGGTAAATTTAAGAAAACGTTGTTTGTAGGTTTTAAAGCTAAACAGTTTTGGTTGCAACAAATGAACCAAAAATGTATTAAACACATCCTCTTGTCGAGCAGGAATCAGTGGTAGAGCGGCCGCCCTTCAACCGAAGGTAGTAGGATCGATTCCCGCCGCTCTCAGTTCATACTGTCAAGACCTTGGGCAAGTACAGAATGATAAAAGCTAAATGAATGCTAAATGAATAAATGTAAATGCTTAGCAGACAAGAAAAGGACAAATACCAGACGTGGGCGCAGACCAAATGAAGATACTGTATGTAAATATATTCACATTCACAGCATAAACACCTTTTTCAAGTCTTTTGTTCAACAGAAAACTCTTTATTCATTATTGAGCAACTTTTTAAGTCTGTTACAGTTGATTCTTATGTCTCTTAATGTTGGAAGGTGGGGCCTCAGAATGAAGTTTTTGGCTGCATTTATTTCTGATGTGCTCTACGTTCCAACAAAGTCATGCTTTTTGTCAGAAAGTGACATTAAGAGTTACGGAATAAATTCATTTTGTTTAAGTCAGCGTTCAAAAGACATTCATTCACTAGATTCACCAATTTACCATAAACATGCATGTCTTTACACGGTGAGAGGAAGCCAGACATAGCACAATGCAAACCACTCTGCCACTGTGCACCCACCCACGTGGTGATTGAAAACATATTTCTAGTATTTGTTTTGAGTGCATTGTCTATTTGTATTATATGGTTAAAGTTTTTGTTCAATCTACTAATTATCAATAGAACAAACAGCTTTTTAGAAGCATGTTTTCATACCTTGCCTGTAAAACTACTTCAGTCTGGCAGTGTGTAAAAACTGATTCCTATTCAAAAAGATTCAGCGAGGGTTGTAAAGCTGTAGAAGACCTTTATGTGAATTTTCGACAGAGCAGTGATGAAGTGCTAGAGCACAGCTGTGAGCTAACAGAGTGTGCTGTGAAATATGGATTCATACCTGTGAGGTATTCTGGGTCGGGCACAGGGTCCGACAGCTCCTCGTGGCACTGCACCTCAGTTGGCACCGACGCCACCACCATCCCATCTGGGAGCTGCTGCTCAATGCCTCGGGCAAAGTTCTTCTGCCTGGTGAGGGGAAATAGATAATAGGAGGTCCTTTTTTAGAAAAAAGAGCATTTGTTCTACCAGAAAAAAAAAATAAATAAACACAGTTGAGCCCAGACACCATTAGACACATCTTAAGTCAACCTTATAAGGAAAACATCCAATTATCTTTAATTGTGCAGGAATCGGAACCTGTAATTAATTAACATTGTAAAGTTACTTTCACTTTGACATGAAAGAGTCTCTTTTGGTTTAATAATGTTAAAAGAGAAACGTTTCCAAAGGCACTTTTATGGACGATGTGTGAGATATGCACTACACAGCACATCTGAGGCTACTAGCCCAATTTAGAAAATTGCACCAAAGGCACGTATTTGTTGCAAACGGGGTTAACATGAGTCCAGCGGCACATTTTGCCCCAAGACCACCAACAACTTCATGCGTAAATACATTAGGCCTACAGCTAAAGACAGTCCGTTTAGGACTTTCATAAATTATTTAAATACAGAAATGTGTTTCCACTGAAATATAAATCATTTCCGACCACAGGCTTCATTAACAGCTATGGAGATGACAAAGAAATTAAAGCAAATGGATGACAGCCAGAAGAAGTGAGTACATCAAAGAGGAATAAATTTGCAGATTGTAAAGTGATACTTTCTGGCAGATCATTAAGAGGAAATCGATATAAAGTAACAATTATGCAGGACGTTAGGTTTTTGGAGAGACAAAAATCTCACATTACACACGCCGTTTTTCATTATGTTGATTATTGGGCTGTGACGTGACTCATCCTCGTCTGAAAGCTGATGTCCTCATCTGTCGGCTGCCAGTGACTCTTGGTTGAACTCACTCCTTTTATTAGATTTGTTTATTTCTTTAGGACAGCGTACAGTCTACATTAAGCCGGAGCAGAGATGCTTGTACCAGATTATAGCTTAACAGCTAATTTCCATCTGTAGTCCTATATTGCACATGTTTTAGGGGAAACCGGAGTACCCGGAGGAAACCTACGCAGACACAGGGAGAACATGCAAACTCCACACAGAAAGGCCCTGCCCTGGATGGGAATCGAACCCAGGACCTTCTTGCTGTGAGGCAGAAAGGCCCTGCCCTGGATGGGAATCGAACCCAGGACCTTCTTGCTGTGAGGCAGGCGTGCTAACCACTTTGCCACTGTGCCGCCACATTCATTCTTTGTCTCAATGCCAGTTAGATTCACAGCAAGGTCCTGCAACAAAATGACTTCCATAAATCAATAACTTAAGTCATTCAGGTGTTTTGGGACAAAGCTGATGAGGAAATATCTTCTCTCCGGGATTTATAGCCCTGGCGTTACTCAGAATTCCGGCCCATTATTTTTACTTGACACAGGTTGCAACTCTCTAATTAAGGGCTGTCATTTTAAAAAGATGTATTTGTGGGTGCAACCATTTTTAAAGGTTTTCATTTTGTATTTAAACAAAAGAATACATAAAGTCAAACCATATATTGTGTGTTTGCAAAGTAAAAGGGTTATGTAGCAGCAAAAACCTTTCAGAGGTGTATATCTATCAGCAAACCTATTTCAATATTTAATGTAAGACAATGCAGGGTTTTGCAGATATGGTGACAGGAGGGCTGAGCATGAAACATTAGTTGGACTGGCCCCAGACAGGGCCAGCGACGAGGGACAAGTGATTAAGTATAGATAGGCTGCTACAAGTTTGCCTGCATTGATTAAATGTCAACCGAAAGACGAGTGAATTTTAAAAACTTTTTAGTGAACACATTAAGAGACTATGTGAGGTTCATTTCCACTGCTCACCACACACACACAATTCTTTCTAGAAACTATGTCTCAAAGTCATCCATTTGTTCTTTCTTTAAATGATTTCGGAAATCATTTTTGAGAAAGCTGAGACAAAGGTGAAGTTTATACTATTTTCTGACAAAAATGTAATTAAAGGAGCAATAGGCAGAATGTAAAAATAGGGTAACTAAAATGTTGAATACAACAGGATCTGCAGGAGTGAGGCTGAATTTATTTATCTGTGTATTAATGACTCGTTTTCTCCTGTTTACTTTGCTCACAGGTTTTAAAGCACCTCCTGCGGACTCAGAAAAACTCCTTATTAGTGAGCAAACATCCTCCAGAACATATCTAATATAAACTGTAAATGTTCTTATCAGTTTACAGAGAATCTAGTGCCTAGCAGGATTTATTAAAATACATGGGTTATGCTCTTCCAAACACTTATCACGCAGCTGGATTCATGTAATGGCCGCAACTGTGAAAATATAACAAGTAAACAAATATTTATAAACCCTGCAAATTGTTGCCTTTGGGAAAGTCAGAGAGCTTCAGAATGACACAAGGCCACAGGCTGCTGTTGTAGCAACTGCAACTGCCATAACATCACTATTCAAATAGGAATTTACTGTATTTGCATTGTCATGGCAAGGTCATGTTTTCACCAATTAACCAGGCATGGAAGTGCCTCTCAAACCCACGCTTCCCTTTGGGCCTTGTTACGTCAAATATCTTCCAATGTCTTGTGTGGTTTGCATTTGTCCTTTTTGCTCTGTGTTATCAAGTCTTTTCTATAACAGAAGAGCAGATACTATGGTAACTGCTCCTATACACTGAAATTATACTAAAATGATATTTTAACTCACTCACAAATTAACTAAATGCACACATTGTCTTATACAGCATTCTGTTAGCCTAAGCAATAGTTATATATATAGTTATAATAGTTATATTGTTTTATCTGCCCAGGGACTGCAGATGGAAATTAGCTGTAGCTAATTCTGGTGTAAAGCATCTTTTCTTTTGTTAGATGAATGTGTTTGCACATGGTCCCTGTCAAATAAATAATAAACTAAACTAAACTAAGTCTGATATAAGAATTATATCAGATGCTCTTTGTTTTTGCCCATTCACTTTACATGATGCATTTTAAATCTGTAAAATTCTCCATGTGTCTAACTCCTACTGTAATTGTGATTATTTCATTGAATTGTACTCTCTTTGCTCAGGGGGTCTTTGCTCAGGGGTCTTTGCTCAGGGGGTCTTTGCTCAGGGGGTCTTTGCTCAGGGGGTCTTTGCTCAGGGGTCTTTGCTCAGGGGGTTTAGATCTAAGTGAAGAATCATTTTGTTCTAAAAAAAAAGCAGACTAAAACAAAAAGTTTGAAGGGATTTTATTGACAGAGTCAGACATCTGTCAGTTCCCAGTGAAAGTAATTGTGCATGATTTTCTGCTGTCAGATTTACAAAGCTCTCTAATTGGCAAAGTAACAAGTGAAACTCGGTTGTCTGAGCCGTAGACCGTGCCGATTCTTAATTTTCCCTCACTCTCAGCAGCATACCAAGTTCCTCACACTGCCTTCATGTCTGATGTTTTTTATTGTTTTTTTGGGCAGATGATGGCATGTAACATTTAACAGCCATCTGGCTCTGTGCGGGTGTCATAATTCATTTTCTCAAGAGTGAAATCTCTCTTAAAGTTTGAGGAACTTTTTTAAACAGCCATAAGTTACATAAGTGTGAACAGGCAGCCACCTGTTTGATAAATTATTGAAATGTTGAATGTGACAAACCCAAGGAGGGATTTGATTGATAATAGCCCTTCCACTTTTGTTTTCTCAGTTTCCTCCCCTGACTAAATGACTAAATATCCCTGTCGTCTTCATCAGCCTGCCTAAAACCCATTTAATATTTTAATTAACTGAGTCAATGAATGTGTTTCTCCTGAGGGGGGATTTTGCTACAGTAGGCGGATATGTGCCAAACGTGGAGGAATGGGACAGACAGAAGATGTTTGGGTTGGTGGGATAGTCAGGTGGGAACGTTGGTCTTAATCATTTATCCCAAGCAGCGACCAGAATGAGAACAAAGCCCGCTAAAATATTCATTAAAACCTGCTCAGAGCTTGTCGTGTGCGAGAGGAATAAGAAGGAAGTAGCGAGGGGAGGAGGGTGAGGCCAGTGTTGGGAGTAACGAGATGAGGTTAACTTTTAACATCTCATTACTGGAGCCAACTGGTTCCCGCAGAGACTGGAAGATAGAGATCCAGCTACTGAGTGCTGTAATATGAAACGAAGATCAAATCAAGCAGCCGGAACTCCTGAGATGCCACCGCGACAGGCCCCAACTTCCTGGGTTTATTGCTGCATCCTGTTCTGCTGAATGGAGTAAACTTTGCGTGGTGAAGTTTTTACTTTGCTTTTCTTGTAAATGTACTGTATATTTTGCACTTATGAACACAGCTGCACAAAAAATCTCCTTTCTATTAAATATTGTCTTCTATGGAAGAATATGCAGATGCTAAAATACAACACAAAGCATAAATTAATAATTGTAGTGCAAGCCCAGCAGCTCAGTGGCCCAAGGCAAGAAACAGCTTCTCTGTTCTTCCTGATGGCAGTGATTGAGTGCATGCAAAAGTAGTCCTTTACCATGTTCAGTTCACCATGAAGGCATCAGGAATGATCAATGTCCCGATGGAGAAAAGGAGGGACATGCACACTCTTCTACGTCCATGATAAGGTCTATATGTATCAGCGTCCATGAAGGCCTTCATTATTTAAATACAAACCACAAAGCAGTGGACCTTATAGAGTGGCTCAGCAGCTACCAGACAACAACATGACAATTATTACAGTTATGACAATTTAATCCAGTTTAATGGCTGTACAAGTAGTGATAAAAACCTCGACCACTTCCTGAATGTGATGAGTCTCTGCGACAGCAAGCCCTGCTTTTAGAGGTGGGATGTATAATTTACCTCACCCAACCTTTTGAAGTAAAAATGACTGTGTCCTGTATGCTGCTGTCTATAAAAATACTAGGTCTGATTGATCACTTGTGGTAAAAATGAACAACAGTTAATGTTCAGTAAATGCCCTACACCTTAAAGTAAGAATGTGTGCCAGTGCCCAATAGCACTATGGAACAGTTCTCACAGTTTACATAATACCAGAGCAGGGGAAAATCTTAAAAGAAAATGGTCTTCTAATGTATTCAAAACGAAGAGTAAGAAGGGTTTTTTTTGTTTTGTTTTTTTATCTTTTTCCAAGATTGACAGTTGCAAAGATTGATATTTTAATGCTTTTATACACCGCTACATACTACAAACTTTTGTACAATACACACATTATTTTCCTCCTTTCAGTTGTTCCTTTCGCCACTGCAAATCATCTGCCTACATCTTAACCTATCCTCTGCATCTCTCACACCAACTACCTTCCTCCTTCATTACATCCATAACTGTCTTTGGTCTTCCTCTAGGCCTCCATGTCCAAACCGAGTAACTCTGCCCCCTCAAACTTTATTTCAGAACTTCTGATTTGAGCTGTCCCTCTGATGGACTCATTCCTGACCCTATCCATTGTCACTCCCAAAGAGAACCTACTTCTAACGCTTATGTCTCCTGTCTCTAAACCATACAACCTCACTGGTCTTACCACTGTCCTGTACACCTTCATAGAAGTGTCCCAGGAGGGGGGATGGGTGGTATGTGCTTCCCCCTCTGAAAAACAACACAGGAAGGATGAGAAGCATTTCTGTGCTGCTGAGCTTAAAAGACAAACTACACCGTGCTGAGTGAATCAAAGCGGCACTCAGGAGGTGTGTGTAATACTCAGGAGAGGCTGCTGAAAAGGATTGGCTCCAGTGCAGACAGGGAGTCCGCAAACCCACTGTGGTTATGTTATGTGTGTGTGGATAACTAAGAGGCTAACATCAGTGTTTGACCACTCGATACCTACACACTACTTTCTGCATGGACCTCTTATAATTGACTGCTTTCTGCTGCTTCACCGAAAAAACTTCCCCACACAGTGCACACTTTTTCATAAATAAATAAAAGATCACCAGTAAAAGGGTTGGTTTGCAATTTACTTTAGGCAACAACAAACATTTGCAGATGGGAACAAGATTCAGCAAACAGATGTCTGTCAGACAGAGTAAAAGAGGCTTTTTTGATAATAGTGCTTGTGCAACTTCAGGAAATCCAAGACTTTCACCATGCACAAACCTCTGCTCAGGACTAAACTAAATAAAAATACATCTTTTTATCTCTGGATGGCAGAGACAGATGCTTTGTGGCACTCCATAACAGTGACGGCCATTTGGATGAAATGCCAATGAACATAACATAAAGGAGGGGGCCTCAGCAACTTTCAAGATGCACCTTTTGACACACCATAGACAGCTATGTATACAAGCACAGTTCCTTGAGTTACTATGGTTATGGACACTAGAGTAATAAACAGAAGTAAATTTAGTTCTGTTCTGACAGAGACATGGTGGGCGTGAGTGAGGCTTACCTGATACGAAAGGTGTGGGTAGGTTTATGATGATGTCACACTGACCAGGAAGTGCATTTGGCAGTTTTAATACTGACGAGGGCAGCACTCAAGCATTTTTACATCATATTTGTGAAATTAAATGAGTAGATTTTGTTGAAAGTAGGACATTAAACTATGAAGTGTATTAATAAAACCCCATTTATACAGATTATCAGCTAAAAAAGTTGGTCTGGGGTTGAGTTACCCTTTAAACATTTTGGTTTTGTGTGAGTTTATAAATGGATGTCTTATTTGAAGTGTACTTACACGTTTTTTAAAACAGTAGTTAAAAATATAGACTTTGTTATATACTAGATTTCCATGCTAATGCTAGGAAACAGTCCCAAGCCATGTTCTGTTTGTCAAAAGGAGCTGCTCAATGAAAAACATCCTTTCCATGTAAACAAAGGAGGACAACATTAAAATGACAAAGGGCGGTGTTCTGTTGAAAATGATCTCCAATTTTTTTAAGGGGGCTGGGGGTCATCAAAATCCTGCATTAAGCACATTTAAATAAAATAAATTTGATAAGCTTTGGCCAATCACATAGTTGTAATACGAGGGGGTTCAAAAGTCGGTCTACACAGCTTGTCAACATTGAATGAATGGAGGTAGTAAATACTGCTGGGAAAGTGGCTCTTCCAAGTGAAATAACAAAAAAGGAAAACAATGTAAACATGCATAATTATTGGAAATGCAATCACTCAATGATTAATGCAGTGGAAATTATTGCATGATACGTCTAAGATTGAACTCAGAGCTTCAAGTTCTAGGTAAGAAATAAACTTTATTTCATTTTAGGTATCCTGCAGTGGCAAAGTGGCTCAGTTTTACTTTTTTTAAATAAAAGAATCAATGCTAATGCAAGCAGGTTGTTGGGGTTGGCAACAATGTATAGTTTGTTCGTTTTACATTCAAACCTTTATTTGGTCCAATTAGGTTCAATTGCAGCGCACTGCATCCAGGTCAGTTTTAATTCATTTGCAGCCATCTCTTTTAATTAGGCCTTGCATTACCCATGTCTCCCCTCTGCACAGGAAGCATCGGGCGCTCTTCAAAGTCTCCCACTCTCTCTATTCACAAGCACGTCCAAATGAGATCAGAGCACTGGAGATTTAGATTCTTGATGATATTAACTTTCGTGCTGCACCCGTCCCTCTCTACACTACACCAGCGGTGGATCCCTAAGTGGGTGAGTTGCCTCTGGGCAGCAAAACCATGCACTGACCAAATTAAATTCACAGGATGTAGACAACTTCACTGACCTTCTGGCTTCCTGACTTCAATGGAAATGATTGCGCTATGTGGACAGTAATAATTAACCACCTTCAAAGCACTTTACAATCCAAATCAAAAGCCAAACTCATGATGAAAGGGAATTTTAGACTTATCCATCTGTAATCCAACCATTTTCTGATCCCCCCATTTGTCCTGACTTACAGAGGAGATGTGTTGTATGTTTTATAAAGGACAACCCCTGAGATTCAGGCTTTACTATCACTATTATCATCTTTACTGAGGTGAAACTGTCAGCAAATCAAACATAAATTTCCTGCCTTGTCAAAAAATAACCTTTAAATATACTGATTTAATCGGTCAGGCTTTCATATCCCACAGAGATTTGTCTCATGTTTGATTACATTGGTTTTGCTCTTTCTCCTAAACACAGTTTAAGAGACACTGCCTGTCAAATGTTTGGACACACCTTCTCATTCAATGGTTTTTATTTTATTTTATTTATTTTTTTATTACTTAACCAGAATGTGTTTTAGATTTTAGATTTTTTGAAGACAGCTTTGCACACTTTTGGCATTCTCATTGAGCTTCATGAGGGAGTCACCTGGAATGGTTTTCTAACAGTCTTGAAGGAGTTTCCAGAGGTGAGCACTTATTGGCTGTTTTGCCTTCACTCTGCGGTCCAACTCATCCCAAACCATCTCAAAAATCATATTTTCAGGAAAACAGATTTCCACTGGTCTAATGTCTATTCCTTGTGTTGCTTGGCCCAAACAATGTTTGTGGTTTCTTTGCAGCTATTTGACCATGAAGGCCTAATTCACGACCCAATATTATCTACAGGAAATAGATTTTATATCTTCCAAAAAGAAATAAAGACAAGTGAATATATATAAAATTATCTTTGAGTATAACTTTTGCTTAATACTGCAAATATTAAGCAAAAGTTAAAATATTATTATATATTTTTTATAAAAAGGTCATAAAGACATGCAGTGCATGTAATGATTAAGAAAATAAAAATATTTATGGGATTGCATTAGTCCAACACTGAGCTATAAGTTTAAGGGTTAGGTTTAGGGTCAGGGGTTCTAAACTTCATTGCTTCAGATTTATTTGTTTTACAATAAAATAACGGCAGGTGGGTCGATACATTGTTGATGACAGCTTTCTTCACGAGTATGCTTGTGGCCACGGCATACACTCAATAAGGCTAATACAGGAAGAATTCATAAAAACTAATATTGTAAACAATACATTGCTAATCCAAATTGTAACAAAGCCACAGTGAATGATCCCTGATTCAGAAATGAGAAAAATGTGCAATTTTAATCAAGTGAGTTACCCACTTTTGGATTGTAATAAACCCATGATGTGTTTGTGTTTCCGAAACTAGTCAGGCTTGATGACCTTTTAAATTTATTGCCAAATTTTGTTTACTCCAACAACAGCTCCACATGTGTTCAGTGTGCTCCAATTACCTGCTGATTACAAAGTGTTCACGACTTACAACTTTTTAAAATGGAATCTGATCTGTATTTAAAGATGACCTTTTGTGCTCAAACATGTAATGTCTTTTCACAATTGGATACTTTTTTCCACAGACCTTATGAGTCATGACCACGGAGTCCAAGCTGCCTTCCCACTGTGTTATAAATGGCATTACAGAGTCCCATGCACTCCACTCAACAAACAGCCTGTGTGCTTACCTGAATGTGGCCTTTAGGATCTGCCCAGTGGTGCTTTCTTTGGTGTGGTTGTTGTATCCATAGAAAAGATCTCCAAACACAGTCTGGTTGGCAGGGATTTCCACTGCCTCGCCACAGTCTACTCCCTCAGTGCAGGTTTCAGACAGGGGCAGGCATGACCTTCTGTCCGGGCCCAGCTTGTAGTCCTCAATGCACCTAAATGGCACATATAGAAAATAGGAATTTGACAATATTGCATTTTCTAACACCATTATAGGGTTGTGCAGTACTCTGTAGCGAGAGTATGGAGTCCTCTTTAACTTGTGCTAAGACTTCAGACTTCAGGGTGATGTTTTGTGTCCAAATATGCAAAAAAGAAAGACCAAAGTGACACTGTGAGTGTTGGAGTTGAGTACAGACTGAGAAAAAGTGGTGGATGTGGAGTCACATTTACTAATGTAGCATTCAATAAACATACCACAGTTTTCCTGGTTTGATATTATTTACAGCAAAATTAGATCAAATGTGATCAAAATATTGTCAACAACATGCTTTACAAACATTACAAACATATAAAACACTATGACTATGACTATTTAATGTCAACTGTTCAGATTTGGGGTTGACTCACTAAGGAAGTGCAATAAATTGTCAACTGTGTTGACTTAAATGTGAGCTTATGAGCATATAGTAATTCCCATTTGAACCATGTGACACACACACAGATACTGCACTGGGGTATAATCCACCATTTGAAGACTTCACATTGATGCCTCTGTGGCATGTGAGTGAGCAGTTACAGGTATAAAGAAAGCAGTGGGGGGTTAAAAGAGAGAGGTAGATAATATGTCAGGGATTTACACCGGGGAGCTGCCTTCCTCATGCCAAATGTCACATACTGTATTTAATGTTGGGCTCTATTGGGAAGAGTCAGGATTAGCCACATGTGTGCTATGGAAAGTGTCAAGGAGGAAATGCTGAGATGTTGTAAAAGGCCACAGTCTACACAACTGTTTATGTAAATCTGACAGAAAGTAATGGGGGTAAACATGATTTATGTAAAGGCAGGAGGACCCATGCAGCATCTTGTTGGGAACTCTTAAATAAAAGACTACATTGTTCAGTGGCAGCAAAGAAGACAACAGATGTACATAAAAGCAGTCTAATACATATCCCTGGGGAGAAGGTTTGGTCACAATAAAACTCAAAGCAAATGCCATTTTCTTTATCAAATCACTCAGTGCCCCTCATGTCATTGTAATTAAAGTGCAGCCAAGACAAAAAAGACAATTCCCTATCATTATAGAAAATGTCCATCGAATTACTCCACAGGGATCTATACCGATAACCTTTTAGAAGTGGACCCCCCTCCCCCCAGAGTATACAGATGCTAACAGGGTTTGGTGGATAGGTCTGTGGTTTTCCTCCTACTAAGGGCACTAACGCATTTGGAGACATATGGAGAATATGTCAAGAATAATAACCATGACTCATCTGTCCATAAGCACTTTTCTACTTTTCTACACACAATTGTCTCTGCTGTACAAACCTTCATTTCTGTAATGATTAGAGTCCCCAAATATTTGCTAAAGATTTGTGATTATAGAACATCTTTAATATGTATATGTATATGTGTGTATCTTTATTAGCTCCAGAGCTGTCTTACCATTTAAAGGGGAACAGACAGCTTTAATGTAAGAACACTAAGTTGTGCAACTGTGGGAGTATGAGCTCCCCATTCACCTGGTTCTCTGTATGTTATCATTAAATTGTCACATATCCTTATTTAGTTTTGCATTAAAATGTGTGTTTCTTATTTTTTATTCAAATGTAAGTATGGGTATATGAAGACCAGGGACACTGGTTATTTCTTATTTCTAATTAGTGTTCAGTTTATTTAACAGTAAAGTTTACTTCAATTAAAGACTTTCTCAAAAACTAGCAGAAAACATTCAGCCTACAGTGTGTACAAACTTTTTCACTTTGCTGCCCACACTGCAGAGTGAGTCACTGCCAATTACACTCCATATCATGAGCTGTATGATATAAAGAAATAAAATCAGTCTCCCACGTCTTCCAAAAATCCTCACTTTCAGACTTCTTAGCTGTCATTTACGCCATGGACACAAGCTTTTCGTCACTCTGCTGAGTCTCCTACAAGTACTTCTGACAAACAGTGCATTTATTATTGCCCAAAGTTATTTGGAGCATTGGTCTATACTGGCCAGTTTAAACCATCACATTCGTCCATCGGTAAATTCCAACAAAAAAGATAAAAAAAAGGATTTAATTTACATTTCTGCTTATAGGCTTGTTTTGTTGGGTCAATGTGTTTTGGTCTTAATATAAAATACAAAATATTAAAGAACTTTGAAAAAACGCTTGAATGGCACCCAAAGGCGCATCGTTGGTGTAAATCATATTGCCAAAGGAGTTGCCTGAGCTCCACCAAAATAAAAACACTTTCATTGAAGTAATGTACGGGTGAGCATTCAAACACCAAAGAGAGAATGTCTTTAGAAGAACAATGTTTATCCCTCCAGTGGAGACTTTACAACAGAGTATTACTGCCCCTGCAGCTTGACAACTAGACACACATGTCTGTAAACTTCAATATAAACTCTATCGGCAACCCCTCTCTTGCAGCTTCCTGAGACATCGGTTTGGTGGTTCATTTTTCTGCTGTTACAGTTTGCATAAATGGACGTATTAATCAAAGAGACCTAATAACAAATACACGCAAATATAGGTACAACAGGTGTTGCCACAGTTCAAGATTTAGGCAGAATGTTCACTTGGTGAGGGGCATTATCTTAATGAACATCATATAAAAGGTCTGGGTCTTTGGCTCCAAAAGGTTGCAGACCCCTGCTCTTCAATATTGTGTTTTCTCTAGAATTAAGCATTTTCCATTGAAACAAATCATGTTTTTCTTTGTCTGACAAATTGTTCAAAAAGACTCAAAGACTGAGTAAGTAACACAGGATGTGATCTTTCACTGAGGTTGAAGTTATTAAAGGTTTATTATTATAATTTTGTATACTTGTGACCGAAGCTCAGTTTAATATTAAAAGGGGTAATGCAATAAAAGAGTGCAGCCACACTGCGCTGTTACATGAAGAGTTGCAGGCAATTGGCTGCACACCAGGTGAACTCTTTAAGCCTTCACTACTCATTTGGGGAAACTAAACAAGATGGTGTAATCATCAGTGTTTCTTTTCAGTTTGCGCACAGTAAAAATGATAGCAGTAGTCTTACCACAGATGGTAGGAAACCACTGTGCATCGTATCTAAAAAAGGAAATATTATAGACCTCTCACTCTCCAATACACAGCTATAAAACACAACATATGCACCAGTTTCACAGTTTGGTGCATTAAAAGCAAATGTGAAAAGGGAAGACATTTTCTCCAGAATCTTTATCATAAATTCCTTTTTGTGTAAATTTCATCTGACGGCCTTGTGTCTAGAATTTGTATTATAACATACGGTACACTGTCTACTCTTCATGGCAACAATGGTAGAGGTGATTGCACTTACCACCTTGTGTGTACTTGTGTGAGTCTTTTACGCAGGTGCATCCTTGCTCAGAGAATAAACATATGAGCCAGTGAAGGTGGTGCTCCTTACCCACAGAACATCTGGATGTTGTAGAGCGTGGGGTCGTCCTCTAGAGGGGCCAGCTGCTGCAGACACAGCTGCTCACACCCCCCATTGAAACCGTCGGAGCAGTCAATGCCAATGTGGTGGTCGTAGCAGCCCGTCCCATCCTTCATAGGACTCAACCCTGGAGGGCACTGTGGAAGAAACGAAGACTTTTTTAGTGACTAATGTTGGCAATGGTAGTTCCTTTTTTGCACTTGACTCAGTTGAGTGAGGATGCCTAAACAGTGAGGTGCTGCCACATTAACACTAATCCCAGATGGGACAGGTAAACAGACCTGATAACATCTGTGGCACAGCATGCAAACAGTCAGAGCTCTGTTACCATCAGCGCAGCCTGTGTGAACACTGGGCTTAGTGTGCGAAGCTGCACAAAGCAAGATGTTTCATTTAAAATTTCATGTCATCAGCCTAAATTAAAGCTTCTGGCTGCAATGAAAAAGAACAACGGTACAAGCTGTTCACACTGTAGAAAAAAATATGGAGAAATTAAATGTAAGACTTGTGGTGGTGGTAATTTAGGTTTGAAGCAGATGTTTCAAGACGCAATAACAGTTCTTTAATATAGGTAACTTTTTGAAGCCTTAAATTAACAAGCTACACACTGACAGGACAATTTATGAGATAAAGTATTATCCTATAAATGCCTGTTGGTTTAACACTATTAGTCAGAAGTCCCCAGGTGCTCCAAAGTAATTATGCGTCTTGGCCAATGACATTGTTTTTTCTTTGTTTGCAAATCAGTGCCTATGGCCTCACAGGGTCTGCATCTGAGCCCTGGATCTGGCCTATGACTCTTTCTCTCCTGTCCTGTCCTCCACAGACCAATTTAGTGATGCCTAACAGACAGCAGAGCTTTAAAGGTCTATCTATCTATCTATCTATCTATCTATCTATCTATCTATCTATCTATCTATCTATCTATCTATCTATCTATCTATCTATCTATCTATCTATCTATCTATCTATCTATCTATCTATCTATCTATCTATCTATCTATCTATCTATCTATCTATCTATCTATCTATCTATCTATCTATCTATCTATCAAAGAAACACATATTTGCTTGATTATTTATTGAGGCTAAGAAAATGACAAAAGCAGTAATGAAATGTCAGACAACCCATGCCATTTATAAGGCAAATTACTCTGAGGGAGATGAGGGAATACGGCAGGGTGAAACTTTAATTTTTACACAATCCAAAAAGAACTCTTCATATTTGATGAGTGAAATAAAACTCTTAAGTTTTGAAAAGTGCAAAACAGCAACGGGTGTCACAGATAAACTTCAAAAAATAAATAAAAGACTCTATTATATATTCTCACAGAGCAGTGGACAACTGTTTAATTGAAATCTGCAGTGTGCTGAATTTATAAAGAACTTGCGAGACCTGATTTCACCCCTGTTCATTTTTCTCTCCAGGGCTGTTCAGTAGTTCCTGAACTTTTTTTTTTTTTTTAGGGGAGCTGTCAAGTCATATTCTGTCTGCAATTTCATTCAAAGGCATTTTTGATGGGCTTCATTTTAATAAGGCTTCTTTCAGACCAGAGTCAAAGCAACTGGTTCGCTCTCACAACTAACTCAACAGTATCAGCCAGGCCTTTGGGATTCACCAGATACAGGCGGTTATATATTTAAGTTTGAAACAACAAAAAGCCATCTATGCAGGGTGCTTACATGAACTCAAAAGAATTAAGACAGAGTTCTATCTAGAGTTATGTGCATAGCTAATCTATTGATCTGATTCCCAAAAGGCACTGCGGTCATTTACACTTCTACTGATTTGACTAGTGTACGGTGGCAGAGTGATTAGTTTACTTTAATCACAGTCAGTAGACAAAGTAGATTGCATTTAGTGGTTAATATCTGTATGATAGCTTGTCTGTCAAACCTAATAAACTTTATAGCCGGAAAGAGGATAAATATGATTAAAAAGGTAATGTATAGGAAGAAAAGGGTTGTGTGTAGAAAAAAGAAGCAATTAAGTTCAATGTGTTTTGAAGATTAGTGCATTTCTGAAACATAACACATTTTGAAAGACAGAAGTTTCTTTTTGACAAAACATGGAGTGCATCTAATTAAACTCTGGATCTCGTCAGTCCTCAATGAAAAGCCTCGAACTCACAAATGCTGTGTGGCAATGCACTTCAGACTGAAATCCCCATTGATGGCTCACTCCAGTGTAGCTTGCCAAGCACAGATAGCTCAGGTTATTGACTTCTAAAATGGGCTTCGGCCATGTCGAAAAAGTGAGAACTTTTGTCCATTTCCCATCTGCACATAGGATAATAATCATTGAGTGTATGTGCTTTGTCCATGGATTGTTATCACTTGAGATTTCTGCAAATCTGGTCTATAATCCGGGGTAAATCACTGATAATCCTCGGAATAAAACAAGGCCCTGAGTGAACAGTCTGTAAAGCTTTTCAATTTTCATCTGATTAAAAACATTTCTCAGTTGCTTTGTTTTGCATCAAGTGTACAGATGGATGCAGGTTTTGATAAAAGAAAACATGTTTTTCAAATGTTTCCCACTTATATTCCTCTACAGTATAAATCAAGGTTGCTAAAGGGCCTGCTATGAAGGCTGAGGTTGTTGCACTTGAATATTTTCACAAGTGTCAGGAATGTAGGGCAGCTTTTAAAGCTCTGAATGGCTGCTGTTCTGAAGTGTGTATTCAGACAGGTGCCCGCTCGCAGACTGAGGACACCTTCAGAGAACTCAGTTGTGAACTTGAGCCTCTCTTGGACATATTGTTGTTGAATAGGTAATAAAGTGTTTCCCATTGTCAAGTCAATTTGAATGCATATAATTTTAGCACAGGTCAGTAAATGAATGAATGGAAGAATAACCAGACATTAGAAATTTGAAGTCTGTTGAAATAATAAGCATCTATATCTTGAACAGTGGACAGAGAGTAGAAGCAAAAGAAGCAAGAATCCTGTAAAGAAAAAGGCCCTTCCTGAACCAGTTAGCTTTTAATCCTGTTTCTTAATGGAGATAAATTCATCCAATGCTTTTGAGGCTTGAGCTCTACGCTACTGCCAAACACCAACAAATCTCTACAAAAGAGTTGTATAAGCTGTGTACTTTTCAAATTTGTTTGATGAGTCGATTGGTGCAGATCTCCAATGAAAGAGGGTTTTAAAAATAAAGTGGGGTAATGTATTTGTTAATGTGGTTTGTTTCTTGGAGACTATTGTCAAGTGGGACCAAGTAATGCACTGGCAACATCTACTGTATATATGAGTCCAGTTATTGTTCAGTGTAACTGCTAATGAATTTTTGGGGTTAACAGATATGAGCAGTATAGTACAATGCTAGAGCAAATATGTATGTGGTACAAAGTATGGAGGTGATGTAAGCTAGGAACTGTCATTAGGTGAGCACCTGATACATGTGACTTCCATTTAACTCATGTACAAAAAGGTTGTTTATTAAAATGTAAGAAAATGTATTGCAATTCATATTTGTTATATATATAAGTCAGAACACAGAACACGTGTTGCCTTTTCAATAATAACTGGCCTTTTGACACTGGTGACTTGTCACAAGAACATATTATGTGCAAACATCTGCTAACCCGAATCCTGTAAGATATAGTGGCACACAATTATGTGCATTATAAAGAAAAATACCAATTATTTCTAGTCTTGTCTGTGTGCTTGCTGCAATATCCCACTAATGATGTGTAGGTGTGCTTAGGTAGATGCCATAACAAGACCCTCGCTGATGTTGACGCATGAGGCCATGTTTTGTTTTCATGTGCGATAGTGTAGAATTGTTATCATTTTGACTAAAGTATCAAATAGTAGAAGTTAAGAATAAAATATTAGCAGACATTGCAGAGGAAAGAGAAGCCCACAGGAGCCTCCATGTCAAGTTCACAGTGGAACTTATCTATTCAGATGAGGTCTGTTACACAAATCACATCTGTAGCCTAAAACATGATTGCAACTTTCCTACTTCCCTTTCATGTTTCTTAATAGGAAAAGCTGTCTTTGGAGTGTGTCCCAGCGGCCAGTGTGCAATGAGATAAGCAGTCGTGTCAGAGGTCATTTTATCTGCGAGGGCTTGCTTCTCATTCTGCTCTCCTGCGGATATTATGAAGAGTAAGTTTAGTTCTGCGGACATTTCATGACCTCCTTCACCTCCTTCATAGGGAAGTTCAAAAAGCACAACAGGGAGGAAGTTTAAGGTCAGGCGGACACATTGGAAGTGCAACTCTTTCTTCAAGGCCACAGTTTTCTGAGGTCAGATGTCTGCTTTTTCCCAATGCAGGACCATTTGTATAAAAACAAGAAAATATTCTCAGACCCACTTCTGAATAACACACTGACATTAGTTTTCATTTCTAACTCTATTATTTCAATGATAATATTAGTTTAAAACAGCATAATAGATGTAGACTGCATTTTGTTTTTACGTTACAATTTGCAGGTCTTAATAGAAACGTAATCAATACACACATTTCCAGAGGTTTAGGTCAAAATTGTTAATCAAGTGTAAGTGAGACAACGGAGATAATGGATGCATGAGGGGACTATAACATACAGAAATTTAGAATATTTTTAATCAAAATAAGCACTTTAGATCTACACTGAAAACATAATCTTCTCCCTCATGTCTCTGATGACCCTAAGTAAGAGATCATCTAATGCTCGCCTATTCTTCTTCAGGGCTGAGGTCTGCCTCTATCTCTGCCAGCTATTGACTCCACTCAACACTGCTTACTGTCCCAAAATGTGATCTCAGTCAAGATTGTTTTTGCTGCCTAAGGGGAAGCAAGCCAATACAAAGTGGAGTCTTTAAACACCTTGGCCAGCAGCACATTCAAAGAAACTCTAGACTGATGACACCAAATACAATAATTAGTCAATGAATAACAACTTTGGACATTCATAAAATATGTATAATATGTTATTGAATGAAAAGAAAAGTCTTAATAACATATACAGCAGTTTACAAATAACAATGAAGTCTCTGCATATCAGGTATGAAGGATCTTCTTTTGACATTTTTATGATTAAACACAAATAATTTTATGTAAACTTTGCCTTTATGACCCTTAAAACACTGCCTTTTTTTCTCTTAACTCATGTAACTCATATTTTGTCATATGCAAGATACTATTGTATGAAACACTTGAACACTAATGATCCAGATGCCTTTGGGCTTTATGTGTAAAGTAATGGACACACACAGCAACACTGCATAAATTGTTTGGAAGGAGCCCAGCAATTCACATCCTGGCAATCTGCGCTGTCAACAACATCCTTGTTTTCCACCATTTTGTTGAAGAGATATGTGACAAGACGAAGCTAATTAATCTCACAATCATCCTGTGATTATTGCGCTCTCACTTCCACTGCTTCACCCCAGGAGTGCAAAACATCAGAGATGAAAGATGCAAAGGCTTGGTTAGTGTCGACCATCAGCGTCAAGTGACTCACACATAAGATATTAAATGTAGACAGGACAGCCAATGGTGACACGCATACTAAGACAAGGTGTTAATTGATTAAGGCAGAATCAGAGCGCTGGGCCCCAGCCAGTTTACCGCCTTGATTAGACGCATGAGAGGCTCATTTATAATCTCGACCGTCACCAGATAATTACTAAAACACACACTAATTTATGCAAGAGCAGCAAATGCAATGCTTTACGATGATGGACAGGATGTTAAGATAATGTCATTTACTACATACTATTGAATACTGTCTACGTTTGTGTTCTCCAAGTATATAAAATGTTCACAACAAATTTGGACCTTATTTGACCTATACGAAGCTGCCTTGTCTTATCTGTGTACATGCCCTGTATCGGATGGTCCACATTAACATAATGAAATGTGCAGGCCAAATTTGTGCTGCCTTTTTCATTTAATTTGCCCTCCCAATCTGTTCACAATTAGCCACTGATATACTAAGGCAGCACGGGAAGCACCTGGGACTGACTTTACAAGAAGTTACAGCAAAAAAGAAGCAGAAATTCAAATAGGCTACAGCTCTGAGAAACATACTGTAAGATTGGTGAGAATGTTACTGTGTACAGAACTCATTATTTGTATCTCAAAGCAGTAGCTCAAGTGGTAGAGCGGCCGTCCTTTGACTGGCGGGTGGGCGGTTCAATCCCCACTCGAAACATCCCGCTCTCCCCCACATTATGTCGTGTCCTTGGGCAAGACACTTAACCTACCTTGGCTCCAGTGGTGTTCCAGCTGTAACACTGTTAAATAGCTTAATGTATGTAAAGCGCTTTGAGTGCCTACTACAGTAGGTGGAAAAGCACTAGCCTATATAAAAACCCTGGTGTGGATACACTGGTTTCAAGGACAAAACGTCTTTGTAGTTTATGAACATGGTTTACCTTCTTTACTTATTTTATTTTCATCTTAAGCCCCTGGCACGTTGCAACTTGCAAAGGCTACAATTGCCAGTGTGATACACTGTGGGATTAGAGTTGCCAAGAACTTTGCAGAAAACATGGTGACTAGAAATCAACATGAGACAACAAAGGGAAAAGACGTTTGTGTTTTAGTGATGCAAAGAGAGTTTGAGGTAAAGTCTTAGCTTACACTTGTTTACTTAGCCATTAAGGTAACTGCCATGAATATGTATTATACCACAGTAATTTAACTGAGGTTACGGAAGATGAGTTTGCAGATTCTTTATGATTGTCATAAATTGCAGACACTGTAATATAATCCAATATAATAATCCAGTTGTTGTTACAGACTCATATGTGAATGGCTTCAGTGAGGACAGTTAAATATGAATGTCCATTATCACAACCATGCTGGTCTAACATTTTTAAGCACTAATTCCAATTTACATTTGAAGATACTTTTAGAAAATAGAAAATAATTTAATAATTCAACATTTTTTAATCTTTATTTTTTTCCCTAATTTAGTTTTGAAAGAAAGACATTTCCAGTGTAATTTAAATCATTTTGTGCAATGGCAGCAGATAGAAAATGCAACAGTGACAATACAGAGGCAGAGTTATCGAAAAGATGTTTCATCTTATTTAATAAGGTTGCATGAAGTCGTATTTTTTTCTAAATAAAATTAGAGTCAACAGAAAATTAAGAAAGAAATAGTGTAACTTACAGACTTGTTTCCACTAAACTTTTATTTATATATAAAAGAACAATAAATAATGAATAGAATAGATAAAAAAGGGATAACTAGGTGAGCTTCTGGCAAAGATTTGCAACACACTGCAACATGAGGAGGACACACTTCCAAAACGCTGGCACTTTTAGATGATTATTGAAAAACATTGAGCAACTAGAGTCAGTATGAATATTTTTTTACAAAAAAATATTTTTCCAACTCTCTGTTAGAGGTAAGATGAAAAACACAAATTCTGTAACCAAAAACGTTTAAGACTTCAAAGCTCAGGCTGGGAATCTCTCGTCATCATATTTCACCACAAGATGGGAATTGGATAGATATTGGGCTCTAGAATATTTTACTGCTGCAACTCAGTGAAATCCTTTCATGCTATAAGCAATTTCAAACAGCACATTTAATCTAACAAGTAGAGATCATGTGACTTGAGCCTGTGATTTACCATAGTGCATTCATGATGGGAACTAAATGTACAAGTCTGGATGCATGTGCGATAAACAACACTGTTATTCTTCTCAGAGGTTTAGCAGTGTTCACAAATATGCACAGTGGTTGTGTATAACATGTGCTGAAATGTAATAGAAAATGAAATGAATGAGCTGAACAAGAGGCTTAGAGGAGTATTCAAAGCTGATAGTCAGATGGAGTGTGACACTTCTGCTACGAGGGTACTTGAAAAGGACGAGCAAAAGACACCAGGAAACAGAGTGTTGTGCTTTATTGTTTTCAAAAGTCTGTTTGTGTTAATCCTTACTAAAAAAGGGGGGTAAGGTATACAGTATTAGTGTTTCGTTATCTTAAAATGTTTAAGTAGTTTAGAACCTAAAAGATTAGTTGTGATACTATTTCCTTTTAAAGCTGTATTTAGGACAGAACGTCCGTCTCAAAGGACTTAAAAGACTGCACCAGACAGCTTCCCTGTCCTTAGACCCTCCATCAGGGTAAGGAAAAACTCAAAATTGTCCATAGGACAGAGTTCAGGAAGCAAAGAGTCCAGACAGCGACAGGGATGTGCTGTAATGTTTGAGAGTATATGATGTAATTAAGAACCTGCAAAAGGTGAAAAAAGAGATTTTAAATAATCAGATTAGTCCATCCCGAGGTAAAAATGACTCGTACTACACATATGTCTAACTAACCATTTCAAAACTATTCCGTATGTGCGTCTTAATCCATTAAATATGACAGCTCACCAGCAATTTCTCTCTCCTTGTGAAATACTAGAAGAAAAAGACAACATTTCCCAAGCACACCTGAAAGGCTCCACTCTAGTGCATCAAAGTACTTGAAAAGAAATTAAATTGTTAGGAGGGAGTGCCTGACAGCTTACCAATAGAGATAGGGATTTAGAAGGAAGCAAAACACTGGCAGACGGTGCTAAGACTCTGCAAATAACCCCCCCTCAAAAATGGGTTTGCTGGAGTCCCCAACAGATGGAGAGAGAAAACAAACCTAGATGCTACATTTCCTGGTTTCTAAGCACCACCTGGAGGTAATAGATGTGTTGTCTGTCTAAGAACCAGACGAGACCATCTTCAAATGACATTGTAGGCACAGGTCTGCCACCTGTCCTTGATACGGTTTATCTCGACCTGTGGATACGCTCATAAATATTCATACAGTAGATCTGAACATTGATAGGCACAGCGGAATATTTATTCAGCATTCAATATGGCTCCCATGTGAAGAGGTCAAAATGGTGGGCTTCAATTAAAAAAATAATAAATGAATCAAAATGTGTGAGCACATATGCTAAAGGTGCTCATATTTGCATAACAGTGTATGTGTAGAGATAAAAGGTCACACTCCTGAAGTTAAGTCTGGCCAAAGCCTAGACAGAGGCTTTGAAAAACACAATGACTCACCACACATCCCGTGGAGTCCAGCTTTCTGTCAGATATACAGCGGAAGTTCCGACTACAACCGCCGTTGTCTTTGGTGCAGTCCCTGACAGGGCCGAAGGAGTCAAGGAGAACCTCCAGTGAGTCGAACGATGAGCTGATCATTAACTCCTCACTGCAAAGACATCAAGAAGAAACAAGAAACTGAACAAGTGCACTCTTGATCTTAAAATCAGACAGAGAAATAAAAGAACTTGATGTCATCATCCATGTCATTTTGATCAGAAAACAACATAAGGCATAAACAAGAAACCATAAAAAATAATTTAACACTATTGATTTTCAAAACTCCATTCTGGGGTAAAAGGTTACATAGTGTTACTAAAGATATTAAGCAGTGTTTGAGATAATATCCCATTCAGCCAAATAAAATAATACTGTATATTAAATTACGTAATCCTTGCTGTCAGCATTGTACAAATGACTTCAATAAAAACTCACTGGGATAATGTTTAAGTGAGTCTGGAGGGAAATAAGGACAATCTGTAACGTAGCATAAGCAACACCTTGCTCGCTGTTTACCTTAATGAAGAAATAGTTCTTTCTTTTTATGAATTACAAATACTTTCATGTTTAATTCATTCGGTGTAATCCTCATTAGAAAAGCTATGACCAGCACAATTGCTATGCAAAGTACTCAAATTCTGAGATAAAACCCTTCTAAAATCCAGAGCACTAACCTTGCTCTGAGCTTTCTGCTTCTGTGATTCTGTATTTTTTTCCCTGATAATAACTCCCTATAAGCCATTGTGCAAGGTCAATAAGTAGATGATCCACCAGAAGGATAGTACTGTATTGGTTGGTGGTGGGGAGCCAAGCAAAAGAAACCATATTTTTGCTGAATTTAAATCTAATATATTTCTGCAGAGGAATTGCATCGCCAAAGATAAACAAGAACTTTTATAATAGCGTTGCCATGAACCTTGCCTTTGTAAAGAAATGATGACCTCACATACCATTTCGTTCCCACAATTTTCCTGTTCTCACACGAAAACGGTGAACTTTCTTCCTCTTTTGATGCTATCTTACAAACCAATTTTTCTATTATAATTGCCCATTGCTTTGTTGTCATTTATTCAGAGGGGGGCTATTGAACACAGCCTGAGCAGATGATGAAACTCACAGCAAGTACGAATGCTAAATTATCTGGCAACTGCAATTATAGTCAACTCCCAGCCACAGTTTGTGAGCAACACAAAGCACAATAGAAAAATAGGCAAGACAAAAAGGTTTGAACCATCGCAGATAACCGTCAGCTGCAACAACTTTTATTAAAAATAATGAATGGTGTTTAAAGTGTTGGGAAGAGAACATACAAGTATTTTTCTTACCTGCAGGGAGGGAAACGTTTCTCTGGTTTGCCACAAATAGTATTGCTAGATCAAATAAAGGTAAAGAATCAGCATGGCATTGTTATCTGTATTGGTTCAGCGGAGTTAATCTCATTTTTTTATATCTCATTTTCAGGCACTGTCTGAGCGAAATAGAACAAAATGGTGGTGTCAGTGCAAAGTAATGGACTCCTGTTGATATCCAGAGTCCTGATAATGCATGTGGACAATATAGACACATTGTGCAAATGTTTTAAAAGTATATTAGGCTATGTCTCCATGGACCAAATTAAAATAATGTGGACTGATACTGCTGCAGCAGACAGTGAAAAGAAGGGCTATACAAAATGCAAATCAGTAGTTAATGTAATAACAAAATGCATAAAATCCATATTACAATTTTAACTTTAAATGGAATAATGCTCCCCAGTGCCATCTGGGAAGGCTCCTGTTGAAAGCATTTGCAAAAGAGCAGGTAATTTAAATATATACCTGAGTGGCTTCATCAACGCAGTTTTATCAGAGCAGCGCCATGTTGTTTACGTTTGTAACAATAAAACAGTCGCTACATCTTCAAACCTAAAACTCGTCCACCAGGCCACTATCTCATTGGTCACAATGAGTTTGGCCAGTGTCGGAAGTGAAAAAGTATTGAAAAAGTTGAAACATTTGTCCTGAAGAAAAACAATAGTACAGAAAGTCATCTGCATTTAAACAACCACATGGCATATTCCTTATGTTTTCCCAATATTGTACAAATTTAAGAATAAGTTAATCATTTATTTCACTTGTTTCTGCACATACTTCGTTCATTTTGTTGGTCACATTCATTCATTTATTTTCTTTGCTTAGTCCCCTTGGAGCCTATCCCAGCAACATTGGGCCAAAGGCGGGGTACACCCTGGACAGTTAGTCGCAGGGCTGACACTTAGAGACAGACACTAACAGACACACTTTCGAGTTGCCAATTAACCTATACATGCATGTGTTTGGGAGGAAGCTGGAGTACCCGGAGAGAACCCATGGTCACACGGGGAGGACATGCAGACTCCTCACAGAAAGGCCGAAGTTGGCCGAGGATGTCCAGAGTTTGTACTCACAACCTTCTTGGTGCACTCTGCCACCATGCGCCCCCGGTGGTCACATTTAATTGTTTCATTCTGCAGTTGGCCATCAATAAGGATGTGTAGGATGTGTTTGAAAACAGGTTTGATGGGGAAATGAATCATTAACCATTGAAAGAGTGGAACAGGACCCACCGATTACAAAACCATAAAGGACATGAGTTCAAAGTATCTTTATTGTTCCATATTAAACATTAAACCTAAATCCTTGCTCATATATACACCCTGTTGATACACAATAAAACATCATCCCTATTTTTCTCACAGAAGAGCAAGAGAATTTAATTTACATTGTGTTCTATTATAAAACAAGTCACACTGTCTAAGAAATCTAGTTCTATTAATATAGTAGTTGCCTATCTAAAATTAACCTCATCGAATCAATGCTGATGTACAAAACATTGGATTAGAAAAGCCACTCTCAAAGCTATTACTTGGCCGTGGCACTGCATTTTGCTTTATCGGCTCCATTTGAGAGACAGACAATTAAAATGTTTATCTCCTCTAAGTGATGTCACTGTTTCTGTGTCAGATTACACAACCACCTAATTAGGCTTTGACAACACAGAAACTGGCTTAAAGTTGGGTGAAGTGCCTTTGAGATAATAGATCAACATATTCACAGCAGTAAAAGATGACAGTTATATAAGGTAACATCCAGCCACAAAAATAAACTATCATCATGTCTCTAACACATCTGATCTTGAACAGAAAGCAAATAAATACCGCTGTTAGTTCTGTCAGTGTATAGATATAAGACACACAATGAATGCTGATAAGCACTACCTGCGTATTTTGTCTGAGGCAGCTGTCAGACGCTGAAAGAAGCAATAAATGTAAGCCTCAATTATAGGCACCATTAACATGGATAGCTAAACAATGGTGAGGTTAGAAGCAAATGTACATCAAATGCTGAAAGAATATTTCACTCAGCCTAATTGTCACCAGTAAAGGTTTAAACACCCTTCAATTTATAGACTGCACTTTGAATGACAAATCAAATCCTTTACAGACATAAATGCTTGTCTTTTCACCTGCCACAAAGCCAACAAATCAAGAAGAGTAATCAAACAAGACAGAATGCACAGCAAACAAACCAGAATCTTTGGGAATAAGTTAGCTGGGTTTCACTGTGGCTCCCGGGAAAAGAGAGTGCTCATCAGATCATAGATCAGAAGGAAACATGGCAAGGACTCAAAGAAAACAGCCAGACAAGAATAAAATGCTATAAAAGAAAGATGGAGGGTGATGTGTGTAAATTCACAGCAGCAAAAACATGCCAATCTTTCAGAGCATAAAACAGAAATGGGAAAATAACAAGTTAGAATTAGCAGAAGATAAGAAAAATGAACTTTTATTAGTAGCATATAAAATCATATACTGTAGCTACTTGATTAATAGCTATAGCAAAGAAAAAAGGAGTAGATTAGAATGAAAGCAATACCAAAAAAGATAATTAAAAAAGACGCTCAATTAAAAAATCAATTAAAATCAAAATATTTATGGTTCATCAGATAAAGTTCTCCTTTGGGCACTGAACCCACTTTAAAGGATGCATGTAATGTAACTTACTGTGAGTTTGACTGTGGCAGACTTTTGTCAACTTAGCTGTTTGCAGTTAGATTGTTTATAGTTATTGTGATTGTAATTTCTTCTTCTGTCAACGTCAAAGAAAAGAGGTGTAAAAACCTGTACATCAATGACTGGCTCTTTCCAGACAGAATAGTTCTGGCACGGCACTTCAACTCATAGAAGAAGTGTTAAATGTCACTGTGGATGACATAAAAGTGTGTGAAAGAATAAGAACAGTAGGTATGCTTGATGTAAGAGTAGTGAAGTAGATATTAAACGCATATATCCTTTTTGTTTTTATTCTTCTTAGTCTAAAAATGCAACACAATTAGTTGTGGAATTGTACAGAAAGTCAAATGTGTGAAATGTCAGAAGAATGAAATGGTTCTTATTAAGTGGATTGTAATCACTATAAACAAGAGAGAAATAATTAAACACAAGATAAATGTAATTTGGTTCAATGATCTTTATTGATCAAAGCAGTGGAGAATAGTGTGTGTGCACACAATGTGAATGACCCTTATATATTATTCATCAAATAGAGTTTAATGGTTATTTTATTCTATGTGTAAATATAAATACAAGTGGCACTTTTACCAATGAACTGGTTAATCATAAACACATCTGCTTCTGAGCTTAATTTGGAGGAAATAAAAGTCACTTAGCATGAATAACAAACATTTAAATGATGGTGCTCCAACTTTAATGGATACAAATGCCTGCAGGTTAGTTTTAAAATGCACTTCAGACTTTAATCAAAAGGTCACTACAGTCTAGTGCCAATAACTTCAGTCTAAGCCAACCTTTCCAACAAAACTGTTCAAAGTGCCTTTGCCGTTAAGTAGATTTGAACTTGAAACTCAGTTATACATTATTATTATTATTATAATATAGAGACTGTTTATTATTTTATGTAGAAAAAAAGTGTCTCAACACCATGTAACATTTAACCATAAAATACATGGCCTTAACATCATTAACATATTTACACTCTGAGTCAGTCAGGGTATTAGATTATAGGTAAACTTGTGTAAATTCCCAGAAAAATATAAATTTGGAAAAAATTTGAGCAGTTTGGACACTAAGACAAGAGGATGTGACTCTTAATATAATTATACAAATAACTTTTATTAAATTACAATAATTTAAAATGCTGCTTCCCAGCTAACCCGAAATTATGAAAAACAATTAGCAAAATAACAACATTGAAGCTACACAAAATGCAAAACACAAAACACTCACTTTAAAGAAGCGTCACGTCACAACAACAATTGTAAAGAGTAGTGGCAGGCTTCCGAGCCGGAAACCTGGCGCAATAGATCTTTGGTACCGACGTCACTGCGCAATGCATTGTGGGTCACCAGCGCCATTTTCCGAGGCCACTAACCAAAACAAACAATAGTGGTGCTGCTGTTTATCTGCATCATGCTCAAAAGTAGCGCAATAAAATAAGGGCTATACCGAGACAGACTAATGCCAGATGAAAGGAGACGGTACCTCAAAATACATAGCGTGTAGAGATCCTGGCATGTCCAGTAACGTTTCCGAACATATTTTCTTATCTCGTCTGCGGAGTCAGCACATACACATCAGTTTCACACATATTCAATTTAAAAATGGCTTGGACCTTTAAGCCTCCAAATTTTGAATATGTTGTCATTTGTACAAAGGTAAGTTTGCTATGAGAATTTAGCCCCCTTTTATAACCCTGCCACTGTTGTCCATCATATTGTAATGCCCCGTACTCACAGGAACGTGACAGCCAACTTGAAATCTTTAGCGTGTTTTGTTAATAAGCTGCCAGTAACAAGTTCCAATACTTGGGCTCCCTTGCGTTGCTACCAGGTAGGAAAACTATAAAACTTGAGTCCAAGTCACCAAAGACTAGTCCGAGTCGAGTGTGAGTCAAGTCATCATCACTCAAAGTAGAGGTTTGCGTCCAAGTCTGAGTCATCCAAAAAATATTAAGTCGAGTCCGAATTGAGTCATTTTTAGTCGAACTGCAGGTCCGAGTCACTAAAGAAAGTTCCAAGTTGAGTCCAAGTCAAACCAAAGTAAGTTACAAATCTAATAAGTGTGGGAGCCAAACTGATACATTGATTGGGATTTTAGTTTTTTCTAAGCCTTTTTTATTAAACACATTTAATGGAGTTTTGATTGTGGCATATCAAGGCTGTAGCCTACGTATATAGGCCTATATTTATGAAATGTATTTATTTAGGCCCAACATCCGGGTTACATTTAGGGTTTGGGACTTAAATGAGAGCAGCTCGTTCTGCCATGACCACATGCAACAGGTTGAGGTTGTGTGGTGTTGTCACTGAGCGTGACATGCGGGTCCTTTGTGCACAAGTCCGAGTCTAGGTCTGAGTCATCAGTTCCCAAGTCCAAGACGAGTCACGAGTCCTTGTGTCTGAGAAAAAAACGTGCCCAAGCCATACAAAGTCCTAGTCAAGTCATTGAGGCTTACCCATGAGTCGAGTCCCAAAAATGATCCTAATGCCTCGTGGGGAACGGACAATTCAGATACTGTATAAAGTAGGGCTGAACGATATATCGTTATCGTATCTATATCTAGATAATGAACTTTCAAGATATTACTATCGAAAAAAGCAACAATATAGACGATATAGATTTCCCCTCTCCACGCTCGCCCTGCATACAACTCTGGCAGTCACAACAAACATCAGTTTTACGAGTGCCCTTGAATGCACCGCTAAAGCCAGCGCACACACACTACCAGGGACGTGGGAACGCTGCTAAAGCATAGATGCAGTAAAAGGTTAGATTTGTAATTTATTTTTTGGTAATTTATGTTAATGTTGATGAGTTGTTCTTAAAAATAAAAATAAAACTATACTTTCCACATTTTTTTGTATTATGATCTTTTTATTTTTCTGAGAAATGCTTGGTTTTACAGAACATGTAGTTATATTGTATTGTATCGATATATCTGGCATGAAAATCGAGATATAAAATTTTGTCCATATCGTTCAACCCTAGTATAAAGGCTCGGTCAGTGCAACCTACCAAATACCCTACAGGTACACCGATATGCCACAAAAACAAGACATTTACAGCTTGTTCTTTCTGGCATCACATCACAAAACACTGCCCAATATTTTAGCATGCACTTTTAAAATTTTAAATTCCTTTCCTGTGAACTTTAGATTGGTAGCAGACATTTCTAACTTGCATTGCCTATAGCCTGGCGTAGTCATACCCACTTCCTTTCTGAGCAAAAGAAAGTGGGTATGGGCATGTTTCCTTCCCTCAGCTGAAGCAGAGCCAGACCAATCACTTGCTACGCTGCAGAGCTAATCCGAAACAAAGAAGATGGCACCCACAACAGAAGAAATCTGTTTTAAGTGACCTGGACATGTCTTTAAAACCGCAACAACTAACCAAATAACTTTTCTTCTGAAAAAGAACATTTTTGCTGTACTCCCAACTGGATTTGGAAAAAAGTCATTATATCAACTTGCTGTCATCACATCCGCTTTGTGTGATTGGTTTATTTGGCACCTGTTTGTCACAGCATGATCCCGCCCCTGTGATGGAGGCTGCTGCAGTCACATTACCAGACTCTGTCTCTGTCTGTAGAGTCAACTGTAGAATAAACAGAGAACTAGTCTGGTATCCTATCCCTCTTCTCTTGTCTCTCTATGGTTTAAGAAATCATAGACATTGTCTACTGAAATGCTACACAGCTTCTAAATTGGATTACTGATATCTTGTAATGGAAGCAATCATTTTACAGGGTGAACAATTACGAGTTGAGACCATTAAGTAGAGTGTAAGCAAATGTAATACAATTGTGCATTGTGCTAATGCTATGTTGGTATGCTTACCCAAAATATCTCAGCAATAGGCGTAGAAAACATTAGGCACATTTACAACATCATAGTTAAGGCATATTGAAGAGCGACAGTGGATATTTGCCCCACATTAATTAAAAGTAAGGTTTAAATTGGCCAGTGGCAGGAAAAGAAAGCTCCCTAAGTTTGTACACGCTAATGAGAGACAATGATGTGGACATTCAGTTGTGCAAGACTAATTTTACCTGACATCATTTTCACAGGGCAAATAACCATCAGCAAATTGGGGCTGGATCCGACGCGCTTGTGCAAACTACGTTGTTGAGAGGGCATGTTCCAGCATACAATAAAAGACATTTCTCTCCGCTAATTACCTTAGCAAGTCTGCTCTCCTTAAACTAGACTGTTCGAAGATGCAATAGTTATATTAACTTGATTGACTCATAATGCTGCTGGCCACAAAGCAGAATGAGTTCAACAACGAACGTCTCTGAGGTAATGAGTCGTGCTAAAGTACAAGCAGGAAGAGCAATGCTTAACTAAGAGGATGGGCACCATTGAGATTGTTGGCATCTAAATTAATATGGTCTATTTTATGAAGTGAAGTAGCAGGTTTAAATGCTTGCTGAGGGCTGTTTTATGCATTGTAATTATATTATACTTATGACCTTGACTGCAATATACATAGGCCTTCTTGATTTATGGATGTACACAAGTCATTAATGAATAACTCCAAGAAGGACATTTTGATTTATTATAATTCTAAGTAGCACAGCAGTCGAGAGATTTTGAATGCTATGTTTTACCCTGCACCTTAGAGTATATGGCTGTAACCAGGACAAGTTATAGCTATTTTAAACATTTAATAAATGCTGATAGCTTATAAAATTTTAATACAAGTGAAGTGATGCTGCCTTTATTGGCTCGGCTTTAATAAATGCTGTGTACATGAATCAGAGACCGGTCAATATGAATAATGTATCCTGTAGTTGGTAAATGTGCTAATACTGAAGAGTTTGAAGGAATGTTTCTGTTAATATAGAAATTTGGAAATCGTATTGGTTGTATTGCTTCAGCCGGTCATATTTATTACGTTAATCAGTTTTTATACCACTTTTCTCAAACTGAATTGAATGGGAAATATTGATATTTATAATTAGACCTTTTTGGACTTTTGTATTTCTATACCTTTAGTTGTTATGTTATTTAAGCTATCCATCTTTTTCTCACTATTTCACTAAAAAGTCTAGTTTGCAGAATTGTGGGGAAAAAAGGCATTGTAAAGATTACTTGAGCCAATTGGGAACTTTAATGTCAGTCAATTGCTTGAGGTATGTCGATAAAAATTTAAATATTAATTCCAAAGCTGACCTTTTAAAACTTGGATTGCAAATGTCACCACATCATAATTTTAGCCTATTATAAATGTGTGTGAAAATTTGTCTCGATTACTATATTCTTGAGTTATGGCCAAAAAACGTGTTTTAACCTTTATACCACTCATTTCTAATCAAGTCAAATCAAGTAGGACAATCCAAGCCAGATTCAATGAAAGAGTCTTTCTAATAAATCTGTGGATGTGGAAAGTCATTGTAACTCTCAAGTTAGGCCTAGTTTCTCCACCTTCGAGTGGTGCAGTATTGTTAAGTTTGATTCAGCAGTTTGAAATGGCAATCATTGATCTGACATGGGGTGAAGTGGCTTATGGGAGCTGTTGTTCTATAACCTGAAGGCTAACGGTTCGATTCCCGCTCTCCCCTTCTCCTTCGTACTGTTGTTGTGTCCTTGGGTTGAAGAGGCACAATATGGCCTCAGGGCAGCTGTGGCTACATAGGTAGTTTACCACCACCAGTGTGTGACTGTGGAGTGAATGAATAATGTGAGCGTTTAGAATCTCTATTATTAAGACTCTACAGTGGCTCCACCCCTTATTTTGAGTTCCACTGTATTTCCACTTGCCACCCCTGTATGGGTGTGTCAGAGATGGTGAGGTAATTTTCTCTGGTACATTCCTCACAGTGTGACGGTAGAAATACAAATAAGAACAACATAAAATGTTGAACTATACCAGAGATTTTAAGTTTGTGCCAAATTAGAAAAAAAGGTCAGTATGTTCTATATATACAGTATAGAGCTGCGTGCTAACTTGCCAGTGCTTGACTTCTGTAGTGTTGTTCAAGTGCACTCAATGCTGCAGTGATAGTCTTGGCTGAAGTTGTTTGTGCTACTAAGCTTATTTTCCATCATATTCATCAGTGAAGCTGGTCATGGTCCCTTAAGAGACAGACAAAAAGTAAAATTCTCAGCCAGAATGTTTTGACCAAAGCTAGAAAGACTGCACAGTGAGTGAGTATCTACAGTGTCTGAATAATAGTATAGTGTTCCTGCTGTCAGAGGCCACTTTAATACTGCGGTATTGTTTTGGCTCGGTTATGACTCTCTCTGCAGTCTACACACAGCAGATTTTTCTTTGGCTTTAGTGTGGAGAAGTTATATTCCAGTAAAAAATGCAATTTCTTTGATTTGTATTTTTTTTACACACTATTTATACTCCTTAATAATTCACTGTGTCATACTATGACATGGCCTGTGTACATTATAAAGTTGTTTAAGAAGCATTACAACAAAATAAAATGGAATTGCAAAGAATACTAAAATTATTTTAACTGCTTGTGTAAAACTACTTTCTTCACCATGAAAGAAAACCTGTTGATTTGTGAAAGTAAAAGATCACAATGGACATAATGTCTTCAAAGCAGCAGTGGAAACAAAGTGTGTCATTCACACATCAGTCCTTTCTTCCCGTAGTTTCTTTGTAAGAGCTTTGTAAGAGCTCTATAAAAAGGCAACAATGAGAAAAAATGGAAAAATGGTGCGAGAAAGTCTTACCGTACGTCCACTGCGTCCTCCATGACTGTCATGTCAGTCTTACACTTTGCTGAGGGGTTGATGGCGAGCTCGGCAGGAGGTATGACAAAGCTTTTACTCAGCGGCAGCCACATTCCCTCTCCCAGAGTGTATGTGAATCTGGAGAGCGCAAGATAATAGAAAACTGTTATGCTTAATAAACATGCTTCTATACAATAGAAACATGTTTATTAAAAGATCCAGTATATTGTTCAATAAAACCAGACAAATTTATTTTTGTTAGTGTTGAGTGTGTTCTAATGTGTGTCTAAAATGTGTGTTCAAAATAATAGGAGTTACCAAACAGTATGCTACTCTTTAATGGTCCTTCATACCCCTTTTCACAAAGGAAACTGACCTATACTGACCTGACCACAGGGCAGGGGGACATTTAGAGAAGCCCTAAGACCTTGCTATAGCAGGATTTAGTCAAAATGTTTTATGTGGGTGTCTATAACAATCCGACTATACAGAATGGCCACTCAGAGCAGAAAGCTGAAGGGAGGGGCTTAAAAACCCATAACAGAACACTGAAAGCTGGGCTTTTTCAAGTTTTTGTTATGTAGTCAAAAACTGAAAACCTAGTCCAGGAGGCAGCCTGAATACTAGCTGGAAGCTCTGTTTCCAATAAGGCTGTTGGACAGAATATGAAGCTAGTGAGTGAAACATTTATGTTGTAATGCATGGCAGAGTAAAAGCAATAGGGTTGCAATAAAGTTACAGTATCAAAGGGCATTTGAAATATGTTAACTGTGTGTGTGCACCTTTTCTCTGTCTGTTTTAAACAACTCTTACATTACATGTGGGTCTGCATGAGGAACGACTTGGGTTGCTTGACTGCAACCCTGTTCCCTGAAAAAGCGGAAATGAGATGCTGCGTAGAAATTTGCTATGAGGAACAGGAATACCAACGCGGCTGCACTGGAAAAGTCTGGACCCCCTAAGGGTTTTGAAGTGTGTGTACACAAAAACATCAAAGGGGTCTCAGACACCCGGATGTAGGCCTGTCACGATAAAATATTTTGATAGAGGATTTATTGCCTTAAAATTTATCTCAATAAACAATATTATTCAGTCAACCGTATTTTTATTTTTATTTTGGTACTATGCAATATTTAAATGCAATAAGCTAGCCATTTATATACATTTTTAAATTTATATTAAATTAAAAACATTGAAATATTTAAATAGAACTTTATTAAAATTTTGTCCAACTGTATAAAAATATAAATTTAAAGGGAAAAAATAGCGTTTTTCTGCGCAGCATTGAGTGTAGCTTTTGAAAAGGAAGAGGAGAATCTATTCTTGTGGACCTCAAGAACAGAGAAATTAAGTTTGCTAATAAGCCAATTTAATGTAAGATGACACACATTTTTGGGACTTGAAAAGCTCATCCAAAGCCAAACAGCCTCTACTCACTGATGTATAGCCAATGAAATATGCGCTGTGTCCCTTTTACTTGACACTTCATCAAGGTCTCGTCCCCCACCATGTCAAGCCAAAATGGCCATTTTTCAAAGATGAATGTTTTACCGCATGAATGATTCTGAATAATGGTATCAAGTTGGCTGGAGGTTATTTATTTTACCTTTCAGCAATGTTTTTCTTTTTGCATAACTCTGTTTTCCGAGCAGAAGGACACCATGTGCTAATGGACACAATGCATACCAAATGAGAAACGATGATATAAAAGGGCCTTTCCTGGGAGAAAACGGAGCGATAAATCAGTAAACAACAGATGTCTAGAGTAAGAGCTTTAAAACAATTCTTTATATTTCGGTTGAATCGGTTGAATATCATCTATCTTTTAACACAGTGTAGATGAAATGTTTAACTGTAAACAAAGTTCATGAATATTCACAAAAGTATGGTTGTTAGCGTCAGTAAATTATGCATTTATGCAGGTATACTTGTAACATTAAAGACGGGGTCTTTTTGATTAAACAGCAATTTTTATGCAGGCACATTCAATTGGCCAATTTGCATTCAATAAAATGCTTACTTAGCATAATTAAAGGGCATTTAGTTTGTGCTACAATTTTTATTCAGCATAGGAATGTGTTAGTATGCAATTCCAGGGTTGGATTGGTTGGATGATGTTTAGTAGGATTAAAGATGTATAACAGGTGGGTAGTTATAAATGGCACTAACATCATTATATTTACTTGTATAGCTATAATATGTAACACAATGGAGGTCTCATTTATTCAACACCAGAGGGAATCTAGAAGTATTTTGGAGGTGAATTTGTAGAAAATAAATAATTTTGATGACAACTTTTACTTTAACTGTTATTGCAACATCTTTGTGACTCATGGCCATACATAATAAGTCACCTCTCCATCTCTTATGAGACTTTGAAGAGAAACATTGATAATCCCTGTGATGCAGCATGACGTATATGGGTGAGAACAGGACAAATTAGCAGCCACTTAACGAGCACCGCTCTGTAATGGACAACATGGGAGTAGTGTGGCACACTATGACTTATTTGGTTCAGCCAAAGAGAAACTGGAGGTGGAAAACACTAAGAGTTCCCAGGAGACAACAGTTGTTCAGAGGAAAACATGTTTGTGGTCCTTTGAGATGCTCCTCACGGTTTACACGGCAAAGGCTGTGTTTGAATGCAGACTCCTCAGCATTTATCTCTGCACACACAGGCGACTTTAACATACAGTACATCCTCCACTTTGCCTTGTTTCATTTTAATCTTACTACTACTGTGATTCTAATTGCCTCATTTGCCTCTGTGTTTAATGGTAATATCTGCTTAAGTAAACAAGAATGGCACAGCGCTACAGCCGCTCACTGATATTCATGGTCTGTTTCCGACAGGGCTGTTGGGCGGATTTTCAGCTACTGACTGAAATGCTTACACTGGGATGGCTGGGTGGGAGCAAGCCATGGTGACATGTGGCTTCCTAAAGATGTTGACTCCCTGACAGGTGTCTGTGTCTGGTTGAAACAACACTAACTGCACTACTGTGCATGAATGTGGGTTCTTTTAGATTAGAAAAAATCTTTTGCGTTTGCACAATCAAACAAATATTGTTACACAAGGCTCTGGTCTGGAGTCTTTGAAAATGAAATGAGCTGTTATAATTCATTTATTCATGTTCTTCCGCTTAGTCCCGTTAGGGGTCACAGGTGACTGGAGCCTTTTCCAGCCACTTTGGGTACATCCTGGACAGTGGCTAGTTAGTCGCAGGGCTGACATTTAGAGACAGACAATGACAGACAACCATTTACTCACATTTACTCACATTTATTCACTAGAGATTGCCAGTTGACCTATACATGCATGTGTTTGGGCGGTGGGAGGATCCGAAGTACCTGGGGCAGGAGCGCTAACCACTCTGCCACGGGCACACCTGATATTATAATTAAAAAAGATAATTTAAAGTCTCTACTATGACTTTGGTTTAGCACAGTTGCTTATTCAAACGTAGCCCTGTACAGTAGTTTTGTGAGGTATAATGAACTCTCCAAAGTTGGTGCTGATTAAAAATAATTTAAAGAGAGTTTTAGCAGTCACAAGTGATTTGCGGGGAGAAGCTGAAAACAGAAGAAAAAATGATAACAAATATTTTTCAAACAGCATCGAAAACATTTGCAGTTTTTAAGTGAAATGAGATGGTAATAGTACAAAAGAATCTGTATATTTTTATTGGCTCTTCTATTTTACAGCAGTTCCTCCCACCTGCCTAGAACATTTGCAGGCTAATGTATTTTTACCTTAGAATACACAGCCGAACAAAAATAAATTGTATTGTTACCATGGCACTTGTCAGTGTTACAATATTTTAGCCAACATTTTGTCTTCAGGAGGGAACATCATGCCCTTTAGGTGAACATAATCTTGTGGCCGGCTGACAGAAAGTAGAAAATATTAATGTAGTCACACACTAGTGAAAACAAAAGTAAATTATTTTGTGCACAAATGCACATGCAGTCCTCAACATACCACTTGTTATTTCACCAGAGACAACCCAAATCCATACCTCTATCAGAATTAAAAGCAGGATTTGACTCAACATTATTCTGTGCCACTCTGAATTGTACAGCAGCCAGATAAAACAAAGTTTTGTGAAGTTCCTCTTACCTGAAAATGCGATCAGAAGGCTGTTCTCCCATCACAAGATCAAAACCGCGCTGGAAGATGGTGTAAGGCCAGGGACTGCATTAAAAAGAATAGATCAGAGGAAGAGAAAAACGAGAGTAGAAAATAAAACTGTGTTCAATCAAAGCAAGAGCAGTGTTAAAATTTTCAGTGTACCCAGCCTCCTAATCTAAACCTTCTAGAATCACAAGTCATGTTTTGGTGTCGAACTCCAAATCGGCTCCGCCTTCCTCAGCATTACGATGAGTGCTGTGTGTAAACATGCTGATTAAAAAATGTGTTTCCAGGCAGCTGATGCATAATGTATCTTTGGCTCCTATGTTTTAACTTGGGGAAGGAATGGGAAAGGACAGCAGGATGGAGGGAGTGGGAATAGACAGATGCCAAGGGCCTGCAGTGTGAAAGAGAAGGCGAATGATAGAGATTAATAGGGAATGGCAGCTTGGGGACTAAACAGTCTGCAAAGTGAGAGTAGAAGGAGAAGAAGTGACAAGGGGCCTGTGCCATTCAGAGCAAGAAATTCCTACACTATTGTGAGCAAGAAGAACATCTAGAAAAAGACGGGCGGCTGCGATGCCACAGGCGCTGGTCATTAAACATTTAAGTCACCTCAGGATGCCCCTCCGTCACACACTGGCAATGACACACACAGGCTCACCAGGGAAATAAGACACAGAGGGGTACTGTTGGGTGGGATAAGAAGAGAAACTCTGATGTCTCGACAAGGTAAATAAAGAATAAATAATATTCTAGGCATGCACTAAGTCTGGCAAGGGATTTAAAACAGGAAAGCGTAAGAAAGAACTTATCCTTACTGTGATATTCTGTGTGAAGCTAAGGCAATGCTGAGGCAACAGAACTTTGTTTTATGTACTTAAAGACATACTGTGCAGGATTTCCAGAGTAAACCTATCCTCTGACCAATCCTTTGCTTTACTCACAAGCAGGAACAAGGAAATAGATATTTATTTGTGTATCATTTCATTTTTATTGATATCCCGTGAGCTGTGATTGAAGAGCTAGAAGCCAAATATTTCCCTCAAAAAGTTCATATAGAAACAGGACAGTGAGTTTACAGTGACGTGCGTTCACATTTTTCTAGAGGGTCACGTGTGGAATAAGAAGGATTTGAATTGTGTCATTGTTATTAATTTTTTTAATGGAAATCCTTCATAGCATTCCTTTTAAATATTCTTAGCTACTGACTCAACCACATATCTTAGAGATGGAATGATTATCTTTCTTTTAGAAAATGTGTGCAATACTATTTCAAATATGTCAGAATATACTGTATATGGAGTTCAGTGGAGTTACAACGGAGTGACTCATTCAGGCATTAAATGTTTTGATTTGCTTTAAAAAGTAAATGTGATGTGTGCTTTAAATGTACATTCATTTCTGCATGTTTATATGTTTTGGTTCATATGTTGATTAACTGATTATTGTTCAGACAATTTAATCTCACATGCCTGTTAATGCCGTGAAACAGAAAAAAATAATGCATTTATTATTGTAGCTATCAGAAGAGGAAATTGTGCGTTAATTATAGCAAATTACTTATAATGACTGGAAACCATCGAAGAATATAAATGTTAGACTTGTATTCACAAAGTAGTTTCTTTTCAGTGTCACCCTGAGTGTTCTGGCACCCATGGACAGAGGGGTTAGCCAAATGTCAAGGACTTTTTAACAGGCAGGTGTGAACCCAATTAAGCAGTTGCATGGAACAGGGTCTAAAAAAAAACATTTTTAAGCAAGTATAAATTCAGTCATCAGTAGTACTCATTGTGATGTGGAAAAATTGACCTGGCACCTATAAAATCAACAAGACAAAAGAACCTAACCATTCGCTGATATGAAATGTAAAGCTATTTAGGAAGTGATAACATACAATACTCCTGTTTTCTTAGTCAGCTGTGACATTTGGGAGCCAATTCATTTTTTAATTAACATTGAAATCTCTTGATTGCTCATAATGAGAGACCACTTACCCCTGATTGGGGCCCCACTCGCTGCGGATGCAGAGGTGCTTGTGCACAGGGTCCCTCATGTAGCCGTCCAGACAAAGGCATTCTCCTGCACACAGAAAACCACTCATTTATTACTGTCAAGCCTTTTTAATTCAATGGAGAATTCCCTTAGCTCCTCTTCATTTAGCCCCTCCATGAGAGCCATCCCAAACATGAACAGCCCAGCACTTACAACTTAATCATCTGTCATTGAACTGCCAGTTTACATTTAATCAGATGTTTAAATCATTTATGATAAACAACAGAAGCACTATTAGGACTGAAAAATGTGTGCAGCACCAACTCATCAAAACATTTGATGCAGTCTAGTTGTAGTAAAAAAGTCTGAGGTTTTCTACTGTGACAGTCCCAACCTGCATCCTATCTACCTATCTAAAGGTTGATTAATTAGAAATCCATTTGATACAATCAAAGCAGAATCAGTAACAAACCCAGTACATCAACACACTATGCAACATACAACACTTAAAAGGGTTGGATTTTCTTTCCCAAATTGAGAGTAGAATAGTCTGCACCACACTAACAGTAAGCACAGATACCTCAAAGGCTTTGATTAGATTTAATAGTCCTGGTTTGTTTTAATGTTTTTCCCTGTTGTCTGAGTGGTCCATTTCAATGGATAACATTCCTTTCCTAAATGGGAAGTGATTGGATCAGTCATTAGGTTAATGAATAGACACTTGCGCTACCATTATTTAGAATAGTGAACCTCATCAAGGCCTTCTTTTTACCCAAACTCCACTTATCACTCCGGCCTGAGGCAACACTTTGAATCAAGAGCAAATAGGTTACACACAACACTGCACCCTCAGCAAATTACCTCAATGTAATTACAGGATGTTCCTAATATCTGCCCCTGCTTTTCTAAGAATTCTTTTTAATGGCAAATTCAAGTTGAGTTAGACAGCTATAGAAGAGATGCAGGTATATATTTAAAGAACTCTAAAGCCCAAGCGCTTTTAAGGATTAGAACATATGTCAAAATGTAAAAACTCAGTCTTCTATTTATGTTGACATCCACTCAAAAAGTCGAGTCTTTTAGCAAGCATCAGCTTTTTGTTGTGCTGTCAGCTCCCGGGAGAAATGGTGGCCTTGACTTTGCACCGAATGATTGATGGGGTTCCACCTTTGGTTCGGAGGGTTACTCAGGGGTAACATGTACTACATACTCCGCTCATGCTCAATAGGAGGCAAGTGAAGGGCACGGGCCCAGGGCTTTATACACCACCGTTAATGGAAAAGGTCATCTGTCAGTACCTGGCAGGATAAGAGAAATCATATTCACTCATCCTCCATTTCAACTCAGAGAAAAGAGAAATGACTAAAGCAGTTTGGGCTTTTAGGTTTGTCTTTATCAGATTGTTAACTGGTATTGAAGAGCTCTTTTGAGTGTTGCTGAATCAATGTCAGACATGACATATTTGAGATCCAGATCAAAATAAGAAGTGAGTAACCCAAGATAACATTATATTCTTTTTTATTTTAACAAAATATGTATAATGTAAAAAAATAAATGTCATAAAATGTCATAAGATTATCACAATACAGTTTAGATCATATATTTCTCTGTTTAGAAATGCTATTAGTATGATTGCTGCTGAAAGCTGACTCTGCATGTAACAATTCAGGTACATTTTAAAGTGAATGACAGTCAGTGTTCATAATAAACATTGAGCTTCTTTTTTTTAATAGGATTTACATAATCTTATATGTGTCACATTTGATTGATAGTTGTGAATCCCAGAAGAATCCTTTCTTTGTTCCTGTGCTTTCATCTTTGGCTTCAAGCAGACTATACACTACATTTAAATGCTAAATCTATCAATGTATGCTCCAACATCACCTGTGGTGTGCTGTCGGAATTAGAAATGGAACCTATCGCCTGACTCTATCCAGTAGTCCGAAAAGAAATCATTCAAGCCTGTCCTTCCTTCGTGTGTGGTTTTTCAAGCACAAAAGCAAGTTGTTTTTCACTGAAACATCACTTGAATGATATTTGAAAACCGCCTCCTCATGTACTCCTTTGCTATCACCTGGCTGCTTTTCCAACACTTTCTTTAGCTCTTCTGCCAACATTCACATGCTGCTGCTCTCAACATAATACCCCTTTTGTTAAATGTGTTCTAAAAGTGCTGAAATGTTTGAAACTGGCCAGATTTGCCTAGAGTTTGACTGAACAGCAGTCAAATGACACGCAATTATGTTTTGTCTAAAGATTTCCTGCCGAGCTAAATGTCACATATTAAGTAGTGTTTCCTTAAAATACAGAGAATATTTAAAGAAAAACTGTACTTCTGCCTTCTTCTCACCTTCCTCTTTACCACCTATTCAAATGAGTATTTTAAGAGCGTGAGATAAATATCCTCAAGTCTTGTGTGGGCAGGAAGCAAGGATTTCTTTCAGCACTGTTATGTCACTTGTGCACCAAAATATTCAGCTCATCAGGCAGATAGCCACACATTGATCCATTATGCAGTCATATTAATCAAGTCAGTGTGTGTTATGATGTGGGAATGTTCGTCTCTTGAGGGAAAACATGGCTGTTCGTGTGTTTCATGAAAGCCCCATATGCACACAGCAGACAAGAGCGGGATAGAACACGAGGGTTGTATCTCTGGGAAGGAAAGCGTCTCTTTTAATGTCTTGGAGGAGCAGCCGTGATATTGTCGCAGCCCATCTCAGTTTTCATCAGTATCTCCCCCGGCTGAAAAGAGGATTGGATTTTAGCTATCTATAGCACCTCAGCAATCTGTGTGCAACCCACACTGCCATGTTGACGAACACACTGAGTGCTTTCATTATGAATGCAGCCTATGAAAAATACAATACCATTACAGCTGGGTCTGCCGGCCCGTACATCACTGGGTGCCGTGAGCAGAGGTGTAGGTTTACGCAGCAGCTAATTTCTAAATTATTCTAGGGACAGGACAGTAGCTTGACTTTTTATATTCATTTAAAAGGGGGTGGATGAATAATTGATGCAAAATAAGAAGACAATACTAGTTTTAGCGGGGCATTTCTTTATTTCTGCCTTTACAGGCAAGTCTCCAAGAAACTGGGTTATTCACTGTTAGATGCTAAAAAGAAGTTTTTATACGCAGTAGTTTTTACTAGCTATAAACTGAAGATGATCTGAAGGAGATATAGATTTCATTTTAAGTTTTACTGCTTCTAAGCCTTTGTTATGCAACTTCATATTTTCTCTTATTTTTGTACTTGCTTTGTTGGAGAGGCATACTTTAACTGTTAACACCTTCACACCATCACACGTCAAATTAATGACTCCCTTTTCAAATGTGTTATGAAAAAACACATTTTGAGAAAAGAAGAATGTGGCTGTTTAAATAATAAATGCACACAAGCATACATGGCACCAACGATTCAAATTTGGTAAAAAAGATTGTAAATTGTTTGAAATATTTAAACAAGATGTTATATTATTCTGTTGTTCAGGCTCCTTTTTATGTAGCGATGATCAAAATGTATTGTCTGACAGAACAAGTGATATAAAGCTTGTTTAACAATGAAATTCTCTGGTATGCTGTTTTATCAGCATATTGTTCTCATCTTTGGGGAGTAGAGAGGTCTTGATTAAATAGAACCATGCAATATAAAGACTGTAAGGACAAGGAACTATAACTGGCCTTATGTAATACTTGCCACAACAGAACAAACTACTTAAAACATACTTTAGAACTATGCTTCAGACATTTGGGAGGCCTGAAGGTTGGTGTCCACCAGCGATACTGAACAGAAAGGACCCAGATTTTGGTTTACATGGCAGCATTAAGGTAATGGATGTGTTATGTTCTGGGATTATATAAAGAAAAAACAAAAAAGTCATATTAAAAATGCATGTGACAATGTTGGTTCAGGCTCCAGCAGACTGTATGACATCTTGACATGTGCTGCACAAAATAACATTTTCCTGTCTTGGATTAGCACTAGACCCCCCACAAAACTGGCACAAACATGTCCTAGAACTTTTCCCAGTGGAATACCTGACCTCCCTGTTGCATTCCAAAAAGGGATAGCAGGGACACTGCTGTAGCCTTGGTGCTAAGCAGCGCCGTAGTGGACTAATCATGGACATTTATTTTTCATGTTCATTTTTGTCTCTTTATCCTTGGACCTGTCCTGTCCTTTGTTCGTGTTTTTTTATTTATTTTGTTTATAAAAAGTTTTGAAAAATAGTTGGTTATAATGATTTATTTTTTTAATATACTTTTTTTTCAGTTGATGGGGTTATGATTTGCCTCATATATTTATTCTTAATTGACCAAATAAACTCAACTGATAATAAAAAAAAACTGATAATAAATAAGTTTAAAAGCCTAAAGTTAATTGTTGCATAATGCTTTACTGGCCCAGAAATTAGCAGCCATACATAACACAAAGCTTGTGTTCTGCAAACTCCCAGTGTGCTTACATTAAGAAATAAGTTACATATCTCTATGTATCTCATAGAGCCCCATTAAGAAAATTATGCACTATCCGTCCCAGAGTATCTACGGTGTGTAACCATATTTTAAATGTATGCCCCATCATGTTTGTTTTCAGAAACATCCACTCACTCCCGATTGATTTTCTGGATACTTAAGAATCAGGTTGTACCCAGAATGCATCACGTTTAGCACTCATCAATCAAGAGTAGTCTGAGCGGAGTCTTGCCATTAGAGCCATGTTCTTGCTTTTCAGAACTCCGGCTTCATTTTGCATCAGTGTGTTGTTTAGCTATTCAGCACACAGAGTCTGCAAGCAATTTCATAAGCAGGGCTGTGATGAGAAATATACAATAGCATCGCAACATTGGGCTGGGATGGTATTTACATTACTTGTTCTATCTTTCAGCTTTTGTGAAGAGTGCAGAAAGCGAAAGGAATTGATTTAGAAAATGTTTTTATACTTTTCACAGCCATTAGACATAGACAGTATGCAGGTAGATACACCCAATCTGTACTTGTCTGCTGGGTTATTGACTTTCTGACACACAGACAGCGTGATGTGAGCTGTGTGGGATGAAGGGCGTAGGAGCACGGGGGACTGTCTTTTAACCTGGCCTGTTAACACTAACACTTTGGGTACAACTCTGGGATCTGTCATGTGCTCAAGTTTAGTGATGACTCAGCAGTTGTTGAATTTATCAGGTGTGAAAAGGAGGCAGTGACTTGGGTCTTGTTTACAATTTTCTCATTCTGGATCTCTATAGACTTTTCAGGCTGTAGAAATATAGTAAACACATGCCACATAAACTGCAACAATAGCCTCATGAAACCACACAGAGCCAGTGAAGCCACAAAATGTGTTACTCTGTGGATTGTTAAGTAATTATGACAATCAAAAAGGTTTGCTGTAGCTGTGGCAACAGAGAAGTGTATAGCTCATTACCGGAAAACCATAAAGCAGCGGTTCCCAACCTTATTTGTCGTGTGTACCCCCTGGGTTATTTTATCATACTATGAGTACCTTTCATACGTGTTGATGATTCTGCAGAAGGTGGTCATAGAAGGTATGACATCTGATTAGTGTACGGTATGTGGCCTATAATATCTGATTACTCGGATAATCGGATACTATGAATCAACAGAAATTACATAAAAACATAATTGGCTGCCATAAAACAAAAATCAAAGGCAAAGTCTGAACCAACTAATTCAATGAGACTCTAATGACATGTATAATAATAATAATAATGATGATGATGATGATGATGATGATGATGATGATAATAATAATAATAATAATAATAATAATAATAATAATAATAATAATAATAATAATAATAATGTAGTTATTGTTCTACCGACTAAAACTACTGACCAGGAAGAGCATTTTTATTATGGGACAGACACTACATGACACAGGTCAGGGCTGTTTAACTTCAGTGGAATTACTAACTAATAACTAATAATATTGTGTTTAAGAACAAGTAATCAGTATTTACAGCTTTTTTGGTTGTTGAATTACTTTATTCTTTCTATTTCAAAAACATTAAAAATCGACAATTCATTTGAATGCTTAATGTGCATCTGCTATCCAACATTTGTTTAGTTAAATATTATTTAAGTTTTATTTATTTTATTAAACACACTTTCATACACAATACTGATAATAAAATCTATAAGGCATCTCAAGATTATTTAACACAAAAAGTAAAGAGAAATCTATTATGGTCCAAATTGTAGTACAGCTACAATTTCATTGCAGCTAAAGTCTAATTTTCATCTTGTAGTACTGTAGTAATTAGAGAATAATACATAGGATAATTTAATATCACAGCCTTTAATTAGAAACTGCTACAGGCAGTGAATGTGTGTTTGTGCAGAGACAGACGCACACTAAAGGCTGGGCTCTGCATCAGAGGCAGATAACAGACTGTAAACACGATTTAACTGTAACAAAACTCTCATTTTCAACTTTGAACAACATAAATGTCTAATAAAAACATAAATGACAGTCCTACTCAGATTTCCCGACTCACGCTGTCAACAGAAAACTTACTCCGCTCAATTAGACGCAAACAATGTCAACGATGTGTTTAGGAGAAAAGAGAAAGTGGTAAATTTGAGAAACATACAAACACTAAACTCTGATAAGAGGGAAACTTACTGTATGTTTTCTTTAAACCTTTTATGGCTAAAATTCTGTTGGCCTGCGAGTCGTTAGCTGAACAATATATTTCCAGTAGCCTAACTAAATATTTTTTTAGAGCAGTTAGGTAAAATGGATAATTTCCCTCGGCACAACTGACGACCTCTCAAGGCGCACTAGCATCCCGCAGCTTAGCGCAAAAATGTAATTAATTATCAGATAATTCTGCGTACCCCCTGAAATATCCTCACCCCTGATTGGGAAACACTGTTACAAAGCCTCATTCCTGTTCTGACTTTAAACAAAAAAAAACTTTCTGAAAGTTTAAAAGCTGGGTCTGAACCGGATACAATCTTCTACTGTTGCAGCAGTACACGGTTATACCTCAAGCCTCTCGCACTGCTATACACAACTAACTACTTTTTATTTTATATATGGCTCTGCATCCAAGTTTTAAAAAATTGCACTAAATAAGTCATTGTATACGTAGCAGGACCTGCATCTCCTGCATACAGCACGGTTAAAACTCAAGCCTCTTTATTAGGTTCACCCAGGGGGTACCAAACTGTGTTGTCCTGACCCAACCCGAACCATACCATTAGTGAAAATGTGCCTTAATTTGGCTCTTATTTTCAATGTAATCACTGTTTTGCTTTGAATTGACGCTTTGAAATTATGTCTTGACAATAGCTCCAAGACATATTTTCTAAGCAGGCTGCAGTCTGTCAATCAATATTCCACAATCTATTTATAACCAGACTGAGCAAAAACTGAATAAGACCTCAACTAAACTAACTGAAGAGAGACTCACACTGATTAACATCTAATCTATTCTTTCCATTACCAGGCCTGTCTTCTAACAGATTTTTAATTAGCTGAGCTGTATTAGTGGCGAGTGGCAGCAGGTGCTTAGGGGTCCAATGAGGAAAAAAAACATACTTCTACTAAACTACAACAGAGTTTTCTTATTATATTAATACTGCATGTCTCTTCTTCTTATAATATTGGACAATGGCAAAAAGGACCTAGACTCACTCAGGCCAAATGAGTTCACAGTAAAATATTCAGACTAATTGATCAGTTCCTCTAGAAAAAAAAGGTCTGCAGCCGGTTGGTCATGGTCATGTAAAGTATTTAAAAGGTATTTCTGACCATCTTCAATAATGGGTGGTTTGCAGAAGCTAGTCAATAAAAACTAGTTATAATCTTGCCTCTTCCTTATCGTTTCTTACCAACATTGATTGAAAAGACAATTACCCCCTACAAAGCAATGTTAGTTTATTTCCTTGGAATTGCCAAATTATACTGTAGTGTTGAATAATTCAGAACTTAACTCAACTGAACTATTCTGCTTAATGTACTCTTGACATAACCTCAAAGTAAGATTTTCATGATTCTTTAAAGTCTACTTTGTGCACCCCAAACAGCCATGAGGCCTTCAGTTAATAATCAATGAGAATACTTTGTTTGTGTCATGGTGCTTGAGTTTCACCTGTCTCGGGGTCACACTGGTGCTCACAGGGGTCCAGCAGGCGGCGCCCACACAGCTCATTGAGCCAAGGCCCACTGGCGTTCTGCTGGTAGTACAACAAGATCTGTGCTGGGTTGAGCCAGTCTGAGGCATCCAGCTGACTGCCCTGAAGTAGAATGAACCTCGATCCTGAGAAGAGCAGAAAGAAAGAAAATATATTTGGAAAAATAAGTGAGAACGTAAAGCAAGGAGTCAATGTAAAAAAATGTTTATCACTACTTTACTGAATGACCTTTGTGCTAATGTTTTTACACTTTTCTTATTATTTATTTAGAAATAGACCCCAAAGAGGTAAACATTGAGAGGGATAAGCTGTGGGAAGAAACCTTAAATCAAATCTTTTATAGTAAAACTAGAAAATGAATGTTGTCTCAGAGCTAAACCTGAAATTTGCAAGAAATAATCCAAACAGAAGAGACTTATTAGCTACTGATGGCCAGTTACAGTGGCAAACCTTGACAACCACAAACGAGAAAACATTCTAGCAGTGAGAAACATTTTAATGAAGCAAAATATGTTTTGTAGGTGATTATTACCAGTTTCTGCAGGAAGCCATCTGAGGCATGGTGGGGACATGAAGGACTATGTGGGCTGTGAATGCACATCTCAGTTACTGTGTTTATCTATCCTTTACAGTTCTTGCGGGGAATAGAACAATGTCTTTGTGCTGTATGGAGATTTGTATTTGTATTTGTATTGTAGAGATTTGGATGGAGAGTTGAGAAATAGATTTTATTGGACAAACCTGATGATAACAAACTGCGTGTTTGTCTGCGTGCCAGTAGATTCTAATAAGACCAAAGGATGTTTACTGTGCTCTAAAAAGTCTGCATTTTATATTCCCAGTGCACAATATGTAAGCGCTGGAAAATTTAAGTTTCCTTAAGCTCACAGAGTGCCTTTTCTGGGGTCCTGGCAAGTCAATAAGGTGAAACTTTTTTAATGAATAATGGTTTCAATAAAACAAGTTGAATAATTCAAATCAAAAGCCAGGTGTACCACGATGTGTGCGTTGTCTGATCTCTGTAAGTTAGCAAACGCTTGTCCATTTGCAAACATAGGATGCACGGGGTATTTGCTAACCGGAGCATATTTGATAAGATGTTGGCAGACAAAGTGTGGCCTACTTTGTGCCATAAGCTTTGATGATCCTTCTAACACTAGAGCACATGCAGCAATTGCTCGCCGTGTCCTGTGTGTTTATAGCAGCCAACGCGTCAAATTAAAAAACATACATGTTAGCACCATTTTACTTCCATCGCTTTATGTTGTCTGCTGGTGTGAGTGTTATTTATAGTAAAAGCATAAGATAAGCACCAGTGTTTCTCATCAAAATTTACTTTTAACAATAACATTTTTTTGCTTGTTTCATTTTAATGCTCCCACTTCAGAATGTCTGGCTGCTATGTTTTTACTTGAACGAGACAAGATTGAAGCCAGTGCATATCACCCAATATGCACAGGCTTCAATCATGTTTTATAATAACAGTAAAGGTCATTTATTTATTTAAAAAAATATATTTCTCCCGTGTCCTAGCATATGCGAGTGCTCTAACAACTGAGCTAAGATGTTAAGATTTTTGATAATGTTTAAATTTGTTGATTGATTAGCCAAGGGCTGGGCAATATGGCATAAATATTATGATTTTATCACAAAGTTTATGTTCAACTATTGCCTATATTCCCTCATACATTGGACTACTACTATTGTCTACTCTTTAATTAAAATACATATTTTTGCAAGTTACTGGCAATAACAAACAATACAATTTGGCTATCATGGATTATTTATTGTTTATTTACAGAAGTATTTGTGAATGAAAATGTGTCTAAAAAGTGTCTTTTTAATTTATTTTTTTAAAAATCTGTAAGGGCAAAGTTTTATCGGTTCCATTTAATTGATTTATTGAAAGAAATGTGAGATATAAGTTGCCACCTCGGGCTTCAAAGTCTTTGTAATGACCCATCCTGCACTGGAAAAGACCAACTGAGACAGAGATATCTTTCAAATCTCAACTAAAAACACTTTTACAGAAGAACCTCTGTAAATGTAATATATTTACTTGTTGATTTTAAGACTTTGCAAAGATAATTGTAAGTGCTATCATTAGAGCGGTGTGACATGACGTCTTTCCTGGGCATGTGAAAGCAGACACATGCGCAGCTGTTGGCATTAATAGCCTCTTTCCCCAGTGGTGGAATCCAGATTTTCATCTGATTCACCATGACATCAAATCAAGTGTGATGAGATTGTGGAGACATTTATGGAAACATTCTAAATCGATTACAGTTTTGTAATTCAACAGGCGAATTCGCCATCTTTCATCTCTCCTTTCAAAGTTCCCTCCCTGGACCATCGCTGGAATTTTAATAACATCCTGGCCGACCTGCGAATAGCATAGGAAAGAAGCAATGCTCCGAATCAAATCAGACCTCCAGATGATAGATGAGTGAGGCCAGTCACAGTCTATCATATATCTGGACGACAAGCTTGTGATGGCTGAAATTCATTAGTGAGGTGGTTCACCACATCAGAGGGGGAAGAGTGATATGGGGTCTGCAGCGGGTGGTCACTGCGACCTGGCCTGGATGTGCTGTGATGCTTTGAGGGCACATCTGTCGTGTCGTCTCTCACGGGATACTCCGGGAGGGGGGCTGCTCAACCTGGCATTTACCTTTGTCTTTGTGAGAACATGGCAAATTGCCAGCAACCGCAAAACACAGCTTTGAGAAATATAGGTAATTCCATTCTTGAGAGACCACCAGTAAAATGCCAGCTCAGCCCCCTGGGGGATTTGCACTCCCCTGCAGGGTGTGTGTTTGTGTGTGGAAAGCCTTACCGTCAGCGATGAGGTGCTCAGGCACGTGGAGGATTACTCGCACCGAGAGGCTGCAGGCCAGATGAGAGGAGTAAACCAGGCCAATCATGCAGCTGATGACACTGATGAGAGTGAGGGTGGTCTTATTGATGGGACTCCGCGGGGAACCTGCTGCTGGCAACAAACGCACAAGAGGGGAGCGGGAGGAGGGGGTAACAACAATTGGAAGATATATATGTGAAGCACTGACCACACTTTATTTCCCCCAAACCACTTCCATACTGTGAACAAACACAGAGACACACACATGCACACCGCCGACAGCAGGAGTCATTTTCCAAACAAGCCCAAAAAATAGGCTTAGCGCCCATAAAAAGGTCTTGTGGATCAAAAACCGCAGGCCTTTGGGAGGTTTAGGCTTGGTGGCACATAAATACGTTTTACCTTTGAAGGCTATGAAAATCCACGGTGGGGTGTTGGGGGAATAAAAGCATGGTAGACATGGGCCTAAATAAAAATGGGTGAGAGGTTGTTTTGCAAGCGTTTTCAAGCGGGAACTCTTCCCTTATCTCTTCTCTCACAGAGTGCAATGTGCAAAGTGTTGAACGTGACCTCATAGCCACGGGGCCATACATACACACACACCAAAATTACACACACACACACACACACACACACACACACACGCACGGACACACACACACAGTGACCTTGAATATAGCCGCTCGCACTTTGTTTAAAGTGGCTATTTTTCACTTCGCAATATAACTGCAGATTACATTGTCACTTTTAAATTACTCTGGCAGAACTTTTTATATTCAAACACTGCCCAAGGCAATGCTTCAAACAAAAGCCAAAGAAAAAAACTCAACCTACTGGGGTACGCTTAAAGGAAGTTTATTTAATCAAGTACTTGCGGGATAGTATAACAGCCTGTTTTAAACATGCCTATGATAAAAAAATTACAACCCGGGTGTGTTTCCCGGTAGGGTCATAGTCTAGTTCCAGTATCTCTCACCCTCTTTCTTTTCTGTCGACACTGTATCTATCTTATAAAGCCAAAAAGCCAAAAAGAATCACTGAATAAAGAATCATCATTATTATTCTCATGGCTTGTTGATCACTCTCAGTCTGGATCTAAGCGACACAGTTGGGGCACAGTTGCCATCTTTTCATTCTATTCTTACACATTTCTCTAATTAAAAGGTGTTGGCTGCACTTCTGGAGGCTCTACTGTGTTTGTGGCACCTGTGCACATGACGACAGCTCGAAGGCGGCGCAGTGTTCAGCTTATAACGCCTTGTGACAGCAGTGATTATTTTGAGGGCAACATGTCTTTATTGCAACCCCCACATCACCACCTTCATCGTCTTGTTTCCACACCCCATTAAAGTACAAGGACAAGGCATGCTGACAGAAAAAAAGCAAACTCTGACAACATTTGCATTGGAATCTCCTTAGAAATAATATTGGTGTGTAATATTATTTCACAGAACAGATTTTGTTATGTCTTATGATGTAACAACTCTGTAACTGAGTGCATCTGATCTCATTGATGTTTTCAGAATGTATGCAGATGCATGGTCACATGCTCAAAATGCACCAATACAATTACATTCAACTACACAGTCGACAAACTGTACAAATATTTGATGAATGTGTTTCCACGCACAAGACTGGAGCCATCCATCTGCTATATGCACTGCAAAGGTTACTTGTCATGCGTCGTGGAGATGCTAATACCATCACACGGCGAGAGAAACTGTCGGTAGTATATGAGTCCTCCTTACCCCCTGAGCCCCACACGCTGTTGGCGTTACCATTTCTCATACCTCGACTCCGGCGCCGGCTGCGGTTTGGGTCGGTGTAATAGGCCAGCTGAGGCTCGCTGTCTGCCTCGGTCCCAGAATCCCCGTCTGGGTTCAAGAAAGTTGAACCCGCTGTTGGATTCACACATAAAAGTTTCAAAAATGTATTTTCGAAAATAAAAAAATGTACCGTAACCAATGATGTGGATTTGAGTTAAACCTCAGAGGGAAGTCGACAGAGAACAGCTAGACTGCTGCACTGAATCAGATCAGACAACAAAATGTTTTCCAAAATCAATAATTAAACACGGACTAAAGCCAAGCAGACCGTTAATGATGTTATTATGTGTGAGGGAAAAAAAGCTTCAAATTTTAGCCTTTTCGACTTTAATGCCATCTAACTAATACTCCTTTATGAGACTAAAAGAAAGTGATAAATATTTGAGAAAATAAAGCCAGACAAAACTTCCAGACTGATGTTGGTGTTGTGTAACTTCTGCAGTTTGAGCTCTGCTTTTTCATCTGAATATGTTTTTGTGGCAGGAAGTCCTTGGGGAAATGGAATTCAAGCAAACGGTGCCCTACCTTGAGCTGTTTATTAAACCTCGCCTTATGGAGAGAACCTCTCCCAGCTCGTATTGTGTGATGCCACAAAAGAAAGAAGACTGATCTAATAAAGGATCTTTTCAAAATGAATAAGTGAGTTTCTGTCAATTTACTTGCCTGTTATTAGTACCAGCTACAGGAGCAGAAATATAGGAAAATATATAAACTGATGTATTTTTGTTAATGGAATGGCAGCATGTTGTTGCATATTACATATATAGCATTATAAAGTTATTTGTATTTGTTATCATACTTTGCCTTGAATAAAATAGGCCGACCAATATAATACTGTATATTATGGTGATAGTGCTTTATAAAAATAAAAACCTATTCCTTGTCACTTAATACTTTTAAATGCTTCTATTTTTAAAAGCATAATTATAGTGACGCCCACATTACAATGGAGGTGTAAGGTCTAACGCTAAAAATAGAGAATAGGGTAATGGTCTGTGTCCTCTTAAATAAGAAGGTACATCCTTTGTATTGGCTTCTCTGACTTGTTGACCATTTCAAGACAGTTGCACAGTACAATGTATGTGTTTCCAGAACTAAGTCTATTCAAAGTTCGACCTCTAATCAATTAAACGTCCTGTATTATGCCAGTTACACAATATTTCCAATATTCAATTTATTTATTTTTTATTCCAATAGTTACACTTTATTTATACAACCAAACCAGTGTTGAATCTTTTGACAAATGAACATTCAATTACTATACTATAGTAAACTGGTAGGTGACTGATCCAGATGATGACTTAATCAAATCAAATGGGCCATGGAGCACAATAAATAACATACTGATGAGTTGGTAAATATAAATACAATGAATACAGACAAACATCAAATTGTAACAGATGGCTTTGTAATAAACATGACTCTTGTTTGTGTGTATCACATGTTTTTTCAGGGACGGACTGGTCGTCACGCTGCCAAAGACGAGAGTCAACTAACATTTGACAACAATCTGTCAATCATTCATTTGAGGTGGACAGACCTGGACTATGCACCAGCTACATTTGGAGCACATGTTTTAAAACCTTAGCCGATTGTAATTCACAAACGTGAACAGAAAAATCCATCAAAACATGAAGTGCATGTTAACAGTGACAAAAGCTTTAAAATCCCTAACCAAGACACTGTGTTTGATTAAACTGGAGAAGATCCCTACGAAACAATGGACAAATGAAAAGACTGTTGGCAGAACTGCCGATTTGACAAACTGAAAAGGACGTTTTCATGACAGCAGCTTCATCAGCTTTTCAGATTGTTGCGTTTGGAACAATACGCACTGGAAATATGAATGCATTGTGTAAATAATACTGGCAGCCATGACTATCTGAGAGCACAGATGTTGGCACTGCTTTTCTTCACTAGTCAAACATTTTTTGATGACACCATTGTTTTACCAGTGTACTTAAAGAACCCATCTAATAATAAATCAGTGTGTACTTTACCAATCCACAGTACAATGCACAAGTTTAAACTAAAATATAAAGACAAATCTACACATGGGTTCAGTAAAGCTTTCTCCATATTTGATCTGCTTAATATTTGATCTGCTTAACAAGCTGGTCAACATGATCAAGAACAGAAATATGGAGCTTCTGAGTCAACCCGATTTAGGTCAAGATCATGCCGTGTCAGACTGACCCATGAATCTAAAAATCATTAGAAGTTAGATGTAGATACCAAAGCAAGACTCATAGGCATTAGCGTCAGTGTGAGGATCAAGACAATAATCAAGTAAAGGGATTCAATTACTTACAAAAGTACTCTAGTTCTTACATTCAGGTCTTTTCTCTGAAGACAGACTTGGGGCAGAAAATGAGTAAAAAAGAAGCATCCAACAACATCAGCCAGAATAGCCATAACTTGACCCCAAAGGAAAAGCATGTCCACCTGAGAACTAACTTGAGCATAGACCCCACGGCAGATATGGAGCTAAGAAGGCTCACCTTGGGGCAGCTGGAGGCTACAGACCAGGAGTGAGAGTTCTGTCTGGGAGCATGTGCTCCATGTGGATTATTGGCCAAAGAAGTGACTACAGCTCCTGAAGTTATGTTGTAAAAAAACACTCTAGGGCTTGTAAAATGAACTGCAGTGAAGACTATGAGTTTCAATATGAAAATCGGTTGCTTTTTTCTTTTTGTCAGAAGAATATATTGTGTTTGTACCATAAATCAAACTGGAAACTCTGTATGTTATTTTGAAAGCTTCAACAGGTGTCTACTGGCATTTTTCTATTTATTATTTGCCAGGTCATAGGTCAAAATGTTCTTCCCCGCTTTCAAACATTACTTTAATAGACCATGCATGCAATTTCTGAATGTACATGTATGTAAGGTATCTATATTTACCCACAATATAAAACATACTGATTTTTCTCTGTATTCTACATCCTTGGGAAGAGAACAGAGCTTTGCTGCTGTCATGGTTTTGAGGAGAGGGCATAAAAGGGGGCATTGACAGCCACAAAGTTGTAGTTCTACACAAGAATAACACATTGGTTCAAACAGCATTTTGCCCTTTTTGTGAAGTACACTATAACAATATTTCTCAGGTACTTTGGAGAAAATGTGCCTTGGAGCAGACAGGTAATTTTCTAGTGCTTCTCCTGTACAGACATAAATGTCAAAACAATACTGCATGTAATGGAATTTAAAGGTGGCATTAGCACATTTGCAATATTATAAACCCTTTAAATGTTTAGTATTGGTATTTACTCTACAGCCTTTGATGGAAACAGTATAGTATGTGGAAAACTAGGAAGCAGGTATAGCTTCAGTAGCTCAGTATGTACAGCAGGTGCCTCTTCTCAAACAAAAATGTATTAGATCCAGCTCTATGACTATATATAAGCTTTCTCTCGTCCAAGCTGGGAGGCAATAGCAATAGAATAATAATGTACCCAGACAGAAGTAGTGGACAAGTCAGTGGAAACAACAGGGCTTGCATAAGAAGAAGCAAAGCCTGCCATAACTGAACTGCAATATAACACTTGGGTTTGAATCTAATTAAACTTTTATATGGTCAAACTTGGGTTAGAAACTTTTCAACTTGATTTAGAGCACCTGATAGCAGCACCTGATGCCTTTTTCATCAGATCAGTGTATACTAAACAACTTAGACCATCCCTTGCATTCGGCTTTTGAATAACAGAGCAGTCAGTGGACATCTGAGATCAGTGAGCTGCAGGACAGAACGTCTTCTTTCCGACTGCACTAAGACAATACACTCTATGGCAGAGGACGTTCGAATCAACTCATTTAAAGAGACCTAGCAATTGAATTAATAAAGTTAAATCGAATTGAAGCTTTAATTGTTCACTTATTAAGACTGGCAAATCAATAGAGCTGTGTGCATACATGTTAATATTGCAATAATGATAAATTACCAATAGATTGTGCATCACTTGCATCAAATAGTGAAATCTATCATTACTTAGTATGAATATGTAAATAAGTATCAGAATAAGACCCATACAGTCCTGGCAATAAAATCATGAACAAATGTACCTCAAGTAACAACAAACTTTTTCTTTTTGAAACCTGAACAGAACATTTAATATAACAAACATAGTGCTTTTTATGTCAAGGATTTAATCATATCCATTCACACAAGTGCCTCTTTTAATAGGACTGTCAGAAAAGAATAGCTGATCATCACAATTCACATAGAACAATGAAAGAAAGAAAGTATAATTGCTATTAAATGCATTCCAGTCTTTTTCTTTATAATATCTAAAAGTATGGTGCCACAACCTGACAACCGTTGTTTTCCAATAAATGTTCTCATCTGATAATGCCGATGTACGGACACTGACTCACTGGCTCAGCACTAATATTCTTAACTACTGCCAGCGAACTCAGGAAGTGAACCCTTTGACACCAGCTTCTTTCATTTAGTCACGTTGGTTCTTGTAGTCACTTCAGAAGAAAACTCTGGGGTCCATTAAATGTGCTGACATACGGAGTGAGGAGAGTTACTTGGGCATCTACAGCAAAAAGAGTGATTACCACACATACACGCGCACAAACACACACAAAAGTTGTCCACCGAGAACAACAATTGCTTTACCTGTGCATTTTTTATGACAAGGATGAAAAAAGTTGACTGGAAACACCAACAACAGAACAACTGCATGAAGCACATTTAATTGCTTGCTTCAACAGACTCATTCATATGCAGCTGGCCTTTTTAAAGGGGTACATGGGAGGACTGAGATTTGAGATTGGTATTAGAAGTGTGGAGCTGTTTATTCATTAAGTGCATCGATGAGCACATCTCTCTAATCTGGTTTTAAGAAATAACCCAAAGAACCAAATAGAGTAATATGGAGTAATACAGATATAGAATGTGTTTTATTTTAAGTCCAAACTGTGTTTAAAATTCATTTAAACTCCTCTTGACTTTTATATTTTTGCTTTTTTAATGCTGTTTTAATGCCAGCTACGTTGAAACAAACAAAAGGGACTTATAGGTCACTTAAATAATCACAGTGTAGAGTAAATTCAAACTTTTTTTCTACTTTTCTTTATGAACTGAACTGCACACAACATTAAGACATTCCAAAGCTCATGTTCAGTGAGAAGGAGGATCCATTGACTACATAGAAAAACATAGATGTCCAATCACAGCTTCATCTTAACTTTGCAGCTTTGCATGGTACTGACTACTGCACTGACAATGGCAAATGAAAGTTGAATATTCTCTGAACAATCTAGCCATCACATTGTGCACCTTGTCAAAAGCTCTTCAGTCTTTAAACTTAGCCATTCTTCTACTTCCAGCACATACACTTAAAGCACAAACATTTACTTGATGTGTCATATACATTTTTTAGCTCCTTCATTGTGACAATGTCATCATTCAAAAACCTAAGACTAAATACCAGGCCAGGCCTTTTGGATGTTAATACCTGTTATACCTATATCTGACCAAACACCAGAAAGTGGCAAATATATATATATAACAATTTCTACTTTAATTGTATGTTGACTCTACAACATTTGAAAAGCAAAAAGATGATCATATTCAGCCCTTCAAAACTCTATGAATATATATTGCTTCCATTGAATAACTGCACTTGTGTTGAGAAACCACCAGCAATCTCATTAAAATAAATGACCAAAGTGTTCATATCAGCACAACTGAGGACCTTTTGACTCACTTTGGTATAAAGCCTAAAGACTAACTCAAAGGTAACGACTACCCTACTGTGCAGTGCACTCAAACAATGCTCTAGGAAGTCTGGGTACAGACGTTTTTAATATTCCACACCTCCCATTCATCCTTCATTTGGAGATGCCAAGAGCGCCATGTGCTGCTTTCTGCACAGCGTTCAAGGCTTTCACTCTTTGTTCTCCTTTTTCATTATTGATAAAAGAATGTGCAGGGATGTTTTTCTGCTGTTGCCAACTTTCACTTGAACTGCTATTGCTGTTCAGGTAGCAAGGTGGCAAAAGATGTTAAAATGGCCAATTTAACTATCATGCAGAAAGGTCTGTTTCTTCTTTTAAATAAAAAACAAGGTTGTCCCAAGAGTCATGTTTGGTTGTGAATGAAACATAATAAGACAAACATCAGAGCAACAAACATGTCCCTACATGGATCCACAACTCAGAAAAAGAAATAAAATGAATGGATGACAATGATGCACAACAAGCCATTGACCTTTTTGTTTTGTGTAATTGTTCTTTAACCTTTGCTTATAATATACATCACCAAGAAGCCCTACAAAAAATAGGTTTCCCCAAAACAATAGTATCTGATTTGGGATATTTTACCTTGATCTTTGTCTTTAACAATCACTGAAGATGTGGATGGGACAAAATGTCATCACACGTGACACTTGTAGTTTATAAAAATAATATTTTACCTTGATGAATTTTTAAAAGACAAATGACATACAGTATGTAAAAATGACAGAATGACACATTGGGGAATAAAAATTGTTTGCTGCTCCCTATTGACATCTGGTTTTTGTCTGTGGGGAGGAAGGTTATGACTTAGGCTCTATTAAAAAAATCTCACACGCAAGATGAGAAAACAGCCATAAATGAATATGTCAATGGAGTTCAAACAACAAGAAATGCAGTTTGTAAAGGTTTGGATTGTTATGTTGTTAAGACAACATGTGTTTTCTTCAATTACTAACAACACAGAGTGGTTTTTAATTGAGTTGTGAATATGGCATTCAGGCGACAAAGTTTAAAAGAAAAATAATTCATTTCCAAAATTACATCTTAAAAAATGTTGCAGTTTTTTTTTTGTTACGCATTATTGGTGCTGGTCTTGCTATTTTATCACACCCTCACTTTTATCTGCCCCTTTAGTCAAAACATAAAGTTATACTACTGTGAAACTAAGCACTGTCAGGTATTATTTAGATATTGAGGATTTGTATTAATGGCTCAAATAGAAATCCTACTATAGGCATAACTCATTGGGTTTAGAGTTTATTCAGTGCCCTAAAATAACATATTTTCCAATAACTCCTTGCTGTGCTATTGATAACCCATGTCCAAAGAGTTGAAAACGTCTCAGGGTCCTTGGGAGTTTTCCAAAGGGCATTCACTGTGTTGTCGATGATTAAAGCTGTGTGGTGGCATTCAGTGCCTCGCCATGATTTCTGACCTGTTATAAAACGAAGTGAGATAAATATTTGAAGATAAAAGATTTGTGTAGCTAAGCATAGATCATTGCCACCGGTGAGATGAAAGCATACAAGCTTAAATCCATGGGCAGTTCAGTTGATTGTTATATTAAAAAAATCCTCAGTCTAAGAGCCAAGTCGAAAGTTTATATGTTTGTATTGCAGTTTTCCCACAAACTCTTAATTCAACAATTCAAACATTTAAAGTGATAATTAGAAAATAACTATTCTCAATAGTTTGATATTCAGAACATCAACATTAATCACAGTAAAGTCACGGGTTGAAAACAGTGATTCTAGTTGACTCAATTTCCTTAAAGAACGTAGCATCTTAAGGAAATGCCTGAAGTCATGTTGTCTTTCTTTTGCTGCTGCGTCACAGGGCATGTGTGTGACTCACCACGGGTATTGCTGGAGAGGCGTTTGCGTTGGCTGGTGGACGTGTTGTGCGGAAGCAGAGTGTTCTGTTGGTGATTGCTGTCGATGGGGCTTGTGGCAATGATGTTGTCCTTGTATTTGTTCATTAGAGCCAGCTTAGTGTTGTCACTCACTGCAGACAAGTGGAAAATACACACAACCACCAAGAGGAAAAAGGCATTAGTGGCACAATATCAAAAGAAATCCTAGTGCAGAATGATCTGTATACCTGTACTTTAACCTCATTTACATTTATGTGGTTTAATGTAGACTCATTCTAAATTTAAGCATTTTGTTATAACACACCTGGTGGTGTCAAAGTGAAATTAATGAGGAACTTGGCATAGACAAGTTTAAAATTTGGAAATCTTTTGGTATATAAAGTTTAAAATCTACTAGAACATTTTACATAAAACTAAAACAGTTGTTATTTTCAGAAAAGATGCCAAACGATGTACTACATAGAAGCACAATGCATAAGTCTGTGCATTTATAAGAAAGGTCAGTGGAATCACAAGTGACATCTTTGTTGGTTTCATACAATTTACTGAGTGACCTCGGCAGTGTTTATGCTAATGAATATTCTATGCATCGCCCACTGCATGTATTCTCTCTTTTTTTCCAGTCCATTGCTCTAACAGCTCTCTTCTTTCTAAAATGCATAATGCACAGGATTACTGCTCTCTGAGGTGGGGCTGTTTGGGCTTTAAAAGAGCACAGTGTGAGCGCTCTGTCATCATAACTGATCTCACAATAATGCAGAGCAAAGAATCAGCTGCTGATTGAAATTCAGAGGTGCACATGCTTCAAAACTGCTCCACTTCATACACTAATTCTAAACAGAGTGATGAACTTAGCTCCAACATCCCTTAATTATGAAGTATACACTTTGACTACTACTACTATAAAATAGTATTCTACTATCATTCTACTGTATGTGTGAAAAATAAAATAAAATGAAAACCCATAAGTCTATCATCACAGACATAAACAAGTTTGTATCAATGGTCACCTGATTAGGCCTAATTTTAATTTTTATTTTTTAGACATCAAAAGTGCTATAATTGACATCTATAATTAGTTTGATTGATTTTGACGTTATACAATTTCTTATTGCTCCTTCTGCTATGATTACTTTTAACTCTTGCTGTGTTGTGAGGCTCCTTTATCAAAGGATAAATCCCCATGGTTATCGTAGCTGAATCCAGACAACCTAATTGAAAGTTGTTTAGTTTACGGGTAGAAAATATACTCCAGACTTTGGACACACAAGGAGGACAGAAATAACTTCTCCAATCATAATTGTTTAGGGTCATGTTCGTTTGATTCCTATCTCTTTTCTCATAAAGCAGATTTCAGATTTTAGTATCAAATAGGCATTTTAGTAGAGACATCGTACTGTTTCTTGAGCTTCTTTTAAAATGCTCCTGAGAGACATTTTATGCTGCCCTTCCAATGCCATAAGATTGATAGAGACACACACTCTTTAGAATGTGTCCAGCAAAATATTGAAACAAACAATACTTGTAATTGACTCTTCACATAGTGCCTGAGCCTGTTTCCCTGACATACTCACATGGTCTTATTGTCTATCAGTCATCTTACCAGGTGTCAGGTCCATATTATTCTTGTCATTGCAGCCCTGGAGGGAGTCCAGGGTACGGGTGACTTGGCTGGAAAAATCCTCTCCGCCGTTCATACACTCCCTCTGCAGATGGTGACGCAGGTCAGTGATGTCGTATTCATACCTGGGGATGCAGTACAATTCAATTAGAAGGACATTTCTAAATGGAAATTATTGAAGTAGTTCCAATTTAGTGCATGTATTGACAAAGTAATGTCAGTTTGCTTCAGTTTTTTTGTTTACTCTGTGATGCTGTAATAGCAGGTTTACTAAAACAGGTGTATGGACTGCCTGTTGTCAGTGTAATACATGTGGAAGATAATGCTATAAAAATACTGTGAGGTAGTTTGAGAATTGTATTTTACACACTGACCTAATTTAAACACTTTAGACAGACTAAAATCTTTTAATTACTTAATAAATATATAAATTCTTAGCATTTGGGAACATTTTTATATGAACACTTACTGACATGCTTTAACTTTCCATATTAAATTGCACAAGTACCATCAAACATAATATTAAGTTGCTATTTAGACATAATTCATGTTAACAGCATTGGATTTAGTTGTACTGTCAAAACAAAAATACTTCCAAATGAGATAATGCAGTTAACATTATGTATGTATTTTTAGTAAGACATGATTAATGTTTACATTTTGCTTTTTATGAAATAATCTCCTTAATAGTAGTGGATAAAGCCTGACCTTTCTAAGTAATCTGTAGAGCAGGTTAAATTAAAAACTGTAGCAAATAATGTCTGTGTGTGCGTGTGTGTGTGTGTGTGTGTGTGTGTGTGTGTGTGTGTGTGTGTGTGTGTGTGTGTGTGTGTGTGTGTGTGCTGCGTGTGTGTGTGTGCATGTGTGTATGTGTGTGTGTGTGTGTGTGTGTGTGTGTGTGTGTGTGTGTGTGTGTGTGTGTGCGTGTGTGTGTGTGTGTGTGTGTGTGTGCATGTGTGTGCGTGAGTGTGTGTGTGTGTGTGTGCGTGTGTGTGTCGATGGCCTCCACCACCAAAGCCTACTTGTAGCCATCCAAAATCGGGGTCTCCTGATGCTGAGGGTTCCGCTGGAGTTTGGCCCCTGGCCCCTGGAGTTTCTTAAGCTCTCCCGTGCCTGGCCCCCCATGAGCACTGAGGGAATGTAGTGGATCTCATTAGCTGCCTCTGCGCTGGCACTCTTCTGGGGCTGAGGGATGCGACGGCGTTTACACCAACGCCTGCGGGTGTAAAGGATCATGACGAGGCACAGGATGGACAGCAGAAGGGCGATCATCCCACCCTGAGGGGACAGGGGCCACATTTGGAGGGAAAAAAGAAGAGACAGGAGAAAAAGCAGGCAGAGTCAAAGGCGAGAAGAGTCGAACTATTTTGCCAAGTTGAATATGGATCAAAGTCCGAGTCATGATGCCAACAGCATAATGAAAAAAAAAAAAGAAAAAGGTAAGGGATGCAATTTGGCCAACAACACCCACACTGTTTTTAACTGACTGCAGCTCTCATACTACTATCCCCTTCAGGGGTCAGCCATTAAAACTTTCAGCTTTTCAACTCGCCACATTTCTGTCTCTAATGAAGTCAACAATTCTTTAGATTTTTATACTGTTTCTTGTGACTCTCTTACTGAAAATAAAACTGTATTTCAGTTTTATTTTAGTTTATAAAACAAATGGTCAAAAACACAAAAGGGTTTGCAATTGAAGATTTTAAATTGAAGAGTTTGTTTGCAAAAATCTGATAAACTTTTGATGTTCATTTGTGGCATAAAAATGCAAAGCAATGGTTTGCAGGTTTATTAAGAATAGTTTTTTTTTTTTTTTTGTTTTTTATTGTCTCATTAAATAATACAAATTTATAACACACACCAATTCTTCAGCTGAATTTATTTACCTGCTTTAACAAATCTTGTAATCTATAGTTATGAAGAACAGCTATAATTTGCTATATACTGCATCCTATGTATTTTATTAAGTATTTTAACTCATTACCATAAATGAGTTAAAACCATATAACATATAACCATAAAAATAAAGTTTTAGGGAAAAAAGGTGCTTCCTTTCACTGTCTTATAAGAATAATATCAAATATTTACTGCAAATTCCCCTGCAGTCTGTTAAAAAGAAACGTCATTGTATCAGGCACTAATAAAAGTTGACTGGGTCAGGTCACATGGCCAGTTTAATTTTCCTCTTTTCAGTGTCATGTTAAGTATTTATGTGGCAGTTTGGGGTGTTGGAGGATTGGACACTTGCGGCTATAGAGTCTGGGCAGAGAATGGGCAGAAGATGGACGGGTGAAGGGTGTGCACTTTTGTCGTACAACAAGGACAGAAGGAAGGACAAAAACAGGGTGAGCATAATGGCACTGATTGTTTATAGCACTTTTCCATCACTCAAAGCGCTTTACATTAAGCTTCCAGTCACCCACCAGTGTTACAGCTGGAACACCACTGGAGGCAAGGAGGGTTAAGTGTCTTGCCCAAGGACATAACAACAGTATGAACTGTGGGGAGAGCGGGAATCAAACCGCCAACCTTCCGGTTATAGGACGTCCGCTCTACCACTGAGCCACTGCGCCTCTAAGCATAAGAGTCACCGAGTCTGGCCATCTTTCCAAACAGCAAGATGTGGATAAAATTACAGCAAATCAAAGATACATAGTCAGTGGAGATGCAGGACATAGCCTGTCATTGTCAGTTTGAATATCAGCACATATCTCTTCTAAAAAGCGGATTTATCAGAATAAGTTGCATTTTATCTCATTATTTGCTTTTACAGGGTTATTTCAAATGAAAACAAGACAGGAAGTGGAAGATAACACGAGATAGTAAGGACTTCTGGAGGATGTTCAGCAAGTACAATTTAATAAATCCACAAGTCTAATGTCATGCAAAGTAAAATACAAAATACAGTCTTACAATTTGGAAAATGTCCATAGAAGTTCAGAATATGCCATGTTGATGAAAAGGAAGTCAGACACAATGATTTGCTGAAAAGATAAGAGCTGCTCTGAATCAGAAAATTACAATCTTTCAATAAAATTAGAACAAAAGACAACATGGCCTGCCTCCAGCCAGGTGCACTTATTTGCTGCTCCCAGTGAAACAAAAAAGAACAGAATAGGTTATGGTGTAAAAAAAAAAAATGTTAACAAACAAAGTCAACTGCTCACACACAAGGGATGAACTTCAACTGGGGGAAAAAAATAATTGAATGGGTGTCTCTACAGTCAAAAACCAAAGTTATGGGTTGATAAGCAGAGAGGATGAAATGAGAAATGGATTTTAATCAGTGCTTTACATAAAAAAAAAATCCCTTTTCCAACATGATAGGAACAGTGAGTGAATAAATTCACACGCTCACATTAATTTAAATTAACAAAAATAGAGGCCAATTTGCATAACTTGTTTGCTTCATCTGCATAGTCAAGGACATTAAGCAACAACTCCATGATATGGGCCAATTATGGTGTTAATCTGCATGCACACTGGTCAATGGAGAGAACAAACTCACTTAGTTTAGAAAATGTCTGCACTTTCAAAGTCACTGAGACAACAAAATCTGTACACTTTACTACACAACATAGATCATGATGCCAATCGTCTGCTCTGTGCACCTTACATGGAGTGAAGCAGAGGACTTTCTATTTTTCATACTGTTTTTCTTCCTGAATGAAAGCAATGAATTGTGGGGTGTAAGACAAAAATAGCTGCTTAAAGTGAAATCTATTCTCATCAGTGACATCCAGGTAGATTAACATCTCAAATCGGTATAGGAATAGAATATAGTAAACAGTAAAATAAAGTTAGAGTGCCCATAAAATTAAGTACTATTAGTAGTACAGGAACAAGTGCTGACATTAAGTAACATATGCAATAATTAAGCTGAATACTGTACTGTCCTCTGTGTCCCTCATAGCAACAGTTAAATTTAACCTCCAGTATTTTTGATAACATGCTGCATTCATCTTTTCCTGTGTCTTTGTAGCTCACACATTCCCAAAACATCAGTGATCCACCTCCATGTTTCTCAGTAGGACTGGTGTACCTTTCATCAGAGAATGTCTTTCTTCTGGCGACTCAACCATGCAGCCCATTTTTCTTTAAGTGCCTCCTTATAGTGCTCATTTTTCAGAGAGTCCTATATTTCAGCTGAAGTTATTTGTGAGTTTATCTTTTCATCCCGAAAAATTTTTCTGGCAGTTGTGGCTAAAATTTGGTTCTTGGTTTGGTTTCAAAAGAATTCCTCATTTTCCACTTCTTTATTAGAGTTTTAACACTGCTGCATTCTCAATTCCTTGGATATCTTTTTATATCCCTTTCCTGTTTTATATAGTTCAATTACCTTTTCCCGCAGATCCTTTGACAATTCTTTTGCTTTTTTATACTTAGAATACAGTGCAGCGCTGGATGAAAGCTGCAAGGGTCTGTCAAAAGCCCAGAAACGCACTGACCTTTTATCCACACACACTGATTACAAGCAAACAGATCACAGGTGGGGATTGTTACCTTTAGTAGCCATTCAAACCTGTTTGTGTCAACTTGTGTGCATGTTATCAGGCCAAAATCACCAGGGTATGTAAACGTTTGATCAGGGTCATTTGAGTAGTTTCAGTTGTCATTATTCAGTTGCCACTAACTAAAGGTGAAAAAAAATCACAAATTCTGCAAGGGTATGTAAACTTATGGGGACAACTGTACAAGGCACTGGACTAACTTCTCCTGTCCACATTGGTGCCATTAAATTTGTCCCACTACATTTCCCAGTTATTTTGACATGATTGAATATGCTGTCAGATACAGTATGTTATGGATATTGTGATGTAATCAATGCGTTAGAGAATATATTGTGAAATATTATGTAGCCCTTACAATGGGGCATAAAATGTGCTAAAAATTATATTTGTTATCTTGTTACCGTGACAACTGTAAGTGGGTGGAAAGAGAACATTTAGAACAATACCCATTTCTAGTGAATTTTCAGACTCAATGCGTCTTTTTGACCACTGTCAAAATGTGATGGCTGAATGCTGCATTATGCACACTTAATATAATCTAGTAAGACTTCGTTGACACATACAGAACACTAGCTCTTTTCTAAATGTCCTGTACATTTGGTGTATCTATTTTAAAAGCTGGTTGGTAATTCACAGTGCAGTATTATAATGGACAGAATGTAGACTTATGTTGCAAATGTTGAGTTGAGTACCTGTAGGATGTAAGATCAAGAGATGCCATGCAGAAGTGAGTTAAACTGAATATTAATGCAAACATAAAGTAGTTGTAAACTTTTATAATGGCACATTTTTATGTGATTGAATAGACATTTAACATGTCCAGGAAATCAATGAAAGAGTATTGATACAAAGGAAGACATAGACACTGATTTGAACCAGCCCTATTGTTTCTTTCCTTCCTGACAAAACTCAACTTAAATGTCAAATGTCAAGTACTTTAAATGGCTCTCAATCAAATCTACTTCGGTGACAAATGTAATTCAAACCCATCAACCTGCATTAGTGTCCGTGCATAAAGGAAGCTAAAACAGACAATATGGAAAAAGCTGTTTAATGTCAGGCATTAGTCGGAATCAAAGTGAGGACTAAGTGGACTGTGTCCTCTTATAAAGCCAATAAAACCAAACCACACATCAGAGCGTGCCAGCTCTGCGGCTCTATAATCCACTTACTAACGGATGAGGATGATGTTCTAATGGCACCAGTGCTGCATATGACTTACACTCTTGTCATGGGAGCCCTGAATGCAAGAACGGAGGACATGGCCTTTCTCAACTATCAGAGCAGGCATGGTTTTAAAGAGGAGCTATCAATCTGTCACTTACAGACTCTGCGTGCATGGCTTTAAAACAGGAAAGGCCCAAGATCCAGCTGGGCAGAGATACAATAGCAAAAATGACATTTGCCTATTATTTATCTAAAATGTTACTTGCTTAATAGTAGCCATAAAATGACTACTGAAGTACTGTGTTGTTTTTATTTATTATTATTGTATGCAGAGCGTAATAAGCAGTTTGACTGGTTGTGTGAGGTTTAAAAGATTGCACCCAATTTGTAACAATTTATCCCAAGACCTAATAAAACATAAAATCACAATTGTATCTATCTATAGTCAGTGCTTGAAGTTAAAATAATATTTTGATGAAGCTATTCTAAGCCCAGTTGTGCAGATGTTCTAACACGTCTTTGTGACTTCGAGCCTCCAATGTCATGGCTGAGCTGTGGAGCTGCCATCCCTGACTCGCCTTTTCAGCAGGACATGTGAGATATTAACATTGGCAGCATTCACATACGTTAGGTGACCTAGCTATTGGCCGTTCTGCCATTAAGGTCCTACTGGGGTTAAACTCCTGACAGGCTGAGATTGAGTGTTCCTACTGTAATGAATAAAGCAGTTAACACGAGCGGTGTCCGCAGACACAATAGCAGGGCAGCAGAACTGCATCAGGTTCCTCCCCCATCTGCTGTGTCCCTCCTTTCACGGAGCAAGTGAAGGTTACTTCCAAAGGGGAAAGAAATAATGATCCCAGTTGTAAAAGAGGGACTCGCCTTCTCACACATTTCTGCTGACTTTAAAATGTACCCATAAGGCTGTGAGTTGGAGTGTGCTGACTCCAAAAATCAAATACAAAAGCAGAACAAGTTCTGACACAATAAAGAAAGTGTTAAATAGCATTCAGTTTTATTCCAGTACTGGATTTCACATGCTAGGATTTTTAAACAAATTAAGGCATTAATAATATAATTTTGGAGGTTCTGGCACAAATGTTTAACTGCACCCAGTTATCTTTTCATTTACAATGTCATCCTCTCAAATCCAAAACTCATTCTGACACTTCTTCAGGTGTGACTAACTCATTTATTGGCAGTGAATGAGAGTTAGCAACTCTTTATAAATATTTATGTAGGATTGCATGGGAAGAATGGTTTTGGTATTCTGTGACATACTTTGATATTTTATTAGTATGGAAGGGAAATCTGTGATAATTATTGGGTTCTTTAGCTTCTGAAAAGAATCTTGCTCATACGCAGGTGCTACATTATCAAGACATGTTGTGAAATAGTGAGGTTTGTAATAGTATCACTATACAAAAGGTACAATGAAAAGTTAACCGTGCTTTTGATGTGAAAATTGATGTGTTATACGAAACTTAAAGCCAAATGTATTCCGCTCCTCAATCAATTTAACAAGATTTAACATGAGACAATGGCCCTGAGTACAAGCATGTGAAAATATAAAAGGCCAAATGCATCTTTCCCTTTTTTCTATCTTGTTTAATAATATTTAATAATGAAAATGTAAATATATATATTTTTACTCTACAGATGTAAGTGTCCTGTCCATTTGGAAAAAGACAACAAAGCAGAATGTAACATGCCAGCATCTGTGCAACTACAGCTTTATCAAAAAGATGTTGTTCTTCATAAGACAGAAAACTGACGCTATATTTAGTTGGACTGTTTCTTTCTAAGTACTTGCTGAGAAAGAGCTTGGGGCTCAATAAACAAACATGAATGGAACAAGCGTGGAAAAAAACCTAATAGATAGGACATAGTGAATGTCACTCACTTCACTGTTTTGTAGCCTGGTACTGTGACCTTATATAGCAAAGTCTTTTCTGGTTCCACTATAGGAGGATCAATACTGACATCACTCTCAGTGAATAACTGTGTCTTTAGTTTAACATAATCTTTATAAAATGCTGACATTAGCTTATCTTTTTCAAAGGCTTGTTAAATCAGAACTTCCAGAAAAGGATTTTAATAGGATTTGTTACATTCTTTCAATACACTGGGCAGGTTCGCACATGGAATTTTAAATGCTTGTCGCTTCATGCAAAATCGAACTTTCCACAGTATGTTGGGTGTGTGACCCAGCTGCAATAAGAGCAACATTAGAGCAAAAATTATTTTTGGTTGCTCAAAATGTTATGATTTTGTTTAGAGGTTTTCCATTCTGACATCAGCGCAGTGGGGCTCTTTTGTCTGCATCAGAGATTCACAATGACTACAAAGAGGCCAGACGTTTGGGCTGTGTGCCCTCCTCACAGTCTAGAGGGAAGCTTTGGATTGTTTTGTCTCGCTCAGCAGGCTTTTCAAAAACATGGCATGCTGCAATGCTCAGAGAGCAGCTGGGGTTTGTGCTTTACAAGTGGTCAGGGCCACATTGATTGAAGGTTTATACGATCAATGCTATCAGCACAGGTTTTAGGAGGGTCACCAGATGAATGTCAATATCCAATGAGCTGAACTGCATCATTATATCATTCCTGCAATAAAAGACACATGAGGTGATTGTATAGAAGGATAAAATTAGAACCAGTGTTTTGTGGTACTAATATGGATTTATTACAGTACTTCCGGTAACAAAAATCAATTAAAAAAAAGACATTTGTAAAATATTTATTGCAAAACGTGATGAGTGAGAAACACACTAAAAAATAAAAGTAGGGCCTGGCAAAATGAGCCTTTGTTTATGATGCGCCATATGTTCTGCCAGACCCGACTGCTCCTCACCTTTTGGCTTGAATGAGCACAGTAAGAGTTTTGTTCACACTACTGATGAACTACTGAGAGAACCTAAAAGTGAACATGCTGCCAAGGCTCTGCACTAAAATAGCTGTGGCCAGGCCGTAATCTTTTAGCTTCAGCATTTTCATATCAGTGTACATCCATTCTGTCTATTCATTTGTTTACTTTATGTCTTCTCATTCTGCTTTGTGTTTCACTGTGATGCCTGCACAAATTAAAAAAGTTACTTTAGAGCCTCTGAGGAAAATACAAAGCTAAAGAGAGGCACAGGGGAAACAACATCAAATCCAAACAATAAGCCTATAATGTAAAAGTTCTAATAAAATATAATTGAGTTGGTTTGGATGCATCCATATACTATGATGATTGAATTGATCCACTGAGGCCTAGTGGCAAAACAGCAGATGATTAAAATGTGGAAATTAAAAAGGGGCAATAATGAATCTCTGGAGACTATCATCATGGAGGTGATTGAAAAAAAGCTGGATTATGGACCCTGGCATTTGGGCTTTTATTTTGTTGCTCTATGTCGGGTTCAAGCTACAATGGAGGGTGTGCGTTTGAACTGCCACTGTCTCACCTGGTGTTGGTACAGCCATACACAAGGTTAGTCATCTATTATGGATGACTAACAGCAGCAGCCAGTGGAGGACACGCTGGTCACCTTGTTGGATCTGAGGCATCGAGATAATCTTTGAACACTGCATGGGGAAACCTCCACCTACCTGCTGGCTGCAGCAAAAATACGGTATAGATCAAATGTAGACCCATTCATTTATACTGCAGTGGTAAAAAAAAAACAAATAACATTGAAACTTCTTTGAAATGTTAGATTGTATTATGGCTCCTGCTGAAAGAAAGCTGCTTTTCTGGCTGCAAACCCAGTGCACTTTACTGAACCTGGTTCTCCCCAAAGCTTAAGCCCACAATGCAATTGGCTCTACTTCAAGCCTAAAACTGCAGGAATCACATTTGATACATTATAAACAGTGTTGTGGCGGGCACAAGAGTCAGACAGTCAACTGTTACAAGTTACTGGCTCACTAACCTGTTAGAAACACATGTATGATATTATCTACACAGCCTATTTCCAGGTTGTGTGAGGTTAGGGCCTGTCTTGCGCTACCACTAGAGACACTGAGTGACAACAATTAGATTTAGCATGGATAGGTGACTGACCATATTACCTTCATTTAACATTTCACCTCTGTTACTGTAAATATATAATTCTTTATTTCTCAGTCTTATAGTTAAATGGCAAGGTTTATATGCTGAACCTTCAGGGTCACAATACTTTTAATGAGTGTATGTCTTATGGTATTATTATCATCAGGGCAAGATTATGATTTGTTCTGAATTTTCTTCTTCAAACTAAAGCACTGAAAAGAGCATGCAGAACTAGGGTGCCTCATGATTCAAATGGAATGGCTCGGCATTTTTTTCCCCCTTGTTTTTCCCTAGAGCAGTACACTCAATTTAAAATGCTAAACTGTATTAAGAACTAGCTTAATCTGATGGCATTTTTTGAAACATTTTGAAAAACCATAACTGTCTTTTTTACATGCTGCATATTCCAGAGGCTTATGTCAAGGTTTTACATCATGCACCCTGGGTATAAAGCAATTAAGACATCCACAGCTGTGTGTCAGCCAGATGTCTGTGATGACTGTTTTGATTTCTTGCAGTCTCCCTGGACAGAAAATGGAGCATGGTCCAGTGGCAGGTGGGCACTGGAGCTCAAAAGAGCGTAAAGCCGCCTTCACGGGACCCTTTTTGAATGTACGAGGAGCTGAACGCGTGACACAGCTTTGGATTTAAAGGTTGGGGCCTCCAGCCGGGTGGGAAGCTGCAGTGGGCCCAGGGCAGCACAGCGGCAACACCACTTCCATCTGTTGTCACGGTCTGCTCATATCTGCATGCTAATCCTTCTCCACGCACACCTTCATGAAAAAACATCCCGGTGGCGGGGTTTCCGCCGCAGCTCTTTCAGGATGAGGAATTAGCACAAAGACACAGGCCTGTGGTTGATGGAATGTGAAATGCAGATAGAGCAGGGGAGTAAAAAGGCTAGATTAGAGGAAAATCAAAACGGTAAGAGGCAGAACAAATGTGCTGGCTAGCTCGTTTGTACGTGAAAATGCTGTCACTATTCAATTCTGTGGATAATCAGCTTGATGCTGTTTTACATGCAAATTGTGCTGAGGGTATTCAAGGTCAGTTATTTGTCATTAATCCAAGGGCGGAAGGTCGTTGACATTCAAAGGGTGTCTGTGCCTCCACTCAGCAGATGTAGCTGCTGGCAAAAGTCTTCCCAAGCTGACTAATCATTTGTATATGCAGCCATAATGTGCTTTCAATGTCTGAACATACATATCATCCATCACAGCGCGATTGTAATGTCTTTGGGCGGGAAAAGGGCATCGGTAGAAGGTGTGGCATATCTAAGATCTAATAAATATACATTTCCTCGGGCAAGAGGAGGAAGCAGTGAGATCTAAGGATTCATTTCCTACTCTGCAGACATAGCAGATAAGGTTTGATACAGTGCAGGCATGCAAAATCTACATCCTGCAACCAAGTCTGGAACTTTATTAATGTATGTTCAAAACAGAAATACTGTATGTAATTCCATTTTATGTCTGGCTGGCAGAAAAAAACTAAAAGACTTAACTCAGGAGTCTGGTAAATTGACGGACCATGGCCTAGCTGCCTCCATGTTTTTGGAGTTGTATTACAGCCATACTTCATGCCAAACGCGTCTGTGCCCTGCGGCGGGTTGCAGAACAGCAGGCTAAAGTGCACACCATGCACTCTGTTTGTGAAGGCATTGCAAATCATGAGCAAACCAGGCTAAAGAGTGACAGGCTAAAAGCTGGATTTTTACTAGCTTTAGGTGAGCCTGTATAATCAGAGCACTGTGATACATTACATTGATACAAATTATATAGTATCTTAGAATAGTTTTAGTTGCAACTAAAATCAAGGGGGAAAGCAAAGTAAAAGCACTTCAATAAAACGGTTATAGAAATCTGTTCAATGACTGAGATCCCCCAAAAAATCAAAGAAATTCATTCTATATCATATCCACATCCAAAAGTCTTACCATGACAGAGATATGCAGAATACGGATTTCCTCCTTTGCAGAATCATTGGCCGGGTCTTCGGTTGGTTCTGGGAGGTTTACACTTCCGTCCTGGTGGTGAATGTGAAAGAGTAGAGTCCCGTTCTCCAACCACTGCTGCCTCCAGCGGACAAAAGGGATGTCCTCTGAGTTTCCAGAGATCTCTACCAGACACACAAAGTGGACAAATTTAGGATCTTTATGTAATTATGTGAACCAGTCACAATCATCAATGCCAGTTCTTTCACCTCAAATCCCCTTCAACGCTGCACACATCTTATCCATGCTGAGAAGAAATGCTCAGGGAAATGAAGAGCAAAGGATGATTTTGTGAACGCAGTGAGGCATAAAACTCACTTCTTTGTCAAACCTTCAGATTCACAGACATTTCCACTCGTAGCTGATATAATAGCAAGCAACACACTGCAATGGCAAACAAACCCAGAGCCGAAATGGAAAAAACCTCACATATGCATACACAATCTTATGGTTGAGTTCTGTTTTGTAAATGTAAAGAGCCACAGAAGGTTATCAGGCTCTTAGGAAAAGGGAGAGGGAAACCAAAGATTAGAGAAAAACATTTTTTGTAGTGGTTACCTGCTGCTATAAAAGGACTCTGGATGTGAATAGATGTTGACAGAACAGGTCTGGTCTTGACCTCCCTGGAGCCCCGAGTAAAATTGTACTAAGGGCCCTTTCTACCTGACCCCTGATCTATTTGATATTGCCACAGTCACACCTGACACTGCCAGACTGCCTCTACAATCCTCTTGCCTTTAACACAGTTTGTTCTATTTGTTGGTCAAAGAATAAGCCAACCTATCCCTGCTAGCAATTCAACCCTTTGAAAGGTTTAGAAGTGCAAGAATTTGGGCTGAATGTCTAAAGTTAGGCCACGGGGCCAATCACAATTTTATGTGTGGTGCTATATGCTCTCTTGTATTTATGCAACACCTAAGCAGAATGCAGAATTATTTGTTGAGGGCCAAAATAGATCAAATAAATGGCTAATGCTTTCCAGGATGTAACAATATGAGCAATGGTTCAGGCATATCTTTACAAACTTATAAAAAGTTCACTTAGACTGCAGATTTTTTTTTCTTTTCTTTTCTTTTGTTATTATCCCAAAGCCATAATCTCTGAAGTAGTACATAGTATATCGTACATCTAAGGAGGAGGTTTAATTAAAGGGTCCTGGGCTTGTATATTCATAACAATAGTCATTTCTACAAACAATGGGCATAATGTGCATTGTTTGTTGCTAGGACCATTATTCTTTAAGTGAAGCCTTAATTAGATGTTAGTAGATCATATCTTGTTTAATCCCACCATTAGCGGGATGGTACACTGTGCACATCTTTATATTGCTCATATATTACTTCAGACACCCTGCCACTGAAATAGGCGATTACACTAATTGCTAGCGTGACTCAATGCACTATATAAATCTATTATCTAAAAATATTAGACCAACTGTACTGGTATACAAGCTGTTACATAATTTAAAGCACATTCTGCACATATTTTACGTAACAATGAGCAGAGAAGCCAGGCAAGCAGAAGAGGATGGTGGGAGCGCACTGAAGAATTGAAAGGACAGGGCCCATTAGTGTATAGTCCATAATTGATCAAAGTCCATGCTAGGCGCCACTGGTGCAGCAGCAAAGCCATGGTTGCAGGAAAAAATCACAGATCTGTAAATAATAATGAGGATTAGACCCTAATCAAAAGAAACAGCCAACAACTCAGTGACTAGAAAGCACTTGTGTTAGCATGGGAGAGGAGAATTAGGACAGCAACAAGGGGGCAGCAAGCAAAATAAAGTAAGTCAAAGCAGGACATCCTACCCTCATGGTACAAAACTTAGCCCTTTGTATTGTCTATACAACCCAGGATGCGCTAAACCATTACACTGATTACTTTCTGAGATGTAGTTGCAAGCAAGATTTTACTGCTGAACACGGGCTTTTACGCAGCATGCAAGCTCAGAGTTATACTACCTTTGCACCTGCACACTTAGTCTTTAACTGATTCAGAGTTTGTAAAAATGAAGGCTTGTGAGGAGACTTTGTTGTCTAATTGATCAACTAAAACATGGGAATCAATCTGTGAAAATGATTGGATAAAGGAAGTTTATTTTTGAGTTTTGATACAGAGTACACTTTATAAATGATTCCTGACAGAAATATTATAAATAATATAAATGTTTTTATTTTGTTCTGATTAAGATATTGCATTATCAATATAGTAGTACTACCTTTTGCAATTTCTTGTCTTTAAAGAAGCATTGCCATCACTGCCCCAGTGGACACACAATGCTGTGAGTACTAATTCGAATGTGACTCATATAACATTTACCCATAAACCTCCACCACCTTTACAACATGGACTTTTATTTGCCCATCTTCACCGATCAAAAGCTCTGGTGGTTGAAATGGTCACACATGCTTTGGTGGCTTTTGCTCCGGACGACACATTTTGAAAAAGCAATTTGCTCCACGACAACCTCTTGAGCACCATGATTCTACATATTCTGTATTCAGTTATTTTAATTTTTTAAGTTTTTTGTTTGCTATACATTTTTTTGATTAAGAGCTGCCGTTTATTCTATTAGCTATAACTATTTCACCTTCAATCTTTTATATTATCCATTTGTAATGTTCATAGTCATGTCCATATGTATGTATATATATACACATTGTTACATAATAAATAAGGTTGAATTTAATCTTTCAGTAATAATGCAATTTAAATGTATATAGTCCTGCAGTGTGGATAAATGCAGGACTAATTCTTAATGTTCTTGCTTTAGCATGACAATGTTAGCTTTAGCGAGCTCCTGCTTATGCAAATTTCATTTTGGCTCCTGCGTTCCATCTACGTTGGCACTTAACTATCTTAAAATATTTATAGCTAAGGGCAGCATTGTTAATACCATGCACGCGTTGTACATGCATAAAATCACAATGCAGTCCCTTCGAGCAATTCACGCTGTATGAGCAAACACACTTACTTTGTCAGCCCATTACTGTGATTAGCAGCAAAGGCTACACTTGCATATTGGACAGCGGCCATAACCCTGATATAGATTATAACCTGTTTACAAACCAAAACACTTAATGCTTTTACTGTGACAAAGCAGTGTGTGCTAGCATGTGTGTGTGTGTGTGTTTGCAATTGTGAGTGGCTAACAAGGTTTAGCCTGACAATAACTGATGCCCCTTTGCTGCAGTGAAGAGGGACTTCCCCTTGCCCATAAATAAGATTTAGGAGTCCCGACTGGTTTTAACCTAAATGCAAATGATGTGCCAAAGTATGACAGGGCACTTTTTAAAAAGTGTGCTCTTTTTCCCTGGGGACTGCTTTGCCATGAGAGCTGGATTAATGAGCCCTCTGTTCAGAACCATGGACAGTCCCGCCCAGTGGAACAGCTGAAACCTAAAGGGAGAAAAACACAGCACAGGAGAAAGAGTAAAAGCGCTATGGGAGGAGTAAAAACAACAAAAAGAGAACTCAGCAGCCTACAAGCATTAAAGTAAATGAAAGTAATGTGATTACACTAATTATTAGTGCACCTACTTTGAATGCCATTTGACTGCACAATTTAGTTAAAAAGAGTGACACTACGTCTATCTAAAGCTTATTGACCCCCTTATTTTTAAAACCAAGAAAACACATTGGCTTCATTGACTAAAAAAAGGAGTTGAACTGCCAACAAGTGTTCATGCTAATGTTCTTTTCTATTTTTACAATCAAAAAAATAAATAAATACATAAACACATTTACATATATGACACAATTCCTGTGAGTAAGGCTGCAGTAGTCCCTCTATGTTTGTAGTGTTTGTTAGCTGACACATTTTATTTATGCACATAAAGTACTACCTGCAAAAATAAACAGCACACCAGAATAGACCATGGGTTTACTATGAAGTTCAGGGATCTGGTGTTAGCTCGCATTCTTTCTCCATTTGAAGACAGAAAGAGTTCAGAGTTGGATATCGCAAAAATATATATGTGTATACCACTATTGATATTATGAAGATGATATAATAGAGTAAAGCTGCCTGCTTGGTGACATGCAGGGCACATTTTTGGGAGAAATATAAAGCTGTCATATTTTAGCACCCAGTGGGGAGGTTCTGTACTGTTTCTGGCAATAACATCACAGCCAAGTGTCAGTTGTGGAATAAAATCATTCATCTTATAGGAGAGTGCTTGCGCATGGAGCTGCAACACATTCACACAAGCCCTCTGGGACCTTTCAGGCCTTAGTTTGCTGCTAACAATGTCACAAAGCACAACATTGTGTCAGCTGTCAGGACCGTTATCTGTTAATGGGCAGTTCAAGTAGTGCTTTCAAAATGTATTTTCTTATTTGTAGTCATATTACATTTTTTTGTCACATGCAGCTGATGTTAGCCAGATGTGTGCAGCTAAGTGAACTTATATTACCTAACATTAATCTGATAAATGATATGCTCCATGTAAATGTACATGGGATGTGATAATGAAGTGACAGACACATACCTAATGCTATGAACATCTACTTTTATGTGTTATATGAATTAGGTTTACAGTAAGGAGAAAGGTTGGGAGCAGAACAGAAGGTCTCTGTGGGAGCAGTCGAGGGTATGAGAAAATAAATGTATGTTATGTTGAATGATGAAAGATGGTACAGAAAGCTACCAGCTGTTAAAACATAACTGGTAAAAGAATATTATATAATAAAAGAAGCGTGTCTGAAAAAGAGCAGGTGGTTAAAGCAGGTGTTGTTTTGTATAGCAAAAAAAAAAAAATGCAGCCCAAATGAGCTTTCTCCGCAGGGTGGCTGGACGCTCCCTTAGAGATAAGATAAGGAGCTTGGTCATCTGGGAGGAACTCAGAGTAGAGCCACGGCACGGCTCCTCCACATCGAGGAGAGAGGCCTCTTTTTCTGATGCCTCCTATAGACACCTTCCTGGGGAGGTGATCTAGGTATGTTCCACCAGGAGGGAGCCCTGGGGAAGTGAGAAGTTTGGGCATTTCTGCTTAGACTGATGCCCCCACCACCTGGCCAAAAAAATAAACAGAAGAAGATGGGTGGACCTGGTGTTGTTAAAGGTTCAAGGCTGATGCAAAATAAAACTAAAGCAGCGGCGCTTCAATTAATTCAATCACATAAACAGACAATGTTCTTGATCTGCCAGTTGCAATGTCTAGTGTATTGTCCCTCTCTAAACTGTGCTCCATTAAGACAGTGATAGGAATCGTCACATTGCGCAGTCACCAGAGGGCATGGCGATAAGCACAAATTACTTTGGAGGAACTAGTTCCAAATTCCCTCCAACCTAGCTGTAATAAATGATTATTAAAGTGAGAGCTGTATTCTTGAGCCGAGAGCCGACAGCTCAGAGAATGAGTGTGAAGGAAGCCATGCAGGGTACTAATATCCAGATCATTATTCCAATGTACACACTCGCGGGTCGTCCTTCAGGTCTGTCCTCTCGACACAGCTCATCTCTAAGGGGCTGGGGAACAGCGTGTAAACTATTGTAGCGTTGTCCGAATATTATCAGAAGTGCTGTTTGACGACATCAAACAATGATGCAATTTAGCAATATGTGGGTAAAAATATGGCTGGGACAATTGACATTAATAGTCTGTCATTACATTTTCATATACATATTACCAAAGACTGCTTAAGAAGCTATAAATGTAATGGCATGTCATGCTGCAGGGAGTGAATTATATTCAATAGACAAGAAACTATTATACACAAAGAGAACAGACAATGCTGAAATTCAACTCAGCTTGATTTGAGCTGCCTGCTTTTTACCGTAAAGTGTGAAGCTATCACAATGAGTAGACAGGTGCAGACATTTTATATGGTTCTGAGGTGCTGTATCTTTGCTGACTCATTTCTCAGCCATGTGCAGAAACCAGAAGCCATAATGGTCTGATTTTTTATTTTATTTTTTTATTTACGCCTGTGTGTGATCTACAAACATGTGGTCTGTTCTGTATTTTCCAAAAGACAAATAAATGAGAGGGCCTTTTGGAAGAAAAAAAGTACAATAAGACCAACAAGTCTATAATATAAATCTATGTCCACTCCAGTATGGCAATATATATATACTGTATAATTTATTTTTTTATATATAGGAATAACCAGATTTCATTAAAATGTAACCAACATGATTACGCTAGTTAGCTGCTGCTATGTTGTGAAAAATGTTAGCTTCAGCCAACAATTAGCTAATTAGCAAAATGTTAAATATTTTGAGTAATCCCCTCAAATGAGGCCAGGTCGTCATTGTAAATGAGAATTGGTTCTCAATTGACCTCCCCGGTTAAAAAAAAGAATAAATAAAATAAATAATCTCCATGTACTATGTGTATTATACGTTTTGGGGCTTGAAAGAAGAATACTGCTCGTAACTGCTGCTTAAAAGCACTCTGCTCCAATAAGAGTCAATTAAAAGTTAGGGAGCAGTGACATTAGACATTGCAATGAGCATGGAGCATTAATCGGTAACCTATTATTGGGCCATTCCATAAAGAGTTAATGTTGGCATGAGTGAGACCTTGAAAATTTAGCATAGAAACTGAATGGCTTTTAAATAAATAACAAAGATATATCAACTCTTACAAACATGAATACTGCAGTACTTAAATGTCAAATGAGTATTACATTTTACTCAACGGTGCAGAAAGACTTAGAAACATGATCTTTAACACTGAAGAATGCAAGAAGAGACCTAACTGTGTGCAGTTTCGAGTGGAATCCTCACTCTTGTTTTTGCTCTGACATTTCAATTTATAACCTACTCTTAGCAGATAAGTACTAATACCCAACCAGGCTTTAATTCCCTTGCATATAGGCTTTATCTACAATGTTCAGTTTAAACTAATGGGATGTGTTTCATTCTTACAGAATGAGAGACAATTTTTTCACTTATCCATTTTTTTAATGGGGCACAATGCACACCCAGAAGGCTTTGGGGTAAACATGTTTAAATTGTAGCAGCTGAGAGTTTAATGTGAAGGTATGGGCAGAGGCACTGTGAAGTAATAATAAAGCCCAACAGATCTAGTTAAGGAGGATCAGTGGAAAAAAATTCAGGAAATGTATTTACCCATTGGGAAAGGGGGAGACCATATGGCCCTATAGTTGTGTGCTCGGACTGGGATTTAACAGTAGAAGCAGGGACTGCAGCTCCGCAAAAAAGGTGTATGTGTGTGGGAGTAAATGCTTGGTGTGAAAGCTATTCCGCTCACATCCTCATGCAGTGTGAGGAGAAGCTACCTCCTTTTTCATCACACTCATTGCTTCTGCTTTCAGCTAGGGGAGGGATGGGTCTATAGTAAAGGAGTGGTGGCTTTAACCGAACCAAGTGTAATGGGATTGAGTAGAGTAGCAGCAGGGGATGGGATGAAGAAGCAAGAAGATACCATCTGAGACTGGAAGGGCTTATCTAAACTCAAACTTATGACAACTGAGTTTCCTCACTTTTCTATATGTCTATTTCCAAAACAACACATTTGAGTCACTGTGAATTCAGTAGTATATGATAAACTGATAAACTTTGAATAAACAGAAGGAAAAAGAAATGTCTAAGAGCTATATAAGTGTAGAGTTTCCCATACATTGAAGAGACCCTGGTGGGCCACCAAAGCACCATAGTCTCAAAATGATTATAATGGAGAGTTGTTGTTGCTTAAACTGAATGATTAGCAAACAATTAGCAAAGTTACTAAAGTTAGTACCTTTTCAGAAGGATGAAACATTTAGCTGATACAGATTAAGCTGCTGTTTAATTCTATAGTCTTTTTAATGAAGGGACCACTGCTGTTTACAGTAATGTAGTGTTGAACTTACATACACCACAGATACACACAAGTGTACATTTATCAAAATTACTTGCAACTAATATGCACAAATTTATTTGTGTATTTAACACAGTAAATTACACACCCTCTGTGATAAGACAAAGTACGCACATATGCCTACTTAAAAATAGTTTCAAAGCTGTTTTACCCAAGTTGATGTTGGGTATGTAAGTAGCCAATTCCCCAACAAAATACAGGTATTTCTTTAGCAATGTCCACAAAGAAACAAAATCCAAAGCAACAATTAGCAGCCGTTACAGTCTATGTACACTGGCACGTACCAGGGGAATGCTCCTGGGCTCTATTTAAGGTGTGTTCCTGGTGAGGCCTTTCCAATTTTCTGCATGAATGAAAAAAGGAAACAGAGCAATCAATCAAAGTCGTCCCGTTTTTCTAACAAGCTACCAACACTGGTTACATTAACAGACAACAAGCAAATTTCTCCTTTGCTCCTTTTAAATATTAGTATGTATGGAATATATATTAGAGTATGGGACCCAAAGTATAGGGGACAGAGAAATGGTGGTCCTTTTTTAGCTGTTTCAAAACTGTACATTTTAGTAGATGGGCTCAGACTACCAAAGGTTCTGCCAGCATTTGGTTTTGATACGTTTTTTGATTAAACAAAACTGGACCTTGTGATTACAAATTCCACTGATACAAGTGCCACACAGAGATCCAGCTACAGTTCTATCCAAATACATTTGAAATAAGGTAAGGCAATGCAGGTAATGTTCTGGAATTGGAGTCAGGGGATTATAAAGTACAGCTACTGTATGTGACACAAAATCAAGCAAGAACTTTAGAACTGGCTGCTAAACTTCAAAATGATTTTTTTGAATTGCTGTATGTATAAATTGTGCTATCTATATAAACCTGTCTTCCTTTAGGCATCTCCTCTTTTAGTGGCCCCATTGAACCATATGGTTTCTACTACATATGAGGCCCAGTTGTAAGTTGTACTCCATAAAACTAATTTAAAACACATAATTGCATTTCTGTCAAATCTAAATGTAGCTTTGGTCTGGTTCTCTTTCCAAAGTTGTGCAATATTTACTTTCCTGTGTTTCTTGGATAAGGTTTTACATCAGAGGTAGTCCCTCAACAGTTGACAGCGTGTTCTATAGATTATCTCAAGTCACACATACACCTGTTCTGCAAAGATGCGTTACAGCAGGATTTTATTAAATTCCCTTTCTGTAAACAACCCAAACCAATTTTCATTCTCCTACCTTTAAGTCCCCATGACAAAATGCAAAAACACATTCACTCATGCTCATGACTAAGCTCTCACAAAGCCAATTCCTCTACATTATTTGGCCCAAAATGAAGACTCCCAAAGCCAGAAAAAACACAAGCTTCTGTTTAGTGCAACACATGTTCTGTTCTTCTTACCAACTGTATCTGAGGCCTGCTTTCAGGTGCAATAAGATTAACTAAGCAGCCGTTCAAACATGACCGCCGCTTCCCTGTAATGCACTTGCCTCATCTTGATATTGACTTAATTCAACATGCACATCAGCCTTCGCAGAGACAGCACGTGCAGCGCAATGAACCAGACAAACACCACAGCCATTTGCTATCCTGAGACGAATACCAATTACGATTTGTGTTATGTCTCATTGGCTATCCCATTTGTTCTCCTGCACAGGCACAAATATGGGAAATAGCTTAATCTCAGCGTGGTAGAGATGAGGAAATATATGTTAATGACAGAAAAGATTTTAATCCCCCATTTCACTCACATCCTCACTCTATAGTTTTTTAGTCTGTCATTGTGTGAATCTAATATATTAGATTAATACAGTGAATGCATCTACAACCCCATCGTTTGAGTCATACATACATACACACAAACAAATCTAAACTTGAGAGCATAAAAGGGAAAACTTTTGTATACAGGCTAAATAGAAAACTTCACACACAAAAACGTTTTATTCATTCATAGTTTGCTGTTGGGTGAGGCCATTTATTGTCAATCAACTGTGTTTACTCTTTAAATTTAAATCATAATAACAACAGAAACTACCCAAATGAACCTGATCAAAAGAACATACCCCAGTTCTTATACCGTGTATTGCCACCTTTAACATCAATGGCAGCTTGAAGTCTTTTGTGGTAGTGAATGAGGCTTTTTATTTTCTCAGATGGTAAAGCTGCCCATTATTCCAGGCAACAATCCTCTAGTTCCTGTAATTCTTGGGCTGTCTTGCATTAACTACAGTGTAGTTTAAGCCACTCTGGAGAGATCTCAAACACGAGTGGCTCAATGATAGTGAGGTCAAGAGACTAAGATAGCCAGTCCAGGACCTTCACTTTATGCTGCTGTTGCCAATGACAAGTCAACTCTGACTTGTGTTTTGGATTGTTATCATGTTGGAACGTCCAAGTACATCCCATGTGCAGAGCTGGGCTGATGAGTGCAAATTTTCTGATAACATGCTGCATTCATCTTTTCCTGTGCCTTTGTAGCTCACACATCCCCAAAACATCAACGATCGACCTCCATGTTTCACAGTAGAAATGGTGTACCTTTCATCATAGGCCTTGTTGAACATTTATGGTTGTGGCCAAAAAGTTAAACTTTAGTCTCATCATTCCAAATGACTTTGTTCCAGAGGTTTTGAGGCTTGTCTCTGTGCTGTTTGGTGTATTGTAAGCGAGATGCTTTGTAGCATTTTCGTAGTAATGGCTTTCTTCTGTGCATCTTGAAACAGCCACACCACCTTTTTTCAGAGAATGCTGTATTTCAGTTGAAGTTATTTGTGCTTCCTGAACAATTTTCCTGGCAGTTGTGGCTGAAAGTTTTGTTGCTCTACCTGACCATTTTCATTTTCCACAGTTAGAGTTTGAACACTGTTAAATGGCATTCTCAATTCCTTTGATATATTTTATATCCTTTTCCTGTTTTATACAGTTTAATTACCTTCCTTTGCCAATCATTTTGATTTTCCCATGACTCAGAATACAGTGCAGCGCTGGATGAAAGATACAAGGGTCTGTCAGAAGCCCAGCAACTCACTGACCTTTTATCCACACACACTGATTACAAGCAAACAGATCACAGGTGAGGATGGTTACCTTTAGTAGCCATTCAAACCTGTTTGTGTCAACTTGTGTGCAGGTTATCAAGCCAGGGTATGTAAACTTTTGATCAGGGTCAGGGTAGTTTCTGTTGTCACTATAATTGAAAAAAAAAATTTTGTGTTATCATTCATATTCTCTCTCTCTCAATAAATGGACAAAACAAATTCACAAAATCTGCAAGTGTAAGTAAACCTATGTGCCCCTGAGACAGCTCTGCTTGACTGGTGCTATCACTTGCATAAACACAGCTGTACTGACCAGCGGTAATCTATTTAAAAGCAATAACTAAAATCCCCAATTCAAAAAGATAAACTTTTCAGGAATGCAGTAATAGCAGCCCTTTTGCAAAGGACAAAAAATAATCAAGACCATCTTGTTCCATCAATGTCTATTTTTCATCAAGCCACACTAAAATTGCCTCTCAGACCCACTTCGGAGCAAAGAAGTTTAATGGCTGAGGGAAAACAGTTAAAGTGACCCTGCTACTTAAGTCACCTTGAATACTTAAGCAGGGTGTACCGCAGGGATTGTTCCCTTCTCCCAAAAGGCAATTTAGAATGCCTGCCAGGAAGCCAGAAAGTAGCTCTGGGGCTCTAAGAATCATTAGCTGCCCCTCACATTCTGCCTATAAGCAACTCATTTAAAAGCTTTGTATGATATAAACTTGATTCATTCACTGTAAGTAAATGGCCTCATTTCCCATTCTTTTCATTAAACGAGTCAGATCCTATTGAAGTTACAAAATACTCAACAGAATGTCCATCAATTAAAACTGTTCGCCTCCACACCTAACATACTCAGTCATTAGGCAGCAGTACGCAATGTCAGTGAATCACAGGCCATTAATATACAGTCCGCACCAGATATCCAAGAAGTGACTCACTGTAACCATGAGAAAAACTAGAAAAGATATTCTGTTAATGGTTTACAAACACGTACAAATACTATTATATTGTCAGTTGGTCACACTTTAGATTTTTTTTGTCAGTTTGTGAGTTTTTTGTTTTTTCCTATCGTTTGTATCTTTCTGGTTTTAGTGGCAGTTAGGTTAAGGAAATAAGAGAATTGGTGGTTATGAGAATTTGAAATTAGTATGAAATATGTTAGGTTAACAAAAGCCATTTGCTGAGGTTTTGGTTTTAACACTATTTGAATTAACTTGAAGTTCTCCAGTTTTTCTTCATGCTACACTTCCTCACACTGAAGTTTTATGAGATGAAAGGTAAGTGTTTTTTCAGCATCTGTTATTAGTTGTATTGTAACTTTTGGCTTTCCCTTGGGATTAACCTAAAATCTGTCTATGAATATTCTATGAATAGTTTTCTCACATTTACTGGCATGTCACTAAAGGAAGATTTTAATTAACATTATTATGATAAAACAACAAGATTTACTGATATGTACTTTACACATATTCGCTCCACTCCGTGTTATCACACTTCAGGCAAAATAGTAAAGCTATAAAAAAAGCATTTGCGATTTGTATAATCCATGACTCTGGAGAGTGTTGAGCCCTCTCGCTGGAGTTAGACATGGCCAGCCACTGGAAGGCTGGCTTTAGACAAAACACCATGCTGTATGGTTCGAATAACAATAAGCTGTTGAATGTGTAGCAGGACAAAAATAAAACCCTGACATTCCTGAAACCAATATACAGTGAAGCACTGTATGTTTTGACATGTATTGACTGGATGATATAAGGTGCTCATCTGTTGCAATCAAACACATAGACAAACACTTTCTCTAATTATCCATTTAGGTAAACTACAACACAAGTGCTATGCTGCAGTGCAAGTTTAAAACACAGGAACGGCTTTGCTTTGATTGTGCATTCATTTTTCTAAAGTGTTGCCCAACTCGTTTGACTTGAGCACTCAGTCTTTTGAGAATCCGGGCAGCATATGTTTTTTGCAGCATATTCGTTTGCCTGTGTAATCAGTCTGGTAAATTAGGACTAAACACCCTGAGAAGTTAGAATGCCAATCAGAATAATGCGGTCTGACCAACTGGAACCTGCTTACACCAGGGCCGCTGCCGCCACTGTGGCTGCTGCGGCAAAGGCCCCGATGTGCCGGGGCTTATCAGAGGCACGCAGGAGGCACAACAATGAACTTATCACCATCCAGCTACTTGGCGGGATGTAGCTGCAACCCCGCCGCGCTGCTCTGACCGCGGGCCGGCTCCGGTTCATTGATCATACACACCAGCAAAACCTAATCTAGGGACAGTGAGCCTTTCAAACTGCAAGCTTCGACGTTGGGTAGAGGAAGGGGGCTATAAAAAAAAGCTTTGCTAGGTAATATAAAAAAGCTACCGTGGAAAAAAAGAACACCTAAAGAAAGAAGTTCAATAACTTCGTAGGGACCTCCACACCCTGCATGTCAACTAGCCTCCAGGATTTTGATTGAAGCTCAGCACAAGCCCACAGCAGAGCTTTTCTATTCTGTCTTTTTTTTTTTCTTTGTTGGCGGATCGGTTACAGTGCCACAAGAATACATAAAAGTTTTAGCAGGGAGGTTCCAACATGGGTCAGGAAAAAGTCTGTCCATGTTGTAGTGGAGAAGCTTTGAAAGCAAAGATGAGGTGTTAGATTGAAAATGAAGAACCGCAAACCTATACAGACACTTTCTAAAGCATGCAATGGGATTTTACATGCAGTGTTATACCAAAACACCAGACAGTTACCTTGTGCTCTGACACACTTACTGCTGCTGATATTAGATTCTTCACACCCACTGCAGATGGCACACAAAGATCACAGGCTGTAAATCAAAAATCTAGTTGACTTTTTTGATGTGATTTGTGGGTCACGCATTAAGCTCTCTGCAATGAGTTCTATAATCAATGAAGCTATGGTCTGACACGTGGCTTACATACCAGTGTCCATAGAAACAAGTACCCTGAGCCATTTTCTACTTTCAAAGAGGCATGTATTGTCTTAGTCAATTGCACTCATTGATGCTGCTGATATTCAGTGCCCCGATCTCAGATCTCGGCACATTAAATGAGACATGGCGACTTGCCCGGCACTATCTCGATATCTAGAGCAAATTGAAGGTGATTTTCAATAACTGCGGTGGCGAGCGGCAATAGACAGATCATAGTCATCCGCTCCATCTGACAAGCTGTAATAAGAGAGACGATCTGACGCTGTCTGTGTTTCAAGTGGATCATAGCGTGGTCTACACCGCCAGTCTGAAAAGCACTGCTGTCGACCTGAGTGTAATGGATATGGTAGTGTAAGAGCTAAATGCATGCTGATAGGAAGAGTCTGATAATCCCTCTGTCTTTGCAGAGTGAATATAAAACATAGAGCTGGCAGGTATAGGAAAATAATAGTTGAAAGTCTGAAGTTCATTTCTTTTGATCCCAAGCTCCTGGATTTGAGAAAAACTTTTGAGATGTAGCAAAAGACACAAAATGAAAAGGTGCAAATATATTAACTGCCAAGAAGCAACAAAAGCCTGAACATGTTTAATATTCTAGTTCAATGCTATGATAAACACAACAATTGCAAAACAGAAAACCTGGGCAGAGAGCAACACAATTATATTGTTTGGTCATGTTTAATGCAATGTAATTTCTAAAATGAGCTAATAAAATGTTGAAATTCTTTACCACAGCTTGTAAAACCCTACTATCTATATATCATCAAAAATATCTCAATTAATTAAAGCAGCACTATTCTAGACTAATCCTTCCTATCACCCAAACAAGAAGCAGGGTTCAATTAACTCAACAAAAGGATGCGACTGAGGTGGTGGACAGCTGCTGCGGTAAACACTGATGGCATCATTAGCAATCAGCTTATGGAGTGTGTGCTCTGTAGCGGCACAAATATGTCTACAGCACACCATAATGGTGTGCTAACAGCCGAGCAGGTGAATCTGTGAAAGCAAACACTGCTGTAAAGCTCACACAAAAGTAACATTGTGAAAATGAATGGTTTGTACAGAAAGGGCAAGAGGGTTTTAAAGTTTGATAGGGATATTTTTCTTTTATTAAGTGAAGTGGCTTAATTATTCCCTGTTGCTTTCATTTATAACACCTGCTAATGTTTAATTTACGGATAATGTTTTTGTGTTTATCATCAAGATAAGTGTTTTCCTACCATTATATTAGGATGGAACTCCAACTCCCAACAACATTTTATTTTCTATATAACACCAGATCATAACAGAAGTCATTTAAGGTTATCTTTCCTATAGAACAGGTCTATACCTTGTTTTTTTATTAAACAAAGCCTTATGTTATTTATCTTATTTATACCATGGCATGTCATTTCTATCTTTACATGGTTGCATATTTTCAATTCCCCTCTGCCCCCTGTATTGTGCATAGTCCTCATTATCTCTGTTCTCCGCTGGGGCACAGTGAGGAGTTACAAGTAAATACATGTTTAGATTTCAGACTCTGTGATGACTCTGCTCATGGACACATTGGAAGGGACCGAGCAGGGAAGGTAGAACAAAGTGGTCACTCATGCTGAAGCACGCCTCTGTGAACGGCCACAACAAACCTCAACAAGTTCCACCAAAGCAATGTAAAGATTATGTTTGTAACAAGGCAACACTTCCTGTAACCATTTCAAAATAAAAGCCATATAACAACCTCTTAAAGTCTCATTTCCAAATGGAAAATCACAGACACAGATGCTATTATGAAGGTGTGTGTTAAAGATAAAGAGCTGATGAACTAACTGGCATTAAACATTTCACTTGGCCAATAATAATAAACTAACAGTTGTGTAAACAATTAAAAATGTATTGACAAAATGAAAAAGCCAATGGAGATCTTCACAGCTGTATTTTTCTGTGGAAAATGGCCTCTCACATTTCCCTTACACTCAAGGAGAAAAGTGCTTTATGGCTTCGGCCTTTGTAAGAAACTGACCATAAATCTTCAAAAATGGCACCTGCACAAAACAGTCTTTCCTTTAAGACAATCCTGGCTTGATCAGAATTCATTTTGTCTCCAACATCATCTACTTTATGTTCTATTACCAAGCATTTCTAATGCAAGCTAATCAAAATGCAACATGCGACTAGTTGTGTCAGAGCAAATTACCGCTCTCATAATAATCTATAACATGGCTTGCTTCATGATAGCTCTGATTCAACATGGCACCACTGTGTCTAAACATATTAGGCAAACAATTAAATCACATGGGAACCAGCATCCCAAGACAAATTGCCAAGAAGCTTGTATTTGGTGTTTGTTTTCTGTTTTCCTTGATCATTGTTGGCCAGAGGCATAGTGGTAACAAAAGCTGCATGGCGGGAGTCCACTACGGTAATACCTTACACAAATGCCACCAACTGTGGCAAAGACACACAACAGAACAGTCAAGTGGCTTAGCCATGATTAGGATGTTATGCACATTTTACTCTCAAGTTATTATGTTGTACAATGCAAATGCACTTCCTTGACTGTGTACAGGCAGATAAACAGAGACAACTATTACTGGAATCCATCAACAAAACAATCCTGATGAATTATTCAAATGTTGTAAAAATATATGTCTGTGGAAAATATTACACAACAACCTTACTGAAGCCTGTGAGCCAAGACGGTGGATGGGTCTTTACTGAAGATGCTTACGGTTAATATCAATGCAAAAACATCCTGGATTCCAATTGGGGAATTTTAGTTGTTACCGTTTCATCCGCCCGACTCAGTTTAATGCACACTGTAACTGACCCTGTGTTTTACATCACTGCTCTAATCACATCACAACTCTAATAAATGAGGGCCATTGTGATTTTGAATTGAAATGCTCATATTTGCATCAAGATTGAAGCTTATTCTTAGAGCATTAGACACATACATAACACATCCACACACCTATAAAATGTATTACAAACAATTACAGCACAACTTCTTTGAGTAATGTTTGTGAATATGGGCCATGGAGCACCAGATGTTACAAAAGAGGTGTCACGCAGTAATTACAAAGCACAAAAAATGAAACGAGTTGTAGATGAGCAGATTGATCATTCAAACTCTTGAATGGGTGCGTTTGTTGTGTGGTAACGCTGCTGAGCCCGGAGATTGTTGTAAAAACAGAAGTAAGCTCTGGTGGGTAAAAGGAGCCAACATTTCCTTTCCCTCTCAATGTTTCTTGCAGTAATTCCGACTCGCTTTATCAAACACTACCATTGTGGAAATTTCAAATTCAGGTACAATTAGGATGTAGCCCCAAGCAAGGTATTAATTTTCCACTGTGATATAGCTGTTTAGTCAGTGCGGAACTCTAAAATTGGATAACTGTTGCTGTGTAGAGGCATAGGAGCAATAAATAGTTTCATTTTTTTCTGCTCTGTAAAACGTTATCCTAGGTTGTATTCAGCATCAACATGGATCATTAATACGACTACCAACAGTAACATTTCAGCCCTTAAGCGAGGTTCAGTATAATACTGCTCTGATAAGAGACTGGAATGTTTTATCTTGCTAATATAAACTATAGCCTTCTGTGAGACCTTTAGAAAATAGTTGCTAAATTATTAGATTAACACTGACCTCTATTTTAAAATGTCCAATACATGTGGTGAACCTAAGCTTTAAAAGCAGCCTTGTGGTACTGTTGTGGCATTGAGAAATCAGATTTTTATTAATAAATATAATAGTGCAGAACTGTCCTGGGTTTGTTTTATGGGCCTCGCTAGTTTCTGTTGTTATTGTTGAGTGACAGGAAGTTGAGTTTGAGTCTGCTTAGCAACTCAGTCTCCCCACGTCACTTGGAATTTATAAAAAAGCTAATCTTAATTGATGCTAATGGAAGTCAATGCCAACCGTGAGAAACAAGTGCTAATGTGCTTGTGCAATTAACCTAATATTTACTGGCCCAGACTCTTGGGAGGTACTTAGTGCTTGATGCTGACACATTAAGGTGCGGCACTCTGTCACATGATGAGGAAGCCAGGATGGGAACAGGAAATGTTAACAATATAAAATTATGAAATGGTTTCATTGAACAGTGGGCTTATTGTGAAATGGGATGTGAATGTGAATTTTCTTTCCCTTTTACAAATGTGGCACTGCTTTGGAGAGTGTGACTTATTTTTCTTTCCAGTGCTATTTATTCACCTGCACTAAAGTAAATAAAAAAAAATAAGGCTTATGTTTGTTTGCTCTAAAACAATGTTGAAAAAAGTAAAGTTCAAAAACAACGCTAGGTGTCAGATCTTTATTTCTTATTATTATGCTATTCATAACTCAGCAACATATGTCAAAATAATGTCTCAGTGACCTCAGTGAACTCAGTGACTGTTCTTGCTTAAACTTAGTCATAATATCCAACACAACTTTCTGCCCTTACGCTTTCTTTTGTGCTTAACAGACGTTTTGGCTGTTACTGTTTAAATCTGTCTAATTAATATTTTTTTGTACAATAAGTTCATCTTTGAACTATTATCAAATTGACTCACCACAGACAGTTCACAACTGACTCACAACATCTGAATTGTTTTTTTATTACTATATCCTCATTGAGATTAAAAATTGCTTTTCCGAGAATGACCGGGCCAAGACGACAGCATTACACAAAGTTTCTGACAATTCAAGACATTATCAAACACACAAATGACAATACTGACACTCAATAATAGTCCAATGAAGAGCTACTGTAAGTGATGGGAAAACAATAAATACATTTCATTTGGCACATTTGGAACTAAACCTGAATGCTTCATTTTGAGTTCAGGTGCTTGTTGCCATATCATAGAAATAGACATTTGATGGCGAGAAAATCACTTCTTCAAGCTTCACCACAGAACAGAATAAAGAATTAGAGCTGAGATAATGGGTAACAAGGAGCTTTATACAGATGTGTGCACTGTGAATCAAAAATGTATTTTGTATGTTTCCCAATGTCATTCCGTCTCTTTAACCCTGTTTCCTGTCAGTCTACACTACACTGTCAAATAAAGGCTAAAATGCAAAAAAAGATCTTAAAAAAAAAGATCTTTAGACCTCAGTTGCAACTGCAAAAACACAAAAAAAAAACTTCTTAAACATAATTGTGGGGTTTTAAATTACTACAGACATTTTTCTAACTATTACAAAATATTATATTTTGCACAACAAAATGTGCTGTTAAAAGGATTAAAATTATTCATGTGTCTGCATCATTATCGATAATGCAAAACTTTCCGACGGTCATCCTAAAACTACACAGTGTCATTGAAGGAGCACGGTTTCTTACTTAACTCAAGATAAGTACATCTCTTAGAGCTCTTTAATTTAAAACTCACATTGGCTTGGCTCCCTCTTATTCTCCCAGTAATTCCCTGTCAAACTTCCTGATCCATTGTGCCCTCTCATTGATTCCCCTCCAAACATTGCTATCTCACTTGTCCAACTGCCATTACCCAACCTTAATTTTTACTGACCTCATAATCAGAGTCGCTCTTTCCGCATTGAGGTCTAAAATGCAAATATGTCATTACTTCAGCCAATTACAGTTGTTCAAAACAGACTGTGGATGACTAATAAGATCATAGATAATTTGTATTCAGGCTGCCACTGCTTCCTTTGCTCATTAGCAAAGAATGACATGGACAAAGAAGATCAGTGGCATTAATCCAAAAGCAATGCTTCTATAAAAGACAAAATCTGTTTGGATTTATTTAACATTTGACTTAATTGTGGTCAATGTACTATTTAAACAAGAATTAACAGACAGCTGAGGAAGCCCAAGGGATAAATATGCATGTGTTCACCATTTATTAAAATGAAGAAAATGAAGATCTAATTAGGAAATCTTGCCATTGAGTTGTTTAATTTCAGATTAATGTACTTTCAGGCCTGTGCTTACAGTTACAAGCATGTTTATTTTTTGTTACAGAAACCAGTTCTGGTAATAAATTAAAAAGTTAGTCACAAAAACTGACAACAATAAAAAAGTTGGTAACAATTTAGGCTAATTCCCCATTTCAGCTTTATATTTTTTTTGTAACACACTATGAGACTAAACAATGGGACAGCAGAAATTACTTGATATCATTATCATTTGTTGAGTAACCACTGACAATTGCTGTTAGAGTCTTTAAATACAAATAAAAAGTGCAACACAAAGGGCCACAAAAGGAACAATAAGCATGAGTTTAGTCCTAATTGCTGCAAAAATAACAGTGTTTCATTTGGATTATGGCAGATTATGAGTTGAAGCTATATATATATATATATATATATATATATATATATATTTCAAAACTGCTGTGTAAAAATACTAAAGCCAATTCACACTTTTTAAAGACACAGAGGGATCATTTAATCCAGAAAATAAGCATGCATCTGTTTAAAGTTTTTTCTTACACTAATTGTTGCAAAAAATAAAAAAAATCTCCCATGCCAAGCTTAATCAAAAAACAAATTTGTAGCACTTGGCCTTGATGCTGAGTTCTAATTTTACTGAAGTCCTGCTGGATTACCTTCATCTACTTAATGGCTTCCTGATTGCATGTTGAGTTCTTCTGTAAGCTTTATTAAAATTTCATTTTTGCAGTAATTAAGCAAAGCACCACTTCTTTTCTTGGAGGGTGCTTTGGCTGCGGGGATTGTGGACACAATAATAAAATGTGATGGTCTTGTAAATAAAGCAAGCTAATTGTGATGTTGGAAAGTGTTAAGTGTTAAATGCAGCGAGATTGAGGTGCATTAATAGAGCTGTGTTTTCGTGTTGCTCTGTGAATTGACTGGGTTCTCCTCAGAGCAATACTCAGCATAGCTCAAAAAATGTTTTTTTTTGTTTTTTCTTCCTAAAATCAGGATTCTTGACTTTGAAAGAGAGTGAGCCATTGTTGCAGCACAGCAGCTGGAGAAAGGAGTGTAGTGCAGAATGCAAATGCAAATGCTACTTCTCTAACCAAAAATACAATTTCTCAGCTTCAGTTGGGAAGACAGGTCGTCCGTCTTCCTCCTCTGGGCCAAGACGATAGCATCTGTTAGCACATATGGCATATCGGAAAGAATGGCTTTGTAAATCTAACAGAAAACTATGACGACAACAACAATAAATGGAGGACAAAAATCATATGCTGATCAGAGGCGGGCCTATATAACACTGTCATTGTGGATGTGTAGACAAGGCGTGAAGTCACATCTACTGACTACCTGACATGCTGCCTGCTTGAGTCTTTTCTGTTTGATAAAGAGGATTACATCCTTTTGAATTAAATATATCTGCTTCCTTTTGATGTGATTCACAAAATCCTTTACGTTCAAGTCCGATTAAAATCAAAGGTAGACCCTCAAACCAATCTATATGGAAACAGCAGGTCCCTGCCCCTTGATTCGATCAGGTCTGAAGTGGTAAGTTACAAAGTCTTGTTAGATAAATAACAATGAATTGTGCCCTGCTTCTCCGCGGCGTTGGTACAGCCAGGTCGCCATATGCTCCGAGACTGGCAGATGCTCATTTAACCTTTCACCAATGAGCCACACACTCACGACGAAGTCCATCACCGCCAAACGCCTCATGTTCAGGGAAGCACCTGAAACCAGCCACATTATTAGTCTCTTATGGAAAGTGCCAAGGTATCACAAAGAAAGCATTCAGTAAATATTGTGTATTCTCACAGTAAGGAGGCATTTAGGAGGGTAGGAACACATATTTTATTGCAAATAAACACCACTGTGGCATTTGCATGAGGTGATTTCAGCATGGCAAAGAGTTCAAAAGCTTTAAAACAGCATGGATTTTAAATTTTTAACAATTTTGTCTGTTAAAAGAAAAGACAATTGAATAGCCTTCAACATTCATTTTAACACAGAAAAGGTAATTGCAAATTCCTTTTCAATTTGGAAGTCATTTTACCAGCTCCACCTGAGAATTGATTAAGTTTTATCTTTGTTAATTGAATAGAAGGAGATGTTGCTGTGTTGTTGTGGGAATGAGGGAAGGAATAGTAGTAAGAGCAATAACATTAGAATGCTACAGTGCTAATTCTTTACACTTGAAAGATGCAGACGTATATTTCAAAAGCATCAGTAGTAAAATAATTCAACCATTTTTTTTACTTCTTACTTTTTCCTGAAGCTGCAGTCTGTAAACATTTGCAAATGCATAAGAGCTATAAAAGCGTTTTACTGCATATACAGCTGTGTTTCTTCAAACAAACATGCAGCCAAGTGTGACTTGATCACCCTGATCTGAAAAGGCATTTGTCTTGCACATTGCTTTTTGTTCTGTCGAATCTTCCAGGGTTAGAATACAGCATACCATTGAAGAGAAAACCCATACTGTCGAGGCAGCCAGCCCGCTCATGTATTAAAATAACTGCATTTCCAATATTTAACCTCTAGGCTCTGTGTGCAAATGTGTGTAACATAAAGGAATGAGGTGCATACTGAGGTGTGACAGTGTCAGCTTATTTGGATGGCTTCATCTGCTGTTTCATATAGTGGAACCTGAGCTCAAACACATTACAGAGCTCAATCAGTCGTAAAGGGGGTGTGTGAAGGTGACACCCGCATTAAATCTACTGCCGCGAGTTAACGTCTGCCGGATTGTAGATAGTTAGACTCAGAAATTACCTGAGCACGTGGGCTTCGTTTAGACCAGTATGCAAATGTTGTGGAGTATCCATCTTTTTTGCTCTGAAGCTGAGGAGTGGAAGAGAATTTCCAACAACAATGGGGAAAAACGTGTTTTAGTTGAATGAAGCCAAACGGGAGAACATTAATATTCAGCTTACTGTACTTGTGACCAGAGGAGGAACGAGAAACGAAGCATGATTGAGTAAAAGAATCCCAGCCACTGCATAAACTTGACTGGTAGCTGGTGCGCCCACAGAAATATGCTACTCTTGATCTTCTAAAGAATGCCTTTGGAGGATAAATCAAAAGACAAAGACACTTGGGGGGGCTGAGTGGAAGACCAAGGCAGAGGGAAATAGTAATGTGTCAAGGTCCAGTACAAAGCCCTGAAGTCTTCTAAGCCCCTGACAGTGAAAGAAGTCTTTCTATTTTAACCAGTGAACCTCCCAGTACTCCAAGCAAAAAGTTGTTGTTCATTTTTCCCACTTCTCTGTGAGGAAGGTTTCAATAATACAGCATGATTAAATGTTGAGCTTCTGCGGTGTGCTCATAGGATTCAGTCATTTATTTTTTGAAATGTCAGCAGATTGGTGTAGTATAAAAAAAAGCGTGTGCGGTGCAATTTACCAGCTAAAAAAGTAAGTGAAAAGGCTTTGATGTTCCAACCCAGTCTCCCAAATCAATGTATCAATGGGTCATTTCTGTAAAGCACTGATGCACAGAAAATGGCACACTAAGACCACACTAATATCTGCAAAATTACAAAAAGACAACATGAGAAAATGTAATATGTGTTTGTTACATGATGTAGGTTCAATCTAATTACATTTTTGTTAAAACTAACAACCACAGCTCAAGGATTAACAATTACTGCCATTTATCTAATACATCCACAGATTGTCTTCTCCCATACGTTTGTCTAGTCTCCTCCCACCACCCCCTTCCTCACTCCCATTGACTTTGTCTCTGCGACGACCGTTGTTTTTTTTCCACCCATTTCTTCTTCCTCTTGCTGTCAGCTGTCTCGAACGCACACGGCTGTCTGTAGCTCCGTTCACCTGTCACCCTTCAGGGCTTTAATCATCAGCTTAATGTCACAGCCTATTTTGGGAGTGCCTGGAAATACACACATACATCCCGCTCCTTGAGGCGGGTGATCTTACAAACGCCACAAAGCTTGTCGGAAAAAAAAGTGTGTACGAAAAGAAAAAGCCCTCTGGTACACGAACCCTTGATTTTTGCTTGTGATAGCTTGTGGTTGCTTTTATCTGTGATATGTGATAAATATATCAGTCCAAACGCTGCTGCTTGTCACCACTGGGTTTATATCTTCACACAGAGGGCGCCTAATGTGGCTCAGAGGCTAATACATGCTGCACCGGTTTAGTGTCGGTTCACATTTATTAGTTCTGGTTGGAGAATTCAGCTGTTTCTGGGCCTAGAAATAACAGTGTTCAATTTAATTGAGAGTCAGAGAGGCCACAATCAAGTTTTGTGCAATCACACTGTTTTCTCTTAAAATGTATGCCGCAAGCTTATACAGTATGTCTATGACAACAGTAGGATTTTTGTAACTGACTGAACTGATTTCTTTCTTCATTATGTTTTGTTAATTTAGAGTCTCTGGTACTGTTATTATGAGTGCATGTACAGTATGTAATAGTACATTTCTTTGGTGCAAAGGCTTCCAGGAAACACAATGGCTCAATGCAAGATCCACTCAGTACATTTTGTTGTCTAACTTTTAAAAGAACCTTGAAAAGGACCCCAAAGTGGATTTAAATGGTGTGCATTTATATAGCACTTTTTGGTACCCTTCACAGGCACCCAAAGCACTTTACACCATGCTTCCATTCACCCTATTCACACACACTTAAGCATATAAGACGACCGCTCGTTAACACTGAGGCACTGCACCCCTCAGCAGCTCTAGACTTTTGTTTTTTTTTGTTCACTTGTTAAAGTAAGAGTTCTCAATTCTTTAGGCCTGACTGTAGTGTACATAAAATTATTTTTGGCTCAAAAAATGTGTCAGCTTCTGCTACGTAAGTATTACATAATTATAATGAAAAATTTAAAAACTCAACTTTTCAATAATTTCTTATCAACGATGCAGCCATCCGCGCATAGTATGTTTGTGGAACTAAACTCTGAATTCAACTCTAGTCAGTATAATGTATTAACTGACTTTTAATTAACAATTGCTCATAAATCTCAATAAAATCTCACAGGAATTGAATCAAAAGTTAAACTGTAGCTTTTGGCACACTCCTCATTAATGCAAAGTCATAATAAAAACCTGACCCCTCTTTAAATCTGAATCTCTAACATTAATGTTTTAAAATAAATAGCCTGTATTTTAACCACCTGCATGCTTTATTGGCAGGTTCCCCCAAGGGACCGAGCTCTGACAAATTGCTAAATTCATAAGCATGTAAATATTTCACTAGAATGGCACGGTACATTCACTGGCGTCTGGCACAGCCTCGGGACAGTCTTGACATTGTGTAAAAATACATTGCCCATTAATCCACTTGGTTTAAACTTCCAGGTGCTATATCCGTCTTTGACACGGTCGGCTAGGTGACTTTATGAGACATCACACCGGAAATGTGGCAGTGCGGAAAAAGCAGGAAAGTATTGTGAGCAATTCCACTTCCTTTTTGGCTACAGTCAGAGAGGATATTTCTTTCTCTTCCACAAATATTTCTGTGACAGAGAGTTTACTTTTCACACAAACAGGCTGCAGCCAACGATCGGAACATGTTTTTAATCATATTATCAGTCAGGCCGAGAGCGGAGACAGCTTTTTATTACAACATTCCTCATGCATGGCTGCTAATGTGGTAATTTATTAATACTAAATGTAGATGATAATGTGATGCCTGCTGTAATCTACAGTATGTCATTTAGGTGACAATTAGACTGCAGTCCCAATCTATGCTAAATTATAGAAATGATTATGTACACTGTGACAAAATGGCCATTTTATAAAATGACTTGTTGTAAATGGAGGAATACAAAACTTTATCAAACCCAGAAATGAGATGGTTGATTCTAGTGTTACTTGTGTTGACACTAAAAGGCCAATAGTTCATTTTGGCTGATCAAGATGTTTAAGAACTAGATATTTTTGTCAATAAAATATGCCAGTTTTGACATATTAAGGTCACAGTAAGCAAATGCAAGTTTATGTCCTTCACCCATGACTTTGGCTCTAAAATGTTTTCACTTCTTACTTGTTGTTGTCAGCCAAATGCAAAAAGTGTGCGTCCTATTTAGAGTTATGACTGATTGATCTTAAGCAACCATATTTCCCGCTGTTGAAACCCAGAGACTGACATAACAAGGTCAGAAGATGCCAAAGGGAGACGGAGAAGTACCAGTAGGTAGCTGCAAATATCAGGCAAGGAATATGCGCGATAAAAAGGAGTCGACATGTCAGACTCCCCGCGGAGTCCAGAGGCAAACTAAAAGATTAGCTGAGCAGAAATACAGCATTGTGCACATTAACTTCTATTAGGTGAGGTCTGTTCAAAACAAGAGATTGGTTTGAATCATCATCTTTTATAGAAATCAAATGAAAAAAAATGTTATCTATTTATGTGTTATGATTGACAAAGACTTTGTGGATGTTGCTAAATATGTACAGTCAGTTCATCAGTCATCGACACAATACTAATCTTTTTGGCTTTTTTGAAATGAAACAAACAAGATGTGCTTTAAATGCAAACTTTTAGCTTTAATTTGAGGGTATTTACATCCAAATACGGTGAACGATGTTTGTATATGTGCCTCCCACTTTTTAAGGGACCAAAAGTAATGGGACAGATTAACAATCAATTTGTCAGCAGTCACATCATCAATAAATACAAGAGAACCAGTTCCATTGGCAGCCACACATGCCCATGCCATGACACCACCACCACATGCTTCACTGATGAGGTGCTATGTTTTGGATCATGAGCAGTTCCTTTCCTCTCTTTAGACTCTTCTCTTCCCATCACTCTGGTACAAGTAGATCTTGGTCTCATCGGTCCATAGGATGTTGTTCCAGAACTGTGAAGGTTTTTTTAGATGTTGTTTGGCAAACTCTAATCTGGTCTCCCTGTTTTTGAGGCTCACCAATGGTTTACATCTTGTGGTGAACCCTCTGTATTCACTCTGGTGAAGTCTTCTCTTGATTGTTGACTTTGACACACATACACCTTCCTCCTGGAGAGTGTTCTTGATCTGGCCAACTGTTGTGAAGAGTGTTTTCTTCACCAGGGAAAGAATTATTCGGTCATCCACTACAGTTGTTTTCCGTGGTCTTCCAGGTCTTTTGGTGTTGCTGAGCTCACTGGTGCGTTCTTTCTTTTTAAGGATGTTCCAAACAGTTGATTTGGCCACACCTAAAGTTTTTGCTATCTCTCCGATGGGTTTGTTGTGTTTTTTTCAGCCTAATGATGGCTTGCTTCACTGATAGTGACAGTTCTTTCGATCTCATATTGAGAGTTGACAGCAACAGTTTCCAAATGCAAATAGCGCACTTGAAATGAACTCTGAACCTTTTATCTGCTCCTTGTAAATGGGATAATGAGGAAATAACACACACCTGGCCATGGAACAGCCAATTGTCCCATTATTTTTGGTCCCTTAAAAAGTGGGAGGCACATATAAAAACTGTTGTAATTGTAGTTGTTTGCCTGATTTGGATGTAAATACCCTCAAATCCATTGTGGTGGTGTATAGAACCAAAATGGTTAGAATTGTGTTGATGGACCTGACTGTATATCAGCAATACTAACAGCCATCGTAATATCATTTAAGAGTTTTTGTGAAATAACAAATATGCAGAATACAAGTATTTGGCATAAAATAATGGCATCAAATAAAAAAAAAAATAGCCAACAATCCAATTTTATTAGTGGTGGTTAAACCATTTTTATGTGAGGACAGGAGACAGGGTGGTGGATGGGACAATAGGACTTTACCAAACGAAATGTTTCGGAGGCTAGACAAAATTTCAACAAAAGGGTTAGAAAATCAAAGCCCATTGGAAAGTTGAGATCATTATTAATATTTTAGTAACAGTAGTAGTGGTCTTTGAACTGATGTCTTTCTTGCGTCTGTCACCTTTTCCTGAACAAACTTTGAGTCCAGAAGGTGATGTCAGTGGTAAATTAAGATGTATTGCTTTTACCGAGGTGATGAAATCTGGACATCAGAGGGAGAAACTGAGGAACCGACACTGCTGCTACCACCCTAAGAAAAAAAAATCCATGCTAAGAGAGCGTCCACGGTTGATTTGTTTGTCCCCACTTTGAATTTCTCCTGCATTATTTGCTTTAAGCGCTCGCAAAGGTGGCCTGTTCATGGGGCACCATAAATTACTAGGCTAATCTTAAAACAAGGAGGAGAAATATTTTTTGCGGTGCGTCTGTCTGTTTGTCCAGTTCCACTCCCCCGCTGGCTGCTGTGAGCCTGCATACAGATTACACTTTCTTCTTCCCCCTGATCTCTGGCAGCCCGACAGCCTCATAAAACACATGCGGGCAGCAGTAGCATTTTGGAAAACTATATCAAGAAGCTGCTGAGAGTCGAGTGTTGTTTTATGTTCTCAATGTTTGTTGATTTATTTTTACCATTTATTTTTTTTATACCGCAGGCACATTTCTTTACAATGAGATTAGTCCTGGATATTTTTCATCATTGCAGCAATGTTGAGGTAGACTGGCTGTTTGATGTGAATACATGAGTCATAATATTGTTCATTTTATGGTCACTCCATGTTTTGATTAAGTCTACTTTGATGCTAGCACCAAGCTGTAAGTCAAAACTTTAGTATGAATCAGCATCTTTTCTTTAGCTGTAAAAAAAAATGCTGCCTCTCTTTAGTGGTTTGATTCTCTTAAAGTTGCCATGGTAACAAGGTAAGCCTCTGTTCTCTTCGCTCGACCTCAGTCTCTCCAGTTTACAGTTCTCGTGTTTACACTAACCATTACTGCCGCACTCTGTTTTGCACTGCACAGCCAACACCGCATACTGTTGAGTAATAAGACAGTGGTTCTGCAATAATAAAGCAATGTAGATACACTTTGATTAATAGGCTACAAAATAAATAAATTACATTCATTTGATGTGCCTGGCTGTTTGCCTGTTCTACAGTAATGGAAGTGGTCTTAGCACAAGCCATGGTCCAAAAGCAGTGTGCTGGAGACAACAGCCGCTGCCCCCAATCTATACACTCACTGGGCTCTGCTATGGCCACAATTTAATTTAGTTATATACAAAAAAAAAACATGCAAACAAAGTATGTGTAACTGCCTATGGTTCTTCCTTTAGCCACTTCACTATTTAAAGTTAATCAGTAATGGCCCAGACGGAACATTGCAATTGAAAGACACCAACCAAACAGAGAATGTATTATCATTCAGATCAATGTAAAGAATACTCATCAAAATGCCTATGGTATTTGAGGTTACAAGTGACATATACAGGGTTTTGAGATGCCTAGGGAATATAATTCACAATGCACAGTGGTAATTTGCATTTAGAAAGCTGAGTTTAATATTCTACACGACACATATAGTGAACAGTAATACATGGAAGTTCCTAAAGTTTTTACGAGCAAAGTGAAAAACTTTTACATTGGCATTTCAGGATAAGGAGTGGAAAAATAGTAACTCTTGAGGGAGATGTAGGTTTGGAAAGAGCTCAGGATTCCAGCTCAACAGTGGTGTGCAAACATGAAGGATGAAGAAGTCTGAGTTTACTGGTTCAGCAGAAAGACTCAATAAAGACAAATGTGTGACAATGGAGAAAAATACTGTAACACATGAAGGTGAAATGCAGCTGTTTCTACCCAGATGCTCATGATCCTGTGCCGTTACAATTAGACAATTAACAGTCAATCATGCTCTGAGGAGTTGGTGAACACGCTGAGCAGAGGCAGCTGAATGTGTCTGCAAGACGACAGGAGTAAAACATCCCCATGAGCTGCCACAGACAGTGAGGCGTGAAGATATCATAGTTGTTCATCATTCTGGTTACTGCTTATTACAGTCCTGGGAAGTCAGTTGTTAAAATAGGACATGATTGTTGTAGGAAAATGTGTTCATTTATGAAAATATATTAAAAAAGGATTAGACTTAGATCAATAGAGTCCACCTCCACCATAAACTAAAGTTGTTCAGCCAACTAGTTTATATGCTTTGAAAAGGTTTACCCATAGGTAATATTAACACTGTAGCAGTACAAAATAATAATAACTCCTATAGTACAAATAGGTAGGTCGCATGTTTGTGAGAAGCCTGCTGACAAGTGAGTCCACTGGTAAAGCACGACTAAACTGGTGTCATATACAGTCTATAAGAAAAGTCAAAGTAATTCCAAAGCGACACACACAAACAGACAAGGATTAAAAAGCAATATTCTAGCAGCAGCAGAGGCAAATAGAGGAGAAGCTTCATATTCATTCAGACAGAAAAGCCTCAGTGTGAGGAGGAGTCCTGAAATTGCAGCTGCCCTGTGCACTCTGTCAACCAATAAAAGAGAGACACAGCACCAGCATTTGAATCCAATATTCGACAGTGAACTCACTGGATGGGAGACAGTGCTGTTGGTATTTTTCAGTAAAAGAAAGTTTGTTGCTTTCTGTGGATAATTCTGTGAGGTGGTGACTTTTGACTAAAATCAAGTTGGGGCCAAGACCATGCTCTAAAACTATGTCAGACAGAGGTGGAATTATTTAGGCATTTCTATGGAAATGTCATTGAAAATAAAAATCTGTAGAATGAGTGACATACAGAAGCAATGTAGAAAATGAAAACCTAACATTTCATTTTTACCTCGCTGTCTGGACACAGTGGACGTTTTGACTCATTCTAAACACGCAGAAGGTTAATTTAAAAAGCTTTGCATCTGTCAAGTCAAACTAGATGAACATGCAGCAGGCCACCTTAAATGCATCCTCACATCTGACCAATCAGGACACATTCTGAATGCATTTAGTACATTTACAAAACACTATGTAATTTTTTATGATACACCTACTCTTTCTGAGTGGACTCATCTTGTCCATAGCCCGGTACAACATGTTTGAAAGAGGGGTTATATTTAGGGCTGCCCCCAAATAGTCGACTAAACGTTAGTCGATATGAAGAGGGCTTGGTCGAATACATTTTCATTAGGTGGTTAGTCGCAAAAAAAAAAATCACGTGAAAAATTATGCAATCAGGCGCCGCAGTCAGTGTATGACATGACATCAAAGCAACGAGATCAACGAGATCTGCGGCTCGCGTATACCAAAGCACACTTGTGGGAGAGGTGTCTGGCTGATGCTAATAATTATGTCAGGAAAAAAGTCCAAAGTGCGGGATCATTTTGAAAAGTCGAAGGACGACCCTAAAAAGGCTGTTTGCAAACTCTGCAGGCAAACATTTGCCTATTACTCGTCAACATCAAATATGTCTTATCATTTAAAACATGTAAGTAGTAACGTTAACCACCACATGGCCCCTCGTTTTAACAATAAGGATATGTTCTGCCCGTTCTGGGGATGTGGTATTTGGGTGGTGCGGGTTTGTACTTTGGCTTGCAGCGCCCTCGTGTGGTTGCGCAGTGCTATTGTTGTAAATTGGTGAACTAAGTAAAAACCCAAGATGGCCGAACGTAACATCTTGACGGTTACGACTTGCTCATGTTGAAAGTTCCCTTAAAATATGTTGTTGCCTTGGACTATATTTGTCCGTGAGTATTGTGATGTAACAAATGTTTGTTTTTTATGAGATTTACGTTAGTTGAAATGCTTAAATGATGTTAGCACAAAATTAGCAATCATTAGCATATGTTACGTGAGCTATGTATTAATGTCCAGCTAATATGACATTTGGTATTATTTCAGTTTTACGGTTGGTCGAAGAGGATAATGGTTGAATGCCATTCTCTAATAAATCAGCAAAAAGTAACAAAGTCTGGTTATTGGAGCGCCGTTATCTCGCAGTCTAGCCTTGCAAAGACAGTAGCTTGGGGCGAGGACAGCACAGGATATAAACACATTTGCGCTGTTAACTTAATGCTTTACTATTTTGTTTTAAGCGCTTAATTTTCGCGCTGATATCATGCTTTAGCATTTTCTGTCATATGGAAGTGTTAAACTTCAACTTGGACTATACCTTTCCTTGTATATACGCAAGTTTTTATATTAATATCATAAATGAATGATTATTCGACTAATCGCTAAAATGCAGGAGTGTTAGTCGACTAGGAATATCTTTAGTCGGGGCAGCCCTAGTTATATTCTTCTCTTCAGGTCAAGGAACCAGGAAAAATGCCAGTGTGGCTGCATAGTTTAAAGATTTTGAGACCATGTATTTTCTCATTTCGCATTAAAAATAGACACTTATTCCAGATACTGGGTCATAGTACTGGGTCATGCCAGGTCTGGAAGAGGTCATATTTAACAAACAGAACTGGTTTAATCATGCTGCAGGATTTTATTTAATTTTCAATTAAATTGATTAATTTTAAAATAATTAGAATAGAATAACTTTAAAATTCAATTCCCATAACATTTTGATTATATGATAATTAAAACACAACAGGACTGCGGTACACTCAAGCCTCTCAAATGGAACCTCTTAAAAGGTCCTTGAGTAAGAGAGCCACCATACAGCGATATACAGTGATATACAGTTATATACAGTTATATACAGTGATATACAGCGATATACAGTTATATTCAGTGATACACCTCTGTCCACCAGAGGGCAGGCTCCAGAAGCGGAAAAACAAGGAGAAATCCAATGTAAAAATCCTGTTTACAGCCTGGTACAAAAGATGGCTCCGGTCTCGAGAGCTAGGTTTTTACTACATGACAATTCTGGGGTAAATTTTTGATTAATACTTCCGTTTATGCTATCTGAAAACGATTGTTTTACTAGGGAGTAAAAGCTGAAAAGCCCGGATGTAACCGGCATTTTATAGGGGACCAATGGGTGGAAGTTGTCCATATTTATACATTCATTGGGTACACCGCACACAGTGCTCACAGAACGAGGGGCATGTTGAGTACAATGGAGTTTAAAGCTCACTGTGCTGGCACCGTTATAAATGTCACTGTGGCATAGAGCAGAATGGTAGCAGCCAGATGATTTTTCAGGTGAGCTGATTTGAATAGGAGGTAGTTAAGGGCCCACTTCCTTTCCAGCTTCTGGCCCAGATGTGCAAATCACTGCCAGCAAAAATAGAGCTCACGCCTCTCCCAGAGGGCAACTTTATTACCTCACCATCCTCTCAATTTATAACACAACACCAAAAGGGTAAATTTCTAATAACCGAGCCGGGCTTTTCTGACACTAACGAGAGGCTGCAGTCCTGGAGCTACAATTTACTGTCAGTCACACAATGCCCCCCTCCTTTTACTCAAATTGCTTCTTAGATGCTCCACAGCAAAGCAATTTGGCGAGAAAAATGCCAGCCACTGTAAAAGCTAGGAAAAAATAGCAGAATTTAAATTGCAACCAGCCACACCAACATGCAACTGTATTTAAGACCAGATGTGCTTTTTTAAATTAACTTACTTCAAAGAAGCTGATGGGGAAAGAAAAATAAAAGATTCACAACAAGGTGTCTTCCTTTTTCTCCATCCAAACTGAAGTAAATGCTGATTTAAGGTTTTGCCTTTAACTAAAGACCATTGAGACCAGGCTTTAGAACAGTTCTGACTGCAGTCTCTAAAAAGTCTGCCAAAACTCTGATAATTACAGCAGGTTAGCTGAGGATGCCAAACTGAGGTTATCTCAGTCATACACAAGAGTATTTTCTATTACACTGATAGCGGAAGCCAGGATCACAGGCTGTTCATTGCAACAGTTGAGCTTTGAATCTTTGAATGAGCCAAGAAACACACATACTGTAAATTCACCTTCTTGTCGAACAGGAAAATGGTACAAGGTGTGAAGTTCTATAAGGTTTTGTGAAGGAGGAGAACATATTTAATCCCTTAGAGGAAAATTAAAGTTAGCTGGCTTATCTTGTCCTCTGGTGTCCTTTAGATGCTATTGGTTTAGTGTTGGATCCACATATCAAATGTAAAAGCTAATCCTCCACAGGTATGAGGTGGATGGACATAAAACCAAGAATGATGCCACGAAAAGCTCATATTTCCAGTTTTGAGATGGGTCAACCAGTGCGTCCCAATTTGTGTATTCTTGTACTTACTTTTGATTTTAAGTGTACAAGTGCCTGCATATGCCTGCAACACTGTTCACTTTCCACAGACATCAACCGCCATCTTAACCACACAGCGGACAAGTTGCCGCCAGATTTGTAAAAACAAACAACAGTAGTTATTGTGGCAACTGCAATACCTAAATACAGTAGGGTTTGATGACGTTATTATATTTGATGTTTGTATATTAAACTGTAAAAAAGTTGATTGTTTTAATCTCAAACAAGCCAGTGGATACAGTAAGATTTAATGGTTAAAATGTAACTGTGGGGCTATAGAGACATATTTTGGTTCAGGCTCTTACAGATTGTATCATATCGACACACATGCTTGCACGAAAGATTATTTTCCTGTCTTGGATTAGTGACAAACCTCCCTCCAACTCTAACTGGCACAAACTTGTCATGGAGCTTTTCCCTTGACCTGTCTGCCGTTTTCCATTCATGGAGGTGTGGGACCCTTACCCTCACCTCGCTGGCACTGCTGTGGCCTGGATGCTGAGCAGCTCTGTCACGGACTAATTGTGGACTTTTTTTTTCTTTCTTGTTTATGTAGTTTGTTTGTTTGGAAATTTTTCCCAAAAAAAAAGTACAATAAGTACAATATAATACAATAATGTAACTGAAGACTACATATATTATGGACTGGGAATAAGAAAAAAGTTCTTTACAGGATTGTAACAAAGATGCAAATATAACCAGCTGACAACAATGTATAAAAAGTTGTTTCAAAAAATGGTATGTGGTGTCAAAGCCCTCGGTGCACTTAAATGCCCTCTTATGTGTTCATGCTATCTCCTTCTGGCATTTTATTCCCTAGACATTTACTATATCTGCTCCAAGTCATGTGTAACATTACCACACTGCAAAAACTCTCTAATTACCACGTCCCACTGCTGCCTAAAAACTGTACTTTGCATTTTTGTGCCTTTAGAGAGAGCAGCTGCAATAGAAAAAAATTGCCAGTGGTGCCATAGACCTCATTTAAACTAGGGATGAATGTGCTGAAGCAGACTGCACAGTTGAAAACATGATCTCGAACCACAAAAAAACACACCATCAGCAATATTTCAGAGCAGCATGAGGTAGGAAAATTACACTTTTAGTCATTTTGTTCTAAAGTTAGTTAGATATGGTTTTAGTCTGGAATAGCCCTCACCCTAACAAAACAAATATAAAATAAACTGGTAATAACAGCCTGAAGACTAATTCTCAAAATTAATTTGTGTGTATTACTTTGTTATAAAAAAAAGTGTCTAGATCTTGACAAGTTAAAGGCCAGTTTACTCCAAAATTTTCCAGAACTTGTAGAAAACAGTAAAAAAATATACTCCTACATTTTTCTTAAAGCAAATTACTTGAGATGCACAAGCTGACAGAAGGTATGAGCATAAACCTAAGTTAACTTTGTGTAATTAATTCAAGAAGCAGACAAATCCCTACACAGTATTCACAAGAAAGGGGCGTGTGGAGAAACTGCAGTATATGTTTTCATCATTAACCAACTCATGAATAAAAAAATCAAAAAAATAAGGAAATAATTCTAATATAGTGTTTTTAAATTGCTACATAATAATTTCACAAACCATTACAACAAATTGAAATGACATACAGATTAGCATGGTAGTCTAAAGTAATGCATTAAAGTGAGAACTGGCTCCTTAATGTTTTATAATCAATGAAAGTATTTTTTGTACAGCCGGTCTTTTGCCATTAAAATACCACCATGTAACTTTTATTCCAAAAGTATATATTCTCAAAATCACTTAAAAACAAATGACGTCCGTAAAATTGTGCCGCTGTTGTAACAACACAGAGGGTCTGCGACCTCTGCTGGCTAAAAGTTAGACAGGGCTGCTTTAATGCACAGTTTTACCTGTAGCAATAATTGTTCTTAATAACTTAACCTAAAAAAACAGGTTGCAAGAAAAGTTGCAAGCAAAGACAAACAGAGGCACATTTATTGGAAGGACAAAACTGGTACCAACATTTATCACAATCATAATAAGACTTAGCGCCTCCTCAATATGAGTCAGATAAAAAACCACAGAAGCAGTGTGAGCACGCATCTTATCACACAGCAGCTCAAATGCTGCTTTGAAGTAATTACCAGTTGTTATCAATACAGCCATCCACATATACACTGAATGGCTTTTGTTTACTGAGAAGACACACACCACAAGTTAAGCTTTGGATTGTAATGCAGGGCTATTCTTTCTAAGCACCAAAGGAAATCAAGTGACAATAATAAATAAATAAAAGTGCACAGCTGCTTCTGTGCTGGTATTTACCGCTAATGTGGAAACACTGCCGTCCATTGAGAGCATTTAATGAAAAGTTTTCTCTCTGTGAATGTAAAGGAAATTTCAGACACAAGTCATTAAAATGCAACAGTTTTCCAGAGAGACCTGTTGTGCTGCACATTTGTTTAAACTTATTTTCCTCTGTCCCATAATGAATAGTCCAAATGAGGTCTTCAGTTAAACTTCTAAAATTACTGACAGAACTGCTATAGGCTCATGAGACCAACCAAAAAGAATTCACTAAACAACATTAGGGACATCTCATGATTATTTACACCCTTCACACTGGTGTTAATTAAAGTTTCCTCACATTTAAATTCAGTGCCTTTCATGGCCTATAGTATTGCTCTATAAGGGAATGTCTCTACACAAGATAAGTAATTACAGTGTTTCTGAGCAAAAAGTAGTTTGTCATTATAGCATTCAGCAGTGAAACATGAAAGGCTTACCATACCTGGTCCTACTTGTACTACACTTAGCCTGAAAAGTACACTTTAAGGTATACTTTAATTTATGTGTGCTTTATCATGCAGTTTTATGTAGTTATTTTATTGTTGATGGGAAACTAAGAAAAAGTAGTAAAGGTTCCATGACAAGAAGAAGCTATATAAAAAACACAAAATAAACTTTAAATTACCTTTATTTTAATCAAATGCCTTTTTTAAATTTGAACATTCAGATAAAAAACATTATATATAGCCCCATGTAACTGCTCAGACTTGGATCATGTCCGACATGTTTATTTCAAAGACTGAAAACCAGAAGCTGAATGTTTGTGGTTCTAAAGGCAGGATGGTTTGCAGCTGTAAAACTCCCCAACTTCCACAACATCACAAAAAACTACCTACAGGCTATTACAAGCAACTGTCTAGGTAGACCATGCATTAATCAGTTCATGCTCAAAGGTCACTTATTACACTTTCGAACACAATGCCCACCAAACTTTTCAAAGCATGCCAAGGTAACTGCAAAACAATCTAAGATCCACACATGTGCAAAAACCACAGAATATTGATATTAGATTAGATTAGATTAGATTCAACTTTATTGTCATTACACAAGTACAGGTACAAGGCAACGAAATGCAGTTAGCATCTAACCAGAAGTGCAATAAGCAGTAAGTACAGAATATACAAGGTCTATAATATGTACAATAACTATACAGATAAGTATTATGGACATAATTGACAGATTTTAAATACTATAAGCATGATATACAGGTAGGTGTACTATGAACATACTATACAGATGGATTATGTAAAAGTGTATGTACACTATAGGCAGAACTATGATATGACGCATGTGTACAAACCAAACCCTGATTATTGTCACAAAGTTTCCAGAGCAGTTGTAGATTCCCAACAATAAGCCGTTTAGAGTGCAGGTGTCCACAGCAGCAACATGAAGCTCCTCTCAACAGCAGAGCCAACTCAAGATAATGAGTGAGATTCAGCACCAAGGACAGCGCCAGGTAGCTTCCACAATGCAAACTTTTCTGCCACCAGCCAAACACAGCACTACAAACCCCTGTAGCTTAAACCAACTCAACTGAATGTTGTTTTCATAGAGTGTAAATGTTTGTTGTTACCTGTATATTACAGAAAGGAGGCACCATGTGAAACCATTAGAAAAGAACACCGTGTAAAACGTGAGTGAGAGTGAGAACAGCTGGTTATTTGATGGGTTTGATAAGCAAGTATTTTCACTGAACATGTGGCCAAACACCTGACGCATTTGCCACATCACACACATTACGTCTGAAAAGAATTCCTTTGGTTCCATTAGTGTTGTGTTTTAGATTTAAAAAAAACAACAATAACGCTAGCCTCATAGAGCTAACTTAGTTGGCCTGTTATTGCTATAACAGGTGCTAAGCTACGATGTAGCACACCACAATGATGTCAATAAAACACACTGGACTAATTATGGACCACTTACTCTAGCCTACTACTCCACATGGCTTTTAGGAGAATGCCAGAACAACGTTGATGCTCTACTGTCATTAGTTTCAGACAAATAAGCCAGCTGAACAATAATGCAAACATCAGTTTAGCTAGGCCTGTGCTAATAAACATATGTTCTAGAGTAATAGTAAGCAGTGAGCGTGATCTAATCTGGACAATTAGCCGCTGGTTAACCACGAGGAGTGCTGTATTTCAAAGACTTACCGAGGACAAAAAAGGGCAGTTCAGTGTTCTCCAGGTCGTCCACCACCACCACATCACCGGGAAAATCGTTTCTCACAGAAAACAGCAGCTTGGGCTCAGAGGCCGATGGGCTGTGCATGATGCTCAAGTCGTTTTCCCTCAAAAACGGCAGCGCGGACACAGTGACGCTCTTCATTTTACACTCGGTGTCCTGGTTCTGGTCTTCGTCGGCGTTCAGACCACACACACGAGCCGCTTGGAGGACCACAAGGACCCAGGCGAGTCGCAGAGGCAGCCCCATGTTGATGCTCGCCGTCTCCGTCGCTGCGTTAGCGCTTCTTTCTTGCCTGTTCCTCGCAGGCTGCTTGAGTCGCTCTGCGCGGCGGATGAGAGCGCAGCGACGGCGTGACTGAAGCAACTGTGATAGGCTACACCGGCGGCCTCTCACAGTGTGGGAAACAAACGCCCCTTGTTTCCAAAAACAACATGTATCACGTGTTTTTACAGGTTTTACATTGACCGACTGACAGATGTGTTTGGTTTAAATGTTGTGACCCTTTTTACTGTAAGTAATCGATGAACTCAAAATGTCTCTAATGGCTGTGCCCGGGTTAATAACAGGACACTCACGCAGAGTCACCTGGGGCACCGGGGTCCCATTAGCCTCATTTCCACTCAATTGTCCAATCTCAGTCAGATTTGTATATACAGTAGCTGGCCTAGTGTAAAACTTGTGGATTGAAATTGATTGGAAACTGTTGTCACAGATCGAAGAAACATGCAGTGTTGCATCTCAACTCTTAACACATATCACTCTACTCCAGTGTTCTCTTTTAATGACTAATTAGACCTACAGGTGGCTACCACAAACAACATTTGAGATTATTTAGCAATCTAATAAAGAGAAGAGATGCAATAGTGTTCAAATGACCAATAAACAAAGGCTACCAAAGGAAGATTATACTACTATACTTAGATCGGTGCAACATGTGCTGAATAATATAGGATCAGGTGATTCAGTAACAGGAATAATTCTCCTAGACTTTAGATATTACCACTTTCATGCTCTTTGTCAAAAGGCAAAGCAATACATTTTTTATATAGCACATGTGATACACTGTGTCATTCAAAGTGCTTTACAGAAATAAAAATAAAAATACATAGACAAGATTTAGAATAAGAAACATTCATTCATTCATTCATTTTCTACCGCTTAGTCCCGTTAGGGGTCGCGGGTGACTGGAGCCTATCCCAGTAGCTTTGGGCCTGAGGCAGGGTACACCCTGGACAGTGGCCAGTTAGTCGCAGGGCTAACATTTAGACATAGACAGTGACAGACAACCATTCACTCTCACATTCATTTACTAGGGACACTTTAGATTTGCCAATTAACCTGTACATGCATGTCTTTGGACGGTGGGAGGAAGCTGGAGTACCCGGAGAGAACCCACAGTAACACGTGGAGGACATGCAGACTCCTCACAGAAAGACCGGAGTCGGCCAAGAATGTTTGAGTCGGCCGGGTTTTGAACTCACAACCTTCTTGCTGTGAGGCAGGAGTGCTAACCACTCTGATAAAAAACACTTTCAGTTGTCAAAAGTGGGATAGTGCCAAGTATTAAACTTGAGTTAATACATCCAAAAGTCACAGAGGTTGTTGCAGTGACAATAGGTGTAAATATTTACATATAGGCTATGTATGCAAATACATTTTAGGCCTATTCAGGTGAAAAAATCTTTAAAGGCAAAAAAGGCACAGGTCAAATAAAACATGTAAAATAGAATGCTAAAGGCCTCCTTCTGCATCTGGAAACTGTGACGTCCAGACTGAACCACTGTGATCTAAATGAAGCCATCTGTGACTGTCTCTTGCATAACAATAGCAAACCACAGTCAAATCATGTGTTTTTAGATTATATCCCACTTGACTGTTTTGCTGACAAGACGATTGCCGTTTGGATTTAGATGCAAAGCCGCAAGATTTTTTTTCAAGGTCAATGCTGACCATCAATTGAATATGTAAGCAGCTTTGTGATGCTCTTCTATCTGCCACATCTTTGCCCCTCTTTTCTCCATATCAGTACTTCTAAGTAGGACAATGGCTTTGACCACATGTCAACATTCAAAAAGTTAATAATGACTGAAGATGAAGTATGTATGCTGTTTGCAATTTAGAGGGAAATAAATAGACTTGCTTTGAGTCATGAGAGACAAGTTTAACTAAGGGTTTAACACAGATTTGTTTTATGTAATTTCTCAACATTGCAACCCACTTAGTATATAGAAAATAAATAAATGGGTGAAAGGGTGAGGACTAAGAAGAGTGTCACTTGTGTGGTTTTTCATGAAAATGCTGTAGGTATCATCTTTCTTTGAATATACTGTATATACATAAATTAGTGACATAACACATTTTTTTTTATTCTCTCATCTGTGTTGGTTCCAGTTAAAAACGTGAAATGAGCTGTTAGTCAGTGAGCATGAGTTTATATTTGAGGAGCTGGGTGGTTTCTGTTATGACTGACCACAGGGTCTTTCAAATCACACTGGGCCATGCAGCTCAGGGCACGGAAGTGCAATCAAGCTCAAGAAGGAAGTTTGAACTTTGAGTTGACAGGTGCAGGTCTGTTCACTCAAACTGTACAATTGGTAAAAAAAAAAAAATGGCAACAGCATAGAGGGATATATTGGTCTATCCAGAAAGTCATTAGTATTGCGTCAGGAAGAAATGTATGTATTATTACGATGTGAGCCAATGGGAGTGCAAGATTGGACAGATACTTCCAAACCTAAACCCTTACTGTTTAGATCCTTCTCATGACATATTTCAAATGATATGTTTGATGTGAAATAATTTCAATCATACATACAGTACAGTATACTAGTATGAAGAAGGAGGCAGGATATGCATGCTACAAGAACATAGTCAACGCACACCTTAACTGCTGTAAAGCCAAAGAGTATATCGCAATAACATCAAGCCTACAGTCATAACATTATCTTAAATGTAATAGAGTGGCTTTGCTGTTTATAGACTGTCCTTAACCACAGGCTCCAAGGCCCACTGCTGCCCTCTGAACAGTCTCAAAACTCATCCAAATTGTTTCCACAGCTGTTTTCACAAGTGCAAAAAGAAATTGGCATCCCTACAGATTTCCCTGAAATCTAATTTTTTTGTCTTCTCATTTAATTTTGAGACAATTAGCACTCATTAAGTCTTGCAAGCGCATTTCACAATTCACCTGAAATGATCCTATTTCAGAGAGAATGACTGTAACGCCTGCTGCTTTCTGGAATTGAGCTTGAGTCTAGTCGAGATTATTAGGAACTCTCCAGTGTTTATGATTAAAAGCATGAGGAAGACACCAAGAGGGAATGACAAAATAGCTTTCTGCCAGTGAGGGAGAAAGATGATATTGTAAGACTGTGCACATGCAATTGCAAGACAGGCTTAGATGAAATTTCGATAGATTCGCTCGCATGAGTTCTGGGCTGCTGACGATAATCAAAAGCCATGGAAAAAATGGGGGGTAGAGGGGGCTTAGGGTATGGCAGAAGAAAGACAGTCAGTGAAAGTTGAGAGACAGAGCAAGAGGGAGCGGAGGAAGAGCCCACATATATCAGCGGCTGCGACTAGCAGGTGCAGCGATGGCAGGGAGGGCAAAGCCACAGCCTGATCAAGAGAAAGATTCCACTGTTTAATCTTGAGTCTCTTCCCATTGCCAAAGTAGCAGGGCTTTGGCCCTCAGTACAGCTTGTTCTCTGATCAGGAGCAAACAGATTCATCTTTTCAGCTCTCTTGGCCCTCAGATGCTGTGTGGGTTGCAAAGTTGATTACATCCTAGAAAAGGCCTTTGTCATCACACTGTTGGAGCTCAGACAACTGCTTCAAATCATCCCACAACTGTTACTCTTCCTCATACAGCCTTTCCACACCATCAGCATGTAATGTAAATGCAGCTCTCCACTGAAGATTATGGAAAGCCAGTAACCTCTTGGTGGAAGATTACACTGCCATAAATCTGTAGGACTTGATGCGTGTAGATGTGTATGGCATTTGAAGGAGCTTGTAGAGAGTGTTGACTAACTGACGCAGTTTGAAAAAGTATTTTCTGTTTTTCAACCATTTTCTTATACATTTAAAAAATTGTCTCCATGTTACTTTCTACATCTGTTCAAACTTGCATTTAATAAATGATAGCATCTCTTTTTCATTCCTCACAAACAAAGATCCTATACTTATCAGCAGTTGCCAGTTGGCATCAAGTCAGCAGATCTTTTAAATTAGGTTTTAATGTGTCAGTACAAATGAGGTAGTTATTGCTGTGCTATGCAGTCCAGAGGAGACACAGAATCAATGGCGATGGTTTTACATGAGTTAGAGGCCTTGGTGCACTCACTTTTTATGTCTGTTTAAAAAGACATCTCTCATTAACAGTGATAACAAGTGTACATCTATTTTTTTTTTTTTTCAAATGCAGCAGTGTTTGCACACTTTCCTGCATGCTTAGGGCTTTCTTTACTTGGAGTGTCAATCAATTGAAGCTGATCATTGTTACACCAAACCAAGTGAGCAATCACCATGGTAACAGGATTAGTTGACTACAACATTATCTAAACAAAGGGTTGGATAGTGTATAAACTATGAAAGCTATGAAAATATTGGGACAGCTTTCTTCACAATGTGACACTTGATGAAGAAGAGAAACAAATGCCAGTGTCAAATCAGAATCAACAGCAGCAGCAGCATCAAGAGCCTTCATTCATGAAGCTATTTTATTTATTATCCCCATGGGAAAATTCATAGTTGGCAGCCCCACCAGGGGGCACCTAGCATGTTTTTGATGTTGATGCGGGAAACCAGAGTACCCAGAGGAGACCCAGCCAAGCCCGGGGAGAACATGCAAACCCCACCCAGAAAAGTCCTGCACGGGAGTTGAACCCTGAAGAACTTTTATTTTAAAATGTATTTATAATGAGTAAGTAGTACTTTGACTACTGTCAAAGAGAAGGAATGAATCATAAAATTTTAAGGCCGTCTTGGCCTTGTGCTTTAGATTCTTGTTATGTTGGAACATCCAACAGAACAAGTATGTCCCATGTGCAGCCGCTGGGCTGATGAGTGCAAATTTTACTCCAGGATTTTCTGATAACATGCTGCAGTCATCTTTTCCTGTGGATTTGTAGCTCTCACATCCCCAAAACATCAGCGATCCACCTCCGTGTTTCACAGCAGGAATGGTGTACCTTTCATCATAGGCCTTTGACTCCTCTCCAAATGTAATGTCTCATCACTCCAAATGACTTTGTTCCAGTAGTTTTGAGGCTTGTCTCTGAGCTGTTTGGCGTATTGTAAGCGGAATGCTTTGTGGCATTTGTGTAGTAATGGCTTTCTTCTGGCGACTTGACCATGTAGCCCATTTTTCTTCCAGTGCCTCCTTATTGTGCATCTTGAAACAGCCGCACCACCCGAACAATTTTTCTGGCAGTTGTGGCTGAAATTTTTGTTGGTCTACTTGACCATGGTTTGGTTTCAAAACAATAGCTCATTTCCTATTTTTAATTTAAGTTCGAGCACTGCTGATTGGCATTTTCAATTCCTTGGATATCTTTTATTATCCCTTTCCTGATTTAAACAGTTTAAATATATTTTCCCGCAGATCCTTTGACAATTCTTTTGCTTTTCTCATGACTCAGAATACAGAAACATCAGTGCAGCACTGGATGAAAGATGCAAGGGTCTGTCAGGAGCCCAGAAACTCACTGACCTTTTATCCACTCACACTGATTACAAGCTCAGATCTCAGGTGAGGATGGTTACCTTTAGTAGCCATTCAAACCTGTTTGTGTCAACTTGTGTGCATTTACATTTAGTCATTTAGCAGATGCTTTTATCCAAAGTGACTTACACAAAGCTTCTATTCACCAGTGTTACAGTTGGAACACCACTGGTAGGTGGGTTAAGTGTCTTGCCCAAGGACACAACGACAGTATGAACTGTGGGAAGAGCAGGAATCGAACCAACTACCTTCTGGTTGAAGGACGACCACTCTACCACTGAGCCACTGCGCTGTCAACTTGTGTGCATGTTATCAGTCCAAAATCGAATCAAAAATGTGATATGTAAACTTTTGTTCAGGGTCATTTGGGTAGTTTCTATTGTCATTATGATTTAAAAAGAGTAAACACAATTGTTTGACAATAAATGGGGTCACCCAACCACTAACTATGAGTGAAAAAACCTTTTTTTGTGTTATCATTTATATTCTCCAAAAAAATGCCAGTAAACTTTTGAGCTCAGCTGTGTCCATTCAGCTTCTATGGAGTTAATGAATGTACATAATCACATGCTTTGTCAAGTTATTGTCATTGCTCTGTATTTATTTTTATTCAAACTGGCGTTTAAGTGATTGGTTCACAATTATTGTCTTGTATTTTCCAATGGGGCTATGATAGGACTAATATTTTTTGAATGGGATTTAAATCTGGCACTGCAGTTAGTTGAATACAAGTGCAAATACCAGATGTCATCATAAAGGCTCAATAAAGGTAATCATCTGACTCAAACCACAAAAGAACAAGAAAAATTTAACCACCAGTGATTTAGCAGTAGAAAATGCCATTTTCTCTTTGCAGAAAAAAACATCTGGCTGGGACAAGAAAAGGTCATTGGGAAAAGCTAATGCCTTGCTTGAAAGGAAGATGGCTCACACACAAAGATTTTATCATTAAAGAGACAAAAGAGTGAAAAATGCTCACTGCATGGTGAACAAAGGTATTAAGAAGATGAATGAAGTTGACATGAGCCAAAGACTGATAACAGTGGTGCAGGAGTGTATGTTTCAGAGGCCTCACAATTATATCGAAGCTTCAAGAAGTCCTTTCTGACCAATGTCCAAAAGCAGAAGGGGAACAAGGCTACAAAAGAACATACAATCTCTGCCTGCAGGCCTCCTAATGTGTTGTCAGGTTTCTTAACGTCACAGATAAAATTAGACCTGTTAAGTGCATAGTTCACCTCCAGGGATCTCTCTCATCATAGCAACTTATGCATCCAGGGTTGGGAGCCGACACAGTGTGCCAGCGCTCATCCCAGTGGAACCACATTTTGATGAAGACATGAGCGGTGGAAATGTGATACCTCACGGTCAAATGGGATTTAACTTCATCGGTAGCTAAGTTCGAAAAATAAAAGTTGGCATAAACCAAAAACAAATGAACTTTGGGTTATTGCTGCATATTCTAGAACTTAATGAACTCAAACTATTCAGGAACAAATCACAGTTTCAGTAACAGCATTAATTTCAATTTCTATAATCAACACATTGCATTGCGGTTGTTTAGAGTCAGTTTTTTCATCTAGACTGTGCTCTGGTTTTCAGCAGGAGTTTTAAGCCTATTATCGACAATAAATAAAAAATACTGACCTCAAGAATTTTTTTTTTGTAGTAAACATAATTTGCTGTTTCTTTTGGCTTCAAAAATATTATTTTGGTAAGATATTGTTATTGCTGTCGCTGCCAGAATGCCCAAACATTAATTTCTTCTTTGACAAAAATGTCGTTTTTTAATACTGCGATCTTCTCTTTGCTTTGGTCAGTGATATTTAAGTTGTATGTTTAACAGATCTACAACGTTCAAAAAAAACACAGTCAAACCAAGCACTTTTCTCTAAACTTTAAGCTGTTTGGATAAGCTCTGGATGTTCAGCCTGGCTTACACAGTGAAGAAGAAGTAAAAAAAAAATAGGCTCCTGGGAGTAGGATTGCTGTTGACCAACCACAACAACAGGCAAACTGACTATTCAACAGACTTATAGAAAAAGACTTTTCAGTTTGTTAAAACATGCAAACCAATTATTCATCAATAAAACAACATTGTAGATCACCCACTCTCTATAATTTGGGAAATGCAATAACAGAACAAATTAAGAGATCACAACTAAAATGTCACCCTTTATTTTACCATGTACTGTAGTTGTGATTACAGATCATTTAGTCATTCAGATTTTTGGATATTCATGTCCCAAAATAATATTTGTCTACATATTGTACTGTTGTCCAGTGACCTTTACTTTATCCAAAATAATAGTGCAAATGAGTTGTTTTAATCCTGCTGTCTATGTCGATTCCGACTAAGCTTTATTCTTGAGCCTTTTCTTTATTTACCTGAGCGCTGTAACCCTGCTGTGAAAAAGCAGTGCTCTTGTGGTAAAAAAATATGTAAGCTTCTTTTTCTCTCAGCTTATGGAGCATATCTCAAAAAAGAGAGATGCAGAGTTTGGATACTAAAGCCAGCTTTTTGCCTTAAAAGGATGACCATGGTTTGTGTTTTGTTTGCCCCATTAGAGCCTCCTACCAGGTTGTGTCCAACAGTAAGGAGGCCCAGGGTTATGACTCAAACCAAAAACAGTGAAAATGGCAGAACCTGGGGTTTTCTCAGACGAGGGGGGTTTGGAAAAGTGCTTCAAGTGAAGCTTCAATCTGCGTACATGCAGTGCTCCATCACAATAAGTATTATCTCAACACAAATGCCAAATATGTTTTACCAAAAACTACCTTTCAGCAGAAACACACATTACTCAGTGTTTCAACCTGCCAAGATGTAGACTTAGTCTGAGGTAACATACAGTGACAGTGTTTAGAGTCATGCATCCCACAGAATATAATATAAAGCAACAAACTACTGCTTGTAGCTTTAAGAGGCAACTGAAAATATAATATATAGATGGATAAACAAGTGCCTGCCTGTATTAGTATAGCATATAAAAATATTATTTTGGTTTGAAATATTGTTGAGGTTCAATTATGTATTTTTTTTCTTGATGCTTATGCTTATGCTTGATATCTTTCTGTTTTATTTAAATGCCTCCCTTTATTGCATGCGTAGTAATGCTCTTCTATGAGTAAACTGAAAGCCTACTTGACTCATTTAAAGACCAGGAAGCCCTTAAGCCTTCTTTATGTCTTTGCTTCCTGTCTTTTTGTTTGCCAAACAAAATGCATTCCCACTGTTCCGTTGATTAAAGGGGATTTAGATATTAAAGGAGAGACACTTTCATCAAAAGAAATGAAGAAGGAAGATGAAAAAGACTTCCTGTCAGACTAATACACTCCATGCTTTCTAGATAGCATTAATTTGAAGCCCAAACTCATCACTTCATTGCAGATATACATATGGTAATCCTGTGCTGAGGTTCATAGTGAGTGTTTGTTGACGGGCTTAAATGTGGCAGTCCAATTTAATGTGTTTTGTATTCTCAAAGAACACATATCCCCCCTGATCAAAGCATGACAACTAACCAGAGTCCAGTAGTGCAAAGTGCAGAGGTGAGCATTTAGAGTAACATGTAGAGTAACACGTAGAGTAACACGTAGAGTAACATGTAGAGTAACATGTAGAGTAACGTTTAGAGTAACGTGTAGAGTAACGTGTAGAGTAACATGTAGAGTAACGTGTAGAGTAACGTTTAGAGTAACATGTAGAGTAACGTGTAGAGTAACGTGTAGAGTAACGTTTAGAGTAACGTGTAGAGTAACGTGTAGGGTAACGTGTAGGGTAACGTGTAGAGTAACGTGTAGAGTAACGTTTAGAGTAACATGTAGAGTAACGTGTAGAGTAACGTTTAGAGTAACGTGTAGAGTAACGTGTAGGGTAACGTGTAGGGTAACATGTAGGGTAACATGTAGGGTAACGTTTAGAGTAACGTGTAGGGTAACATGTAGGGTAACATGTAGAGTAACGTTTAGAGTAACGTGTAGGGTAACATGTAGGGTAACGTGTAGAGTAACGTGTAGAGTAACGTGTAGAGTAACGTGTAGAGTAACATTTAGAGTAACGTGTAGAGTAACATGTAGAGTAACATGTAGAGTAACACGTAGAATAAGAACATGTAGAGTAAGAACATGTAGAGTAAGTTAGGGGGTTGATCAATCTTGAAAATCTTTAAGTCCTTTAATAAGTTAAAGTTCTTTTGTAATTTAGGGTCACATATAATGTAAAGTAGCTTCCTAAAAGGGTCTCATGAAATCACCATGAAACCATATGATGCATGTGATACGTGAATGAAACGTACTAACTTATCCATGGTGATGTTATTTATTTGTTTTGATATATATATACATTAATTTATTTTAGCTAAGCATGAAAGGAGGACCTTACCTTGTAAAGTACAACTGAGTTTGTAAAGGTAATCATTTCTAATGCAAAGACATTACCTTTCACTTCAATAATTGATTTGAAAACTGTAATGATGGTGTTATTTATTAGCTGTGGTCAGTTCAGAATGAAAGATATATTACCAAACACTAATCTTTTGCTTTCACAAAGTTTAGTTAAACCTTAATGTCCCTTCACGTTAATTTTACTTTCAGAAACATGTCAGCTGTTTTCTGCAGGAACACTTAATAATTCAGCACACAGTATCTGCTAATAACCAAAGAGCAGACAGACAAGCTGTCAAACATAATGAAGCATTTAGCCACAGCTCAAACAGCCATATATTTCCCCCAGGAGGTGTGACTAAGCTACAAGCAGAGCAAACATTAGATAGTCAGAAACATGACTCCCAAAGAATGTTAATGTCTTCTCTTGTCTGGTGATGTTCCTAATACATATGCTGCAGGATGCTAACACTCATGCCATATGCAGATGTTGTTTGCACTGTTTTGCTGAATCAACAAAGACAATAATCACAAACATTTCATTGTAACAACACCAATACCAGAACAGCCCAACCTGAGCCTTGTTATACAATAAACATATATGTTTGGCAGATAAGCAGGTGTTACATTTACTCATTAACGGACAGAATCTGGGATTGTTGTGCTTAGTACTAACAGCTGTTAAGGCTCGAGCTTGTCTCTAAAGAGGGACACAGGTGGAAAACATAAATGATGTTGGATTACACTGAAAGGTAGGACTTTGCTAAATAGCTCAAGTAGACCTACAGAAAAATACACTTTAGTGCTTGTAGCAGGTAAAAGCCAGGTTTACACAAATTACTCTAACTTTTTTTGGGGATGGGATGTGAAGGCCCAATCCCAATTCTACCCCTACCCTTTACCCATTAGCCCTCGTTTTGTGCGTTCAAGAGAGATGAAGGATGGTCCCAATACTCATTTGGATCCAGGGGAAAGAGGAAGGAAACAGCAGTCACGGCTGTGGAACTGTATTCCAGCTAACATCAGAGAAGTGACATCCTATAATGTATTTCAAATTCACCCAAAGGACTGGTTCATAACTAATCAGAACTCTTTGTCCTTTCTTTTATGCTCTTGTCTATCTGAACAAGGCCATGTTTTTATGTTTTTTACTAACATTTCAAATGAGCAATGTGTGAGGATGAATGTCCTTTTAACGACCTTCAACACTCGACTGTGCTGGAATATGTGTACATTTATATCTTCTGTAAATAGTATTGTATATTATATAACCTTGTCTTAATTTTTTTTAGGGTGACATAGTAACATCTGTCTGAGGACTGCAGATGAAAAATAACCTCGGCTAATTCTGGTTTACAGGAATATGAATTGTCAAATAAACTAACAGTAATATTAATATTATACATCCATGCCCCTATAAGTGTGGTGTCCCTATTCTTAGGGGTAGCCCATAATCTTAGCCCTACCCTCACCCTTTTCACTGTTGTACTCAAACAATTGATTTTGAAATATACTTTTCTTGCATGGACCCGGCTAATTTATTCTCATTTAAATAAATTTCAACATGAGCCTGGCAAGCTTCACTATTGTTCTCTACTTTTGCTGCACTATGTTGCCCTCTGTAAAAAACTTGCTTACTCCCAAAAGAAACATTTTTCCCACTAATAGAGGTAGGGAGAACAAATAGCTAGGTTGAACTAATTACTGTAGGAAACCAGCCAAAATACCTCACTCTTTGTCTACAACTCTACAACCAAAACGCCTCACAAACACTTGGCTTGCATTTATTTCCCTCCTCTCTCTCCTGAGACGTGACCACAGGAAGGGTCTCTTTACGTCAGCTTTACGAGACAAATGGCCGACATCTGCCACAATGCCTCACCGGACATATTACCTGAGACACCAAACAATAACCTCAACGCACACACACAAAAAACACACTAAAGCAGTGGCCTGGATGGCCTTAAATGGCCTGCCAAGACCTGACCTTCTAGTTACAACTATGATCACCCCCAAGAGCCCAAGTGGCATCTGGCTAGGAAATATATGTGCACTGTGTGTGTTCCCACCATGCCTGTCTGCTCCACTTGTGCTGCCTTGTGTCTTTGCATGTGTTTCTCTACATGTCTGTGCTCTTGAGTGTGTATGTGAGCATCGTTGGCATCAAGAGCAATGCCACGAGGAGCCTGGACATCGTCAGAAGGGCCGGTGTGCCCCCAGAGTTTGACCATCTGTGCGTTATTGGTTGTCATTAAGGTTTCTAATTCGGAGGTGTCTTGGGGATTAGCCAAACGAGGGCAGAAAATGTCATTACGCTGCTTCTCCCGTTGAGCTGCCGTGACCATATTTACATATTTATACACCTTAATTGTCTTTGCCTGCGCTGCTTTGACATTGAGCCAGCGTGTAGTGAGAGAATGAGGAAAGGAGAAAAGGAGCAGGACAGTGGGGAAGACAGGAGTAATAAACAGTCAGGTCACATCCAAAAAAGAAAGAATACAAAAGTAAGAAATCAAAATGCAAAATGCATGTTAAAAGGGGCGGCAGTAGCTCAGTGGGTAGAGCGGTCGTCTTTCAACCGGAAGGTAGGGGGTTCGATTCCCACTCTCCCCACAGTTCATACTGTCGTTGTGTCCTTGGGCAAGACACTTAACCCACCTTGCCTCCAGTGACTGTAACACTGGTAATGTAATGTAAGTCGCTTTGGATAAAAGCGTCTGCTAAATGATTAAATGTAAAATGTAAATGTAAAAGCTGATATAGAGCTGTCTTGAGAGTGTATAAGGAACAGCTAGTTCTTTCAACAACATGGAGCCACTACAAAAGTGGATTGAGGGAGTGACTTCAGCCTTCCAAAACTGAGAGATTGTAAGAGGAACCACAAACAAACAGAGGTGGGCTTTTTCTGCCTGGTATTCTGGCATCACTGATTTGATCAACAGATTTTTAGGAAGCATAAATTGACTTTGAGTTGGAGTAACATTTTCCAAAGTGTGCAAAATCACAAAAATAAATGGTTACTAATAATATTTGGATATATTTACATACATAATAAGATAAAACCTTTTACGTAAGTGAAACATGTCGTTTCCCACCCATTTGCAGATTGGCATTCTTTTTGTGTTAACAGACACTCTGCCTTAAAGACATTTTTACTTTTGCTAATCTAATTGACTAAAAAGTTTTCTGCCAAACTGATGTTAACTGGAAATATATTAAAAAGTTTTGTCCCTTTCAATCTCTGTCCATTACATTTTTAGTGGTTCTATTTCAAATAAAGACAGACTATCACTTTGTATTCCACTTTAATCCGATATAAAAGACCATTGGTGCCTTTTAATGTTTTCTGTTTTTTTTTACTTTTTTCAATAAATCCCTGTGAAAAGTGAAACTTAGATTCTGTTTACTGCACAGTTTCATCACCCATTCTTAACCACAAAGGAATAGTTCATTTTTGATGATAAAATGAACATGATGAAAATGCTGATACACATAAATATACATGTCTTCAGCTGGTCACAGCCTTTGGGGACAGTCTGTCTCTGTTCTATTTTGTGCCACCAGTGTGCATTAGCATCTCCCTGTTAGATTAACAGACTATGATGCAACATGTAGTCTCACAACCATAACCAAAAACAATAAAGGCAATCTCTCCGCAAAATTAGAAACATATTATATCCTTAAACCCGTCTGACCTACAGTTAAAACTTGCTGACAATGTAAATACAATATATTCACTGTAGCTTTTAACATTAGCATCATTGTCTTATGCAACTCAGTGCAAGCATAAATTTTATGAAGCATGTCCCATGGTTAACTATTGGTTACTAATGAACATCTCGCCTGTTGTGGGAATTTTACACAATAACATTTCAGTATTCAGCGTTTCAATACAATATATAACAGCTCATAACTGTATAATGGAAAAAACTTGTTTGTCTTAAGAAGTCAAATAAAAAAATAAAAAAAATAATGTGACCCTTGCCAGGTGTAACAGATCCAATGAACATAATAAGGAGAAATATTTGTCAGTTGTAAAACAAATACAATGAGTTCATTGAGGCCTGTTTGCATCACGGTTGTTTAAGATTTTCAAGTGTGGCTAGTATTAAAAATACTCACCTGGTAGAGCGTACACTATAGTATAGTCAGGAGATCTGCGTTTGATTGGGTCATTTTCCCAATGTCATTCCCCTCTCTTACCCTGTTGATCTACTGTTCTATCAAATAAAGGCAAAAATACCTTCATTTTTTTTCATCAAACAGTTAAAGGAATAGTGTTTTATAATCAGTAATAGGTACCAGAACATTGTGCACATACAGTATGTGTCACTGCATAAAAAAATACCCTTCAGCTGTGAAGATTATTAATGCTTGAAACACACTCCCTGCTGTCCAGAATTTAACATCACACCACGCACAAAAAGTGGCAAATAAAAAAACAGAGACCAAGCTGAGCTCCAGAGTGGGTGTGCTTTCTAAAGCAGACGACAAAAGGAGCATATATCCGGTGGATTTTAGTGAGCCGCTGTCATCCTCTTGCTCCTCTTACTCTGGTTTTAATCCTTCATTTGTTTCCAGTTTGTGGAGAGAAATGGACAACTGACACTCCCACACTAAATGTCATGTTCAAGACACGATGAGGGGACAGATAATGTGTTGTGATACATAATGAAATGGTTTTGGGGGGAAAAGTTGCAATTACTGCCCATAAAATCTTTTTCTATGTCTGCACTGCTCATGAATAAAACAAGACGTGGATCATGTACAATCTCTGTTTCTTTTGTCAAGATCAATCTTTTAATGAACAGAATCATTAGCTGTAAATCATGCAGAAACCAAACATAATTAAACACATTTCCCAAGGACTTGTGAAAGTACACATGGAATCACAAACACATCACTGGGCTGTTTTTCTTTTTGAAACAGAAGTTTGATTTGCATGGCGTCCGCTGCTCATCTGATCCTATTGAAGTCTTAAAAATCCTTCCAATATCCCACTGACACTGTCATCCCTCTGAAGCTGCAAACCATTTATTTATCTCTCTGCCAAACAGGCCTGGGGCGCTCCTCTGATGGCGGCCCACATAGAACCCAACTAGCATTCCTTCTGCTGGTCACAAAGGCAATCTATTAATACATTTTCACCTAAAAGAGAACTGAAAGAATTTGCATGTTGTCTACTTTACATGTGTAGTGTATAACCTTTGACCTCAGGGACATAAGGAATTATGGAAATCATTTCTTTGTGAGAACATGTATCATGAGTAAACTCCTCTCTGGATAAACGAGGAGGAACCTAGTGCCAGACACCAAGGGTCATACATTACAACAGAATCTCCTTTTTGAGGCCCTGCATTTCTTTCAGATGAAAAAACTTCAGGAAACAAACCGTAACTTGTTAGACTTTGAAGAGCTATTAATTAAGACGTAAGGGGTCTTATGGGTGAGAGACACTAATAAAGTTTCATAGCTATCAAACTCTGTGAAGACATTCAAACAGATTCTGAAAAACACTAATTATCAACCTTGGAAACCTCGGTTCTATTTATGTTTAGAGTGGACTGTGTTTACAAGTACATATGCTGATACACAGGATATGTTGTATAAGTAAATGTCTTTTCTGGGTTGAAGATGGGATACACCGCTCCTCTCAGTGAGACAAAGAGAGATTTCCCGCCGTTAAGTCCAGATAAGCCTCTGTAACTAGTAAAACCTCCAGTTCTGAGGGCATTGGCGCTCAGTCTGCGTTGTTCCCTGTCAAAAGCTACACTCGATGCTGCGTAGCATTACGCTATGGGGAACATTCTTTGTGTGACCGGTTGTGAAGCACGTGTGTCAAACACGCCAAGAATTGGCTTATAATACCTCTGTTGGTGACGCAGCTCATCAGTGGCAGCTGTGTGATTGCGCGCACCTGAACAGAGGGTATAATAACACGTGACGCGGGAGCGTCCTCAGGTTTCTTTGTCTTCAGATCGCATTGTGTGAAGTGTGAGCAAACCTTTCTCTGTGCCAGTACGAATAAATACAAAAGTATCATGGCTGGGTTCAGAAAGAAATGTGTTCCTCCTTGCCAGAGGCACATTGCTGACGATGATCAGCATGAATTTTGTTTTGAGTGTTTGGGGAAGAACACGCAGCCCTCGGACTTTCTGGGAGTGTGAGCACTGTGATCTTTTGCCTGCCAAGATCCTACGTGCCCGGCTCGCTTTCTTTGCAGAGGAGCGAGCCGCCTCCCAACTCCGGTCGTGGGGTTCGCGTGTTGATCTGGCTGAGGCGCAGGGATCAGATAGTCTTATGCCCCTCGCGCTCACCAGATGAGGCAGACACCGGCTCTGTGCTCGGGCCGGCGCGCTACGGCGCTTCCGTGAGCACGTCGATGAAGCCTCATCCCTGGCTTCTGGGGGCGCCGCAGCCTCGGAGCGCTCTTCCCGCTCTGACACGGCGTTTGAGGAGCTGCTCGAGGTGGTTACAAGAGCAGTGGCGAGGCTGAATATTGAGTGGCCTCAGGAGCAGGGCCCCTAAATACTCTAAACTGGATGACAGGTTTCTGTCAGGTGGCCAGGGGAGGGATCACAGCGGTCTCTCCTTCTTTGGGGACCTCCATGAGGAGCTGGCACGCTCATGGAATAAGCCCTATTCGTCCCGTGTTTTGTGCCTTCGACGTCGATTTATTCGACTATCGTGGCGCACAGGTGCGGGCTATGGGTCGATGCCCCAGGTGGAAGAGACGCTTGGCTATCTCTCCCCGGGACATCGTCCTCCCTAAGAAAACCTACACTCCCCAACAAGCCATGCCGGTTCACGTCATCACTGGTGGGAAGGCTTTCCAGGCGGCGGGTCAGGCTGGTGCAGCACTGCACACCATGGCGGTTTTGCAGGCATACCAGGCTGAGCTGCTCAAAGATTTGAGCACAGGGGGTTCTGTGGACGAGGGCGCGTTTTCTGAGCTACGCCGTGCCACAGACCTCTCTCCGTGCAACTAAGCAGGCGGCCCGCTATTGGCCGCTCCATGTCTGCTTTGGTTGACGGAAAGACATCTGTGGCTTAACCTCACGGGCATCAAAGAGAAGGACCACGCCTTCCTCCTGGATGCACCCATCTCGCCTTCCGGTCTTTTTGGCAACGCGGTGGACTCCGTCGCCACTAAGTTCCGCGAGGCTAAACGCTACGAGGAGGCGTTTGTGAGGTTCCTTCCTCGCCGTGCTCAGCAGCCGGGACCGTCGGCCACCCTGTCGGCCAGGTCCAGCCCCTTCCAGAGAAAAGCGGGCTGCCCAGAAGGAGAGTGTGGCGAATCGTGCCTCCCTCGTAAGGACTGGAGGGCGGATTCTCTCGCTGCTCAAAAGAGAACAGACCTGCGGAATGTTATCTCCGCCAGGAAGCAGAGGCCCTGAAATTGGCGCGCCCATGGCCGCGGGGGTGTTCTCCCACCGGGTGGGCGCAACAAAATCCAAGAGAGTCTAAAGACTCCATGTCGACACCCTCAGGAGTCCGCTGTTTTTCTCCGCCGCCACTGGCGTTCGGGAGCAGCAGTCTCCAGCGCAATTGTAAGTGTCCGGCCGTCTCCTGCCTTGGCTCAGGGCGGCGGATGTCTTACATCCCCCCCAAGAACCGAGGTGACAAAACTACTGCCTTTCAGAGAAATTGGCAGCATGGATGCTCCTGCCAAATATCTCCCGTGGGTAATAAGGACTGTGGCCAAAGGCTACAGACTCCAGTTTGCCAATCGCCCTCCTCGTTTCAACGGCGTGGTCTCCACTTCCGTGAAACCGAACGAGCCCATGTATTGACACAGGAACTGCAGGTTCTGCTGGACAAAGGGGCCATAGAACGTGTTCCCCCACCAGACAGACAATCCGGGTTTTACAGCCGATATTTTCTAGTTCGAAAAGATGGGGGCTGCGCCCGATTTTAGACCTTCGCGGGTTAAACCGCTACCTCAAAGCATTAAAATTCAAAATGCTCACAATAAAATGATTGTGTCCCAGATCCGATTAGGCGACTGGTTTGTCACCATCGATCTAAAGGACGCGTATTTTCACATACAAATCCTGCCACAGCACAGAAAGTTCCTGAGGTTCGGGAGCGGCGCACCAGCATCGGGTTCTTCCGTTCGGCCTGGCCTTGTCACCCGGACATATACAAAATGCATGGATGCAGCCTTGGCTCCTTTGCGACTCCAGGGCATCCGCATTTTGAATTATATAGACGACTGGCTGATATTAGCTCAGTCTCAGGAGCTAGTGCTTCGACATCGGGACGTCGTCCTAGCTCATCTCGACTCTCTAGGCTTGAGACTCAACGCCGAAGAGCGTTCTCGGCCGCCCAAAGGACAACATATCTAGGGGTTGTTTGGGACTCAACCGAGATGCAGGCACATCTGTCTCCTGCACGTGTCGGGTCCATTCTAACTACCCTGAAAGCTATCAGGCTAGGCCAGGAAGTGGCTGTGCACTTCATTCAAAGAATATTGGGTCTCATGGCATCTGCATCCACGGTAATTCCTTTGGGCCTTCTGCACATGAGACCGTTTCAGCTGTGGCTCAGAGCCAGGGGTTTCATCCAAGGGCCAACCCCTGAAGCAAATAAGGGTTACGCCGAGGGCTTACCCTATCTATGTGGTTCAGACCCCAGTTTCTCACTTTGGGTCCCACCCTAGGTCCATGTTGTCGTCGCATGATGCTAACGACAGATGCATCCTCACGGGCTGGGGCGCGGTCTTAGATGGCCGTCCAGCCCAAGGGATATGGAGAGGCCATCTTCTCGCATGGCACATCAATTGCCTCGAGATGAAGGCTGTATTTCTGGCCCTGAAATACTTCCTCCAGCAGCTAAGGGGCTACCATGTCCTAGTACAAGTAGACAGCACAGCGGTGGTCTCTTACATAAATCGTCAGGGCGGACTGCGCTCGTGCCGCTTGAACAAGCTAGCGCAGCAGGTGCTGCTTTGGGCTCAGGACAAGTTCCTGTCCCTCAGGGCGATTTATATCCCCGGCGCATGAATGTGGGAGCAGATTTATTGTCCAGACAGGCTGTGACACATGGGGAGTGGAAACTCCACCCCGAGGTAGTGAGCCAAATCTGGGAAAGATTTTACGAAGCAGAGGTGGACCTCTTTGCTTCACAGCAGACAGCACAATGTCCCCTCTACTTCTCTCTGACTCCTCCAGCTCCCTGGGTCTGGACGCAATGGCCCATGTGTGGCCCAGACTGCGCCTTTATGCATTTCCCGGTGGCTCTGCTCCCGGGAGTCCTGGCGAAGGTCCGTCAATGCGGGTTGCGCCTCTTACTAGTAGCGCCCCGTTGGCCAACCAGAGTGTGGTTCTCAGACCTAATATCTCTCCTCGACGGCTCGCCATGGGCGATTCCGACCAGGAGGGATCTCCTTTCTCAGGCACAGGGGACAGTGTTTCATCCCGGCCCGAGCTCTGGAACCTTTACGCCTGGCCCCTGAGGGGGACCACTTAAGAGATGTCGGGCTCCCAGCCCCTGTTGTAGAGACTATTCTGAGCGCTAGGTCTCCTCTACTAGGAGAGCCTATGCCTGCAGATGGCGTGTCTTTGATGCCTGGTGTGCTACACATCATGCAGACCCAGTCCACTGCCAGATTGTTTCAGTGCTGGAGTTTCTGCAGGACAAACTGTCCTCGGGCACTAATCCTAGCACACTCAGGGTTTTCGTGGCCGCCATTTCCGCCACGCCCTGATTGACGGGTCTCGATAGGGAGACATCCTCTAGTTGCCCGCTTCATTCGAGGTGCCAAGCGGTTGAGACCCCAAACTAGAGCTAGAGTTCCTTCCTGGGACCTAGCTATAGTGCTGGAGGGCTTAGTAAGCACTCCTTTTGAACCACTGGAGTCAGCGTCTGTTAAATTTCTGACTCTAAAATGGTTCTTCTGGCGGCCATTACCACTCTCAAGAGGGTTGGAGATTTGCAGGCTCTGTCCTCCTCCTGCCTAGACTTTGCTCCCGGGCTGGTCAAAGCCATTTTGCATCCTCACCCTAACTATCTTCCAAAAGTTCCATTCTCGACCTTAAATCCGGTCGTTCTTGAAGCCTTCTGTCCTCCGCCATTTACAACACCGGAGCAGGAGAGACTTCACTTACTGTGTCCAGATACGTGCCCTCCAGACTTATGTCCACCGCACTAGCCAGTGGCGTAAGTCCGAACAGCTGTTTATATGTTACGGGGCTGCAAGCTGGGGTTGCAGCTACCAGACAAACTATATCACGTTGGGTGAGGATGCCATTGCCCTGGCCTATGGCGTGCGGTCAAACTTCGCCCATAGGTGTGAGGGCTCATTCTACTAGAGGGGTTGCAGCTTCAACAGCTCTAGCAAAAGGTGCCCCTCTGCAGCAAGTTTGTGATGCGGCAGGCTGGTCCTCTCCGCACACATTCATCAGATTCTATAGCTTGGATGTTCATGCTACTGTGGGCTCGCATGTCCTTGAGTCATCATCCCAAAATTGTGTTTGAGACCTCTTTTGTGTTTGTGCACACTTCACAACCCGAGGGGTCCAGACACTTACAGTGCGGCGGCGTTGGTATTCTCGTTCCCCATAGCGTAATGCTACGCGGCATCGAGTGTAGCTTTTGACAGGGAACGTCTCGGGTTACTTGACTGTAACCCTGTTCCCTTAAAAGCGGAACGAGATGCTGCGCTGCAATGCCGCACTGGGCGTGTCCGGCGCTCTTCAGACAAAGTTGACCTGAGGACGCTCCCGCGTCACGTGTTATTATACCCTCTGTTCAGGTGCGCGCAATCACACAGCTGCCACTGATGAGCTGCGTCACCAACAGAGGTATTATAAGCCAATTCTTGGCGTGTTTGACACACGTGCTTCACAACCGGTCACACAAAGAATGTTCCCCATAGCGTAATGCTACGCAGCATCTCGTTCCCGCTTTTTAAGGGAACAGGGTTACAGTCAAGTAACCCGAGACGTTTTCTCAGTGTTAGTTTTGTCTTGTATAGACTTTGTCTTGTTTGTTTTTTGTTTAATGAATTTTTAGTTTATTTGCTGCTTTGATTAGTCAACTATAATAAGGAAGTTCTCTTCTAAAACATTAATTCAATTCAATTGGCATTTTTTCTCTGAGACTTTCGTGATGCTGGACTCTGATTTAACTGTGTCTTAACTGGCCATAAAGGCACAGACAGAAAGAAGTCGTCCTCACAGACTTGGGATGCTCAGCCTTGTGCAGAGAGATATTCAGCACAAATCCTCCCAAAAGCTGTCCAAGGCCGCACAGGACCAACTTGACAAAGAGGAATCCTGCTTTCAAGGTCCGTCCTCGGCAAACCGAAGACTGACCCATGTCGCCTGGACTTTCTGCTCCCCGTTGGCCCTCAGCTCCTGGCCCTGCCTCCGGCCTATCCTGGCTTTTGAGTAAGATCTGCACAGTTCTACAGAGTTGGCAAGGAAATAGAGATTTAATATTACAACGTAATAGACAAAGACATAACTCTTTTCTGACCTTTTTCTGAATTAATAAACTACGTCATTTTTAAACTAATCCCATAAGTTTATATTGTACCTTCAGTAAGAAAGGTTTTTTTATTTCACTCCTTGAAATAGTGCTGTTATTTATTTCTGATTCAAACTGCATATTCAACCTCTGTCTAGTTATTCATTTTGGTCAAACATCATTATTTCTCATTGCTTAGTTTCACTTCAAAATGATGATCCCTGTCTGTCATTGAACTCATGCTAAACTCACATTTAAATGTATTATAGGCTTCTTTATTAATTATTCTTTTGTCTTCTGATGGTGCCTTTACTGTTAAGCCAAATCCTATCAACAATAAACCCTATACATGTCCATGGTCTCAAGACCTAATATGCTTTACTAATTTGCCACAGAATAAAAGTATGGCACTTGCTTTTGAACTAAGTATTTGCTCTGTCCTTACAGACCCTCAAAACTTTGGAGCAATTTCTTGCAGCTGCACTAAAGTCGTTAATACTTTGATTCAAGAGAGTGTTGGAAATTGTTGATGTGTGCCTTAAATAGCTGCAAATAGGTAGTCGCAGCTCTTGTGAAGATGTTCCCCAGGTGCCTTTCTAAATAAAATGCTGCCTAGCTTGCGGTGAGCATCCTACTCCCTTCACTGTATGGCAGCGAGTGATGAATGCTTCTTGTGGCTCTGAGTTAACCAAGTTCATATTGAAACGTTCCCTGGAGCGTTGCCATCAATCAAGGCCTCTCTCAGAAGCTGTCAAGCGATTTTTGTCTGCCTTCATCTGCTTCTATCCTGTGCCGTTTGTGCCACAACAAATGCAATATCCGGCCCACCTCATTTGCTCCCATTACGGAGGCGGCTCGTACTGTTACTTATTTCCCTACCGACGCCCCTGGGCAGTGTATTCAACATGCGCTCCACTCGCCAGCCTCCCTTCAACTACTTACTTATTCATCACAGGCTCGCGTAGAGACTACTGCCCAGCTTTGCTGACAGACAACAGATTTTAGAAAGAGAGGGACCAACACACGTTTTACAGATGAACAGAAAAGCTAAGATACATTGCTCTCTAACATGTTTTACTGGCAGCATCAACAGGAACACACAAGAAAATGTTGTTTCAGTAGAAATTGAATTAGTCTGCTGTACACTTGTTAAATGCAAGAAGAGATTAGGTTTTGAATATACATGGATCCTACAAATTTTAGTCTATTACTTTCCTTTTACAGGTTATAAGGGGCTGGAGCCTATTCCACCAACATGAGGGGGAGTATTGGACAATTGCCAGTTAATTGAGGGGCTAACACTTAGCGGCACTGATACACAACCAAATTTTTACATGTCTGTCTTTGGACCATTGGAGGAAGCCTGACTGCACAGGGAGAACTGCACATGGAGAACTGCACAGGGAGAACTGCACAGGGAGAACTGCACATGGAGAACTGCACAGGGAGAACTGCACAGGGAGAACTGCACAGGGAGAACTGCACAGGGAGAACTGCACAGGGAGAACTGCACAGGGAGAACTGCACAGGGAGAACTGCACGGGGAGGACATGCGAACTCAGAAAAGACTATGGGGATCTTTCTTATAACCTTCATGTTGTAGAGCTAACTGTCTGCCACCCCGCAATAACACACACATTTATTTAAACTAACATGTTATAAAAACGTGCTTTGGGAAAATGCAAAGAATTGGACACAAAATGTACAGATGGCACCTATCTGTGGAAAAGTCATAGTATTCAGATAAAAGCACTGATTCCCTTTGTATGACTATAGCCTCCAGACCCTCCATCCATGACTCTTATGTAGACGTTATACAACTCTGTACTGTATGTGGACAACAATAAGCCTATGTTTAAACATGGAAAGTAAAGAAGCTAGTCATTCAGACCGAGCTTTAGGAAAACCTAATGGCTGCCTTCATTAAAAGGATGGAAGCCTCTTCACTTGCATTAGCATAGCTGGTCCTTTAGGCTCAAATACATAATGCTCATCCATCCCACCTTCCTCCACATCTCCCGCTGTGTGTTTCAGCCTGGCACACTCTCCTGCTCCTCTTTAACTTCTCTTTCATGGCACTGCCTCCGTGCCTCTGCTGCTCTCATCTTCACTTTTCTCATCTCTCGCAGGTTTGTAGTCTTTTCTTATGCTCTCAAAGCCCTCCCTTTTTCTTTTTTCCTCTCTTTCTCACCCCGTGCTCCTCTTCTCTCCTCCATCGTTTCCTCTACGTTTCTCCTCCAATCGCAGCCGCGGAGGGGCGGGGCTTTTCCAACAGGAGCGTGTGGACTGCGCTTGTTGAGGAGAGAGGCAGCGTGTTGGAGAGAGAAGACGGCTGCCCCAAAGAAACGCTTTCCTGAGCCACTTGGAGAAGCGAGTCCAGGCTTTGCCACTGAGCAATGGAGGCATAGATATTCACTGAAAAAAAAAAAAAAAGAGTGTTTGTTTTGGCGAAATGACCATACCTGCGCGTCACCGCTTTGAACGCAGGTGCAACGGCGTATTTCCCTCTTAAAAAGCAGTTTGGAAGATCGAGTTGGGATTCTTTACGCCCTCACTTGTGTTCCATCAACCTCATTTTGTTGTGAACTTTGTTTTGCTCGCTTTTCGACGCAGTTGTGGACTGTCCCTGAAACCCGGATTATATTTAAGGAAACCAACGCCAATCTAAACTTCAGAATCCTTTCCGTCTTAATTGCCCAGACGACGAAGACAATGCGTGGATTAATACCACAGCCTCTGCTCTACGCTGGAAGCGGGGAACTGAAGGAAGAGTGAAGGAAGCACAGGAGGAAAAGGAGGAGAGGGAAAGTCGTTGGCTTCCTCGCACCTTTTTGCCCGTTTTTCATCATTTTTAACTGGATACACGGACACAAACAGGACAGCCAGAGACACGCCAAGGATTCACAGCCTGGCTGAGTGGGTGAGTTACACGATCTTTTTATTGTGTTTGTACAGACAGCACACTGTACGGTAGTGTTTAGTGCAGGCAGGGGCTCGGGATGGTCAGTTGCAGTGTGTCCAAGACGTGACGCATGGGATGAGGATGCAAGCTTATTAGGGGACACTGGAGAAGTATCAGTATTTAAGTTGTGCCTAAACTGAGTCTACACACGACACGTGGCTCCTCAAACCTCTCCTTAAGGATTTTTCAGGTACTGTATTTTATTGATGTAGCAGGGTAGATTTATAGTGTCTTGAGAGTGCAGACCTGCCTCACATTTCCTGAACTGTCCTTCAACCTCTCATCTGTGTGTGTGTGTGTGTGTGTGTGTGTTTGAGCCCCTTTATGCTCCTCTCTCTGTGTGCATCATCCACTCTGAATAGCTGCAAAGCACCCAGTGATTTCTCTGAGAATCCCTGAACCGTGTGAACACAACATTTACCTGTCAGCTACTTTGTCGTGATGGCCGCCGTATGTGTGTGTGGCCGCAAGGAAAGGAAATCCTCTGGAGAAGATGAGCATCTGCCTCAGATTTATACTGAACTCCCATGCCCCGCTGCTGCCAAGGACTCAAAAAGAGGTCTCGTCAAACAAATCACACAGGACAGAGAAAGAAAAAAAGCCAACAGCTCTGCACTTTTGCAGCCTAAAGTGACAGGTCTCCCTTCAGAAAAGACAGCTCATTCACATGTGGAGGCAGAGTATAGGTGAGCCTGTGACATATAGATCCATTTGAAAGGCTAAGATCATGGTAGAAAGCTTCAATTCACATTATAGTCCGTGTCATTATGGCTGAACAGTGAAGGCAGCAAGGGGTGCATTCAGAATCAACAATGAGGTGTCTGTTACACAATCTGATCAGGTGGGAGTGTGAGGCAAACTGCTAAAAACAAAGTTGGAACATGACAACCCATGCTCAGTGTGTTGGTGTGTATGAGACACGAAAGGGCTGAAAACACAAGGTCGGACAGTAGATTTGAATTGAGGTTTAAGATACAGTATATTACTTGTTGAAGATAACTTAACGTACTTACGGGTTAATTGTTAAGATAATTGTAGCTAGTTTTGTTGCTGTTGGAATCTACTTTATACTCCTACCATTTTCTTTATCAAAACATCAAAGTGACTCAAAATTCAGTTCCTGTTTTAGTATGGATGGGCAACATCAGGGACCTTTTGAAAGCATTGACACGGACACCTTTGTGGTTGTTCTCTATGGTTTGTTTTAGCTTTATGCAACTGCTATCCTTGCCAACCAGTAAATTCTAAGTCATGTTTTGAGTTTAGACCTTATTATAGTCTAATGTAATGGTATATTTATATATAGCCTATTTATTACATGATACATTTTGAAATCAAAACACATTAGCATTGACATGGCTTAAAGCCCCATTACCAATGAAAGATAAATGCTTTGCTGGTACTAAGTTTGCTATTTTCTGAAACCCATTAAGAATACCCATAGAATAATACAATATCTTGCTATGCAACAAACGTACACTAGCAGTAAGGAGACTTACCACAAGCTCTCTTTGCACCATTAAACTTAAGTTGGCCTCTCTTTCCAAACCATATCTTCCACAATCTATTCCTTTTTTTCCAAGTCAATTCCACTCAAGTCACCAGATGCAGTCCAGAGATAAAGTAGCCTACAATTCGCAGGCATCGCTAATCGATAATGGTAACATTCATCAGATGTTAATTAATTAACATTTCTAATTTTGTCAAAAATATCAAAAACTGCCACATTGCTAAATCAGATTTATCAGAAAAAATGTTTCCTTTAACCCTGCGCTGCAATGTGTTGTGGCTAATGCTGCTGTTAGCTTCAGAAAAACACAAATAATCCCTGCAATCATATTACGTGTGAAACGCTGTTTTAGCAAAGTGGCAGCAAACTGATCAACAGAAACAGTGTAGTGTCTCTACAGTACTTTTGTTGATTTATGCAAATGAGCCACAAGGTCGGTGTCTTAAAGGCTTTGGTGCAGTGGAAATGATATTAGAAATGGTCTATTGAGACAGAGGGCAAAAACTAAAAAAAATATCCAACCTAAACCGCTTTATTTTTATTCCAAGGGCAATACTTTTTTGCTCTTGTTGTTTTGTATTGGAAAGAAAAAATAAAACAAATAAAAATAAATAAGTTTGAATTACATTTTTAGGTCAGTAGCAATAAAAATCTATTCAAATTGTAAATCATCGCAAAAATAAATTTTTGCCATATTGCCCGGCCATAAATTCATGACGATTTTAAGATTTCAATAAGTGTGACAGGGACTTAAGACGTACTCAAGGGATAGCACACAAACACTGTAATTATAGTGGCCTACATACCATAAGAAATGATTCAAATGGCTCATGAAAAATTACACCCCAATAATATTATCTGCATGAAAGAAATGTATGTAGTTTTGTTGAAATTGCCCCAAACGTAATTAACAGCTGTAAAATTATTCTGTCTCCACAAACTAGTCAGAACAGACAATCTTTTCGTCTACAATATCATTATATCATATCATCACATTCTGAATAGTGTACAGCATAGCACATCTCCTGACATGTATTTCCTTACTCTAGTGTCATTACCATTACCTGAGTGAAAGATCAAACACCAGACGTAACAGTACTCCAGCACAGTACTCCATATTTTTTATACAAACATCTGAAAGGCAGTAAACATTGATCTGTGCTGGTTTTATGGAGGAGAACGAAGAACAGTTTATTGCTTCATGACTTCATTTTTAAAATTCTAGACAGACCACTGGGGGCAACAGAAGTAAGAAATATAGACTTACACATTACTGTACAGGGACAGTGTTTTCGAAGCTACACTATACTGATGTAATTCCATTTTTTGTGTACCGTACAGTTGCATTGTTGTCTTATTGAACCTAGTAGGGGAAATAAAACATATTACTGTTATTGTTACTTAGTCTCACATCAAGTAAAAAATAAGACTGGAACCAAAGTACTTTTCATTTTCCCTGTGGAGTGTGTTTAAAGACACTTGGTGGTCTCTAGTTTGTAAAATGGATGCACAGAAGTTACATTCCTCTGTGCAGAAATTAGTTTATGAGCCTCAACTCTCCCACTGCTAAAACGGAGCATTCCCAGCAGACACATTTCAGAGCCAACATCTTCAGATCTGAGCTCTCAAAATGTTTGATGATCGCAGCTGATTTACTGCAAACGGAATATGTTGGTTTCTTTTTTGTTTGTAACCAAATCTGTTATTTATTGCTTGTATTCTCCCTCATATAAGATAGTAGGAAGTGTTTTCTTTGCAGTTATTTTTCTTCTAAAAATGAAAATCTCTTTCTTGGCCTGTTCTGTATTTTGGACCTGAGGCACAATGCACAGGTCAAACAAGAGGCACAAAGATGATGAAGTCCATTCAAACTCCAGCAATCACTTTTTATTATTATTATTTTTTTGAGGTGATGAAGGGAATAGGCTACATTCAGAAAAACAAGTTATTACATGTGTGCAACAAAGCATAACTGTAAATAGCTCAAAAGCCAAAACACCAATAGTGGACCTTTTGATCTTTAAACTTTAGTGGCAAGCTTTTTGTCAAAATAACTCATGGTTATTTTGGTAATTCTATTTTATAAATAAAGGTTAAATAAAATATTTTGCCGCAAAAGTAACTTCCACAAACTCCACCTAAAAAACAGCTTCGATATTTTCGAGGTTGCAAATGGCACTGACAGTAAACTAGTTTAAAGTTTGTCTTTTGTGCTCTACAGAATCAGAAATATTTTTATTTAAAATCTACTTCAAGCTATTTTACATTCCTACGCATATATTCTTCTGCATAGCCAATTTCTATGTACCTCCAATTTTCTTATGCAGTAAGAAAATTGGAGCTACATAGATCTACTGTTGTGATTGTTGTTGGAAAGGTTCATCAGCTAAATGCATGTAAATGTAAAAGCATGTACCTGCAGTGAATGGTCTTCAGGGATTGATGGGTGGATTCAAAATGGCAGTGCCCTTCAAACTCCACAAACATGAACTGATATTAAAAATGCAGCCTTTTCCGTGATTGAAACATAATAGAAGCTTTAAGTTTGTTGCTGGACGTATTCCTAAACACTGTGGACTCCCTTTGTTTGCAGGTTTTTCAACATCTAGTCTGTATGGAAGAGATATCCTATCTTTATTCGAGAGCGTGCTACTTCAGTTTGAGAGCTTTTTTTTCTGTGATTTCATTCTCACACACAAAACTGTGTTTTTGCACTCAGATTTACTCTGCTCGCACTTGAAACTGTGTGCTCACATTCAGAATTACGTACTGGCATTCAAAGATATGCTTTCGCGTTTGGAACCGCCCTCTTGCAAAACCTCTGCTTGGGGATGTACTAGTACCTGTGAGACACAAAACAAATGCACCTGCAAGGAGCCAGTGCATCTTGAGTGGTCAGCTTCCAAGCTGGCAATTGTTTGCTCGCTCTCAGATCTTTGTAAAACCAAAAAACCAAAGAAAATCCCCAAGCAGAAGTTTGGCAAGCAAGCAGACACATTATGAGTGCGAGAGGGCGGTTCTAAATGCAAAAGCATAACTTTGAACAAAAGCACGTAATTCTGAATGTGAGCACAGAGTTGCACGTGCGAGTAGATTAAATCTGAGTGCAAACACAGTTTTGTGTGTGAGAGTGAAATCACAGAAAAAAAAAGCTCTCAGACTGAAGTAGCACTATCTTGAATAAAGATATTTATTCCATAGTCTGTGTATGTGCACAATTGAGATTATAGAAGTTATTTACACACATTCAAAGACCTCTTACTCTATGTCATGTGTAGGTAGAGTCAGCTGGTGGAAGCAGTGAGGGGTTCAATGCAATATCTATTTTTAAAGATAAATATTAACCAAAAGCTTGATGTTCCCAGAAATATGTTTTCATAAAATATAAGTTAGAATAAATAATATAACCAAGTTTCCATCAGCTAATGAAAGGAAAATTAATTAAATTTGTCGTCAGAGATGTCATATTTTGCAAAAGATTGAGAAAAAAAAGTATTTTCAGAATTTTTGTGTGGGTAGGTCTTAAAAATTCCACTCAGTAATTTAGATGTAGATTTTTGAGGTAAAATCCTTTCATCTTTGTGAACAGGGAAGAATGTGCAGCCTGCCCACACTTATTGATTGACATGTATGCCGCTGTTATGTGTCTACCTGTGATGCTGTAAAAATCTTTATGCAATGTGAAAGCAAAGTATGAGAAGCGTTATTTGCTATGTAGTGCTAGAGTAAATGTTTATTGATTGATGGAGTTTAAACTGGACTGCATCTTTTGTGTGAGCTTGGTCTTTAATAACAGTTTAAAGACCAAGTGCATATCAGCCAATGTGTCCATCCATCAAAGTCTGACATATGTACTGTATGTTCTTTTAAAATATTTTTCTGGTGTGATAGAGACTAAATGAATGTTAAACTATACACGAGTGCGTTTACATGCACTTGAGTATCCCGGTTATTATCATATTTGGGATATAGTGTTTTTATGCATACAGAGAAACACAATTAATAATATCCCTGTATACATGACAAACAATGGTTTCCTGGATTCATTGTATGGGACAAAAACCACAGAAAACTTAATGCTGTTTAATGACAAACTTGTATAGCCTTTAGACATGGCTTTCCAACTACAGAGGGACAAAAAGTATCCAAACAAAACAGTCCAACTTGAAGAAGCAGCTTTATGAGACCAGTGGAGACATTGGAACAAACCAGCAGCACAAACAGTGCTTTCAAACAACTGACATTTCACAAAGACTGTAGTTTGTCCAGCACTAGGTCACTTTCATGTTTAATGCAGCAGGTTGTTATGCCAGAGTCTTTACTGGTCTCATAGACGTTGAACAATTGCTACAGCCGCTGTGGAAGCTGAGTGATATTTCTTGTCCCTCTGTAGTTGTAAATGTGGTAAATAACCTATGTCTGTCGGCCATGTTCCTTTGTCATTTGTCCCATACAAAGAATCTGGGATACTATTGTTTGTCATGTATACAAGGATATTAATAACTGGTTTTTTTGTATGCATGTAAACGTGATGTCCCGAATATGGTCATAACTGGGTAGTGCATGTAAACGCACTCATTGAATCAGCAGCTACAGTGTGCAAACAACATAAGATCTTAAACTAAACTGATGTTATTAGTTCACCGTGGCATAGGTTTATGATAACTTTGACATTGCTTGTTATCAACAGGGCTGCAGGCAAATCTTTTAATTGCCAAAAAATATCTTCTTGAAAATGAGTACTACAATCAGTTTAAACACTTTTAAACCTATTGGAATGGCTTTTTAACATCTTTTTTTCATCTTTGCAACTATTATGTCAGTCATGCAACAGAAATATTAAACAAGTGCTTATCTCCAGACCACAACAACTCCATTCTGCAGTGCCGGCCTGCCTCTTGTGGCCAACCTTGGATATGAGCTTGCATTCAGCGTCTTGTTATTGAGGAGAAACTGGGATTGGAAGGGATGTACATGAAACGCAGTTAAAGGCGCTCTCCTTCTGTCTTTGTGGGCCTTTCTCTCTTTGTGCTTTTGTACATCAAAGTGTGTGTGTCTTCAAATGTGGAATCTACATGCATCCCTTTGCAGCTGTAGCTGGAGGGAATGTAGAGAATAGTCCTCAGGAATTGTGTTGAGCCACTAATGTTTACCATACGAGTACTAATACACCAGAGAGTTCCAACTTGGGCAGAGCTTTGCTGACATTTCAATCTAGATGGGGCTGGATCAACAGAAGAATTAATAATTTTACTGCTGCATAGTAAAAAACTGATTATATTTAAGCCATGGGATTTTTTAAAGCTGTATTGAAATATTTTCACAACTAAGATGCTATGTTATGTGGGAAAATGTGTGTCTTATTAATGAGTTTGTCTCCATAAAATCACTTGAGGGATTTGGTCTGTCTATCCTGAAAGGCCAAACGTGTTTTGAAGCGAGGTCAACAATGGATGTCACGATTGACTCCACTCACGATTTGATTCGAATGACGATTCTGATCTCACAACTTGATTTTGTCAAAAAAAATAAAATGATGAAATTTGTTGAGGCAAATTAGAAGTGAACAAGTGTCCTTTTATTATTTCAAAAATCAGGGCTCCAGACTAACGTTTTTCATCCCTGTCCCAGTACCGTCCCGAAAGCCAGTTTTAAGTAAATGTCAACTGTCCCCAGAATTATCAAAAATTGAAGCTAATGTTTGTCCATTTGTAAGTTTATAAATAAATATAAATAAAATCAAATTCTACATGCATTAGAACGAGGATGAGACTTCCTCAATATCAACACACTCTTGTTGCCATGCATACAATTGAATAAGCTTATAAGGCTAGGTACTTTGAATAAGTGGATATTAACAAAGTAACTTAAAAGCCTCTGATGGATTTAGACCTGGTTAATTACTTTGTGTTCAATAATTAGTTCTTATTAACTTTTGCTGAGACCTAAAACCCTTTTTAGATCATACTTTGTTTAACTTACTTTTTATGCATTTTCACCTATTATTTATTAATAATAGTAAGAATTCATTAACAGTAAAAATGAATGTGAGGACCAGAAGTGCTTCACAAAGGACCGGATTTGGTCTGTGGACCTTAAGTTGGACACCCCTGGTCTTTTCTCTCAATGGCTGCAGCACACAATCCAGAACATTATTACATCTCTCTGACAAGGGCCTCAAACAGATGAACACTTAGTTTATAATGGGTCTGACTGTGCTATAAAATAACTTGTAAATAACTTGTTGAAATCAAGTTTGCAGTAAACAGAGCGGCCCTTGTTATTTAAAACATGAATCGCGATTGAATTTACATCTCAACCGACTGGAAATGTCACATATGTTAATGGATTTTTAACTGGCTCACGGTTAATTGTTACATCACTATTTTTAAATCATAAGAACTTCTCTTTTTAACTGCACTAAACTGAACTCTGACATCCCAGATGTTTCTGATATGAATAGCTGTAACATCAAAATGCTTTTAGAAGACTTTTTGATTCTTTGCATATTAAAGTCAGACTTTCCTCTCTTCAATCGGTCTTTGATTGAAATCCACAAAGTTTTTTTCCTTGCAGTGGTGCCTTACAATTAGTTAAGTGCTTGAAAAATGTGTACTAGTAATAGTGTTAGAAAAGACTTAAAAGCTCAGGAATGATTTTAGTTGTTTTTTTCCCCAGATGTCTCAGTTGTTGCTGTACTGTACTCAATCCCAGAAATGTAGACCAGTATGTAGAGCCTCACTACCAAACACACAAGCCTGTAACGTGCAAATAGTAAAAGCATAATATAAACCTCATTATATTCACACTATTCATTATTTCATATTCATTTAGAAGAAAATATCTGTAGAGCACATTTTGTACCAAAATAAATGACACAAAAAAAAAAAGTAGCAAATAACAAACATGGAAGAAAGAGAAAAAAAGTAAACACATTGGTCCCCTATTCACAGATATTGTCATTACGACAGGGCAATAAAATGGCGGTTACAAAATAAATTTGGTACTAAATTATGACAATGCTTGTTCAAAATAGTCTCAACATTTTAACCAAAAAATGACACATGTTATACAGATGTAGTACATAACAAATATCACTGTGTGCCATGCCACCCCCTCTGGCACTAAAGTACTATAACTTTCAAGCCTTCTTCTCATGACAATGACAGCTGATTGCATGTATATCTCTTTGCCTCACCTTTGCCTCATCCACCTTCTTTGTAGCCTCCTCCACTTCCTGACAAGGATTAGAAAAGACATTTAGTGCTGAGAAATACAATGATTATAAGTTGCATCATTGATCTGTCTATTGAACTCCATCTTCCACATTCATTTGGCCTGACATCCAAACTCCTTGTATTGATTTATTATTTTTTTCCTACTGTTGCTGTTAAAGGAGCTTCAGCCCTTACCTACTTCCACAGACAGCCAAGCAACCTGTCTTAAGCCAAACGGGTTATGTTGCCAAGTGGACCCACTGACCCACTTATCACCATTTTTGACACCAGTGCTTTTATTAGTATTTTGTCTGGCCTTAGATTGTGATCACAGAAGGGTGGGGAGGAAGAAACAGCACTCAGTTGTGTTCAGTGGCTATTATTACCCTTTTATGTCCTGCAAGTAGGTCAGAAATTTTGGTGAACCATGCAAGAGAAAAATCAAGTCAAACATGGCAGCTACACCTTGTCTCTCAAATCAGTAATATTCCCGTTGCCCCTGGAATATATTTCACACCCGAGCACCATCTAAGTTCCCTTTAGATGAACTGGGTCGCTTCAAAGTGGAATGGAGTGGAACAGCGAGTGCTTAGTAAAGCAGCTGTATCAGTGCAACAAACTTCGATATGAACATCTGGGAAGAAGTGATAATAGCCTGTCTGCCTGTTTAGGCACATCACCACAGGGCCACTGAGGGGGCTACTACTGCACTAGTGTCAAGTGTGCTGATATAAAGAAAGGGCAAAAAAAAGTTACATTTCATTAACTGTAACTCTGCTTAAACTGTATGGACAATACAATAGTACGGTCCAACAAATGTATTTGTACTGATGATTGAGGTTTTCAAAATTTATTCTAATTCAGATTACCGTATTTTTCGGACTATAAGTCGCACCTGAGTATAAGTCGCATCAGTCCAAAAATACATCATGACGAGGAAAAAAACATATATAAGTCGCACCGGACTATAAGTCGCATTCATTTAGAACCAAGAGAAAACATTACCGTCTATTTACATGTGTTTATGTGTGTGTACATGTGTAAATACACACACGAATCTCTCTCCTGGCATTTTCTCAAAAGTTACGTATTTATTATTTCTTAAACATTGTCAACACATTAACTGTGCACCACACCTCATTCATTGTTTTACTGATTATATTTCTGCTAGAGGTTAATACTAGAGTTGCTGTCGTTTTGTGAACAGGGCATTTTGTTTGTGCTAGCTAGCTTACATGCTAGCGGGTTTTTAACAATTGAGTTAGCGCTTAGCATACCTCGAGTGTTGTGCTTCATTTATTTAAAATCCAAGACCAAGAACAGATATTGGTAATCTGGCAAGACTGGCAAGGCAAGTTATTCAGCTAATGGTACACAATAGTACACAGAACAACAATCTGAATATGTATATTAACGTAACACATTAACAGTTAGCTACATATTAGCATAGCACTCACTCCAAACTTTCTTTCTGCTGCTCGATTAACATGTTACCGCTGGCTGCATATTTTACTATCTGCAGTTTGTAATCTGCAGAATAGGATTTTATTTTTGGTGGCATTTTGTTTGCATTCAGTCTTTCTCAGTTGTCTTTAAGTTAATATTTCAGTTAACAGTTTTCAGTGGTAGGCTACAGGCGCACTGAGCAGCATAGAGCGCCCTCGTGGCTGTAGACGGTAATGTTTTCTATTGGTTCATTTCTCTTGGTTCATTTCTCTCGGTTCATTTTTATCGGTTCATGTCAAATAAATTGATAAATAAGTCGCACCTGACTATAAGTCGCAGGACCAGCCAAACTATGAAAAAAAGTGCGACTTATAGTCCGGAAAATACGGTAAATCATTTGGAGTAACAGTAAATCCTCAAAGTTCAAGTTTTTCATATTTGCCCTGTCACACCAAAGACGTGGCATTAAAATAGGCCCTATAGCATTAGCTCATGACTCCATCTAGTGGTACAAACTGATATGACAGACAACCATAGACAAAAATACTTTAGCATCACCGAAACAATAAAAAATATAGGCTACAACATACAAATGACATATAACATAACATTCCTTGATTACGGGGTTAAATGTTGTTTGATGATAGATTTGAAATGTCAAGCCTCAACAAAATATCACAGATGGTAATGCACTTACTGTAATCTGTAATTATGCTCATATTTTAGGTCTATTTTGGACATGGACCTTCGGCAGACATTTTACAGATGATTTGTTTGTTCTTCCTGGCCTTGATTACAGTCCTTTTACTTGAATTTTCTTTTTTTCAGTTTAAAGGATGGCATATAAACATGAAGACTGATGAGTTTTAGTTTTGTTGTTTCATGTTGATGTGATACTTAATCAAAACCTTGAAGTGAAGTGAAAAGGATGACTTCCAAACACCCGCTGAAATAATGCTCATTTATTTTCTTAGGAAGACTGTTTTTCTTGTTACTGGCATGGTTTCAGCCAAGTTAAAACTCCACATTTGTCTGTCTCATTTTGCATGCCTGATTACATATTTAATTCATGAGAAGACATTGATAAAATGCATGCTAATAACCCCTCCTCCTTCCGCTTCTGCTTAGCTCTTCTTGGCTGACTAACCCCACACACAGCTTTGAACTCACCAATGCATGCGGATTTGGGAAAGCACTCAAGTGAATCTGACTCCGCAGTAGACAACACCAAAGGCATAGATTTTTATCACTGGAATGAATATGGTGAAATTAAATGCCTGGGAGGGATATATTGTGTGTGAGCTTTTTGATCTCAATCAATATTTATAAATAATAAAGCAGTTGAGGGGAGAAATGGAGCAGATACTAAAGATTGGCGCTGTTTGAATCCGCTTCACTACCATAGAGAAAGCAGGGTCAATGGCAGTATGTAGGATATACTGTATATCAGGGAAAAGGGTTCTTATCTCAAGTGCAAGATCTAGTAATAGAGATTGCATGAGACATTTAGCTCTCATTAATTTAGCAGAAACACCAAATAGGCTAACATCTATCTGGACACATGCATATTTATTACTAGGCAACACTGTCCATATTGTAACTAGTCTAACTGGTCAAACGTAATCCCTCTTAGAGATTTCTAATTACTTATTGATTCCAAAAATTATTATTTTCACCACGTATTACTGTGAAACACAATATTTTCTCACATCAATACCGTGTCCCTTTGTTGAAAGCAACAATATGGTAATATTTGGTAGTGCCCTTTTAATTAACTAACACAAATACAAATTAAATAGAAACACATGACCCATATCTTGAAATGGACAAAGCTGAAAAGGGTGTGTGTTTTTAGTTATGAATATGAATAAGTGTATGGCATTGAATCGAAGTCATGTAAGTTTCAATCAAATTTGTATTTGTAATGAGGTTTAAAGCAGCTATGCGTATTAAATGTTACTGCAAAAGAGGCCCATCATTTAGTAATGATCTAGTTCCTAACCCAGGATTTTTTAGATTTGTCTTTAATAAAATATAATGGGATCAAATTAGATTTTACCTTAGTCAGTCAAAGATCAAACCCACAATGACATTCAAAAGGTGATCCATCCGTAGTGACATTTCTTTTCTCTATATTCAGGACAGATAAAAATCTAAATGAGCAAACTTCTACATTTTGGCGTATATAGCCCTTGTTCTGTGCTTTCCACATCTTCATTAGACGCTCAAAATGTGAAGTGCCACTTTTCACCAGGCACCTCCCCTGATCCAGAAGTCAGCTCCACTGAATAGCTTTAACAGGATTCGTCCGCCTTCACAGTGAGCGCGTCAAGGTCACTAACAGCCTTGCCTTAAAAGAAGACGTTAGCGCTTAATGAAGTCATACATCACGTTTAGCACATGGTTCAATTAGAGACTTCAGAAAGATTACTAAGATCATATTATCCGAGTGCATTCATTAGCTAAGCTCCAATAGTCGCTGGTCTGATTAGAAGCTGTGAAGGGATTTGTAGCTATTGATGGAAGATGAAGCCACTGGTTCTGCAGGGGGTGTGGCAAAACATGTTCTGTTAAGTGTTATAAATGAATAGATGGCTGATATCATTTCTATCTATCAATAACTCAATAACTTAAGTGTGTGCAAGTTTCAAAATTTAAAGCTGCCTTTATGATGAATATGAGGTTTGGTTTGTTTGTGTGTTCCTCTCTGGATTTCTCCCACTATCAGAAGACATGTAGGTGAATCTGGTTCACAGAATCAAAACTGCCCATAGTGAACGACTTTGAGTGTGAATAGATCTATGTGTATGTCTGTAAGTGCTAGCCCTGTGATTAACTTGCGATTGTCCAGAGTGTACCCTGCCTCACGGCCAAAGCGTGATAAGTGGTACAATAACTGTGAGAATGCATAGTTTAAAAAGCTGCATGTAAAAGCAAGAATATGTAACAAGAGAAGCTAAAAGAAAAGGCATGCTGTAGAAATGGTAAAATTCTTGAAGCATCTGTGCTTTTAGGTTCCACAAATACAATTTCCTTTCCTTTTGAATCTTTTCAGTACAAAAACCCAAGCAGTTAGAATTTCACTTTCACCTTTTGGTCACATGAGCATAAAGACATCCTTCCAAGCAAGTTTTATTTAACATGTACAAGACGCCTTTAAAAGCCCATTGACACAGGGCAGTATATGCACTTTAATTTTACACTAACCCATTACATTCGGCCTTAAAGCTATACAGCAGCTTTACCCTTTCCACTTAAAATTAAATGAACCATGAAAAATTACTTTTTAAGGCAAGTCCTGCAACAAAATATAATAAGGAGCATCATACACTCTCAGAAATTAAATTAAAAGTTAGAGGAGGCTATTAAAGTGCTTTTTTATTGTGCAATTCAGTTTCATAACAATGCAATCTCTGAAGTTGGGGTTTTACATAAAATCAATTTAGTTTTTCTTTTGTACAAGCCAAACCACTACACTACACTGCTTATCTTAAATTCAATTTGCCACTTAATTTAATTTGAGATATTGTGTGTGTAAACAAGATAAATATACTTCCTTTAATTCTGGTGAAGACAGATCTCTTTCTTTGGCACATACAGTCAGTTCAAATCCAATTTGTGTCAGTGTAATCTGCTACTATCCCCTGTAATCATTTGTAAATTGTACAATAATTTTGTTGATTGTGACAGTAAAGTATTTATTTTTAGTTTAAATTAAAAATGCTGGGAATACTGTAAGGAGCACAAAATAGTATAATTTATTGAAACATAAATTAAAGTTTAATTGGGGGAGAAAATAGGAATTAGTTAGTCTTGTTAACTAATCGGAAACACTTTGGACTTTGGATTATACATTTTATCTCAATACTCTGTGGGGAAGTCTCTCTAACCTTGTGAGCTCAAAGATCATGACCAGAGCGGTGCCTTGGCCAGCTGCTCCCTCTATTGGAAACAGAGATACTGTGCCATTTTCTTGCCCTGAAAAGAGGGGCACAGTGATCACTAAATGATATGATTGATTACTGTCTTAGTGTGAGCGTGCTTTCCACTGTGTTTTCACTCTTTTCTAAGTCTACAGTCCACACACACATATAATAAATCTCTCTTTGAAGGTGCTCTGGCCTTATCCTTGGAGGTTATCTCAAAATCGGCATTTAATGTTTAACAGTGAAGCCCTCTATGATATCAGCGGTAGATTAAGTGGAATTTCTTGATTGCTTTGGTCAAAAAAGGCATGGCTTGCTGAGAAAATTATTTATTGGACAGAGGGAGGTCCGCAGAGATCAATGCACCCGGGCAAGCCCCCGACTGAGGTGCAAGTCGGAGCTCATCCGTCCAATCACTCAGACCAGCGGGGGGTTCGGTGACCGCTGTCACTGTTGTTTAATTGGCCGGAGAGAGAGAAGGAAGAATTTTAAGGAGATGAATGGGGTCACAATGGAGATCAAGTTCTAGGCCATTTAAAAAAAGCGGACAGGTAGGTTAGTGAAGGATGGTCCAGATTGAAGATAGTACTCTGCTAAATATTGAAAAGTTGGCAACAGGATGGAGAAGATGAACTACAAGAACACAAGGCAAGAAAATTAAAAGTGTGGGAAAATAAAAGTTAGATATTGATTTTTATTTTTTTTTCTTACAACAAAGAAGATTTGCTGCCAAGATTGAGAGCAATATCATATTAAACCCTGTTGCCGGGCCGGAATGAGAAAATAAAGCCTGTGAATCAGCCCTCCCCTATGAGTTTTTTTAATAACTTCCACTCTGAACATTGGCACCAGAGAATTACAGCTCGCAAGATAATTGGAAAAACATCACCATTCGAATGCTGGACTTAGTGGACAAGTGTGCATTATTCATAAGGCATTGTGCAGGTATTGTTGCAAAGAGGAATGGGGTTGTAAAAATAAAAGCTGACCTTTGAGTAAATTGTTATCACTGCACAATTGCAAAATCAATGAAGAGTAATAAGTTTAGGTCTTAACAATAATGCAATGAAGAAGCGAGCCACGCATTTGCTTCATTTAGGTTTTCTGGAGTTTTATGCAGTAACATAAAGATAATAGATATTAAAGATAAAAGAATGGCCAAAATAACACTATATACGATCATGTTTTTGGCAACAGGTATGTTCTGATGGTCCTCTCCTAATTTCACTTTACTCTAGTATTAATGTAAAAAGATGCTGTTAAGTGAGTAAAAAGACTAAAAGGTTACATACTGCCTAATATAGTCATATACATGAAAGACAAAATCAGTGTATTTATGTGATGTATCAGTGGTCATAATGTTACTGTAATGAGTTTTAATATTCATGGTTTTATAATTTCACACCACTAACCATGTAAATAAACAATTTATTGTATGTAAAAATCATATTTCATACCCACTCATAATTTTACATCTCAAGTTTAAAATAAATATGTCTGAGGCTAATGCTGGAAGATATGGTTTGCAAATTCTTTGCCTTTTGGTTTTAATGCGGCGTGTTGACTGAACACACTGTGGCTACAAGAACGGCAAAGAAATGGATTAGAAAAATCAAGATTTATAGCTTGTGCTTAATTAAAATCCCTAGAAACTAATGGTGAGAAAATTGAAACATTCCTTACAGATTAAATTTCCAGCGGCTGGGGTTCCCTCATGAAGCAGAGTGTGACCATCTCCTGATCTCTACTATGTGTAATAGAGCTGCTAACATGTAATTACAAAGCTGGAACTGTCAAAGCGTTGCCAGCCACTAATGCATGTTCGCGGCCATTATTTCTCAAAGTTGCCAAAGTGATAGAAGTAAGAACAAAAGACAAACTTTTACTGTGGTTAGACCAAAGTTCACTTATGTTTCATTGGGAACTTTTAATATTGGAGAACTATACAGGCTGTCAGTGACAATAAGCAAAGAGCAGCACAGTTGTCTGATTAACATTAATAAATGATGGCTCTGTGGAGCAGAGTAGATTTTTAGTTAACAGAATAATTCATGAAACATCTTTTAAAGTCACTGTGGGTGGCTTTTTCATTGTTTGCATCTAGATTTTAAAATCACAACTAAGGAAATCTGCCACTTTGCTTTAAAGCACAAACCAAGAATCCCGACTACCACAAAAACTACAGGAAAAGAAACCCAATTTAAAAACTTTCATCGAGTCGGTAAACAATCCCACAGTGAAAATAACATTCAACTTATTCAACAGATCCTCAAACCTGACATTGTGCTCACAGCCAGCATTAACAGCCATTTTCAAAAGATTAGAATAAAAGGTGTAGTGACTTTTATGATCTTGGTTTATCACATTAAGAATTTGGCAATAGTATATCCTTTTCTATTCAACATTCAATTGTGTAACAACATGTGTTGAGTCTTTGAGCAAATCCCTGGTGTAGTATCTTAAGACCATATTTAACTCTAAGGCAATTTATTTAGCAAATATGTTAATCATGTATTTAATGAAAGGATCCTAGGTTCTTAGGTAATTACTACTGCTTCCTCAGTTGTAACATGCACAACTGTGGAAAGACAGGTGTAAAGAAGTGCTAAAAAACACCATTAGCCTTCAAAACCTAATTTGTTTACATATTTTGCAGACAGTTTTGATGAAACGGGTAGGTTGCTCCAAACATTCAGGGATCAAACCAGAGCTCCTCTGTGGATGTAGTCTCTCAAATCCTTCTGTCTCCTATAATCTCAGACAGACTCGATGATATTGAGATCAAGGCTCTGAAGATAGTTTCTCATGACATTAGCTTATTGCTTATTTTGTATTTTGTAAATTAATTTTTGCTCGAAATAAAAAATAATGAATGCAACTGATGGCAAACATATAATCTTACCCTGAATAGTTCCAGTAAACCAAAGCTCCCGATGCAGAAAGAGAGCAACCCTTGGACTCTGAGCCCAGCTTGCCCAGCTGTCACTGAGGGTAATAAGGAAGCCGCAGCACGTACCTCATCACATGGTATTATAGACTTGGGCTGTTTGTTGTCCCCTTGTTTACCCCTTGTGCTTAAGATAGATGTTTGTCATTATCCGTCCTCCCCTGGCATCAGGCCGGGGTCCACTGACCTTTTCTGGGACCACTATCACTTGGAGATTATCTATTAATCAAGCGCAACGACAGAGAGACCTTGTCTAAAACGCACAGAGAAGATGTGTATATCGCCCGCTTACACAAGGACCATAACTGACAATGAGAGGATGTTGAATGGTGATATAGTGGGTTTGGTAAGCGTGCATGGCGCCTTGACCGAAATAATGAGCATATCTGATCAGTGCAAGTCTCCTTGACCACACTGATGGGTGTATCATTTCACAAAAAGTATTAAAGTTGATGAGGTGATTTAAAGTGAGCAATATGACCAATGGACTGAACAATGGGCCTTTGCGGACACAGGAGCACAAATACACACTCCCACATGCACACAAACGCATAATGAGGACGCAGAGCTGATTGATGGCCAAGTGATGTCCAATTCCTGATTCATGTAGTGCATCAGGCAGTTACTCTTTTCCTGATATTGAGTTGTAATTGTATCTCTCAGGGGTCAATCTTAGGTTGCTCAGCTGGTGGATCATTTGTAGAACTCAATATAGTGGATGATGAATGACAAGCTCAGTGTGCTTCCTCATATACAGTTAAGGAGCAGTGCAGAAAATGCTGTGAGGATCCAAAGCCCAGTCGATACTTACATCTTCACTCAGCAAATGCTATAAGATAAAGACCCTGAATATTTAGTATATATGCTGTAACAATTTCCAGTGCTGTATCATTGGTGTCCTGCAGTGATCTTGTTTGGCCCAGCATGTGCGCAGCAGTTAACAGTCAAAAACAGTCTGCGGTGTGATACCCGAGTGACTTTATTCTTTACAGAACGCATTAGCAATTTTTACCTGCAGCTCATGGAAGAGTTTTGCACACTCCGCTGCAGAGGAGGTGATATGTTTTTATGATGACAGCCGCAGCCCTAGTAGAAGTGTGATAAAGTGTGATAAAAAGAAACACAATAAATGCAGGCAATAAGGCAAAGCCAAACTTTATTTTTATACAAAGAGAAGAGGGTGGTGTTCTGTGAAAAAAACATTCTGTTGCAAATTGTAGAATTCTTTTAGACTTTGCAGAATAAGATAAATAAGAGCAAGACCAAAAAACATGAAATGTCTTTTATACCTTGAGCTCTCCTTGTATTTTTTGTTAGTTTTTGTAAAGGACTATGTATAATGCTAACTTTTTATGTGAATGTTTTATCTTTTTTCTGATGTTGTGATTGACACATTTCATTAAATAAATTTGAATCTTCTCTTCCACAAATCATTTCTAGTTACATTGAGTTGTAGTAGTTTTTTGCGGCCCAAATGGAAATCATTAAATTAATTTGCAGAAGCAAATTACTATTGTGGTGCAAACAAATCTTTTTCTATATTAAAAAGCTTATGGGCTTTTATAGTCCAACTTAATTGTGAAAAAAGTGTTATAATACAACGGCGGTAAAATTGTTTATCATCAGACAGCCCTCCAACTTATTCATAATCAAAAGGTTATATTTTGTAAATTTAACCGCACCTCTCTCTAAAATTGACCAATGGACCCATGCCCCATCCACCACCCCAACATTTATCTGGCGGAAATGTCACATAACATTTGTCTCAAAGTGGGATACTTTCCTCTAAACACTATTTCAGCAATCTCTGAGAAATTATTCTGCTTGGACCAAAAGGATGTACTCTTCACACACACTTTATTTTATACAATTATACAATTATAATATTGTTTTGTTCACATTGTGCGTTCTCTGGTCTGTGCAGTAGCAATTATTACTATTATTATTATTATAATTGCTACTGTTATTAATTATAACAATTATTATAAGATTATGAGGACAATCAAAACTTAACAACCTTCCAGTTGTGTATCACATGACTAACATGACAACACACAAATCATGTTTTCAAACAGAACAATACATGACTGTTGAATAGATAATCACCCACTGCGTCATTTGTTTCTTTTTCTCAAGTCATTTCAGTAATTATGGTAAAAATACACCTAAAAGTTTCCCATGAGAATAATAAGTTGATGGCAGTGCAGTGTTGGAGTCGCTGCTCTGTTGGAACCACTCCGTCTCAGTTTACTCTTCATCTGTGTGGTCACACTCTAACAGGTTTTTGGATTGCTTGAATCTGAGTTTGAGGCCAATTTCATACATCCCACTGTCACCGCTGCCATGAAGCTCACCAAGCTAAACAACCCCTGAATGCGATCAATTTGTGGAGTCAAATTGCCTGAATAGGGTAATATTTAAGAGCAGCTGAGCAGGCTATCACATGCAATATAAACTGCAAATGAACTCTTCCTTTTTGTGCCATTGTTATCTGAAACTACACTCTTCAGAGTTCCTATCTCTGACACAGCAAGCACACTTATTGATACATCATTTATTTAGTTTGTCAACATTGTCTTTTTCCTGACCCGAATCCTGTCTTGTCTTTCACTTTGCCTGTCAGTGTTGTTGCTGATAACAACAAATTAATTTAGAACAACAGGCCGTGGCTTCACCTGCCAACTTCAAATAACAGCACGGCAACATGTCTTTATCAGGCAGATGCTGTTCATTTCTAAAAGCTTAGACTGAGATTAAGAGTGACTTTTTGTCTTACCACAGATGGTACAAAAGGCCAGCAAAAAGGTTTGTTACTACACACTACTACACAAAATGTAATAGTCCACTTGGGCGCAGTGGCTCAGTTGTAGAGCGGTTGTCATATAAACGGTAAAAGGTTCATACTGTCGTTGTGTCCTTGGGCAAGACAATTTAACCACCTTGCCTCCAGCTGTAACACTGGTGAATGGCAGCTAAATGTAAGTTGCTTTAGATAAAAACGTCTGCTAAATTACTAAATGGAATGTAAATGTAAATGTCATCATATTCCTTTCCAACCATTTGCGTCAATTAGTAGTGAAACTAGTCTTTTTGCTCATAAAGTGTACTAGACATTTGAAGACCTAGGACTGTAAACCTACCCAGTACTGTAATTCATTTTGACATATTCAGTAGTTACACATGGAGTATGAAAATAATTATGTCTTAGCTATTATGACTGACCATTCGTTTAGACTTGAAAGACTGAGATGTATAAAAAAAGCCATCTCTAAGCTGGACTAAACTCTCTGTACCCTGGAGGCTATGGGAAATGTAGCATAGAGCCTTTGAAAGACCTGCCGCATGATGGAAACATTACAAGAGTTACATTAGCCTCTACTTTCAGGTGAAATATGATTCCATGCAGCTATACAGCAACATAACCTGACTTCAGCTCAACACATCTACATAAATGCCATCTTATGTAGAAGAAAATAACACCATTGGGTAGAGGAAATGGTCAGAGTTTTGTCATTGATGAAGCACTGCATATGTTTTATTAGGTAAACATGTCATAAGTCTGACGCCTGTTAGAGACTTATTTACATTACTGGTGTCACAACATGATGTCTATAATGATGAATACCTGCTGTGTGCATTCTCCAGTGTAAAAGGCCCTGACATATGGAGAAGATTTATGTGGCTGCTGCTATAACTGCTAAATATTCATTCACCATCTACATCATCCAAACAAGCTGCTAACACCCATGACTCTGCAGGTTAATGGGTTTGTGCAACATTGTGTTTGGAAATTAGGTTTTTATGTTCCTAAATATATGGTAAGATGAATGGTGCCATAAACCAAAGATAGACCATAACTTCAATAACCCTCTGATTATGAAACAGAAGTCGACTGTTGATTTTGATAACTTGATACATTACTTTACATTGTAATCGAGAGCCTAGGCTGTTTATGTCATGCAATTTACAAAACATACCAAATACAGACCATTTAGAATAATGTAGGCAAAGTCTCATATACAATATGGTTGTTTCCACACAATAATAAAATGATGCCTCTCAGTTTGTATTAATGGACTGATTGAGTCTTAGCATTCAATCACATAAATGGAGAAAGCTAATGTAATTAGGTGATTAAATGAAATCTGGACATCTTTGAGTACAATTTGAATTTAGACTGATACGTATGTGTCTTCAGAGTTGTCTGTGTCCTGGAGAATCTAAGCTTCTGGCCATAGAGATAAAAGACCAAACTGCCCATATATCCTTACCTTTTCCTCTGAATGGTAGAGGCAAAAAAGACAAGACAGAAACACCTCAGGGCCCAGAGGAGTCAGTCGCTGGGCGAAATGGTCCTTAGGTCTAGTGGGTGTTTGCACACATTTGTGCAGAGTTCCTTCTGTGACAAAGCTGTCAATGGGATCTGTCATAACACCAATATAAAGAAAAGGGGCACAGTAAAGAAAAGACTGGTTTGAAAAGGCAATAATGTATGTGGTCCTTATATCTTATTTGAGACTGAGACTAAGATATTTTACAGTCCCGGAAAGTAGATTTACTAGTTGGCTCTCTGAGGATAAAAGGTTTAGGCACCTCATCTTTATCCTCTGTCCCCTTTAGCAGAAAACACCCAGATGGCAGCAGATTCCATAATTCCTCTGTCGTCCTTTCTTTCTCTCCTTGTCTGTCTTGTCTTCTTTGAGTCCCCTTCACACTTGTCTCCTTAGCCCTTTCACCATTGTTCCCTGTCCCTTCCCCACTTTCTGCTCCTGGGATACGTCTCACTGAAGATGGGTCTGTTTTGACGGGTTTGCATTCAGCCAGTGGGATGTCAACTTCAACTTTCCTTCCCGTCCATCAATGCTGCTGAGGCACCTATGCATTAAATATCAAGTGTCGTGGTGGGGGAGAGAGTCACATAATACGGCGTTGGGTTTTGAGTTCACTTTGGCAGGTCTGGAGGGAATCTCTCCCGGCTGATGATTAAGCCCAGCTCTCAGTCGGTGTAAGCCCGAACAGTTGGCAAAGGGCATTTGAATATTTCCCTGAAGTCAATGCACTGCGGGGGCATTAGAATATTATATTAAAAGACTCTCACATTGGCGCTTTCATTTTTGTCAGTGTACATACACACATACACAGACAAATATTCTTTGAACCTTGATAACATCTGAATTGAGAATGAATAAGTACTCTTCCCAGATGTTCTTAAGAACTTTTTATAAATGTGACGTGTGCTACTGCACTTTAATTATTAAAACATAAACATTTTTGCAGTTAAAAAAAAAAACATCCCATATGTCATCACTTATAGTCTCTCCTGTGCCAAACAGGTTTTTCACATACTAAGGTGATAAGATGAGCCTTGAGTGGAAGGTAATAATCAAAAAGCTTTTGCTCTCCTTGGAGTTGAACAGACGCATCAGTGATTTGACAACACATTTTTAGACAGGGAGGGCTTGGGGCCCATCCTCACACACAAACCTGTCGTAATTAACTAGACTTTTTACTCCCTGATATTACCATGGAGAAGCTTTTTGTGTTTATTATCATGATGCAGTCTCCACAGCTGGATGGTGCTGATTGAGAGGCAGCTGGAAGTCAGCTTGATAATTGAGCTATCAGCTTGTGCTTGTGTAAATTGAGACTTATCCAACAGGCATCTGAGCTGTTGACACCTCTGTAAATCTTTCTCTGTATTGTGCTCTAACCAGAAGTAATCCATAAATAACCCTGAAAATGCTTGAACATAGAAACAAGAAATATTTTTCAAATTTTCACAATAAGGACGCGGTGGCATTTCTAACAATTTCTATTAAGGCTGCCTTGGTCTCAGGGCCATTTGTGGATTAAATGCAGAGTGGATATGGTCAACAAAATGAATGGATTGCACTTGTTAAATGTTTTTATGGCAGCTCAGGTGAAACTTTGTTCACCTAACAGGTGTGTTTTAACTTCAACAATTGCAGCCCCCCCCATTAAGATGTAGCAGACCTTAGAAAAGCCAAGAGAATATTAATTAGGAGCTGCAACATTTTCTACAACATTTCACTGTTGCTGTAGAACAAATCAAAAAGCACAATAGAACACCTTTTAACCAAATTACATTAGAAATCTATCTAACCAAGTGTAATGGTTAGTTTTTATTATGTTCAGTAACCTTCAGTGACAATATTGTGCTCTTTATATGCTGTTCTTTTAATCAATTTCATGTTTGTAAGCTATGTCACTGATAATTAATTGTGGGTTTCAAATTTGTGCTGTTATTGTGCTGCTGTCTGAAGATAATCATGTTATTTTAATTTTCTTGCCATCATTTATCCCATCTTAATAAAAACAGCGGTGTTCTAGCCTCAACACTATATTGTTTAAACTAGGGCTGCAACAACGAATCGATTAAATCGATTAAAATCGATTACTAAAAGAGTTGGCAACAAATTTCATAATCAATTCGTTGTGTCGCGCGACGCAGAGATGTTTGATTATTATGTCAAAAATAAAAACTTTAGTTGATCGCGGAGCGGAATGAACAAACTCGGTCTCTCTCACACACTGATGCTAGTGCTAGCAGAGTTCGGCGCCTCATAGACAGGGCGGAGCAAAAAAAAAAAAAAAGAGCGGAGGTAGAGCAAAGATACATGGCAGAGGCAGAGAAATCCGTGTGCCCCAAGTCATGGAAGGTGTAGGAGCATTTCACACTAAATAAACAGAAAAAGTGTGTTAACTGCAAAATATGCAAAAGCGACATGGCATGGCAAGGGAGCACCACGGCAATGATCCAGCAGCTGAAACGCAAACATGTTGGAGTCTATGATGAGGAGGAAGGGAGTTCAACAGCAGGATAAGTCACTACAGAATCCTACTTTTGTTCCGTATTGAAGTGAGGAACGTAATGTCCCTGTTGCTGGTGTTTACTCGTTATCCAGCTTGACAAGCATGACAAGTTAGCGTTAGCTCGTTAATAACTGCAGTAAACCAGGGGTGCAAAGTGTCTGAACAAAGGGAGTTAGAGCAGTGTTGCCAACTCTTTTCAAAGGAAAGTAGCTAAAGCCTGGCCAAAAAGCCGCTAAATGTCGCTAGATGACGTCATGCGTAAATTAGCATATTCGTGACGTCATTACGTCATCGCGTCATCATACTAAATTGCATACTTTCTTGCGTTCTCCGTGCTTTCTTGACAAATTTGTGCTCACATGGTCTCTTTTACTGTATTTTATTATGATATAGCCGACTGTCCCAATAATGCTCTTCTCATTTCTCATTTCAATTAAGTGATAAGCACACGAGAACAATGGAAATCAAAACGGTGAAACTAAATTCTTTAAATTTAAAATGAAACTTTATGAGACTGTTTATTACTTCACAATTTCAACCCTCCTCCTTTATCCGGGCTTGGGACCGGCAAAAGTGACCTAAAAGAGACACTCCGGCGGAGTTTCTTTTAAAATTTTATTTATTTATTTATTATTTTATTTATTTATTTATTTTTTTATACTTATGGTCCACTTAGGAGCCTACAACATGTCACAGTAAAGTATTAACATTTTTAACCGTAATTTCTTTTTTATTTTTTTACAAGATTGTTTTCTTTTTTTTTTTTTTTTTCTTAAGTTTAGTTTTTAACCTTATGGTCCACTTAGGAGCCTACAAAAAGTGACTGAAAAGCATTAACATTTTTAACCATACATTGTTTCGACAAAGAACATTTTACATTTTCGAGTGCTGAATGTAAGCCGGAGCGGGATCCACCAGCGGCGGCTTGCCAAGTTGCCGCACATGCGCGATTCATTTTGCAGTCTTGACGTGGAGGGGTGAACAACTCCTGCTCTGACTGCAGCTGGGAGGGGCTGCTGCGCGAGGACTGGGCCGACTATGAGTGCTTTGGGATGGGGTGGGGCCGGCAGCACCCGCTGCTCATTGATTAGAGTAAAAATGATGTGTGCTTTCACTTCAGAAAGTCTCCAAAAGTCTCCAATAACTCCAGAAAAAGTCGCTAGATTTGTCGCTAGTCGCTTTTTTGAAAATTTGTCGCTAGAGGGGTCTGAAAAGTCGCTAAATATAGCGACAAAGTCGCTAAGTTGGCAACACTGAGTGAGAGAGAGTGTGTGTGTGTGTGTGTGTGTGTGTGTGTGTGTGTGTGTGTGTGTGTGTGTGTCAGTGTGTGTGCGTCTGCGAGTGTAGTGTAGAGAACAAGTTCTGACATTCAAACAAATCCTGTTAAATTTTCTGATTTGTATTGTTCTTTGTTTTTTTTTATAAATTATTAATTGTTCTGGCAGCTCAGGTGGTCTATATATTTGGCAGATGTAAAGCATACATGTGTATGTTTTTTGTGTTAGTCCATTTTTATTTTATTTTATTATTATTATAACAGCTCAGGGATGTTCAAGAAGCAACATGTTTGTGCACTTTCTAAAGATTCTGTTTTTAAATAAAGGGTTGGAAATGAATGCTTTTCTTGTTTTTTGTTTTTTATCCGATTCATCGATTAATCAAAAAAATAATCGACAGATTAATCGATTATTAAAATAATCGTTAGTTGCAGCCCTAGTATTAGAGATGACGTTGATGGTATACCGCATGTTTCACCGGTATTGATTTTCACAAAGGTCTGCAAATGCTTGTAGATAATATAATATCACTATATATGCAATTTTTAATGTAATATATGTTGGAATATGTGCGAGAAAATTAAAGAGCCTTAACCCTTTCCGCAACCCATAAAGAATAAGCTGTAGAAAATAAATGATTTAAAGCTGTAATTTCAGATTTATGGTATATGGTGCATGCATTATTGTTTGCTTTGCTTTGTTTGCTAGACTGAAAAACAAAATGAAAAAGCTGGATATATTAAAAAAGTCATAAAAGTTTACAGTATAAATTACAGAGTATTTTCAGAGTATTTTTTGCAGTAGTTAATCAAGCTTGATCTAAATTAGATATATGAAAAATATACATATAAATAAATTAAAAAGCAACTCCTAGAAGGCGGCGTCATTACAAAGAAAATTCTAAATCTACAAACACACTTATATCCATCTGCACTGCTCCTTAGGTGTCTCCCTTAGAATCTTTGACAAAACATCTTCAGACGTGCAGTGCACATCTTTATCAAGGAAATATTACCAAAGGGTTTAGACTTGTTCACATGTTATTTAAACTGCTTTTTAAGTTCTTTAAAGCTGCACTACCTGATTTTCTGTTGTCATCCCATTCTCAGTCTCCACTCTTCCCCAAACGCAGCCTAGGGACCTCTCCTGCTTTTCTTTTATTAAAAAAATTAAACCGGACAAATTTTTCCTCCACCAAAAACTAATACCTGTACCTGAAGTTTAGCGCTTTGCATTAGCTTAGCCTTAGCTTAGCGTGCGCCACGTTAAACATTACGTGATTGAATCAGCTGTATTTATCTGCATTGACGTTGCCTCCCTTTTCTCCGTTGAACTTTCTTTTTAGGTCTTCCTCTGTGTTAAAATACATGTTTAGTGCTTAAAATACACTTTATCTGCAGCTACTACACTTCCTGGAACATCAGATCACAACCTGGTGTAGACCAATAGGAGCACTCCTTTTTTGAGAATGTGGTTTGCTGGCACGTGATTGGCCTGTTTTTTTATATTGATTGCTTTAACAATATACCATTTGGGGTTTAAACCATTTTTCCCAACTAGGAATAATTATATATCAGGTACAGTGTGTTTAAGTCTTATTTATGTTTTTTTATATAGAAAACAATTGATGTCATTACAGCTATATTTGGAATAGTTCCCTCTTACATTCTCCAACGCTATCATAACTTGATTTTATTATCTTACAAACCAGGGTGTTGTGTTCTCCTAAAACCATCTGCTGAGTTGGATCAGGAGCATCACGCAGTTCAAGGAGTTAAAATATTTGACACTTTAGTCAAACGTTTCCTTCAGGTCTGTCAGAGAGATGTGGCTCTGAGGAGATTTGTCATTTCTTGTCCTTGTCATTGCCGGTAGACTGCTGTGATGAGCCGTCACTCGCAGCAGGCTCTGACACCAACTGTGTATTATTGCTGTCATTTAGTCAACCAAATTGCATTTCATATTTGATTTAGAAAAAACAACCTTATTATATCTCCTGCTTATCTATATTGTTCTTGTAATTGGAATTCTTAATGTCTTCACCTGGTATGAAATTGTATTATGACCTAAGTGGAATTTATTATTGCAGCACGCTTGGAAGTGATATTAAGATATAATAGAAAAATAAATCCATTGCACTGATTGTGTTTCTTTTCTTAATATGCTTGATTATTTGCATTATGTGTGTCCTATTGTGCTGATTGGTTAACATTGTTGTGTCTTGTATGCAATTATGTTGCTTCATATGGTGGTGGAATGGTGAGGACTGTTGCGCCACTACAATAATATCCTGTGTTTGATTTTGACATTTGTGTTTTGTCAAGTTAAGCCCATAAAATGTAAAGTTCCTACAATTAACTAGACTTAATATTCAGACATGCAAAACAATACTCACAGACATAAACTGTAGTAAGAGGCTGGATAGAACATCAAAGTGAGTTGAAGCATTGAATGCAGTTTAGCCATTTACAAAACACCCAAACATAAATGTCCATTGCATATTGAAACACAAATTCTTTATTTCTGACACCAACAAAAAAATTAAATAATAAAGATTGTTAATCTATGTAAGAATAAAAAAATCTACTGATTGGAATGGCCTAAACCAGACTGTAATTATACTATAAGTGTAATAACTAACATTGCTACAACTAAGTCTTATTTGTAATTTATTGTTACACACAGATGTATTCCCAAACCAAATGAAAGTCGCAAAAGTTATTCCAATCCATAAAAGTGTAGACCAGTTTACAAACTACAGACCTATCTCCATATTGCCCCCACTATCCAAAATTCTAGAAAACTTTTCACTGCCCGTTTAGGGACTAAATGTCAGTCAATACAATTTAAGAAATAATAAATTACCAGCACTGGCATTAAATGACTTAACTGAGAAAATAACAAAGAATATTGATTAAAAAATGGACACAATAGGTATATTCATAGACCTTCAGAAAGCATTTGACACAATAGAACTACACAATAAACTGGGATAAGGGAGATCGCACATAAATGAGTGCAATCATATTTAACTGAAAGACAGCAGTATGTACAAGTGGGTGAATTTAAAATGTATCATATTTGCGGATGATACCACTATCTTCTATTCAGGTAATGATCTACAACTAATGATAACTGAGAATACAAACATAACTAGACAAAACTAAGAAATGGTTCAACAGTAATAAGTTGCCATTAAACAAGTAAAACAAAAATGATAATATTTGGAAAGCTAAAGTTAAAGTTAAAATAGAAAGAGTTAATGAGTATAAATGTCTAGGTGTGATTCTCAATCACAATGTTAGTTGGAGACTGCAAATAGCTACTATTTGTACAAAATAAAAATAATAATGGGTAGATGCAGACATGTACTAAATCAGAAAGCTCTCTCTATTTTATATCATTCACTCATCCTACCTTTATATATGACAGCATAAGGAGAACCTTGCTACAATAAAAGAAAATAAAAATTTATATAAAATTAGTATATTTAAGAAATATACAGAAATGTAAAAATTACTTGTAAATGTAACAAACAATATTAATTGAAAATAATTTGAACTAATTTATTCTATTTGATTTAAAAATAACTTTAATAATGATCATTAAATAATGATAATTAAAACATATACTTTTGTGTTTTCTGTCGCTGTGATTGGTTGATCAGTGTCGACTCCACCTGTTTCACATGAACGCGCTCTCACTCCACAGAAAAAAACAGTATTAACTCAAACAGTTGATAACCCACTTTGTAATACCAGTGGATTGTCAGGTTTTGTGTAACTGGGTAGGAGAGACATATCCGAGGTGATTTATCTAGCTTCGTAGTACAGGGCCCTGGTTGGTCATGCCTAGAGTCTCACTGTTATCATTTACCCATTTGTTTTCTGGTTGAATATCTTGCCTCACTCTCCTTCAGCCTCCTTGAGCCCCTTCCTTATAACGTCTCCTCTTCCTTATTGTTCCTCCTCATCTATCATTTTCTTTCTCTTGCCGGTCTCTTTGGTCCTTATCTCTTCCCTATATCCCCCTCAATTTCAGTTGGGCTTTGCTTTGGCCCCGGGCCCTTCATTACATTGCGGCGATGCAGTGGCCGCTCCTTTAGACCCGCTGCCGCCACCACTATGGGATTAGTGTTATCTCCATCTCTGTCACTTGCTTATCTGTTTTCTAGACTCTTGAAATAAAGCTGAGGGAGACGTGTGATGTACTTCAGATTACCGCAGGCGGCAGGCAGGTATGGAAATCCTCCAACGATTAGATGCCCTTCCACCTGTCTGGGGGACATGTGGCCGGACCACTGCCAAGAGCCGCACACACAGGACTAATACTCTCTGAATCCCATGTCTTTCGAAGGTCACATTAAGTTTAGCATTCTAAAAAAGAAATCAATGCTGTATACACATCTTGGCTATACCTAACAAATGTCATCACATTCTCTTTTTGAACTTTTCCTGATATGTCAAGTGGATAGTAGCCTACCAGACAAACTACAGGGCTTAAAACAAATGGAATTTTCATGTTGTTTTTTACTATAAGATGTAATAAGTACATTTATTGGGGGGAATCTGAATCAAATCCAAATGTTCAGACAAAATTTCATGATAGTTAGCCCCCAAAAAACATGCAACATTCTACTACACTTTGCCTCACTTAATAAACAGATTGAAAAGGATTTAGGCGATACAAAGTAACATTTAGTGCTGCTGTTATGCTTGCAAAAAAAGGCCCTTAAAGGAGGTCAAGACCTTTGAGACAGGACTCAAATCGTTTAAATTGGCATGACACAGCAACACTGCAACGCTCTGGAGATGGTATTTGTGGTTTTAAAAAAGCATTCAACCTCTCCGTCCTACTGAAGTATTTCAGTATTTGCACCCACTAAATGACTTGATTTTTTTGTAAATGCAGATTCTTTTAATACAATGATATTAAAACAGTCATGTGAATGCAAAAGGTGTTTCTAATTCTTGGTAGTTTCATACTGGCATTTACTAAACTTGCTGTGGCATTGACTGTGTGGTTTGAGACATGCAGCACACATTGGTCTGATTGTACAGACAGAAGTAAGTACAAGCAGCCATATCATGTTAATGTGTGTCATTGTAGTGTCAGTGTGTGGGCCTGCACACAAAAATTGCAGTAATTTTCTGTCACAGCATTATGCATAGAAAATCATTTTGCATTGCATTATTTTGAAATAATACACCTAATGGTAAGCATAAAAACATGTAACAAACAAGAATGTAAAGATGCTTTAACAATAATACTTTTAAATAATAAATGTTTTTCTCTACATGTTTTCATTTTTATCTTATTTTAAAACACAGAAAGGACAGAGCGTTGATAATTATAGACCTATACTGCAGCAAGACAGAGACTTTCTGCAATAAGTGTCTGGACACTACACTGCACATACAGGTTATTTTCACATGATGTAAATGCAGACAGTGTAACAAAATTAATTGTTGTCCAGTGTGTATTTTCCCACCCATGGTCGTAAATAGTGATTTAAACCATGCTAAAATAACATTTGTTTAGAACACTAAACATTGTACATCTGTGTTACATCTGTGTTAACCTCGAATCAGTCTCTCCGTTTGTACCATTCTAATACTTTGTTATAATAGATTTGAATGCAATAAAATGCTTGAATTGGAAAATGACTGCACAGATGTAGGAGTCAATAGCACTCAGCATCAAAAGAATTAGCTGTTTTTTTTTAGCTCATTATACTTATACTAGATGAAACTGTCAGAGTGTCAGGTTTGTGTCCACGCTTCTGGAAAATATGCCCTCCTTGTTCTTGCAAATTTATGGCTTCATGCAGCGCTTCCCCAGTCGCACCCTTTGTGCGGCACTATTTTCTATTCTTGACAAGCGGGTGAAAGGCGAGAGGACAAACAAGCTTTGACAGAAAAACACAGGGACAGTGCTAAGATAGAAAGTGATAGACCCATACATATCCAACATCCACACACACCTTACGAAACACAAAGAGCCTTTTTTATGAAAATGCACCCATTTCCTTGTCTTAGTTTATTTTCAATCGGGAGAGAAAAGATTTCAGAAGTGGAGGTAGAATATGTGACACCCACAAGTTTTCGATGTCTGTGGGTTGGCTCAGTACAGTTAAGTTTCCATTATCAAAAGGGTTCAAAGAGGTCACTTTGGCTTTGGCCTGCATTGTATTAAATGCAAGCAGCACTGGTGACAATAAATAGTGAGCCCCTAAATTGTGGAAAATTGGGGCAGCATTATGAATTCAATGCTCAGAAAGCTTGGTAATTAACAGTCTAATGTGTATGCTGCCAGCTTCTAGTGCTGCTACACACAAGGATTCACTTTCTTCTTTATATTGATTAATGGCAACACATTCTTGTCCACTCCAAATACAATATATATCTTAAGTAGAAACGCAACTTTTGCTGCGCTTGTGTGACACCACTGTTTCTGTTGCAGAAATCGTTCTTCTGGACCCAGCACAATGAATATGCATGCCTCTCAGGGGTTACCTGTATCAAACTGAGACGTACTGAGCCTCCAGTGAAAACGATCCATAGTTACTCCAAATCAGCGTTTCACTTTTTACTGTCTCTGTCAAATTACTTCAGCATAGGCTACAACCTTCATAAGTGTAATCTTGGCAGTATGTGTGAAATGGTGCACCTATTAAAGAAGAAGCTCTGTGGAACACTAATAGTACATGTGTAAATGTGTGGTTACACTAAATTTATGATAAACGCTGGTACACAATTAAAAAAAATAACAATGGATCACTTTTTTATGTTTTGTTCTCTTTTGCATAAATACGACACAAGCAGACAGAAGGCGATATTTTTGGGACAAATTACTGCAAATATCCAGGAAAAGAGCTTAAAAGGAGCTATGGTCTCTCTGTCCTGCTGCACCTAGAGGGACACATTTGTGGGGCTAGGATTAAGCAGAATACCACTGGATTAAATGGCTTTGGCAACTGTCTTCTCATACATCTTAATAGAATTCCCAAGTCTCTGTGTGTTTAGGCTAGAATCTGGCCGCACTCTTGCTGGATGCTGATTTCATTTATCTGAAGTAGTGAGGCCCTTTGAGTTTGACAACTGGCTTATTGCGCTCTTGGGCAGGGCACTGCAGATTAGTCAATTAAATGAAGCCATGGTGGAAAACAGGGCTTGGTTTATGCTCGTTCTTAAGCCTCTATTCAGTTGTAAAGAAGTTCATGAGGGAAATTGAATAATCAGATTGTGAAGAAGACAAATGCAGCTTATAGACCTGGTTGAACAGATTTTGTAATGCCACAAATTTAAATAATAATAATAAAAAAGAATTAACATTAAGACATACAAACGAATGGTTGAAGTTTGACATCTAACTGTTTACATCTAAACTTTTGCCAACATGGCCTTGAAGGTTGTCAAAACTGCAACACTATGTACAGGTCAAGATTGTTCATTAGCTCTCTGTTTGTAAGCCCCATGAAATGTTTAATCATAATAAAACAGAAATAATTCATTTTAATGCTAAGTATGAGCTGGACCAGAATTTGAGAAAAGCCAAGTGGATGGGTAATAATAGGGGAGATAATTACAGCCCTCTTTGTCATCTGCAGGCAGGATAAAGCGTCTTTTGTTGCGGCAAAGATTCTTAACTAGCCTCACGTCTGCAACAGACTTGCTTAAAGGTCAGGCCATTGTGTGAAATTAGCAAAGACAGAAAGGTCATTGAGATTGTTCCCGGTTATTAGATAAGCCCCGGGACCTTAATAGGTTCATGTTTTCCTTTTTTATCGATGGATGATAGTGCACACAAGCTTGCCCCTTTGTTTCCCCCTGGACTTTCACACACAAGAAAGGACAGCCACAGAAATTCATAATCACACTTTAAAGTGATGCAAAATAGATATATTTTATTTATTTTGTAGATTGCTGACTTCCTTTGTTTTGAAAGACCATACGTGTAAAAATGAGAAGATGTCCACTGTGTGAAGATTCATTTTTGTAATACAAGTCCTTAATATTATGTCTTAAACTTTAAGATTTACCAAGTTCATTAATATGAAATAAGTTATAAATTCATAAATTATTAGCCATCTGCTTTAAGACTACCCAACAAACCTCCTTTTATCTCTCTCTTCTTTCAAAGCCTGGGAAGTGCAGACACACCAACAGTTCGTGGTGAACGATGAGCTGAAAACCATTCCATTTATTTATAACTTATTTGATATTAATGAACTTGGTCAATCTTAAAGTTTAAGACATAATATTAAGGACTTGTATTACAAAAGAATCTTCACACAGTGGACATCTTCTCATTAGAGTATGGAGTCTTTCACAGGAAGGAAGTCGCTGCTCCTTAAAATATATCTATTTTGCATCAGCTTTAAAGTGTCGGCATTTGAATTTCTGATGGCTGTCCTTTCTAGGGAGGTGTGGCATGTCCAGGGAGGAGACAAGAGCTAGGACACGCTGGAGGGACTATGTCTCCATGGCCTGGCCTGGAACATGAACCTATTAAGAGCTGGAGGCTTGTCTTGGGGAGAGAGAATCTCTGGGCCTTTCTGCTTAGACTGCTGCACACAATGGCCCGGCCTTAAGCAAGTCTGTTGCAGAAGATGGATGGATGGATGGATGGATGGACAATGGTTTTCAGTTCTATCATTTAGCGCTGTTGGTGTGTCTTCATTCCCAGGCCTTTGAGAAAGAAGAGATAAAAAGGGTTTTTTTCGGGTAGTCTTAAAGCAGATGGCTGGGGCACAGAATAATAATTTATGTCCTATAACTTTACAAAGAAACACAAAGGAGAAGAACATTCATTTGCAATCCAAGACTCAGCATGAAAAAGGCATTCAATATTTCAGTTACGCAGATGTGCTTGCTGACATGAGGCGACTAAGATTAATAAAGATGCTTTTGTTAACTTGTCTTCCCATTCGCAGCTTTTGCTTTAATTGTATTCTATTCACGCGTTCCTTCAGACACATCCTCACTTGCCGATGTTGCCTTTGGTTATTTTATCTGCTGCATAAAACCTGAAATTGATTGAAGAGCGTGGAATATGCGTCTACTATATGTTCTCTTTCAATAAACAAACAAACCAAGAAGAAATCCTATGAAATATTTTACAAAAGTATATGCTTTTTTAATTTAGTCCCTGCCCTCAAGGAACAGAAACTAAATCAGAGTTGTCAGCCTTCAAGGAGATTTCAGTGACAGTTACTGTATGATATGGACATAAACTGTTATATAAAGTACATATATAAACGTGTGTAGGCGTATACAGCTGAGTGCAGACGTGTAATTGGGAGAAAAAACTTTGATCTGAGTTTTGTCACTTTTTGGCCCACAACATAAAGCTTTCAAGTTTTCATTGATACTTCAAAGTGTCAAAGATGAGAACACAAAGAGGAGCTTTTCTTAACCGTGCTGATGTCTCTCTTTGCACATGCTCATTGTTGGTTTGTGTAATGAGAATGCAGCAGTCTGTAGTAATGGTTTACCCTTTTATTCACTAGAAACGTTGACAATTTTCACAACTTTTATGGTAAGTTAATGCCAAACAGCCATTGAGACACCATTATCTTTTTCATACAAATTAAAACGTGGAACCCCAAAGTATGGATTTCTTGTCCAGGAGTGCTGTTTAGAATGATTTAGTGTTGTTATGTTTGGGAATTGTTCTTGGGAATATTATCATCACATGCTGCTACTGACTGGGTGATCTCTTCAGACATTTAGAAACTGAAGGATATTATTTTTCTGTGAACAATTTTCCGAAGCAACTGAAGCACAAAAAGGTAATTCTGGTGCTTCTGCAACTACTTACTACTGTACGTAATGATGATTCCCTTTTGGAGCCCTTTGAACCATAGCAGCATTCTGAAATTGAGAATGTTAGGATTCGCTTGTGGACTTTGACTCTAGCCTTAATGTCAATGTGAAAATGAGAAGCCAAAGCGGAAAGGATATATAAAAATCATAGTTTGTTACTTTTTTATTTCTGTCTTCTACAGCGATTGTACTTGTTCTTCTGTCCCTACTCTCCCACTGCTCCAGCTGATGTGTTCTCTTACAATCATAAGTTCATACTGTACATTCAATTATGTGTTATGTATTGTGGTTGTAAAGAAAAAAAAAGTGAAAAGGTCCACTGGGTAGTCTATTTAAAAAACTCAACAATTTCTGGGAATTTTTTCAGAGTTGGGGCTTCATAGGGTTGTTGAGGGAGAAGTGATAAACAGCTGAGCACCTCCTCAGGGTGCCCTTTTTTGTCTCTGGTTGTGTGCAGTGGGGCGACACTAAATACTTCCTGTGAAATAAAAAAAAAAACAACATTGTGGGAAAATTACTTAATGTCTCAATTAAAAAATGAGACAGAATGTAGTATATGTATGCTACATGTATTTCTCTAAGCACCAGCAAGGGCCAAGTAGATCTAATATATATGTGAACAAAGTTGAACTTGATCTACAATCTGAATTGAAATACTTGGGTGTAATTTTGGATTCAACATTATCTTTCAACATTATCATAAAAAGTGTCACAGGTCATTACATTTAACATAAAAAAACACCTTAAGCATATTTGTTATAATTTAACTGAGAGGGCCGCCATGATGTTCTTTTATTCTATGATCATTTCTCATATTGAATTTTGTTTGACTCTAGCTTGTCACTTGCTGGTTCCATGAAAAAACCTACATCACACCGTCACTGCCTTGTTTTCAAAAACACAAGTTACTGGACTTTAAAAACCTGATTAACTTCAAAACAGCTTGTTTGATGTACAAGGTACTACAGTCCCTCACTCATTCTCCATTGAGGGCAATGTATTAAACAGAACATTAATCCACAAAGGACTACACGAGCTGCCACCAGGGGCGACGTGATGATACCTCATGTCACCTCACAGTGTGTGCATGTTTAGGTGGGTGTGTTACGGATTTAAATTAATGAAAGGTTTGTAAAATATATTGCAGACACATTATTTTTTATAGTAATTTGTATTGTACTTGCTTTTATCCTGTGGAACAACAGATGGAAACTAGCCATGTTTACATTCATGATCTGATATTGCATGTATGTCCATTAACATGCACTGTCCCGACCAAATCAATTATGATTTCTATACATACTGTATATTTACATGCTCATAAGAATAAAAGCAAATGCCCTGCTACACTTTTTCTTATCTACCTTAAATATGAACATGCAATGATTAGTAAAGATAATTTTAGACACAAGACAACTTGTTCTCCTCCTACTCCTATTGAGGTACCTGGAGGCTAAGGGGTGACATCTGCAGCTGCTAAATAACCTAAATACATGTACTATTGACTTTGCTGTAGACAAGTGAGGAAAACAAGGGGCTGTTTTAGGCTTTAAAGCTTCACTCTGTATTTCTGTGCTACAGTGGGACTTTAACTCATCTTCAGAAGACTACTGGTAAAATATTGTTTATTTACTGCTTAAATGTCTAATCTATTTTCCAAAAACCACAATAGACTGGCCTTTTCGTGTGATGTTTTCCCTTCATTCCTGATTCTCTCTGAACTCACTAGTACAGTCTAAGGCCATGCTATTGGCGTTGGGAGACACTAAATATTCCCAGGAGTGCATGTAATTGTAAAAGCTTGCCTCTAAGTGTTTGCTAAGTTGAACTGGGGACTGTCCAGGGTGTACCCTGACAATAACAGAACAATAACTCTTGTCTCTGAAAAAACAGTTACATACAGAGAAAGCAAAAGCTGCATTTACTGCCCTCTTTGACAGTGTACAAAAATTGAATGGGGCTCAGTGGCTCAGTGGTAGAGCGGTCGTCTTTCAACCGGAAGGTAGGCGGTTTGATTCCCGCTCTCCCCACAGTTAATACTGTCGCTTTAACCCACCTTACCTCCAGTGGTATAACACTGGTGAATGGGAGTTTCATGTAGGTCGCTTTGGATAAAAGCGTCTGCTAAATTTAAATGTTATGAATCATTATTAGAAAAATGAAAGATTTTGGGTCTTTTTTCTTTTTTTCCCCTTTATTTGGATTAATAATGCTTATTTGCATTTGCAGTCAAGAGTTACTTTGCAATGTCTATGTCTGCATTTGCTACAATATAAAACAACACATCCCCATATCCAATTATTTATTCTTCGAAGTGTAAAAAAGTTTAAAATCCAAAACAGGTGTGAATTATATGTTAGATTTTTATATTTTTTAGGAATGTTGCATATTTTTGAATATTTATTTAACCTTTATTTAACCAGGATAGTCCCACTGAGATTACAAATCTCTTTTGCAGGGGAGTCCTGGCCCCATGTGTGTTTGGGGGGGACTATTGTACATGTTTTTGGTGGTAGGGGAAACCGGAGTACCCGGAGGAAACCTACGCAGACACAGGGAGAACATGCAAACTCCACACAGAAAGACCCTGCCCTGGATGGGAATCAAACCCAGGACCTTCTTGCTGTGAGGCAGGCGTGCTAACCACTTTGCCACTGTGCCGCCATAAAATATAATAAATATACCATATATAACAGCTTAAAATATATACAGAACATTGCTAATAAAAGGCTTCCATAACAAACTCTCAGGGTTTTCCGGACAAGGACAACCCTCTTAGACGACGGTGGAAAAAAGCAACAAGGGAAGTTTCTTGTTTAAATAATGATAAACATATGTAAACACACCCATATCTGCTTCATCAGTCACGCTGCCTTGTGCTTTTTATGCGAACACATCATCGCTCTGAAAGCTGCCCTTCAGCTCTTTTAGCTCCCTTAATTAAACCGACCATCGCTCGTGCAGTTTTGAAGGAGCTGTAAATCTAGCGTGCAGCTCCCACTAGCAGCAATTTACTCCAAAAATGATGCAACATGACGTATATTGGCCTTGCAGTCCAATCAGTTCCCATGAATAAATTAGGAGGTAAGGGAAAGTGTGCACAACAGTTAATTTTATGAGTAGTTTAAGGAGTTGGTTTTGGTATTCTTTTGTCAGCAGCCTATATGATGCTTTCCTTGAGTGAGGCCAAACAGATGGAGAGAGAGGGAGGAAGTGCGAGTTGTGAGTGTCGAACATGGGAGAACTTATTGTTTTTCCTGCAGTTTGGCTGTTAAGTAGTTGTCAGTTTTGGCTGGGAGCAAACTTTGCCATGTGGGTTGTACAAGATGGCCTGTTTACCCAACAGTGGCCAGGAGGATGGAAATGTGCTCCAGGAAGGAAGCAGCACTTTGTGCAGTTTGTGTGTCTCACTTCGGATGTCCAATGTCTTTTTTCTGACAGTTTTTAGAGATATTTTTAACATTCTTTACAACAATACATAGGAAGACAAGGCATTGATTGCATAGGGTTCACTTCACCTTGTCATATACACTGCAAAATTGAGATTGACATGATTGAGACAATATACAATGCACAATACTGTAGATAAAAACATATCTAAAGAATATACTTCACAATTTATATTCTGTATGTACCTAAGCTATTATAGATGCTTATTTTAGATGCAAACATTGGTAAAGTGATAAAATATTCATAATGTAATATTAAAGCTTTGCAAACCATGATGACCAAACAAAGGACCATTACTATTGGTAACAAACACAAATGAAATGTATTACCTTCTATTAACGTATTTAAAATATACTTCTACAATCATACTATAAACATCCATCTTAGTCAGTGTGCTTCATATATGTATGCTTGTTTGTTAAAGTCACCACTTAATGACTTTATTATGTATTTATTTTTGCCTTTGTGCCATTTGGGAACAATGGCCTTCATCAGATTTCTGAAAGTAAAGTCATTCATCACTTTACCTTTTGTGCTGTGCTCCAGCAAAAACCAAAAAAGCGTAGCCGTTGTCACTGCTGTCATCTATCACATTTCTGATCATGCATTGTGAGCGCTGCCATCTCTTTTATACATCTCATCTCTCCCGGTGTAAAACCCGGACAGTGAGAAATATTCAACACCAGTTATATGTGCAATGTTTTATCTGTAGATATCTATTCACAAGCATGTTTTTCTTTGAGTGAAATAACTACTGTGTACATATCTGTTTGTGAGTCTCAGCGAAGCAAGACAGCACTTTGAGGTTCTGCATAGACGGCACTTTTCAGAAGTGCATTTAAGATAAGCAAAGGATAAAGCAGCTTTATAATGCACATCCACTTCCACTGACATCTGCTTATACTGCATAACACTGCATTGTTTATAGAAAAGAAAAACTAAAAGCTTAAAGCTATGGGCTGAGATGAAGAGAGAGATAGTTCTATATCTTTCACAACACACCACTATCTATGCTGCTGGAAGATCCCAAAAGAGACTATACAGTATTATTCTTTGCATAAATACTGGATCTGGCTCTGTTTAGGGTAATTCATTCTTTTTGGACAGTCCAAGTGCTAGAAATATACTACAGTACACTGAAATACTGCACACACTGCACACTGGTCACCTTCAAAGATATATATAATGAGACAAAGGGTCATAGACTCTTACAGTAGGATATATAAAAAGGTGAATATGTCAGTACAAAGCACCATCATTTAAATAATGCATGTATACATATTGTAGCCTTCAGTTTGTAATGGGTTTTATTGAAATATGACGTGCCTCTTCACCACTTATTCTAAATTACTTTTGGATAATATTTGATTGAATTTGCTTTTTGGTCCCATCATTAATTTGTAGATACATCTATCAGAACTCCAATTGTCAGCAGTTTACTAAATGCAGCACTCGTTATTAGTTGGTTTAGTCCATCTCTGGTTCAAAAACATAATAGTATATTCATTATAAAGTACTTGAGAAATTTGATTACTGTATGAATATGTTATGTGAGCAAGAGCATAGTGTTTACAATATTTATGAGACATTTACTTACACAATCTCAAAGTGTTGCATCCAGTCACACCGTTGTCCTACATGTATTAGTGCTTATACCTCACGTAAGGTCACTGTTTTGAGTCTAAACCAGCGTAATTTCTTTTTTTTTTCCTTTGACATATGACATGGTAGCACAATGGCACTAAAAAACATGTACAATATAGGACTACAAATGGAAATTAGCTGTTAAGATATAATCTGGTACAAACAACATATACAGTACATGGGTACGCTGTCCTAAATAAAAAAATAAACTAATGATACTGTATGAGCTCAAAGCCACATGTCACCAAATTTAATGTCTACTACTGTTACAGCTATACTCTACCCTATACATCTGTACACTCTCATGTGAATTTACAGTAGGCTGTAGTGTGATCATTAATGCATGTAATTGGCACCCGGTGAGTTCACAGGGAATCATAATCAGTTATTGCATTTCACCTTTTGTGTTACCTTTTTGTTCTAGAAACCGGCAGTAAGGGGGCTTTTATATTTACATAGAATTTAACTAGACTTAACAATCTAGACAAGTCAATGGAAGTATGAGGCATGTCTAATCCACTAGAAAGGGTGCCATCTTGCTGCTGCTTTTTTGACTAAATTGTATGCTGCATTGGCCGCATGGCCATAGAAACTTTATTAAGAGGATTGTCAGTGAACAATAAACTGGGGGTTGAACATTATCATAACATAGTGCTTCCTGGGTGACAATTAAATTAGCTCTAGTTTTACTCAATTTGAAAGTGATGGCCAGTACAGTATGTTTTCATTTCATGGCATGCCATGCTTAATTTTGAATGTCCTTTGTTAATACTAGTTTGGTTGCTGCTCTGGCCTGACACATTCCATGTGACAAGGCAGACTCATTGGTTGTTCCTAGGGATGTAACGATTAACCGGGAGCTGGTTGATTCATGTGACATTTCAAGTCAGTTGAGATGTTAATTGAATCACAATTCATGTTTTGAACGACAGGGGCCGCTCTGTTTACTGCAAACGCACTTTCAAAAAGTTGTTACAAACAGTTTTTAGCATGGTAACGAGAGTGTGGATGTTGATATTGAGGAAGCCTCATAAATAAATCCACTTTACCAATGGCATCAAGCCTCTCCTAAAGAAGAGCAGTCTTGATGATACAGTGCTACTTTTGGCCCAAACCTGCCATTTTTAGGGAAGGTCATTGAAAAACTCGTATATCAGCAACCTAATGCTTAACTATTGCTTAACAACTGCTTCGATCCTTTTCAGTCAGGATTCAGGCTCCATCACAGACCGAGACTGCACTTATCAAAGTCATAAATGTCTCTGTTTTAGAGGCTAAACTGTAAACAGAGGCTGCTGTCCCGAGTATGAACCATCTCTGAGCCATAAGTTATTATTTCATAACACAGTCAGACCCGTTATAAACTAAGTGTTCACCTGTTTAAAGTCCTTGCCAGAGAGATGTAATAATGTTCTGGTAGATCATGAGATGCCTTCTGTGAGTCTCTGCTGCAGCCACAAGCCACAAGGTCCAGTCCTTTGTATACTACTTCTGGTCCGCACATTAATTATTACTCTTAATTTATTCTTGCTATCATTAGTTAGTTTAGTTTATTGTCATTGTATTAAAATACAACAAAATTACAATGCAACTCTTGATCTTGTCTTGAGCTAAAGTGATTTGATGTCTTAGCTAAAGTTAATAAGAACTAATTAATAAACACAAAATATTTAACCAGGTCTAAATCCATCACAGGCTGATTTATTGGGGATTTTAACTCAAGTTTGTAAATTTTCAGTTAGTAGTATTAGTTTTTTTAAATAAATCTGGGGACAGTTGACATTTACTTTGGAACAGTTGGAACTGGCTTTTGGGACGGTACTGGGACAGTGATAAAAAAGGTTAGTCTGGAGCCCTGATTTGTGAAAGGGCACTTGTTCACTTCTTATTTGCCTCAACTCATTTCAAAAAAGAAAATCTTGACAAAATCGAATTGTGAGATCAGCATCGTGAGTTAAATGAATCACTACATCCCTAGTTTCTCTATCCAGTTGCGTCCAGTAGCAGTTTATTCAGTGTCTCATGGGGCCACCTCCTTGACAGCCATCTGAAATACACACAGACCATACTAATTCTTAGGGTTACACTTTATTTTATACTACACTTGATACCTTTTGTGTAACAAATTGTAATAACATGTAACTACATAGTACATACATAATGGACTTATGTACTTACATATTGTAGGGTAGAGTTACCAGTGGCAGCTGGAAGCCAGAATGGGGGGATGGGGTGGGGTTAGGACATATACGCTCTTTCTCTCAATTGAAGCTAGCTAATTTAGCTAGTTACATATTATTAGTTTCTTTCACAGAGTGTTACATTGTACATGGGGTAGATACAAAATAGTGTAAAATAGTGTTACCCGTAGTCTAATGGTCAAGTCAATGGGATACATCTTCTATTTATTAAAGATTACTTTCTTCTGTTAGAAAAACATCTGACTTATTTAATATGTAAGGAGAAAGGCATCATGCTCAGATTAGCATTAAATACCATAAAAATTAACTGTGCATCTTACGGACACTGTAATGATGCCAGCAGTAGTTGTCAGCACTGTCACACAAACTGTACACGTCTTTAGTGGTAGGAGAAACCGGAGCACACGGAAGAAACCTATGCATGCACGGGGAGAACATGCAAACAGAAACACCCTTGATGGGAGTCGAACTCAGGACCTTTTAGCTGTGAGGCAGGATTGCTAACCACTCTGACACCATGCTGCTAAGCATACATAAACATACTGTACAAACAACAACAAACAACCAGTGCCTCCTCTGATCCTGATGAAACTTTTGTCCTGATTGGAAAACCCTGTCACATACAGCGCCGCCCACTTGTCACATGATCTCAATGAAGGCAGAACCTAACTGATAAAAAGGGTTATTGGTGTTATAGAAAACGCTGGCTGAACATAGAACCAAAATAACAGGGTCACATTGCAATTTATTAACATGATCTCTGGGCTGGTCTCGGCTAAACTGCAAGTCATGAGCTATTCTTGGTGGAAGCTTTGTCAGCAGTCCTGCATTGAAAACAGCCCCTGATAAGCTACTGCTGATGCCAATCTGGCCTAAAAATGACTATCCAACGATATAATTCTACTGCTTTGCAAGAGACGACGTGAATTATTCATCTTCATTTCCTGGGCATATTTGCTCATATAAATAGCATGAAAAAAAATGGACAGCTGGTCTGTGACACCAATGTTTCATGCAAACTAAATGCAGTGTTCCAAGATGGCTCCAAAGATTAGACTCAAGCATTTTTTTTGGTCCCATAACACATGTTCATTACTCGTTCTTGAGAAAAAAATATGAATAAAATGTACAATATAAATAAATATTCTTGTTTTTTGTTTGATTGCAATATAACATCATGGTCTATTTCAAAATGCATTATGTGAACTTTTAAAACATTACTGTGAGATGGTCAAAGTGTTGGAGACAGCATTTTACTCAGTTTCATAACCCTTTTAACCTTCTGTCATCACTTAAGGCTGATCTAACATGTAACACTTCTCTGAAACTTCAGTTCTGTCCTCCGGTGCCAAAGCAAGAATAAGTAATGTTGCAATCTCTGGGCACTAAAGGCTTTTAGCAAAATAAATACTGTTACTCCTTACTCCTAATGTTTAGCTCATTTAAACATGTAGGCGGCATTAAAATGTCCTCAGCAAAGTTTTTTATTTGAGTACAGAGGTCAACACAAGGCGAATGGATGAATAAAGTCTGCAAATGTGTGTTGGAAAAGAGCCTTTGGATATAGATTTAGCGTGTAAAAAAGAAGAAAGAAAGTAGGAAGTCATTGTCATTTAGCGGGAGAAAAAACTATTTCAATGAGGAAGAGTCAAAGCAGGAAGAGTCACTGATACAGCAAAGATCGAAGGGATGCAGCGGCTGCCTCCATTATCTTCTGATACATTTTTTATAAAATTTTGGAGTAATAGAAATTAATTTTAAAATTTTGCCCCATGGGGGCCCAGCAAACAACGTTTTATCCACATAAGAGGAAGCAGAGCGATTCTTTTTGTAACATCCATGTCTAATTCCAGAGGAAAGCTATCTAAGCCGCTCTCAGTAACAGCTTTCAGTACAGGCCATTTCAGCTTTTTATTTGGAGAACATTTAGACCTGTCATAATTTGAATATAATATACATATAGTATGTATCACACTTATAACATTTAAATTAATTTAATTTTTTGTCAAACTTGTAGGTATTAATAGTCTGAACCATTAATACAAAAAAAGACTGTGACAGTCTTTGCAGAAATGTACTGTGAGCTATAATATACCGTCAAAAATTCTGTGAGACAATATCATATACATTACCTATATTCATTTTCTCAATTGCTATTAATAAAAATAAGAATATAGGGTCTCCATTTCTATCCATCACACAGTCATCTCTCTCCATGTAACATTCTATCTGTCTGCCCTCCCTTTGTCTCTGGCCTTGCATTGAGAACAGAGAGGTGTTTGTTTGTGTCGAGCCGTTGGCAGGGTCCTCTCAGGGGACCGGGCTGAGCCGGAGCCGTGCAGGACACATGATTAGAGTTGGCATGACCGCGCTGCCAGAGGCACAGTGCCTCCAGCATCACTGCCTCGTTCCTGCACCGTGGGAGGTGGCACTGGCCAAAAAGGCTTAACATTTTCACATAAAATTCCCTTCGGCAGTCATTTAAATAATCACCTCTTGCCAGGTCTGCCAGACACACTTTGTGCATCTTTATATTTAAACAAACATAAATCTTGTGCCAACTTGTGTTAAGTTCATGGAGGTCACTTAATATTTTCATAAAGCTGTTATCCTTTCTCCTAGCGCATGTCCTGTCTTTATTGGGTCTTTTCACCTCTCATACCCTCAAGGCTAGGAACTGGAATGTCAGTAGGGTTGCTCATGATTATTGAACAGCACATTTTGGCAGAGCTGAAAATAGTGCATGGTGGAGTTCATGAAACATCTAAAACACATTTGTTTGACTTGACTACTCATGTCATTGCAAGGTCTCAATTTCAGGCTTGCATAGAAGCTTATTTATTGAGAATTCACACACTCTCCTCTTACTGAAACGTAATGCACATATCACCAACCTGTTGTGGTCTAAATCTATTTATTATTGTTGCTCATTGAGCTCACTTCTATTAGAGTCAAAACTACTTTCCTTTGTGTAAAAATCCTTCATCAAACAATGAAATAACCACGGAACCTGCAGAGAAGAATTTGTTAGTCCAAAATACCAAGCCTCTTATTTGATTTCAAATGGGGTCTCATGAACACCATTAGCTTTTTTTCTTCAGTGGAAAAAGCATTTTCCAAACTTTCTCCTGCATTAAATGATCCAGACTGCAAACACTCGCCAGGATATACAAACTGCCAAGGCTTTTGCATTTTAGACGGACACTGTTAAACAACATCAATAGACCAGAGAATTAATGACTTCCTCATAAGAAATGTTTCCAAGAAGGAACCTTAACATAAGATGCAGGTCAACCGTATATGCAAGTCAGGGTCTAATTAATTCCGAGTACCAAGTGCTACTAACGTCGTATTGATCCCACAAAGTGCAACCCAAGTAGAAAGAGCCAATACATGTGTTATTGATCCTAAAAGTAGCAGTGGGACTCTGCTTGGCACATAGCACTTCTAAAGCTAAAGAGATAGACAGATTACACTATTTTCACACTAGAAAAGGTAAAGTTAGCTACATTTCTGCAGCTATATGACTCATACTCCCAGTTTGTATTGTTTTTGATGTAATGAAACGAGAGATTACATTTACCATGCCATGCCTCAATACATCTGAAATGACTATGACAAGGAACCACTGAAAGTATATTGCCTTACTAATGTATATATTTTATTTCCTATAACACATAAATGACGATTGACGACAACTTTACAAATTTTCTGATTTACCGTATTTTTCGGACCATAAGACGCACCCGACCATAAGAAGCACCTGGTTTTTAGAGGAGAAAAATAGGAAAAAAAATATTCTGAACCAAATAGTGTAATAAAATATTTAATAAAGTATAACAGAATAATATTTTAATTATATGACTGGAGTGAAGGGCATGCGCACTGCTGTGTACTGTAACACCGCCTACTACATGCTATCCTCCAATAGCATACGGCGGTGACACAGTACAGCAGCATCGCGCCTTCCTGCACACATCGGCTTCCGTAAGGAAGGTGATGGAGGACCCGCTGCCGCTCTGCCACTACGGTAAGGCAAGGCGACCCGTGGGGGGGGCCCGCTGCCACTCTGCCACTACGGTGAGGCAAGGCGACACGGGGGGGGCCCGCTGCCACTCTGCCAGTATCTCAGTGGACTACTGAGAAGCCTGGACACGGGGCGGAGGAGGGATGATGCAGTTTCCAGGGACACGGAAGGTCCCGGGGGACCCACTGCCGCTCTGCAACTCAGACCATAAGATGAGTTGCAGAGCGGCAGCGGGTCCTCCCTCACCCGCTGCCGCTCTGCAACTCGTCTTATGGTCTTCTATTCGGACCATAAGACGCAGGCACTTTTCCTCCCACTATTTGGTTAAGAAAAAGTGCGTCTTATGGTCCGAAAAATACGGTAATACCAAAAAAATACAATCACAAAAAGCATACAATAAAAAAGGGGGTTATTTTTACTACATGTACTATATGTTGTGTTGAAATGCAAGGTAGCAATGTCCACTGAGGCTGAATCTGGTAAAACTGTATCTAATGTGATCTATTACATTTGTTGTTTTAATCCCAGCCCCTAATAAAGACAACCACAGAGTGTGTGAGTAGATACAAATGGGCTTCATTATCAGAGAAAAAGATTCTCATGGCTTTTAATTATAAACCTGTCTTGACTGCTTACTCTTAAAACTCTTTTTCAAGGTTTTGCTGTGTTGATTATTATTTTTTTTCTCTGAGATTGACATTCTGCAAAAAAACAATACAGCAATTAGGTACTAATTAATCTTAGAGAATAAAAATATATGGAATGCCATGTTTAATTTGATGGGCAGGAGGTCAGCTAAGGGAGCTTGGATTAAATAATGTTTGACTTTGCCACAAGGCAGTGGAGTAGATGTGGATTTGTTAGTCAAACAAATGATAAAAGGGTTTGTAAAACTAAGCCAATCAGAAATCTGTGTAACAAAAACACATTATTGTCTCTGAATTATATTATATGAAGAAAATAGCAGCGGGGGTAGTGCCTAATTATCTCAATGGTAAGCGACAGTAATATATGCAACCGTCTGAAATCAATGCATGGTCTTTTTTTGCCTCAGTTACATTTCCACTTTATTTACATTATTGAGCTAACCAAGAAATATATATATATATATAGTTTTATTTATATAGCGCCTTTCCAGAGCTCAAGGACGCTTTACATATCAATTATTCATTCACTCCACAGTCACACACTGGTGGTAGTAAGCTACATCTGTAGCCACAGCTGCCCTGGGGCAGACTGACAGAGACGTGGCAGCCATTCCGCGCCTACGGCCTCTTCGACCAACACCATCAACATTCTAACACATTCATACGAGGCAAGGTGGGTTAAGTGTCTTGCCCAAGGACACAACGACAGGATGAACTGTGGGGAGAGCGGGAATCGAACCTACTACCTTCCGGTTGAAGGACGGCCGCTCTACCACTGAGCTACTGCCGCCCCAATAGACAAATATTGTCTTGCACAGTTAAACAATTGTTATAATCATTTAAAATTTCCTTTGGTTAATAATTACTGGTTGCTCCTAGTCCTCTTCAGGTCATGTCAGTCCAGCTCATGTTATGTCCTTCATGCTAATCCAAACATGAACATAGAAATAACTAGACGTAGACATAACTTGCCACGGACTAAATCCTGCACCTGGGAACTTGTCATGCCGGGGGTGTGTGAAAGATCTATAACTATCTGCTTAATGCACAAATTCAAAGTTAAGTCTGAAATGTTAATTTATAAAGAGTTTATTTGCAAAAAACGATAAACGCCATTTTTGGTGATCCACTCAACTTTGGTTTGACTGACATCCCCTATAGTAAATAATAATACATGTTTTATTTAGAAAAAAGAAGTTATCTGCTTTTGCAAATAAACTCTTTATATATAGGCTGTAGGGCAGGGCAGAAAGTCAACAAAAGATTACTCAGCACTAACATTTCCGAGACATTTACAGTTCAGATCCGATTTTAACCACAACAGTTCTTCACACTCTGCACAGAAAATATCAAACGTAGTTGATATTTGCAGCCATCGACTGGGTCCTGAACTGTCCTGCAGTGCGTGGGGGTTTGCCCAAATACCACACATATTATTACACTTACAACCAAAAGAGCAGGAGTTGAATCACATCCTAGATCAGATAAAGATGGAAAATGTAAGTAGCTTTGTCTCAACAAGGACTAATACAAAAAAAAGGAACAATATACTGTATATACGTATATTGTTTTTTTAAAAATTTTCTGATATATCGTTCCATGTCTTCACTTATGTTGTGGTCTCTTTGATTGTGGTCTTCAATACAACACTTAATTATCTCTATTTTTTTCCCCTTTGTTATAAAGTAAATGGTCTTCAGGAACAAAGAGACAGATGTGAAGAGAACACATCAGTACTGAATGGATGGACATTGTAACCTCAGGGCTGAGAGGAATAAGGCTTTTTTAAAAGTCTGCATGAATACCTCACATGAACTCTTGAGACATGTAGAAAAAGTCAGTCAACTGAATGGAAAAAGTAGAACTTGCCGGTGCTTGGAATAGTAATAATAGAAGGTATTTTCCCTTTGATATTTAACAAAAATTTGTCTGTTTTGAGCTAAAAAAGATTGAACTTTAAAAGACCACTTTTGTTGGTTAAGATATGATGTATAACTGTGGTGATATTTTATTTCTGTTGAGGAAAAAGGTTACATATGATGTCATGTTTCCTCACACCTCAGCAGACTGTATATCACATTTATTTATTTATTTAGTATGAGTTTATTATTATTATTATTATTGTTTGGAAATGTACAGACAGAATCTTAAAGACAGGATAAATACAGACTCTCTTATAATTAAACATTATAAAACGGCCCTTTTCATGGTCTTCTCTTGTTAATGGCATGTTATGTAATTAGTTTGTTGTATAATTCACTCAAAAAAAGACTGTGCAGATTGCGTTAACATTTTATATTTTTCTTCCGAATGTAAAATAAGTATAACATAAGTGCCAAACACTTTTCTTATTTAGTTTTATTATTGCCGAGAGGAAATTCCTATTTCGCAGCTACCACAAAGGCGCCTAGTATGTTTTTGATGTTGGTGGGGAAAACTGGAGTACCCAGAGGAAACCCACCCAAGCACTGGGAGAACATGCAAACTCCACCCACAAAGGTCCCGCCCGACCCCATTGTTCTCATCAACAGCTTTAACTTTATCCAAATGTTTTAGTACAAATGTAACAATTCAGGGGTGAAATCTTCCATAGCAATTTTTAGCGCAGCATTAGCTTCTTGACCCAAGTTTCCATCCATCAGCTACCTCATCTGAGCATAGATGTGACGCTCCGGTTTTCCCTCACAAAGAGCAGTATGCAGCAACTCTGTGCGATTTCAAAGTGTGTCACAGAGTTTCTGCACTGACACTTTATGTCTGTAGGATGTCAATGTATTGACTTTGCTTGCCCAGATAGTGGAGTAATGGTCCATTAAACTAATTGTTTGAGAAGTGGTGAGCTTCTCTCAAAGGACAAGCCACAGCAATTAAAAATGCATACACTGACACACTCGCACGTACACTCACCTACATGCGAGTGGGAAAGTCAATAAGGGCTGGCCTTTAAGTGTGTTGGGTGTGATTTTTAACATAGTGGTTGGAGATGCGTTAACAGATGCATCACCATTGATCGAACCTGTTAACCTACATCACTCAACTCTATCCACAGTTAGCCTCATACATGAAAACTGTAAATAGAGCAGCAGGAGTGCACTTAACTGTTTTAGCTGGAAATTTTAAGTGCATGATGTTGAGTTCAAAGTCATCCAAAGTGAGACACATTTAGCCTGTTCAAAATCACCAACTGCAAATGCTTTAAACAAGGACCGAAGCATGGACTCAACATTTAAAAGGGGACATTTCAAACAAAGCTACCCTCAAAGAGTATTGATGATTACATGCATGAGAACACACGATGCACAACCTTGTCACACTTGCAAGCCAAATAAAGAACCTCAGGCTATCATCATACCTCTTGGGGGCCATCACATTGAAAGTTCAATAAGACAATCAAAAGTTATAACCCTCTATGCTATGGAATTTAACCTTCACGCCACATTTGTTACACAGTTATCTGCTTACTCTGACATAAAGTTAATGGTTCAGTAAACTTAAACGTACAACAAGCGAAGGGCACTATTATGGAGTTTATATAATATTTCACGTCAGCATTTTATTGAATTTTTTGTGTTCAGTTTGAGAATTCCTAAAACCTGTTGTGTTCGGTATACCATAGAGAGGAAATGGACCTGTAAATCCAGGGGTATAGGCAGGTTGTGTTCATGCCAGACCCGAGCACTTTCAGAAAAAAGCATGGTGATTATACTGTGTATTAGTATGCCCTCATTATGGGAACTTTTTAAAGACATATTTGAAACAAGTAGTCATACCAGCCAATTTCCTCCACTAGACAATGAGAGTTTATTGGCCTATTGTTTTGATATATGGAGCAGAACCGTCAGAAAAGTGAAGTTAAAGCAACACTTTAACATCACTGAAAGTCATTAAAATCATATCCTTGAACTGATTTTCATGGTTTCCTGAGACAAAACGCAGAAAATTAGAACACTTTAAACCCCAAAATGTGGTTGGTTAGATAGATATTCCACAATAATTATAATCATAACAGACAGGATCCCCATCTCATGAGAGGACGTACGTACATTGGCAGAAGTCATCACATTAACACAAAATAACATTTTCAACTTAGACATATTATGAGATATTCATTTAGGGACCGGTGTCACTTTTCAGCAGCATTTATCTACTTTAATATATCCTGAATAGTTAATGTTTATCTAGTGGTAAAAGACAGAAGGCCGGTATTGTTTATTGATTAAGTCCACCATGTTTTGCCATTTGTTTGTTTGTACATACAGTACATACATGATACATGAAAGCCACTTGGAATGGAATGCCCATCGAAGCTTTACTGTAGTTTAAGGCACGTAAGTTTAATATAATTTACAAATGCATCCTACTTTTCCATTTAAATTAATTATTTTTCTAAAGTAGACTTTCACAGCTGCTTTGAAAAGTCTTCTTTCTGAGTATTAATTAAACCAGAATTAAAGTGACGGCTGCTAATTAACCTTCTGCAAATTCCTCTTGGGCTTGGTATACTTCACACATGGAACGTTTCTCTGTGGAGGTGTGTGAATTTTGTTGCACACTTTACGTCCTCATTAAACTAACTGTAGACTGGTAAGGTCAGGTAAACAACTATCTATATTAACAGTCATGCAATGTATGAGTTACAATGCTTTTTCTTACTCAAGGCATGGACCCAATAATTTGTTGTTTGTTGTCTTAGATCAGTGCTCTTTTATTGCAGATATTGCATTTATTCTTCCACATTTGCACTCAGCCATTATACAGTAGAAATGCCACTTTCCCCTTGAGGACTTTCTGTTTTGTCATTATGCATTCTTTGTTGCTGCATTTGTTGAATTCCTCTAAAGTGTGTAAACATTAAGTAGTCCTCCTGGGTTTCACCACTTTTGTAATGTACACACTTTATGAACCAACTAATAAAGACATTCTCATAAAATATTATGGAGTATAATATAGAGATAATGGTTTTCAAAATGTATTAATTTCTTTACCCTGGACTAAAACAAACCAAGCTCATAACCAAGGTTTTTTATATGAAATTAAGTTTTTCTGGAAACAGCCATTGAGCTCATGACAGTTTTGTTTGCTTGTCATTTAATTGGAATATGATTCAGTTGAACTTGTAATAAGTCTGGTATGGCTACAAATTCAATGGGCCCTTTAAAACCCCTAATACAGCTGAGTTTTAGAGGTGGAACATGAATTATGCTATGTTTTCCTATCCTTTTTAATTGCTTGATTATATTTATACATGTTTTTTTATCTTTGGCTTTATCATGGTTAAAGATCTTATTGAAAAGTGTTGGTAATTCCATACCTTGACTTTTAAAAACCAAAAACATAATGTAAAAGATTTTCTTAGCAAATCTCTCTTCTTCTACTCCACACTTATGACTGTGGAGGTGAGTGAATTTGGTCTAGCAGCATTCTGTCTGTATTTCTGATTTGACTGTTTTGACATGTAGAAGAGGTTAATAAGTGTCTATCTGTGACAAGTTCCTTTTAGGTCTAAATGTACAGTATATTCAGTGCTTGTGCTCTCTTAGAGAGGGTGTATACTCATCACCGAAAATATAACCTTGCCGAGAGATCAGATCTGTTCTCCTAAAAGGTTTTCTCTGGATTTTCTTTTAAGGCGGAGATTGGTAAAAGATAATGGTGTGCATACTCCGTGGCCAAGCTTAAAAGTTGTCTGTGCAAGGAGATAATGAAGTGGGTGACAAATTGAACTTGGTGAAACCGCCAAATTACAACAAAAGAGTAAAAACAGTCTAAAGCTGAAATTAACCTTATTAGCACTTTAAGAACTCTGATCATTCCAGTTGAGGTAAAATATATATCACAGATGCACATTGGGTATTTTTTTCTTTATGCTCAGCAAAATGTGGCTTTACTGCTGTGGCCCAGTGAAGCAATTATGAGATCTGTTCAAGCTTTACTGAGGAGGGGTGCTGCTAACTAAATGGCTTTCTATAGGAAGCCCGTGGGAAACGATCATTAAGAAATGGCTCTAAATCTGTCTCTGATGTAGTGGGAGATATACTCCCTGTGGGTCAGCGTGTGTGGTATACATCCCACGGAGACCCGGGAGACTGCAGTCCATTTGTTACAGATGAAAGGACTTTCACATCTCAATTGTGCAACTATGGCTGCTAATGTGCCCTGTAATGTAGGCAGGTGAGCATATTGAAGAAGAAATAAAATTTCAATCACATAATCTTTGTGGTGACGGACCACAAGGGTCTTCTCTTTTGAAAAACACAGACATACAACAGCTACTTCTGTCCCAGGAGGCATGTGATGAATCTTACCCAGAGTAATCCACCCTTTAAAAAGCCCTGAGTTGCTCCTTTTATTGATTCACACAAATGCTAATCTCACAAATTTGAATTCCTCTGCTTGTGGCTGACTAGATTCAATTTGCACGCTTATTATGAGGTTCAAAAAGAAGCACAGACTCCCCTGAGAAATTCTTGCAGATTATTTTCTTTGAAAACAGTCCAGGGTTGTAATATTTTATCTCTGCCCATCACATAAGCAGCATGACTTTATTATGGCTGAGGTGCTCAGAATAAAATGCTAGTGACACGTGTCGCGTGTGATTGAGACAACAGCCTTTCACTTGGCCTTAATGAAGCATCACTGCCAGGGGCGACCAGTTCCAGCTCATACCCAGTCGTACACAACCCAGCTGTATAAATGCTGCTGGTGAATGGCACGACCTCACACAGAAATAACAGAGGAACATCCAGGCCACACATGCAGCACGTTGAGCCTGATTCTTTCTTAAACTACGGGCTGGGACCTACAATATTTCACAGCCCAACCTCAACCAGGGTCCCATATGAGACTAGTGGCAATGAATAATGAGACTGTGTGGCACCCAGGGGATGGGATTACATTTTTCATTTTGTTCCAGAAATGAAAGAAAAAAAAATGGACCTTTGAATTATGCAGCAGATGCCCCCCTATTTATCAAAGGGTTTTATATACAAAGGTTATTAAAAACAAACAGATGTAACTTATCCTCAACAAAGAATATACATACAAAATTAATAAAAAACAATAAATGATCAACTAAATACTTTTTTTAATAGTGATTATTGCTCTGTCCCTGCACACTTAGTAAAAGTATGCCCGCCATTGTGTAGATCCAAAACCATTGCAAGTGGGATATACTGATTTTTGTCACAGCTCAGATGTATCCCTGTATTATGAGTGCAGGCAGAATGAATACACACTGTCAGCAATATGCCATCTGTAGTTGTTCTTGGCATTACTCAAAACTGGCTGAGAAAAGATTTACCAAAGGATAATAATATGGAATCGGAAAAAAAAAGATTTTTGTTTGAGTTTGCTTTGGAGCCTGTTGGCAGTTTTATTTAGAAACCTTACCTTCTTAGTTTAACAAACAAATGTGTAAAGCTCATATGGTTCAAGCCGACCATTAGTAGCCTATTATATGTAACCTACACAAGAACAGATTCTGTGTGGTTTGACTTAAACTTAAAATGACTTGTGTGAGCATAGCCTAGAACAGACATGCCCAAAGTCCAGCCCAGGGGCCAATCATGGCACATGGTGAGATTTCCTGTGGCCCTCAACTTCAGAGATAAAATGTACTGTTTATGGCCCCAACAGCAGCATAAACCCATTCAAATCCAACAAAAACCTGTTCAAATCCAACTAAAACCCATTCAAATCCAACTAAAACCTGTTCAAATTGATTTAAAACCTATTCAAATCCAACTAAAACTCGTTCAAATCCAACTAAAACCTGTTCAAATTCAACTAAAACCTGTTCAAATTGATTTAAAACCTATTCAAATCCAACTAAAACTCGTTCAAATCCAACTAAAACCTGTTCAAATTGATTTAAAACCTATTCAAATCCAACTAAAACCTTTTCAAATCCAACTAAAACCTGTTCAAATTGATATAAAACCTATTCAAATCCAACTAAAACCTTTTCAAATCCAACTAAAACCCGTTCAAATCCAATTAAAACCTGCACTTGTGAAAAAAAGAATCAAAAGTCGGCCCTTGGAAATTTTCCTTTCGTCAGATGCAACCCGCTTTTCAAGAAGTTTGAACACCCCTGGCCTAGAAGAATTCATTGAGATTTTATTTTAATATACTTTTTATGCATTGCACTGTTAAATTTTCTTGTTCTCTCTGAAGGCATGTCTAATAGAAATGGCTTCCCTGACAGCGTTTGACACAGTGTTCATTTTAAAGCTTTTGCCTTTTTGCACACAATCTTTCCCAGCAGAGCTTGGTAAATCTTTCAAGCCCCACTTTTATATATGTAAGGTAATATTGGACCGGTGAAGTATTGACATGGCTGATGACATAAAAGTATAGAGCAATATTTTCTTTTCAGACAATGTTCACATGTGAGTTCATGGATGGAAAGTCACACTGGCTTTATTTGCAACGCTTTAATGTTAATGTCAGCGAGGAGACACCTTCTGTTTTCCACTGTAAGCTACCGCCTGTCAATTCCTGCAACACATTGGCATTCCTAACCAGGATTTAATGAGGTGGGCATTATACGTGCAGCCTTATCAGTTAGCAGTTTGTCAGATATTGTCAACGCTAACATGCTTTGTGCACCTTAGACTGCCAGGTTTTGTTTTTTCATTGCTTTTTTAACTCTCTCAAATAAAGTACACAGTTTTTACTAATTACCTGTTTTCATTAAGTAATTGAATTGTACTATACATGTAAATGCATCTGTCCAGTGTAATTACGTGAAATGTGTGGTTTTAATGACAAAAAAAAAAAAAAAAAAACTGGTTATGTGAAATTCAGCCATGCTTTAACTTTTTGAAATGAAAATGTCAATTATAACTTTATACTGTAATTATGTGCTGCTAACTCCTATTATTAATGGTCAAGCAAAGAAACCTTTCTTTGCAGCTCTGTGGGCGAGAGTAGTTGCTGGAGAGCTGGCTAAAGGAACATAAACATGACAGTTTTAGAACAAACTTGTGTTTGCCAGGCGGCCTGTGGCTCTCCACCTGCCTGCTCCCTACAAGATGCATGACTTGCGGGAACCATTATTTTTCTAGTGAAATGGCCTTAAAAGAGATGCCATAGCCTGTACAAAAGCAAATGTGACCCAACACCAAAGTAAATATAAGCTCATTATGCACTTTTAAACGAGTGATGAATAAATGCACTACTGAGGCAGCTTTGAAGGTCAAAACGTAATATGAGTAAAAAAAACAAACAAAAAAAAAAAAATAATCACAAAATCTACATAACACCAGATATTAAAATACATATATATATATATTTGCTGGTCGGTCAGGTGTGAAAGTAGAGCCCTATATAGCCACTGTCTATGTTCACCTATAGAGTGGTTAAAGACTATGTTTGTTACATAAGTTGAAATTATAAATTGTAATGTGTGCACTCCTTTTTGTTTTTAATGTAGGCATAGTTTTGCTGTTCAACATTAAGTCTTATTGGATGTTAGTTGTATTTTTATATTCTTGGAGCAGTTCTTATAGTTTGACATGAAGTGTTATTATTACTATTACTGAAATACAGTAGTCTGGCTGCCTATAGTGCAATTACACTGCCACCTTTCTCTAACCAGACCCTGTGATACCAGTAAACACATTTTCAAATTCAACAGACTGGGCTGAGTCTCTGCCATGTTCAACCTGAACCTTTCAAATCTCTATTCTAGTCTCTGATGATTATTCCAAGCACTGTGAAACTATTCAAGGTTTGGTCAAAGAGCTCCAAAATGGCTGCTTTCCATTCAAATTTAGTCAAGGTTACGGACCACTCATGAAGATCTCTGGCTTAAATCTGCAGCTCTCAATTGGTTATTTGGCATTGCGAAATGCTCATCAGTTCTATCACCTGACTCCTACTAGCACAATCGGCCTTGCATATGGCCTTGCTGGCAGTGCTCCTACTACTGCATGTACCAACTTACTTGCCAGCTGCTTAATGTAAAATATTCTTTTGAAATAGAACCTTGGTATTGCTACCAATTTAAACACTGTCTGTACAAATTTTACTAATGGCCTGTTGTGTTTATTCTTGAATAGTGCCTTGGCAACCATTTACTTTGGCTGAAATTGTGACAAAAGCCATCACAAAGCATTGAAATTGCTCATAATTATGGCTAATGACTACCAGAAGAGCAAAATGAAACATTATCAGTGTATGCACATTTAACAAAGAAGCATCATTTTCCTCTTGTGGACTCCTATAATTATCAAAAATCTGATATAGGCCTAAGTGAGCTCGGGCAGCAAGTAAACAATCACAGTCATATGTATAGATTTCCATTATAATGCAATGAGCTTTTGACTATGGCTAATCTTCCTCATTAATAGTTGTTTTTGTCAATTTAGCAGTATCTTTAGCTGTATTGGCAGAACTGACTGAACAACTGATTAAAATGCTGGGCCACGGTCTGCAGTGACAAGCGAGGCTCGCAAATGTCATTATCAGAAGCTGTTCAAATATGATTACAGTGACAATGTTCTTTTAAAACAAGAAGAAGGTGGAGGATCTTTATTAATAGGATGTTGAAGTGCCTCCAAAAATCAATGAGCCTTAAATCAACCATCTCAAGTGACATGCAATATGTCATTATCTAACAGTTGTCCAGTAACAAAAGTAAAAAAATGATTAAAAATAAATCATTCGGAAGCTTACCTCAACAGGCTCCATTTGTTACTAATTTGTCATTCAAATATTTTCATCTTAAGGACTAGTAATAAATGTGCTTGCTTCCTTTTTTAATGCATTAGGCATGTTCTTTTCTTATATTAAACATTTTCTTAATGTTTGTCAGTGGAGCCTTGACTGTGGAGCTGAGGCACTTTGTGTTTTCAGCTTTTTGTTTGTGTAATGGTGTGAATATTCATTACAGCTAGATTTAGACCACTACTAATTGCCTGGCTGGCCTATTAGCAAATGTGGCCAGACTGGTAAACATCTGATGGTCCACATGGGGCAGAACGCTAGCTCAATTATCTACCAACTGCTTGGTTATATAAAGATTTGACTCAGCTGTGGATTGTCCTGCTGAGGGCCTTGTTAACCCCCCTACTTGTCTCGTATGGCATTGGACACTGATCCTTTATGTATTTGTTTATTTTTCGGCTTGATGTGCTTTTGTGAAAAGTTACAGAGATGTCTGTGTGACATTTTAATTTGACAGCATTATTTTTATAACTTGGCCTAAATCTGTTAATATGCAGATATATTTCCATGCATGTTCAGTCACCCCCTTTTTTGGACGCATCATACCTAAGTCAAAGATATGGATGACTAAATAAAAGACATAAAACGTGTATGTTTTTAAGGTTACCGTTGGAGCTATAATGCTCTTACACAAAGAAACTTTTTAAACTTATTGTTACTGTTTGATTTGTTGTAGGTGCCACAAACTATCTAACAACTTTTCACCATCTTTTATTTGGAATTTATCTGGCTCTAGATACAATTGTTTTCCTCCAGGGTGCTCCCAAGAGGGTGATGATAAGTGGCTACACTCAAAACAGTGCTGATCTAAAGAAAACTGAAAATACAATATGACTCTATTGTAAAACACTTTTGGTCACTATACTAAAACATGGCAGCTTCATGGTAAAAATAGCAAAATAAACTTAATGAAATGCTTCTGAAAACTACACTTTTGGATTATCTATGGTTTTGTAAGTTGCTCTTTTAAATTAAAGATGGAGCATTGTTTATATAAAAAATATTGTGGCCTGATCCATTAAAACTCATTGAAATTAAACATTTATATGCGCTCTGACAATAACACACTGTGCAAGCATATGTGCCTCTCTCTATATTTTGCCCCCTTTTTCCTTCTCAAGTCGATTTCCCCTCGGACTTCAGAGCAAGCGTTTTCCAAAAGGCTTTATAAGTGACCACTCGGCTACATTATCCAAACTTTGGGAAAGCAGATTGTTTGTGCATTCATGGTAAATTGGCTTAAGTGAGCCTCATGTATATTCCAAACATAGCCTGAGGTATGCCTATAATGCTGTACGGTACATATAATTTGACTCTGCTATCCCCCATGGCCCGTTCAATTACCAGAATGTGCTTTCCGCTGTGGCTGGCGGAATATCAACTCAAACTGACTCTGTGCGGACCTATTTGAAAAGGATTAAACTAGCTAGCAACTAATAAAGATGTTGTGGTATGCATACAGGGGCTGTTTGGCTCGGATGTAGGCAGCTTGTGTGATTATCAAAGCGGTGGATGAAAGAGAATGAGCACTGGGAAAAACAGGTTACAAGACATTTGACTAATTCTAAAAAAAAGCAACATTTATGAATGAATAAAACATGTTGACTTGAGGAACCTTACCTTTGATAGTTTGTATCCTATTATATTTTAATATATATTCTATATTTTGTCTGCTATGCCTCTGAAAACAATTTCTCAAAATCTCTTTTTATCTGCCGCCACCTATAAACCTCTCAGCCAATTATATTACAAGCAGTTTCTCTGATTCTGAAATGATTCCCAATACCAGTTGCAGACAGGTAATCAGTAACTTGCAACTGATTGCATTTTTAAACACACTGCCATCCAGCTTTTCATTAATTATTGAAGCTCTACTTTGGTACATGTCAACACACTTCCACAGAGAAAATGATGAGGCAGTAATTCTGCATCCACTGGGGAGCTGATTCTGGTGATTAGAAATGGCAACACACGTGTTTTTCCCTAAATTATATGTTTTACAAATGCCTTACAGTTATCTCACAAAGTTAACGGGGTTTACAGAAGTTACAACAATTAGATCACCGCATACAAAAGTGTTACATGAAATTTGTAAATAACCTATTGCATTTTTATACATTTGAGGAAGACATTAAACACCTAATGAATTCAATTTTGTGAGATGTCGTACTTAATCAATTTAATTATGAACCATTCTGCTTTGATACGGGTTTTGTTGACCTTTTTTAATGAGCTCCGAACCTTTATGTTACCCATAGATGTATTTCATAGTAAACCTCACTTTTTAAAAGCTGAACATTTTGTATCTTTTTAATCAATGTGGATACCTATTGCAAAAAATATGCTGCTCTCATGGCACAAAATAAAAACAATCAATTATTATAATAACTTAAGGTAGGTGTAATCCTGCAGAAGCACAATAGCACACAGTTAGAGGTAGCATATATTGGTTGTGTGGCATGTTAATAACACTTTCAGTGGAGCGAGCTGCTGACAGGCTGTTGTTTCCTTAATTATCAGCCGGTAAAGATGTTAACAGTGGTATTGATGGGCCTTAATTGACCATATGGCTATTTGTTTGTCTATCTGGAGTTTGGCCAGATAACACACTCCCTCACACACCCAGTAGCATGCTTCGATGTAATATGTGCAGAAGTATGAGCGTTCACACTGCGAGAGGGAGCCAGCACAGCGTATAATTTGTCGGTGTTCCAGTTCCCAACCACAGCCCATCGGTGTGTGACTTCCAACATTATCTGCATTATGCTGTGCACTGACAGTATTGCTGGCTCTGCTGCTTAGTAATCCAGTCATGCTCCGCTGTGTATATTCGGGAATGTGGGTAGGTCGGTCTACATCCTGTTAGATACAAACCTTACTGATTAGTTTCATTTTCTATTCTTCTGAATTATTTTAATCACATGCTCTTTGGCTTTTTGGTAGCTCTCTGATTGCAAAAGGGCTCTTTAATCCTTCTTCTTTTTGGGATTGTTAACAGTTTTTGTTAATGTGAAAGTGAGCCGGGCCCGTGGGTGGAGTTGAGGCTTTCTAATCGTCTCAGCAGGTTTTAAAAAGGCCCTCATAAAATATTGACAGTGGCGTGTTGGAGTTATCTAGTGTACCAATTTCTTTTCTTTAATCATCAACTTTTCACTCTGTGGTGTTTTTTGAGTCAACAAGCTGCTTTGAATTTTCTCAGCCAAACAGAAAATAACTGTGATGACATTAAAGAGGGGAGATCAGCTAAAGTTGGATAATTTTATGCAGACAGATTGCAGAGGTCTGTTTGCATTCAGTGAGAGGGAAAACTTGGAAGGATTTAGTGTACCATCCAAAGTTGTTATGCTAATTTCACAATAAACAAGATGCTCCAAAATAAGTCTTTTAAGTTGTACTATTCATGACTACAAATGCTAATTTGGCCCTTTGGTCTGTGCTACAATATTTACACTATTAAAATCTGCTTACAGCTATTATTAGAAAGACCTCTAGGTTTTCACTTATACATAGTTTTTTGTACTTTTGGAATTTAGAAAATAAAATAGGAACTCTAAATGTTTGAAATGAAGGCCATGTCATTATTTATCTATTACATTATTGTATAGCTATTCATGGCTTATTTTTTATTTTATTTTAATAAACTACAGCTTTCAATGACACAAGTTGTTATCAAAAATTTCACAATTACAATTTCAGCAAACGTAGCTATATTAGCTATTCACACATCTAACCTTGTTCACATCACAATGTACTGTAGCTCTGCCATTTACTTCCCCTCCACATTGTCTCATCTTCTCGTTTCCTCTGTCTTCATTTCTGTCTCTGTCCTAACCCTCTCTGTTTGTTTCCTCTTCGCCTCCGTTGTCCTCCCGCCACCCCTCAGCTCTCAGTGTGCGGCGAGTCTGAATTACAGGGGGGTAGAGCAGGTGTGCAGCTGGTACCGCTATTGCTGCTGACTCCGATAAATGTTTAGAGGTGAGTAGTTGGCTGTTGGGGTTGAAGAATACAGCTGGCTTCTAATGCTGATGGACCTCCACCTGTTCTAATGTTTGCCAAGGGCTGGGCCAGGTGCACACTAAGACAAATCACAAATCTGCACGCATCCTTACAGCAGCTCCGGACGGATATGAAACTTGCACGCATATGTATGTCAGATCTGATAAGGGTTCTCAGCTGCAGTAATTGCACTACACAGATCGTGAGCACATGAATTCAGCAGCAGGTTTATGTTCTAGTGCTGGAAAAATGGAAGAGTGTTATTTTGTCTGACTCAGGAAGGAGAAAAGCTAGGACACAGTCTCCCTGCCCAAGCCATAATTGTCCACTTTCAGAAATAGGGCATAGGCAAGTTGATCGAGTGGAAAAGCCAAAAAGCTCTGACCTTAGCGTTTAACTTGGCCACCAGCAGCTGAAAGAGCACGTTGATGTACGAAAGAGACTGCATCACTTTATTTTTTTTTAAAGAAAGGGAAAAAAAACAACACTTGTAAACAATAAAACAAAATATGGGCAAAATGCAAAAGTACAGTTTGAGTGATTACCATTAAGTAATTTCACCACAGCTTGTATTGGACATATGATGTTTTCTTTTCTTACCAGAAGCCCTAAAAGCATGATCTTCAGTAAAACCTTCAAGGTAGCTTTGTTATTTGTAATGACTAAAATAATGGCAAGTGCTAATGGGATACTCTATAAAGTTTTTCTAGAGGTTGTTATTTTGGATATGGTTAAATGAGTAAGAGTCAAACCCCTAACATTTGGCCTGGTCTCTCAGCTGCCACTTGACCAGTTTAAAACATCAAGCCGAAGCTTGTTTTAGCCAGCATAACATCAGTAGTGTCTATTTTCCAGCTCCCTGTTTTCTTCATGCTTTTCTTTCTGTCAAGACTCCTGGGCTTTGGTCGCCCATGTTACTCAATTCCCTCCTTTTTCCTCTTGCGTTCTACCCTTTTTGTGCAAACACGGTACCACAGCTTGCCCGTCTTCTCACTAAGCCTGCCGACTATAAATAAAATCCAATAAACATAAGCCACAGATCCCTCTTGACTCCGACGTTGTACCCAAGATGTTATTTAAACGCGACACGTGGTCGATTTCTCAATTCCACCTGGTTGCCCTCACACCTCCAGCACTGCATCCTCCATGCAATATGGAATAGGGATGCTCTTGGCTCTTTACCCTTCCTTATTGCAAGAGGGAGAGGGAAGAGTAAATATGCCAAGGCTGTGTGAATAATGCACAACGAACATTAAATGTCAAGGCTAAAAATTCACCATTTCCTTCCCATTGTCTCGCTTGCGTTTGCGACATGTTTTATGCATTTTATAATTAGCAGGAGATTCTCAAGAGAGGAACGGAGAAAGGCCTGGCAGTTATGGGGAAAGTAATTTTTATGTGAGCAGTGGCGTCTTTAAGAAGTTACACAACTTGATTTCAAAGGCAAATATTGTAACCACAATAGAAGAAATATCATGATAGGAAACTCAATATCTAAATCAATATCTGTGCCAACATGTATGAAAAAACTTAGAAGCAGGGAATACAATTGGAGATGTATTGATCCTAAGAAGAAGAATAGCTGTCTTCTTCTTCTTGGTGAAACATCCTGTTGGGATTCCCGGATCAGGGTTTCCAGAAGTGGCTCCGTATGGGAGCAGGCAAGAAATAGATGTGCTTGGCAAAAACAGAATGAGTGAGAGGTTGGAACGCCTGTAGAGAAAGCATCATAGAAAGCAGGGATAGAGAAGAAGGTTCTGGTGAAAGTAAAATAGAAAAAGGGAAAGAAATGTGCAGAGTCAAAAGAAGACTGTATATGGCACACATTCAAGGTCTTTGTAAAACTTTTCTTCCTTTTCCTTTATTTGTTCATTTTCTTTGTAGGCCTCCTTCCCATACTGTACTTGTCATCGTTTTCTCTGAAGACTCTTTATTCTGTTGCGATGTTTCATTTTTTCTTATTGTTCGTAACCAATGTGCTGCTTTTCAGAGCTATATAAAACTGCTATTATCTGTGCCTGTAATGACATTCATAGGTACACAGTGTGTTCTTGTTCGGTTTCTGTAATTACTTTTTTGATCGGCACTGCTTGAAAAGGAGCATTTGTTTCATTGCTGGCTTCTTTTTGTGAAATTCAAAGTGGGAATGAAAAGTCAGTTACAATTTGACATAAGCTGAATAATGAATCTTTCAAAGAATTCAGCCTCTTGAATTCCTGTATTATTATGTATTTAAGTCCTCTAGGGGTGTAAACAACACTGACAGAGTCCAGTTTAAAATATTATCCTTGGCCCATAGCTCAGTCGGTAGAGCACATAAAAATACGCAAATAGACTTGGTTTGCATTGACAGCAGTAAGTCAGACTTGTTCCCGGTGCATGTTGGACTCCGGGAGGGCTTCCCTTTGTCACCGGTCCTGTTCATTATCTTTATGGACAGGATTTCTAGGCGCAGCCAGGAGCCGGAGGAAATCTGGACCACAGGATCTTGTCTCTGCTTTTTGTAGATGATGTCCTGTTGGCTTCACCGACAGGACAAGATCCCGGATAAAGGGCTGCCAAAATGAGTTTCTTCCCCTTAGCGATAGGATGAGGAGCTCATTCAATCAGAAGGAGCTCAGAGTAGAGCCGATGCTCCTCACATCGAGATGAGTCAGCTGAGGTGGCTCGGGCATCTGTTCCGGATGTCTCCCGCACGCCTTCATGTCCCACCGGGAAGAGGCCCCGGGGAAGACCTAGGACACGCTGGAGGGACTATCTGTTGCTGGCCTGTGAACGCCTTGGTATTTCCACGAGCTGGGGGAAATGTCTGGATATACGGCAGTCTTGGCGCCTCTGTTTAGACTGCTGCCCCTGCGACCCGGCCCTGGATAAGTGGAAGAAGATATTTGTATCTGTAAAGGGGAGTGGCCCAATACCAATATAGTGTAATAAGAGTGTTCTGACGATAAGTGATAAATCCATAAATGTGTTCAATGTCCTTTTATTAGCATGACTCTTTTCATTCATCAAACACTCCAATGTCACCTCCATTGTGCACCAGCTGTATCACATCTTGTTCAATAGCACAACAACACAAAGACTTTGGTTGCGTTTACTGAGCTTCTTCCAAAAAAATGCTTAAGACCTACTAACTTAATTTGTTGGCATTCACTATAAATTTAGTAATTAAAAAAAAAAAAAAGTTCTGTAAAGAATCTTCTAAACATGGAAAACACACACAAGCCTAAAATTATAGCCGTTTCATTATATGCAATAATGTGCATTGCAATTCAATATTTAAACAAATCCATTTTGTAATGTACCTAATTGTCACTCTATATAGTGATACAGACACTATCTCTCTCTCTCTATATATATATATATATATAGAGAGAGAGATAGATAGATAGATACATATAGATAGATATACATAGATATAGATATAGTTACAGACTATCCATAGTCTTTTCTGAGTGCTCTGTCTGCAGGAACATCCATTCACACCCCATCACAGTCACACACACTCCCTGACACCAAATTAGTATTTAGTGACAATCTCTAAATGGAACTCTGGAGAATTAGATTAATTAGAGGAATTTAGGCCTCTTGGAACCAACTCCTACTTCAACATTTCATATCATCCACTGTTCCAATATTTTTTTTATTATCTATGGTGATTACACATGGGTTTGTGCCAATAAGACTACTATACACTCCACTACATTATACTTTAAGTAGCATAATCGAAGCATCTTGTTTTATGTATGAATCATTGTATTGAGTTGTTAATATATTTCTAAGAACATCCATTTGTCTTGCTTACAACAATATCTTTGACTTAATTGTATTTTGTCTTACCTTTGGGCACTGCTCTTCCTGTAAGAGCAGTTATTTATCTCATTTTTATCCTTGTTTTAGTTGCATAAATACATTCGTTTGACAGATGCTATTGCTCATTTTCTTTCCAAACCGCTGTAATCTCTAGGTGCAGTAAGTGAAAATTAAAAATGCATCGCCCTGAGTGTTGTCGTTTTTTCATGTCTAAGCCTGCATTTATCCACCTGAAATTAATTCTTTAATTTGTTTGTAAGATAAACAGGGAATGCTCAAGATCCCAATCCACTTAGAGCATCTTCGCCGCTGCTTTACATACGTGTTGTGAAATACTTCTTTGTCCCTGATGTCTCGACCCAGCAACACAGAAATAAATAGCAAGCCTCAATGATTCTGACGGCTTTTGTGATGGCTTTTTAAACTGGCACCTTAAGAAAGTGTTAATGCATTACTGTGCTCAGAAAAATCAAAAAATGTCTCTGCAAGCTTCAGCTGTTTAATGGTTCTGCTGCAGATTTGGACATCCAAAACACAAAAGGCCAGGAAACTAAAACTAGACTTATTACTGCTGTGCTACTTATTCTTCATTTCTGCGGTAAAAATTTGTGGAATACAAGTAAGCTGGGTCTATATTTAGGTTTTAAAGCCCTGGCTTTTTTAGCTTTGATCTTAGTATTCTCTGGATTTTTGTTTTTGTAAAAAGGGGCAGTTAATAATAGTTAGATGTAATAGTGTGTATGCCAAATAAATGTGAGTGTTCAAATAAAGTAAAGGGGATGCTCTAGAGAACCAGGTGCATGGGACTTAATGTTTCTAAAACGGAATGAATTGCTACAATTTGACATAAACCCCTCGAAATAGAAATATCTTCTAACATGTACCGCTCTGTATAGCATGTGTAAACTCAATGGTAAACACTTGACTTGGCCAGTTAAATAATAAATCTAAACTCATTATGATATTCAGGACGCTCACACTAGCTCATAATAGATTGTGGTAATTTTATGCACTTTTTTATGAGCTTCAGTTAACTTTGTTGTTAAAGTACTTTAATTTGGCTTTAAATCTTTCATGGGCTCCATTTGATATCAAAGCATTAACTTTGACATAATTGATACTTTAACATTGATAAATTATGCTTTGGTGGACTTTTTTCTTCATAGCTTCGAAGAGATAAAAGGTGGCAGATGTGTACCAGCCTTTTGACCTTGTTCTATTGTGTTTTCTTCTAGGCCGGTGGGAGGTGACTGTCAGAAGAAATGCCGGTCCCAGGTGCCCTAGTACATCACACCCGGGACCATGGCGACTCCTTGGCCAATAAGAAAAGAGAGGTACACTCATGGCTCTGCCTCCTATGCTAAATGGTCGGCATCTTCCTTGATGCTGCTATGGTTGCCATGGGTTCTGCTGTGGTTGCCGTGGCCCGGGCGAGCTGAGGTGGGGAGCGCTGGAGCGAATGGTGGGAAATCCCTCTCGCCCCAATCGAACCCCTCGAGCTCTTCAGCATGGGGCTTTAACACAAGGCAAAGCAAGGGGCAGCTCGATTGGCTGCTCTCCGAAAAGGGACCTTTTCACAGATGCCCTGAGTACACCGAGTTCAGAGAGAGGTTTCAGCAAGGATTCTCTACCAGATACAAGATTTATAGGTGAGTACACAACAGTGTTTGTGTCAGGGTTTAGTAGATCAACAGAGGGACAAAGAAGGTGTACTTGCCACTGTCACATCTCTTGTAGACAGTTAGTTTCATTTTTTTTGACGAATCAAATACGATTTTGCAAACCTAAGGCCTTCTAAACTGTATTTGCCTTACTTTGACATGACGTGCACATATTATAGCTGTCATAACCTATGACCAGTCCAAGGCACAGCTGTTCAATAATCATATGTCTCGCCAGTTAATAGGGTATTTTGGCAAGATTTCATGCATGCATAAAATTATAAATTAGTGCCAAAACAAAATAGGAGTTTCAGTTTGTAGAAAACAGAACATTTGTAGACCATACAAATGTATTATTTTCATCCTTTTTAGGATAAAGCTGACATTTTCACCTGTTAATAGACAGCTGCAGAAAGGAAATAGAGATTTTACTTAGAGCAAATAGGAACATTAGCATTACCAAAAACGTTAATGTTTTCATTAAATTGTTGTGCCTAGTTTATGCAGAAGATCTTTAAATTCTAAGTTACAGTTTAAAGTCATTTGCGATGGTGTACTTTATAATTTTCCCTAGACCTGTTAAGAAGCTTTACACTTGACCTTTTAAAAAGGTTAACTTTTAATGAAGACATTTAGTGACAGTAACATTTTAAAACTAAGGTGCAAATGGGCTTTTACTTAAAAAGCTATTCTGTAAATACCAAATGTAGATCACTGTTTTAAATAGCTGCACAGTCCATTTCAACTATTTTTGCAGCAGCAATATGGTTATATTTTTATGTCCAGTTTAAGTGTATGTTCAGTTGCTACAGTACATGAAAGATATGCCATAGTTAATGTCAGATCATTTTAACATTATTGTTATTCCACACTGATCCCTAAAAGTAATAGATATAAACCGAGGGCTTTTAATTTCCACATCCATTTTGAAGGAATATATCTTCTTATCATTTCATTTTCTCTCCTCATTTCTTTTATAAACTATTTAAAAATAGATTTCCTTAGATGTTATTAGAGCTGTTTGTACTGTCAGAAGTGTGGACGGCTTTAAAAATGACATCTTCTAATTATCTGCTGCATTCATTTCTGAAGACTGCTCTTCGTGCAAATATGTAGGACAGTACAGATTAATCTTCATCCAATAATTGTTGTATTTTTTATTACTTGTATTGATCCAGAAAAGTTTTGACAGTAAGAGGTTAAAGATGTTAGAAAAATACTTCCTGTGCACTCGTTTACAGATAAAGAATGACAGCAGTTCCTTGTCTTGTCTCCCGTTTTCCTTCCTTTCCTCTCTTCACTTCCTTTCTTTCAGCCTAAATAAAATGGACGACAGTATCACTTACAGAGGAAGGGAAGTGCTGTGTGAGCTGACAGGTGAAGGCTTTGTTGACACAAGTGGGACAGATGATGACAGATGATAGTCATGCACTTGTGTTTATTTTTATTTTATTTTTTTGCTACAGGACAGTCAGAATGATCGTTTCAGAGGCAACACACATAAACACTTGTGCTGTTCCTGTCAGAGGTTTTCCTTAGATTTAAGTCATGACTCATCTTAGCTTCCTGTCATTTCAGAAAGGCTGCAGCCCTTTTTTGGGGATATACACATTAAAAGCTTTCCTTGAATTTTGGAAAGGTTTGTGATTTGAATTGTTTATCTGAAGAGTTTTTTTTTTTCTGAAGTAGCATTTTCCTCAAGGACATCCTCCCAGCAGTGGTCCTCATGCCTAATGTCTAATATTCAGCTATCTTTCAATGCTGTGATGGAATTGCAGTATACAGTATATCAGAGCCTTTTAGCTGACTTGTACTGTGTAATTGAATCATTGTGTTGCAGTGTGATTCAGGTACTATTACTTATAGAAGACCATAAATTGACACTAAACACACTGCCCACATTATATTTATTCAAAAGTGTGTAATGATAGCAGTTAGTGCATCCTCTGTAATCAAGCCCTCTTGTATTTCTGTTTGTCCACCTGTGACCTCATTAATGCTGACAAAAAAAAAAAAAAAAAGCACAGCAGGCTTTTCTTGCATTAACTTTCCACAAAGAGGGGCTCAGATTGGCTGCCCTCATTAGCTTGCAATAAGGGGTAATGCAAATGGGAATACATGTTAGCCTCATATTTCCTGGGCTGAGTCTAATCCGTTAAACCCTTTAATCTCATCAGCCACTACATCCTTAAACAAACTGGAAAAATATCAGTGGTTTGGGTCATGATGTCTGGCCTTTGCTGTTATCTCCACTTTTGCACTTGTCTCATTGTGACTACAGCTTAAGAGAAGAATGAGCTACTTGGTGTATAAAAAACTTCATTGATCATCTTGACATTTGTCCTCTTTGATGGGTGTCAACCTGACATACTTAGTCTCATTGATATGTGAACCTCAGCACTGTTTTTTTGGGCTTGAAACAAACCTGCTGACACTCCTTTGACAATAAATGGGTTCAAACGCAGGATTGCTAATGCTTTAGTAAGGTGTCAGAGATAAAAGAAAGAGCAGTATTGTGTCAAGCACATGCAGTCTGTTTTAGAAAGTGAAGAATGGGTGATATTCCCGGGTGAAAAAGTCTGGGTTTTTCCACTCTTCACTGATATTTAATCAGTTTAGAAGCATTTCACTCTAATGCCACTTTTTTCACTCCTGCTTGGTGCCAGGCCCAACAGATGGAGCTTCGGGCCCAGCAAAACTGCCAAGTGAACATGGAGATGAGCAGCATTGTGTTCAATGACATGTCAGTCTGAATCATTTCAAGGGGTCCAATGAGAAAATACGTTTTTATAATTTTATATTTTATAGTTTTATATGTATATCCTTAAGGATATACATAAAAAAATAAATAAAAAAAACTTTGTCCTTCACCCTCCGCGGGTGGTCTCATCCTTCGAGCTTGGGTCCTCTACCAGAGGCCTGGGAGCTTGAGGCTTCTGCGCAGTATCTTTGCTGTTCCTAGTACTGCACTTTTCTGGACCGAGATGTCTGGTGTTCTTCCAGGGATCTGCTGTAGCCACTCTTCCAGTTTGGGGGTTACTGCCCTGAGTGCTCCGATGACCACAGGCACCACTGTCGCCTTCACCTTCCAAGCCTTTTCCAGCTCTTCTCTGAGCCCTTGGTATTTCTCTAGTTTCTCATGTTCCTTTTTCCTGATGTTGCAATCACTTGGTATTGCCACGTCAACCACAACGGCCTTCTTCTGCTGTTTGTCCACCACCACAATGTCTGGTTGGTTCGCCATTACCATTCTGTCAGTCTGAATCTGGAAGTCCCACAGGATCTTGGCTCGGTCGTTCTCTACCACCTTTGGAGGTGTTTCCCACTTTGACCTCGGGGTTTCCAGTCCATACTCCGTACAGATGTTCCTGTACACTATGCCAGCCACTTGGTTATGGCGCTCCATGTATGCTTTCCCTGCCAGCATCTTACACCCTGCAGTTAAGTGTTGGATTGTCTCAGTGGCCTGTTTGCACAGCCTACACCTTGGGTCTTGTCTGGTGTGGTAGATTTGGGCCTCTATTGCTGTCCTTCAGTCCGGCCCGTTCTAGCCATTGGTAGGATTTCTTGATATCAGCCACTTCAGTTATGTTCTGGTGAACATATATATATATATATATATATATATATATATATATATATATATACACCGTATTTTTCGGACTATAAGTCGCACCTGAGTATAAGTCGCATCAGTCCAAAAATACATCATGACGAGGAAAAAAACATATATAAGTCGCACCGGAATATAAGTCGCATTCATTTAGAACCAAGAGAAAACATTACCGTCGATATACATGTGTAAATACACACACGAATCTCTCTCCTGGCATTTTCTCAAAAGTTACCTATTTATTATTTCTTAAACATTGTCAACACATTAACTGTGCACCACACCTCATTCATTGTTTTACTGATTATATTTCTGCTAGAGGTTAATACTAGAGTTGCTGTCGTTTTGTGAACAGGGCATTTTGTTTGTGCTAGCTAGCCCGCTAGCTTACATGCTAGCGGGTTTTTAGCAATTGAGTTAGCGCTTAGCATACCTCGAGTGTTGTGCTTCATTTATTTAAAATCCAAGACCAAGAACAGATATTCGTAATCTGGCAAGTCTGGCAAGGCAAGTTATTCAGCTAATGGTACACAATAGTACACAGAACAACAGGCTGAATATGTATATTAACGTAACACATTAACAGTTAGCTACATATTAGCATAGCACTCCAAACTTTCTTTCTGCTGCTCGATTACCGTTTTCGGCTGCATATTTTACTATCTGCAGTTTGTAATCTGCAGAATAGGATTTTCTTTTTGGTGGCATTTTGTTTGCATTCAGTCTTTCTCAGTTGTCTTTAAGTTAATATTTCAGTTAACAGTTTTCAGTGGTAGGCTACAGGAGCACTGAGCAGCATAGAGCGCCCTCTCGTGGCTGTAGACGGTAGTGTTTTCTATTGGTTCATTTCTCTTGGTTCATTTCTCTCGGTTCATTTTTATCGGTTCATGTCAAATATATTGATAAATAAGTCGCACCTGACTATAAGTCGCAGGACCAGCCAAACTATGAAAAAAAGTGCGACTTATAGTCCGGAAAATACGGTATATATACATATATCCTTTAAGAACTTTTAATTCTTCTAAAATCTTCTAAAGCTGATGGTCTGCCATCTGTGGATCCATACTTTTCTCTTGAATAGTATAGTTACATGTATTATCACCTTGATTGGTAGTATTCATACTTTGGTGTTTCTAAAGAATAGCACTCAATTCCAGTTGCATTATTGATTGCCTGTCAACACCAATTCATGCATTAATGTGTCCTGTTTTGGTAGTGGGACTCATAGTGCCTAAGGTCTTATAGTGACAAATGCATTATTATCCACATTTCTGATCTGTCTTTTAAATGTACAAGAGCAAAGCAGGAGAAATTGGGGCCACATCGGGGACTGGTGTGATGAATTAACCTAGCGCTCACAGGGAGAAGGCAGTAATGAGTGATATATTAGCTTCTATAGAGATGAATCCAGAGGTGATTGTGCGAAATAATGTGCCCAGAAAGGAGCAGGTGAATATGAAAGAGGCCTTGTTCTCAGAAATTGGATCATGACATATTGATGTGGAACAGGGTAAGAACACAATTTGACAGTGACCTTTAATTTAAGCATTTTGCCATTTTAAAGAAGTATGTTATTCTAACCATACTATGCTTACAGTTTATATCTTCTGATTACCTTCAAGTCCGCTGGTATACTGTATGTAGTATATGTAAGCAAACATTGAATTTCAGCTGACATGGGCTGGTGGTTTGTTTGTGATCAGTAAATCATCTGTCTTTATTTTTCTGTCTTATTTTTGCCTTTGCAAATGGCTAGCTATTAGAAAAATGTGGCTATTATGAGATGTAAAAACAGCATTGACACAGGCACAAAGCAATCTTTGACAAAGTATATCTTTCTGTATTTGCAGACTATACTATACTCAGTGGTACAGGCATGGGATGAATTGTGGCCACCCAACTGAAAACCCCAAGCACTATACTTACAGTGTTGCTTGCCTTGGAACAATAGGGCATCCACCGAGTGCACTGTGTGAAAACAAGCAGCTACAGATCATCTCCACCATGCTCCTGTTCCTACTTATTAAACTTGCATAGGTATTCAAATATACTGTTGTAATGTTGTCTAAAATTGAATGAATGTGTGATAAATCTGCCTTTGCATGAACTAATTTAAGGTCCATGATTCGGATTAGAATATTTTATACTGTACCCAAAGGTAGCACATGAAAAAATGTGATGACCATTCTGTCTTTTGAGAACAGCCTGGGCACATACACAAATGAAGATGCTGTATTATCTTCAATACCAACAAAATTCACCTCTCAACCTCCGGCTGCATGTCAGACATTAATACATGGTGTCTAATGGTGATAAAAATCTAAATCTTTATTAAAAGAGCAGAGTTTTAGCACCTGATAGTTCACAACGTCTGTGTACATTTTACATTTGAATCCACACCAGTAGTCAGTGATTAGTAGTCCTGCTAATGTCCTTTGAATTTTTTCACATGCCTTTTAAATGCTTCAGTTCTGTGTACAGTTCAGTTCCATCCTTCCATATCAGAATGTATTTTTAGCAGAGCAAAACAGAGAGTCACTTTGGGATGCTTGTGCACAGTTGGAGTAATCACAAGCTTTGTCTGCAGGGGCAACTTGGCAGGCTCCCCTGTGGAATCCAGGGGCAATATAACTAAAGCTAATTAGTTTAATAAAGGCCTTGCTGATTAGTGATAGACACCATGCAGTAGCTAAAGTGTTTGGGAGGGTAGCTTTAGACACATGTGACAAAATGAATTACTAGATGGTAGCAGCATCTTGAATTTTAAACAGAGCAAAGTGGGAAACTATGTAGATGTATGGAAGCCAATTGGCTGTGTTGAGAAGGAGCAGTGTGTCTTTATGATTCAATGTTCCCGAACTCTATTTATCTGATTTATAAATGTTAAACGTTTGGCGAGTAGACATATAGTATTTTACAATATGACAGGAATACTACACACTTTCAGTAATGCATGTGTTATGCAATACTTTATGGGTCATCATTTACATTTGGTGTGACATTAGCAGATGTCAGTCCCTGCTACACTTCTAAGTACTCCATTAGGTAAGCCATTTAACATAGTTGTTCATGTTTGTAAAAAGTACCTCCAGTTTGTCTGTGCCTTTTAAACCTTGAGTGAAACATTGTAGGATATGCCTGAACACAGGGCCGGCCCTGGGCATAGGCGGAATAGGCAAATGCTAAGGGCTCCGCCCGCCCTTGGGGCGCCCAGCGAAATTCCCGATTCACCCGAGTGACGATCAATCTCCCCGCCCCGCCCTGCTGAAAAAAAACATCCGTTACCTGTGTGTGATTGTCACTGACAGATGGCCGAATTCACTGATACTGATAAGTTGTCATTATGTCAAAAAGGCCGAAGCCATCTGGTGCCCAGGAAGAAAAAAAAAAGAGAAGAGGAAGAAAACGCTAAAAGACAGAGGTAGGTAATGATGATCAGTTTATCTATGTTGCATTAAGTTAGTTCAACGATGCCTGTAACGTTCGCTATCGCTAATTTGAATTAACGTTAGCTTATGACATAGTGTCATGAACTGCACGGTTGAGACAGACAGTGGTGATCCAAACGCAGGCTTTAATGAAGGATGATCCAGAAAACACAACGAGTACACAGGCAGAGGGACATATAAATCTTTATTTAAAATGAGTTCTGCATAAAATGTTGCTATATAAACGTAAATCTTTATTTAAAATGACTGAGTCCTACATAAAATGTTTATGTATTATATATATGGATTTAGCAACTTTCAAATTCAATTTAAATAAAGATTTACGTTTCTCCTCTGTTTCATGGTTATAACATCATAAAGTGTAGTTAGTAGGACATTGCTGCCATGCCAGATATACTGGAAAACAAACACTTTCAAAATAAATTTTGAAACTACTGTAATGTAACTACTGTATGTAACTACTTTATGCTAGAGAAGTGCTCAATGAATAGAGTTTTGTGCATGAATACCAGATGTAATTATTCTTGCTGTTTGTGTGTTTAAGCTATAATGTGGTTTAGGTGCTGCCATATTTTTATAGTTTCACTATCATCAGCTTTTTAATAATAAAATGTAACACCCAATGGTCACATATAATCCTCCTCTTCTCTCTTCAGATGCACTTTTGAAATATCTGTACCCCGTCCCTGCAAATCCTGGGCCACCTGTTGCAGACATCTCCATCTCAGCACCGCCCAGCGATTCCGCATCAAGCACACCTCTTCCCTCCACTTCAGCACCGCCCAGCGATTCAGCATCAGTTTACAAATTCCAGGGGCACCAGGTGAAATCTTGCCTAGGGCAGCAAATTGGCCAGGGCCGGCCCTGCCTGAACATAACGGTCAATTTTTAATAAACTATGTGTATAAATTAGTGCTGGGCAACGATTAAAGCGTTTAATCGCAATTAATCGCACAATGTTCTGTGATTAATCGCGATTAAACGCATTATACACAAAATTTAATGAATTAGTGTACTGCATACTTTTATTTTGAAAGAACTGCTATATGAACAAAAGTGCAATAACATTTGGTTTGCACTTTAAACAACACTTTAAACAAATAAGGTGTTTTTTACAGCAGTTAAAGGTTAGTAGCAGTTAAAATACTTCTTGTAAATCTCAACTTAAACATTAATGTAATCAAATTAAATATTGAACCAAAAATATTTGCCACTGCCAGGGCATTAATATTTTGTTTAGTTTGTTATAGAAAAACAAGTTATGTCAAGAGATTCAATTATAACATTATAACAATATAAACAATATAAATGTCTCTCTTGTGTTTTCATTACAGTCAGAGCCTTGGGAATGCAGTTCCCGCGCGTTTCACACACCCTCTCCGGCCACGTTGAGTTGAGTTGAGTTGTGCGCTTTTCACTTGTAAAACTCAAGGGTGTATGGGTAATGTAGTCTTTCCTCTCGGTGGGACTAATTAGGAAGCGTGCATTGTGAAGGGCGCTCTGGAAAGCGGCAGCGCAGACAAAGGATTAAAACCTCTATTAAAACAGATGTCCAAATGAGCGTACCGGTACGCTAAAAGCACGTTCTGCGCGCACGGAGAAGTGGCGGTACGCTCAAGAGCTATATTTGGAAGTGGCGGTACTGAGTACAGGTGCGTACAGGCCCACTTAAAGCACTGGATGAGGGCGGCTCATACGTGCAGTCATTCGTTGCGATCCTAAGAATGTTCTTCAGACCGACATCTTTCACTATACTAATCGGCTGACGTTAACACGCGATAAAATAATTCTCAGCGTTAATTCATTAATGCGTTAACGCAAAAATAACGCGTTAACTTGCCCAGCACTAGGATAAATCAAAAAATCCAAAAAACACTCTTTACATGGGTTTGTCTTGGGAAAATAGAAATTTAAAGCTCCATAGACCCCAGTGAACAGTCTACTACTTTTTGCTTTTGTCTTTACAACACCCCAGAACAGACAAACTGAGCACTGCTGGAGGAGAAGCACTCTCTATTTCTATTTAAGCAAGCACACATTCTTGCTGAAAGCTTAGGCTAACTGTCGTTCTTAATGAGTGACTTTACAACGCACTGTGACGCTCTCAGTAACGTGTTGTTGTGTTCCAACTCTGCATAAATCTATTATACAAATGCAGCGTGAGTAGAAATTGAAGCAGTCAGCGGTTTTCTACAAATGTAATCGTTTAAAGACTTGTCATCTTGCAAATCTAATACAAGGACTGGACTGGCTTGCATAATATTTATAGTGTATGTTTCAATCCCACACACAGACTGGCTAATTAGCAAATTCAGCTTGTCTCCAAAATCCCCCAAATTCATGGCAATAACAGAATTAATTGGTCAGTTGGAGGCAAATGATCAACTTTGCAACAATGCCAAAACTTCATTCGCCGCTTCTCTTTCCTTAATGATCCTAGAAAATGTCAGCGAGAGTTTGAACTGTTTATTTGACAAGCAGGAGGTTGACGCCAGCTATTTCCTGAAACAACTCTCTCTTCTATGAGTTGGAGGTGGTCAATCAGAAAAAAAGGTCATCATTACAGCACAACTTGTCATCTTTGAAATGGTCAGTTGCCAGATTTAATTGAGTTTTCTCTTTTTAAGCTCTATTTTTTGTTTGAAGTCCAGCCACATCTCAGTCCTCTCCTACAGACTGTAGGGAACTGACTTGAGTCTTTACAGGGCAAAATTGTTCCAAAATAATAATTTGTCATTTGTGACAGGGTGATATCTGTAACTACTGGCAATCAAACTATAAAACTTTTGCACAAAGAGGTTGACTTTTGCACACAGTTCTGTTCTGAGGTGCGATGATTAAGTTAAATTGATGACAACAGTAGGTCTGTTCTGCACGTTAAAGGAATATTAAGGCACGCCACTAACATGATTTGAATTGAGACAGTTTATGCTACGTCTTAACTTTTTGCTGATAGGACAACTTCTCTGCTTTACGTTGGCTTTGTTGACGCTGAGCCCTCACTTCCATGATCCATGCATAAATCTGTTGGTGGAATAAACTCTGGAGAAAACGGAAGCCAAATGGCTTACTTAGCTGGTGTTGTGAAACGGAGGATAAAAGCTGTTCCACTCACAAACACAATGACTAAAATAGGCCTGAGAGCATATCTGTATATCACCTGGAAAAACAGATATAAGGGGTGGAAATTGAAAGGGGTATAAAAAGGAAGTGGTAAATGGACAATAAAGAGGGGGTTGATGATTTAGAGTGTCAGATCAAAAAACAAATGTGCCATATGGATAAGAGCAGACGGCGTGGCCAAGCTGCACTAAGAACGAGTTACTGCTTACACATTGTGGTGTTTGGCAGTAGGCCTGATGTTCAGTACGCTGAGAACTGGCAAACTAACTAATAGAAACTAGCACAGTGCCACAGGACACACTTTTGAAAGGCTTCTAGGACACTACAAGGTGCATTTCTTGGCACATGTTGGGTTCACTAAAACTGGAGAGTAATGAGATACAAATGGAGTGTCGTGATGTAATTGCATAAAAAATAATGACAAGTCACTTAACACTGAACTTAAAATGTGACATTTACGAGCACAGCCCATCAAATGAAGTCTTTATATACAATGTATAATGGGAGTACTAAATAAGGTTAAGTGTTATGTCAAAAGATGAGAGTCACAAAAACAGAATTGTTCTGTCAGTACCACTTTTGAGAATACGTGGAGTAAATGACTAACTACTAAGCCATCTCGACAGAAAAAAACTTTACATTTTCATCTTTGGGAACTATCTTTCATCATTTCACCAGGAAGGACATACTGTTCAGTTTCTATTAAATGTTGTGATTCCTAATATTTGACCTAATATTTTAAATCCCAAATAACAAACAACGAGAAGCATTTCCACAAGCTAAAATGCTAAAAGCTATTAAAGTCTTTTCCTCAATGGAGGGTGGCGGCTTTATATGTCATGTTTTTAGGTCAGATTTATAATGAAAATGGGTTCCAAGCAAGAGTTAATGCATCTTTTCTGTTTTACTAGGGCTGCACCATCTTTATATTTAAAAAAAACATAATACATTTGTAGGTCACTGTCAATAGTAGCTTCAGTAGCATATTTCTGAATGTTAAAAGTAATATAATTATTGTTGGATATGGATATACAGGGGACAGAACACTGCTTGGTTTTATTAAACATGGCATTACATTGGAGTGCTGTGCAAGATTGGCAAGCTGGAACTAATACAGAAGTGGGTGCATCCTGATGGGAGATTGTAATGCCTGCCATCAGCAAATCTTAATAACTGTCATATTGCAGAGAGCTTGGTTACTTTGGGTTAGCAGAAAATCATCACCCCAGAGCAGCCGACTGGAATGTGTTGGTAATTGAGCCCCTTGCACATGCCTGTACATCTACAGTAACGCAGTGTGAAAGTAGTGGATGTATGGCATCACAGGCACAGGCGATGGTTTACTGAGATAATACAGTAATTGATACTGATTTAATTATGTCAACCCAAGGAAAAAAAAATCAAACTTGATTTTTGTTGTTCCATTAGATGCTTATGGGGAAATGCATTGCAAACAATGCTGTCAAAAATGTAATAGCCTGCATTTGTATGTGCTTTGAGCTGGAGCACACTCTTTGCACACTTCAGGGTGTATTATAATTCCAAGGTTCCATTTCTATCGACTAAATAGAGCTGGGAAATGGTACTAGTGCATGTCAGAGTGATAGTGGGACCTGAGAAATGTCTTACAAGTCCAGATGTTTAAAAAGGAGGACCAAGGCCAAATGTATGCTATTCATTTTTTTTCTATCCCTTTATTATCCCCATGGGATCCTAGTTGGCAACCACACCAGGAGGTGCCAAGTCTGTTTTTTATATTATATTTGATATTGGTATTCATTTGTATATATAAGCTGAGTGATTTCTTTTTCCGTGAGTGTAATAAAGATGTATGACAGAGGAAAGTAGAGTATTACATTTGAAGTGCATTGAGAGTAGAAGGTCAAACACAACTGCAGGTATAGAATAAATGACATCATGATCTTGTTGCATGATAGTGGGTATTGAACTTGTCATTTTAATTTAATTTATTTTTTTATTTAACCTTTATTTAACCAGGATAGTGCCACTGAGATTACAAATCTCTTTTGCAGGGGAGTCCTGGCCCCATGTGTGTTTGGGGGGGACTGTTGTACATGTTTTTGGTGGTAGGGGAAACCGGATTACCCGGAGGAAACCTACGCAGACACAGTGCAATTGACTTAAAGGAGCAAAAAGTCCACTACCTCTTTGCAAATGAACACTATTTACTGCAGGGATGGGTCCAGTATTGCATATTTGTCAACCTAATGCTAAACGTTCTTCTGCTGTCACCCCACTGGATATTATTGCAGACCTTTTTATTCCCATTTCACTTTACATTTGAACTATGAACATCCTTAAAACAGTGGGCAAATGGTGACTTTCATTTAAAGCATTTAGGGAAACTAAATATTTATTTTTGTATAGCCCATCGTATATCACAAGAACAGCCACATCAAAGGGCTTAACAGACGGCACCAGACAACATCCCCTGTCCTTATACTCTCCATCAGGGTAAGAAAAACTCAAAAATAAAAAATAAGAGCGGCAAGTGCTAAAATTAAGTTTAAATAGATATATACTTTTTTTTATAAAAAGTGTTATGATTAAGGCATGATTGCATTTGCAACTGCACATAACCTCTGTAATCTCACTTTATAGTTATATTACCAGACATATAAGAACTTTAGAAACCTCCTCAGTGTGATTTGGGGATACTCCTATGCACTTAAATAAGTAATTTCACTTGGCTTTAGGAGGTATGAATAATGCAAGTGTCTCTACCACTGCTTTTCAGAAATGTATCGCAGAGTAGTTGCAGAGGCCTAGACACAAATAGAGCCTGACTTTAAAAAATGCTTTTTTAAATTAAAAACACCCACTATTACCAAGTTTATTTTTGTTATAAAAACAATTAAACCTTAAAAACAGTACTGTTGAACAATACCATTTCAGTTGCATTCATTTTTAATCAGAAAATAGTAGCATCAGCTGAATTGATAGACCGTTTCTTATTTTGGGAAAAGGATACAGGGTACCGAGTTTAGTGAAAAAAAATAGGACACATCAGCCTCCCAGCACAAACCCACATTTTCCACAAAGCAAAAGACTGACATCAGCAAAGTTATCAAAATAGCTCAGAGACATGTAGCAGGGAAAGAGAAGAAGTTTGGTTTGTTGATTCTTGTGATATGAATATGACTAATACAGGAACGCAAGTGTGTGCTGGTGATCGTCTTTAGAGTGCGTCATACATCCTCTGGGTTTAGTTACTTTTCAAATGCTCTATTTAAAATGTGTACTGCCTTTGATTTGCACTAAAATAAACTTGATCCATGACTCTTTCATGTCTATTTTTTTTCCTCAATTCATCTTACTGTATATTGGACTCATAGTCATAGGAGTGTTTTTTTTTTTTCACATAAAAGGACAGTAAAATGTATGCATTATAAAACACATTAGCATATTTACATAAGTAAAGTGCATAAGTGAGAGTGAAACTATGCTCAATTCAGTTTATCGTACTTTTTAGTTTTAGAAGGCATTTGCATAAAATATCTATTGTAAAAGTTTAAAATGTAATATGTTGCGTTGTAATATGTTAAATGTTCTCATTTTACAGGGGATTTTAGTTCCATTCTAGTACGTACATTCTTTCCCCCCTTTCCATTATAGGTTTAAATTATGAATATTTTGTGATTATCTGATAATGTATTGACAGCATAATGCCAATAAATGCCTTGAATCAAAATAGTCACTCCTACTGCATAAACGTCAGCTTTCAAGAATGATGTTGACGTACGTATGTTTAATATATTGTGCTTGTGTACCACAACCAGTTTTAGTGAACTGTGACAATTTTAAAAATAGCAGATAGAGACAGTCAACCCAGATACGCCAGCCTTGGAAGTAAGTAGGAAAGTGATTTGTTGGATTTAGGACACACACACACATACACACACGGAGCAAATGTAACATTATGAAATTGGATTGAACTCTTGTCGATAGTAAAAACCTCAAACTTCTCCTGATGCACAAAAACTCTTCAAGAAACTCAAACAACTTAACTGTGCTGTATCTCCACATCGATCATTATTTTGCCCACCAGTCATTTTTGGTTTCTCTGATGTCACACCTCCCATTAGCTGCTATAATGGGATTGCAGCTTCCAGTTTCTTGCAGTGAGCTTCCAGTGTAATTCCTTACAGGGGATGCATAATGACTCTGGTGGGAACAACTCAGACATCATTAAAAAATCATGCACTGGCTTCGACCCTGTAGCTGGGGTGGAGGGTCTATTTCTAGTGAGGTCCCAAAAGGCACAAATGAGTTTTAATGAACTTGGAACCCCAGGCCAAAAAATGGACTTTGCTATTCTGCTCTTTGGGCTGAAAAAGTAAGGCAGTCTGCAGTTCCAAATGAGCAGATTTTTTTTTATTTATAATGCGAGGGAAGTAATAACCTTCAGCTGAGCATTTGATAAAGGAATTTGATGAACGTAATATAGTACCCTCAAGTTTCAGGTTGGGAATGTAATGGTTATGTCCCTCTTAATTTCAAGAGTCCAAACACTCCCAAGGGCAATTTATTATAAAGAGCCCATTTTAGCACAACTGGTAACAACTACAGCTGAAAAATTCTGGCATTTAGAAGATAAAAGATTATGCAAAAATGTTCTGAATCCAGAAATAAGAATGCAGCTAAGTGAGATTTGAGCAAGTGACTCAAACTAATGTATTTTTTTTTTCTCAAATGATCTTTTGACTGATATTGTGACGCAATAATACATTAAAATAAAAACAACCAATTGTTCAGGGTGTACCCTAAGTCTCAAAGCTGGGACAGGCACCAGTCACCCACAACCCCAAACCTGTGGAAGAAAATGAATGAATGAATGAACTTTCTAACAACAAATCCTACATCTTTATAAAACATATACAACTCATACATATAGTTTTCTTCCTACTTTCTCTCACCAAAACCAACCCAGCTTTAAAAAAGTAATAAAATCTGGCTCCCCTTTCATGGATCAATGCTCATTTCCATGGAAGATTGCTTGTGAGCGGTGACGCACACAGATACTTGAAGATTTTGCTCTCCACCAACTCTAGGAATAGCTCCGGAGTATTTGGGTCACCTCTTATTAATCGGTGAGACTCTACCTGATTCAGGGGGAAGCGCTCATTATAAAGTTTCACTTTCAACGCTGAAACCTCATCATGGTGAGTCAAAGTGCCAAACTCATGCTGTGATGCAAAGTTAACCCACTTGAACTAAGCCAAGAAACTCTTTAAGACTCTTTTTTTGTCTGATATTTTTTCTTTGTCTTCACAATTACTCCTTGATTTCTATTCAATTCCGCAGAACAAGAGCCAAATTAGACTCTTGACGCCACTTACAAATCCAACACAAAAATGTTGAACTTACATGATGTGTTCAGGGAAAGCTGGCAACCAACAGCATCCAGGTGTTATTGTCTAATATGCTGCCAAGAAAAACATTTAGCGCAAATTTCTACATAGGCACTTTGTAAGTGTGCATCCAGGTTCTTTTTGCTTCATCTAAAGTTAGTGCCAGAGCTGCAGGTGCAATCAGTGCTGTGCTAAAACCTTTTAATTAACACCATCGATCATCATTAGCCAAATAGTCAGCCACCAGTCTCACTGTTAACTCTTACAGAGCTAGGCGAGGAGTAAAGTACATCATGCATTGCTCTACTCAGCCTTTCTTTCTGCCTTGTTGCCTTCAGCTAGCCTTTCCTTGTGCTCAGTCACTGTAGAGCCGCTCACCAAACACATCAGTCTAAATCAGGCCTGGGTAATCAGTGTGGGACGACTGGCCACAATCCCTGTGACTCGGCCGACTAAAGCTAAAACTAATGCCTGCTGATGCGTGTGATAGCTGCAGACAAATAGTTTAGTTAGCGGCATTCAAATGAGAATGGCCTTTACTTTGGGGACATTTGTCATGTGACTGTAGCTCTAATTAGAATATGCTTTGTTTCAGTCCAAGTGACTTTGTTCATTTATTTTTACTTAAAGACATGACATATAATCTTCAAAGGGATAACTTTTTTTACTTAAGGAAACAACTGTGAATGCCTTGTGCCTGAAGTGAACACTGCAGAATCAGAAAGGGGGTGAAGTAAACAAAATGCTAAGTCCGATTTTTTGTGGAAGGACTAGAGTGAGACTGGATGGAAAGATGGCTTATTTTGTGGTGTTTTGCTTTGATTCAAAAGAACCATAAAAATTATTATAAAAGGTAAAGACAGTCTTTGCAGATCAGTTGTTTAATATTTCTGTGTTTGCTTTGGGGACAGATTATTCAAAAACTATCAAAGTGCACACTTTTTGTTTTTGCTCATAACTAGAAACAAGCAAGGATTAGTGTTTCTGTAATAAATGATATGGGGTGCACAGTGATGTTACCCTCCTCCCACCGTCCCCTACTGACTTAATGTATATGCCTCCACATGTCAGCCCTGCAACCAACTGGCTATTTTTTGGGGGGTATCCCACCTCAGGCCTGCTCCATCTCCCTGTTCACCCCCAGTGTAAATACTCGGTAGAAGTAACAGATTTATGTTAAATATAGTACATAAATAACACAAGGTTTTAAGATAGACATAAGTAGAGTAAATGCATGTAAATACTGTAATGAGACACAAAGATAGTATATGTTCCTCCACTCCTCCACTTTCTCATTTTTTGCTAATCTATTTAAACACAGCTCTTGTTTACAGCTACAGTATGCACTCGCTCACTGTGTATTTTTCTGAGTTGTCCGGCCTTCATGCGAGAACAATATGGCCAGTTAATGATAGCTTGTACAAATTGTACCGTGACTGTGGCCAGGCTGAAGACATTAATTGGTGCATTATGTGAGAATGAACCTCCTAATGAAGCTCTACTCCAGCCGTATGCCCTCAGGGCCATTCCTTCAGACAAAGGCTTTGTCATGATTTGTTCTAAATGGTTACAAATTTGAGCTTGAGGACTGAGATACAACACAGCACCTAAACACTAATTATAGCCTCTTTCCGACTTACAGTAGCGCTATTTAAATTAGCCTGTGCATATGCGTTGTTGGATTACTAAGGGAATTGGCCTATTGTATGTATCCTGTTGTGTGCACAATGCTGTCAACAGTGTAATTACAGTGCTGTGTTGTCAGTACAGTAAACTATTAACCGCAAAAGGGAACCGTAAGAGCAGCCAGTGGGAAAACAAGACAATGATACGATATATGTACCTCCCCCTGTGAATCCCAATGTGTGTGCATGATTCTTTGTGGGAGCTGGAGAAAACTCGAATGAAAAACAATGTGTGACTGCTTGCTTTTTGTTTGGACTGAATGCATACCTAATGCGCTAATATTCAGTGCCTCTTGTTTTTCCAGTTACTGTATGCAGATGAGGTGGAGCTGTACTTTTTTTTTTTTTATTGTTATTTGCATAATCTTTATCTTCAGTTTGTGGTGAGGCTGTGGCAGTACTGAAGTGATGCAGTGATTATAAGCCTTTTAGGATGGACACATTTCTGGACTCTGTCACTTCTTCTAACTAGGTTGAATTTATTGTGGTAATACTTTGTTACTAAATAAAATAAATGTACTATAAGGGATATTGATTCCCCAATTTCACTTAATAGTGCCTCTGTGTCCTGTATGTGCATGTGTCCTGTTTAAATTCTAGTCTCTCCAAGTAAGATTAGCAGTATTACTACTTACTTACATTATGAAATTGGTTGCCATTATTTATGTTAAATCACCCTATAAGACACTATAGGTTATTTTGTTTTGGTTTAGATAGCTGCACTAATATGTAATAAAAAAATGTAGCATGATTTAAGTGCAGTTTAGTAATAATTATCTCCATATTGAGGTGGCCTGACCTGTTTTCCCAGTAAGAATTCCCTACAGGTCATCATAAAAAAGATCACTGTACTGTGTGGCCTTCCGGCTACATCTAACATCTTAAATGCTGTCACTAATTATAGCATAATTGGACTGGCATCTGAACGCAATCCCAAAATAATCCACTGCCTCTCTAGAAGCCCAGTGTGGTCAAGCCTACTTCTGTCTGCAGAGACTTAATTACACATCCCACTTGCACCTTTTTAACATTAATTATTAATTACAATATCATTAAAATGAATATAAACGTAAACCCCATTGAGAAAACAAGCTCTGCCAATGAATGACCCCAGTGTTGGATAACAATAAAAAGGATTGTCCATGTGGAACTGCTGATATACTCTGGTTGTAGGTGTAATTGCGTTATGTTTGAAATTTCATTAATGAATCGTCTTCTGTTTATCCTTTTGGGGCCTCACACACCTGTTTTTGAAGTGAAGCAACTGACTTTCTGGGCAGGCAACCAGCCACATATTCATTTATTCATTCAGTCTGTGCATGTGTTTGGCTATGGTAGCTTGGAAAAGGCCTCTTCTTACTTTGAGGCGGGGGTTCTAACCACTTGTGCACTCCATGTTTAGGTACGAGACAAATATGGTCTATGTCTATTTTGTTTGCATAAGCCAGGGGTCTCCAACCTTTTTTCCTCAAGGAGATACTTTTATAAAATTAAAATGGCTACTCGTGTGGAGATCTATTTGTGTTTGTAACGTTTATTAGTGTAAATGCATTTCTTTCCTGTTTGTCTCACACTATAAAATGAAAACACAAATGCTGTCAAAACCAAACAATGCCATTACAAATTCACAGATACTGTGTATTCAGTGAGATGACTGGCACTGCATGGAGTCAACAAGAGAGGTGTACTGTGGAGTGTAGCCACTCAGGTTTACTCTTATGGAGTCATTTAAATGTTAGTCTGATTCTGAACTTACTTTTATGGTCCTTGAATAAAGTTTCAGCCATTGCGGTCATAGCCACTTTTACAATCCATTCATCAGTGAACAGCTTTTTGTGCTTTGTTAAGATGTGCGCCACTTTAAACGGCTCCAAAATGGCTCTTCATTTTACTACTTACACCGTTTATAACTCATCTAAATTTAGTGCTATTTTGACTTAATAATTTGTAAATGTACGCAAACAGTATATCACTTAAATTATTCAATACATCCTTTGTACTTAAGTATTCAAAAGTACAAAAATATATTTATAATATAAATAATTTCTTCAATTTGACGCCTTAATCTTACAAATTCTGCATTCTGCCTTTGTGTTTTCTTATTATTTCATTATTAGAATGCATGGTGGTTCTTTTGCACAGTCCTCCTCTCCCTTTGTCCTGTGTAGTAGCTCACATGCGATGTGTTGGAGTCATAAGCAACACTTTGCCACGATGATACTTTCTGACATAGATTTTAAATTTGCTTTGACAGTGTTTAATCTTCCTGTTCACTTTTGCTGTTTAGTTAAATGAAATGTATGATTCAAGCTGGGTTATTAAATTAAAGCAGCTGTTTAGCCAGACACAACTCTACATGTGGGGATGATTTGTTACTATTATGTATAGTCACATGGCTAACTCCACAGATGGTCCGTCCCAGTTCTCTAAATCACATCCATGTTTTCCTCTATCTGTCCTTCTGTCTTTTCCTCTAAGCACCCTTGTCTCTTCTACTGAAGTTGTGACAGAGCTATAAAGGACATATGGTTTTGTAATGACGGCTCTATTGCTTTGATGATCCCTGTTCACCAATTGATTTGATTTTAATCAGCCCCAAAGTGCCATTTCATAGTCAAGAGTTGTACACACACATATGCAACGCTAAAATTAGACACCTATTTTTATCAATATAAATCATCATGACTTAATGGCCCTATTTATTTGGTTTACAAGTCCACTGTGTCTCAATAAGACTCAACTGATGGGTCATGTTTAACCTAAATCGTTGTGCATCCTCATCTTTTCAGGGAGTTCAGCCACTGGAAGGTGAACAGCCTGGCTACAGAAAAGAGAGATTTCCTCAGATCTCCCTTGCCCTTAGCACCAGAGTTCCTGCGCAACCTGCGATTACTGGGGCGGCGGCCAACCCTGCAGCAAATCAACGAGAATCTCATCAAGAAGTATGGGACCCACTTCCTAGTTTCTGCCACCCTAGGAGGTAAGAGAAAGCAAACTAAAGTGTGATTAATTTACATTGCAAGATTTCAGAATAAAATGCACCATAGCACAGCAATGTTTGGTATTGGATAAAAGCAACAATTTATGTAATTCCTTCATGCTGCACCTGCTGCACTGAACCAGTGTTGTTTTCTTAATGATTTTCCACTCATGCCTCCCCTAGTAAACACGCTATACAACTGTGAGAACCTTGGAATACAGACACAAGATTAGATGGACCTATTTCTTAACATATGTCTTTCTTAATTGGCTTTTTTTTTTTTTCAACCTCACAGGAGATAAGCAACTCACAAAAACTTGCCCTATTGATTGCACTAGGCATACAAAACAAGAAAAGAGACCTGCACCACCTATAGTTAAAGTGACCTCATGTTATGAATACACCCTGACCATCCATCTATCTTTTTCCACTTGTCCGTGTCGCGGGATGGAGGGCAGCAGTCTAAGCTGAGATGCCCAGACTTACCCCTCCCAAGACACTTACTCCAGCTTTTCCTCGGGGATACCGAGGCGTTCCCAGGCCAGCCTGGTCTTTCCAGCATAGTCCCTCTTCCCCGGAGCCTCCTCTCGGTGGGACATACCCGGAACACCTCCCCAGGGAAGCATCCAGGGGGCATCCAGTACAGATGCCCGAGCCACTTCAGCTGGCTCCTCTTGATGTGGAGGAGCAGCGGCTCTACTTTGAGATCCTACCGAGTGACCAAGCTCCTCACCCTATTTCTAAGGGAGCGCCCGCCTTTATCTGGGATCTTGTCCTTTTGGCCATGGCCCAAATCTCATGACCATATGTGAGAGTAGAAACCAGGAGCTTCGCCTTGCAGCGCAGCTCCTTCACCAGGACAGACCGGTACTTCAACTGCATTACTGCAGAAGCTGCACTGATCCGCCTATTGACTGTTCTCTCCTTTCCTCACTCGTGAACAAGACCCCTAGCTACTTGAACTCCTCCACTTGAGGCAGGAGCTCTCTACCAAACTGAAGGGGCCAAGGCACCCTTTTCCGACTGAGAACCATGGTCTCAGACTTGGAGGTGCTGATCCTCATCCCAGCCGCTTCACACTCGGCTGCAAACCATCCCAGTGTACACTGGAGGTCCTGGCTTGATGGAGCCAACAGGACAACATCATCTGCAAAAAGCAGAAATGAGATCTTGTGGTCCCCAAACAATACTCCCTCCAGCCGGAACACTCCATCCGGACCCCCTTCTTAAAAAGAGGGACCACCACACCGGTTTGCCAGTCCAGAGGTACTGTCCCCAAGGTACTCAGGGTGTATCTCATCCTCCCCTGGTGCCTTGCAAACGTGGAGCTTCCCAACTACCTCAGTGACTTCAGCTTTGGTGATGAAGCAGTCCACCTCCGAGCCCTCGAACTCTGCTTCCTCAGTGGAAGACGTGTCAGTGGGGTTGAGGATATCCTCAAAGTATTCCTTCCACCGTCTGACAATGTCCCCAGTTCAAGTCAGCAGATTCCTACCTCCACTGTAAACAGTGTTGGTAGGGCACTGGTTCTCCCTCCTGGGGCACCGGACAGTTTGCCAGAATTTCTTTAAGGCCGACCAATAGTCCTTTTTCATGACCTCACTGAACTCCTCCCAGATCCGGGTTTTTGCCTCCACAACCACCTGGGCAGCTGCCTCAGGAGTCCCACGAGCCAACCTGGCTTGACAGGTCTTCTTCTTCAGCTTGATGGAATCCCTTTCTTCCAGTGTTCACCACCGGGTTTGGGGGTTGCCGCCATGACAGAGACTTTACAGCCACAGCTCCGAGCATTGAAACTCATTGCCAGCATAAAAAAGAGAGACTGAATTGATTTGTTGGTTACAAAGTAAAATCAACGGTTTAAAAAAAAAAAATGTCATGTATTAAGTTATTGAACTAAAAATCCATTACAAATTAATACCAAATCAACCAACAATGTATAAAAGAATTGGGTACAAAAGACCCAACTTCACCTTCGTAACATTCTGACGCAGAGACTACAATACAAGAAAGACATAAAATACTGGGTACTTTGTATATAACATATAAAGAATCAGACTGTACTTAGACCTTAAAGGCATTGGGGTAAAGAGAATAATGTAATGTGTTACAAAAGTGAGGGAAGCATCAGTGTAGGAGATAGAGCATAGATAAAGGCAGTAGACTCTATGCAATTAACAGCTCTGACTAAATGGGCAGAGCATTTGTGCATACTAATAAGACTGTGGCTGACTGAGTGCGGCCAGTTCTGATTCAAAGCTTGTATTTATTGTTCTGTTTTTTTTTTTTTCTATTTTTATAGCTTATTGTCTCGACAGAGTTTAAACTAGATAATGCAAGGTTAGGGGTCACTCTGTGCTTTTGGTCCCCACACATCTATATGTCAAAACATGCTAGCACATCAATATTGACATGAAATTTGTCTTCCTGTAATTTCACATTATTGTTTTCTCAGAGCTTACTATTAGCCGTTAAGATGATCTTTATTTACCATGCATTTAGTTCAACAGTTGAATCACCCAACAGCTAATTAACAGGAGTCTTCTGTGAAAAAATGAGGCCTTAAGACGTTATCTAGGCTTTTTAATTAAGGATTTCAATAGCTGACTATTAAGGTTGCTTCTATTTGAAAAGGAGCACTTCCATTTGTCAACACTGAGGTCAACAACAAAATTTAACCAGGAAATGGGTTATTCCACTGCAAAAAACGTATTATACAGCAAAACAGGTAAAAAAAAAAAAAAAGAAAGAAAAATGCTGCAAATTAAATGCGGATAATTTTTATTTTTATTTTTCATTATCCGCTGCTGTTGGGGGTTGGGTGGTGGGGCTGAGGGAGGAACGGAAAAATCTGTTTATTCACCTGAAATATAGACTGATGGCATTATTGACTGGTCCACAGGGGAGGAGTCTCTGACCATTTTCCTGGACAAGCAGAAGTTGAATAAAAAGTCAGAGGGAAACAGTAACAGCTCGGTGGTGTCTCTGGAGCTGCTCCATCAGCTGGCTGCCTCCTACTTCACCGACAGAGAGAGCACCTTAAGGCGACTGCACCACCTCCAGATAGCTACTTCTGCCATAAAGGTATCTCACACTCACAGCCTCTTTACAATACGCATTCTTTTCCCATTGAACCTCTTGTGGAAATGTCCTGTGCCATGTGCCTCTATATCTGTGCCATGCAACAAACCACCCAGCAACACAGACATGAAAACTTTACAAGTCGTGTAAAACTATCCTTTGGGATGCATTATGCTACCCCACATCTATGACAAATAGCTCTCAATGTACAAGCACAAACAATTTCTGTTACAGACTGTTTTCAGAGTGCGTCATTGCTCAAAAGCCGGGGGTGCTAAGAAAAACATAATAAACAAGGACAATGACATTTTTATTTAGCATAGCAGCTTTGAATTAAAACCACATTGGAGGCACAGAATGCTGCAGAGATCTTTAAAGCAAGCCAGATGTCACTGTGCAATGCCATTTTATATATGTTTTAAAGATCAGCTTGTCTGAAAGAGTCTGAAAGTTCATAGCATATTTACCTCCAACTGAACACAAAAGCTTTTCTGATGGTGTTTTATTTGCAAAGTTAGAATAACAAGTGCTATGTTTATTTATCATCTTAAGAGACCTGCTGGCATTCATGTGATGGGAGCAGGTGTGTGAGTGGGTGGACCATCTATACACACGTCAACCTAAAAAGCAAATCTGATTAAGAAATACCTATTTGTAACTTTCAAGTGTTGGAAGGTGTAATAATGTAGGATTAATTGTAGTACAGTAAGGTTATTCACTTGAAAGCTACAATTTTTTCCTTCAACACAGCCTTCAGTGCTTGAACAGGAGGACACAAAAACCTCTGGGACTCAGCCCAAATTGTTTTTACCTGGAGAAAAAACCTTGCCAATTAAAATAATAGGGAATTTGTTAGGCAGTGTTTTCCAACCCTTTCAGCTACAAAAAAATCAGGAGGACATTTCAAAAGTTCTCAAAGCTAATAAATAGTTTAAACTTCAGAAAAGAATGGGATATATGTTGTTTTTTAATGTTCTGGACATAGTGACCTTAGCATGTGAGAAGGGCATTTTGAGTTTTCTCTGATCATACAATGCTATTAAAGTAGTTCATACTGCCGTGTGAATTCTACATATATATGAGTCACCTTTATGAGTAAATGTTGTCATTTGTAGAAGAAGTAAAAGAAAGAGCACACTTTGTAACTCAATGTGCTTTACAGAAATGACACAAAAGTCATAGTAGTCACTAGGTCTTCACTGTCCATGTTTCCAAATGCATATAGAAGGAGCAAGGATATCAGTAAAATGACCCTCATGTAATTGTTAGTTTACTGCAAGAGGAATAGATTTCTCAAATAAATTCAAATTTTGGAAATGTTGGTCTATCGAATGGTTCACTTCAAATTCTTAAAGTAATTAATTAAATTTATGGCTTTAAATAAAGCTTGGGTGGGTTTTCTTTGGTACTCCAGTTCCCTCCACCAACATCAAAACATGCTATAGTTTAGTGACATGACCGGGGAACCTGGGAATACCCCGGTGGCGGCTGTCGACATTGAATTTCTCCTAAAGGAATAATAAAAAAAAATTTGAAAAGAACTACTATTTGTGTATTTTGAGTTTAAACAGTGGAGTCTTACTATGTTTATTGCTGAAGTACATAAAGTGCACACCATAATGCAGTGCAAATGCAAATGGAGGATGCAGAAGGGTTGTGAACATGTTCAGAATAAGCTGGAAGGGTAGGTTTGACATGAGCCAATTGGACGCTGAGACTGGATGAGCTCAGGAACTGAACTCAAGCGAGCAGCATCAGATCCACAGCTGGCAGTGTCATACGTTTGGGCTGTGGGCTAACTCTGCAGCTTGTCAGGAACTGATCTTCACAGTATACACAAAAATCATTTCAAAATTTAAAAAATCACTCACTAATATTAAGATCTCCATTAAGAAATTAATTTCCACTTCCACTTGTAATTAAAATAAATTAATTACAACACTGTTCTTGACTAACTCAAATGGATTATAATGTCTCCTTCAATGTTAAAACAGTTTTTAAGTGAATAATATTATATAATGTTATGATCACACTGTATTCAATGGTATTTAATCAGCATTTTTGTGATCAGGTCATAGAAAATTAATAATACTTATTTTGTCTGTTCAGAGATTGACAGGTAAATAATCCTTTTCTTTCACAGCTGCAAACTGAGATTTTGCACAGCCGCCTACACACAAACACACACATACAAATGTTAGCAAGACACAGCGACTGGCACTTCGCAGAGTGCATCGTTTACATGTTTTCTGCTAAATGAGAATCTCTGCCATGCAAGCCACCTGCTGCGTTGTGTTCTGCCAGAGCAACTCATCACCCGAGAGGAAGCGACACTGAGTGGGATGCACTTGACCTGTGTCCATGTACGCCTCTGGGCTCAGAGCCGGTGCTGTACAGAGTAGGAGGTGGGAGAGAAATACATTATCTCCTGCTGGAAAGTGGAGGAACCTAAAAACAATTGCTTTAGAATATGTTGTGCTATTTGGGAGTTAGAGCGAACCTTGCAAATAAAAGTGTTTTTTGAACAATATAGTTTGAGGTCCAGTGAATTAGCCTGATTACCATGAGGCCTGTCACTAGGTAAAATATATTCGGCAACAAATCAACATTGTGTGCTTGAATATTTGGAGGTTGGAAAAATTATAAAGATTTGAATGAGACTGACAAAATTGATAAAATAACTGGGTCATCCATCCATCCATCTTCTACCGCTTATCCGGGGCCGGGTCGCGGGGGCAGCAGTCTAAGCAGTGACGCCCAGACACTTCCTCCAGCTCTTCCGGCAGGATACCGAGACGTTCTCAGGCCAGCCGAGAGACATAGTCCCTCCAGCCTGTCCTAGGTCTTCCCCGGGGTCTCCTCCCGGTGGGACATGCCCGGAACACCTCCCAAGGAAGGCATCCAGGAGGCATCCGAAACAGATACCCGAGCCACCTCAGCTGGCTCCTCTCGATGAGGAGGAGCAGCGGTTCTACTTTGAGCTCCTCCCGAGTGACCGAGCTCCTCACCTTATCTCTAAGGGAGCGCCCCGCCACCCTGCGGAGAAAGCTCATTTCGGCTGCTGGGACCCTGTAATGTTATAACATATAAATCTTTTTCATCTTTTGTGGTCAGCACTGGACAAAAGGAGTGTAAACTTCAAAAGGCAATGGACTAGCAAAGGGAAATCTGTTGACTGTTTAGGAATGTTAAGTGGGATCTGCTGTTAACATCTTGTGTCAAACAGCGCTCTGAATCATCAGAGATCTCGTCAAAAAGGATCTTGTAATATATTATATGCTAAACATATTTGTCTGTTTTATGGCATTGGGGTGAAAAGTAAACCAGGCGACATACTCTTTGAATTGTTCTCCAAATAGCAGCCTGATGACATTTGTTGACAATTGTTCCGTTTAGATCTTTCTTGGTTCATTTTATACCTTTCTTAAACTGGATGCATCACTTGTTTCTGTTCACTGCTGAACGATGAGTGTTGATACTGTAGTCTTCTTGTATGTCAGAATTGATATTAGCATCACATAAAAGTCGAACACAGATTTGTTTGAATAATGCAGTGTTGAATAAACATTCCAAACAAAATGTTCTGGGTTGAACGATGTGCACTGAAGGGCTCTTGGGAGTTTGAAACAAAGCAGAGTCGTGGGTGGCAGCTCTCAGGTGGATTATTGTTGAAGTTTCTCACAGAAGCTCAAAACAATTCCAGTGCGGATCACTACTGAACTCCATCAACTCAGCAAACAAAAAGATGTTATAGTTTTACTCACATGAGCGCAAATATGATGCATCATCTTTCAGTTTCACTACTTTATTAAATAATGCTGTACATCATAACATCCCGCTCTCCCCCACATTCTGTCGTTGTGTCCTTGGGCAAGACACTTAACCCACTGAGCCTCCTCCCTCCCAATACACACATTGGGGGGTCAGGACTCCCCTGCAAAAGAGATTTGTAATCTCAGTGGGACTTTCCTGGTTAAATAAAGGTAAAAAAAAAAAAAAATTAGATTCAGCTGATTGGAACTGTTCCAAGAAAAGGATTGAGTGGTGTTGCAACTGTTTTCTGCTTTAAGTAACCTGTCTGTGCTGCATTACAGATTGTGAGCCAATAAACATAAAAAGACCACCGTATTTGGACAGAACCTGATTAAATTGACCACATGGAGCCTAGTCCCTTTGTCAGTCTGGCCAAGTTTAAGGTCACTAAGCATTTTATTGTGATTTACATTCTTGTGTATTGTGTTTTTGAATCTGTCAATGTCTTTCAAACATTTAGCACTTATGTGACCCAACTAAATTTAATTATCGAAAATACTTTAATGTTTTTCATGTACCATTTAGATGTTTGTTTAAACATTAACATACAGTATATAGTCTTTTCTTCTCTTGCGTATTTATCACAAAGCACTACATGATTAAAAAAAACATACATAAACATACATGTTAAAATTTATTATTTAATCCTATCCTTTCTAAAATGACAAAGTGACATACCAAATAATAATATATGATAGCACAGCAAAGGTTCTCTTTATTACAAGTGCATTTGTCTTGTTGTAGTTGTAGAAAGGCAAAACAGGATTAAAGTCAAGCTCTGGGGTTTTAGCTTATTTAATTACACAAGACTAATACTACTAATAATAATAATATATACTGTATGCATAACATGTTTTTACCTAGACTTCTTCACGTCTCGACTCACTTCACAAATACTCCTCAACAACAGATCGTGAGGTTGCAAAAGTGCGTTGCTTAAGACACTTATTCCTCTTGTCCTTGTCCAACCATTACACTGTACAAACAAGCCCTTGCTATTACTATTTACTATTGTGCATTTAAAGGCAGTTTTGTTCCATTTAGATTTAACTGATGTTCATTTAGTTCATTTAGTTGAACAGAATGGAATTTGAGTTTGTTGAAACAGAATGAGCAGCAATATTTGACATTTTGCGGTTGATTATCTGTGAGAAACCTAAGATTTTAACAACAAGCATCGTGGGCTCTTTCCCCGTACTAATCTACTGTATGTTCATTGCATGCTAATCACAAACTTCATCTCAGAAATGCCTATTTCATTTCATCATATTTGGAAGATGTCAGTGATATGTATCTTTTGTAGTGCCTTGAGGGAGATTTTTCCTCTTTCTTTTGGTAATAGATGCAATCTTAATGCGAGGTAGAGTGTGGAAATGTGATGAACAAGGCAGCTTAATGCCACGTCATTTGCCGAATGGTGTGATTTAGCTGCAGAACGCCTTTGCTGCAGGCTCTATCCATCTTCTTATGCTAATTCCGATTGCACTTTGAAAATTAACCACTTCCTGTACCCATTTTCTTTCTTTCTTATCTTTTTCCTGCTGATGAGTCTTCTTCCCTTCACCATCTGTTTTATTTTTCTGCCACATGACACAATTCAAGTGTCTTCCACATTTCAACATCCTTCCAGTGGCACGCGTATTTAGGTCATAAGTTGTGACTATTAATGTTTAATTGACCTTGTTGCAGATGTTTTTACTGTTAACTTGTTGATTTGTTTGTGAGATAAATCATGGCTTTGGGTAGAGATTACTGGGTAGCCATTGAGAAGTTTGAGTACAGTACTTTTAAATTGTTTTCCAAATAGCTGCCTAATTGTATTTCATTGTTGTTGAGTTTTCTGTTTTTGTAGACCGAAAAGAAAACCTATCTTCTCTCTGTCCCACTGAGCCTCCTTACAACCTGTGCTTACTTTTATGTACAGTGGTAGAAAACGTCTCGGGTTATGCATATAACCCTTGTTCCCTGAGAAGGGAATGAGACACTGCGTCGTAAAACGACACTTTGGGGAACGCCCTCAGCGTGACGGCTCTGAAGCATGAATGAAACTTAGACCGATCCTGATTGGTGCTACGTCCACGACGTAAGTGCGCCGGCCTACCCGGAAGTATAAAGGGACGCCTCTCACAACCACGCCAGCCCTTCGCGATGAAGCAAATCGCCCTCAGGCGGGGTAGGCGTGGCGGAGTGACGCAGTGTCTCGTTCCCTTCTCAGGGAACAAGGGTTATATGCATAACCCGAGACGTTCCCTTTCGAGGGAACTCAACACTGCGTCGTAAAACGACACTTTGGGGAACGAATACCCACTATGCCACGACGACCCGTGCCTGCCCTAGTGTGAGACTGAATACTCAGGCACACTTAGGACGAGCACCCTAGCACCAGGCGTCGCAGGGAGATGTAGACTATAGAAGTTAATGAAAGTGTGTGGGGTAGCCCAGCCGGCTGCCTCGCAGATCTCCTGAAGCGGGACCCCCATCTGAAGGGCCCGAGAAGAGGCCTTTAAAATCGACAAAGCAATCGTCACAAACCAAGAAACCAGAAACTTAATACAGTAAAATTATTTAAAATTTGACCAAATCACAGCTCAGTTCCTTCACCTCAACCACCCTTACTTTCTATGAACATAGACTATATGATGAAAAAAATGGATGGATATTATTACTTTAAACTTTTTCACTGTACTAATATTGATTTTCACACCTCTGTTAACAACACACAAAGGTAATTAATGCAACCACTTTTCCCAGTATCATTTATATCACTTTAAAAACAAAACCACTTCCCACATTTAACACACCTGCACTTGTTATTTGCCTCACACTGGCTTCTCTGAAAAGCAAGTGTCTTTGGCAATGCTCCACTTGACAGCAGTGCTCAAAGCAGCTGTGGCTGCAGGTGTAGGAGTGATGCAAAGACAGGCACAGTGTTCACTGCTGTTAGAAGACAGTGCTGCTACCAGGCCTCCACCTGCCATGAGCTGTTTACCCCACTGTCAGACATGGGAACAAACATCTGCCTCATTCACAGTTAATGCAACGTATATGTAATAAATATCTGTGTCCTTGCTGTTTCCTAGGTAACTGAAACCAGGACAGGCCCTCTCGGATGCAGTAACTACGACAGCTTGGATTCAGTTAGCTCGGTGTTGGTGCACAGCCCAGAAAATAAGATCCACCTAAAGGGTAAGGCTTGAACACACAAACAGTCCCAGCCTGAAGACAAGGTTCACTGAATGCATAGGATTTTCAGAGCACTCACTTGAACATAGTAAGACCACCCCCATCCACCAATCTGCCAAAGCCCTCACCTCCTGTGTGGAGCGCTGCTTTGTCGGGATGACCCTTCGCTTTACGCTGCACTAGTTTATATGTCTGTTCTGCCTGACTGCTGCTCTGTCTCTGGGGGAATCTGTTATCTTACCTGTAGATGGACCGTGTTAGACCCTACACTGACCCCAGCCTAACCCCTTCAAGACTGCATACAGCACTTTGTTTTAACACAATCCCAGGTTTTGAACATTTTTACAGCAAAAATTGTAAAGATGATACATAAATGTAGAGATTGTGGCAGAGATGGACATGGTAGAGAAGACTGAAAAAACCTTACATCATGTGAGAAAGCCACTATTACTGTTTGTTTTTATTTAACCTGATGGACAATTGTCACCTACTTGACATGTTCTTTAAAATCAATATAAATGACTTTTAGCAAATAACTTTGTAACAATAATTCCATCCAACTTTGAGAAATTCATGTTTCATTTCTAAACCACTTGTCTGTACACTTCTGACTCCATCTTGGCATCACTCAGCACTACAAGCCTGCATCTAATTGATACAAGTCTTCATAATTTTCTCTGCTTTGGAAACATATTGAGCTGTCATGAATGCCACCTGCGCTATATCGCCGCACACTAATGGGATTTGTGTGTTTATGTTGTAAACAGTTCAGCGAGAGAGCTAGTGCGAGGAGCCGATTCAAACTGCAAAACTGGATTGTTCAGAAGATCATTTATTAGGAAATACAAGCCCAAAGAAATAGACAGCGCTAACATTACAACATATAAAGAGATGATGGACAGAACATGATTATGCTTCCATGTGAAGAAGCAATAGGAACTGTTAGATTGCAGAAGTCTACTGTGTTTTTTTTTTTTTGCAGTCACTTTGATTGCAGGAGATTTGGTAAGATTTCTTGTGTTCTGGATCATGACTGGAAGAAAATTGGTTTGTGTGTGGGGTCATATCACTGCACACCACATTAAAGCCTTTAAAAATCAGGTAACCTCTTTCTTGTGTGCCAGGCTTTAGTTAACCTGACTCCACCAGATAGAACAGCTCACAGAACATAGTCTGTTTCACAGAAGCATCTGGAAAGGCTCCTGTTGAAAACATTTGCAAAATGGAGGCGCCTTCTGTTGGAAACTTGTTAGGTGATTGGATGAAGCACTGACTAGTATCTGCCTACCACGAACTTTGTTTTAGCCAATCATAGCAACAATTTATTTGACACAATTAGAGTGCGGTAGATATGAAACAACAAACTGCTATAACAGTTACAGTTTTTGCAAAGTGATTCTGCAAATAAAAGGAACGTTAACTAAAACTAAATTGGGAAATGAAACAAGCGCAGCCATGTCGGTAACAAAGAGGAGAAGAGAACAATTGTTGCATCTGTCAAATTAAAAACCTGCCTCTTCCTGTTTGTGCTGCCACATCATTGGGAGCCCATGGTTTGACGCAAGCAGTTTGCTTGTCTCGATACAAGATAGATTTACCCGAGTTTGTAAACTTCCAATCCATCTTTCGAGAATCCTGCTGCAGCTCAAGATTAGACTTTAGTAGCTGTTTATTATTAGGCAATAACAGAGAGAAAAGCTAAAAAAGTAAGTGTAGGCTCTACTTAAGCAAAAAACTATTCAAGCAAAAGCAGAAAGATTAAGTACTACAAATATAGCATTACCCCCCATGGCCACTTAGACCCCTGTTTTTTATATATTTAAAAATTAAGAAATAATCATAAGCATCGGTCTGATAGCTTTAAAAAAACAAAACAGACATGGGAGCACCAAACATTTACGTCATCTTCATGAGATCAAACACAATCCCAAGTGTAAGGTGTACAAGTCCCTTTCTCGCTGTGCACTTGAGTGTTCTCAAAACTGAAGTATAATTTGCTTTTCTATTGTGAGACCGAAAGCAATGGAGCTGTTGGAATGCAGGCAGTGTGCAGCCATGCTTCTGAGATGATGAGTATAGTCTTTAGGGGATTGACTGCAGTGCCGTCTAATAAGTTAAAAATGGTTCAGTTTAAAAGCTAGTCTTGGTACGGGGAATTTTCAAACAACCTGGATTTAACTAAGGGAACAGGTTCTTTGGGTAATTGCAGCTATGATGAGTATGTTGCAGCTGGGAACACGTTTTTAAACCTTAACTGAGGCAGTGAATAGCTCCTTTTTTTTTCTCAGACAATTATTTACAACCTGATCTAATGGTCATATAAAAGATGTTGTCCTGTTTCAGAAGAGTCATATCATTGGCTAGCAACAGAACAAAGCAGCTGGGGTAAGAAATCGAATAAAAATGTATTAAAAACAGTCAAACGTATTATAAACAGATGGAATTACAGTGTTGAGCCAGTACATTTAAAAGAAAAAGAAAGAACAAATTAACTGTAAATGTTATATTTGAATATGACAGATTTTGACTTTGTGCAATTTCACTCTGTGCCATGTTACTTTGGATGTGTGCTGAAATGAAAAGAGGAAAAAAAAAAAAGACATGGGAATAAACAGCTGGGGAGCCTTAAGAAAACCACTTATCACCCAATACAGGACCTTGGAAAAAATGTAATGCAAATAGAAATAAATGTAGGAAAGCAATTTCTTTGTGAATGTGTTGCCAATGTGAAGTTTTTTTTGGGGGGGGATATGACATTATTCAAATGTTCTTTGCCATAAGAAGTATTTTTAAGAAATATAGGTCAGAGAGGATTCATGGGGACAGATATGGATCTCCTCACGTGATCGCATGTCCTAGTGACTTAATAGAAATTCTAAAGCTCTATGCTGTTGAGGCAAGAAAGAAAATGTCTTTGTATTTTAGAATTGTATTAATTCCACTGTTTTTACGCTTTCAAATCTTTGACTCTGATTACAGGTCTATATACGTGTGTGTGTGTGTGTGTGTGCGTTTGTGAAGTGTGTGTCTAAAGGTGTAGATTCTATGTGCTTCTGTAAAATGAAGACCACAGCTTCGGGGCACACAAGTGGCTACCTTTCTCTCATTTCCAGTGATGGCTGACAAAAACAATCAGCCTTTAGCCTGGAGTTAGATCGAGGCTTTGATGTGGTCTTGCCAAATCCTAATCATTTGCAGTGCGTGTTTTCAAAAGACTGTCCAGCTAATGTGTGTTTTCTGTGTGTGGTTTATTTGACAAGAGCAGAGGCTATAGAAACAGCAAAGATAGAACCTAGGTATTTTATCTCAGTAGCTAATTCAAACTAATCACAAAGGCTGCGTCCTTATGGCAACAGTTTGAGAAAAGCTAATGCTGATTTCTGGTGTCGTTCCATGTCTTTTCTGTGCCTCTCTACTATTGCCTTGTGCTTAAAAAGAACATTCCTTGCTGTCTCTTAGCAAGCCTCAATTGAATTACTGCGCTGATATTAAACAGACATAGCTAGCATAGGTAGTTATTGACATTATTGCACCATAATGACATGAAAACACAATCTGCCCCAATGTTAGGTCCATTTAAAAAATCTAAATGGGCTTTGTGACTAAACGTTTTCTGCTTTAGATTGTATTAGAAATGGGGATGCGGAACAACGTTTTGCGTTTTCAAGTCCTGAGTTAAAGCTCTCCATTATAAGAAATGAAGCTAAACACACAGCTTTGTTTCACTGGAGTCCACAAAGTACTGTGTAAATCCAGCAGACCTTGGCCTTACTTCAGCACTGGCAGGTAAACAACTGCCACTTTATTCATCCTCTGAGACGCAGGAGGTCTTTCAGGGTCTCTGGCACATGGAGCCCATGTTACAGAACAGTGGCAGCCAGTTTATTTGTAGAACTGAATCAAGCCTCTGAGGAGTTTAGCGACAACTGCTGCCATTTAGATCACTTGGCAGTAACCTTGGCAGTAACACTATACTCGTCCTGAAATCCCAGTGTTTATTTCCATATTTTCCTTGAAGGCAGGGTAAACCTTTGGTCTGTTTCCTCTTTTATTTAGGTTCTTGTTGAGGGTAATACAGAACCAGAGTAGGCAATTTTAGTCCAACTCTGTCTCTAATTAAAGGACCTTTTATAAGAGGTGGCATGTAACGTAGCTAATCAAGTGAGAGTTTGTGTTTTACTCCATCCTTTGGTTCAGCTAGATTATTAGTTGGTGTGTCATTGCCACTACAATATCAAGTAATCTGTCAAATATACTTTACTGTTGGCTCCAGTGAAATAATTGCTTGTTTACATGTTATGTATTATTTTCCATTCTAAAACGTCTTGCTAAACTAGTTAGGGTGCTACAACTCTCATTGACAAGGTGACTGTATAATTTTGTATCCAATTCCAAGATTACTTCAAATAAATGATATGAATTTTGTATTCAGTTTACCTAAAAACACTAGACAAACTTTGAAGATGACCTTGTCCATAATAGATCTCTAAGAACTCTTTTTAAATGACATGACTTTAAAAAAACAAAAAAAACATTAAATTAACTAAAGTGCATTTGAATATTTAGTCTGGCATAGGTCACAACCTACTCCATTTATCCGGGCTTGGGACTGGCACAAAAGTGACCCCTGGTGGCTCCAGGAGTTGAAATCCGGTCTCCCATATGACAATTCAAAGTCTACTTTACTGCCAATGCTGCCATATATACACAGAATTGAAATTTTGGACAAATAACAATAAGTGAAAAACTAAATATAGCGCAATGTAAAAAAAATACAAATAAGGGCATGAAAGTATGATCTAATAAAAAAAAAAAATGTATAAAGTACAAAAGATAAATAGGCAACCTAAAGCACATAACAGATTTATGATGGATGGGTTGATTGAATGAGCTTACAGTATTCAGTCTGCATAAAGAGCAGACGAGAACCAACAACAACCCATCTTGCTCCATACATACTTCAGATAACCACATGATATAGTGGCTTTGAAATACATTTTACCATTTCCACCATGAAGATGAATTTGCGGGCTCCACTTTTTGGATCATTGCCTGCTGACATCTGCTCAGTGGCCTTTTTAGACCGACTCAGAGATCCTCCCCAGAGCACCCCAAACATGCCTTTAGAACTCTGTTGGAGCCCAGTCAATAGCAGACGGATGTTGTTCGGCTCTTGTGAGTTCCTTCAGGGCAGGAGGTCTGTAAAGTGGCTCTCTTTGCTGGGGCCAAAACCTGGGTCACACTGAAACTAATTCACAGCACACCACCTGCCATCGTGTAGCCTCCTGGCAATACATAAAAATGGTGGGCAAACTTATCGCTGCCTCTTCTGACATCACAGCTGATAATAAAAGTCTCAAGGAGGAACATAGAAGGACTGGCATTAGATGTACTCTTAAGGAATCAAGTTACTGCAAGGCCATACTTCAGATACTAACTAATAATACTCATTTGCTAAAATATAACCCAAAAAATCACAGCAGTGGCTTGTCTGGGACTGTGGCAACCAGGCTCTACAGAACAGACTACAAACTGACTTGAAAGTATAGGAATAATGAAAACTGTGGTTTTCAACATCAAAGGTAACAGTACCTTATCTCAGTTATAAAAGAATCAACTCTACTCCAACAAGTAACTTTGATATAAGAGGTTTACTACATAAAAAAAAATTAAGGGAAAAACAACAGGCAGGAAGTAAACAGAAAACACAGACAGGGGTACGGCATTTCACAATAAAACAATCAGGAAATCAAATACAATCTTGAAACAAAATCAGATACACAAACCAAACTGGAAATCAGATACAAAAGTGAAACAACTTAGATACTTTAAAAAAACATAACATCAGAAACCAAAACAGAGACAACACAGATACACTAACAAAACAAACTAACTACAAAACCAGGTAGGGATCCTGACACATTGGAGTGTTGCAATTACACTTCACAATTACTGGAGACATGTCTACAGAGAAAAATAGGTGTAAAAATGCAGTTTTTCTACAAATGATGCATTGTTATCTTTAAATGCCTAATAGTATTTGTTGGGGTGGGGTGTTGTTGTGCTGAAGACTGTGTGGATCTTCACACTGCTATAGGAGACAGTTGAAGGCAGTTGGAGGGAAAGTGTTGATTTCAGTGTTCTGGGTTTATATGCTCTGTTGAAGCCGGGTTGCTGCCAAAAACGAACAGAAGAACAGTCTTCAGGCTCCAGTACCTATTATTCTGTAGCCAAGAGTGCATTTCCGTGCAGTGGACCAAACACTGGAAACACTTAAAGAACACACACCTGGACTCTGGACACACATAGCGGAACACACACTGGTAACAGAGGGTGGTCATTGAGGAGGCTTAAGAGCTTCAAATTGCTCAAAATTGAAAGTGGTGTCTCTGCTGGAGATTGAGGGATAGAAGACAGAAGTGTGGGCCTGCTTTTTTTTTAGTCTGCTGGGGTGATCTAACGCTGTGGCTTGATGGAAGCAAAGCCTTATGGGTAATGAGTGTAAGAGTGCATTATCAAAGGAAGACACTTTCAGTTTTTGTCTTTCTTTCCTAAATTCATGGTGAAGACATGAACCACATGCCAACAATAATGAACCAGACAACTGATTAGGATTTTGTTCTTATCACTGTCACCAGTCCAAAACAGCAATTATAAAGGCTCCATTAAAGACAGATAAAGCTGCGTTATTCTGAAGTCTTTCATTTATAATGCCCTATCTTTTTTTATTGCCCAGAAGAAAAATCATGCAAAGATTCCCAGTCCAAGGTTGACATTCGGCCATCTATCTGCACATAATTAAAGTTTGTAGCTCGGCAGTGTGAGTGATTGAGACATTGCTCATTAAATTATTGTCCTCATTTTTCCATCACAGAACAGCATGTTACTAATAAAATGACAGCAATGTCAGATTCATTCTTTTTCAATTTCATCTAGCCAATTAATTACATTGTAAACTGAATAAGGTAACTAAATACCTTGTGGCCTGATTGAAGAAGGTAATAAAGAGCTTTTAATTTCTGTATCACCTCACTTATCATACTTACTGCATATTGAAGGGTCACTCAAGCTGTTAGGTTAATCTCTTGAATGTTGTAAATTTTAGTTTAAACCTTACATTTCCACATGTCTTAAAGAGTGTTTTTTTTTTTTTAGTTTAGTTTTCTTATGTAAAGCACATTGGATTTTCTTAAAGGACACCCACGGGATGACGCTTGTGTTGGTGTCATTTTTAAACAGACCTACTGTATCTCATATACATTCTAATAGGTGGATTTGTATTGCACGTCATCTTTTTCTATAGTAAATTCCCCTCTTGAGCTGTATCTACTTCACTCGATGTGTTCAACTGATGAAAAGGCTTTGATTCCAGCTTCTATTCAAATGTTTAAGGAAATTACTACTTTTCAGCTAATCTCTTTCAGTCAATATGTATCTGGCACTTTGAAAGAGAACTGTGGAAGGCCCCTATCATCCGCCATATCATCCACACCTCAGCGACATTCATGCAAGCTTAATTACATCTTTGAAGCTTGTGTTGCTTTTGAATATGAAATGTCAAATAGGGGTTAATTTCCCTCACTGACAATTCTGACATATTGAAATATGCATTTTCCTTCACTTTGGATCAGCACATATTAGCTGCATTGTGGGTATTTTGCTGATTGCTAAAGCGATGCTGTCATAACGGCTAACATGTCAAAGGTGAGAAGGCGGAAAGAGGAATGAGGTGGAGTCGATGTTGACTTTGACTGACAGACAAAATGAATAAGGTGTCCTCAATTTCCCTTTCCCCATTGGAGCAGCATCAGCCTCGGTGTGTTTGATACACACAATGGAGTTTCTCATCTTCAGTGTTACACATAATAGATATTAGAGGGAAGTGGAAGTGGAAACCAAAGCGAGTAAGCAGATACTATAACTATGAAGGAAAAGAACACCAATCCATCAAAGTTAAGAAATATGTTGCCTGAGTCCTCAGAAATATAACTAGGGTATCTTTTAAAAGAAACCTATCTATTTCGATCTAATCTTAATTTAAATCCCAATCTTTATCATCATCTTGAGAGTCACTGTCTAATAACTTCCAGGCACTTTAAGCCTAATTTTAAACTACAAACCCAGGATAATCTTTAGCATAAAAGATGTTTTTTAAGGGCATAATCTGCAGGATTTCAAGCCGAATGTCCTTCTCATGTAACCAAAGCATAAAAAAAGAAAATACATTCACCTCCATTTTGTTCTGGAGGGACAGAAGTGTGAAATAAAAAGGATTGATCTAAATTCACATGAAATGCTTGCATATTGTAGTTTTAGGAAATAGCATATTAAAAAAGTCCAGTCACAAGTCTTAATATGAGAAATATGGGTGGCTCATTGTTCACAAGTCCAACTTTACCATATCATAATTGAATTTGATGTGTATGTACTACGTAATAATAGGCTAGATTACTGTAATGATGTGAGCACTTCAATCATGGATGATTGATGTATGTCTTTCATAAATCCTGCATAACATTTCTAATCCAATTTATTACACTAACACGCTTGATATTTTTTGCTAGTTTTTGCACAAATAGATCAAACCAAGTTTAAAAACTAGGAAAATAATAACTTTTAGCGGTAGCAGACGCACACAAAGTGGGACTGATGATTGGAAGAGCTGTCTCCCTAAATAAAGAATCTCCTGCCAGTTTTACAAATAACACACACATTTTCACAAAAAAACTCAAGGCACCTGCCAAGTCTTGGAAGGGGAAAATGTGACTAATTACATCTTCTTCCAAGCCATTGAAAGAGTAAATACCAAAGAAGAGACATGAATATTCATACAGTCACAGCAGGATTGACTTGGCTGCTGAATATCATCGCGAAAGAGTGTGAAATGAAGAAAAAGAGGGCGCTTTTGACCTTGGCACATCAATGATTATTAGACAGACAGACAGAGAGCAGCAGACAGATTCAGGGAAACAGCATGAACACAACTGCTGCGCTCTAATAAAGGACTGCTGTTACAATACTGTACACAAACCATGTTTCTATGAAGATGATGAGCTTTTAAGTTCACATTGCTTTTGAGAAGGTTTTTAAGACTTTTTAAAGCAATAGTAGTGATGTGCAAATACATTTCTGTGATTGTGGTGTGTATTTAGGGACGATTAAAGATCACTCAAAAACACGCGTACTTATTTGGTTCTTTTCATTTCTGACTCTTATACTGATATAAGATCAAATACTAAATGAGGAACATAGTGTCTTAAATTTTCAGACTTACTAGTTTCAGATTGTAACATTTAATTGGTACATTTTCAGGCAGAATTTCTTTTGGACCCAGTGTCACATCTTAGATTTTCTTAAAGAATTGTATTGGAATCCTACAAAGACTACCACTGACAGTCTTTCAGCCATATTTTCAAATATTAAAAATGAACTTGGTTTATATGCACAATGAAATATACAGTTGATGAAAAACAACAATACATGGAGTTTAAATCCGTTTAGACACAGCCTGGCCTGAGCTAACGCTTAACTTCTGACCTCAGCTGTGCACAAGCTAGTAGCCTAGCAACTGAGTTAAAGTCACCGTTTTCTATTGCAACAACACGTAGCACAGCAGATGGTACTAGAGAGCATATGCCAAGTTGTGATTCTCAGACACATAATGTTAAGAATACCATTTAGATTGATTCTCTTGCTTTATATTCAGAAAAAGAAGAGAAAAAAAAACTAAACATTTATACTTTGATAAAATCATTTTCACTCTTATCCTAAGATGTGTATTGCTTTCCCATCTCGACACCAACTAAAGCATTGCTGAATGCTGCTTTAACTTTTGAAAGACAGACCAAAGTAAACAAAGCTGAAGTACAGGAGATAAAGTGTCTGCAAAGAAAACTTTGACAAAGACGAAGGAAAATGTTTTGCTTTTCTTTTTGTCTGCAGCAAAAATATGCATTGATCGCAAAAACAAACCTTGACACATCCTCTCTCTGCCGCTATTACAAAAACAGCATCTCCATAATAAAAGTACTACTGTAATGAAATGTGCAGGTAGGATACTAACTCTATTTGGCATCTTTGAACAGTGTGTTGTTTAGTTTCAGTGGAGGTGACAGTTGGGACTGACAGTTATGCCCTTAGGCAACTACTGTAGAAGCATACTATTTTTGACAAATCCTTTTTCTGTTCTTGTATAATAATATCACTACATTTTCTTATATCTATGTAAATAGGGCGCAGATGATTATTTGAAATGCAGTCGAGTGTTTGTTCCATTTCAAGTGCCACTATCATAATTCAAGCACAGAGCTGAAAACCTGTCTTTGCATGTCACTTGCACTGGCCTCAGCCATGTCAAGACATATTATTAGTGTCACTATGTCATGAAATCTTCTATATCAGGCCATGATGGTTCACAGGCTGTGAAAGAGATGCACAGTCCTACAGATGACACGTCTGGACTTGAATTGAAGCCGTCATTTTGATGATATACAAATAAAATCATTCACAGCTGAAATTATCATCATGGTAGACTGCTATGACATTTCTGTTCTTTTAAGATTATGCTGACATTCACATGCAGATTATTTTGAAAAATAAGGATATAACAAATTATTCATTTGTTATTACAGTTTGTTACAAAGTATGTTTTTGTACTTAATGAGGTAGATACAATGTATAAAGTGTAGTTTAAAATAAAGTGTGTCCCAGAAAAATAGCCATGAAGTCTAAGATCTGAAATACCCATGCTCTTAACTTGCTGCATTGCAACTGGAACTCATTCATTCCCTTAGGATGACTATTATGGCAAGATCAATGTCTAACTTTTTGCGTTAAACAGTGTGTAGTTATTACATCAAGCAAGGAAATGTCCTCACTCACAAATTACGAAACTGCAATTTTCTAAATTAATCCAAATTCCTACCTGACTGAATGACCATGGTGCAATAAACCGAAGCTTTATTTTTGCTGTGATAATGCCACAGTTGTAGGCTTTGTGCACTGTCATGGGTTGGTCCAGCAAGCTGACCTGGTGCATTCTTTGTTCCAGGATTACAAGATGTCCTTCCCGAGTTCCTGCGTGGGCGCTTTGTGGAAGCTGCACTCAGTTACGTGGCTTGCAACTCGGAGGGCGAACTGCTTTGCCGCAACAACGACTGCTGGTGTCGCTGCTCTTCACGTTTCCCAGAATGCAACTGTCCTTTTGCTGACATCAAAGTCATGGAAGAAAACCTGGAGAAGAGCAAAGAGGCTTGGAATAACTTTAACCAAGACTTTGAGGAGTCAGGTATGTGGTGAAAGTATGGTTAAAATTTTAATAAAATAATAAGACAGTCTTGCTTTGTTTAAATTATGACCAAAGCAATACTTAAAAAAAATACATATATATTTTTAACAGCAAAAATCTTGTATTTATGTATTCATTTTAATGGTGTTTGTGTCCAATACTTGTAGTTTTATTTATGAATTGATCCAAACAACTGGTCTGGATGGTGCAACACTGAGCAATGTTTACCATTGGTACACTTTAGCTTCAGGTGTAAGAGTGGCCTGCAGTCATTTATACTTACAAGTGTGTTTGACTTATATTCAGACAATGCTAGAAAGTACCAGTTTTTAGGAAGTAAAGTGTTTTTCTCGACATATAGATTTACTACTACTACATACTTTTGTGTCTTCAAGGCCATATGTAAATGGTAAATGGTAAAATACTCTACATCCATTTTGTCCATACATAGCATGTACTTTTTACTTTTTGTTAAGAAAAGCTGGTGATTTAAACAAGACAGATGGACAGAGAATATTATTTTTTCATTTCTGTTACAGATGTAACAGGTGGAATGATGATGATTTATAGTAACCAATCTGGATGGCATTTGTTCTCAGCAACTGTCCAGTGTTGTTCTCACTCTGTTCATGAGGCCTAGTAGTTACTCACACACATGCTTGTGCAAGTGCTATTCATGTGGATGATAACATCACTACAATTTCCTTACAAAGACACAGTATATAACAGACTTACATACTGTATATAATAGTGCTATGTAACTAAATCCTACCTAAATAGAGTCTCCCGCAGAGCTGTCAATGTTTGTATATACGAACCACACTAATGTACAAATGTGTAATACAGAGAAATGCAACAACATAATAACATCTGGTGATAATAGAAGGGCTCAGTGGTATAGCGGTCGTCCTTTAACCGGAAGGTAGGCAGTTCAATTCCCGCTCTCCCCACAATTCATACTGTTGATGTGTCCTTGGGCAAGACACTTAACCCACCTTGCCTCCAGTGGTGTTCTTAGTGTAAGTTGCTTTGAATAAGAGGGTCTGCTAAATAAAAAATTCAATTTTGATGCTGCCATTGTCTAAAAAGCCAACACTGACATCATTGAAGATAATAATAACATTTGACATCTGCAGAATCATTTGCTTTAATGCAGTTGTGAGATGGAGCAGTTGTAAGGAGGCCATGTGCTGGGGCTCAGAGACGGAGGCCCCATCAGGTGTACAATCTCAGTCTTGTTAAATCGATTTCCCACAAGCCGGAATCCTTTACCAAAACTATTCATCACTCCGAGCGAGACACAGGTGTGTGATGTAATGGTGACAATGATGCAGAAAACTCAGCCGTCACTTTGTAAATTGTCTAGAGCCTCCCGCTCTCATTTTTTTCCGCCTTTGTCCTGACACCCCTGGAAGTTGTTTTATAATGACTTGGACAGAGTCTGCACTATTTAATCTGTGACATTTTTCTGGCAGCTTTTCTTAAACTAGTGGGTGTGTTGTTTTGCCATTTATTTCAGGTGATTGTGTGTGTTGCCATTTATTGAAAATTGCTTAGCAAGTAACATCACGGAGGTAGACAGCACTCACTTAGCCTTACTTTGACAGCACCTGACGCTGCAGAGTTGCTTTTTTTATTTACCGCATATTAAATCTTTATAAAGATGCACTGAATGAGGATTGAGAAGACAGCAGTATGGATTGTAATAGTGAGGCTCTTCTTGTTCTGCTGATGTGATGTTTTTTGTCAGGAGCTTAACTTTCTGCTGTTTGTCATGAAAAATTAGGCCTTTACTTCTCTTAGAGGCGTGTGTGCTAAAGCTAAAAATATCATGAAAAGCTTGGTGGTTAGTAGTGCACACAGGAGGACAGACAGCGCAGACAGCCATGTACTGTACACCCGCAGCAGCATCTAGGGGCTTCATCAAAGTTTTATCTAATTTTAAGAAACACACAGGATGTACTTACTGATTCACACACTGACACGGTGCTCACACAGGCAAAATGAAAAATGAATGCCGGGAGATGAGAGCAGGGTAATCTAAACGGCAAATATTGTTTGACTTTTTAAGCCCTCACTTTGCTTTCTATCTCTTCATATTTAGCATCTTCTCTCTCTTTCAGTTGCAGTTTATTTTTGCTTCTAGGGCTGCTTAGGAAGTTGGACACAATCTCGTCTGCTGTGTCTGATAAATTTACCATCGCAAAGGGGAAACAACTCCAAGGATTGTGTGTGTATTCATGAGGTTGTCAGAAAGACAGAAAGAGGACAAGGAGAAAACTAAATCATTTTCTGTGGAAGAAAACAATACCACTAAACTAAAAAGTATTTAGTGAGAAGACTACTCATGCTGCGTTCTAATTACTGAGGCTCTTAATATGGGTCTGTGTGTGAGTTTAAATGAGTCTTTATGGAAAATTTAAACCCTGAGTTGTTTATGATCAGCCAATTCTGAAGTACAAAAGCCCCAATGCTGCTGTAAACCATTGTTAATGTTGTTGATGCCCCATTTGAAGACTTACTGTGCTGTAATTAGTAAAGAAAAATTATGTGACAAGTTACTTTCCACCTCAGGGCTATCCTCATGTGCACTAGCATTACAAGTATTCTTTCCATTTTTTGAGCATGTACAAACAGGATGTCCTATGATGGTGTGAAAAGCAGAGCCTGGATTGTCGCACCTCAAGGCTGTGAAATTGAAAACAGAGCTGGCTTCATGTCTTAGCACCCAATGTCCTATTATTTAGCAGCGCTATTAATACATTTTTCTCCATGAGGTACGGAAAAAATGTTAGGGGAGGCCATTTAAAAATGGGAAAACAATACTTTCTCCTTTTTAAGACATACCTGCAGTTTATTAAAAACCAACATGAATGCCTGACAACATGATTGATTCAGATCATTAACCAGCAGCTACCATACTAATATACAAATAATAGCTGCAAGTTCCATCAACTTCAAATGTGTAGAATAATACAAGTTTCTGTAAAAAAAGGAATTAAATTCATTGTTGCAGTCAGGCATACACACCTTAAACAATACTTAAAATGACTGCAGCTATTTCTGTAGCATCTTGAGCAGCCATTCATTCATAATAGACATGGCAATCTTCAATAATTGACGCACAACATGAGTTAACTTTTACACTGCACACATAAATCCAATTAGAAACAAAAGGCACCTGAAAGCATTTGTGATTTCTAATTTCTAAGCCTTACATACTTACTACACTTCCAAAATAATCCTCATTTATTTTCTCTGACAGCTGCGCTAGTGCAAATATTACTCAAAGGTGAATAATGCAATTACAAAATCCATACAAAGTGGATTTTTAAGAATTGCTCTGTTATGTTCTGTGTTGCTTATGTACAAGATAAGCTGGGAAATCGATTCAGGCACACAGTTCTGCCCAAAGCTGAGCTTTATGGCACTGGAGAATAAGAAACAAAGTGCTCTGGATGCAGGCAACATATATTTGAAGTATTGTAGCCGTGTGAAGTGATGCTATTAAGGTTCACACCTTTTCACAAAATCTGATCAAAGATCTGACACAGAAACCCATTAACCTGCTCATATATTTGAAGTCATTTTCTAGCAGTTCTCAGTACCTTTTTGTGCTGACCAACACAAACAAATGAAACATTGGACATTTGAAATAGTTTTTTATTTTCCATTGGCTTGTTGGGGGGAAGCTTTGGTGTGTGGGATTGAATCTCAATTACAGTGGAGCTCTGCCTTATGCGTCATGTATGACTGACCTCATTAATTAGTAACATATTCTCCTCCATCTCGTCTACTCGTATGTACTTCCTTCCTCATTCGTGAGGCTAATTTCTGACGGATCCAGCTAAATGGTTTGCTTGTCGTTCAATAATGATATCGATATGGTAATTATAACCCCTATTAGAATTCCATTAATAGATTAGCTCATGTTTTTACAATCTCATCCGAGGGCTTCATGTGGCATTGTGTTAACCACAAAAGCATAAACCATGTAAATCCATGTGGGCAAAGTTGCAACAAATCACAAAGCATGACGGTCACAAAATGGTTTGGTTGCAATGGTTTGCCAGTGACTGCAGGCTTGTATTTTTATTTTACATTGTTGTTGATGCACATTTATTGTTCCTATTAAAAAAGAGAGAGAGAGAGAGAGAACTCACTTTAACATGACTCCGCACAGAAAGGCCGAAGTTGGCCGATGGTGTCTGAGTCGGCTGGGGTTTGAACTCACGACCTTCTTGCTGTGAGGCACGAGCCTCAAACACTCTGCCACCATGCACCTGAAGAATAAAAATAAACAAGAAAAAAAAGCAGACAGAACAGAAAATTTAACATTTTGAACCAATACTCACATTTTATGCATGCCATTTCAGTTTCAGCATTAGTTATTGGTAAGTGTTCATAGTCTAATAGGATTAATTTTTCTATCAAGAAATGCACAAATGTACAATTAATTAAAAAAATACTTTTTCCATACTTTTTTTTGATTTGTCATTCATTAAGGCATTATTCCTTGGAGTAAATTGTGTTTGTGAAATCTTTGTCATGTAATACCTCAAAATACGTGTATATAACCTTACATACAATGGTATGCTGCTAGTTCTATAAAATGACAAGTAAAAGTTAAAAAAGTGTACATTTTCACTTATGTCACCGCCATGGCTTTCACATAATTTGATCTCTGAAGTATCCCTGCATGCTTTATGATCCCCTTGCGGCAGTGTCTTTGCCCACATAGTGACAGTATTATTGAATTGTCACCTCAGTGTTCCAACTGGCAGCCATACATCGCATAAAGCACTATAAATCCAGGTCATATAAATGTTTACGCTTTTATCTCCCTCAGTACATAACTTGTAATGGTTCCCCCACCTTCTGCGTTCTTTTACTCTCATTTCTCAGTGTAGCACAAATCGTTTAATTATCTCTCTTCCTTCATTATGTTAATTAAAAAGCATTGCTGCAAGCTCACAGGGATATGCTTGATACTTGGTTCCTCCTACAAATAGGCCTGGCAAGGATTCCCACTCAGCCGTATCAGGACCCCACTGCTTTGACTCTCTGCCCATTTCTACTTTTATTACCGTCATAAAACATGCTGTCTCTCTAGGAAGTTGCAGCACGTACATGGATTTGTCAGAATAACAAAAGAAGGAGGGATTATTTTAGTCCCAGAGATGGATTGTTTCTCAGCAACATGATTTGGCTCCACTTTTTCTCATTCACCTTCTCAAATTGTTTCATTTATTTCACATGAGACTTGCTTTTGGCACTCGTAAAACTTACTTACTTCTTTACTTCTTATTTTTCAAATCGTCCCGTTTATTTTAATAGTTATTCGATTTAACTGTCCTTATTTTTAATCCTCCAGTAAGGCTTTCATCAAACATACTCTTATTGATTTGTAGTTTTTTCTGTTTACATACACACTGCCTCACAAACAAAGAAACAAAATGGTACTGACTTTCTAACCTAAATATTCATCATGATCAAATATTTATTTGATTGAAGAGATCAAATGCAGGGTTTTAGTTCTTCTGGTCCTTATTGTACAGAAAGTTGATTCCGCCACCACAGCTGGCAGTTCATGATGAGGAGCCAAACATATGTATTTAGGCGCTGTGTTAATCGTCTTGGAGTACGATCCAAGGAGGAACATATGGAGCTGGAAGGAAGTCATTCAAAGTGTTGGCATTGTGTTGCAGGCTGACATGAGCCGCTAAACCCCAAGAGGATGTATTTGCAAAAGCATTTTTTTATACTGCAATGACAGAAAGTATGTTGCACCATTTGGGATTTTAATAAGCTTTTAAATTTGTATTTTGAGTTTAGATTTAGCACTTTGGTGAATCGATTTTATTACAAAATGAAATAGCCTATTTTACAGTCCAATTATTCCCACAGAACCTGCAGAATCTGTCTATTTAGTATACACTTTCACCTTTATGTATTTTAAACCTTCAGGTCTCAAGCTTATATGTATGATTGATGAGCTAAAGAGAGGCTGCAGAGAACATGTGGTTTGTGGCATTGGTGTAATTGCTATTTGCACTCACTCCTATAGAAGTAGCTTGTGGCTAAAATGTACACACATCTGACAATGTCTTTACTTGACTTTACTTTATTTTCTTCTGCTATAGTTGTTATTACATTTGTCTATCACGCAAGTATTTATAACTTTGTGCTATGATTGTCATTTCCATGCAAATTATATTGACATTTGCAATATGAAGTCATAAAACCACAGAGAAATGATGCACTTATTCGTTTTCTCCATCTTACACACCTGCTAACCCCAAAGGCTAAAAACATGTGGCTTTTCTTTTGTTTGTTTTTCCCCCCAGAATCTTTTATACAGACGAAAGTGTTCATGAATAAAACCCTGCATTAATTTCTGGTGGTGGGGGGGTAATTGTTATAATAGCCCTCATTATCGCAATTAAGTCATTTTTTCTATTATTTTAGGTGCTAATGGGTTCCTCTCTTTTTCTCAAAGGTATTTAGACAGTAAAAGTTCACCTCTATTTCGTTGACACTTATGTGAGTCTAGTTCACTGGATGCTCCTTTTCAGTCAAATGTATGAATGCATTTTGTTTTTTGAGTGCATGTTAATGCTCCATTTTTAATATGAAGGCAGCTTGGAATAGTTGGTAGCTTCTAGTAATTATGACAATGATTGCTATTTCCCTTCCCATTTATGTAACTATCATAAGACTTTTTAACTTTTGCTTTTTGAACTAGTACATGTAAAATGTGAAAAAGCACTGTTTTTCCTCTTTCTTTTATATACAGTTCATATTTTTTCAAATCAAAACGGACGTAATACTGACCACTTCCTCTGTATCAAATGGTCTTCTCCACAGCCTACACCTTTGTAATCCTATAAAGAAAGGGGTTTCAGTTTAGTGACAGGGCAGACCCGAAGCCCACAGCTCACCATCACTAAAGCAGTGGTTCCAAGACACTTAATAAAGCATGCAGTGTGTGGTTCTGTAATCCCATAATGTCGACCACTACAACATAACCACAGCACATTAAAATTGATCCCCACAGAGCAGTACAACTCTTAAGCTTATTACTCTCTGCAACTAAGAATCTAATATTTCTTCTTATAATAATTAGGCTCTTAAAAACATGTGCTATCTGAAGTAATACATGGATTCACAAGATATTAGGACTTCACAATGGTGACATGACAGTTTCTGGACACACCGACCCTTCAAAAATATCAACCTTTTTCATTCGCTGTTTTTGAAAAGAAGGTGTCTGGTGCGTTCATGTGCAGCAGCTTCACCATCTTTATAAGGAAAGAAAGCCATAGCTCATTAAACTACAAGAATAAAAGCGGTCTGCTTTATTCCCTGTGGTCTTTTTACACAAACAACACACATGTCATTAAAGCTTCTTTCGAACTGTCAGTGTGGGGGGAGACTAATTAAAATGAAATACCAAATGTAATATTCTATCGACTTCTGTCACAAAAATAACATTATTATATAAATCCATGAATTGGAGAAAATATAAATACTGATAATACTGTACATGCACCGGCTCAGTGTACTCTGTTGGTTCAGTTATTTAAAGCTGACGTTTTGATGATTAATTAGCTTTTTCTGCTATTTGTGTTATGGTAAGGGTAAAGTTTTTCTGCTATATTAAAATTGTAGTTAAAACTAGGCTCATGTGTAATTGATGCGTGTATAAACTTCTGAGCTGTTTCTTGAGCTGAGTCATTAAATATTCATCTTGGGATATTGTCAGGCAAAACTATTCCCTCTCAATTAAATGTGTAGAAGATTCTGTTCAAATGCACAATAAGAAATGTACAGCTGTGTTTATTTTACAAACACAATATACATTATAGACCTTTAAACGTTCAGATGTGTGATTATAGAGCAGTGTGCAATACAGTTAGTTTTGTACAAATTCTGAGACATTCACATCATTTTCTTTCTGCGAGAAAATAGCTATGGTTTTTAGAACTTTTAATTGTTCACAGTTGCTGATCCATTGAATAAGCATGTTAAGAACGTAAAGCAGAAGTACAATTAAGACTGTAACTCATATCATGTATGTTTATTAATGTAGTTATGACATGGTAGTTCTCTAGCAGTATTAAATAAACATATTTAAAAATTACATTTTTAAATTACAATGAATAATTGAAGGAAGTATCTTTGGCTCTCTGTCTCTGTTTGAGATATCACATCTTTATTCACATATCTGTCAGCCTATCAAAAAAGAGTATTCCTTGTCCACAATAAAGATTGTGAAATGAATTTGTGCAGCATAAAGGCTTGTCATGAAAGTACATTAAATGCTAGAGAAGCAATCTTCACCAAGAATTACTGTAATTTTCATATTTTTAACAAAAGTTGCAACACATGAAGAAACGGTGCTGGAGGCTGGAGGGTTACTTAGTCATTCTGGGAGACATGGCTGAAAAGGCTGATCTTTCCAAAGACTTGACCACTGCCATCACTGAAGCAGAGCAGACGTCTGAGGAGGAGGCACTGAGACAGGGCTTGAAAGAGGGTGGTGGATTGGAGGATTATACGCAACGACAGACTAAGACATACTTTGATGTGACAAGTCTGCAGACATAGATTTTTGATAGAGACAAAAGAGCCAGAGGCATGAAGTGTGCTAGAGAAGGCGTAGCTCATCAGAGGCGTTCAATATTCCTTTTGCCTTCTGCTCTTACTTCGTCTACATCCTTGCCTATAAATAGCCCTCAGGTATGAGCCTGGAGCTGACAAATGGGAGAGCAGTGGCAGTTCATCTCAGGACGATGCTTTGGGTGAGAGGAGGTGATTCTTCTGCCCTGCAAGGCCTAACCTGCTCGCTATTAATCCCTCAACATGTGTAAAGGAGAGGAATGATGAGATGGAAGAAGCCAGTAAATCAGAAGAGAGGCACAGGCAAAGTGGAGATTTGAAAAACGGAAGACACCTTCAAACAGAGAAGAAAGGAAATGATGAGAGATCTGGTGACAGGAAATACCTGAAGAACTCTGCTGTCACTGCCGTCTATCCCACAAACCAGAAATAGAGTTGGAAAATAAACAATAATAGAATAATTCAGTTTATTAGCTCCAATGGCCCTACATTATGTCCACTAATGTACAGTCTACAGGAAATAATATCTCCATGTTTTCTTTCCTGACCTTTGAAATGTTCAAATAGAAGGACGACGTTGAAGTGTTTACCTTCAGGGACAAATAAACTTTTTAAATTGCATTGAACCTGCTAAAATAACAATTAATAGCCTACAACATAAAGTTATATTTAACAAATGCATTTTCTGGCTTATTTGTTATTGTCATGACACTGATTAATGTCTCCATTGATACAGTAAGTCGAGATTTATATATAAAATGTACGGTAAAAGCTTGAGCAATCATGGTCAGTGTTTCCAGTAGCACCCTAATGGGAGCCAATCAGACGGTAGTCAGAAAGGAGCCATGGCAACCTGACTGAAAGACAAATTGCTTGTCTGCTTTTACACAATAGCCTATGATGTGAACACAAAACATTAATATATGAGATATAGCACACATAGAGGAAAAAAACATTTAAAACCTCCGAATAAAACCACACGTGACAATAACTAATCAATATAAGTATTAAAGATTGTCAAAACGGTTCAATGGTCAACTGTGCAGGTGAATACTTTTTTATTCTGTCCTGGTCTGACCATCTGAACAAAGTCTGAGCCCACAGGACTCTCTGGAGACTCAATTAGACCACACACAGGTGATCAAATGCCATCACAGTACGCCCCTGTGTGTGTGTGTGTCTGTGTGTGTGTGTTACAGACAGTCCTCCCTATAATGAGGTGCTCATTAACAAGCCTCAGCAGCAAGGAGTGTAGCTTTTTTCCAAGTCACTGTAATGTTCATGTTTGGTGGCATAAACTTCATGAGTAGTTTGTAAGAACATTCACCTTTGGTTAAATCTTCGAGTAGAGTGTCTTATTCTGAGGCATGGTGTTCATATATTCAGCCTTTTTAACGTATAATTAGCATGACATAACTCGCAATGTGCTAAGAAACTCCATGCCCACCAACCTAATTTCAACCCCATCTGCTGTGATTCATTCCAGGATAATGAAGACTGAGCCACAACCAGAGACAGTATTAGTTCTTATATTACATCTACATTAGCTACCTTCACTGTAATTGCTGTGGCAGTCAGGCTTAAGCCAGAGTTGTGATTATAGGAAAGCAGATGAAAGAAAAGGGATGCAGCAAGGCACATAAAAAGTAAGGCGTATCTTTATTACCTCAAATGATAATTTGTTATCAACTCGGAACTTCATTGACAGCATACAACCCAATTTCTTTAGCTTTCTGATCATATGCTGTTGCTTTATGGTCTCCACATTTATAATTTTGGAGGTATGGGTATATTGTGCACATGTAGCAGCTTTAATCAGTGTTGTTTATCCTTGTGCCAATCGTGTGCTGAAGCTTTATTTAACTTTTAGAAACATATTACAATTCCTCAGCACAAGTTTAACTTCTTCTAAGTGACCACTACTAGACATTTTTAAATCTCTTTCATTGCTTTTTCTCATTTGTTAACCAGTCATTTTAAATCAGCCTACCTTCTTTCCCCCGTAGGGAACAAAGTAATCCCCATCACTCCAGCAGAGAAAGCTCAGTGCAGTCTAAGCCTCTTGCAAACACCATTGTACCTTCACTTTGCCCTGGGCCGCCAACCTCTCAGCTGTCTGCAGTTGGTTTGCTAACACACAGAAAGCCTATAGCTGAATGCAAGATCTCCATTGTGGAAATATGTTTTCCACTGTAATTGCTGACACATTTGACAGGGAGCTCTACTAGGATGGCAGCCTCAGGGCTAAAAGGCAAAATAAACTTTGTTCAATCAATAAAAAGGTTTCATAACAGAGCATGAATCCTATTGAGATCTGGCTTTAGTTTAGTTTATTTTGGTCAACAAAAAAGGAAGGAAGATGAAAAAAGAAGATAATATTTTAATTTAAACTGCTATTGTTAAAAGAGGAAAACATGTTATGTATGCCTGATATGGATTTACCATTTCTGATAAGAGGGTCCTCTTTATAACTACACTAACCACAAAAATGCATATGCTGTTAAGAGGTTTCACCTGGCCTTGTTTTCAAAGAAATTGCTTTTAGAAAGCAAAGGTAAAAGCTCTTGAAAACAATTGAAAACAAAATGGCAGAAATTCATTCACCTTAGGAAGATGATACTTTCCGCTTGAAATGCAAATGAAAGCTTTCATCCTTGACCATCAGGGAACTTCAACATCCTCTAAATCAGGTATTTGTGTATCATGTATAAGATTAACTTTTTTTCTCCATATTTATTCCCTCAGATACCTAAGAGATAAGTCCCTTTTTGATTAAAGCCTTTGGTTATTAAGTAAAAACAAGTTCAAGTGGCATTAGCCAAAATTTTCCCTTGTTATATTTTATTAAGTAATTAAAACTGAACCAATTCGTGACCACAATTTTTTTTTACTTCAAACCTAAAGCAGAAATTAAAAAAAAAGTTTAAAGTTACTCTGTGTTTGGTCATATTGCCAAAAACTCAAACTTAATCCAAATGACTGTAAACACAATAGATAGATAATAGATAATATGAGCTTCACTCATGGATTATAATAATAAACACTCCTATAATAATTAAACTATGCAAACAATGCTCAAAGAATGTTGATTGCAAATGCTAGCAGCTTCTGTAACTCCTGAACAATCTCTTCTCCTGTTAAATGCTGTTCTTTCTGCTCCACAGACTTTGCCCATTTAGCTTTATAACCTTCACACATAATGTGACGCTGCAATAATGCCCAAGGTGTAAAAATATAAACAGGGCACTAGTGTAACTTGGGATTGTTTGCAGCTTGAGTGGGCACACTGTTAACACCCATCTGTGTGCAGATAAACATGGCACTAGTCCATCTGGGTACCTGTCTCTACTCAAGACCTTGGGAATATTCAAGGTTAATGCCCTCTTATTAAGCACAGCTTTCAGACCCCACAAAGACATCTCCTCAACGTATGAGGTCTGTATGTTAAGGTGCAGCTCATTTTCAGCAACTACTCAGCAAAGGTTTGCCACCTGGCATCTGCTGTGCAGGTAAACTTTATTTAAACTCAGTTGATTGCTAAAAGGATTAGGACAGTCTCTTGCCAATATTTGTTTTATTTTTTGCAAACAGGTGCACTTTTGTGAACTGCATATTACTGTGAATTATAGACTGTTAAATGTAATGAAAGTGGTGAAAATGCAACCATACGAGGTTGGAAAACCCAGGACAGACTTAAGAGTTTGAACCCCCAACACATACTGTATGTCTGTCTTATTGTAGTAGTAAAGGCTACATTTATATGCACAGTGATTTGAGCCACTTTCATGACAACAGTACTGGACAAATGAAGACTCTTAAAAGTTGCAATAATATCAACCTCATTCAAAGAAGGTTTTGTCCTCATTTGTGAAGCACTGACATTTAAGGGGTCTAATAGATGAATGAAATCACATTCTTCCTAACTCATTACCATACAGAGAAACAAACATAAAGCAGTGGTTCCTAACATCTTTAATCCAAATATGCCTCAATCCTTCCCTTTCAGCGACAGCCTGCAGTCATGGTCCTTCACTATAACAATCATTGGGGATAGTCAGAGTAAATGAACCACTAAGATACATCTATTCTTTAGCAGCTGTTTTAAAAATAGCCTTGAGCCACCTCCAACTTGTCCAATGAAGCAGCTTAACCGCTGTTAGTGACAAACTCTAGTTTTCCTGGATTGCTTCCAGACCCATATTCCCGAGGCAATTCTTGAACTTGTAAAATGGAAGTGTAAAGCAGAACACAGCCAAAAAAGCATAAGGATTGTGTCAGCTGAAGAAAAAAAGAAAAATGAATGAGAGGTTTCTCCCCAATGTGCGAGCAGCTTGAAAATATCTCTCTGGATATAAACGATTGACCTTACCCTTTTTTCATTCGCCTAAATCTATTATCCTTTTTCTATTCTCAGGCTGGAGAGAAGTAGATCATTTTGAAACGGCAACGCTGACGGCACACTGGCCTCCCAGTCTGTCGCCAGGTGCCAACCAAATTTGATCTAGAGCCTCATACGTATAGTGTGAAGACGAAATAAATAGGTTATTCCGACAGCTTGGATGGATTAAAACATTTATTTTAATTCAAAATAATCAGCAGCAAATAGAAATGTTTACACTTCAGTGTTTTGTAATGTTTTCTTGTAAGTTATTCAAACAACACTAATCAATTGGTAAAAACAGTGTACATTTGGTGAAGTGAACTTTAGTTTTAATTGTATATTTTATTCAGTTGCTTGCTTCCTGGATTCTTCTACCATATCATAAGGTTCAAGCTTTTATAAGCAAACATTCAATTAGTAACGTGTTTGAAAAAACATCTGTAAATTATGTTGTGTTATCATTTTCTGGCCTTTTGGTATTATCTATAGGTAATTTGCTTGGTGATTTGTTTTTTTCATTTTCTGTCAAATAGAATAGATGTGTGAAGTATAAATTGTACAACTATTTGCAAATGAGACAAAAAGTCTGTCTGGATAGCTGGACTTTATGCTTGCTGGTGTCAAGTTAAATTCTTTATCTCTGTCACCAGTCTGCCGTCGAAACTGCAGAAAAGATAAAACGCTTTTATCCTTTCCTCCAACCTTGAGTAAAAAGCAACAGGATGCTTTGTGCGGAGATTGACCTTCGTTAAGACTTGGCCTGAAGACGTCAAAGTATTTTTTTTTCATACAATCAGCCACAAGAGTCCAATAAGTTCCTCGAATTGCGACACCTTTGCACATATCCGTCTCTAAAACAAAAGCATTCCCATTCCTCGCGCTGTTAAAGGGCAGTGGGGACATGTCAAGTGTAAAACTGTCTCATGTTGGAATTTATCTGTGATAGCATGTCTAGAATTGCAAAGAACTCGAGCATTGCCAGTGTGGAGTATGCTGTCATTTAAGGTTTTAGTAGCACAAAGTTTCTATTACCCCGGTGTGAAAGCTAGACTTCCCCTGCAGCGATGCCTGACGTGGAGGGAATTGGTCTGTCATTTGTATTCCACTGAAAGCCTGTGCGTCGGGGTCCGGGCTGAGGAATTTGAATGAGAGTTGTTGGTACAAGGTGTCCTGTTCATCTAGCACAAAGACGGCCACTGAACTATAACCAGCCAGCTTAAAGATATGAGATACAACACTTTAGTCAAATCTGAATGTATAGAATAATAATATCCTCCACAATGACCAATCTATAAGGCGTTGTTGTGTGTAGTGGACTATCTGTCCCATCTCACCTACACCTAAAAGTGATCATGTCAGGAAGGGGATATGAAGTTATCCAGTCCTTTTTTGAATCAATACAAGGTAGAAACAGTGGTGAGACATCTCTGAATTATGGACTATTGTTGGCGTAATAGCCACGCATTATAGGCTCAGAAACAAGAATACATCAAATGCAATGTGAGATAAAAAAAGGGTGTCAACACAATGCTTTACTATGAAAGCCTATACACATGCATGTTTATTCACACTCACACTACTTCCCTCCTGCAGCTCTACTAACTTTCATTAATGTTCTTTAAAGCACACTGAAAATGTTTCCCTTCCGGAGCTTCCAAAAATATCATACTCCAATTCAGGTCAGTTCTTGATCTATGACTGAAGGCCGGTCATTTTCTGAGGCAATTCTCTGCAGTGGGAGCAAAGTTTGCACTAAATATGTAACTGCTGCTCCAAATGAACTGGTTACTCAACTGTATAGACAGAAAATGAGTGTAATGAATTCCAAGAGCTGCTTTAATGATAATCCTTTTTTTTTACATATTAAACCAATATGTTATGTTAACCTAAGAATATTATCAGCACAGATTAATGCATTAAATAAATCTTACACAAGCCAAGCTCATAAATTCCCAAGTAAGTGTATACTCAAAAATGTATTATTAACAAAGTGAGCTCTTGTCCTTGCAAAGGATTTTTCCATTAATAATAGATGCGACTGGAAAAAAAAAAAAAACTGCAAGTCTTCCGGGGATTATGGACTAATCTGAAAACAAAAAGCTTATTTTTTTAAGAAGCAAATGTAATTAGAATGCACAATAATAAATCACACATTGTAATGAGCTACAGCCTTTTTCCAGTTTAGTCCTCGCTGGTAACTCAACTAGGACAAGCAGACAATCACACTGGGCTGTTTTTCATTACAAAACGACATGTCCAAAAGTCGCTTTTCAGTGTTACTGAAATATTAACTGGAGAATAATGCTGAAATATTTGTGGACTAATACATTTTACATTTACATTTAGCAGATGCTTTTATTCAGCGACTTACATGAAGCTTCCATTCACCAGTGTTACAGCTGGAACACCACTGGAGGCAAGGTGGGTTAAGTGTCTTGCCCAAGGACACAACGACAGTATGAACTGTGGGGAGAGCGGGAATCGAACCGCCTACCTTCCTGAGCCACTGCGCCCCCAGTCACAGATAATAACTGCAGCCCTAACTATCTGCTCCACTTCAGAATGTAGAGTTGGCTACAAGGTTTAAGGTTTTTATAATTCACTCATGGGTTGCACATAGCTCACAAGAGCCAGGCTAATAGGTAAGATTTTTTAACTCAATCTAACAATAGTTATATGCCAACAATATTCATAAATGTTTATTTTGTTTTAGGTAAATCTTTTGCTGTCCTGATAATGACTTATTCTAGTTGGTATTTGTTTTGTCAAATAACAATGTGGCAGAGTAAGCAAAACTATTGTTGTGATGTGCAGTATACATGGTTTTGTCTGAAGAGAACATTCAGACAGACCAGTATATGTATATCTGTCCGTTCTAGTACCATGAGCAACTACAAATATACTTAATCAAGGTATATTCATTTTTGGGAGATTTGGGACATAACCAAAATCAACACACATAGATGCAGGAAAGACTGTATCAAGTTCAGCTTAGTTACATTGTCTTCTGTCAACTTGCATTAAAATGAATGTGTTTTTCCTGAATAGTCACCAAATGTAGTGCATAAGACAGTTAATCCTCATTTTACAGTGATCCTTGATATATCTGTAGGGTTCAGTATTATTAATAGAGTTGTAGAATAAGTCAGTCTTCAGGGCAAGTGAAGTCTACTCGGAGTCATCCATCAATCCACTGAGCTTTGACTCTTCTTACCTCTTTAAAAACTAATCCAAGTGTAGTTTTTAGGGGAGCTATAAAGACTGCCAGATGTAAAATCATCTTTACTAACTACTGTATGTGAGCGCAGCAGTGATGCATGATGGATGGTGCTGGAAATGTGTTCCAGACACTTTGAAGTGATGGAGATATCGCCTTTCTCGACAGCTCTGGACCTCTGTTTTTCCGCTCTGTCTCTCCCAGCCGCTGTCACTTCTGGATAAAAGAGGCAGCACTACGCCGAATCCGCCTGAAGACATCCCAACTCTAACCTTCTTGTCTGTCATGTTTGCAGATGTATTAAAGGCACAGAAGAAGAAGGATGATTATTGAAGTTGTTGTTGCGGGAAATCGTGTGGGATTTAATGAGAGGATTGCCGTTAAGATGTATCTGACAGATTGGGGCACTAAAAAAGAATAAGGGGAAGGCATCTTAAGAGAAATGAAATGTTCCGAAACACTGATGTTCAAGGCTGCACCGGGATATGACAGGCACTTGTAAGCCCATCATTTTTAATTCCTGATGCGACTCAGACAATGCAACAATAATGATATGGATACAGCATTATTATATATGTGTGTTTTACAAAGAACATTTCAATTATATAAAAACACAAACTTTTTAAGGCATTATAAAGTTGGTAAAGTCAAAATGACAGATGGCATATAAAATGGAAGGCTTCTTTATATAGACGGCATCTGCTCAATAGAATAGAACATACACAAAGTGCAGTACATAAAGTATAATTGTATTCAGCACATCCTCATGGGGACAGTATGAGATAATAAATTCTAACACTTTTAATATCTACACAATGCAGTAGTAGAGCATTAATAATTATGTAATACAAGAAATACAAATATCATTTATAGTGCTCTTTTTTTTCCTCAGTGGGACAGTGTATCCAAATTAGACAAAAGGCTAGTTTTCACCGGCAGTTTATGTATGAGCTCTTTAGTCTAAAACAGTAATTGCAATGTTTATAACTTAAACTCATGCTTTCAGCTACAATATTATGTATTCTATGATTTGAACTAGGGCATTACAAATCCCCATTTACATCGAACTACCCTTAGAACACTCTATATCACAATGTCATGTAAGCTACTTTATATAACACATGTTAAATGGTTTAATTATAATTATTGTGCTAAAACATCATTGCAATTTTTTGGAAAGAAGGTATTAAGCAGATGTCAGTGTGAGGTATCATGTGGGCCAAACAGGACTAGTTTAGAGTTTAAAGTCATTCTGGCTGTGGCACAAGTGATTGAAATAGACTCAAAATGAAAATTTATGATGTGGAATTATGGCTTCATTAAGGTTGTGTTCTGTCACAAACAGAGCTTTAAAACAGAAACTGCAAGTGCATGTTTTTGTTTAGGAAAGTGGCTGTGTGTCGACATTGAAGTGTCTTTGACAAGACCCACATTGGGCTAGACAACTGGGTCAAATCATCTGCAAACGATCACTTCTGTTGCTGTTTCCAGGCTGCATTGGCCAGTGTCTACCAAAAGTGGTGGAAAGAAGAAAAAGTGATGGCAAAAGAAACGTGTGCACAGGAATCCCTTGAAATACAGCAAATTCAGAGTTCTGTTGGCAGACTGAGTTGACACCTTGAGGATTTACTGCACAGTTAACCCCCACAGGTGATAAAATGTCAAGGATTCGGCCTAAAGTCACTGTCTGCTGTATGTCCAGATGTACATTGCTGTTTTGGGTAAGAACAGAACACAATCAAGTTTGAGTTGATTTTCTTCTCTGTGTACAGATTTAAAAGATTCTACAAATCTTGGCTCAGGGCTTTTAAGACTGCTTGTCCTTGTAGGAAGTGAAATGAACAGACTTCCGTCAGCCAGTCACTTAGCTGTCATCTCAGCCTCCTGATGTCATGAATCACTAACTGGGCCGGAGATGGAGATTTCAGGCCATGCGGTCACCCATTATGGAAAAGAACCCCCACAGCCTCTTTATCTGATAGATTTTGAGTGAGCCAAATTGTCCATAAATTCGGGACATGGGCTCATAAATGTCAAGAATAAGGAGGCAAACAGACAGACAAATTCATCCGCCGTGAAAGCGTTGCTAATGATTTCTAGTGCGGAAGAAGGAAAAGAGCAGGGCGGGTAATGCTGGGGGAGTGTTCAGAGCAGATTGAGAGAGCAAAAGTGGAAGATTTACACAAGGTAAAAGAAAAGGAGGAAGAAAATGTACAGCAAGTGCTCCACTGTGTGAGTTTATCAGCGATGGAGTAAGAGAAGAGTGATACAGTCCAGAAGGAGGAGAAGAAGAATGCGCTGACTTGTGTGGAGGCATTGATTCCATGGGCCCATGGCCAAAAGTGGGCTCTGTGGATGTCTTTGTACTAAGAGAAAAATGTAGGTTTAAGACTGTGGTGCTGAAGCCCAAGGGCTATTCTAATGAGCTAAGTCAGCTAATTCCAAAGGTAAAATATCCTCATGGCGACCGTATTTGATAATGAAGTGAGGAAATAGGATTAAGGATGAGGACAATTCTGCCGAGTACGACATGTTAAAAATCAATCACTAAGTTTGTAAATGTTTGTAGTTCCGTTCTGTATTAAGCATTGAGCTGCATGTTTTTTTTTTATGTTTTGGTAGAGAATGTAGAGATGATAACCACATCAGATCCGACTGAGACTTTGACCCTTGTATTTCTCCATGTTTACTCTGTATCAGCTGTCTATCAAGACAAAAATGCTGCAAGATATAAAAAAAAAAAAGAACTACACTCAGGTTCATGCAAGTTTAACTAATAAATGTAAAATATTTAAAATTGTTTCTTTATATAGAATTGTTAAATCCGTCAATGGTACTGCTATCTAAGTGTAACACAATGCTACACACAGTGCTAACAATAGTAGCTGTTTACTCTTGTCATGTAACTCTGTTCATAAATACAGTTTGCTTTACCTTGCATTGTTCCATTTAAAATGTAGGCGATTTGGGTTAGAGACATTCTTCTGAGACATACCCTAAAATGGCAGGTTATTTTTAATCCTTTCAAGAATGAACTTTTGGCAGTGGGAGAGAGAGACATAGAAGAGTACAAGAGAACTGGGAGTAACAATGGTTCTTGAGACAAAGCCGTGCAGTGAGATGCTGAGATAGAGAGCTCCGCAGAGAAAAACAGACAACCTGAACTGGATCGTCCACAGCAGAAAGATCACAGTGAGGGAAAGAGGCAAGACTCAGCATGAGTGAAGGATCGAGAGAGACAGAGCGTCTTGTCATCTGGGATCACTGAACACTGTAATAGGCTTGGGTCTCGTCAGTCGACTAAGCTCAGGTTGGACTGGCTGCAGATTTCCTCCCTGTCTCACTGCCAACAACAGCATATGGGAATACTAGGATTCTCCTACACAGCCAGAACAGTCCTTGAAGGTCTCACTTAGCTGGCTTTGGGAGAAAAAAGAAATAATAGGTTCAGGTTTCCCAGAGGCTTCAAACTGGCATAATATTTGCCCACTGGTTCATAATGAAACTCAAATAATCTTAGGACTGTAATGCTCTTGAACCCAGAAACTGTGTCTTCTGTGCCGCCATTATTCTCAGTGTAATTTACTGCTCGATGCACACTCTTTTTATGTTTCTCACACACATTTCACCTAATAGTGCTATTTGAATCTGTTCATTTCATCTGGGGCATAGCATGTCATTGTGTCTAGTACAACATAGTACATCTGCTTCTACTACTGTTTCACTGCCTGAGAATACTTTTCACACATTGTGACTTGTATGAATATATTTTTTACAATATACAGAAAATGATTTTAGGATGGGTCAGAGACAGAACAGGGAGGATTAAAATAATGAATGGAAGCAACAAAAATGACAAATAGAAAGCAGTTTTAATAATTCAGCATTTTGTATTTCTTAACTTTTCTGTACCATCCTGGTTTTATGATTAGTCTTGGTGCTGAAATGGATGGAAGTGAGTTCAGATTTTGTGTGGGCCTGTAAGTACTCATACTGAGATTAAAATGTCTTGTATTCAAACAGATTAGTTTAAGCCATATTCTTTAAAAATGAACAATAATAATAGAAGTAATAGTAAAGTAATAGCATGGTAATATTATAATAATAATAAATAGTTATACTATGATAATTATGGTTAATTATTGATCTGTTCCCAGTCCTGGATAAGTTCTTAGTGGTTATCTGGTTGTAAAAAGCTATACATGTTGAAAATTGTATGGAAATGACCTTAAAACTAACCATAATTACTATATAATTTCCTTATTACCTCACTATTATCATTTTGTTACCAAGGTTGAATGTAAAGTTAGACTGAATAATATTTGTGTTAGTGTTTTTGATTTTGATTTGATGTTACATTGATTTTGATTTGATGTTACATTGTTGATATGTTACCAATAAGAGTATAGAATGTTCTGAGCAAGAAATTACTGCAATAGAATATGTTTTGCTGAATAGAAAGTCAACAGTAAAACTTTCTCTAAAACTTCTAATGTTACCAGTTTTTCTAATACACTTAAAATATGCATTGGCCCCCTACACTCGAACAATGGCAGAAGAGGTTAAGGGAGATGTATTATATGGAGAAAATCACAGCCCAAATTCACTTGAAAATTGATCAGTTTAAAGATCTTTGGGATCCAGCTATTCAATATTTTGGCTGGACACAATGAAACAATAAAATATGAATGAAAGGGGGACTTTTTTACCTATTGCTCTTGCATTTCTCCTGCATTTTTATTTCTATTTGTTTATCTATTTTATTTTATTTTATTTTAATGCAATAAAATGTAGATAAAGAATACTGACTGCACTATAATTGTATACTATGGGAATATCTGACTGTTTGTAAGACACTGCCGAGTTTGCTGTCGTTCTTATGTTTGTATTGAAAAAAAAAAAAAGACATAAATAAAAATGTTCAAAAAAAAATATGCATGGGATCTACTGGTAAAATTAGCATTATTTTGTTGGTTTGGGTTTAATTTTGCAGTTAAAAAAAGCATCAAGACATAAATATAAGGACCATTTGTGGTTTTGACTAACCATCGATTGTCAGATAAATGTAAATAATACTTTGAAAGTATTGAGTTTATTAATGTCAAAATGACAAGTACAACTATACAGACGGAAGCACAGGTGTTTTCTTTTCTTAATTCATTTGAACATAACAGCATCCTCTGTATCATTATAACACCCCTCATCTTCTTATTACCTATGCAGTATAACAGAGTTAGACTTTTCAATAAAGGTGTTAACATAGACAAATGTCCTTAATTTTTTCTTTGTCCAGTCTCACCTCTATTTTTTTCTGTCATTTGCAGATGAATTCAAATCCTTTCTGAGGCGCTTACCAACCGATCGCTTTCTTGAACGTGTCCATGATTGCCAAGTTCTGGTCGGCTGACTTGTCCATCCAGAAGCGTTACGCCCAGTTGGAGTCGAGCACCGCTTTGGTCCTGGGGAAAGCCCAGAAAATCATCAGGAAACTGTTCACCCTGAGCAAACGCTGCCCCAAACAGCCTCGCATCAGCCTGCCCCGAGAGAGGTATCCCGCTGGGACAAATTGACCCAAAACAACCAGCATGAAGCACACACGAGCAGACTTTGCAGGGTGTTTTGGAAGCTGCTTCACAATCTTTACAGCTGAAGGCGTACTTACAGTTAAACATTAATGATGCACAAAAGAAAACTCTAGTCAGCCGTTTGTTTGTGTGGAAATGGGAATATTGTAGATGTAGCACTGTCTATTTATTTTAAAATACCAACCAAAGTTCAGTCCATTATTACATATACCTGGATTATGAGAGTCTCTAAAGACATTTAGTTTTTTTTAGTTAAGTATACAAAAGTGTCAGCTTGGTCAAAAATAACTTTTAATGACCTGCTTGCTAATAGAATTAGCTGACTATAACCTACAAGAGATTGGACTTCTCTTTTATTGTAGAATGGACAAGAAACTCAAGCTAGTAGAAGATTACGAATAGTTCACATTTCTGCATGGATTTAAAACTAATCATTTAAACCCTTGAGCTGCACTGAAGCACATATATAGAATTGTTTAAAATAGTTTTTATCAGACCACAGCCCTTTTCTATGGCTTACTTTTTTGTAACCATTATAATGTTAAATCAAAAGTCTGCTTTGCAAATTGATTTGGATCAATCAATTTGTAATAATAAAGAAAGTTCTTATTGCCATATTTTTGCAACATTTTTAACAAGAATAATTTTAAAGATATTTGTAAATCAAACACTTAAACAATTGATTAGAACTTTTGTGTTTGATTGCTATATTTGGTAGATAATCTACTGACCATGTACAGTAAAAGGACTTTATACACTGCACTATTAAAAGTATACTGACATTGTGACTAAAAATAGTTTTTTGTACATTATTACTAATACCAACAAAACACACCTTAATTTTTTTCTAGTGTAAGCACCTGCCATACATACAGTAGATGGACTGGTTTATCTTTTGTGTAACATATCCACTGGTTCTTACTTTATTAATTTTAAGTGCTGTTAATAAAATCTTTGGCTTCATATGGAATGGAGCAACAGCAGAAGATTGTAAAAATGTACAATAACGTCTTATGTTTCTGGTCTTTTGGGAGATGTGGTTGTGATACAAAGCCTCAAAGAAAACTGACTAAAGGGTCTAGTTACCGGCTGTTAGAGTTGTTGTCAGATGAAGTACATATTGATGCAGCACACTGTAATCAAGTTCTCTAGCCGACTGACAGCACAGCACTTGTTTACTGAGGCCTTTAATTTTTCAGGCAGCCCTTTCCTTCCACCCATCACTCCATGTCTTGCACTTCTCCTCTCCATCACTCACCTGGGTCTCACAGGACCTTTAGCCCTAGAACACTTCACATTTTATCTTGCACCAATGCATTTGTTTTGTCATTTTTGTCTATTTATCCAGACACATGAGGAGGGGGAGAGTGCAAAGCATTTGGGCAATTTTGCATGTGATTTCCAAAACCTGACTGTGAATGCGATGTCTGCTAAGACCGTTTTCTAAATATGACTATAACACCACACACATGGGTGGTAATGTAGTGGGCATGCATTCTATGATATAAAGTATGAATACTTGTATGAAGAACCGTAATACTAAAATGTGAAGTTTTACTTGGTGATGCCAAGTTAGTTAAGTATTAAATGAATATACAATAAGCCATCACCATCATCATAACCATTACATATTCATTCAGCATGAAGCGCAGCATTTTGCAAGTTGCTGTTAATTCATCCAAAAAAAAACACTTTCGACTTTAGAGGCAATGTAATGTAGTGTCCAATCAGTGAATAAATGACCATGCATGTTTGGAAAGAGCAAGATTTAATCCTTGGACTCTATACTTCTCATCCGTCACCTTCTTTTCTTTCTTGTCCTTATTGTCAGAGAGTTTTTGCTTACTGCAGCTGTAAGTAAATAACAGCTAAGTGTTTTGTTTGTTTGTTTTGTCTTTGTCCTACAGGTCGGTGGGGTTTTGGCTGGACCAGGTCCAGTCTCTGCTCTACTGTAATGAGCATGGGGTGCTTGGCACTTTCTCTGAGGAGGTGAGGAGCTGTAACTGCCCCGGGGAGCAGCCCACCTGCCAGGGAGTGATTCCTTGTGTGATTGGCACCACCTCCACATCCTGCTCATCCTGTGCAACTGACAACGCAACCCGCTGCGGAGCCTGTCACCACGGTGACCTACTCCATCTTGGTTCATGTCGTCCAAGCATTGCAGCATCCCTGGACCACTATCTCAACTTGGACCTAGACATGCCAGATGCCGAGGTTGACTAAATCCTCCATCATCATAATTTACTTGTTAGGTTGTTCCAGAGTTCTAGGGGGCACAGACTGCCAGAGGCCATGTATATACTAATGCATTTCAATTTTAAGTTATTAACTTATGATGTGATGTGGCAGATTGTCCTTTACAACTGCTGGTTGTTATTAATTTAGTTTTATTGCTTTTTGACCCCATAAGGGACCTATTTAAATAATGTTTGAAAACATCAATTATTAATCTATTGCAAAAAAGCTTGGAGCAATGTAGTTACTGTAATTGTATTACAATTTAGGCTGTCATTGCAAATAGCAGGGAGGTAACTGCACTGGTCAAATTGTCATTAGAGTCACACATTGAATTCATAGCCTAAATGTATTTTTGGCCCACAACCATGCAAATATTTTAAGACAAATTTTTGAGGTATTTGTCTGTCTGTAATTTCTTATAATAAAAAGTTTTTATCTCAAAATAGTTAGCTTGTATGCGTAAACGTGTTCTCACAATGTCTATACCTTCTTTTTAGGTAAAGTACCTACTTCAGCGACTGGACAGCAGAATTGAAGTGCACGCCATCTATATCAGCAACGACGTCCGACTGGGGAGTTGGTTCAATCCCGCATGGAGAAAGAGGATGTTGCTCACACTTAAGAGTAATAAAAACAAATCCAATCTTATCCATATGTTGATGGGCATTTCATTCCAAATATGCGCTACTAAGAATTCCACACTAGAGCCTGTGCCTGCAATTTATGTGAATCCTTTTGGTGGGAGTCACTCAGAGAGCTGGTTCATGCCAGTGAATCAGCCAGACTTTCCTGATTGGGAGAGAACTCGATTAGACTCTGGTCCCACAGCACAGTGTTACAACTGGACACTGTCTCTTGGCGGTAAATGGAAGTCATTTTTTGAAACTGTTCACATCTATCTTCGAAGCCGCATTGTCACAGATGATCCAATGCTGAATGAAACATTGTTCTACGAACCACTGGACCTAGATGACCAAACCTCTAACATGGGTTACATGAAGATAAACACGCTCAAGGTGTTTGGATACAGTATGCATTTTGACCCCGAGGGGATCAAGGATCTGATTCTTCAGCTGGACTACCCCTACACTCAGGGTACGCAGGACGCAGCCTTTCTCATGTTGTTGGAGATGCGGGACCGGATTAATCGTCTGTCACCACCAGCACCGCAGCCATTGGACCTGTTTTCCTGCCTGCTGCGCCACAGGCTCAAGCTGTCTGCTGGTGAGGCCACACGGATCAAGGACTCTTTGCAGTTGTTCAGTTCCAAACTTCCCAATGCCTCACCTGAACCTGAGCGGGCCCAGCTCTGCAGCTAGCTAGTTTAGCACAGATTCAGTCTGTTGGAGCTGCTGCATCTGGGCTGCAAGTAGACTGGGCAGAGGTCAGTCTGCTGACTAACCATTAGACCTCTAAAACTGACTGCTAGGCTTTTCTTATGATCAGCCCTGGCTTTCTGGTGTCTTATTTTCTCTAAAGGTTTGGAGATTGCTAGCAGAGCCATTGACAAAGTTGTCTTGAAGACTGGACAGAGGACAGCTAAAGATTTTAGGAACTCCATCTCAGATGTTCATGTGTGCTAGGTTTTTGCTCTTACTGCCCTGCATCTGACCTGTACAAACTGGATGGAGTCTGAGACAGTCTTTGTGATTGGGGAATTCAGTGAGCAGATAACAATAACTATACCTTAGACCTCTGCCTTACAAAGATGAAGGCAATTTTGATAAGTAAAGAGGAACTCCTAAGGGGTCTTCAGAAATGATCCAATGGAAGAAGATTTGCCCTTTTCTAATCCTATTTTCTTTGGCTTTGAAAAAATTGGGGGGGTGACGGGAATGTGGGATAATATTATATATGTGGTGAATTAGTTGTTATGCTTAACAGTTTAAATTTGATAATCCTAAACCCTGGTATTGTCTTTAAATATTTCTTTTTGATCCCTCTTTCCATTTTATCTGGCATTTAAAACTTGTACAATATGTATCTAAGCTTAACACCCAAGTGAGAAACCTGTTAGTGATGTTCTGTCTATGGTGGTGAGTCTACACCAAAAGGTAAACCCATTGGCAAATCGGATTGCAAACACACATACAGTACAGTGTTTTGTTCCTTTCTATCCTTCCTTTTTTACTTAGCTAATCCAATCAATAAATCTCCTGATGTGGTGACAATAATAAGGTCTGCAGATACAAATGGCGCTGTACATATTGCTCCACCTAACCCCAGGTGTGTAAAAGTGCACATTGCTTTTTAGATAACTGAGGGCAAAGACCAAAAAATGTTTGTAACAAGAAAAACTCATGCCTTATACGAAGGGTCAATGTTGCGATAAGAAGAAGCACATTTGGTTTCTGTGTTTGTTTTTCCAGCCAAGGCTGTATTGCTTTTTTATATTTTCAATATTTCTACCAAGACAGAACAACGAACACATTCTCCCAAACTTGTGGTGATGTAGTGTTACCCTGTTAAAGCCAGCCAGTCCGTTTCTGCAGTTACCTGTTTTGTTTTGACTTGGTGTTTGTAAAATCACTATATCTCAGTGCACACCAGCACTTATATATAGTAATGTCCTGCAGATCCTCTATCTAACAAGATGGCCAATAGTGATGTTCTGGTCAGACTCGTGGGAGGCATGGCAGTGGTCTGTGCGGCCTTAAAACATGCGACAAGCAGACGTAGGATTGTTTATGTGTTATCATTCTCAGTTTGCTACCATGTTGATTCCCATAATTCACCTCCCTATGGTAACTGTTTGTCTCTATGCCTGGTGAAGTAACATCGTACATATGCTTACTTCTGATAAACTTGCGCGTCTTTTCAAAAAGTGACACCAATGTCCTGCAGTAGTATCTCACTTAAACTTGGCTCACTGCTAAACACTGCCACCACTGTCCACTGGAGGTACTTTGGTATTTGTTTTACATTGATTTTACAAGTATTAAAAATGTATCTCATCGTCAGCTTATGGGCTCATGAGCTTGCTTCAGCAAAGTGGTTTATCAGTTTATGGTTTCTCCCTGATATGGTACACATAGGCTACATGAAGTGCACACAGGGTTACTCAAAGAAAGTTGTTTGATGCAGAAATTGTGACACAATTAAAAAAGAAATGCATTTTTCAAATCTGAGTGATAGTTGGGGCACTATCAACTATCTATTTCCTAAACTAATGAATCAAATTGCCCTTTTAATGATAATTTTGATAGATCTGTTGTAAACCAAACACTGCTTGTGATCTACAATTTGAAGTGTGTTTTATTTGTACATCGATCTTATATTTCTCATTCTGCATATACCTAAAACTGTAGCTTGCTTATCTTTTTTGTTGTTTTGTTTTGGTCTGAAGCGTACATCTTGACTCGGACCTAATCTAATTTCAATTTCAGCCTTGACACCATCTTGAAATTGCTAAGACTTGGACGTAAGATATTTTTGTGGTGGCTCACTCTTTGTCCTTGAGATTCTATAGAATAAAGTTTACTTCATGTAACACTTTCTACATCTTTCTTGTGATGTTATTTTACATTTAGAACTGTTTAACCATGGCACCTATACCAATGGGTGAAAACATTCACTTTTTTCATCCCCAGGGAAAAAATTCAAGATTTCTACAGCAAAAGAGTCCCACATCGACTGCATCAGATGGAACACCCTTTACTTTGTGTGGTTAGCTGATTTTAAAATTGTCTTAACAACAGAACTGCACCCTTGTTGAGGCCTTTCTTTCCCTGTCCCTAGCCTCCTCAACATACATAACAGTTATTTGCATCATGTTAGTCATGAAGATTATGTAGGGGTGATACCACTGCATTCTGAGGCTGACTAAAAGATCAACTAGCAACTAGCTCTTCCTGTGCGACCAAGCTCCTCACACTATTTCTAAGGAATCCCCCTGCCCCCTTTGTAGTTTTGACCATGTGTTTTTAAGCTTTAGTCCTTTTAGTCTTGGCCCACAGCCTTTAGCATCAACAGTAGATCAGGGCAGAAATTTAGATCAACCCATAAACCATTTGTTTTGTGGCTTAGCTCTACCTTTCAATGGGCCAGTACACCAACCGCATTGACAATCAGGCCTGTCAAGCAACTGTTTCATTCATCCCTAACTCATGAACCAGATCCCAAATGGGTAGACGTGGAATAATCTTATCACAAGTACCACATTTATTATCTTCTATTCTTCCGTAATCAAATTATTTTATCTTTTCCAAATTTATCTGCTTTTGCTTGAGTCATTTAACTGAAGGCTTTACAGCAACATATGTTATCTGTACCTTGTAGTTATAGTACATTTGATATTAAGTAATTAAATAAAGGGCTTTTGGTCAAGTTTGTTCAGATAACTATTGCCATTTAGTTATGTTTAGACGTGACAAATTGTAGATTTGGGAGGTTGTATAATCTATTGATTTATTGATATTATATTATTGATATTTTACTTTAAGAAATATTCAGTTTGTGTCTCATTTGAGGCTAATAGCTCCTGCAGTAATAATCCATAAATATAATGTAAAGTCCTTTGTTGCTATAAAATCGATGCATGCATCCAATTTTCCTCGACCCCTCATAATAAGACAGATGTCCTACAATACATGTGGGCCATTTTTGTAAGATGAAAAACCAATTTCCTGGGTTGTCATAGGACAAACAAGTACCAAATGCACTCTGTCACATTCTATCAAGCAGCCGGTTTATCTGGCCGAAAAAGCAAGTCCACTCCTAGAGAGACAGTGACAGAGACTGGAGTATAGCATTGGAGAAAGTCACGCTGGTCAACTCACCATTCCTTTCTTTTTTCCCTGCTCCATAATGAGGTGGGGAAGGAGTCATTCTGCATTGTGTTAATATACAGTTATTCATCTTCTGCGTGGCACCTAGGAAACGGGAGTGGGTTTGCCCTTGGGCTAATCTTCAGGCTTGCAGAAGACAGCCAATCCATCAGAGCACTATTTAGACTGCAGACCACAAACTTCACGGACCTCCCAAAGAAGCAAGTGAAAACACGGAGAAAATGAGAAAGTGATTGAAGAGTGAATAGACGACATAGAGAGAGAGAGATGGAGTAAGGATAAGGAGGTGAAAAAGAAGGGAGGTGGTAAAGAAGTCGGTCCAGTCGGAATGGTCGTCTTGGAGTGATTTATGGTGTTTGGATAGAGCGACTGTTTGAATTAATGAGGTAGAATTGGTGAAATGGACTGGCACATTGAGTGTGTATGGGTTCAGGTCGCTTGACATGACCATCAATAACAACATATAGGTTTAAGGTTTGAAATTAGTTTTAATTTATTACAAATGATTCAAATAAATGATTTATGTTGGGGACTTGAAGTTGGACCATGATGTGGCAATGAATGTTAAAGAATGTTTGACCTTGACAAAAAAACATGGTGTTCTACCGACTTACAGAGCTTGTCAGTTTACCACGACAGCTTGCAAAAATTATTTATTCCAAAATTGCCTGCACTCGGCAAACTCATTCATTACCTCCAACCAAGAAGAGACAAGGTCACATTACAGATTCACTTGAGTTTCAGCTGACTTTTCTTTTTCTCTGTCAGCAATTTCCAGACAAACCTCAGTGAAAAATAGCTTGTTAGCCTTGACAGAATAACATGTTCTAACAGACTGCATTCCATTTCACAAACTAGAATAAATCACACTGATGCACTTTACCTTAAAAAATTATAGCATGTTTGTATAAGTTGTGTGTGTTTTGTCTACAACTAATATTTAGATTGATTTGTGTTCATTTAGCAGCATATTTCATATTAATGACCAAAACAAGAAAAGACAATGCATGAAATATTCTTCTATATCTATATATTCTTGCCCTATATATCGCAGTGCAAACTACACTAGCTGACAGAAAATGCCAATAATAACAACCAAATTCCTCAGAGAATGATCTGTTAAAGCTCTTGGGGTCAGTTCAAAGACTAATTTATATGTCTTGCTGGTTGTGTATACTAATCACAGAAGCAATTAGTGAGTCCCCGAGCCCAGACTAAGGTCAGAATATTTGCATAACCTGTGAGGAACTTGAATGCTGTCAACTGAGGTTGTATTAGGACAGTGGCAGGAATAAGAGGGTAAATATCTGCAGGTTGTAACGACCAAATCGAAGTATCGAAATATTAGGTTTTAGACACTTTCTCTGGGAATTTATGTCTATGCTTGACAGAAATGCAGGATTAGTGGCTATCCATTACAAAGATGCAGTAGCTTTGTATTTTTTCTTATGTGATGTGATAAATATGAGGACTTCTGTTAGGCTATAAGCTCAATAAGCTCCAAGATGAATGTTTCTCCACACTAAACTTTGAATCTAAGAGGCTCAACAGCCCAGACACAAGAGCAGGGATAATGCATTTTCCTGACCAGATTCTTGTTTGTAGGATCAACACACATGGAATGGTTAAGGATAAGAAAAGGACAACTATTCTGGTCACAGAGGTAGATCTTGTGCTGGTTTTGAAAGTTTTGAGTCCAACAGGAAGCTTGCAGCCATCAGCAGAAGGCTTTTCATAGATAAGGATTTGGATTTGGATTCCACCTGTGGTGCAGGGCTGCGTGCAGCTGCTTCAGGGCCAGTTGGAGCTGGGATTTGGGCAGCAGGTTTAGATGGGAGCATATGTTGCAGGAGGTCACTCGGTCAATCCCTTCGGGCCAGGATTCTGGCTGACCTTTATGCTTGAGGCTGTAACAACGTGAGGTATTGGCTCTTTCTGTTCTAAGTTTAATGAAAGAATATCAAGAAAAGATCAAGAAAGCCTCACACATTGTGGATTCTTGCAAAGAACAACTTTGGCAAATATGAAGTGGGCATCAGGATTACAAACATTAAATGAAGTTTATCACATTCCATCCATGTACGAGCACATGCCATTGTTCTTTTAAGTTCTGCGCTCAGATATTTCTTCAGTATTATCAAAAAGATTTGCTATATACCTTCATGGAAATGCCCAGCTCAAAACTCACACTGAGTAGTAGGCTGTCACATGGGAAGGCCATGTGACTCTGTGAACTTCTCGTGACATTTAACATCTCCCAAAATCTAGGGTCATTTTTGTATTTCATAGATCTTAGAGGCCACAGCTGGGGCCAGGAGCGTCGGACTGGGGGGGTGAAGGGTACCAAGTACCCAGGGCCCGAGGCGGGGAAGGGGGGCCCTTCTAAAATGGTTTGATGATGGTTTGTACCCAGGGCCCAAAATTTGGTGCTACGCTGCTGGCTGGGGCTAATGGAAAGGTTCTCACATGGCACAGACCCAAGAGACTTGAATGTCAGCCGGACATCTTGCAGCAGGATGATGTACTGTCATTGAGTAATAAATACATTTCCTCATATGTTGTGATGTAGAAGCATCATTCAGCATTATATGTAAATATAAAAGGCGGCGCAGTGGTTAGCACTGTTGCTTCACCGCAAGGATTTGACTCCCGGGCCGCACGGCCATTCTGTGTGGAGTTTGCATGTGCTCAGGTGGGTTTCCTCCAGGTACTCCGGGTTCCCCCACCAAAATCAAAACATGTTGGGACAGTGTGTTTTGATGTGGCTGCCGACAGTGAGAGAGTTTGAGTGAAAAGAGTGTTGAATATAATGGCCATATTATGGCAACACTTTTTACAAAACAGTAAATAGGAGTCAGGGCATGGGATGGTAACTTACCTTTGACTTTTTCCAAAGTCTATGTATATGTGTAGTGTTAATTTTTCTCTTACAAGTGGTTCTTTGCAAATATAAGAGATGAGTTGGAAATGAGACTGTTTTTCAGCAGAATTGAAAATGAAATAATAAAATAAGACAATGAAAGGCATACATATTGAGAGCGAGGAAAAGGCCGACAGGCTGGCTGACATGCAAATATTCCCCAGCGAAAGAGGCTGTCCCTCGTGATAGTGATCCTGTCATTTGAGCAGCAGCCTAAATGTGAGAGGATAGCACACAACAGAAGAGGACAGTTTATCCAGTCGCATCTGCGGTTTAGAAATAAACACACAGAAACAAGGATGAAGGACACTAATTTGCATCCACTACTGTCTTTAAGCAGCCTGAAAAATTTTACTAGGAAAATAAAAAAAACAATAATCTACAGCTGTATGTCAGTAGATTGCATATTTGCCAAACAATTCTGGGAAAACATGTACAGTCCTTCTAGAAGCACTCAATGCCATTAAAGTCATCACAATAAGGTTATTGTCCAGGATACTATTGCCCATCAAATGCCATCATCATTAGGCAAGAATCAGTGAACATTGTTGAAAACAACTCAGTGTGATGTAGGTAAAAGCCTTGCCAAATCAGTGTGGGTTGAACAGGTTCAAGCCACAAATTTTCTAAATAAGTTTACTTTTTACTTACTTTTTTACAGAGTCTAAGCACATTTGAAAATAACACATTCATCTTATAAACAGTTTGCTATTGAGCCTGTGCTAAAGGTTGTCAGTGCAGCTCCTCTAACTTGGACATCTGCTTGAAAAATAAAGCAACCAAAGTACTATTTACAGAACTTGTTAATGTTGATGGGCCCACTGTTGATCACCAGCAACAGGAGATTAAAATATTCAATTCTCTTTGCTACTCCCTTTTGGTTGAAATGACTCAAGAAATGTAAATCCTCTAATGACCATGAAGCAAAAGCAAGGCAAAGTGAATAATGAGCAGTCTTTGAGCTTGAATACAAGCCTATTTTCCCTAGGCTGTGTAAAGATCTCTCGTAAGGTTCAAAAACACTACACTTGCCTCCTTTATCACTCTTTTTAAACACCACTGGCACTTCTTTTCCCTTACCCGAAAAGAGCAATATTTCTTGTCACAGCGAAATAAAGTTTAGAATGGATTATTTACCCCCCTTGCCAAAACTACTTAGTGCTAAAGTCGTAAGTGCGTGTAAAAGGGAAGAGAGAGCGCCAGGAAAGTAAGCTGGAAAACAGAAGAATTGGCATGCAAGCATTTGTCCATGGTTGGGCAAAGATAGACAAATCGATAGGCTGATGGAGGGCTGACAGAATGACAGCTCCACAACAATCACTGAAGGACATGGAGGTAGAGACGAGGGGAACGAGGAAGGAGGGGTGTTGGAGAGGAAGAAGAGTGTGGGAGAGGCTGACAGCTCACCGTAATGAATGATAATTGTTCATCAAGTGGACGCGCTCAGTATGTAGAGGCCAGCATTCGCCCCAGTCACTTCTGCAGCTCAGTGCACATCAGCGTCACGCCTGTCAGCACACACAGACCTTTGCAGACATAGGAGCCTTGCCTTAGGAAGCACTGAAACACAAAGCCAATGTCTTAAACATTTTCTACAAATACTAATTCCAGCTTAATTTAATTGGGCTGTAAAGTAGCATATCTATTAACAAGAAATCCAGCCATAGTGACTGAGCGCTGAAGGTGTTACAACACAGTCTTTCTTCTACTACTCTAGGGATGATTTTGTAACCTTGTGGAGCAGCTGGATTTGTGCGAGATCACGATCACGAAAATCCATCTTCATCTGCTCCAAGCAGAGTATTTGCGGCCGAACCGTGGCCAAACTTGCTGTGATAAATTCACTGACCAGGTATTTGCTGAAAGTACCTGCCCTTTTTCAAACCCTTCCAACGGAGGCCTCCCAGTTGGTGCCGTGGAGCAGACTACGTACTGTGGAGCGATCTCACAGAGTCAGGATAATGATTTAGGTAGCACAGAAACATTTTTTCTTTTTTTTTTGTGATCCTCTCTGTGTCCTCCAAGGAACAACAACAACACCCAGCCAGCTAAAATGCATAAAAACAAACCTCTATTTTGGAAAAGTAATGACCCCAATCAATGCTTCAATAAAGTACTTCACTTGGAGCAAAAGGGCGGGCTGCTGGTCTGATTTTCATTATGTCAATGTCAAAGTGAAGGACAATGATCAACAAATAACTATTTCCTTTTCTATTATCTGGTTTTAAAATATTTTATTATGGGTAAAGCAATACCAAAATAATATTTTCATCTTAAAACAAATTATTGGTTTATTATTGCCCACCAACTTAACTTTATATGTTGAGTGTTTGACTCCAAAGCACAAAACTAATGGCTTGTGCTTTAATATTTTACACATGACAACATTTTGCCTGCTCTATGTAGCCCTATTATTCCATTAGTGCATAGTATTTCTTCTTTTTAATTACTAATGCATTGGATTTCTAATTAATAAGAAATGTCTCTTTCTAGGTTAGGTATATTTTTGTGACTCTAAATACTCCCAGTGTTTTAGAGAAACGTGTTAACGTTAACTTAGTCTGACTAGATCTGCATTAACCGGGCAAAAGGATTTAAGTTCATTGAGTGATGGGAACTTTAGCAACCAAGGAACCATCTCTGGAGGGCAACAGCTAAAAAGCAGGATGTTGGCTCACCCTGCTGAACAGGGCATAGATTTGGCTGGAGGCCGCTGAAGTAGAAGATTGTTAAATAAATCAGTACTTTATACCCAACAATCTGAAAAAGGGTCAAATAAGTTTGTAAGGTGATATGGTCAACTTTTTAAGTAATATTGATGATGCATAGTTTCCTTCTACTTAACCAGACAAAATGATTGCTGTGTACGTTTGACCTGCTGAGTTTCAGCTACTTGAGTAGGTTGTGCAAGACAGAAAAGTGGATAAACAATAACACTGTTGTATAAACCAATTGTAGCTTTCTCAGGCTTGAACATATATACTATATATACATATATATATATATATATATATATATATATATATATATTAGCTAACATAAGCACTATTTCTTTTTAAGGCACAATTTACAGTCCATTTAAAACCTTAGTGCAGTGATTGGCCCAACTTTGGACATGACTGCACAAAGGCAAAGTAATGTAATGGGTTCTGAAAAAGTGAAGCAGGCACATTATGTAGATAAATGGTTGGTGATTCGGATATGACGAAAGGGGAATAGCGCCAAACAATGGACCAATGGTGGTCCTTGGTAAAGTCGGAATAACAGTTTGGAAACTCCAACAGCCAGTTAAACATTCAAATCAAAGAGCATCATCATCATCATTAATATTCTCTTGACTTAAACCAGACTAAAATCCGAATTATAGATTTTAGTTAGACTGCGTTGCTGCACAGTGCTGGCAGAGCACAAGAGATGAACAAAAAAGACAAAGACAATCAGGGTTATGGTACTATGCCACTTGTTTGTCAGTTGTTTTGGTCTCTGATATAATGTAAAAAGCTCCAACAATCAGAGTGGTGCTGTAGTCAATAGGATATGGTTTATGTGAGTGCTGCCCTCTAGACCCACTAACATGACATTGTCACCAAGATAATCTTAAAGAAAATCCAACATAATTGACGTCTTACATTTGAAAAGACAGTCTTGACCTGTAATTATTTCTGAGTTGACAGAAACAACCATGTGATTCCCAAAATGGAGTAATTGGACCTTGAATTGGCCCAGATATCGTGCAGTGTGAGCCCAGCTTAAGAAAAGCCAAAGAAGGAAGACTTTTTGGAGAAGAGAAACATGGCAAGAGAAAAATAGCAGATAGGAGAAATGACTAAAAAAAAACAAGGCAACAATGAAACAACTGCTTTGTCAAAAACAAGGGTGCACACTGGGAATTGGCTCAACATTATGTCCTCAGGATAGTGCGGAGAGAAGACACTTTCTTAAAAATAATGAAATAAAAAATGCAGGAGTGCTGGATGACCTGACTTGATCGCAACAATATGCTTCAGGCACTTGCACACGGTGTACCAATGAGACTTGTGTAAATGCGTGAAGCTTGATTTGAAACTGGAATAAAGGGAAGAAATATCTTTGAGGACCTCTCAAAGGATTTGGCAGATGAAAAAGTTAGTTTCGCAGCATTGGGTAAGTTAAGGTCGAGGGGGGTTAAGTCTCAATCAAAGCTTGGTGACATGAAAGATTAAGAAGGAGATAGTGAGATAAAAGAAATAAAGAAAAATATAAGAACATAAATGACATCCACCTGCAATATTAGTGGAAATCATTTTGGCATAGTTGGCTGATTAGTTTTTTAAGTTGTTGGTATAAATTGACAGAAACATTGCCTCTATTTTAGTTAGTATTAAAAGTTATATATTAATTCATCACAGAGAAGAAAAAGAGAAGAAAAAGATGATCTGGTGCACTGCTCATCTGCTTCACGCTGAAGGTCACCAGCAGGAGTCTTAGCATCTGGCAGAGTGGTCGACCACAGAATGGTGTGGTCAGCAGTAAGGCCAAAGTCCTGTGGGCGATGAGAAAGTTCTCATGCATAAAGAGCATAGATCAACTAGCTCCTTCACCACACTTGACTGGTGATGTACTGGAGGTCAGAGAAGTACATATTGATAGACAACATAAAATAAATGGTATGGCAACACATTTTTTATGTTAAGAGAATCAATTTCTGTGCTGTGGTAAACAGAATCTGCTGAAAGTTTATTATGAACATTTTTGCTTTGGTTATCCCTCAAACAATCAAGGAACCTTTGAGAGACTTTGGAGGGCTCATACATAAGGTACTGGTGTGCCCCAAACACACTACATTCATTATTAATTCATATGCAAATGTGTTTTATTATAAAATAAATCATATAAAACAAAGTTATAAAAGTGTGTGTACTAAGCGGTCTTTGGGCTCTTTCTTTATCTTGAAACTTAGTGATGTGCCAGTGCTGATAATCAATCAAAACTTATCATCAGTTTGGTGTGACTTTCTATGCTGTTTCCACTTGGCAGCATCTGAACAGCACACTTTACAGTCCAGCTGCTGACAAATAACTAGACCAAATTGATGTCACAGAGTCACGGTGCACTGTGACACCCTGAAGTGCACTTCTATATCACTGCAGCAGCTGATGAATTCAAGCTCTGAAGGGCAACAAAACATGCCACAAGGTAGTGTAACAAAGACTGATGAGTTCAGGGGGATTTATTTAATGCCAAAATGCAGTGTCAGTATGATAACTATAACAAATCGACACACATTGTCAGGTATTTTATAGTCTTTGGTGCTCGGCTGAGGACATTATTGTGATTGGGTAGAGCGAGGACAATGCATCTAATGGAGAAGCTGTTATGATACTATATTTATCCATCTTGGAATAACAGAGTTTTAAAGCTCCATTGAAACCAGCAGAGAATGTATTCTTTCCTGTTATTGTTTTAACAATTGTCCACAGAGGACAAACTGAGCACAACTGGAAGAGAAGCACACTCATTTTTAGCACTCATTTTTGCAGGTTTAGGAGATTTGAATGGGATGCTATGGGTGTTACATTTCCACAACAAATACCATTACAACTGAAAAAGTTATAAAAGTGATCCATTTAATGTGTGAAGAATCCTTTTTCAGTTAAGTTGAACTGAAGTATGTTGTGTTTTCATGTACACTATGGATATATTGTCCAGATTTGAGAGCAATTCCTGTGATATACAACAAAGGGAATCGGTGTGAAGTTTGTAAAGAGTCAAGAGCAGAGCCAATGAAAAAAATAACAAAGAGAACACTTTGACAGAGCTTAGATTGAAGTGAAATCATTGGTGTGTGAAAAGATATTCCACAATCACGCCTCATGTTTTGTTATTCAAAGAGAGTGGAGACAGAGGAGAGCAGAAGAAAGAAAGGTTTTGTGAAAGCAAGTCAAAAGCACTTGGGAGTTCCTCCAAGGTCAGAGAGGCAACCTTAGACTGGCGTGGAAGTCACTGCTTGATGTTTCCTGGGGCTCTTTGTGTTTTGTTGAACAAACACAGACGTGCACTGTGGCGGCTGTTGGGTTTATGTTTGAGTCGACAGAGGGACTGTGAAGATGAAAGCCTCGTATGAGAGTGGGAATTTGATGTGCTGCAAATACGAAGACAAACAAAATGCACAGTTGGGAAAATGTAGAAGAAAACCATATTTGCAACAAAATAAATAAAGAGAACGATTAGGAAATGATCTGGAACTCTTTGCTTGTCAAAAGAAATGCAGAATTACACAATGTGCTTTTATATTTTATAGGAACACACACTACACAGCAGCAACCCGCTCTTCGATACTCTGCACACTACTTGTCAATAGCTTGACAAATTGATTTCAAAATGATTTCACATGGTTGGATTGAGGCATTAGAGGTCTATGTTAAGCCCTGCACCTTTATATCAGCCCGCTGTAACAAGCTGAACATTACAGATGGGTTATGCTGTCAATCAGTCATAATAAACCAGTTTTCAACAAAGTTTAAAGGCTTACTCTGCATATTTCTCCTTTAAAGTGACATATAGTAATTCTTCTCAATCAGCAGCTATCTGAGTTTAAATGAAGAGTTCTGTCAGTGGCTTTGTCTTCATGGAGGTACTGCAAATTAACATACATTTGAAATGTTAAATCATTGACATGACCTCCTGCAGAAGAAGATACTCAGGAGTCAGTTAAATACTAGTGTAATAATAATGAGTAGTTTAATTACCAGGATTTAATGAATGTCAAAATATATCAGCTTTTCTAATGAGAGACAACAGTAAATCATTTCTGTTATAGTTTAAATTGATATTTCAGTGTGAAAAAACAATCCGAAAGTGAACAAGACCAGGTTTCATCAGTGTTTAATGCTGTGTTGTAATAAATAACAACACAACCCTTTACAGGACTTAAAGAATAAAATGAAAATTTCAAATTAAAAGCCAAAACAACATGTGAAGTTTTATTGATGAAAAAATGAATGGCGCGAGGAGCTCAAGCATCTATTCATTTGAAACACTTGAAGTTCAATAAAGTTCTACAGTGAAATACATGATGCATTAAAGTAATGGTTAAATTCCCAAATGTTAACTTTAGGTATTGGAAAGTTATGAAACAATAAAATGTTGAGGTCAAAAGGTTGTAACATATAGTGAAAATGTGAGAAGGTCTTTTTGATATGCTGACAACCATGAGGTGGGAAAGTGGTCCTTGGCACGACCTTCGGTGGCCTTATCTCTCCCCAGTGGCCCCTCAGTATGCTGGACACAGCTCAGTGCTTTTTCCACAGATTCCATGGCTTTAAGGTCTTCCATCTTCCTGCTGCCTGTCACACTGACGCTTGTCAAACCACACAGCAACCTGACCTCTCCAGGACCAGCTTGAACCAAGTGCCAGATGCATTTTCATACATTTTATCCAGAGTTGGATGTGAAAACATTGCATTTGCAGTCTGCAATGCATTAAACAAACTAAACATAGGAAAAATTGGAAGTAAACTAGAAACTATTTTCTACTACTGTTTTTTTGCAGGGCTATTGTCCTTGCATAACTGCAAATAAAGATTTACTTCTTCATTCTAATTCATGTTTGCATGTTTTATAAGATTGCTATAATGCAATAAATTTCTAACATAAAAAGACAGCTTGAGTGCCACTTGTACTGTTTAACAGACGCCATTTTCCTCCACACAAAGCAGTATGACCTCTACAGAAGTGACCTCAAACTGGGCTGTACCACTCAGTAGAGACGTGTGTAAATCAGTAATCCTCACCATGATAGGTTTAAATAAAACATTCAAACTCTTACTGAAGTAATATTGTAGATTACCATTTATAAGTTTTTTTAACAAGCATCCTTTTACAGGCTGGACAATCAGCTGACATCAGTTCAACAGCCAAGTATTATCTGTGCACCCATTAACTTAAGACAACAAGGAAATAAAGATTGGGAGTTAGTTTTGACAGTAGCTTTCCCCTCTGTCAAGTTGAGCCCTATCAACATCTATTTAGTATAAGTTTGAATGATCTAGCTCATGAGCCAAAGTAGACCACATCCATCATCAACATGCTGAGCTGAATATTAGTTACAAGCTGCCATTATTGGTCAGTGTTGTCATAGTAACTTCCAGTAAATTCAATTATTAATAGAAGGCAGTGGCCTTGTCAGTAAAAGGATACTGGTGAGACCAGAGGGATGCAGTGGATTTTTAGACCTTGGGTTTTAGATTACTTTTTGATTCATCATTTATACAATATATTACATTACACATAGTCGAAAATATGACCCTAACAAGTTCTAGATTTATGCATACTCCAAATTAGCAATCTCTCATCGTCTGCCTATAACATGGCATTGCATACAAGCCAATAACCCCAAAACAACTGAACCAATTATCAGACCTCAAAATAACTGCAAATACACAAAAAAATATTCAAGAAACCTTCTAAAATAGTTGTCAGGGCCGTTACTTCTCTGTTCTATTTGCTGACAGAAGAAATTGTATCTGTTGTTTATAAATGCATTTAAAATGTTCTGTGTTGTGGTTCTCTGCTCTATAAAGTTTTTTTGTGATGCATTACTTACTAGATGATTAACTATCTTTAAATGTAATGATGAAGAGACTTACTGTTGACTCCATGTCATTTATATTTTTAAAAATGAAAACTATTTGTTTTGTAATAATGTGACTACCAATGTTAAACCACGTCCTTTTACTTTGGATAACCCTCATTTCAATATTAATAGGTGTATGGTTGTGTGGTGTCAGGTGTCAGGTGTGGTGCGAGCCTAACTTGGGTCAAAGAAAGTCGACATTAACACCATGATTGATGTGTTTGATCACATTACAGTCATACCATTTGGTGAACAGCTCAAAAACATGTCTGAGTATGCAATACCGTTTGAAGCATGAGGCATCACTGTCCCATTAAAGAAAATGGCATCTCTCTCCGGCAGGTTTGGCAGCTGTCCTGTGGATACACCTCCAAAAAGCCTTTTCATGGGAAATGAAATATGATGAGCTTCAAATGCCCATATTCCTAATTACAGTGGGCGCCTCTGCTTAACGGTTAAACTGTCAAACACAACTTCTAAGATTTCTGTTAAATGAGTCGATCCTTTGCAGTGACAGCTCATGGAACTAAGAGTTTTTATGTAGAGTGCACATTCAGACTGGCAGTGAAACACAAATGTTGGCAAAGGCTGTCAATATGGCAGAAAAGTAAAAACATTGTCCCGAAACTTAATAAAAAAATACTTTATAAACTCTATAAGGTTCCATATTGTAAAGGTTAAAAAATATTGCCTTTTTAAACTCATTCAGAGCTTGTTTTCTCAGTTAGTATACCACCTCTCACAAAACCAAGCACCAACCTGACCTTTGACCTAACGTCTTCAGATCTATCAGATAAAAGTGTTGTGCTGTTCAGTTCAAATTCTACCTGAGAACCATGATTTGTTGTAGCAATGTTTTGAGATGCCCTTTGTACTCCAGTTCATTTTATGCACCATTAAATGTAACTTTGAAATGATGTGCATGGTTATCAACAGAAGTGCATATATTTTTCTAGACTAGAGAGTGTTTGGTGCTCGCCTCACTTGTGACCTGTGTTTGTATTGTCATTAAAGCTTTTTGAGTTGTACTTTAGTCCACCTGGACCATGTTAACTCTTAACTATTTAAGATGTTAAACCTTAAAAATAATATTTGTTTGAAAATAATTAGATTGTAATATACTAATAACGTTCCCACTACTCCTTAGTTTGATTGTCAGTTATAATTTTAGTTGTAGCATAATTTAAAGACACAGCCCACTTACAGAAGATGGGAAATAAGGTATCAACCACTTCAGCAAATACTTTGGCAATGAGACTTTCTGTTTTTTTATTCTTTTTTTGTGTCCAATACTTTAAATTGACCATTGAAGAGAATCGCAGCAGGTATGCACTCCTAATGCAGTCTCCAGGGGATTGGTTCAATTTGATATTCTAAAATTCTTCACAGCGATCAATTTCAAGGTGAGAGCTCAGCATGAGACAAAGGTTCTTTACTTTGGTACGGTTTTACTCTAACATTGGGGAGCTGGAGAAGGTGGTTTGTAGTGGCTCATTGTTCTATTTCACTCTCATTAGTGGAAGAATTTAGAGTGCTAAAACAAGCAAATACTCATTTTGATATATTATGCATGCAGTTTTATGTCATTGGCTTCGTAATGACTTCTTGTGTTCATATGAGAATACTAAAAAGCTGTTGGTTTGATCCACAGAGTTTGTCCCAAAAGCAGCTCCTGGGCTTGTTTACTTGTGCTTTTAGCAAGATTTTTTTTTCAGCTTGAAGACAGTTGGGGCCAAAACATGTTTGTGCTCTCAAATATTGATTAAACTGTCCAAGATCAGGAGAACCATATGGATCCAGTGCTTCAAGAGAGAATTCAGAATTTATAACCCCATGTCATCTTCCCATTTTCCCACCTGGGTCCAGGTGGGAAGATGAAAGGAATACACAAACCTGGAAAGAGCCATGAAGAATTGACAATTAGGTTGGCTGGAAACCCAATGTATTAACAAAAACATGAAAGCAATGGTCTTACCCTTTTCTTAAAAGAGGCACAGCACTATTTATTATAAAAATTGGTTGAGGGGCCCAAATGTATTTGAAATGCTTGAGTTGGGTTAGAACATGGAGGACTGGTTAATGGTCTCACCTCAACACACCTGTCACAGTGCACCAAAGTTCAGCCATGTTTAGTGTGAACTAAACCCAAAACCAAAGTTCTAAAATGTTCATCTACAATGATGGACTTCAGTAGAGCTATAAGTATCCAAGTATCAAACTAAAAGGGTTTTGAAAGCATGTAGGTGTTTGGGAGAAATGACTCAAGTCAGTGAGAAGAACCATATTCTGCAGCAGACCTCGGGGTGAGACAGCGGACAGGTGGAGTAATCTGCAGTGACATTTCTTGTGAATATCTGTCATTGTGGGATAATAGCCATGTTGCCTGCTGACTAGCTGCAGGGGACAACATGGAGGGCCATTTATAAGAAGCATGAGCAGAATCCATTGTTAAGCCTTGAAGTCTGTTGTAGGAAGCAAAAAGTGTTTAGAAATTCTAGGTTAAAAGTCAAGTCTCCATACATTTAAATTCAGATTCAATCATTCAAAAGTCTGCAGCTCATACAGAACTCAGCAGCATGTATTCTAACCAAGAACCAAAGAAATTCTCTCATATTACACCTGTTTGAAGGTCACTGCACTGGCTTCCCGTTCATATCAGAATTTACATCAGAATTTTTCGAATAGTCTATAAAGTTGTTAATGGTACTACATTAACTTCTGAATCCATAAGAGCCAACAAGAGCTCTCCGTTTCTTAGCAGCTGGTGAAGCTCATTATGCTGCAAAAGCAGACCCAAAACAACTGTAATACATCTGTTTAAGCTGTACATATGTTAAATAATAAATTAATTCATACATTTATTTTTCTTCCAAGTTTGTTCTTTGCTACAACTTTTGTGTCATTTCTGTAAAGGACATAGAGTTACTTTGGTACAAAATTTGCTCTACAAATAATTGTGTTTGTCTGCGCTGATTGTTCCCTTTATAACCTCTTACAAAAGACCATCAGAATTTGTTCATCTGTCAATGAGTCCATGATGACAGTGGCCATTATTGTGGAAGCTCATTCATTTCTAATCAAACATTTTATATTTTATAACAGAAGGTAAGTTGCTGTAATACTGTAGTACTAACCAGACTTGTCAAGGAGATCTCCATTGATCTCTTTTTAATGTTTTTTTTTTGGTTAGTTTTTGTTTTTGCTGTTGTCCTTTTGACTTTGTCTTTGAACACTGGACTGGCTTCTCTTATTGAGCTTAGAGCAAAGCCAGGTTAAGTCAATGATAACACTTTATAGTAACCTGGTATCTATCAGATCAACGCGTAAACTACAAATGAATCTGATCCATATGGCCCTGTTTAAAAAGCTCCTGGGTCTTTCAATTGGTTATTCTACCCAATTATCACCATTACATCCATTATAGTCCATCACATGCAATTCTTAACCCTTAATATAGGTACTATTGAATTCCAACGAGAACAATGGGGAGTTACCCTTTTTCATTAGTATGAAAATATTTATAGAGTACTGTATTAAAACAGTTTGAAGCTAATTTTAAAATGTTGGGAATCAGAAAACAGACTTCATTGTTTTTCTGGATGACTTGAAGCACGTCTAAAACTGAGCCTTGTTGTATTATGCGTACACAACAGCCTCCACCTGGAGACTTTCATACATTAATAGACATAAGATAAAAAGAGCCAATTCATAAAGAGAGGAAGTCTTAAATATAGCAGATTAGGATTTAATTACGAGTTTAAAAAGACAAAATCTAAAATAGGACAGGTGAATATAATGTGTCATGAACCTCCTTGGACTCTGAGAACATCTGGGACAGACCTTCTGCTCGTGCCCAGAGTTAGAACTAAACAAGGTAAAGCAGCGTTTAAGTTTCATGCAGCAAAAATCTGGAACAGCCTCAACTTTAACAATGTTCAAGGGGAGATTAAAAACCTTCCTCTTTAGCTCCGCCTACATTACAACTTAAAGTGTTTTTATCTGCACTCTTCTTTTAAAATGTTTCATAATCTAAATCTTGTAAATTTTCTTTTATTCCTGTAAAGCACTTTGAGTTACCCAGTGTATAAATTGTGCTATATAAATAAAATTCCCTTGCCTTGCCTAATGAGTCATGAATACAAATTAAACAATAGCATTTATTAGATCAAATGTGAAGGCTTAGCTAATTGCTGAATGTCTTGTAATCATAATTAATAACTGTGGTCATCTGTGTTGCCCTTTTTGACTGACTCCACAGCACCACCAACTTTGTCAGACCTCTCTGCTCAGGTTTACCTCCCAGGGTTCTGCAGATCCTTCGGTAAACCTTAGTAAGCGTAAACACCTAGATTTTAATTCTGTAACATACCTTTCGACTTTTTGTTTTGCTTCCCTCAGTCTTGTCTTTTGTCAAGCAGCTTCCAGCCTGCAGCTCACCTCAAGAGTTCACTCACCTCCCTCCACCTCAAGCTCCAGTTTAGCCCTTGGCTTTTGTCTGCTGTCAGTCACTTTCAAAAGTAAGTTTCCACTAAAACTGAAGCCTCTTCTTCTGTGGGTTTACTTCTAGTTTTTGCAAAAAACAACATTAACAAAACAACTTGTACCATGTTCCAGGAGGAAAACCCATGGAGTAACTTATAGATATCTATTCATGTCCTCCTAAAGAAGGAGGGGCAAAGACACACATGAGAGAAATGGTATATTTTATTCATTACCACTGGGACATGGTGTGTGCTTTTATCTTCAATCACTGCTCCTGTGCCTCACCAGCATTTGTGCTTTCTCAAACTTGGCAAGGGATCCTCAGCATCATCTCGAGTAAAAACAGTGATGTTTTTGTATTTCTGCACGCTCCACTTGTCAATCTGTTGAGTAACAAGGAAGCTGCAACAAATATCGCTTACAAAAATGCAAAAATCTTTTGTTTTCTGTTCTACCTTACTGGCTTTTCCACAAAGAGCTACCAGCCAATATACAGTATATTCTCCATGTTGCTGAAGAATTGTGCTTATGTGGCTAGAAAATGGGATTACCATGTTGATTAAACACTAAACACATGTTATTGTCACACTTTACTGACAGGTCTCAACATCCATGTGACTCTTAAGCCAGTGCATTTCTGTATGGATTCTTCAATTAGGTCATCTTTGCAATAATAATACAAAATTGTTAAATAGACAAACCATAGCCCCACAAAATTACACAGTAGCTTATATTAACTACAGTATACTAATTTGGTCCCATTAAAGTCAATCCTTTGTATTACTTTCGGTTTATATGGGATTCAAACTTCTTTTTACACACATTGATTTCATATGGTTTAGTAAATCCACTTGTTTTTACAGCAGAAAACAGCTTGAAAAACAAATTAGAAATATAGTTTTTTGTGTGTGGGTTTTATATCTTGGAAATTAAACCAAGACAATATTATCTTGGTGTTGACTCGAGGGATAAAGCATCGTTGCTATAAAGTCAAGATTTCATCGAAATAATAATGAAAAGGTAGGCATAAACCAGATGAGACTGGGCCATAAAAAGAAGAAGTTTTCATTAAATGTGTGCACTGTAGTTTCTATGTGTAGTTAAAATGTGGTTATGTATTGTAACGTCAAGCATGCACATCTCACAAATAAATACACTGTATACTGTAATTTCCCTTTTAACAACATGTGCCCCAAGGCTTTTTTACATGTCTAGATTTAAACTTTGTGTAATTTCTGGCTCTGTTCAGCGTTGTGTGTAATATACTGTGCAGTTTATAAGTGCAAAGACAGGAAAATGAAAAAAAGAATTCTTGTGGATTACGAGTGGACCAGAACTAAAAACTGATATGGTTCCTCACACACTCGCTCTGAAAACATGATATTGTCATTTTTATGACTTTCCACATTGGGTATCTCCACCATAAACAAACGAAATATGAACTTCATTTCCAGTAAAGCTGTGCTCCAATCTCCTCCAGAGAGACTGTGGTGTGAAAGAACAACTATATGAATATTTTCAAGTGGAGTGGGCTGTTAAACTGACTGTGAAATGGGTTTCTGAGCGGGGATGTATCTAGGCAGCGTCCGGAGGATTTCTCACGTGTGCATGAGTTGGCAGTGCATTAGAGAGCCACCTATGACCTCAGCCCAACCCCAGAGTCAAGGGTTATATGCTCTGCCCTAGGCTAGTTGTCAATTCTAGCCTGGCTTTTGTTCTGACTCATTCTGGTACTTAGCCTCTCTATCTGAATCCTGTAATTGCTACATATACCAAATAGTAAAAAGTTGAATAAAAATTAAAAATAAGATTAAAAAGTTCAGTTCTAATGATGTTTAACAACTCTATAATATCTACTTTATGCTACTTTTTTTTTATTCAGTGGAGCGCAATTGCTTTAAAATATCCAGCCTTCTTGTCTCTTTTGTTAAAATGTAAAAATGAGTTTTTCAATACTCTCTTTCAATACGCCTCTTTTTAACAAAACAATTGGAAAAGCAAGCTGGTATCAACTGTTCTAAAAGAAAAAGAAAAACCAGGAGGGAATTACTTATGGGTTAGTGCTTTGCCCTGCATGATGCCATGTGAACACCGAGGCAGGAATAAGCAGAGACCAACAGAGAGGAAATTACTGACAGATATTAAAAAGTGGAAAGAAAAAACAGACAGAGGATAGGACGGAAAGGAAGGAAAGGGGAGGGATCAATAATGTAATCTTACTCATAGACAGAGCATTAGCTATAGATTACTCAGCGTGGGGCCATTACGCAGAGAGGCCAGTAAGAAGTTGACAAGCAGCTCACCAAAGGGAGGAACGGAAAAAGTAACACGCAGTGAGTGTGAGTTTTGGAGGGACTTTCAAATCATCACTACCTTACCCTCCCATCTCCTGAGCTGATGGACCTCTCTCTTATTCCATGTCCCGTCTCCTCACGTGACGTAACATGGAGAGCCAGCACAAAGCTAGGGTTTATACTGACAATGACAACCCTTCATCTGCACATTGGGCAGTTTTTTTTCTTCCTTAGTGATACTCCGAGAAAATCATTTTGGGCAACTTAATCATTATTATTTATCTATAAACACAAAAACTACATTGCTTTCATCAAACTGGTGCAATTGTCCAGCGAGGTACAGTTGTAGTGCTGGCAGTTTTGGTCTTGAGAGTGGTTTTATGTTCACTTTGGTTTGGTCAAATTTGGTTTATTATTATTAAATGTATTATTTTTGTGATTAGATAGACAGAATCCTTTTTATCCATTAGTGATGCACGCAGTAGTAAACCAGGCTGTGATTTGTCATTGATGGTATTGTCTCCTGGCGACCATGCACTGTTGGTCTTGATTTTGCCCTCTTCTGTATTTTTCTGCTCATAATTTCTTGGTGGGGTTGTAAAGAGAAGTCCAACCTAATTACATCAGGGTAAAAAGATGTTTTTTCCTTTTCCATAACCCCACCTCTTTATATCATATCTGTTAGATGTGTGTAGTATATGGAGACATCCCTCAGTTTATGAAATCCCAGAGGCCAAGTGATTTTAGCAGGATGTATACGAGCAATAAATCACCTGTTTCTGTTTTGAAAAGCTCATTAAACATCGCTTTATATGTTTACCTATTTATTAATTCTGTGCATCATGCTGTCTCTGGTGTACAGTAGAGCCATTGTGCAACAGTGATATTTTCATGAACGGCATTAAAGTGGTAAAATATTGTTCAATTGTGACATTAATCAGGTTAATGTGTCTGGTGACGTACACAGAAAACACTAACAATACCACTCTTGTGTGATTTTAGACATTAAAACACACCGTTAGATCTACAGAGATAAAAAAATAGAGTTGAAAAATACGAGTGCAACAATTTATCTTCAAAATCCAATCGGTATCTTTCACTGCACCTTTTTCGTCTAGTGCTGACAATAAACCGATGTGTCCTCCACTTCCTTCTCCCTGGAGCGTCATCCTAACATCTTTATACAATGTAGAGAGCTGAATATAAGTGTGAGTGTGAGTATGGCAGGTTGTAAAGGCTCTGGGCAAGTTATGTTTAATGTGATCTTTGGGAATAGCTGTGGGAGTTGTTGCTGGGATGCAGAGAATGAGGGCCATGCGGAGGTCATATAATATAGTCACAGTGGGAGACAGATCACCGCTGCACCAGCTGTAACCCATACTGTGTTACCAGAAGAGCTACACTTATACACAAGGGAGACGGTGTAAAATATGCTGGACACTCAACAACTTGAACAGAATAACAATTGTAGATGTACCCATCTCTGGAGGGTTTTATGATGCAGTCACAGCAGAGTGAGCTTTAGCCACCTCATCTGTTTGGCACTGACTAGAAGCATTTGGGTAATTCATCTACAAATGAGCACAAATGGGTTAAAATGTGATTACATGGAGTACATGATCCAAACAAGATTCAGGTCCACATAGTTTGCATGTGGTCCACATACCAGTGTTCATTTTGACAAGACAATTTAATTCAGTTTTAGTCTTTTGACTAAAATTGTTTTTAGTTTTAGTCTCATTTTAGTCATCTTATTTGTTTTAGTTTTAGTCTAGTTTTAGTCGACTAAAATAAAATAAAAATTTTGTCGACTTGACTCATCCCGCCCCTTCCACTTCATCTTTCGCTTCTCCTGACTGGTTTTCGGTTGACAAACATGTCAGTCTATTTAGTTATTGTTTTAGTCATTATGAAGTCTTTTTTATTTCGTTTTTGTTTTGTTTTCATCCGCAAAAAACCTTTGTTGACAAAATATTTTTGTCATAGCTTTCGCCAACGAAATTAACACTGCCACATACAGTAGATGTGTATGGTTAGTACCCATTTAACAAAAGAGACAAAGAAATTACCATATATTAATAATCCATCATCATTCGTTCAATTGATTTTTAGTTGAGAAATGATTTTTAAATCAGAAACAAATAACAACTTTATTTTAAAAGTTTTGAACACAAACTGACATCATATCCTCTATGTGTGAGGAAAAACATCAACCTATTCTGGGATTTTCAATTTTGAGTGAGAAAACAAGTTTTTTCACTGACAATATTTAGAGCACATTACCAGACTAATTTCTGTCAGCTTTGGTTTTGCACGGATAAATATAGGTTTGTTGAGGTAAATCTTTTTTTTTCATGTGGTTTTATATTTGAGGTTGTCTGTAAGTCCAATGACCCCAATCAGTATAAGTATTTATGTATTGTTATTACGATTATACGTTTAAAAGGCAATTGTGAAGAGACAGTGTTGTAAAAACAATCAACATCAAATAAGAATAAAGAGTGTTATGTTTTCTTGTATACCACCATTGTCTTGGATGATGTATCACAACTAAATGACATACACTTACACAGCCACAGCCATTTTTAAAACACATTTTCTTCCAGGTAAATGGGTATGTAAATACCATGAGAAGTTTTTGGGAGCATTTATTCCAAGTCAACTGTAATGTTAGGTGTTTGTTTTAAACACCAGCCATCCCCATGCTGCCCATCCCATTGAGCAGATCTTCCTTTAAGCCAGGCCTAAATTGCCTCATTAGACCGGGGGATTGATTCCAAATGAAACAATTTGTAATACCTCAATTACAGAGACATCCATACCCCAGTGGGTAGACACAGTGCATGAGCAGCACACAAATACTGTAATTACCCACTCAGCTTGACTCAGTAGGGGGTATATGGGTCACAATGGAGCCCCGGGCTCACCATCATTATGCATGGGTACTACTGTTTTCCAAGCATGGGTCAGGACCCAAAGGTGGGCTGCAGGAAGATTAAACCGCCACATCATTTTTTTTTCTCAAGTTATTAGTATCAAGAGCTGCTGGCTATATTAAGTGGATAAAGCAGTTCCCAAGTTGCCATATGAAGAGAAAGCTGAATCTGGGCAACAGACCAGTTAAATCCTCAAGTCTTGATGCATAAAAACATGAGAAGCACTCGATGTCTTATCTTGTGCGTAAGGAGTTCACATTTTAGCTGCTTAAGTTTCTGAAGATGAAATATCCCACAAGTAAAGATATTTGACTTCATTGGGTTTCATTATCAGACAGTGGCGAGTTTCATGTGGTGACAGAATAAATCATAAGGATGAAGGACACACTGCATATTTGCACAGAATATTCCGATTCATACACATTGAGTCTTTGCATCCATAGTACCATTACTGGTGTAGAATTCAGTATTTTTATTGAACTGCAATAACTCAATTTATAAATATTGTTACATAGTGAGACAGTGGATTGAAAGACAGCTCCCGGAGAAAACCCCCGGTGACGCAGACTCCACACAGACCAGCCTGGGATTAAACTTTCTTCCTGTGAGGCAGGAGTGCTAACCACTCTGCCCTTCTGTAGCCCGTCTCAAAGCCAAGCATCCTCCCGTGTTCGCCTGGGGTGCATGTGGCAGAGTGGTTAGCGCTCCTGCCTCACAGTAAGAAGGTTGTGAGTTTAAATCCCTTGAACATCCTCAGCCAACTCCAGCCATGTGAGAAGTCTGCATGTCCTTCCCCTGTCACTTTGGGTTCTCTCCGGGTACTCCGGCTTCCTCCCACCGCCCAAAGACATCTAGTGTATGAATGTGAGAGTGAATGCTTGTCTGTCTATGTCTAAATTTCAGCCCTGGGACTAACTCAAGGGTGTACCCTGCCTACAACCTAAAGCTGCTGGGACTAAGTGGTAGAAAATATACCATGACATTGATCAAAATCTTATGGACTTCTGCCTGGACATACTTTATATTGATAAGAATATTCAACCCAATGCATACCTTTTTAACAGAAAAACTACAAGTTAAGAAGCAAGTCTGTAGAGTTTTATATTATATAACATTGAGCAAAAGCACAATCTGCCACAGCCTAGGCACAGGGGGACTGTTTTATAGCTGTTCTGTATTCCTTGCAGTTTAGTTTCTTCAACACTACACTTTCTAGTGGGGCTCTGACAGAGGTGCTGACCTCTGCTGGTGCACTGGTGTTAGTTGAGAGACTCACACTGAGCTATGTTTTGTGCAAAGCCTCAACACAAAAGCGTTCTCGACTAATGAACACAGTCCTCCACCGCACAATACATGACAGTACCTGCAGTCCTTGATGCCCTGCAGGGTAAACAACTCAGAGCTTGACTAGGCTAACAAATATGAAGAAAAGGTCAAAGACAGAACAGGCCACTGCTGATACTTACTCTGAATATTCACATAAATTATACAGTATGCAATCACCTTTTAAACTGCGCTACAAAAGTAGGCTACATTTCTTTCTGTGGCATGAGGTCATTAATGTGCTGGAGTGTTACCACAGTGACTCCAAAAAGCCCTTTGTAAAGTCAAATTCAGTTTCGAAGCTAGTCCAAAACACTTGTTTGAGACTGCATACCAAGTGCCAGATTCTGTATTTTCTGTAGTTCTTTACGGTAGCCTTACTATACTGACTTTTGCCAGAAAGTCTGTACGTTCAGTAAAGTAACTTGGGTAACCTGATTCTGATTTAAAATATGTTTTACAAATGCAACATATAAAGTTTTAAGATGAAAAGTACATTTCATTTCCAACCTGATTAATTGGGAGGAATGTGAAAATATAGGTGGAATATGATGCTATTATTCACAGCGAGCTGAAGTGGTCACATTCAACCCACTGAGAGTGAAAGACTGGTCATTTGCATGGCTGATTTAATTTCCCCTCACACATATGCCGACTATTATTTGCCTACATGGAGCCATCCCGCCCCCTTTGTATCTATCAGAGGTCAAAGCCCAGACCAGCCACTTCATGCCTCATCCCCCCAGACAATTCATCACACTTTAAATTCCTTCAGCAAAGAACGCCACATCGCCACATCTTAATCCATGCAGATTGAAGAGCCATACTTTTCTCCTTCTCTTCTGTGTCTGATCCTCCTCTTCCTCTTTAATTTGATCTTGCCTTGAAGCGTGGAACCAAATGCCTGCATGGAAATGAGCTAGCGAATTATTATTAATGACACATTTGCAGAAAAGGACACATTCAAAGAAATATGGACATTTTCATTTTCTCCCATTTTGCCTGAGGGGTTGTTTATTTGAAATGCAGTGGTGGATGCTTAGGGGAGTGATTGTTTGTAAAAGTATCATTTGTGCTGTGGACTTATTTATTTAATAACGAAAAAGGAAAGACTCCAGAAAATGAACAATTAGTGTTATACATTTACATTTTGTTGCGTGAGCAGTTCTAAAAATATATTTAATGGTGTAGTTACACTCTGTAATGTCTTAAGACACAAACATAATAGGAGAACCTATGGGAAAATAAAGGAAGCCAATTATGACGTTGTCTCAGCGGTAACATAAAGCGATGCAAACCAATGATTGGAATAAAATGGTCTGTGAAAACATTTAAAATTGTGCATTTGTGTATATGAGTATTTCGACATAATACTCTTGGTTCATCAAATCCATCTCTTTTGCGTGCCCTTCACTTTATGTTCCATTCCTCATATTTCTTGGCCTCTCAGACTTTCTCTCAGTCTTGTCTTTGGTGTGGAATGTAGCATGAGTCTGTGGCTGCAAAGAAAAAGACCCAGCGCCTCGCTCTATTGAGTGCCAAATGCTGATTGATTGAAAAGTGAAGACCAGACGACAGGTACACAGCTGACACACGGATAAGGTCTCGGACATGGGAGTTAAACCTGGCGCCAGCAGATAGCCAAATAGAAGCACGGTATAGGCAAGTGCTGCCAAAGGACTAACCTCACTGACAATATGAAAGCTGCTGTTAATTCTGCACCAAACAGTCTTTCTGTCAGTTGTGCTCTGAATTGAAAATAAGTAAGCAGTCTCTTTTACCATCTGTTGTTTTTCTGAAATCTTGGAAGCAGATAAATGTCTCTTTAAAAATTATTTCATGCCAAGAATATCAGCAAATTTTTACTGTGTTTTCTAATGGTTCTGAATGTAAATAAAATGTAGGTTAGATATCTAAAACTCTGTTTAATGCTACTAAAGAGATTCTGTGTGCTTTTAAGAAACGTGTTTGCATTATTCATTCAGTTAAATTAGTTTTATATGAACTTTGAGATTTCCTTTGAGCTTTATGACAACTTCTAAATTAAAAAATAAACAGTTAAAAGGATAGGTTCAAAGTAAAAGATTTTAATTTGAATCAGATAAATGGCTGCTGTGTGGGCACAGACAAGTCCAAATTTCTATTTTGTCAGTGTTTTATCAACAGCACATTTCTTCTAAATAAAAAAAGGCAATAAAATCAAGACAAAAATCAACTAAGTAGAGGATTTAAGAAAAAGGTTTGGGCTAAGATTAGTAAGATAATTTTGTTGGAGTCTGAACCCAATGTTGTTCAAGAGGAAAACACACATGAGAACAAATAATAGCAGACTTGTGCAAAGGGTCAGGTCCTATCATCTATTAAAACTACACAATCCTTTCATCAAGTACAAGCTATGTAGCTGGATGTTTTATTGTTTTCTAGTTACACTTCACTCAGCTGTAACACTACTATCAGTCAAGGCCAACAAGCTCATTCAAATATGAGTAGAGGTAAAAAATAAAATAAAAATTAAAGCCCTTTAATTAAGGTAATTGAAGTTTTATTATGTAAATATGATTAAATTTACTTTTGTGTGCAGCAAAACACAAAATCTAGTAAGATCTGCAAAGGTATAATTGATCATTTTAAGTCCAGAGAATAAAATATGCCTTAAAGATAAAGAGAGCACAAAGTGAATCTAATAGGAGCTGCTTCAGCAATCACAGAGCTGCAACTGCAAAGGCTCAGTCACATTTTAATTTCCGACTTACTGAGGGACATCTAAGAGCTTTGCTGTCAAAGCTCATGGAGCAAGAAGCTGAATGCAGATGAATGAGGTGTGTAATACAGGACCGGCCTGGCCATTAGAAGCCCTAAATGTGATCAGCAGAGTTTAAAATGTAATTGTGAAATCCACAGGGAGCCAGTGAGTGGAGTTGCTTCATTGGTGCTATAAAGCATTTCCTGCTTTATAGCATAAAGGAACAATATGTAAGGCAGGAAAGGTTGAAGTCCACACATATATCCAATCCAGATTTTAAACTAGCAAAACAAAAAGCCCATTGTAGACATTACTCAATCTAAAATCCCTTCTATGTTACTGACGCTCAAAAGCATTTCTAAAAGCACTTAAAATGGCTGCTGTAGAGATTGGAGGTTGTCATGACGATTGATTTAGAATCGGTTTCCAATGCCTCTTCCTCTGCCTTATGAGCATCTTGTACCTTGACATGTCAGATACAAACACCTTAATCTGCTCTCAATTTCCACTCATTATTGCATCTCATTCAAATCTGGAAATCTCCTCCTTTGCACCTGAATGCTCTCCGTCATGATGACATTACAACAGACATTAGCAATTCTCAGAAATCCCTGTGTGAGAGCAGTGATGGTGGAGATGACTTCTTGTAAAAGTGCTTTATATTGGTCATTATGGAGGTCTATCCTAATCTTTTTACAACAAAAGTTTAGTACCAGATCAGATTGAATATCTAACAAGTTGCACACAGTGTAAGTCTGCTTAAGCTGAACAAAATTGAAAGTGTGTCTTCCTTTTTGAAGATGTCATTCATTTCCTCTTGATATGAAGATAAAGGCTTCCACTGAAGGAAGCAAAGGAAAGGAACATGTCAGAATCAGAGCCTGAACAGGCTCAGATCTCTTTCCAGCATCACCTCACTCACAAGCACAACCCCCCCGCAGAGGCCCCCTCAGATTCATCATCCGAGTCCGAAGGTGTGCTTCGTTCATATTTGTCTATCCTGTGAAAATATTTCAGGCCTGACAAAAGAAGGAGCAGAAATAGCACCTGTATCAGCACAATAATGAGAAGTGGGATTGAAATATGGAGCTGAAATGAATTTTATGTAGACAAAGCGCCCAGGTCCTCATCCAGTGTGGCTACAAGGCACTGCAGAAATTCCAATTGTCCGACTATGATCAGACTTTTAAAATGCATGTAAGACCACCATATGTTCCTGAAAGAAAAAATATTATTTCTGACAGACTTTGGATATTTGAGCAACACAAAATGGGATGTTACTGGAATAAGGGACCTGTGCCACTGCCTGTGGACACAGATAAGAGCTTTTATGACTTTGAAGGCATTAGAAACACCAGAAATTGTTGTTCCAAGTGGTTTTTGGACTTTTCTGGACTTTGAATCTGTGCGCAGGAAATGTTTATTTATCTTGTCTGTTTCCTGTACATCTCATCTGCTCAGTGCTGCTTGATGGGGTTTCCATTCAAAACAAAACTGTCTGTGTCTTTATTGCAAAGTAGGACATCAAGCCTCTTTAGGTACACATCTGAGTTATTCTTTATCACACTGATGGAAACGGTGATATTGACTAAAATGGTGGCTTCCAACTGCTGAGGTTATGGTGCTTGAATGACTCAACGCTCATGCCTTTGGTGTAAAGCCACTTTAAGTAATGGCTTAGAGCTCTCCTGTTGATTTTTTGATGAGAACATTATAGATATTGTAGTTGCCACCTTACCTGTTTGGATGCCCCCTTTTAGAATCCATGTATTTGAGCCACTGTGAATGCTTAACCCCTCTTAAAGAAAGTACATTTTATGCAAACAGTAGAGAATTACTCATTCTATCTTGATTGTACGGTTGCTTAATATTTAATATAATACCACTGCTTTTTACTCAGTCTGCGTTTTTTGTTTTTCAAGATGTGGACTTTATTCTCTGTTCCGCTCTCCAGAGGTTTGAAAGAAAATCTTCACTGCTCACTGGAAACACTCTCCCCCTCTCCATTCTGTCCTTGTATCTGACCCAAGAGGGACTGAGGGAAAAAATGTGATTTTATCTTGTTCTAACCCTTGGTACTGTGTGGCCACTTCAATTCAATGGGATTTCATCCTGTCTTCAGATACATTGAGCTGATGAACACAAGGTCCCTCATATTGATTGTTAAATGGATGATGAAAAAGGCCAGTGCCTGTTGGTCAATTGGCCAACCTTGGCACAATTGGCAGTGTCCAGAGTGATTACGGTCCAGAGTCTGGAAATGTAATCCACTTTGGATGCCACTTGTCAGCAGGAACAGTGGGGTCCAGCCTGGAATATAAGTGAATTTAGTATTTTTGTACCATGTTTTGTACATCACGATCAGGCTTCTCCGGACATTGAGCCTTTTTAATCTTCAGAGAGGCACTTTCTTAATTGTATATAGGTACATAGATAAATTTGACTTTTTTCATCCCAGATACTTTGGTCTCTCATGTTATTGCAGTGTGAGAGAGCGGCAGACTTTCCTCCACAACAGGTGTATGCAACACACATGCAAACATTTAATTCACTATGTTAATGTATTTATTCATCACATTCAATCGTCACTCGTCATATATATATGTCAATATGTGTGTTCATTTTCTTTGTTCAACTTTCTTTTTTTGATTGGCTGAGCAACTCATGAAAGCAAACCAATACATTATAATACAATAATATTACTTTCCCAGCATTTTTATGTTTGAATGTTTGTTTACATTTTACTGCTTTGTTTATTTCAAAATGTCAAAGCTGTCTCTAACTGAAGCTGGAGATTCAAGTTCCCATCAGGAAACTTAGAGCTGATATCGAGTTTCTGTAACTGTTTGCTTCACGTCCATGTAACCAGTTATGGATGATATAAGACACACCTGTAAAGGTACACTGAAAAAATAAAATTGCAATACTATCTAAGTTATTGAAGAAGGAGACAGTTGGTGTGTGGATTGAGTGAGTAAAAACTTTTCTTGTGAAAATGTGTTTTCCAGATGCACATACAGCAAAAGAAAAGAAAAGCTATTACCAAGTTGCAACTTCACTAATTTGCAGACTTGCTAATTATGTGCTCCCCACTGGAATGCTTTAATAGTCCAGACACCGTAACAGCTGCCTGTTGCTGTGTTCATTAGCAAATAATACATTGGCCAGTTATTGTTTCAGAGTATTTGACCTGGCGGGACATAATGTGTTATGCTACATTACGCTTGGATTCCTCAAGGGAAGACAGATGCTTTGTTTCTGCATTCAGTAATTGCAATGACATGAACAAGGTTCAAAGTGCAATCACTACAATAACTCAAGCTGATTTTGTGTGTGTGGTTTATTATAATGAGATGGCTGGTACCCAAATATATTGGCCTTGTCCTTTTTGGAGACAATAATTTACCATGTCAACTTGAGGCTGATGAAATCACTGACAGGCTCGGCATCCTTGTACTGTTGCTGGCTTTGGATCAAATTGCTCTCCAGCTTTTCTCTTCTTGGTTGCAGAAAGCACCCACTGTGCAAATCAATAAACAAAAAAGGATACTGACCCTGTCTTTAATGAAACATACAGTATATGTGAAGTCCTTTAGGAATCTAGGTCAGTGGCATCATTCATTTGCACAGATAAAAAATATCATCACAAAAATGATATCACTCTTTGTGTTGAATAAGGCATTGTTAAATCCCACTTGTCTTAGTTTCATGCAAATGACAAGAAAGTGGAATATATTTCAACTAACATTTAAATCAAACCTTAGCTCTACAAAGCATCAGGCATTGTTTAACCGAGACATTTGCCGTATTATCTTTTGAAATGCCACACGAACATGCCATCTTGTAAGAAGAAAATCTGCTGTGCTAAGCTGGTCTTTGATTCTTTAAGTCCGAGTCTTGTCCTGTCAGCTGCACTAACTCTTGACCAACACACATTCAGACACTGACTGCCACATCAAAGGCCCCTTCAGCATTGATCAAAACAATGTATCAAAGCACAGGGCAGGTACTTTGCCCTTGGGTTCCTCTTCATGGACATCCCTGCTACAGCGGTGCCACAGCCAAGTCTGCTCTTGTCTAAATGTCTATATTTCTCTAAAAACGGACACCTGTGCTCATCTTCTTCATTGAAACGATGAATTGTATTTGCCAACACGTTTTTATATCCGAAAATCAGAAAACCTATCTTTTTGTGTTAGTATGCTATTATGTTACGTTTAGAAAGAACAGTAATCTAAACCAATGCTTGCGGAAGTGTCTGGAGGGAGTTACCGTATGTCTGAGCATGCAGTCTTGAAAACCGATTGCCCCGACAGTGTCCATTTGACTCAAAATCCCTGCTGAGACCGCGGTCAGACAAGAGAGAAGTGTGAAATGTGACAGGCTTGAGTGTTTTACCTCACAGACATCATGCATAAGATTGACCTTTAGCTCCACTCATGAGAAGGCCCCAAGCATTTTGCACACAGCATGAACCATTGGGAATTTGATATTGTTTTCATATATAGTGTTTGCAGATTAATGTACAGACACCTTCTAAATAACTTCAGTTGCTGCAAATATTTTCAATGGCGTCATTCCCAAAGTGTGATATACTTTCTCATATTTTGTTCTATGTCTTTACACAATGCTTGACGTGCCTGGGTTAGGCATATACGTACGTACCTACGCATACATGCTGCTATATGACATTTTGGTGTATAGGCTTTGGTTGGCGACACTGTCGCCTCACAGCAAGAAGGTCCAGAGTTTAACTGGAGTTTGCGTGTTCTCCTTTTCAGCCTCTTTAGTATTACTGACTAAAATACAACCCATGTACCTTGTCTAACAAAATACCACTAAAGAGTCCTCTCTGTACTGTACTTCAAGGTGGGTCTTTGGTATGAATATGAAAAGGTGAATGTGTTGAACATCAAAACCCAATGACTTTACCATTCATCTGCACTCACACTGCTTCTACTAAGTTTAACCCAAATGTACTAGTTCCACAGGGATAGCATATTTACAGTACAGTATGATCCTTCAGAGGGCAAACTGTCTTGCTTAGCTCATGTCAAGAACTCAAAGCATCATGCACATGTTTTATGAAGTCAGTTTTTGACAGCTTTTAGATTTACATTTTAAGTTACTTTGTGTGGCTTTGCAGGCTAGGCTGTATTTAGGCCAGTCCCATTCAGAAGCAAGAAGAAAGTTCTCTCTGTGTTTCCATGCCACTTCTATGGGTTTTAAGGTTTTACAGGCCTTTCCATCTCACCACAGTGCAACCACTTTTGACTTTTAACACAATCCAACTTAATATTTTTATTCCCAGGGCAGCGCTTAGAGAAAAAAAGGGAATTGTGAAACACCCTCTCCCTGACTTAATGACCCCACTAGAGTCATTAAAAAGACAACATGGAAGTCTAAGAGAAAGTGGGAAAGGAATACGCAGCAAATTGCATGAAATCGTCAAAACTTAATGACTTCCTGTGAGAGTGCAGAAAAAGGTGAGGAATTTCTTTCCTCTCTTCTCTTCACTCAACTAATGTCTTATTTAATTAAATTTTTATTCAGACTATTTAGGTTAGTGTGTTGGGGCATGTGTGGAAAGATGTAAGGATGTCAAATCTTTTCATCTATAAAACTCTATAAATATCAGGTCTTATGACTATAGGGAACTTTAATCAGCCATGTCCACACTGATATTCAAGAAAAGAACCTCCCAAATTCGGAGCTCATTTAAGATATACATCCATTGAACCCATTTTTAACAAATACAAAGCATTTTGTATAGTCAACAAGAATATATAAACGAGACAAATGTGGTAATTACTAATAGCTGTTGTTGAGTGTTTGAAGACACAAAGTGTAGCTATTTGCATTTCCTCTGAGATTGCATAAAAAATATAAATAATTGCTATCATAGTGTTTTAAATAAAGTTTAGGTATCTGGGGCCATCTATCATAGGTACTCCAAAGGTAATTCATAGTTCCAAAAGTCTCTTATTTGTTTTTGTGTATTTTATTCTTTCACAATTGATATATTTATTTTGATCTAAAACATCAACCATAAGTTTTAGTGCTAATAAATGTATTCTCATAATGTATTCATCGTCAACACAGTCATTTAATGCCGGTGCTTGTCCCGGGCTCCTGAAGGACTGAGCGAAAGAGAAATCAGAAAAACGGTGGCCCTTCTTTAGATGACGCACCATGCCTTTTAGCTTTTAACTTGAAAGTCCACTTTTGCCAAAACTGACCTTTCGAGGTGAACTTAAAGACAGCTATTGTGTGAGATTAGATCCTCTCAGAGTGCAGGATGTATCAAAAATAAATTGCTACCTTCTATCAAGCGCAGACACTACAAGGCAACACATTTTGAACATCTTTATTAGGGAAACTGAAAATAGTGAACCTTGACAAAAGCAAATAAATCAGGACATTTTCTACCTTTTCCATTATCTTACAGACTAGTTTATGTATTTACATAGCTACTAGTCAGTTTTTATGTAAAAGGAAACGCTCTTACTTCTCAGTATTGGCTTTTTTCACCATACTTCTATTGTTTTTTTTCTGTGCTCAGACACACATAAACCCTTGTAAGTCAATTATTTTGGTGTAAATTTCCTCAGAGACCAAAAGAATAAAAGAAGAGAATTCATAGTTGCTGACAATTTTCTCATTTCTGGAGGCTTTGACAAACAGCTGTGTGAAGTCAGTGTGGGCCTTAGCAGGAGAGACAGACAAAGGTCGACCGAAGCAAAACAAGACGTGATTCCGGGCCGCTGCAGGTTAACGAGCTCTCTGCCGAAAGGCTAGCACATCCCATCGACCCATCAGAGCAGCCGGCCTCAAAGCAAGCCACACACAAGAGCAAACAGCTGAAGCAATCTGGCAACTGCAATACCTAAGTAAACAGGGATGACATGATCTATAAGCAAACAGAGGTTTAAAAAGAAAAGTAATAAAACAAAAAGGCACAAGATGAAAGGACAAGATACGCTTTGTTACACTTTGATGTAGTATATATTTTTTTATTGTAAGGAAAATTTACCTACATTTTCTTTCTCATCCTCCAGAACTGTCTCCAAAGGGTGCTAGTCAGATTTCAATCCAGAACTACTGCAACGGGGGGGCAGCAAAATCAAATTAAAATACCAAACATGAGTCTAACTCTAGCTTCACAAAAAAGAGAAAAGTATTGTATTGCATCTCTAACTCTGGCGCCTTCACCAAACACTAACCTCAATGACTTTGGACTTAGTTGGAGACTAGACTTTTCTGGTGTAGATTCGGTCATGACTTGATCTCACCCTGACTGGTCTTGACTTGGTCTCAATACTCTCTGGTCTCGCTCATGACTTGGTCTAGGACAAGTTGGTCTTGACTAAAAAACTACATTAAGGGTTTCACAATTAAAAGCCAAGCTAAGTTTCTGGGGTAATGTCTCACTGTCTCTAGGCATAGATTAAGTCAGCTTAATGAACGGGAGTGCAGAAAATACACCATTGTGTCACTCAGAAAAAAAGCTATTGATTGATATGAGCTTTTTTAAGGTTAGATTACACATTACCACAGTATAAACTTTGTTTAATGTACACAGGTACCTGGCGTCTGAATGGCTACATATACTTGGACACTAACCATGGAATAAAATGTATTTAAAAAGGGTACAACAGTTTAAAAGAGAAATCTAGTGCCAAGAGAGAGCAGGAGTAACTCTCAAGCCTGTCATTTAAAATTATATTGATGTTTTCTAGCCTTGGAGGTGATGGAGCTTGCTCTAAGTGAAAGCTTGTTGTTCCAAGGTCACCGTCTGCCTTACAGTACATAGAAGAGGAAGTGTGCAGATTGTTCTGTCAGTACGTCAGCAACTGGCATATACAATAATGAAAGCTTTCTTGTCTGAGTGTTTTCAGGAAAATAACTGTGCAGTGCAGAGGGAGAGTATATTAGCCTCACAAGTGTCAGTGAGGGGCTACTGTGACGTCTTCTATAGTCAACCATTTGAACAGCCAAAGTGTAGATTGCTGACCTTTTATGTTGCAGCTACAGAGGTGAACTGAGTAATGTTTTTTTTTTTTCATTGTGACAAGCTCTATAGATCTATACAAAGTTATAATGACAGTATTTGTTAAGATTTAGATTAAAGGACAGAATACTCTCTGACCATGCCCATCCACTTGGTACGGATCCAAAAACAACTCACTAAAACAACCTGCCAGCATTTGCCACAACAGCAAAAGTGTGTTAGATAGGATGCAACATCGAGGAAGTTGCTCTGAAAGATTAGGAGTCGAGCTGTCAGTGAAGGGGTTTAGGAATGGAGAGGATAAAGGCGAGCCTAAGCTTATTAAAACATGAAGGTGTTGAATAGCCAGATTATAACACTCCTCCCTAATTTCACAAGCAAAGCAGCAAATGTGTCAGCGCGGAGCGGACACGCCGCAAACCACTTTTAAGCTTCTATCATCATTGAGCAGGCCACAATTTCATTTGCATTTACATATTTACAACCGAAAACTCAAAAGGCATCTTCTTTTCCTCTTTAGTTTGCTCTGTTGCCTGGCCTCTCGCTTAGCATCCTCCAAGTGTATGAAGTTACTCTTTCAAAAAGGACACACTATAAAGGGTAACGAAGGCTATTATTTTTGCTGTCTCAGTCACTCAACCCAAATCAGACTAGGCTAACTCAGATTAAAAATTGGTTTTATATGCCTGACATTATCGCTGAGTTGAATGTGGCTACTGCGGCTTTTTCCACTTTTGACTTCAGCAAGATGGGGGAAGTCATTTGCCATCTTTTTAGCTTATATCAGACATGTGGCTATGCTATAAGCTAAAAAGTTTGTTCTCTCTAGTCTCTATTTGCCAAGTAACCTTGCAAGTGAAATAAAAATGTTTCATTTCATTTCAAATAAAAGCAACACATCTGATCAAAGTAACAGAACCTTTACATAAAGCACAGTCTTGTTTATGTTGTTTTTGAAGAGTTGTGCTCAAAGTGACAGTAGCTGAAAAACAAATAGTGACCATGTCTGCTTGCATGTTAAATATAAAGATTATTATTGAACAAACAACATCAAAAATACAAATACACTGATATAATAAAAGTTAATAGCTTCTATTTCTGCCTGGAACCAATTAAAATCCTTGATAATAAGCCTAGACAAAGCCTGGAGATCTTATTTTTGTTTTATACAGATGATTATTATAATTGAAATATTAGGTGATACAATGAAACAATTTTTGCAATGCATGTTCAAGTCTTTGTTGAGCTACTATAATGTCATTCATTTGTTGAGGAAGTTTTAGTGTATGCATGATGCAGATATGATATAGAAGTTAACTGAAGGCTTCTTCTTAAAAATCTCGGAGACCATTTGTCTCACCAAGACCTGGACGCTTGAGAACCTCTCAGCTCAGTAACATATGGTGAAGCCAGCTGCTGTTCCAACCCACGTCTCTGTGGTTGGGAACATTTTCTCCCCATGTCACCCGGCAGTTCCCGAAGCACATCTGCAACTTAAGGAAAACAGCCCACAGCATGACATTTGGTTAATTCTCACAAGTAAAACATTTTGGCTTTTTACAATTTATAAAACAAAAGCATGCACATCTACCCAGGTGCTACTGCTGTGTTATAATATACTATGTAGCATTTGGTGCCCTTAGCGTCTTCGTTGTTATTCCCTCGGCGTGAGCAAGCAGAAACAAATCAGTCCCCATCAGCTTTGGTAAAACCTCACAGATGTTGCTCCAGAGAGCCACAGATGATGTGAGGGAGGCTCAGAGTTCTTTAATATCCCGTCTGGCACCCCAGTAGCAACATTTTCCACCACAAGTAGTGCTCAAATATTTGCCTGCTTAATGTTTCCAGCCATTAAACTTTACACTTTTCTGCCTCCAAGTGAAATAAATCTGTGGTCTTTACTGAGAGCAATAGCAACTATTCAAACTAACATTATTGGATATAAGCAGAAAGCCCAAATGTATGCTTTGATTTGAGAGCCTGGCTGAGCACTATCCTGGATTATTTCAGCTTGTCATGGGATAATAACAGGCTTTGATTCTCATTTACATCTGCTCTTACCCTGAGTTGCATTTTCTGCCACAACATCACATGATTATTTAGTATTATTTAGTTAGTCAAATAGGTTTTAAGGTTTTATTATTTGCCCTCCTCCCAAACAGAACATGCTCATTAGGGTGAAGGAAAAAGCTAAAGGAAACTGGGCATTTAGCAAGGTTTCTCTACAACTATTTTACCTCACTAGGGGCTCCTTTTTTCTACAAAGCCATCTAAAATTTTGCTTGGGGTTTAAACTTCTCAAAAGGACCTTGGAAAGTGCTGACTGGTGCACACTGGTGCTTCTTTAAACTAAACTTTTTTATATGAACATTTACACTGAGAAGATCACTAACAGTATATAAAAGGGGTCCCTATGGGCTATAGGAACAGACCAAAACTTCCAGTATACACCCCAAGCTGGTCCAGGTGCTTTTCCTCTAAATAGCTAAACAAAAGTGCATTGAACATATTTATTTGACTGTGCAATACCTGCAGGGGGCTGATGGTGAGTCTTGTGTGGAAGTTGCATGTAAGTAAGTACCGTATTTTCCGGACTATAAGTCGCACTTTTTTTCATAGTTTGGCTGGTCCTGCGACTTATAGTCAGGTGCGACTTATTTATCAATTTATTTGACATGAACCGATAAAAATGAACCGGGAGAAATGAACCAATAGAAAACATTACCGTCTACAGCCACGAGAGGGCGCTCTATGCTGCTCAGTGCTCCTGTAGCCTACCACTGAAAACTGTTAACTGAAATATTAACTTAAAGACAACTGAGAAAGACTGAATGCAAACAAAATGCCACCAAAAATAAAATCCTATTCTGCAGATTACAAACTGCAGATAGTAAAATATGCAGCCGAAAACGGTAATCGAGCAGCAGAAAGAAAGTTTGGAGTGAGTGCTATGCTAATATGTAGCTAACTGTTAATGTGTTACGTTAACATACATATTCAGCCTGTTGTTCTGTGTACTATTGTGTACCATTAGCTGAATAACTTGCCTTGCCAGACTTGCCAGATTACCAATATCTGTTCTTGGTCTTGGATTTTAAATAAATGAAGTTAATATTTCAGTTAACTGTTTTCAGTGGTAGACTACAGGAGCACTGAGCGGCTGTAGACGGTAATGTTTTCTCTTGGTTCTAAATGAATGCGACTTATAGTCCGGTGCGACTTATATATGGTTTTTTCCTCGTCATGATGTATTTTTGGACTGATGCGACTTATACTCAGGTGCGACTTATAGTCCGAAAAATACGGTAAATAAATTGGCTTTATACTACACTGTTCAAATATTTCTGAAAGGCCAAACTCCACACAATGTGTTTCATTAACGCTTTGTGACATTCAGCCTAGAGTCAGTGGCTACAAATAGTAGCTCTGGCAACATTTTCTCTTTCAAAACCTTGACTATTCTAGCATATAGTAATTAACTTTTCAACGGACAGTAAAGGTTTGTCTGAGGATATGTCCAAAGACCAGAATGATGACGATACATGTCAAACCTGCTTGTGTGAGCAGGTGCACCTTCCCTTCCCTGGGTCTCTGTCTTTGCTTCTGGTCTTCAGCTTGTCTTTCATGGCTGCTCATCCCACTGTTGTGGCAGCACAGCTTGAATCTTCAGCTTCCTCTCCACTTCTCTTTCTTCCTCTAAGCCTGGGAAAGATCGATAAGCCGGCACACAGCGTGACGAGCCATCCTAAGAAGTGTCTTTGGGGAAACTTTAGGATCGCTGCCTACCTGTCTACCTGACATCCCATAATTCCTGGAACCACCAGACAATTTAAGGAGACACAGAAGGATAAGATATAGCGGCTTAACAGTTTCTCATGCTCAGAGGTTTCTTTGTAATTCTAATCTATTATTTAAAAAGAAAGACAGATAAAAGCATTGTAAATTGGCACAATAAATCACCATGAAGTGAATTACAGCGGCAAGGCAGTCCTACTGTGAACCCACCTGTGTTTTCTAAATCTCACACTTTTGGTAGAATTGAGCAATTTTACAAACTCATACAAGTATAGCTTAAACATATTCTTCTGTCTTACCTATCATATTGTATTGTAGGTGACTTTTAAAATGACCTTTATTTAACCAGGGTAGTTCGATTGAGAATTCCTGGATCCATAGTTAATAATAATAATAATGGATTAGATTTATATTGCGTTTTTCTCCAAAGGGACCAAGGGACTCCATTATTCATTCACTCCACAGTCACACACTGGTGGTGATAAGCTAAGTCTGTAGCCACAGCTGCCCTGGGGCCAATTGACAGAGATGTGGCAGCCATTTTGCGACCACCACCAATAGTTCACCTATTGTTCTTTTTTTTTTTTGCTGTAAATAAAAAAAAAAAACAAAGCAGATGAGATGAAACCTACACAAGCACGGGAAGATCTTGTAAATTTCACACCAAAAAGGCCTGAACTGACCTGGGACTAAACTGAAGAACTTCTTACTTTGATTTAGAACTGCAAACCTCTCTGCCACCGAGCAGCAACACTCAAATATTCCTATTTGTTGACCAATAAATCAACAGCAAATTAGGTCTCTAGAGTCCGAGCCCTTCTCCAAACTGGGCTATTAACTGAAGGGAAGAGCAAACACTGAAATACATAGTAATAATGCAGCTCAAGAGAAGGCCTAAAAAGCCATTTTCAGCTGTTCTACGCATATGAAACTGTTGTGAGAAAGAGTATTAGCACATGGCGGTGGGATTTCAAGATGAGATTACTTGGCAGTGCTGCTTGTTGCTGTGCGATGATTGAGCTGCGAACCTGCACCGGTGGACAGGTGGAGTGCATTCATTGAGCTCCGTAATCCATGTCCCTACTCTCATTACTGGATCAACAATGGAACCCCCCGTTTAGAAATTATCCTCCCAGGTGACCTTGAGCAGTCCGCTGCTTCCCCCTCAATTTGTATTCATCTTCAATTGCCCATAAGGCCGAGCAGCAGTTATTTCACACTACATCAAAATGGCATGTCAGGGCACAACACCTCATCCCGCCACTGTGGAGGATAGGGGGCGGAGGTGAAATGGAGAGGAGCTGAGAGAATGAAAAAGGCACAGAGAGAGGGATGGAGGTGGAAGGTGAGCAGGAAGAATATGAATATTGAATGCTTGATGTAATTTTCTTCATATGAGCGGCTGTGTTTAAAGTGTGAAGGAGACAGCAGTGGCAGAGATCCTCGGTGAGTCCTTGTGCACCAAACGAATAACTTTTCATAGTGTTCAAATTTAACCACTTTTTCTGCATAGCTGGACTTTAAGGGTAGATTTCCCTGCGGACTCAGATGCATCTTCACTCCAGGGGTATGTCCTTTTACACATGCATACTCTTATAATAAATGGGGATGTATTTAGAGAACAGTATGTTACATTCTGATTTTATTTCAAAGCTGGCAAAAATTAGCAACCCACCCCCACTCAAGCTCTGTCAGTAATTTTTGGCTTGAAATTCTTAAGAATGGTTACATTCATTTTCTACTTTAGTACAAGTATCGGCCAAATCTCTGAACAACACAAAGACTAGTGGCACTGACACCAGGTAATGCACTGAGATAAATGAGATCTCTAATCAAATGTATATGCAACATTTCCTGATACAGCAACAAACTAAGGAGCTGCAGATGTTGTTGATTCTTGACGCCCACCTTGAGATTGAAGCAAATTCAAAACCTTATTTGGCCATATGCCGCAATAAGTGTTAATAGAAAATGTCTATCTGTATTTTTCACAGCTTTATGAACTAATTTTAGAAAAATACATCAGTTTCCTTAATGTCACAAGTGATACACATGTTCCTTGCAAATTAGACGTTTTATTAGTGATATATTATTTTTTTATTCACTATGCAAGAGTCCTATGATGCTGATGACAAATCTAAAAGTGGAAACATTTGCTAAAATATACGCTAGCATATGGTGTTTGTTTGTGTTTTTCCTTTTGCTCCTTATTTTCAACCGATTCTTTATCATCCAATCAACAGACTACATTGTTTTGCTTCACCTTTTGGAAAGCAGGCTACGCTGATGGAACTAAAACCTGAAGGGTTTCCCAAGTTGTATGGTGCAGTATGCTTCTTTTGGGAAGCTTCCTGTTCCTTTTAGTAATGGCAACTGACCCTTACTGACCCACAGTACTGCTCCAACAGCGGAAAGATACAAAGAAAGAGTTCAAGATACTGCGGTCCTGATTGTTTTGATGCCCTTTGTTTAACCCAAATTTCAATAATGCCATGAAATTGCCACAATGTGGTAAATACAAAGTGCTGTGTGTAACTTTGACTACTTCAATACAGTTCAAATTGCTTTTAAAAAGGGCTCTTAATGGCTTCTTTCCTCCCTTTAGCAATCTCTCTGAAGTGAGTTCACACACACTTGTCTGATAAACTCTCAAAGCCTCACATGTTCCTCACCACAGGTTTTCCATGGATATTTCTGGACTGTGAGGTGATAATTATAATTTACACTCCACAGGCTTCTGCAGAGATATGAAGACCAGTAGGAGGCACAAGAGCAAACACAATCCAAAGACAGACAAGCAGCTGCTCTTGGAGTCATTGACAAGACATAAACATACAATGTGACGGACACAATAACGCAGTGACAGACATGTAGCCGCTCATTCCTCCGGCTGACATATGCCATTCAACCAGAGCAAAATTGAAATTGGAAACGAAAAATGGATCTCATGCATTAGACCAAAGCAGCTAAGGATCATACATGTTTTTTTAACCACAGAGTGCCAAATGAGTGGGTTTTATTTGTGTGACCTGTTTAGACACAAATGACCAGCTTTAGTTCAAGTCAATTTTTACTACAAGACTTTCAGCATTTGTTTTTTAATCTATCATAATAAATGACTTTGAGTTGGATGATCTGCCCAATCAGATTTACACAATAGATTAACTGAGCTCAATCACAAACAATAAATAAGTATTTTTTGTGTAAATAAAATCTATTATGTTGATTGTAACATATTGCCTGGGCATGAAGTGATTTCCTTTGCTATTTGTTTTTGGAAGGAAGGGTTAAAAAAGAAGCACCCAATCTACTTTCAATTTCATAAAACTCAAAGAAGACATTTTCTAGCCATTATGAAAAATAGCTGCATAAATTCTAACCTTTGTGCCCGCTCAGACATCCATTACTTTCAGTACAGAGAGTTCTTCTCAAATTTGGATGGTTTCTGGACGAAGGTTTATGAACTTAAAAGTGGGAAGCAGATGACTGTGAACTCTGCTGCCTTTGCCATTTTGCCAGATGGACTTTCACAAAAATATCAGCTTTCTTTTTTGTGAGCCGTCTCTTTTCTTGTCACTAAAGACAATCACCGTATGAAGCCGCAGCCCTGTGACTGCTCTCAGGTCATCTGTAACTGAAGGCACGACTACTGTTCTCAGCAGACTGGACAGGCTTATCTGACAGTTTAAAAGGATTTGTAAGGAGGCATTAACTCCAGCTGCTTTAATCAACTCTAGATTATCTTCTTGTAAAAGTCTGGTTTGTTTGAGGAGGTCGAACTCTGGTGAGGCTCAAACAAGCACACTCTTCAAGTTCTGCCTAAAACACAGGTCTCAGTTTGCGTGCTCAGTCAAACCCTGGTTTAACTGAGGTGAGAATGCAAAGCGGATCAAACATAACTAAAGGCAGGAACGAAACCAAGAGCTGTGCCCAATAAAAAAACATCTTGAACGTAAATGTGGAAAAATGACGCAAAAGAAGATCAGCGATTAATGAAAGATGTTGTGTGTATGTATCAGCTGCTGTGAGCACTGCCAGAAACAACAAAGTCTCCAAACTCTCAGCTGAGAATGGACACAGTTGAACTCAGCCAAAATGGCTCTTCTGAACTTAATACTTTATTATTCATGGGGCACCCAGCATGTTTTTGATGTTGGTGGGGGAAACCGGAGTACCTGGAGGAAACCCAAGCGCGGGGAGAACATGCAAACTCCACACAGACTTGAAAACAAAACAGACAAACAAACACAAGACAACCACAAGTGATATTCACAAAACAACACAAAACCATTTTTAAATCATTAATCATCATTTTCATTCTTCCCATCACCACTGCCACCAATAAACACCATTAATTGTTTATTGTCTGATGTGAGAACACAAAGAGGGGACCAAACGGTGGATGAAAAGCAGGAAATGCACCAAAGTCATGTTCTTTAAGGGTAAAAGGCAAGGCAAAGTGTCTAATGAATAAAAAAAAAAAATAAATAAAAAAAAACAAAGAGAGAAAGATAGGGGAGCATAAAATGGGTTAGCTGTTAATTAAATATATTCAAATAACTGAATTAAAAAACAACCCAGACTTCAAAATACTCCACAGATAATGGCGACAACTGGATTTGGCCTGTTTTCTTTTTCTAAATCTAAATCTAATACTTTGGTCTGACGTTTATTATTATAAGAATATGGATAAATGAGCTGAAACAAGCAAGATTTCTTCCTCACTTCTACCTTCATCAGTCATTATTGATGCTCTGCCACTACAGGTGAGGGGTAACACTTATTTAGATGGATTAATAGTTATTGTTATTGAAGTATTTAGTATTTTTCTGCCTTTTGTTGAAGATGACATGTTGCAGGAAAATGAACAGGGTTAACAAAAGAGCATCAAAGGCCAACCCGGTTCAATGGATCCGAGCATCTGCAAAATGGAGTTCAGTACAGTACTTCATCTCACTGAAGAACTAATGGCACCTACAATGGGGATATTTCAACAAGTGCACAAAGCACATGAATGAAAATGAAATAAAAAGTCTGTTTTTGTGCAACCTTGTATAATTGAATATCTACTTTGATCTACAGCAGCACAAAAACAGAGCACACAGAAAAATATGAAACTTCACAGTGTAACTTTGATAAATAAAGATCAATCATTTTGTCAGAGTTTATAGTCAGTCTGCTGACACTGAATTCTTCAAACAAAGGGAAAACCAAAAAACAGACTAAACACGCAGCAGCATTTATGTTTCCAAATGGAAAACAGTCAACACTAAATTAATTATTTGCCTTCAGTTGGAACAAATCTAGAAAAACATAACCTTTTAACCACGCTCTTCTGAGTTCAGAAGTGGTTTTGACCTTAAGTGTCTTTTGTGGTGATGAAAGGGAATCATTTTGACTTTAAAACAAGTACATAAAAACACAAAAATAGAGAAAACATTAAACAACAAATAACCCTTTTGAGCGACTGCATCAAAAACATATATACAGTATTTAGCCCTGAAAGACTGTGGATACCCCAGATGGACTTTCAACAAAACCAAGAGGAAACAGAAACCAAACAGATAGGAACCAGGGACAAAGGGAAGGGTGTAGTTATCCCTTATGTGTCTGGTTTATCTCAAAAACTTAAAAGGATCTTCTACAAATACAACATTCCAGTCCATTTTAAACCGGGGAATAGTCTGCATCAAAAACTGGTCCATCCTAAAGACAAGATCCCCTCGCACAAACAGAGTAAGGTAAGCAGTTCAGTGTAGTGAAGAGTGTATGTCAGTGAAACAAAACAACAGCTTCACAAGAGGATGTATCAGCACAGAAGAGCCGATCCTGGAGGACCTGAATCTGCAGTTCACCTCCACCTCAAAGAGAAAGGGCATTCTTTTGAGGACAGCACTTTGTCCAGAGAGGCCAGATGGTTTGAGAGAGGGGTGAAGGAAGCCATTTCTGTGAAAATGGAAGGTGGCCACAGATTTATGTTGCCTAGTATTAACAACAGTGTTCTGAAACCTAAAAATAACTGTTTTAACTCTCTAGAACAACAACAACACCTGAATGGAACAGTGACACTAATGACTCTCCTGAGCCTTTAATGACTCAGTCACACTGCCCTTTCAGAGCCAACGACCATGGGACCAGAACAGCCTGGTCCATCAGGTTTAGTTTCAGGGGAAACTCCTCCCTCTAGAGATATAAGCTCAGCTCTTTTACCAGTTGATCTCAGAATCTTGTAATTAGAGACAAAACGTCTTCACAGACCTTCACAGACTTATATATATATGTATGTCTGTGAAGGTCTGTGCATATAAATGTTGTTTGTAAACTACTTTACCTATTAATTTATAACATTTACAATTATTAACTATATGCCTTTCAAAATGTATGAACTAGTGATTGTTAACCTAAAGAAAGTGGTGTGTTTTTATGGTGAATAATTCGATTGTTCTAGTGGCCTATTGAACCATAAATCAAGTTTATCCAGCGCCAACAAAGTAACTGGACCGAGTGGTTGGCTAGGGAACAGAATTCAGGACTTCCAACAAATGTTTTTCTTCATTTGTTCTGACTTTTATAATTCACCACCAGCTCTGAGTAGAATTTATTAATTTATGATTACCTTTGTTATACTGCGACAATACAATTAACTTAAATTGTGGACTTTAAAAGATGTATACAGCTAACTTAAAGTTCTTTGGCTTCAGTTTTTGTCACATTGTCTTCTGATTTTTGTCACATTGCACGAGCTCTTCTGGTCATTAAATTGCATCTCGTGGAGCATGTGGATGTTTTTTCATATGCATAACTAAATTTAAATACAGTTTCAGCCTCAGGATAAGCTTGCTATTTCATTGTGTTTGTACTGCAGGGCACAGACTAACAGAATAATAATTTTAGTTTGTAAATTGGACAAGTACATTAAAGTTTGACCAGCAAAAGTTTTTGTAAAAAACTAAAAACTGATGAAAAACAGATGATCTTTACATTTAATGTTAAAGAGAAGTTGTCACCAATACTTTTTTTAAATTTAAAGATAGCTTTTGTTTTTCTTTGTGGCTCCTCTTGGAAAGAGTGGAAAAAATACAATAATTTCAATTAAATACCAATTTTAGGATAATATTAAAATATTGTAATAAACCAAATTTCTTTAAACTAAGTTAGAAAATGCATCATTTTAGTTTGCTCCAAATAGAGCTTTGAGTCAAACTGCTGCAGGCAAAACACTAGATAATAACTAGGTCTTAGGGAGAAAGTTACCAATGACACTCTTGCAATATTTTAATATTTGTAATAAATATCACCAGAGTGACAAGAAGAGCACAGTGTCTCCATGGCAACTGCTTGTAATGCTAATGAATTGTACTGAACAACTGTTTATGAAAAAGTGTAATTAAAGATCAGTCTCTGAAACCAAAAGTTTCCAAAACTTTAATTGCCCCTAAAAATGGTATTTCACTTGGTTTGAAAGTTCAAAACATGAAGCCAATAACAATTATAGAGCACAATTTTAAACTTCTAGCCTTTGAAATTTTACCCAAATTAGTAACTCTTTACTCTACTTTTTACATGGATAACCATTTCAAAATAAAAACATAAAACCACTTAATGTGAAGTGAAAACCAAAATAACGCCAAGGTAGATGAGCTGCTACTGAAGTGGAAAAGAACCAACTTCTATGTTATTCCCTTGAACATGTAACTTGCCTTTGTACATACGTATGTCACACATTTTCTTTCACACCATTAAATCATTCAGCGTGCAGTGTTCGCTCAACTTGCTGCTGTAATATTTTATTAATAACGTTTTTATGCTTCTTAAAAACGATCCTCAGGCAAGATGATCTAATAGGATATGAACACTTTTACAGACTCAGTATTTATGTCTTTATTTCTGTTAACACGAATTACTCGAATCCCTTACGGCTTCTTGTCGTGCTGCTTCCTCCTCCTGCAGAGAGTTCTCATTCGTTGAAGTAGATCTTGTGACGTTCATCCCACATCAACATCCCAAATCTTTCACAGTCTGCTTTGATTCACACCTTCAGATTTATGGTATGTGTGATATATATATATTTTTTTCACTTTCCCATTTAGCGAGACTGTAGATTGGGTTAGGAGACTTTCAGCATTTCATTATCACCATTTTGTGAATGTTAATGAATTTGGAAACGTTCCAACCAAAACATATGCATCTGTTTCTGTAAGGAAGTGACAGAGTAAAATAAACTTTAGTGTCCCCAAATAGAAATTTGTTGACCTGTCACACAAGTTAAATTGTTTGTGTCAACTTGTGTGCATGTTATCAGGCCAAAATCAACTTGTAAACTTTTGATCAGGGTCATTTGGGTAGTTTCTGTTGTCATTATGATTTAAAAAGAGTAAACACAGTTGTTTTACAATTAATAGCTTCACCCAACCACTAACTATGAAAAACAATCACAAATTCTAAACTTCGGAGCACAACTGTAAATGAAAAGCACATTAACTCAGTAGCAGTCAATCCACGTGTCTCTTTTTTATGTCAACCCACATTGACATCAAAGTGATCATCTTGTCATGCCCAGGGTCACTGTCCCAATCACTGCCTGAAAATACTGAAAATCTATCTACTGTAGTCCCTTTGCTGACCTTTTGCAATTTAATCTCTTTTTTATAATAGCATCAGTCTTCTTACAGCCAGCGTACTACCTAACGCTAACTACATTTACCGCTAAGTCCTTTTAAACGTTTAGCCCCTGCCATTGTCGCTTTACAGCACTAGGCTACTGTACATGCTCTATGCTAAATTCATTTAGCTCTGATACCAAGAGCGGTTTGTTCACCCTGTCAATCACTACAAGTACAAAGCTGAACAGTGTAGTGCTGTGTGGTTCCTGCATCCTGGATCTGCATTTATTCCAAGTTAGAACTCACCAGTGAACAGACTCAGTGCCAGTTTCTGTATAATATAAGTTACAGAAGGGAAGCTTTTCTCCTACAAACACAGTGGATACAGGATTAGATTATTATGAAATATATCTGTGATGATTCTTGCTGTTATACACAAAAATGACTTAATAGCTTGTCTGTTTTTGTAATATTTTGGCTGACAAAAAATTGCAAGAGTCAAGAGATATAGAAAAGAAGGGTTTTCTAGATTAAGCTTACTTGTAGCTCAGTAATATTCCTGAGACTAAAAGCTAGAAGAAGCAGTCTTTTAAAATGGCAAATGGGTATTTTGGGTTATCCTTTGTCTATCATTCACAAAATAAGAATATAGTGAATGTTTGGTTCAAGTGGGTTATTGGTCTAATGGTTAGCTCTGAAATGCATTCCGTATCTCAGAAGTCAAACCATAATAAATTTAATTCTCAAGGTTTTGACTAAGTTTGCCAAAAGACACACAAATTGTATTTATTGTTGAATTAATTCTGATCGCACAAAAATAATTTCACCCCAGGCCACAAAAGTGAAGCTTTAGTTTTCCAGCCCTGCACTTGGTAGTCTGGCCATGTTTTCTGTCTGCCCCAGCCTTTGGCAACAGTACAACAGAGTGAGCCAGGGTTATGTCTCCCTTACAATCCTGCACAAACCTCACAATATTTTTTTACAGAAACACAATATCTATTGACTACCTTTTACTATTCTGAACATGAGTCCTCAAGGACATCGTGTCAAAATGTTATTGAACTTGGATGAATAATAAATCAGTTAAATATTAGCATTGTAGTTTACAACAATTAGAATTATCAACACCCATCCAGTCAAGGGCAGAATTTTAATAGGGTGATTAGAGATGTTAAGTTTGTGAGGCTAAAAATAAGCAGTGAGGCTTGAACAGTTTGAAGGTCCACAAAATGATCTGATTATCCGATGATAAATTCAGTGACATGGGCCACGAGAGCTTTGTTTCAACTGGGACGGTACAAAGCTGCTCGGGTTGGTTCTGGCACATTTCTATTACCAAAAAGTGTACCGTCCCACTTTGAGGACCCTTGGGCTAGGGCTTTGTGGTATGCTTTGGGAGGAGCTGCTAAACACAAGGATCTATTTACGCTACCACACACCAGGATTTATTCTTTCTTAATATATTCATTATTAACAATTGATACAAGTTTTAAAAAGTCTGCTTCAAATTAATATATTGTATTTCTCAAAAAGAGACGACTTTTGTGGCACTTCAATTATGTCTCTTGAAAGGTTCAGGTGAATGGTCGTCATGGTTACGATGGCAAAAAAACACACACACAACTGCCAATGAAAGAAGCATCACATTGGGCTTTAAATGAATTATGAATGAATGATTTTTGGTTTGTTGTGAGGCTAGTGCTAACTTTTCCAAACGTGTTGGGTTGTAAATTAGCCTGTGGCTAGAAACCTTATGTACAAGACATTGGTTACCTTGTTGGTGGCAATGTCTGACTGTACTGTCCCTGTCTAATAAATAAATAATTAAATAAATAAATGAGAAACGACTGACTATATGTTAACCTTGAATTGTTGTTACATAGTGAGGTCAATCAGTAACAAAATGGGCCTGTATGGAGCTAAAGCAATGAACAGCAAAAAGAGCAATACAATCTGTAACTGTCTCTCCTTCTACTCCTCTGTTCTCCCTCCCCCTGTACTCCCCTGTCCCGTCTGCCCCCGGCCCCTCACCCACTTTCAGTCTCTGAAAATGTTTCTGGACCCAGCAGAATAAAAATGTGTGCCTCCTGAAGGGGTATGTCCGTATTGTACCCATAGTGAAAACAAGGCTAAGTCATAAAAAGCATAAACGCATAACACGTTTTTGATCTTATAAGTATATTTATTTATCTATAAACTGAAAAGTACATGTTGTAAATGGGAACTGTGCTGATATATCAAAAGTGAATGCCTAAAAGCTGCAGACTAATTTCTGATTAAATGTGTTGAGAAAGAAGCAGTGCACAGTTAACAAGGGATTTGACAGTTAGTCTGACTCCTTTGTGTTTTGACCTTTTTTTTTTTTTTTTTACAGAAAGGAACTTAACAGTGCCCTTTGAAGACAGAATCTTAACTAGCTTTGCTGCCAAACTGTCTCTGTGTCTGTCTTTACTTGTCTCTGAAGAGATTGGAGTAACTGAGTTAACTCTCGCAGTTAGTGTGTGTACACTCACTGACCCTGCAGTATCAAAAGGGAGGCTGACAAAGAAAAAGCAGAGGAGAAAACAAAAAAAGGACGAGAGGAGTAGGTGTGGTGGGAAGAAAATGAAAGCGTGACAAGAGAAAACAACTTATGAACATAAACAGATTCCAGGCAGAGTGTTGGTTATTGTTATTCAAGCTTTGGCTTTAGAGGTAAAACAGCACTCACCTGTGTGGTCTTGTAAACGTCTAGATCACACAGTTGTGACAGCATTTTTTTTCCAATGTTCATTGTTGTAAGGCCATCTTCTACAGACTGCAGTCACTGCAAAAAAAAAAACTGCAGACATTCGTTGTAGTTTTCAGACAAAAGCTCTAATAGCACAATAGTGGCTCTAACAGTGAGGCATGCTTTGCTTAAGTTTGTTTCCTCCAGATGCTCTGGTTTCTCCATTCAGTGTCCATGACCATGAGCTGAAGCTCTAGTGAGGCACAGTGGCTGCACAATGCAGAGGTACTAGATGATGGATAGGAAAATGTAGGAGAATTTTTTTTTAATTTCCTTATAGATTAAAAACAATATTATTTCTCATGGAATCAAGATTTTGTACTATTTCTAAAATTCCTAAATTCCTGCTGCCAAACTATTCATGAAAACAGATGATAATGTGTTTGCAAATGTCTTGTAGCGGTTTGTGTAGTACACACTTGAGACTTAAGTTTGCCACAATTGTTTTTGTACTGCCTTGTAATTTCCACTTCATTTTGCCCATGTTTTTCAAATTAGCAGCTCAATAAACAGTGCTGTTTTGTGTGGCATGTGGCAGCTGTACAATAAACTTACTGCTCAGTTAGAGGACATTAAAGACTCTTTAGTTACACAAGTTATATGTCAATTATAATTTAATAATAATGGGATGCTTACTTTTTCAAGTGCCACTTCCTGCCACTTTTTTATTTTTTACAAAATTAACCAAAAATACTAAAATAGTCTTATGTACGCTCTAACTTTTGAGAAAAAAAACCCTGCTATTTCAGACATTTCATACTACAGAAATCATTAAAAGAAAAGACCATTCCTGGAATGACAGAATTATCTGACTAACTTGAAAGGACGTATTTAATTGGAAACAGAAGTGAATAAATGATGTCAAATTGGAAGGACTCATTTATTTTTTTCATGTATTATTCATTTGTCAGTATCGGCTCACAGATCTCAGTTTGCCACATTGCGTTAAACGCCGTATGTCGACGTGTCGGGAGTATCCAGCGGGAGGCCCCCGCTCCCAGGAGCAGTAAGTGAAAGGCACGCCAAACAGAGATGCTTCTTCTTTTTAACAGAACAATCTATGGATTTAATTGCCTCTCTTGTGAATAAAGTGTTTATAGCTGATGTAATGCTTTCTAAAGTCTGGCGAGAAACAGCCAGTACTGCATCATCAACATACATTGCCACACATAATAGATTGGAATATGGTGCTCGTTCATGTGCTATTATATAAACTATTTATAGTCTAACGACACATGAAGACTGTTATATGTAATCATATAATGTAGTGTGTTGTTTACATCTCATTTATATGGGACTACCTTCTAATATTCTGCTTTCTTCACTTTGAACCAAGTGGAAGTGTTTTGTAAGTGACATTTGGAAAAGGATAAATACAGCAGATTATGCTCAAGAAGAAGATATCTTATATTTATATCAAGAAAAAATGTACGTTTAAACTTTAACATTCAAAAGTCTTGATAGTGACATGATTTTATACTGATTTTGCCTAAAGCTAAATGTGTCCTACGTTTTTTCCCATGCAGTCTATGATCAGGGTGCATACGTGATGAGCTTATGAGCTGCACAGCTTATGTTTTCTGGTTAAATCATTGAATCTAGTAATCCCCATCCGTGAATACAATATGTTCCACAGAAAACAGCAGGAATCATTCTCATAAAGCTGCTTGTTGGTCTCTCATTACACTTTTTGTAATTATTTCATGTACGTGTGGGAAAATATAAAATTCACTGTGATAAGCACAAGAAGCCATGTTGGTAGAATGCGTAGCATGACCAAAGCAGTGGACTGGAAAGGTTTTCCTGTCAAAACGCAGCTTGGCACATACCTTTCCTGTCAAAGCCCACATCAAAGACAATGTATAATTCATAGCATTTCAAGACTGCAACTGTAAACTAGAACAACGGAGAAACCCTTTTTGAATTTCTATGAAGCATCATTGTAAAAAGTCTTTGTAATGATAAGTGTTCTGGTGTTTTTCTGATGAGGGGTAAACAAACTAGTCACTAACTAATGCTATGTCAAAGCGTTATTTTCCGATCCACTGCAAACCTACTGTTTTTGTTTCTTTTCTTCTTCCTTTCTTTTTTAATACAGTATATTGTATTGGATTATACTCTTATCTGAGGCTAAATGGAAAAGCAGCCAAAGATATGCCTTGTGTGGAAGTGTGGATGTGGTGTATATGACAGAAAATTGCAGTCTATATCAAACACAGACTACTTTCTCTTGTTTGTATCATCAGTGAGTCAAAACTTTACCAAGGCTATCATGTATTGACTTCAGTGTCCTCAGATTACTTCCATTTTTGTCTCCTTTTACATCTCTTTGCTGGGCTCTCTCTCTTTGCAAGTGACCATCATTTTTATCCTATGATTTAGAGTGGGACAAAAAATATGTTCTGGACTCCTGGCTGAGTTTCCTAATGGCTATAGTGTGAGATCATTTTGGTCCATTAAGTCACAATGAAATCAAATGACCTTTATGTTAAAATCCCTTTTGGAGCCTTTGCAAAGAAGGAAAAGTTATGGGCCTACATGTCATTAATAATGTGCACTTTAGTGTATTCACGGTCATAATGGCTCAAGAGAGCTAATGTTTATATCATCAATAAAGGGCCAATGATATGAAGACTTGTTCTGTCTGTTCATTATAATTAGTCACATGGCTTTAAAGTAAGACATTGGAAAGGTGTATTAAATTAAAAGATGAATGTTATTGAGGGTTTTACTTGAGTGTTACAGTGTAATATTATTTTATGTATTAAAATATGCATTATAAACTAGGCTATATGAGATTTTATATAGCCTATATTATAAAGACTTTTATGTAGGTCATGTTATGTTATGTTATGTTATGTTATGTTATATGATATGATATATTTAAAGACCTTATATTATTATTTTATTATACATTTATAACCTTACAGATGTGGTGTCCAAATTATTAGGGGTAACCTAAATCTTAGCTCCTCATTTTGAGGACCAAGAGGTAGGGCTAAGTGAGAGAACCTAGAATAGGTCTCAGTGCATTGTCTTTGTCTTTCATAGTTGTGGAAAATATCTAAAATACCATTATTTGCAAAGGCTATTCATAGTCAGACCAACACAGCATCTATAGAAAATCTGAGATGTCACAATAAATAAAAAAACATAAATTGTGTGTTATTATACTAAACCAATGTTTCCGAAACTTTTTCCAGAAACCCATATTTCAAATGATTTGTGACAAATTATTCGGTTTAAGCCTGATTTGGGTCATTCTTTTGTATTTTGGGTATTTTCTTATTTTTATTATCATCATTAATTAACAATCATTATTTAAATCATTCATTTATTTATTCATTTTCTACCACTTGGTCTTGTTAGGAGTCACGGGTGACTGGAGCCTATCCCAGCAGCTTATATATTATGTATTATTATTGTTTATTATTATTTAAATCAATTTATGTAAATTATTTAAGTTATTTTTAATTCATATTATTTGTTATTTATAAATTGATTATTGCATTTCAGCATATTTCTTTAAAGACACTAGTCTTATATAATTTTTTTTAATTGTAGCATTGTTGTTGCACCTTTTATGTTGTTGACCATTCCATTCTATAAGGTCACACCACTTCGAGTGATACAAGACCTCTTTAGAGTGGTACGAACACACTGTATTTATAAAATGAAATGTTCCTAAATTATACCCTCCTTCTCCATTTGCAAACATTTTTTCAATGTTAACAGAGTTGTTTATTTTTTAGCTTTATAAATTATCATCAATGTTTTAAATTTACTAGGTCTTCAAGTTTTAGGGAATATGATTTTAAAAACAGTGTGTTAGTATGACCTGTAATATTTCACAAATATTTTTCAGAATTTTTTCAGATTACTGAGTTTTAATCTTTTGGGTGACCCAAATCCCGCAACCCACTTTTGGGTCCCAACCCACTGTTTAGGAACTACAGTACAAGACTATTCTATTCTTCATACTGTAGATATACATATAAAATTGTCTTCTCCCTTGTATAGGACACCTGCTTTAATGCAGAAATAAAATAACAGGATCTTCCCCTTTAGATTAAAATCACTGACTTACAAACACACAAAGTTTTATAACAGTATTATGAAAGGTTCTAAATATGGTTTCAGAAAAAGAGCAACATTTCTACCTTGACAGCTCAAGTGAACTTTGTGTGTGATATTTTAAAGCTGCACAGACAAATTGCTGACATTTTACACTTACTGCAAAAAAACAGTTCATTTTCTCCTGCACTGAGGCTCGGCCGTGTGGGAGAACATTTGCTTCTTTCAGTGGGTGGCAAAAACACAGCCACAAAAACCTTCCTACCGCTGTATGTTTTTCTCTTGTGCATATATAACATAATGATGGTTATTATCATATCGTTAACATATCATCAAAGTGAGTATTTTCCACCATGTCTTTATTTATTTCATACACATTTGATTATTTGTAATTTGTTTAAATAATAAAAGGTAATAGCGTGTTTGGTCGGAAGTCTTTTAAAATGCATTCATTAAAAACTATTTAATTATTAATCTAAAAAGTACCTCTTGGTAAGCGTTTTGGGTGATGCATAAGGCAATAACAGATTTTGTATTGCCAACACAAAAAAGGCCCTGTATATGTCCTGTATATGCAGGACTGATATCATTGTATTGTGTTTTATGAAATTATTGTGATGCAACACTCTTGTTTTAAACAGCTCAATGGACGGATTAGGGTTCTGTTTCGATGCTAAAAACTTAAAATTACTACTGATGAAATTTGACTCAGGCATCTGTATCCTTTAATGAGATATTCAATTGTGCATAAATTTGTATTATCATTTTACTGTGCTTTTTTACAAAAGTTTTTTGCACACATTTCCCATGAAAATCCCACCCCAACACTAATTGGTTCTAAAACCTAATCGTTCCACTGCAAAAGTAGCCTTGCCATAAGTGCGTGCGGTGTCAGACAGTAGGGTTAATAAAGGCCAACTCAGGTTAACAGAGATGTGTAGTCATTACAATCTCAAACCTAAGGGCACTCGGAGAGGCCATAAGTCCAATCATCTCCCATTTAACATTTACTGATAATGTGAAACCACTCATTATTACCATGGTAACAACCTGTGGATCACTTTTTAAATTGATTATATATATTCATACACACTGACAGAGGAAGTAAAGCTGTTGAAGGTCAGAATGCATTACGTGGTCATAAGGTTTTGTTTGGTGTGTATCTGTATATACATTATATATTTATACATTCTCCAGCAGTTGAACTCTTCCTCTGATGAAACAGAACCAACCACACACTCACTAAGCCCCTTATTAAAGTTGTGCATAATTTACATTACACAGGTACTATAATAACACTTTGACATTTAATAATAACTTGGCCAGCCATCCTATTCTTTTATCTATTCTATATTCTATACAAAGAGTTTGCCCTGTTCCTCTTGATTCAAGTTTGATTGAAGGTGGAACAATTGGACACAGATTATCTATTGTTGAAGTTGGGTAGACATACAACCAATCATGCATAAAGCCCACATTATTTTAAGTTTCTGATTTGTAGCCACTCACTTCTCTAACAAAGTGAATGGGTCTGGCTGGCCAGGGCAATCCCAGTGCACAGATGGTAATAGGATTTGAACCTGGACTGAAAATGAAAAATTAGGCAGTAACGGTGTAACAGTGTAAAGGGCTGTGCCAGATTCAGAGTCAATATCTAATCTAGCTGTTTAATTCAAAAGCTCAACAAGGATCCAAACAAAATCCATTGGCAATGTACAGAAAGAGTATTGGGTTTGTCACAATACAGATTCTTTTCCCGAATTTCACCAAATGCTTTGCTGGACACACAATTCGACTTGTGTATATTATACTGTACATATGTTAGTATGTGACAGCTGACTACTGGGCTTGAGCTTTTTATTACACAGTGTGGCCCCTTTATAAAAATTCCCAAAGGTGTATTGAATTCATTTGGACATAAATGTTTTCTCTCACAGGTCTCTGTAGTTCAGTAATGATGAGGAGAGAGCACTTTGTTGTCCACACTGTCTCATGCAAACATACTTTTATAAACTTATTCACTACAGACACTCAAAACACTTCCTACCAACTCCTGTAGGTGGCGCTTATCAACACTCCAGAGAACAAAAACACTTTAAATGTGTGTAGACAGACTAAAAAGGTTTGTTTAGTATTACCTCTGGCTAAACATAAACTTGTAACATCTGCTAAATTACTAAATGTAATTAGTTCAGAAACCCTGTGCTACAGCCACTATTACCGTTTATGTTGTTACCATGGATACGGTCATATTATTTAATTACATTTCTTGAAATATTATAATGAGTATAAGGATATATTTAGAATTAAAAGATAAAAAGGTACAGTAGAACAACACAGCCAGAATAAGTTTTTGTATTTATTTTTAAAATATTTTTTAATATTTTTTATTAATATTTTTTAACTCTTGTTTTCTTTAAACAAAACATATTGACATAAGTTTTATTTAAAAAGTAAACAAGAGTTGTTTTTAAGAAGAATGTTGACTGATCCATTCGTGGTATGGACTGTATGGGCTGATATTTGTGCAACTAGAAACTTAAACTATATGTTGTATTTTAAGTGCTTAAAATAAATCTAAATTCCTAAGGTTAAATGAATGCTTTTTGAAATATTTTCAAAAAGCATTCCATAAGGAACTTAAAGAAATTAAGAATCTGTTTAAGCACTTCAAAATCAAATACAACATATTTAGTTGTTAGTTGCTGGTGGCAAAAATATCAGCTCATTGACTAGTCCAGATGAACTGGATGGAAGAGTGGTGGTCCTTGGTGCTGGTCTAGAAGGGCGGTCTCATGGGCTTGTCCCACCTTGAGAGAATAAATTGCCAGTCCGGTCTTTGGTTGGTTCAAGTGCGCATTCAGGCGGATGTTTATGTGTTTCACAGCGGCCTCTTCAAACTCTGCTTGCGAGAATCTTTTCTCATAGCTTTTCCCAGAAGCTTAGATGCGGTTCCGAATTCGTAGATCAAATCTTTAGCAGCAACTTTGCCTATTCTCTTGATGATTTTGGGATTGAGGAACACTCCATCAGGGACCTTAAACTGGTCTTGGACTGCCTTTTCCAGCCCCCAAACAATGAATTTGTACGTGGATAAATATGTGCATGTGTTTGGAAGGAGTGGACCTTTCTGAAGCATTTTCTTGACAAGAACACTAATCAAAAGGTGTTCCTCTGGACTCACAGATGGACTTTGGCTGTCTTGTGGACTCTGGGTATTTTCTGTAGTGTCCTGTAGACTTTGGTTGTCCTGTGGACTCTGGCTAATCTCTGTAGTGTCCTGTAGACTTTGGTTGTCCTGTGGACTCTGGCTAATCTCTGTAGTGTCCTGTAGACTTTGGTTGTCCTGTGGACTCTGGGTATTCTCTGTGGTGTCCTGTGGACTTTGGTTGTTCTGTGGACTCTGGGTATTCTCTGTGGTGTCCTGTGGACTTTGGTTGTTCTGTGGACTCTGGGTATTCTCTGTGGTGTCCTGTGGACTCTGGCTATTTTCTGTGGTGTCCTGTGGACTTTGGTTGTCCTGTGGACTCTGGCTATTTTCTGTGGTGTCCTGTGGACTTTGGTTGTTCTGTGAACTCTGGGTATTCTCTGTAGTGTCCTGTGGACTCTGGCTATTTTCTGTGGTGTCCTGTGGACTTTGGTTGTTCTGTGGACTCTGGGTATTCTCTGTAGTGTCCTGTGGACTCTGGGTATTCTCTGTGGTGTCCTGTGGACTCTGGCTATTTTCTGTGGTGTCCTGTGGACTTTGGTTGTCCTCTGGACTCTGGCTATTTTCTGTGGTGTCCTGTGGACTTTGGTTGTCCTGTGGACTCTGGCTATTTTCTGTGGTGTCCTGTGGACTCTGGTGGTCCTGTGGACTCTGGGTATTCTCTGTGGTGTCCTGTGGACTCTGGGTATTCTCTGTGGTGTCCTGTGGACTTTGGTTGTCCTCTGGACTCTGGCTATTTTCTGTGGTGTCCTGTGGACTTTGGTTGTCCTGTGGACTCTGGGTATTCTCTGTGGTGTCCTGTGGACTCTGGTGGTCCTGTGGACTCTGGCTATTCTCTGTAGTGTCCTGTGGACTCTGGGTATTCTCTGTAATGTCCTGTGGACTTTGGTTGTCCTGTGGACTCTGGCTATTCTCTGTAATGTCCTGTGGACTTTGGTTGTCCTCTGGACTCTGGCTATTTTCTGTGGTGTCCTGTGGACTTTGGTTGTCCTGTGGACTTTGGGTATTCTCTGTGGTGTCCTGTGGACTCTGATGGTCCTGTGGACTCTGGCTATTTTCTGTGGTGTCCTGTGGACTTTGGTTGTCCTGTGGACTCTGGCAATTTTCTGTGGTGTCCTGTAGACTTTGGTTGTCCTCTGGACTCTGGCTATTTTCTGTGGTGTCCTGTGGACTTTGGTTGTCCTGTGGACTCTGGGTATTCTCTGTGGTGTCCTGTGGACTCTGGTGGTCCTGTGGACTCTGGCTATTCTCTGTAGTGTCCTGTGGACTCTGGGTATTCTCTGTAATGTCCTGTGGACTTTGGTTGTCCTGTGGACTCTGGCTATTCTCTGTAGTGTCCTGTGGACTCTGGCTATTCTCTGTAATGTCCTGTGGACTTTGGTTGTCCTGTGGACTCTGGCTATTCTCTGTAGTGTCCTGTGGACTCTGGCTATTCTCTGTAATGTCCTGTGGACTTTGGTTGTCCTGTGGACTCTGGCTATTCTCTGTAGTGTCCTGTGAACTCTGGCTATTCTCTGTAGTGTCCTGTAGACTTTGGTTGTCCTGTGGACTCTGGGTATTCTCTGTGGTGTCCTGTGGACTTTGGTTGTTCTGTGGACTCTGGGTATTCTCTGTGGTGTCCTGTGGACTTTGGTTGTCCTGTGGACTCTGGCTATTTTCTGTGGTGTCCTGTGGACTTTGGTTGTTCTGTGAACTCTGGGTATTCTCTGTAGTGTCCTGTGGACTCTGGCTATTTTCTGTGGTGTCCTGTGGACTTTGGTTGTTCTGTGGACTCTGGGTATTCTCTGTAGTGTCCTGTGGACTCTGGGTATTCTCTGTGGTGTCCTGTGGACTCTGGCTATTTTCTGTGGTGTCCTGTGGACTTTGGTTGTCCTCTGGACTCTGGCTATTTTCTGTGGTGTCCTGTGGACTTTGGTTGTCCTGTGGACTCTGGCTATTTTCTGTGGTGTCCTGTGGACTCTGGTGGTCCTGTGGACTCTGGTATTCTCTGTGGTGTCCTGTGGACTCTGGGTATTCTCTGTGGTGTCCTGTGGACTTTGGTTGTCCTCTGGACTCTGGCTATTTTCTGTGGTGTCCTGTGGACTTTGGTTGTCCTGTGGACTCTGGGTATTCTCTGTGGTGTCCTGTGGACTCTGGTGGTCCTGTGGACTCTGGCTATTCTCTGTAGTGTCCTGTGGACTCTGGGTATTCTCTGTAATGTCCTGTGGACTTTGGTTGTCCTGTGGACTCTGGCTATTCTCTGTAATGTCCTGTGGACTTTGGTTGTCCTCTGGACTCTGGCTATTTTCTGTGGTGTCCTGTGGACTTTGGTTGTCCTGTGGACTTTGGGTATTCTCTGTGGTGTCCTGTGGACTCTGGGTATTCTCTGTGGTGTCCTGTGGACTCTGGGTATTCTCTGTGGTGTCCTGTGGACTTTGGTTGTCCTCTGGACTCTGGCTATTTTCTGTGGTGTCCTGTGGACTTTGGTTGTCCTGTGGACTCTGGGTATTCTCTGTGGTGTCCTGTGGACTCTGGTGGTCCTGTGGACTCTGGCTATTCTCTGTAGTGTCCTGTGGACTCTGGGTATTCTCTGTAATGTCCTGTGGACTTTGGTTGTCCTGTGGACTCTGGCTATTCTCTGTAATGTCCTGTGGACTTTGGTGGTCCTCTGGACTCTGGCTATTTTCTGTGGTGTCCTGTGGACTTTGGTTGTCCTGTGGACTTTGGGTATTCTCTGTGGTGTCCTGTGGACTCTGGTGGTCCTGTGGACTCTGGCTATTTTCTGTGGTGTCCTGTGGACTTTGGTTGTCCTCTGGACTCTGGCTATTTTCTGTGGTGTCCTGTGGACTTTGGTTGTCCTGTGGACTCTGGGTATTCTCTGTGGTGTCCTGTGGACTCTGGTGGTCCTGTGGACTCTGGCTATTCTCTGTAGTGTCCTGTGGACTCTGGGTATTCTCTGTAATGTCCTGTGGACTTTGGTTGTCCTGTGGACTCTGGCTATTCTCTGTAGTGTCCTGTGGACTCTGGCTATTCTCTGTAATGTCCTGTGGACTTTGGTTGTCCTGTGGACTCTGGCTATTCTCTGTAGTGTCCTGTGAACTCTGGCTATTCTCTGTAGTGTCCTGTGGACTTTGGTTGTCCTGTGCACTCTGGCTATTCTCTGTAGTGTCCTGTGGACTTTGGTTGGTCAGATGGTTGGTGGTCTCATCTGAACTCAAGAACTGCAGTCCTCTGGTGATCTGTATTAGACTGGGAAGATCAGACCGGTCTTGCTCAGGGACTTGATAGCCCATCATTAGGAGCAGTGCTGTGGAAGCTCTTCTCTTGGCCTCTTTCTTGGTGGAGCCGGTCCCAGTGGCAGTGCACTGGTCCAGGGAGACCTCAATGGAGAAAACACAGTTGTTCCCATCCAGTCTGGCCTCCACCACACGGTACACAGCAGGCTCCTCCCTTCGGGCCAGCTGCAGCTCATTCAGGCGGCTGCTGGGATCCTTCCCCAGACCGAAGTCAGGGCGGGTGTGGGCTTCAATGTCCGCTGTGGTCTTCTTCTTCCTCTTCTTCACTACATTTGTGGCAGCAAGCATGGACAGCTGTTCCAGCACTACGGCTGAGGCTCTTGGTATTTTCTGAGTATTCTCTGTAGTGCCCTGTGGACTTTGGTTGTCACGTGGACTCCGGGTATTTTCTGTAGTGTCCTGTGGACTCTGGTTGTCCTGTGGACTCTTAGTATTCTCAATAGTGTCCTGAGGACTTTGGTTGTTTAGATGGTTGGTGTCTTCATCTGAACTCAGGGGCCGCAGTTCTCTGGTGGTCTGTAGTGGACTGGGCAGATCAGACCGGTCTTGCTCAGGGACTTGATAGCCCATCATTAGGAGCAGTGCTGTGGAAGCTCTTCTCTTGGCCTCTTTCTTGGTGGAGCCGGTCCCAGTGGCAGTGCACTGGTCCAGGGAGACCTCAATGGAGAAAACCCAGTTGTTTCCATCCATTTTGTCCTCCACCACTCGGTACACAACAGGCTCCTCCCTTCGGGCCAGCTGCAGCTCATTCAGGCGGCTGCTGGGATCCTTTCCCAGACCGAAGTCAGGGCGGATGTGAGCTTCAGCGTCCACTGTGGTCTTCTTCTTCCTCTTTATTTCAGGAAGGGCAGCAAGTGCGGACAGCCTCTGGAGCTGTTCCAGCACCATGGCTGAGGCCAGGGTCTTAGCTGCCTTTATAGAGGGTCCTTTGGCCTCTGCAGTTAAGTTCCCGACAGTGACTCGGCTAGTGAAAACCCTGTTGTGGCAGGGTCCATCCGGCATCATCTCAAAGTTCACAGGCAGGCAGTACCGCTGCCAAGTTGTACAGGTCGCACTGTGAACGGGTTGCAGTGATCTGACATGTTGGATTTTGTCGAGAATCTGCTGCTGTTGAACTGGTGGAGTGTTTAACCAGTAAGAAAGTCTTCCTTCTGTAGGTATCGACTGTGTCTGTGGCTTGTAGCTAATGTAGAGTCTGTTCGGACGTGTTGCTGCTGGTCTCTTCAAGAGTCTGATAAGAAATGAACAATTGTCTGTCCTCACCTCCATTCTACAGCTCTCATGTGATGTCACTTTAGAATTAGAATGTGTGACATCGTTACAAATATCGCCATAACGACACAATCCCTGTAGCAGAATTCTACAGTAATAGAAATGAAATACTGAGGAAAAAACAGTTAATATCTTAAATAATAAAATCTATAAATAATATATGTATATATGTTATGTTTGTAATCCTATTAATTTTTTTTAGAAGTTAGAGAGATGATTTGAAAGCTACAAATTATTAAAGCAACAATAATGTATATATATATATTTTTTTAAGATTACCATTGAAAGGTTTTAACTTGTGTTTTATTTATTATGCATCCATACTATGTGTGACATTTGAGAGCTCAAACAGAATTTGCTGCTGACCCGGTTTTAGTTTAAAAACATTACAACACATTCATTTCCAAAAATAAAACACCAGATTTAACATTAGGACTTTAAACATTAGGATCCAAGTAACTCTTATTTAACACTCACTGTAAATGTCTCGTGATAAAATGTGTAAAGTATATGCAGAGAACCAAGGAGTGAACCAGTAAAACAAACACTTGCTGTATGTTATATCTGAGAATCCAGCACCGGAATTTAAACCAAGTTCAATACGTTTTTGTGCATTTAATAACACAGAAAAACACGTTTTCTCCACATAAATGCAGTTTTATAAAGGAAAGCAATCCCAAGATGACTTGATGTCTTATAATTAAGACCATTTTTCACACTGTACAATCTATAAACCCATATTACCAGTGTGAATTCCACAAACTGTTGTTTCCAGTGGTGGAGTTAGCAGTGTGTTTTTGTTGTGGAGACTCTCATTCCTTTTTGACTTTTCACATTTATCATTACACTTGCATTTTAAACTGTGGTTCTTAATCTTTACACCCATACACAGGGCTGGACTGGTAATCTGGCCGACGCACTTGGGGGCCGGTCCATATAATATGAATTTTTTTTTTTTTTTTTTTTAATTGGCCAATGACCGGCCCATAAAGCAGGGACATTGGTTCATTTTTCATACTGACACTGGGCTGGCCCAATCATCTCTTAACAGGCTCCACCCCTCCTCCTCTGTTTCTTGTGTCAGAGGCAGTTAGTGGCTCAGAGCCAGAAATCTGTGAATTTAGGATGGAGAAACAAAAGTGCAAGGGGGGTGCGGAGAAGTTATGGGCCAAAAATAAAAATGCTAGAGGTTGATGCCTCAACATGTGCAAAAATAACAGACATGTTTAGTGCTGTAGCTTCAGTATCCAAGCCTACAGTACCTGACGACATTTTGCAGAAACATGAAGGAGAGGTGACTAGCCATGGCAGCGCCGGCGGGACCCAGGCAGAGGAGCAGGTGTCTGATAGTAAAGTCAAGGAGGGACAGAGTGAGCAGGAGAGTGTAATTGAAACGGTAAGCATTTTAGCTACATGATTAACAGGGAGGAGTGTTAATCAGGCGGGTGCAGGAGGAAAGTGTGTGTGTGTGGGCCTGGTTGGGCCGAAGATGATGATTTACCTAAATTAATGAATATTATAATAAGACAACTTAATCGTTGTTGCCATTATATAGTCTGTCAGCTTGTCACCCACTGCACTAGCCACTCAGTCAGCTAAAGTCAAATAACACAGCATAAGCTATTTTGCATTGTTTTTGTAGATAGGTTAGCAGAGTTAACTTATTCAATTGCAACTTTGGCTGACTATTTTAATGTTAACTCTTTAATACCCATAATGGCCGTACGGCCCTTCTCTAGAAAAACTTAAATGATGCCATTTGATTATTTTAATTATTACTCAGAATGGCTGCGTCAAAGCGCCCACGACGAGTAGCTAACGCATGCTATTTGGGGATTAAAACCCGCCTTGCATTTTGAAAGCTGTATATTTTTGTTTAGCTGTATATTCAACAAAGTAGATATTTGCTCTTGTTTCTAATGAATTTCCAACATCATTAATATGCAATATTTACGGTGAGTGAATAATATGAATATCATATATTTTTAGGACGTTTTGTGTGAGTAATTTGGTAGTATAGGTTGGTTTTCTTTTTTAAAACAAAGTAGCCTATACTTGCAATTGTAAACTAGTTTTTCTGCTGTCTGGTTCATTGGAAAAAAAAAAAACATTTCTTTTAGAATTAGCAGTATTCTACATCCACATTATATTGGGTTCTAAAGGGTTAACTAGCTTTTATAACATGGAGCACTTTGTCCATCTAGAAATCCTGCTCTTCAAGAATACAGGACTATATAACCAAAATGGATCCTTACTAAGTGTACTTTTAATAACTCTTCCAAATAATTGTAATCCTCTCTCTCTCTGTCCTTATGTATAGTCAAGCCAGGTTGAGTTAGCAGTGGAGGAGAGAGACAGGGAGGAACCTTTGATCACCAGGGAGTCTGTCAAGAGAGAGTGAGTACACTGGGCCACTTGCACTGGTACACTGGTCCATGGCACTTAGTTCTCAGCTTTGTAGGGGTTTTTGGAATGGAACAGTAGATATGCATATCTACAGGGACCACAAGGATGGTGTACTAGTTGGTTGTGTCTGACCGATTGTGGTGGGCCGGTCTGAGCAAAAATGCCAAGGCCTTTTTTTGTCCCAGTCCAGCCCTGCTCATGCCTAGTTTCATGAATTGTATTACACCACAAAGAGGACGACCACAATGATTAAAACCTCTACCATACACAAAAACACTAGCTGTAACAAAATAGAAATACTGGGGAAAAAAACTGACAGTGGGATTGTTGAACTCTGTGGTAATAGTATTACCGTATCATTAGAGAAGCATCGCTTTACTGTTATAGCTGTGCAAGGGATGACAAAAGAAATAAGTTCAAAGGCGGAAAACATGTGTCTGCTGTGGGAGCTCCTTGAGCCATGTAGTAAAAAATAAACATTAAATAAAAAGCTCCTCCATCTGTTTAAATTAAATTGTGGCGGTTTCTTTAATCTATTAATTATGGAGGTAATGTAATCTTTGGTTTCAGGCTTTCTGCAAATCCCAGTTACAATCATTAACACTGACTCAACCAAATTAAAGAGTAATATCACTTTGGTTTATGAGACTGAAGTGTTTATACAATAAAAACTTACAGGATAAGTTTAAAGTAATAATAATAATGTCATGGATTTATATAGCACACAGTGGTGGTGGTGGTCATAGACTAGCAGCCACTCCGCACCATCAAACATACTCACACATTCATACACCAGACACAGACACAGTTCCCAAGGACACAACAAAGAGCAGGAAACAAAACTGCCAACATTCCAGTTAAAGGATGACCGCTCTACCACCTGGGCCACTGCGCAGAGTAGAGGTAAAGTAGACACTAGAAATATATATATATATATATATATATATATATATATTATTATTATATATAGCTGCATATTGTTATCATTCACCACATATCAGTTAGTTCACTAAAGTCAGTTTAGTTTATTTCGGTCAACAAAGGAAAGAAACAATACAATATTTTCTTCCCAAAATTTTTTTAATAAAGTTCACATTGACCAAAAGGGTGTTGGCCAAAGTTGAGACTTATTTATGTCTACCTCTTTTAATACTTAAAACAAAACACAATATGATACAACAAAACGCCTTTTTTGCTGGTGAAAATGTTTAAAGAAAATTATTTTGTGGCAGCCAGTCTAAAAACTTTCCATTTCTTTTTTGGATCATTCTTTCCATTCTCATTTCAGTCCATTCAATCAGTGGCCCTGCTGCAGACATGGCACTGGAGAAAAGAAGACAACGCAGCTTGAGACATTCTCACTGATGTCTCGGTGCCTGTGTCAGGGTGTCCTCTAGGGAAAGGCCTGTTTCTTTAGAAATTTCCGTTTTCATCATCTTCCAAGGTAAAAGGACACAAAGGGATGCTAGACAAACCACACAACACAAACACAATTCATTTCAGTTCACTTCAAGACCACACTTATTTACCAAAAGTTTATTGCAGAGCCAATGGTATAACACAAAAGCTTCTTCATGTTCAGGGATTGTGGAGTACAGTGTGTCCTTTTATTGTGGGCGGACTATCCATTATTAAGGGAATGATTACAGAAAAAAATCAATGGCTTTGCATATTAAGTCAGGGATAAGATGGTCTGCGTTCATAAAAGTAAGATTAAAAGTTTGGACAGGCTGTGAAAGGCAGTAAAAAGAGAGTAGAGTTCAGTGCTGACAAGGCACAGAGAGAAATTACAATGCTCATTAAACTGTCTGTAAATCCTCACTCAGCTGGGGGCCACACCTGACACACTGCTTAATGCTTAATCACCAACCCACAAGACTTCTAAGATGCATTTCTTTTAAGTTTCATTAGCACTGATGGACACTGTGGCCTCATTTCCACCGAGGAACACTACAGAGTCAGTACGACACAGTTTGGCACTAGTAACCCCTAAAGAGGCCCACATTTCCACTACACTAAATAGTTGGGCCGGATTTCTACATTTAAGGGATTCACTATTTGATGTCTGGTTAAAGCAGCACTACATAACTTTAAACCATTAGATGGCGTTGATTCTTCTACAGTGTCTGTTTTGTTTGTTTTCAAGAGGTTTGGAAGACAAAAACACTGAAACGGTTGGGTAATTGTAGTGCATTTTGTACAAACCCTCTGCTAGGGTCCAGTGTATTGGCCTATTTTTGCTCCCTGTGTTTGCTTGCCGCTGATGCATTATGACAACAAGCACAGTGAACAAATGGCTGAAACAGTCAGTAATGAGTTTTGCATTTCCTGTCTCAACTTGATTCTGCTCCGTCAAAAAAAGACTCATAATCACATCAAATCTAGAAAAAACATGGTATCACACAAATGTATAAATCATATCCACGATTTCTGTCGGTCAAAGCATTATTATTCTCATACTGGTTGATTTGCAGAAATGTTTAAATAGAAAAAATATTTCAGAGTTGGTTCATCTGAGTAAATTTCCTGTCGATAAATATGTGGCAGCCGTGGCTTCAGGCCGAGGACTCGACAGAGGACAGAGGCCTGACTGACACTGACTGATGTGTGTTCTCTCCGGCTAAACTTCACTCACGGGTTGGATCTTGGGGATGTTATTTATCTCACTTTTGACATTTTTTTTAATACTTGCCAGTGATTTATTATACAGCATAAACAGTGTGTTCAGGGTTATAAAATTCACGTCCAAAATAAATAAAGTACACAAAAATCATCTGCTCTTCCTCCCACGTATGTTACACTAACAAGTTATGGAAAACATATCTTTTTAAATACATTTTATTTAATTAAGAGAAAGAAAATCCAATTTAGCAGTTGTGAGACCTTCTAAAACACCACAAATACATCAAACAAAAAGACATCTACTAAGATCATAGACATAGATAAAAATTACAACCTGCTTACAACAACAAACAACATTAATTAAATGTAATTGCTCCACTGATTTGATTTCACAGTTCCTTTCACACCTAGGAAGCACACATTATCTGTGCAACTAATAAAAGTAATGGAGTTCTTCTGCTTTTTATACATTCTAGAGTAAAGACACATAAAAGTAAGAAGCTCAGACATGCATATGTTTTATCTTGTACTCAGGTTTTACAAGCTAGTTCAGTGTGTGACCTTCTGCGTGAACAAGAATGTTCAAACAGGATATTCACAGGCGAGGCAGAGGAGCAGAGAAAAGCTTCATTAGGTATTCCTAATTGGCTGCTGATTGACTGAGTGACATCCAGCTTGTCAGGAATGAGGGGCCGGGGTCAGAGCAAGAGTCTCATTCGAAGTAGGTTTTATCAGTGTGGCTCAGGAGTGTTCAAACGAACGGAGGGAAATGAGACAACGAAGGTGGGCTTTTTATCTTCGACAGAGGTCAATTCTCACAAGGGAGCAAAATGCAGCAGGGATGAGACAGAGGGGGATTAACTCCAGTGTTAATTATGGGATGATTGGAAATGATGTTCCAGCCAATCAATGAGGGAGGTCACTGTAATTCCCGTTTGGGTCACAGCAAGACATAAAATGGAAATTGGTAGCAGGTACTTGGGAGGCGACCTCCTACATGCAGACTGCTAGAGCCTGTTTTAATCATTTTCTTTGGACTGACTCTAATGTTCAGAGTGAATATGCATGCTGAATACATCCAGCGTGCTTCGGCTTTAATCACCTGATAGCATATTGTAAAAAGAAAAAAAAAAACATTTACACATTAAGGTTTTTAATAGATAAGCCAATCACATGCTCATTAACAAGTGGGTCTCAGTAGCTCAGTGGGTAGAGTGGTCGTCCTTCAACTGGAAGGTAGGCGGTTCGATTCCCGCTCTCCCCACAGTTCATACTGTCGTTGTGTCCTTGGGCAAGACACTTAACCCACCTTGCTTCCAGTGGCTGTAACACTGGTAATTACATTAGAACAATGTAAGTCACTTTGGATAAAAGCGTCAGCTAAATGAATAAATGTAAATGTAATAGTATTTCACGGTGGTGAATTCTGTTCAGTTTTGTACTTGATTTAATAAAATAGAAGCAGGAAATAAAAGCTGGCGAGTTTTCAGCTACTCTAGCTTAGAGGTGCAAGAGAAAGGTTTGCACATTTACAATAAAAAATATAGTTTCCTTCTTTGACTAACAAGCAATAAACGTTAAACATTAACTTGAAAATGAACTTTTAGAATTAGGTCACCATTGGATTTCTCCTCATATTTCCGCTTTTGGAGCCTGCCCTCTGGTGGACGGAGGTATATTGTTGTATGGTTGTGCCCTTACTCAAAGCCTTTTAAGCGGTCCCATGAGAGAGGCTTGGTGCAAACCTATTGGATAGAAGTTGAAAAATATGGTGTAACTAAATGTCTAGGACAGGCTCAAATAAATGAAGCAGTGGCGACTGATAAATTCATAACTAACTCATTACTCTGAGTTACTCGAGGCTTGAGAGGCTCAGACAAGCCCCCAGTGTTTTCTAATATCATTAATGGTGTTGATATTCCTCTTCAAAATGAGTTTAATCTAAAAAAGTGATTGCATTTCGAATAGTAATTAAAGCAAGTAATTTGAGGAAGTAATTGAACCTTACATCGAGGCCAATTTTTTGCGGCGTGCCGAAAGTTGATAATTGAGAAAGGCTAGATCTATTATCACCTTTAACTATCTGCTTTAATAGGGAAGCCACATCAGTGAGACCACAGCGTCTTACAGTGCTTCACATCCGTTTTTATGTAGGCTCAATTTGTTGTGTTCACTCAAAATCCATGGGGTTTTACATGAACAAAGAACATAAATGACTAAGAGGCGGTTTAATGGACACTTAAAGAAAATGCAAGTTAAATCCTGTTTAGTTTAAATTGTAACCCTTCTTATTCCAGCATTAACATTTTTTATATTTCTTAGTTAACCACACTGGCATCCCATTAATAATGTGGGCAACCGATCATGAAATATTTTGAAGCTTTGTTTATAGTGCGCAGTGGCCAACCACTTCTCATTAAAGCTGCGTTAATTGATTTTTGGACCACTTTAGGAAGAGCAACCAGCCGTGCATTAAAGACACATGGAGTCTGACGGAATTGTTCTTGCTTCCCAATTATATAATGAGACTAATATTCTCTTTGACTAAAAGATGTAAATTGAATGCCAAGTGAAAAAAATGAATGTGTAAATGCACACTACGTCCTATTGGGAAATTCACATTGACACTGCAATAACGATAATGGTTGTAGGCTGCCTCTGTTGTAATCTCTTCTTTTCAGTCACTTTATATCTCATCTCACAAAATGGTTGCATCATCCTCAGCAAGCACTTAGTTGAATTAAACTAAAGAGAACAGCCTTTTATGTAAATGATTGTTGCACTCTCTTTGCTCAAAGTTTTCCCTTTGATCAGTCAAATTACATAATAATTTCATTTCAGATAAAATGGACAAACGTTTATGGATTCTCCTTATCAGACCTTTTGTCGCTCGATGATGAATGGAAGTAATACAAACTTCTATTATGATCTTATTTATCTTTTACCATGGCTTTATATTTGCAGCATAATTTCAGGATGATTATCAGATCTTAGACATTTCCATTTGTGGTTTTTACAGCGAATGATCCACATATAATGGCCTAGGACACTCTTTGTTTGGCAGAAGTACCCTCGTTCAAAGCACACACTTTATTGTCTGTTTTTGTTTTGAAGTCTGTTTATACTTCAACAGTAAACCTTCATCTTCTTAAAATGCTTCATCAAAAGTTGCTCTGTGCTTTGGGCCAAAATCTACTTGCGTTCCAAAATAATGAGTTTCCATCGCTGCCAGATTAATCATGTCCGTGGTGCGCTGCCATGACTAATGTTTAGCGTGTTTACTGTGGCTAAGGGAGCTCATGTAGAAAATGACTATGTCGGCCTTTCCAAGCTTTCTCCTCCAGAGTGTTGTGTAGGATCTCAGTGTATGTTCCTCTGCCAGCCCTTGAACCATGCTTACAGTACATCCCACAATCACTGCATTCAGATATCCCAAGAACACTTACAAACAAGTCAGGGGCACATATCGTTCATAGAATAAATTAAAGGCGAAACATTTTTGAGTGGGACCTTTACTTGGTTCTTTTCTTTTACACAATACTATTGTTTAACATTTATGTAAGCTCATAATTCATTCACCTTGTGGCTGACTAGTGTGATTAAGATGTTGTTTGTGCAGCAACTAACTTCAAAGACAAAGTAACTTGTATTGGGGGAAAAAAAGAATGTACTTCTTTATTGTAACGTGCCACAACAGTCAGTATCACTACATCACTGTGACTGTCACATAAACCCATCTTACTAATGACAGGAGTCCATGTATAAAACCAGAGAGAGAGCTGAGGAGATGACATTTTCTCATGATGTGACTTACATGTATGTGTCAGTCTTTGCTTCAAGAGGCTGACAGAGCAATCACAAAGACCTTCGGCTGACCTTCACAGCTGATAAGGCTTGCTCAGATTTCAAATAGCCTCTTGTCAGTATTTGGTCACCACACTGGAATCAATGACAGTTCTATCACGGGGTGTATGTGTGTGTTGCTAACCTGCCAGAGGCAGCACTGAGTGATTTGATTCAAAAGGACTTGGAGGATTAAGTAATCCACAGGTAGCACACAGTGGACCTCTGGAAGTCTGCCGGAGCTGGAGAGGTAAAGAGTGAGTTTAGACAGGTCTGTTTGTGGGAGAGGAGAGAAAAAAACCTGCACACAATAATGATTTACACTTCTACTGCTGCCTACATGCAAAGCAGTGACAACCCACTTTGTCCGACAGAAGAGATGTGTTCTTTCAGCAGGCACAGTGCAGCATTGGCAGCCTTCAGCTTCTTGGCCTAAAGCTATGCACAGCCACACTTCCAAGCCCACAATCAGAGGTGGGTAGAGTAGAAGTACTGACACATCTACTTAAACAAGACTATCAAATTATTTGGTTACCTTTCTTTCATTACAGACAAACGTAGGGCAAAATAGCCATATAAAAAGGCCAAAAGAAAAATGTCATGTGTATTTGACAGTATCATGTTTCAGTTTGCTGCATTGTATTAGTATTTTGGAGTGGAAAAAAAGTCCGGTTTTACTTTTTTTAATAAAAGAAATGCAGTAAAGAGCCCTGGCTGGATCTTGGGTTGAGTGGTGGTCTGTGACAGCAAAAAGAAATTGAGTAGTGCCATTGTAAGAGTGAATGTGTAGCATTTAACACTGTTTAAACAAGAGAAAAAGCAGATGCAATGCGCAGATCAATAAAGTAAGATTAAAAATGTGCTGCTCTGAAAGCACATGGGAGCGTTAAACTGTGGTTTAGCAAGTTTGTACAATCTTTACTAAAGATCTGTGCAGCAACACTGTAAGGCCTGTAATTACCTGAGCTTAGTGGGTAATTGGGCTGGATAACTAATGTCCCCACTCAAGGATAGATCCTCGGTTTACAATTTAGAGAAACGTTTTGGCTACAAACTAAACCCAGTGACAGTTGTGAGCATCAAATGTCTTTATCAGCCTTAGAAACTGATGACGCTACTTCTCAATGCTATTTTTAAATGTTGGTGACATGAAAGGCACATTTAGTGTTGCTGAGAAGTCAGACTTAATGAACTTGGTGAATAGAAGGATGGGGGAAATAATGACACAGATGCTATCATTCTTTAGCTGTTCTTTAATTTGACCTTTCCTTATACAGACTTACTAATCTCTGGTGCAGTGAGTCCTGGACCTCTAATGGATGTTAGGGTTTCTACACAGACACTTTAAACTTGAACCTTCTTCCTGAGAGACAGAAGCACCAAGCCCTCGACCACTAGGCCACGAAATCAGATCAAGGCAAGGCCTAAAATCAACCCTACTGTGGTGGCAACAGAATGTGATGTAAGTTTGAAAAAAAAAACTCAGATCTTCTGTATCTTCTGTCTTGCAATAGTAAGACAAGCATCTATAATTTATTTCTGGTAAAATGCCTGTCAGTGTGTACATTCCTACAGAGGGAAAAAAGTATAGACCCAGTAACAGCTGAAAGAGAAAGAACTGCAGTGCTCTTACTCTCTCAAACTGTCTCAAAATGTCCTCTGAAGGAATTAGCCCCCTCAAAAGGTAGTGTGCTGTCAATTCCTGTTGCTGCTTTAAGATTCTGTGCATTTCAAAGAAGCGTCTCTGTGAATACCTGTGGCAGATTATGTCAAGTAGACACACTGGGCCACTTCAGCATACAGCTTTACAAAAGGTTCCTCATTATAAAGTACAGACTTACATTAATCTTAGTTTTAAAACCAAATATTATAGAAAATGAAACTACAGAAAAAGATTAATGCTGCTCATCCCCTGCTCATTAAGCGCTTTGTCATCAGTTCTCTTGGTATCTCTCAAACAAAGCAAGTGTTAGAAGCTTTGTTCAATTCATTTTGGATTCCTTTTTAAATCTGTATGGGATTTCTGAACCTCCCTCGGAATAAAAAGTGCATATCTCAGACTGTTTTTTAACTCAATGGCCACTGCAGACTCTGGTAACAAACAAAATATAGTGGACCATGAAGATTCTGGTGCCTTCTTTCTTCATACTAATTATGCTTACCCATTCTAACCTCCACAGGGATCCAAATACATACAGGCCAGCTCCTAATGCATCCTCAGATGTCTCAGGGTGTCTCGGGATGCACTCAGGACACATTTAGCCCATGACACCTAGCTTTACGGCTGGCCACATTAGATCTAATCACTCTGTGCAGATTTTAGTGCCAGGAAAAAGCACTTTCTTTATTTCTCCTTTACTGATTTTTTGTAAATTGGTCTGTGTAAAGGTTTCCTGTCGATTTATAGTCACATAAAATATTCTCCGCCTTTAACATTGAACTACTTTAAATTCAAGTGAACACTCAACACATAAAGGGTTGCCTAGTTGACTCACTTCCTGAACACATACAAGAAAACCATCCCAAAAACACAAAAAATATATATTCAATATGAGTAATGTTTCTTCAAATATAATTCTGGAAGTTGATATACAATAATTGATACGTTACAGTACATGTGAGTACCATGGCAACACGCGAGTCAATGTGGACACTAAAGATTACGTTCAAGCTGGCATTCAAGGTGACGTCTTATAATGATTATCATACACCTACTGTAAATCAATATATTGCACTACCAAAATATTGAAGATGTTATTTTACGCACTAAAAGTGGGATGACTCCAAAACAAAACAAACTCGCATATGAGTCTAGAAAGTAAATACAGTTTAAAGACTTTTTAGAGTTTATTATATTAGTTCTTCTTACGCCAAGTAATCTCTGGCTTATATTATAAAAATCTGTCCATTTTCTTATTACTATAAGGAAATGTGTGGCTGGGGCCATAAAAGAGAAGCAACATAAAAGCATAATTTAAGCGTGACTAACAGAAATAGGCATCCTTTTCAATATGTTTGGCACTAATACAGAAATCCACCACATGATGAGGCTGTAAGTGCTAAGTGCTAAGTGCAGGTGCTATAGAGTTACTTCCAGGGTCACATTTAATGCTTCTTGTCTGCATGTAATTGTGCATCTCTGGCTCAAAGCCAACAGCTTCATTGGAATCATTTTGGAGGTGCAACTTACCAAAATGAAATCACAATTGAAAAACACACCACAGACAAAGAGAATCCTTCAAGGCAGCAGAGCACCTGTCTGTGAAATGAACCCACTGGACCGGATATTCTAAGAAAGAAAGTCCTTTCAAACTATTAAATAATGAAATTGGAGTCTTTACAGTTTTATTTTATCCCTGTCATAAATTGTCTCATTAAAATATTCAACAGATTTCTTTTAATACTGTACTTAATAAAAAGTGGATTTTAACAGTACGGTTTTCTCATGGCTTCTTGAATTAGCCATTGTAGAATTTGTGGTACATTTTTTTTAAATATTAAATGAATAACACAGTTTTTGACTGGTGTCTTAAACCCTGCTACATAAATAATATTCAACATCAACAGAATGAATCAGGATAAATAATCTGTTCCTTCTACAGACACATGGACAGAAAAGCATTTGCTTTTAAACAGTTTTAGATGTGGCCCAAATGCTCAAACCCAACTGTGAAGTATAAGCTCCATGAATAATGCTCCATGGAGACAAAATGCAATAATTGAAGCAATCCTCTGGCCTTTTCCACTGTGCCATCATCTTGTTGGAAATTTTGGGTTTATGACCAATTTCATAATATTGCCAAGAGCCTTCCCTAAATTTGGTGTTTAGTGCTAATTGGAAAAGTTTTAATGAGATGGTGAAAATGGTAAGTTTGGCCTTGACTTCGGGGCTTTGTGTCAAAGAGGCAGTTCAATGGTTTACACTAGTGTTATCGGCTGGAGCTTAGGTAATGTGTGTATTTATTGGCCATGATGATACAACAGGGGGATGCTAAATGTAGTGGCATTCATTTCTTGACCAATCATCTCTAATGGAAAGCTGCTGAATTACAAAGCCTAAGTCTCAGAGGCATTTTTCCTAACTTTGAAGAATGAATATGAAAGAGATATAGCGGATGTGAATAAGAGTATCCCAGACCCTGATTAAATATTAACAGCTGTATCAATCAATATGGCCAAGCAGCAATTGGTATTGATGAAAGTTTCACCAGTGCAGCATCCGTTTAGCAGATGCAGAGCCAACCATTTACCATTTATTCTCTTGGGCATGAGCGAGCTCTTCCTTAATTGGACTAAATATTTTTGTAGAGAAATTAAAGCAAAGCATCAATAAAATGCCATTGAAACTAAAAGATATTGTTGCATTTTTGCTAATTTAGTGAGTAACAGTGATGCTAAGGTCATTTGTGTATTGACAAATGAAATGCGCTCTACATTTCAGATTAGACTTCTGTCGATGTAAAATGAATTGTCTTTAGAAGGAAAGAGCAGCAGACAGTCACTTACAATATTATTATGACACACTCTACCATTGCAGTGTTTTTTGATAGACATACACAAGGTAAGAGGGGGTGGCAGTAGCTCAGTGGGTAGAGTGGTCGTCTTTCAACCGGAAGGTAGGCGGTTCGATTCCCACTCTCCCCACAGTTCATACTGTCGTTGTGTCCTTGGGCAAGACACTTAACCCACCTTGCCCCCAGTGACACTGGTAATTACATTAGAACAATGTAAGTCGCTTTGGATAAAAGCGTCAGCTAAATGAATAAATGTAAAATGTAAATGTAAGAAAAGGCTGATAAAATGCAGAGAATATTGGCATTCCCATACTGTAATGCTGTGGTAACCCACTGGCAGCTTATCTGCAGCCGGAGAGAGAAAAAGATTAAGAGCCAGGTTAAATGGGGTTAAGTGCAGTGTGAAAGGCCTGTAGTGTCAGCTATTGATTACAATAAACTTGAGCGGGGTACACAAATGAAATACAGCGTAAAGGGAGCTTTAAGTGGGAATAGAGATTTTGACTGGTGCCAGTGAACTATAGAGTGGAGTAAAACCTATTATTATCTTATCATATGTTAAATATTGCACAAAAACATCTTGGTTGTGCCAAATGCATAGCTATACAACTATTTACTACTTTTTGGTCCAAGCACTAAATTGTATTATGTAATGGTTCTTGAACTCAAACTGGTGGTCGGAACTGCTCAGGAAAACAAATATTTTGTGCTCAAATCATTATCTCAAATGTTAATGAAAAAGTATTATGGCACTTTGTGGAATTAGTGAAGTCCTTTAATGAAGCGTGGATTTGGCAACGTGTTTCGACTACAGCGACTACTTCTTTTTGACAGTTTTTAAAATCTTTTGACTTTCTGACCCATTGACCCTTTTTCTTCTGTTAAAACTGTTTAGTTCTGGTTTAAACCTGGTCATAGTCCTAATATTGTCTTAGTGTAAGCCATTTAAAAGCTATACACTTGGAATTAGATGAATTATGTTTATTTTTCTTTTCTTTTTTATGTTTTTTTCTTTTTTCTTTATTTATTAATGTAGCAAAGCACAGCCTGACGTGAGCTCTCCGTATATTCTATAAACATGAACTCAGTCCGGCAAAGCGCTGTAAGCCAGTCAATTCCTCAGATATGTTCTGTACCGACCAATCACATTTGAATGTCGCTGGAGTGTTGCTTTGCGTCACACTAAGGCGACCCGTCCCTTGTTCAAAACAGTGAAGATGGCGCCTGGGACTGCTGAGAGATTGTTCTCTTCTGCTCTTCAATCAGTTTTAAATAATCAAGACAACATTACTTGTTTAAAACCTCAGCAGCAGACAGAGCTAAAAACGTTACTTTTTACACATCATGTTCATTTGTTTACTTCTTCATAGATTTTCGTCTAGCTAACGTCATGTCCGTTGCAATTCCAATTGGTTGGCCCCGAGAAGTTGTGCACGCCTTGAGGAAAACGAGCTATCATCAAAGAGTCTGGTTTGCCAGGCTATTATTAATGTGGAAAATGGAACCCAACCCAAATAGTGCTTTATTTTACAAATTTAGTGGCAGATTAGCAGTACTTTAACATTTAAAAGTTGCAGCAATTCCATAACATTGCGCTGTAGCTTGATTCTCGCAAGATTTGTGAGTTTACAAACTTGTAAAAATCAATCTTGACCTGCTGCAAAAGCGTAGTATTAACGGGTGAACCCTGGCCTTACCGGCTTGTTGTGTCCAATGTGATGTGGCAGCACTGACAGGTCTGGACATGTTTTAGGTTTAACTTTAACAACAGGGCGCTGCTCTAATTGGATAAAACATAGGTGATAAATACAATCACTGACCAGGTATTCATTTAAAGTATCTGCCCTTTTGCAAACGCTAACAACGAGAGCCCTCCCAGATGATACTGTGGAACAGAAACTGTGGAGCAGTTCTATCTGGCAGAGTCAGGGTTAGCAATTCCAGTCAATTTGTAATTATTTTAGGCTTTTTACAGAGTGAGTGAGAGTGAAGTCTTAAAATGACTGCTGCTGTAGCAATGTGGCAGAGAGGAGGCAATGAATGAAGGTAAATTGTGGAAGAAGAGCACTGTGCTAAACACTGAGATCACTATGTTTTGTACTTTCACTGCAGACAGATAAAAGGCAACAACCGAAAACACAAAACATGACATACTAGCTTTAGATCCAGACCCGAGAATGAGTCAGCTGTAGAGAGAGACAGAGCAAATGTGTGAGCTGCGATTTCATAAGCCAAAACACTCATGTGTGGGTGTGGAAATGAAAGACAATCAGCAGCAGTTCAGCTTTAGACTGAGATTTTAAAGCTGGAGAAAACCAACAAAGAGTCATTATTTCACCTTTAAAAAGTGTATTCCAGATGTCCCAAAATATAATCAGAAAATTAAAGGAGAAAGCTTATATTAACCAGCACAAGAGGTTTCCTGCATAGCTGGTTGTAAATACAGACAAAAAATATAAAAAATAGCCTTTGCTCCTTGTTTTCCATTAAACTTCATATAATTTTGAGGTTTTGCTGATGCAGTCAATATTATGGCAGCTGTAATGAATGGCATATTCGTTTGCATTTGTCAACACAAAAACGCATTACCTCGTGGCTATTTGTGTTGACCAGTCTGTGAATTTAGCCACACCGCTGTGTTCATTGTGCACCTAACACATTTATCTTGCCACAAGCTGATGAAATACTGACACGTCTGACAGCAAACAAATCATGTCAACCTAGAAACTGGGTGACAGACATACAGCTGTCACCCTGTAATGACTGTTAACAAAATGGATTGCCTTCCTTTGCAAATGTATAGCCCTTCATGTTACCATTTTACGTTGGAAAAAATACTTTTTCAACAGTTATAGATGAGGTTTTGTGAGAGCGCTGTTGTGTAACTGGAAGTCTGAAGATGGTAATGACTTTAAGTGCAACTATTGAGTTTGGCACTTTTCCTGACACACAGTGATTAGATTACCATTGATCTTAAAAAAAGAGTATTCTTTTTTTCCTCTCCTTGTAATGCTCCATTGTTCCCCCTCACAGTCCCTTTGATAAGACGCAGAAGTGGTGTCTGTTCATAGATGGACTGCAATGTTTTTTTTAAGCCCAAGGAGGCTGTAGAGGCTCTAAAGTGTTATAGAACGTGAAAACCGACTACGTGTAAACAACCATGTTTACTCAAGAAAGACCTCAGACACGCTGGAGGGACTATATCTTTCGGCTGGCCTGGGAATGCCTCGCTGTTCCCTCGGAAGAGCTGGAGGAAGAAGGAATCAGGGTGTCTCTGCTTCAACTGCTGACCCTGCAACCCGGCCCCGGATAAGCAGAAGAAGATGGATGGATAGATGGATGTAAACAACCACAAAAACACAACTGAATCCTATCACTCACTTGACAATGATTGCCTCTGCTTGTACTATATTCAAAATCCATATCTACACACGCACATATTCAAACAGTCTGCAAGTCCAGACAATCCCAAAGGTGTTATTGAATATTTGAACAGTCAGGTGATCTTATAAAGCACTCATTAAGGGTACTACATGGCAAATTTCACTATGACATTCAATGAAAGAAAATATCTGAGAGACATGAGTGAGCAAAAAAACTTTGCATTTAAGGCTTTCAAAAATACCAGAGAAATATTCTACTCCTCTCTGCAGCTGAAGAAGGTAACAGCTGCAAAAACAGGCTACCTTTGTTAGAGTTTTGTTCCCTCGGGAGTAGCTGAGACATACAGTATGTTACCCACTGCCTCCCAAGAGATGGACCAGCTAAAGGACACAAAAATATCCAACAAATAACACACTGATTATAGACTTTTCAGATTTCCATCCATTGAAAACCATCGACATCAGGGACAGGGTATGTTCTGAAAGATACGGTCAGTTCTTATACTTTCTTTTCTTATGTGTAGGGAGAAGGGAAGGGGCATTTCATGGGTTAGTGTAAAATGTAATATTTGTACAGGCATTACAAGTGTAAACACTGTCTTGCAGATGGAACAGTCATCAACAAACAGTTTCTAGAAGCTCCTACCTCATTCTCTGTGTCTCTCTTTGCACAGCAACAGTCCTATGCAATCACACTTTCATCAAAGGCAACATATAAAAATGTACAGATCTTGTGGGAAGGCTTAAACATTACAGAATGTAATAAACCACAGTGAAGACTTCATATGCAAGTGTTGAAAACAGACAGACTTATAAGCTTCAAAAAGGACACCGTTTACAGTTTGTCTGTAGGTCTTGATATTGCGTTTCCTTTCATTCCCTCACTAAACATGTGATTGTCTATTCCATCACCTGTAATTTACTGTGGACAAACTCATCCCCAATCCAGGCGCCTGTGACAAACTCTGCATTTTATATAATAAGCAATGACCCCAGGACACGGTGGAACGGAGGGGGCGGTGCAGGAATGTGCAAATGAAGCACACGGTGCCTGCAGTCAGCAGTAGGATTCAGATTTCTTGTGCACACAGACACACAGCCTCCTCCTCAGAGCTGAACCACAGAGGCAGAGCACGGCCTTTTCTCCATCATGACTCACCAACAGCTCGTGTGGGCTGTCCTCTTTTCTAGACTTTCTCTCGTTCTATCACTTTAATAGTTGACATGTCTCCATTGCTCATCTGTCAAACAACATCTCTTTTGTAACATACTATATTTGTTATCATTCATCCAATGTTTTCTTACATTTTTGCTGTTTTTTCTTTCACTGCAGCTCAGTCTACAATCATCAGTTTGGAAACATAAATATGGGGAACATCAAAAACCTGGTGATTATAAAATGATACAGATGTGTAGTGTTAAACCGTAGTCATTGAGCCAACATTTAGGGGAAAAAAATCATTTTAGTTTGGTAAATTATGTAAACTTGTGGTATGTTGAATCACATAACAACATAACAAGAGAAAAGGCCTTGCAGTGGGTGATTTGGATTCTTATGATATTTGTAAACTCCCAGACTCACAGAGATCTATCTTGTCCTTCTCAAAGCTCTGAGGTTTTAACAAACTATGCTTGGTTCAGACCAGAGGTGCAGCGGTTATGGACGTGTTTTAGGTTTGACAATGAAGCAAACCATTGCCTACAAACCTTACAAACCTGACTGACCATCTGGACATTCGGGTTTGTAAGGCGATGAATAAAAGGCAAATCAGGTCCAAACATTTGCATTATGTATAGAGGCCATGGTGAGAAGAGATAAAAGAATCTATAAAGAACCCAGTAAGTCCGATCGAGAGTCAGACTGAGGTGGTGAAACAAATAGAGGGCCATGTTGAAGTCAAAGTGCAGGTCGCACAGAGTGAGAAAGTAGAGTTAGTAATTCTCTCAGAGGTGGGGGGCCTTTAATGCCAGAGAGCAATATGACAAAAGAGAGTTCAGAGAAAGTCTCAAATCCCTGAAAATTGTTTGACTCAGGAGCACATGTAAAGGTGGACATGGTTTTAAAGGCCAAAAAGTTGCCATTACTACAACTAAAGCTAAATGTAAGAAGGCTGCAGTGTTGATTATTGTGCTTGTTGAAACATATAGATTATTTAGTGCATAATAGATTTAACCTATAATTGGAACATTCATGTTTATTGCCAGTACAAAAGAGAACACATGGAGAATGAATATAGAAGATTACCACTTTTCAAGCAAAAGCCTTTCAAAGATAAAAAAAAAGAATTTACCGGACATTTTTATCATTTCAACACCTTAGTTATTTATTTATATATTATGATTAAACTGCTTGAATAGGATGCTAGCTTTTGTAGTTATCAATCACTTTCTCCTACTTGTTGATTAGTTCCTGCAGAACTGTTTGAAGACTTAGAAAGTATTCTTCAGATAGACCGATGATAGATCACTGACAGGGCCTGCTAATGGGTCAGAGTGATCATTACAGCACCTTGTCACTTTAAAGAGGACATGAGTGAAAAGTTCTCCCCATACTCTGCTTTAATGAACACTTTCTAAAAGGCTCTCTGTGGCTTTGCCTGGCAATGCACTTTCCAAAATCAGAATACAAAAATCTAGCTCTAAAGATCATTGCACACAAGGTAAGACGACATACCCTGTTGCTAATTGACACCCACGGTTTGGGTTAAAAAAAAGGTTTGTCTGATCCATAGTCTTTGTGCCTGTTCGCTGTTCCTTAATGAGAAGATGTAAAGAGGAGGCAGAGAATGGGAAAGTGCACTGGTGCATGATTGTATGCCCAACAGCTGCCTTCTCTGCCTTTATGCTGCCTCAGTAACAAGTCCACAGTAACAAGCACCACCTCCAACACCCAAATCTCATAGTGTGAAATCTCTGAGAGGGCAAGCCAAATATGAAGGCACTACAGACTTTAGTCCATCGTGTTTGTGCACTTCACTTCAAACTAGAAAAAGCTATTATTATTGCACCAGACTCATTATAAAAATATAAGAATAGGAACACAGCAATGATACTGCCTTGAACCACCAACCAAACTGAAAGGTTTTATTTTGGCTCATTGGCTCTAATGCTTCATCTCTATATTCTATGTCTCAGTCAATCTTGAGTCCCATTTATGCACAATGAGCAAAAACACAGCAAAAAACGTGTCCCATATTGCGTGATACCTGTGTTTGATAAACAAGCCATTCTGCTGCTAGTGTTACATTTATACAACTCAGAATTTTCTTTCACAACGGAGCAATAGCATAAAATGAAGCTGACAGTGCAAATTCAAAGTGGAATTGCCCTGACGCAGCTGCTGCACCAACCTGATGCAGCTCCTCACCTGCAGTCAATCACTGCACGCAGCACTCATTTACTCATTTAAAGCACCCTCTCAACTTCCTCATTCAGTCTTCAGCTCATGTGGAAACCCTCCTCCACCCTGTCGCTACCTCAGCCGGAGACCACTTCTCATTTTCAGCATCCGCTCACCCTCATCTCTTAACCTCCACCAGTGTCTCGGCTCCGGTGGAAAGACCAGCAAACATCACTCTGCTCTTAATCCATCTTGCATCGGACAATGTCTCTTCCGCCGGAGTCTAGGCGCCAAACTTGCAAAGCTGTTCAATAAACATCACATTAATGCATCTATTATAACAAGGGGCTGCCTCATTTCTATCTTGATCTGTAAAATGTATTGATTGTGGGATAAAGAAGGGATGTCTTCACAATCCCCATGATGCACTGCACCTTTTAGGAGGCAGTGAGATGTAAGAGAGAATCCGTCTGTCCACAAAATTGGATGCACTTTAAACTCAATGACTAATTTACATTATGCAATACTTCTAATTGATAAACATAGTACTCGAAACCCACTTCCCCTATGAAAAGTCATACAGATAATTTTCTGGTTTAAAATTTGTTAAAAGAATACATGGAAGTTGGGTAGACCGAAAGAGACTTGCAGTAACCTGAACTAAAAATAGTGAATGTGGTTTTTCAGGATTTGTACCGAGTAAAGGGCACAGTCTGTAACCTGACTGTTACGTCTCATTATGTATCTATCTGAGATGTGTGGAGAGTCGTGTTGATTTGTTCTCATGACATGGTGACATGCCCAGTCACTCAAAGAGCTGGGGCCACTTTCTTTATAAAAGACTGGGAAATCATAAAAGTGACTTTGAAGATACATATTTCTTTTCTTGTAAAATGTTATAGTATAGCTTTAAATATCATTACATTCTTTGTATGTACAGTATCTTCCTTATCTGCCTTGAAGATCTATTATTTCAGCTTTTCATTGGTCTTCAGTGCTTTGATTATTCAAGTGGATGAATCCAAGCAGCAGCAAAAAGTGGCATGATTACACATAATGCATCTGTAAGATCTTCTAAACATGAAGCTTTATAACTGTGGCAACTCCAAAGGCTCAAGTGTTTGAAATTATGCAGAAAAACAATGATTGTATAGCCCTTATTCTTCTCTCACTGCATCTGATTTAACGGACAGAGTCAATTATAATCGAGCGTAAATACAGTAAAACCCTTTAATTGGCTGTGTGGTGTTTGCCTAGGAGGGCTTGTTCCACAGCAGGGAGTAAAAAAATGGTTGAAATAGTGATGCACCACAGAAAGTGCGCTGAGAAACATTCATCTAAATCTCAAAATTCTCTATCCTCCCCTTCAAAGAATATTACATCTCTCTACATCCAAATTATGGGCAAAATAATTACAGTCGGAACCAGGTGATTAGCATACGGCCCTAAAGCTGAACTGCGACAGTCCAGCCGTTATGGTGCTGTAAAACGGCGATGTGGGCGGCAGGTTGTGGCTCCTTGTCTGAGGGCTTTACCGTATGGTGAGGGGCTGTGCAGAGCACCCTTGAGAAAAGTATTTAACCTTTAACTGCTTCCTTTAATGTCATACTGTCCCAGAAAAAGCCACAGGACAACAGGAGAGATTGACTTACTGAAGAGCAACGCTGCCCCCAGATGGTCAGACTGGAAACAGAATCAAAAAGAATCTAGGGTTGGGTTTCGTCTCCAGTGGAAGAAAAAAGTCAAGCAAAACACAAACGTATTGAGTAAACAACAAGTGTAAGGTGCTTTAGTTGTTGTCTATTTTGGGTGTTTTTAAGAAGTTAAGCCCAGTCTGCTACTGGTCCAATCGGTCTATCCTGTAAATGTTCCTCTTTTATTGAGTCTCGTTTCTTACTTGAGCCTTGTTCATATTAAATGGGACTTCATGGGCAGCTTTTGACAAGGGTTTATCGGGTTCAGGATCATACCACCCTCATCATCCCTCTCAAGCAACCATTTCTAAAAGGTGGAATATGAAAGAAATAACGCAAGTAGAACCTGTAACTTGAATGAGTGTTAACATAAAAATGTAATAAACGTGTGCCTTATTTCGGTTCAGTTCATTCTATTGTACTTACTAAAGCACATAAAAAGAAATCGAAATAAAAGACCTTTAGTTATACTGTTTGGGGATAAAACATGATCTATTAAAGGCAGTGGGTAAATGACTGGATTATAGGTTCATATTGAGGGAAAGTTGGAAGAGTTTGAATTGCCTAAGGTTTATGAAATGATAGCAGACCATGGCAAATCTCAGTGCATATAGTTTAACACAGAAAATGAACTCAAACACTTTGACTCAGTCTTAGGTTTTCATAATATTACTGAAGATCCCCTGTGGAAAGGATTATACACTGCTGCAGTGGCCTGTTGCAGCATGCACACTGAACTTTAAGATATGTTACTCATACTGTGGTTCTAGTTATCTTTTTACATTTTAAATTATGTCAGTGGGTCTAATTAAATCTCTTTTGGCACTTTACGTTTTAGCTCGAGACAGAACTTCTTTCTCGTAAAATGTTTGAAGATAATTGATTGTTTTCTTGTTTAATGTGCTAAAAATAATCACAAAAAGCCATTTAAAACACATAAAAAAACTTATTTTAGTGATAAGGTAAATGTAGAAAACTGTAAAATATTTAAATATGTTTTCTACAATTGCCTCAAGTGGAGAAGTTTAAGTATCTTGAAGTCTTGTTCACGAGTGAGGAAAGGATGGAACAGAAGATAGACGGCTCAGCACAGCTTCTGCAGTGATGCGGTCAACAAAGAAGTGACGAAGAAGGGGTTGAGCCGCAAAGCAAAGCTCTCAATTTACCAGTCGATCTACGTTCCTACTCTCACCTATGGCCACCAAAAGGACAAATCTCAGGTCCAGATGAGTTTTCTTGGCAGGACTGCTGGGCAATTCCTTAGAGAGAGGGTGAAGAGCTCGGAAGGGACTATGACTAAACTATGGCTTGGGAACATCTTGGTTTTCCCCTGGAGGAGCTGGAGGTAACTGGGGAGAGGGAAGTCTCGTTGTCTTTGCTTAGACTGCTGCCCCCACGACCCGGCCACCTATAAGTGGAAGATGAGATGAGAAAATGCCATAGCCATGGTGCAATATCTTTACTTCTCAATGAGGCTTACTTTACACTGAGGCAAACAGTCCTAAAACATATAACAGAGCAACACTTTTATGAAGCAGATTCACAGTGTCGAGGCCTGCGGCAAATGCTGCTAAACTCACAAAGGCTGTAGCTGCCCTGCGTGGCAGTCTTATTAGTATCAATGCACTGTTCAATAGAAGCATTTTAGCCCAAAAGCAAGCAGTGACTCAAAAAGCTGTGTATACATGACATCACTGAGTAAATCTGTCTAAAGGGCTACACATTAGATACAAACAGTACATTTTAGGAAGTTCACTTGAGTTAAAAAACTCTCAGCTCTCATGTTTTTTTATTAGAGACATCTTCCCTTTTATCTGGGTCATAAGCTCCAACAAAACCAGTTCTTTATCCATTTCTGTTTAGAGAAAGAGCTTTCACTGAACAATACAAAGTTTTGTTTGATGCCAAATAGAAAAAATGTAATGCCATTTCCAAATGTGATTTTGTAAAACATACAAATTCACAAAAAGTCTTTAACTCATGCAATATATCAGTTTGAGTTGGGCCTCAATGTTATGTGTTTTAGACACAATTATAGTCATTAGTATATTTTATGCCGCACACATGTACATGATTCAAAAGCATTAGGCTAACAGTACACTAGTTTAAGCTTTGTGCATTTGTGCATGTTTTACTTCTAGCGGTACAAAATACTATTGAAATGTAACAGACCATCAAATATTTGAGCACTGCTTTAAATAATGTGTGTTTAAACACCACAGGCTGGATTTATGAGTCACTTTTGACTGAAGTGTTCAGTGCTCAATGCATTCAGGAGTGAGCACAGTGTGTCAGGAAAAAAGAAAGAAAATGTAATTGCTTAATCAATTACGTAAGCTTCACTGAGCCAATAAGAAAATATGCTAAACTCATTATCACGGCTAATGGACCGCAACCATGACACACACATACAATACGATGTTGTCAGCCTTGTACACTCACAATGAGGAGCTGTGGACGTTTATGAAGCCATGTGAAGACCATTGCAAAGTTTGTCGTTCCCAGCCAGTGATCCCAACATTCAGGAAAACGTAAAATCAACAAAATGTCACTACACTAGTCAATAAGGAGTGAAAGTTAGTTGTTCTGTCATTGGTCTCAAAATCCTTTTAACAGCAGTAACCTAAAGATGGATCCCTTGGAAATGTCAAATAAGAACAGAATTGTATAATTTTAAAGAAATATGCACTTTTTTTTTTTTTTTTGCATTAAACAGTCCCACATGGGTTTCTCTTTATCCAAAACTGGAACACAACACAAAAAGCCATATATAGTAAGTGCACTTATACGTTGACATTAAATTGTTGGTATATTAACATTTCTGAGATACAGCTAACATGACATTTCGTTATAAAAGATTGGATTAGTAGCATACGGTTCATGGTTGTCTTCATTTTCTTCACAGTTGTTTTATAACTGCCAGTTTTATTATTGGCTGCATTATCTGTTGTTTTCGCTTGACAACTGGAGCTTTTCACCTCTGCTACTTTTGGCCAACATTATGCATTTACATTTACCTGCTTACTTGTTCAATCAACACCTTTTTATAGAAGTGCATACTTCAAAGGCTTTCACCTAGATGGCCCTGTTGCGTTGAGCTCTAAAGCATTCAATGTCATCCAGCGCGTGGGCAACAGCACACCTACACTTGAAGTAAACAGCATGTTCTCGACATTCTCCTGACTTTTCTGACGCTTTCAAAGTAAATACAGGAAAATGTGCTCTATACTGAGTATGCATCTCTGTGGTATGGCTGCTTTGCTTTAAAAAGTAAGAAATAAGTCTATAAGTCTAGTAATGTGTTTGAGTTAATGGATCCTTACAAAAAAAAACATTAATATGGACACTTTACCTTAACCTTGAGTTCTTAAACCGTTTTGTGACAGAAAAGATCAGCTACAGCTACAGTCAATAAATAATTCACACTCAAGGAATAGAGAAAATTAAAAGTGTGTTTTAATCTTATTAATACACGGAAGATATGTAAGAAAAAAATGGTAGATGAACGTGAAAATAAGGGCAGACAAAAATCTCCAAGGCACTCTGTGGGATACCTTTGCTTGTTCACCTTGATGAAGGCCTGTGAGCCCAAACCCGTTTTAACTTTACGTTGCTGTGATGAAATGAAGGCTGTTTAATTTTGTGCCTGGGAGATTTTTTTGTCTGCTCATTTTTTTACATTTATCTTACTTTCTTACCTAAATCAGACAATATCTTTCTTAAATTATTAGGAATAAAACAGAGAGACTAGACTTCGTAGAACAATATGTAATGCCACATTATGTAATAACTATCTTGTTAAGGGGTCCTTCAAGTAATCTGATGAAAGTTAGCACAAAGTATAACACACAAATCCATTTTGACTTTTATTTGGTAACAAGTTACCTCCACATGTAATAGTATGTAGTAGCCTAACTATCTCAAGGATGCTAGAGCATTCATTATGGTTTTGCAGATTCTCCCTTTGTCACAATTATGAATGCACACAAAGGGTACAAACGTCTGCCAGGGTTGTGATTAGAGACAGCCCAATGTGTGCTTTGTAACATTGCACCCCTCATCTTCATGCAATTCAGAAATCTCCTTAGATGTTTTCTTTACTTGATGTATGCTAATAATGTGACCCTTCTGAAACAGATTAACATCTTTTCCACGACCACAGGCTGTGTCTTCCGACAAATGAGAAACTACTCTGCATCAGTATGGGTTAAATAACTTGTTGCCAGCTGAAACATAATCATCCATGAAGTAATTATCCAACGGCAGGCTCTTACCTATTTGCCTAGTTAAATCCAGGTGGTGACTTTTTTTTGGGGCCGAGCAGTGTATCTCATTGCAGTATTTATCAGCCTGTCTGTCAGTGTTAATGTCAGAGCAGATTACATTCCTCCTCCGATGTATTCAAACATCAAATCTCCTCATTTTTTATGACTGGCAGAAATGTGGGAGGACTACTTAAGCAAATAAAGAGATTTTTTTAACATAAGCTGCTTTGGATACAGACTGTTCTACTGTGTAAAGCTATTATACAAGCAGGAATAAAGATACTGGCAATGACAGAAATAATTACACAAAAAGGACATGACCTCATGTTCGTTCAGTCTTTATTTTCAAATTGACACATATTTTGAAGTCATATATTGCAGATGTGAGTGGGAGGTTTTAATTTCTATATAAAATGCAAATGAATAGGTGAATGTATCACTGTTGTACTAAAGTGTGAAGTTATGTAATACTAAGAGTGGGGCAGCTAGTGGTGACAATTAGCTGGAAGTTAGATGTAACTGGCATCTCGGTCACTCGCCTGCTGAGCCTGTTTAGTCATTTAGCAGACGCTTTTATCCAAAGCAACTTACAAGTGAGGATAACAATGGAAGCAATTTTAACAACACAAGGTACAAAAAGCATAGGTGCATAAAAAACTAGTCAGTTTAAACCCAGCGCAGTATACAATGCTAAGGATAAGAGAATTTTTTTATTTTTTTTTTTTTTTTCGATAGAAAGGAAGTAGAACTCAGTGTTTGTCAGTCAGGTGTTGACAGAAGAGATGTGTTTTCAGGCGTTTTTTAAAGATGGCTACAGAATCTGCTGATCTTGTAGCAGCAGGTAGATCATTCCACCAATGTGGAACAGAGCCAGAGAAGGTACGCGAGAGTGATTTTTTACCTTTTTGGGACGGTACTACCAGACGTTGTTCATTTGCAGAGCGCAGGGATCTGGTAGGAACATGGGTCTGTATTAGTGAGTGAAGATATGAGGATGCAGAACCAGAGGTGGTCTTGTAGGCCAAGAGCATAGCTTTGAACTTGATGCGGGCGTCAACCCGATTTAGACTGGGTTTACTGTAAACTGAGTTCAGATTGGGTTTCAACAGGATTTAGACTGGGTTTAGACTAGGGTTTAGACAGGGTTTCAACAGGGTTTAGACTAGGACTTAGACTAGGGTTTAGACTAGGGTTTAGACTAGGGTTTAGACAGGGTTTAGACTGGGGTTTCAACAGAGTTTAGACTGGGTTTCAACAGGGTTTAGACTGGGTTTAGACTAGGGTTTAGACTAGGGTTTAGACAGGGTTTAGACTGGGGTTTCAACAGAGTTTAGACTGGGTTTAGACTAGGGTTTAGACTAGGGTTTAGACAGGGTTTAGACTGGGTTTAGACTAGGGTTTAGACTAGGGTTTAGACTAGGGTTTAGACAGGGTTTAGACAGGGTTTCAACAGGGTTTAGACTGGGTTTAGACTAGGGTTTAGACTGGGTTTAGACTGGGTTTAGACTAGGGTTTAGACTAGGGTTTAGACTGGGGTTTCAACAGAGTTTAGACTGGGTTTCAACAGGGTTTAGACTGGGTTTAGACTAGGGTTTAGACTGGGTTTAGACTAGGGTTTAGACTGGGTTTAGACTAGGGTTTAGACTAGGGTTTAGAATAGGGTTTAGAATAGGGTTTAGACTGGGTTTAGACTGGGTTTAGACTAGGGTTTCAACGGGGTTTAGACTGGGTTTCAACAGGGTTTAGACTGGGTTTAGACTAGGGTTTAGACTGGGTTTAGACTAGGGTTTAGACTAGGGTTTAGAATAGGGTTTAGAATAGGGTTTAGACTGGGTTTAGACTGGGTTTAGACTAGGGTTTCAACGGGGTTTAGACCGGGTTTCAACAGGGTTTAGACTGGGGTATTAACAGGCATGTGGACAATGGAAAATTATTAAAATTTAAAAACATTTTCACCTTAATGATTACTGTCCTGTTTTTCTTTGAATAATTCCTCATTAAAAAAGACCATTCAAGCAGAACGTTTTTCCTCATGTTCTTGAGAATGTACTGTAGGGTTGAAAGCTGCAGCTGCTACTAGTGTGGAGTGAATGGACAGCAACAAAGCATTAAAGCAACAATGGGGAAATGCTGTCCCCTCAATGCTAATGTAAACCCTGGTTGGATAAGGATTAAAAATTGGATATGAAAATTAAATCTGACGCATAGCTTCAATGTTAAAACTGATAAAATAATTGCTGTATGTGATTCTACTGTATATGGGCTGTGGCAATAATTTTGACAAATAATAGCTCGCAGCAACATTTGGAAAAAAGAACTATGAACTAGTTCATTTTTGGAACTGTGAACTTAGTTCAAAATTTTGAAGTTTGAACTATGAACTGAACTAGTTCATTTTAAAATTTGTGAACTGAACTTTGAACTAGTTCTTGTAGAAAGTGAACTTTCCCAACACTGGGTTTAGAATAGGATTGAGATTGGGGTAAGACTGGGGTTAGACTGGGGTTAGACTGGGGTTTAGAAGATTAAGGATTAAGGGTGAGATTAAGGGTTTAGCTTAAGGTTTGCACTTTTGACATACTGCGTAAACACCTGTTGCGTAAACATCATAGCTCTTTGTTTTAGTAAAAACTGGCTTCCATTAAAAAAGAAAGAATATATACAGTCATTAGAGCTGAAGAATAAAAGCATAAATAAGTATAGAGGAGAAAGGAAAACAGCACTGGCCTTGGTTGTTAAATGTTGTTGCTCTACGTATTGAAAAACATTTACCCCAATCCTATTAGTGGAAAGTGTCTGGCATAAAAACATGGTCTGGAACAGAATTATGTTGGCAGCCATGGAAACCATTAATATACAATAATTAGAGCTGAAGGACAGTGTGTTCATCTTGTCAGTAGCCTATATGAGATGAGTTAATAATACAATAGCAGTTTTAAATATAAATCTTAAGATTCTCTTTAAAGAGGTATCATCCTCCTCTTTTATGTTTAACTGATCCATTGTTTGGCCCAAACACAGACGATATAAACTGACCTCTTCTTTCCCTTTTTTTATGATACTGCTGTTTTTTTTCATTAGTGCTTAATTATTCATTTATATCTTTATTACTGTGCCATGATTAATGACATACCAAACACTAATAGTTTTCTAAATCTTTTACAAACCCAAAGCTGGAGCCCTGCTGTGAGTCACACCATTAAAGAGTGTGGGCATCTTTCTGATGGAGGATTCTTATCATTTGTTTACCACTCCGTAGGCTTGTGATTACAAATGGGTATGCAATCCTATATCTAGAGCCGTAATAGAAAATAAGTGGCAGAGAGTCTTTTAAAAAAGTCATGATTAAACTTTGTTCAGGGAATCAAAGTGTATTGAGATATCTTGGTGTACGCAGCAGGAGCAAAACATTTGTCTATACGCTCCAAATCAAAGTGCTTCTCAGGAGGGATTTGTTTACTTGCTCGGCCAAGTAAGTTGTCTTGTGATGGAGAAATCATTATTGAGGTTAAAACTGGATTCACAGCAGGTGTCAAAAATGTCAGCCGTCATTCAGGGAAAAACGCTGCACAGTAAAACTCAATCAAAAGTTTCTGCCTAATCAAAGATAGGAAAGTTGAAGAAGATCAAATGTTTGCCTTGTAAAGCACAATGGCATCAGCATAAAGAAGAAAGGAGAAGTGGAAGGAATGGGTTTTAACGGACTGCATATACACACAGAAAAAACTAAATACTTAACTTTGTGTGAAAGTTTGAAATCATCACAACATCCACTAACTTCTGTGTAGTCTTCATTTCCAAAAATTCCAAAATCAGCGCGAAAACAAATAAATATGCCCCCAAAACAAATTTCTCCATGTTAGCAATACACGCAGTAATGTAGCCTGTAATTTTTTAAATATTAGACTGGATGGACTAAACGGAAACACTTTATAACTACAGACTATTAATTATTAGTTAAGTATTTGTAATTAAACCTAAGTCATTGTTTACAAAGTGTTACTCTCACTTTATTTTTTACATTATATACATATATTCTTAAACTATATTATAAATTATATTTAAGCATTTAGAAATTGTTCATTAATTTGTTGTTAATGCAACACTATAGTGTGTTTTCATAATATATAATATACATTTTAATTTTGCTTTTAAACTTAGCATACTCACCTTTTGAAAATACTATTTCAGAAGATGACAGGGAGACAGCAGTCATTTCAAATAATTCTTTTCTCCAAGTGTCTGTATAATTCACACACTATTTAAAAGTGACAAAACATAATTATGTCTTATATCATCTGTATTTCAAAGAATGGCATTCATTACATTTGATTACTCTTTTCTGTTTGTCCCACCTTTGTGTATTACTTTTAAAAGATAAAGCTTAGCACAAAAGAACAGACATCAAACACTATAATAACGCTAGACTTTCTCCTTCATTTCCCATTAGTTCTAACTTCCCTCTGTGTGTGTATAACTCTTCACTGTTCAGTTTCTGTTTTCATTATCATTGACCCAGGGCAGTTATAGCTGACTACCATTAAAGCTGTGGAGAGCCTCCTCCACAATCAGCCTCTCGTCACAGTAATCAGCACTGAGTGACCTTGACAGAGCAGCAGGATGAGAAACTACAGGACATCACCTCAAACAAACCCACGCCTGATCCCAAAAAATAAAACTATATTCAACCAAATTGACATCACAATTTTATCATTGTTACATAAATGTGCAAAATGTCCAGGATTTGTTCTGTAGCGCACGCACGCACACACAGTCAGATAAAATACTTCAAATTGCTCCTACATTGTGCTCACTTGGCTTTATGTTACATTTACTTTAAGGTTTGTGGTTCAGATAATTAGTTCAACTGTAAAACCTCCTGGACTTGCATCACACTGTTTCAAAAAGGCTTTTGAAACAGGTATAGGTGAGACTATATGATCACTTGCATCTTTGACTTAACTATTAACTTTTGATGTGTGTACCAATGCTTTATACGCTTTATAGTCAGGCACTGCCAATGACAGGCCAATCTACTTCCTTAAACCTTCCGCCAAATCACCTTTTTTAAGTTTGAGTGTGTCCTTGTTCTCCATGATATGTGTAAAGGTTAAAATTTTATAATAAATAATCATTGGAGATATACTCAATTTCAGAGAATGAAGGGAGAATATAAACAAAACAGAATCTATGCTTTTGCACCGGGGGTACCATTGATGCATGCTTCTTCTTAGAGCTGCCACAATACTAACAATGTACAGTATATTGAACAAATGAGAGGTAGCAGAACCGTGAGAAACAAAGTCGTCTATTGTAAATGTTTGGCCTTCAGCCCAGAGCAGTTCTTATTGTTGAGAATATACGTAGGTGTGTCTTTTGGGAGAAGATCGTTCAGTGAGGAACAGCCTGCAGCTACGAGCATAGTGAAAATTTATGAGGCAGTACAAACAGGAAGAAATAGAAGAAAAAAGCAAATGCTAAGAAGGCTAAGAATGAGACAGAACTTTGTGTGTAGGCTGTCTGTCCATCCCTTTGAGTGCTTTGTGTTCAGACGCAAAAACAGAATATACACACTTTAACTGCTTCTACTCAAACTGGCCATAGCCTTTACAGAGCTATGAAAACAAACCGAAAAGGATCAAGCTGCCCCCTTAAGTGGTGGAGCACCTCATCTGCTGCTTTAGTGCTGAATAGGCTAGTACTCATGATAAGAGGCTGCTTTCATGGTTATCCATAAGTGCTGGGCAGTGTCGTGTCTAGCCACTTGTGTTTTGAAGGCATGAGAAAGGCAGCATTAATAGAGGCTAGACAAACTACAGCTTTCTTCAAGCTTCAGACAATTTTTACCAGGCCATTCTTATTTGCTTCTATTTTTATTTTATGTTGTGCTGATTGTACTGTATATTATAAAAAGGGGAACAGCTTATGTTAGTGCAGTACAACAGTGTTATCCTGCGTAGGCAAGAAAAAAAACTATTATACTTTTATAAACAAGAAATCATTTGAGGAATGTGATTCAGTCCTGAGTGCTTGCTGCAGCAGTACAATTTAAAGGCCCAATTGTTTATCATGTTTTACAGATATGACATTTCTCACAGAATTTAAGCCATAGACATTTTTAGGTAAACCGTTTAATCCTTTTTACAGTGAACATGGTGAAGCTGTTGTTGTAGTGGCAAATGACTGTTTGATACAATAAGATTGTGTTTTTGTCACTACTGGACATTTTATACAGATTACTCACCCAAAACTGGCTAATATCTGCTCAGCACAATCACAATGCACTCACTTTAGTGATATTAGCAATGCACAAAACACTTGAAACCTGAAAATTAGACCTCAAATTAAATAAAGAAAAACATAGGATTTTTCAAATTTATATAAGCCACATAGAACCCCAGCATGTTCCCAGAAACTGTAAATATTACAAAGTATGAAAATGAGACCAAAACCTGATTGTTCTCATTGAACTCAGTCTGTCTACAATAATGAACGTTATTTTCATTGAAACTTTCTTTGCAACAACTTCTGTGAATGTGGGGGGTTTAATATTTCAAGGAAAAAAAGTGATATAAATGCATTATTTCCTAAATAATTGGCAGTAACTAAAAGTGAGAGTCAGGTGCTTTTTAACTTGCACAAACATTTTGTACAAAATAAATGAGCATTGCCATGTGTTTGACATTTCCCATTTGCCAGAAGCCGTAAACTAAAAGGTGAAATTGCCATAGCACTGAACAGAATCTATCCACATTTTAGAGCAGGCTCATTTCTGATAATATAACCAACACAATGCATAACACCAATTTTGTAGCACTCATTTTAGAAGCACACAACTTAAAGTGCAGGAGTGTCTTGAATGGGCAGCACATTGTGTTGCATTTGCTACAGCCTAAGGATCAAGGCCTCCCCTCTGAAATGTCACATAAACCCTCCCACACTGAACGAAAACGACTTTTACCCATCTCCATCTGAAAACAACCATAAAAATAGTTAAGAAAAAAAGATAAAATCTAAAACATTTCAGAACAGAGTGCAATAAATGCTGAATCCAAAATAATGTAATCTCCACTTCTTCTTCACATTGAGTCGAGATCTGTTACACCACAGACCAGAGATGTTTCAGAGCTTCATTTCTTTAAAAAGAAAAGAAAACACAGGGCTGCAGTACATCTATCAAACAGGAGGATGGCGACCTTACACTGCTGAAAAATAGACCACCACAACTTCACTGAAAAGACATGAGGCTAAGACATAATGTACTCATTTAAAGACTAAATAGGCTTCAGTTTACATCAATTACACCTCCCTTTGTGTCATAGGTGACTTCTGTCTATAGCCAATTGTTGAGTTGACCATAAAAACTAAATGTGGCTTAGACATATTGTTTTATGAACTATGTGAATACAAAATCTAAATGCAACATTTAAATGGCTTACGTAACCCTAATAATATAATGTTCTCAGATGTAGACAAACACCATTCCTGCCACACCTTCATCTCTATTTTAAGATGTGGAATAAGATGGTTTGAGTTTAAGTTGTGTATTAGGTGCATTTCACCAACTAAATATGAACTTATTATTTAATTGGCAAGTCCAAAATACTCATTGTAATTCAAAAAGATTTATATTTGGACAGCACAATTCTACACCATCTGAAAGCCTTTCTTAGTCTTTAGGCCTCATTAAGATTTTTAAACTGTTATTGCTTTTACCACATACAGTAACAAACAGCCTCCTGTAAGGTGTAGCAGCCACGTCTTCATTTAATTTACAGCGCGATAAACGCAGATGTGTGCTCCTCATGCACTTCTTCTATGGATAACGCTCATCTAGTGTCTATGACTCATCACAGAACCTGTGCCATCTATGAATATCCTAACACAACAGCATCTTAGGAAAACTGCCTAGCAGCTTTCTATTGTTTTAATGCTACACGCAAGCTCCAAAAAGTAACAGCCAAAGTCTAGATAAACCTGAACTAATTTTCTTTTACTGTGGACAATAAACAGGTGTTTAATTGTGGTTGAAAATTGCTTCAGGAAGTCCTTAGAATCCACAATGAGTGGATATCTTCAGAAAAGAAAAGATTAACTGGGCTCTCACCACTGGACAGCCTAGAAAGCTCTCTTTCTGTGACATGATGCAAGTCTTCTGAGAGCTAAAGAATAATCACTCCTAAGGCAGTGCTTAGTCACAGTACTCTACAACCTCTGTTAAGTATCCAGGAAATAAGTCTGGGGATAAAACTTCAATGTGGTCACAGGAGAAGGACTACCTACTGGAGCCTTCATAATTTTTAGTTGACCTCATTTTGATTTTTAGAGTTAATGATCTCAAAAGCAGAGTTGGAGAGCAGAGTTCAAAGTTTGTTCTTCGTTCCATCTCATCCCCCCTTTCACACAATTCTCTCATGAAACACAGCGTCTCTTTGAGGAGGCACAAGAGTCAGTGAAGAGAGGCATCTGTAGCAATATGATGACAGGTGAGCGTGTGAGTGTGGGGGGAACTGATGTTACCAGATGTGCGATTCGCAATGAGTCATTTTAATGACACCCACACCTCCACCTAGTCGCCGGTAGTTCATTCCTCCATATAACCTGCAGAAAAATTATACAAGGTAAAGTTATATGCAGTGGCAGCAAATACAGAGCCTCTGACTGGATTTTATTATTTACATCCCTGATTCACTCTTCTTTTTCTAGACTCTGTCGGCAGAGGCTACTAAATCAATGTAGAATGATGTATGATAAGTATGAATGATGTTATCTGACCAAGGCCTGTTGATTGTTTCTAAATTCAGACTGAGAATCAGTCATTGAGACATTATAGACATGGCTTGCTCTCTTAAAAATATCAAACAAGGTCTAAATTAAGCTGATTAGTTTGGTTTGTACTTGTGTACTTTTTGTATGTATTGTATGTCATTAAGTTGTGGCAGTCAGTGCAAGTTTCATTTTTATTGCATTGTGTGCATTTGTTGTCACTTACCTCCATGTGTTGGCATCAGGGTCATAGACTTCTATCGTTTTCAGGTAAGTTGTCCCGTCAAAGCCTCCCACTGCCATCAGCTGCCCATTTACCACCGCCAAGCCCACCTATTCACAAGCATTACTCTTAGCATCTAAGGAAGTAAGCTAAATAATCTGCTACAACTTCATAACAGAATAATGCACAGACACCCACCCCACTGCGTCGAGACGTCATGGCCACTACTGGGGACCACTGGTTGGTTCTGGGGTTGTAGCGCTCTGCACTGCTCAGCTCTGTGGTGTCATCTCGACCCCCAACAGAATAAATCATGTCTTGGTAGACAGCACAGCCAAGGTGTTTCCTTCTGGTGCCCATTGGAGACACAGTGTGCCAGCGGTTCTCTTGAGGATTATAACGTTCAACTAAAAGGACAGAGAAAACGACAAAAAGTATAAATTCAATTAAGGCTAATTTTAACATAGTAGGCAAGTATAAAGTTCATAGTAAGTAATTTGTTTTTAACCACCTGTATTTAATGGTGACGTCCCATCAGACCCTCCTACAGCATACAGGAATCCTCCCAGCACTGCCACAGCCACACCCAGTCGCCTAGTGCTCATAGAGGCCACACGAGTCCATTTGTTTTCCTTTGGATCATACCTGAACCACAAGTCAGATAAGCCTTTGTATATCACTATTGATAAATAACTCTTACAAAAAAAAAAAAAGAGTCTAGTGTTCTGTTCTTGACCAATACCTTTCTACAATGTTAAGACAAGAAACTCCATCCTGTCCACCAACAGCATACAGATAACCACCGAGTACGGCCACGCCCACACTGGTACGACAAGTGCTTGTGGGAGCCACATCACTGCTCCACTGGTTGGTCTTAGGATCATATCTGAAAATAAGAGCAGCGTAACAGACATTTTAATAGTGTTAAAGTAAAAGAAAACAGACAAGATAGAAAAATCCTGACCTTTCTACAGAGTTTAGGTACGATGAGCCATCATGACCTCCCACAGCGTATAGTAGGTCATCCAGGACACTCACACCAACTCCACATCTTCGTTTACTCATCGACGCCACCATTCTCCACTCATTGGTCTGAGGGTCGTAGCGCTCTACACTAGAAATGGCATCGCCACTGCACCAGCCTCCAACTATTTAGTGCATAAACAAGAATAGAAACTATAAAGAAAACCATAGAAGCAATACATTGGAGAAAAAGGACACCAAATGAATACCAAGAGATTTACTATTCTTTGAAAAATAATTACATGGGATTTACTATGTACAGTTGAGCTCATAACTTTACATACCCTGGCAGAATTTAAGATTTTTTGAGGTCAGGAGACTGAGATGGCCGTCCAGAACCTTCACATTATCCTGCTGTGGCCAATGACAGATCAACTTGGCCTTGTGCTTTGGATTGTTGTCATGTCCAAGTACCATGCGGACCCCCCGGGCTGATGAATGCAAATTTTCCTCCAGTATTTTCTGATAATATGCTGCATTCATCTTTTCCTATGCCTTTGTAGCTCACACATCCCCAAAACATCCCTCCTCTTCAAATGTAACATTTATGGTTGTGGGCAAAAAGTTAAATTTTAGTCTCATCATTCCAAATGAATTTGTTCCAGAAGTTTAGAGTCTTGTCTCTGTGCTGTTTGGTGTATTGTAAGCGGGATGCTTTGTGGCATTTGCGTAGTAATGGCTTTTTCGACCATGCAGCCCATTTTTCATCAAGTGCCTTCAAACAGCCACACCACTTTTTTTTTCCAGAGAGTTCTGTATTTCAGCTTTCAAGTTAATTGTGGGTTTTTCTTTGCATCCCGAACAAATTTTCCTGGCAGTTGTGGCTGAAATCTTTGTTGCTCTACCTGACCTTGGTTTGGTTTCAAGAGAATCCCTAATTTTCCACTTCTTAACTAGGGTTTGAACACTTAGATATCGTTTTATATCTTTTTCCTGTTTTATACAGTTCAATTACCTTTTCCCGCTAATCCTTTGACAATAATTTTGATTTTCCCATGACTCATAATGCAGAAACATCCAGTGCAGCACTGAATGAAAGATGCAAGGATCTGTCAGGAGCCCAGAAACTCAGAATTAATACACACACACTGATTACAAGCAAACAGTTCACAGGTGAGGATGGTTACCTTTGTAGCCATTCAAACCTGTTTCTGTCAACTTGTGTGCATGTTATCAGGCCAAAATCACCAGGGTATCTAAACTTTTGATCAGGGTCATTTGGGTAGTTTCTGTTGTCATTATGATTTGAAAAGAGTAAACAGTCGTTTTACAATAAATGGCTTCACCCAACCACTAACTATGAGTGGAAAAAAAAGGAATTTGTGTTATCATATTTTCTGAAAAATGGCCAAAAAATAAATAAATAAAAAATTCACAGATTCTGCCAGAGTATGTAAACTTATACAGTACAACTGTAGCTGCTTCGGTTTCAAATGGATGGACTGTAGGTTTTAATCTGACCTGCAAATAGTACTTCTCCACAGCGTATGGGTTTTCTTGGCCGGGTTCTGGGGCCCTGCATCAGTGGCCTTTCCTGGGGAAGCAGCAGGTAGTTCTTGGCCTCATCAACCAGGTCTCTGAAAGGTTTAATTTAACAATTACAAAAGTATAAAATACAGTTTGTCTGTACGTACAACCTCATAAGCAAATGTTATTTTCCAACTTCAAGAAGTTAGAAATCAGAAACCTGAAGTAAAGCCATGCCCACCTGCACTCCTCATCACTCTTGATGAGAGGATCTGAACCCACAGTGCCAACCAAGAACTTAGGGCTGAGCAGTGGCAGTCTGACATGTTGAAGGACCTATATTGACACAATAAATCAATGTCAATACAAATGTTGAATCCTCTAATAAAGAACCACTACTGGTTATAACAAACCTGTGGCAGCTGCAGTCTACGTTCCTGAATGCTGTATTTCACCCAGGCCATGACAGCGTTGAAAACCTGCTCCTCACTTCGCACATTGAGCTCATCGCTGGAAATGATGTCAATCAGCTGGTTGGCAGGAAGCAGCATAAACTCTTCACTTTCCATTACCTGCCAACAGACAACAGAGCCCACCATTCAGTAGCAGCTGTGGCGCATAGAAAAAGGACCATTCGTATAACAGAAAACAAGCAGATACATTGTTGCATAGGAGTTTCTGCCTTTTAATAAGTAACACCTGCTTGACACTATTTAACATGCACTTTAGACAGATTAACCAATGTAGCTCACATCATAAATGAAAGAACCATGAAAATACTGACTTTTTTTTAGCAAAACTAGGAATAATATGCTTCTAAAGATTAAACTTGAATTTGAACATGAACTTTAAATTTGAATCCAGATTAATGGGTTCAGTAATACCACCAGCCATAGAAACATTAAACATTATCAAGAAAGACATTCTCTGCGCATTTTCTGACAAATTGACCATGTGATTTATGCATTATAATAACAAATGTTTTAAACACCAAAATAAAAACACTTCCTAAAAAGACAGCAACAAATTATGTCCCTTTGATAACTCGCATAAAGCACATGCAAGAGCCTAAATGTCTCTTATAAGTAAACAGATTGCTGTGTGATTGGATGTTTTCTCTGTTTACCTTTTTCTGTGATGTGAATGTTAAACACTCAATTACATCGACAGCTGTGTTAATTATATTCACAGTTCCTGAGGCTTGGAAAAAGCAACAGACAGAGAAAACAAACTAATCTAGCATGTAATATTTCTACTGATAGGATTATGTAGCGAGACAGTGCCGAGTGTTCAATGTTTTTGCACGAGACATTTCTATTGCATATTAAAAACACAATTACTGAACCATTTAAGACTACTGTCATATCCAGAAAAAGACAAACTAAACAACAGAACTCACCTCTTGAAAATTGTGCTGGGTGAACTTATCAGCAATGCGGAGCAGCTCACGACAGGAGTGTGTGTCAGCGAAGGCCCTGATTCCCAGACAGTTGGAGGGATCCAGCTGTCTTTTGAGAAACTCACAACAGGCCTCCTGGATCTCAGCCAGCTGAAGAAGGCAAGCTGCAGGGAGCAGCGTCTGGACGTTCCCCTCCTCTACAGTCACCTAGGAGGAAAATGACAATTTTAATTTAGAACAGCAAACTGGTAAAGCACTTGAACATGCTGTGTTGTCTGCCTTTCTACCGTTGGATCCATGCAGCATTCCTGCAGTCTGCAGGAATCCATTATGGCCACATAACACAACAGTCACTATTTTGATCACACCCCAGTCTAGCCTACATTACAGATTGAGCATTACTTTACTGTTGTCAGATATGCTATATCATTAAATAGTTCTAGTCACTTTCATTGTATTCTTACCACAGTGAAATATGTATTCTGCAAACAAACCATAAAACATGAGACAGTACTGGGTAAATTTAAAATGGCAAAGGTCTATGCAGCAACAAACAAAAACCACTGGATACATTGTAATAAGTTCTTTTTTGAGATGATAGCTGCTCAGCATTGTCTACAGATTGTCCTCTTACTTGTGAGGTGTAGGCAAAGTCGATGAGCAGCTCCATGGCTCTCTCATCAATGTCACGAATAACAACCTCCGTCTGTCTGCTCTCTGCCAGTTCTCCGGTAAACATGGCCCTAAGTCAAGACATGTCCACGTTAATAAACACATTGTTTTAGTACAGCATTACTGGGAGTTTTTTGTTACCTGAAGTAAGGGCTACAGGCCGAGAGAATAACGCGATGGGCATAAATCTTTTTAGCGCCCACCACTAGCACCACGTCACAAAGCTCACGATGTTTCCTCAAAAGGTTGATCACCTCCAGAGTCTGGCGTGGGTGTTTGTCCGAGACGTAGGGCATGCGCGCAGGCTGGGGGACCCCTTCAGGGAGCTTGTTGGGGTCCCCCAGAGTACAGCGGCTGGTAATGTCCATTCCAGTGGCGTCTTGGCGTGCGCTGGCGGCCCTTAACATAAGCCACATAATCAACATTAGAATTAAGTTGATGAGACTTTTTCTAGCTCTTGTTTGTAATTGTAGTTGTAAATCCAAATGAACCATAATGCTTAAAGCACACGTTATTTAAAGTATAACAACATTTTGGATTGGTCTTACTCTCTAGGGCTATAGATATAAATTTTGAATGATGTATGGTGTGGCCTTGTGACTTTGACACATTCAGTTGCTAAATTGTTTAATACAAGTATGTAATGAAAGCCTGGGAAAATGATAAATTATTTAGTTTGTATTTTTAACTAAATTAAATTCTCTGAAGCAGAAAAAAAATGGTTGGACATTTCCTTGCCCAATGGACCTGCTGAGGTGGTTTTCCCTGCTGTAAAAGCCCTACAGTATTTTTAGCTGGTGTGCATTTCACACCCTATAAAAAGAAAAATACAAGTTGGTAACTCCTGCTGGAACTCCATTCTCAAACTGTCAGACCAGACACTGAACACAAGTGTCATTTAATATCCAGTCTAACCTTAAGGTCTGGGGTTAGAGCCACCCAGAGTTTTGTAGATGGGGTTAAGGTTTGGCGTGTGTTTTTTTTACTCCTGTGATCAAATGGAAGCTCTGGACAGTATGTTTATGTGGATACCCTTGCCTTGTTATGGTCACACAAGCAAAAAAAATCACAATAGTTTGCTAAGACATGAGAAAGATTAGACTCTTTTAATAAAAAGGAAATGATTTACTGCCACACCTACCTGCGCATTGGCTTTGCGTCCATGCACTGAAGAATAATGTTAGGCTCCACACCTTGAGGTTAACCTAAAAAAAAAAATTCCACAAAACGAACTGTTAGTAAAATTAAAATGCAAAACAATAACAAATAATTTATATTTATATATATATATATATATATATATATATATATATATATATATATATATATATATATATATATATATATATATAAATAAAACAAGTTGCCTCAAGGAGAAATGTAGACAAGGGTTCTTTTTCAGCTTCTCAGAAAACTAACTTTACACAAGGCCTTTGGACAAACGAGCTTTTCGCAAAAGGAATGAAGATCTGGGACACCGTGACAGTTTTGTACTAATACCTACTGCACCTTAACTGGTCAAATACGAGATTCAGGCTGTAGTTTTATTTGTACTTATACATTTGTTTGTCAGTAGATTAAGCACAGACGGATTGAGATGGATAACCAACCGTTAAAGGTCACATTTTCTGTGTTAAACGTTACATTGAACTAGCTTCATTGAGATAAAACAGTAGTTACAAAAATAATGCCCAAATGTACTTGTTAGTTTTAAAGGTTATAAATGAAACATAACTATTAAAAAATAAGCCAGCTAAGTTAACTCTGTCGCCAGCGAGCTGGAAATGTTAGACACTTAGAGTTAGCCAAAACTCACAAAGCAGACCAAATTAATAGAAAGGGTATTACAAAAATCAGGATATAAGCAATTGACATATAATTATTGGTTACTGACGAGAAAAAATGACAATCGTTTTGCACTAGTCACCGATGTCATAGTGGTTAGCTATTAGCCACAGTTGAAATTTTAGACTGCCCCGCTGAGGCTCACTTTGAATATCATTCTTGCTGTCAGATTGGCTGCAAATGAAAGTCAATTCTACGTGCCTGTGACACCGTTGTGATCAAAACAAAGCTTACCTTGTACTTCCATTCCAGCGACGGCAAGAAGTCGCTCAGATTGCTAATGTTTACAGTTTGATACAGTCGGTTTAGCACTGGTTTTCCTCCCCAATGATATGCGCATGCGCTAAATGCAAGCACCATTTCCGATCAGGACGGCTTTAAAATAAAGGCATCGCATTACATGACAGATGACGACCATTTATCATAGATTATTATAAATAAATTGTGTCAAATGTCATACAATTCCCCAAAATAAGTTAGTAGTTATTGTAAAAAACAAATACACGAATAATGTGTTTTGTCTGAGTAGGCTATTTTGTTAAATCATTTATTGTTACTATTTATATTCGCCCAATCCAAAAGACTCAAATAATATATTAAATGCCTACTTTTCTTGGCTATTATCACCATGGCTATTATGGCCACGCTTCAGTTTTTGCCTTCTGAGCACGTTCTGTCCAGCAGATAGCGCTAAACTGCCATAAATTGACAGTAAAGATTTTATTTCCTGCAAGTTTACACCACTGGCTATATCACTTCTACATTTAAAAACATAATTGTAAATGTTAGTGGAATTAAATTAGTAAAATCAACTTTCTTCCTGGCATTTACCACTATATGAAAGTATGACCATATTAGTCCTGTCCTCAGGTCTCTACACTGGCTTCCCGTCTCTCAGAGGATAGTTTAAAACAGCTCTGCTGGTGTATAAGGCTCTCCATGGCTTAGCGCCAAAGTACATCTCTTAGTTAGTCTCTAAGTTAGTCCCATATAAACCATCTCGGACTCTAAGGACCTCAGGGACCGGTCTCCTTAGGGAGTGTTTCAGTTTTATGCAGCTAAAATCTGGAACAGTCTTCCGGAGGTGGTGAGACGGGCCTCTACTACAACAATGTACAAGTCCAGGTTGAAAACAGTTTTGTTTAACTGTGCATATGACAACTGAAAGTATTGTATATGCACACTTTCATTTTTGATTAGTTTTATTTTTAATTTATTGGCATTTGTATTTTTTGTAAAGCACTTTGGATTGTGTTATAAACTTGCCTATATCTGCACATGTTATTAAAGGCTGTGATGAGTGAGATGCATACTAGTTTAAAAAAAATAAAAATAAAATAAAAAGAACAAACATTTGCAAAGTAGCCATACAGTTTAGTTTGCTTCTGACATTTTAATGTGAAAATCCATCTTTTCTCATAGTGCACAAAACATGGCTTCTAGTATCATTGTTTTTTTTGGCAACATTTTTCACTTTGTCTGTGCTTAAACACACACTACTTTAAGGCTTGCATAAAGTAATAACTAACAACTGTATAACTGGCAGCAACACAGCAAGGATGGAAGACCGCCAGTTGTTTGACCTCACAACATGACAAAACTGACATTTCCATTAATATTCTCAAACACATCCTTAAATAAAAAAGTAAATTCAAATTAAATTTACACCGTCTAATTTTTTTGACATTTTTCTGGCAAAGTGCCCAATTTCATTATATTATAAAAAATAAATTAAACAGCTCACAAATACATTAACAAAATATTTGCCATATTTGATTCTTCGTTTGTAACAGTCAAACTCACATGTATGCGATTAAAATTATTTCCTCAACTTAAATTGAGCTTCATTTTATACAAAGTGAAAACTGAAATTCAATGCTCTCTTTACATTAATAAATCCTTGGAGATTTTTCAAGAAATGCTTGAAGTATGCGATATTCATCCTTCAGTATTTGTTGGCAGACCAAAGCTCAGGCGTGGCTGACTGGCAGCTGTGTCAAAGAATGGGATATAAGCGGCTGAAGCATAAGAGGATCTGGATTTGGAACTGGAAGAGGAAAAAAATATATAGCAAAAGTATTGGACACGTAACTTGTCATGTTGAGTAAAGAACAATTTAAGTAATATAGTGTGCTATGTTACCATCCACATAAGTCAGTGTAGTGAGAAGCGGAGCATCTGAGGAAAGATATGTGCTGTACTGCAGGTCATCCATCAAAGGTGGCGTCAGATGACCAGGACCAAAAGACATCATTGTTGAAGCACCAGGAAGTGGACTGATGTGTTTTTTCTGACGAGCTCTGCAGTTTTGAAACCAAACCTAATGTACAGAAAAATTATTGAGAAAGCTCAATAAGAAATCAAAGTAAACATTTCACGTCAAGCAAACTTAGAGCAAGCCCAAATTATCCAGTCGGAATTACATTTGCCTAGTTAAAAAGGAAAGAAACCTGAAATTCTAAATACAGTACAGTTGCTTTAATCTTTGAAGATTCATTGACCTACCTGTATAACTCTGCGGCTGAGACCAGTCCGCTCCGCCAACTTCTGCAGAGTCTGTGCATCAGGGTTGTTATCTTGGGCAAACTGGTTTTGCATTACCTACAGATTTAGAGGGCAACATTTGTAAATTAGAACTTTTCAAGAGGCCTAAATTGCAAAGCATCAATTATCCGTTTCCTGACACCAAGCATGTAAAGAGTAACAAATGTATAAAAACCTGTGACTCTGAGACGCAAAAATCAACCATTTTATGTAAACCAAAAGTATAAATGATTTGTTTTTTTAATCTCCACAGTACAATTACTTATGCTCCTGTGAGTCAGTTTACAAAAACTCTCTTATTGAGATCACTGTTAAACTCTTACCTGTAACTGGTCAACAGTAAAACTTGTCCTTGCTCTCTTGGCTGGTCTGAGCGCTGTATTTGAACCATCTTTGTCTGAAAATTCTTCATCAACTTTAAGTTGCTCTTTAGTGACAGACAAATAGTTTAGTTATACAACTGTACACATTTTAATATTTTTTATTATCTCTGATGCTTTTCTCACCATTTTCTTTGGCACGATTTATATTGTCCATCATTATTTCATAATGTGTTCGGCAGAAGACCCTGTTTTCCAAAAGTCCACACTCCTCCCCAGTGGAAAGCTGTCGCTTACAAGAAGAGCAGGAGAAACATGCCAGGTGAAAGGTGCTGCCTCGGGCTCGACGCACCCAGTCACTAGAGTTGATGTTACGGCCACAGCGGGCACATCGTGTTCCATACCTCCTGAGGGGTCATGACAAATATTCATTCAGTGAGCTCAAAAATGAAAACTGTCATAACTCTGTCATCCAAGATGTTACTTGACCCCATCACCAGGGGTACAGTAAAATACAAGTCACAACACACCAAAGTAACAACCACCACTAAAATGAAACTCTAAAATTATCAAACAAAAGTTCATAATGACTCCAAAACCTTGCCTGCTTGTGTGGGCAGCAGTCTTGTATGGTTGATATAATTAGATGACATTTTTTTAGATAAAAAAACAGTTTAAAACATTCTCCTGACCTACCTGAAGTAGTCAAGTTTGCAGAAAACCTGTTTGTCTTTGATGTAGCAGCTCACGTGACGCCCCAATGATGTATTGCAAACACTGCATGAGAGGCAGCGCACGTGCCAGCACAACTCATTTACCTGAGGAGGACAAGACAACATTTAAACCATTTAAATAAAATGTTACATTGACTTGTTATACTACTTTGTATGCACAGTGTTATTTTTTTTACTAACCACCCAAAACTGCAGTTATTATGCATCATTTATGTATGATAAACATTTTTTAAAAGCATAATAAAAAAATGTAATAGTCTTGTTCTGACTGAAGGAACCACTTAAAACAGAAACTGTTGAGTTCATTACAGTTAGCAATGCAACTAGAGCTACAGTTTGTTCTTATTTTATGGTAGACATAATTCAAAAATATAAAATAGGGGGATGTGTCCGACTAAAATTTGAGTTATGTTTGATCAGGGCTTTGTCCCTAAGTCTAATTGTAAACTGCTTTACACAATGTAATCCATTTTTACTCAACAGAGCCCCCATGAAGCTCACATAAACAAGACTGTTCCGTTTAAAACTGTAGCTACACGTGCTGTCGGTTGATAAAGACGTCCATGGTACCTTTAACAAGTATCTGTCCACTATGTCCAGGCCGCAGGAGGTGCACACTGGTTTGCCCCGCACAGAAGTCACCACAGGGGCCCAGGAGGACGAGCTCGACGACAGGGACGAGGGAGAGTACGAGTCCTCCTCAAAAATATCATCAGGCCCAGATGAGCTCTGTCAAGGGTCACAGTCAGCCATGAATCTCTTGGACTTAAAAAAATGCTTTTAAATTTAATCTAAGTAGGCCTTTCACTAGACTACAGTATCGGGTTCGTTATTCATATTACCATGCGCCCCAACCACTGGCCTTAATTGTTTTATCTTACTTTTCAAAGCACCTACTGTGTCGAAGAAGATATTTTCCTGCTGTTGCAGCGAGTATACAGCCTCCAGCTTGAGTCCTGTGTCTTGTAACTCGGACATTGTGTCTGTGAGAAGTCTGGACCGATGCGCAAAGCAGCAAAGCCCTACAGGGTACTCCTACATGTTCCCAAGACATCCACAACTATTGTCCACTTCCTGATATAGCCACCCACATCAAATAGGTCTATATTTTTTTACATTCTTTAATTTATTCGATGCAAGGAACGTTTTTTATGTAATCACAGAGTTAGCCATTCAGTTTGTTTACGCTTGCCTCAATATAAAAACAAAAAAAAAGCTGACCCCGGGGGAAACTTTGAGCTCTGCGCACACCTGACCGTGATTGCGCTCGATTGAGACCCAGGTGTGCGCAATAACCAGCGGACCCAGAGAAATGCATTGTAGCGTGGTAGACCCTTAACACACAAGATTAATACTTAATAATCTAATGATAGACTGTGTAAAAAGAGTTTAAAAATAAACCTTAGGTCTCATTTTTATGGGCATAACTAAAGTTAAAACTTGATAAACCTAGGCTATGTTCATAAATGATTTTGTAGATATTTCTTCCCCAAACACAGTCTAATAGGCATTTTAACCTAATAATAGCACGTGGCCTATATTTTCTGAAAAGTAGGCTTATTATACATTTTATAGATTACAGCATAAATAGGCCCAAATTCAAAAATCTCGCATACTAAGTATAGTAAGTTACTATGTTACTGTCCCGCAGCAGGCTATGCTACATTGAGCAACAGCTCATTAGCATATAATAACGCTAATTATTAAGAGTTCAGAATTGTTATTAGCAGAATACTATTAGTGTAAACCCGTATTGTTTAGAACGCAATTTAACCTTTCTAAAACATGAACATATGGAGTGGCTAAAAAATTTTAAATAAAAGACGATAAAATAAAAATTAGAGTCAACGAAAAAAACCTGTGCGGTTAAAAGTGCCGCTGTTTCATCTTTGATATTAACTCACGTCTATTACTGCATATATATATCTTTCGCCCTTACCGTGCTGTTAAACATGTTGACTGTGGGTCTGCCTGAGGCTCCAGGTCATTCCTCTTAAGGTAGATGTTACTGTTCCGCAGCAGCAGCTCCGTGAGACTGGGAGCTCACTGTTTGACCTCGGTATTAGTCCACTCTACTCTCTCTTCTTCTACAACTCCTGCAGACTTAAGTTGGTCTGCCGGCTCCCTATAACCCTAGTCTTTTGACTTTTAAAGCGACTGTGTGTGTGTGTTGGGTTTACTGACCAGCTGCACCTCCCATTCCCCCCACTTTGAGCCCGGCCCACCTGCAACAGCATCACTCAAACCTTCTCACCAACAGTCCCTTTTCTTCAGGATATAATACCAAATGGTGTATGATGAAGCACATTTCTGTATCCTTAGTAGCCTAGTATCAACATGTTTCATTATTGTTCCCTTTTTATTAAAAGTGTCTGTCAAAGCTCACTGAAAAAACAAAGGGAGAAAACCTAAGTCAGCCTTTTTAGCATAGTTTTATACTTTAATTAACTCTTTGAACATGACAGGCTACATAAAAATAAAGTCTGAATAAATTTAAAATAAAGAGTTTACATTCTCTAAAGACTGTTCAGCTTCAGACTGATCTGATTTAATGAAGTGCTCTTCTGCAGGCTCCCCATTCTTCTGTGAAAACTTTGAGACGTTAAGTAAGGATGATGGTAGACGGCAGACTAGAGTCAAAAGGCCATGATTGAAACAATTTCCAAATGGCACTTTAAGGCGTAGGGACTGAGTCAAGTGCAAGTATACACCTGCAATTTAATATACAGTATTAGGTTATAGAACATTAAACCTGGTCTTTGGGGTAAAAGCTAATGTCTCTGAATGTTACATGCATAGACCACAAACAAAAAAGCTTCTCTGGGAACAGTAATATAAACACAAACTTAGGTAGACTAACTGTAAAATTTAAACCAATCCCATATATCTCTCTAAGCTTGAAGATATATAATAAAATGTTTCCACTGCAGATGAAATGTGCCGTGTGTATTAAACTGGTTTAAAGAAACCTTTATTAAACCTATTTTTAAAAAACACTTCAATTTGTTTAAATAGCACACAATCACAACAACATTTCAGACACTCATAACACTTTACAGTTCGAGCAGGTCTAGACCATACGTTTTGTTTTAGGTTACAGAGAAACCCCATGCCCTTGAGCAAGCAGTTAGCAACAGTGGCAAGGGATTTCCTTTAAATAAACTGGTTGTTTTCTATGTCCTGCATTTTACACATACTTTGTGGCCAGGTGTTTTAATGTTTTATCTGTCACTGTCAAACTCAGAAAAAGCATGGTGTGACTGATATAGTATTTTGTATTAACATACAACCTAATTGCGTCTATAAATGTTTAGGATTTTAGAAGGTCTGAGAGCCCTGGATTACACTCAAGCACACACCTGCTTCCACTGAAGAGCCAGTGTTTAACTCCCTGGCAGACATTTTGTTTTTGCACTACAGGGGTAACCTTTTGCATCAGATCTACCCAATTTAGCACCATAAATGGTATTAATTTTATATATAAAGTACAAAGATTGTCCTTTTGCTGCCAGTGCCTTGTTCAGCGCTTCATTTCCCAATGGCAGGTTCATAATCATGACAACATGGTTCGTGAGCAAAGACCATGTTTGTCACTGGGCTTGGTTTCCCCTATTGAGCCAAAAACATCCTAGCATACTACAAACACACAGTTGTTTTTGGTTTATAGCTTGTTGCTCTCAGTTTGGATGTGACATGCCGTGGCTTATCTCACAGTGTGGAAGTGAAGTGGCCCGGGTGTGTCAGGGTTCACATGCATCTGAGATTGTTTAGGTTTGATGTAAAGCAAAGACACTGGTAAAGGATTGGATGAGACAGTACGTGCAATGTGTATGTGACAGACCACCTTTAGTTTTCCACTGGTTACCTGAGCCTGACGTGAAGTCTATAGCTGGGACAGGTATAGATGGAGCCACATACAGTAACTGGTGGTCTTTTCAGTTAATTCAGTGGAAACTAGACACATGTTTACAATTACAGAACTGTATGTGTCTCATTAGGCGCATGCCCCCAGTACAACCAGGTGACAGCGTTTATAAAATCTACCTTTTAACTTGACATGTACATTATTTGATTAAATATGCATTCATATCTGTGTACACATGGGTTATAAATGTAGTAGATGACAAAAGATCAAAAGGATGAGCTGGGCATGTTACTTTGCGTATTATGCACACTATCTAACGTAGTGACATACAGACATTGTTATATCGTATCCTGCTCTTCCAGAATTCACATTGAAAATGTCTTAAACTTTCTTCATACATTCTTATGTAATTCTGCTTCTAATAGACAACTGACAAAATAGGATTTTACTACCACTGTGCATGATAAAGTACATAGCTACAGAATTGTTCAAACTGTGATGGAATATTTTTGTACTAGATTGACAACTGTATTTGGCTTGTTTTATATTTTTATTTTAAGTAATTAAATAAATAATATGTGAGATTTTTAGAATTAAAATTATTCTCACACAATGCAAATCTCTTTTATTCCAGACCTATATGTTCGTCCCCAACAGTGTAGAGCACTAAAAAGAGAAACATGGACCTGGAAATCCTGCAAAGGGGGCTTTAATATAGGCTCTCCTTCCAGATTCACTTTAATCCCAGCTATAATACCCAATCACCATGACAACCAAAATAAACAGTGGGATTCTGGGTACTGTGTTGTGCTGACAACAAAGAGTAAAGGAGTGGGTCTGGTGGAACCACATCTGGGCTCCATTAGTATCGTTGGCCAATGACAGATGACTTATGTTCTGCCCGACGACACAACGCGAGGCTGGATGGTGGTCCATTCTGACACAGGAGGAAATGACATCGTCTACGAAAACTGATGTTTCCTGGGCCTCCGGGCCACTTCTGGACTTCAAGGGATTTTATTTATAATCTCCATTAACTGATACAGGACTGGCAGTCTTCCTGTTTTATAAAAATATTGGGTGAGGTCACGTATACTAGTGTATTTATGAAACGGTTAGGATAATGAAAGTATGAAAAAAATGTAAAACATTTTACCAATATTTTTGTCTTTGTCTTTGATTTTAAAGATGTTCCCATTGTATTATTTCTTGAATTCTGATAATTACTTCTTTGATGTTCTGAAGAGGCATACAGCAGGTGGGAGGCAGAAGTCAACCGCTCTTTGGCCTCCCCTAAAGTTAAAGGGACATTCTTAACTCGTTATACACTGAGTTTCTATTGGCCATTCAGTATCTTTTGACCAAATGAAACAAAAATAAATAAGTTTAAAAAAAAAAGTTCTGTCATTCTGATGAAAATGCTCATTTGTACATGTAAATGTGGGACAAAGGATGGAAGGGAAGATGATGTACATTCTTCTATTTCCTTTTCCTATAAGACATTCTAAAATAATAGAATTTCTTTGGTTGTTTAAAACCAGATAACACCAGGCAGTATTGTAAGAAAACAGAAATCCCCCAAATTTCAACCCAGGATGCCCGCAGAACTATGTATTACAATACACAGTGATGTTTACTGTTCATTGCAAAGAATACCTCTCCTCTTGCACTAATAACAATAACCTTATCGGCCCTGCGGCAAAGAAGTGCAGGGCATACAGACACAAGCAGCAGCACAGGAAACAAGAACAGTATTCCAGTTGTGAAACCAGTGAAATACTACGGCTATTTTTCCAGGCACCAGTGTTTTTATAAGAACATGCAATTCACCAGTTTGGGGCCAGACTTCTTGTTTCCAGTCAAATTCTGCAGAATGTCTTCTGCAAGCCCTAAATATGTTTTACCCCAGTCTACTGAATAGAAAGGCACTAGTCCTAAGGTTCAGTCTATATAATTTTTTACCCTTTTGTCCAAAATGTCTCACAATGCATATTATACATGTTGTGTATTTCTACACACATGTGTGATTCTGAATGTATAAAATCTTTAAGTGGCTTGTCTTTCACTCACGTGTGTGCCCCTTTCATAAATATTTAAAAACCTAAATTTAGCTATGATTTTTATCACATGTGGAGTTTTCTTTACCATCCTTTTAGTGAAAACTCTCAGCCTCTCTGTTTCAATCACTGGATTCCACAGATCCCTCACGGCTCCAGAGGAAGCCCTGTTTTCTCCTCGGAGGCTAGCTAGCGTGCTAGCACTCCACTGAGAGTACTGTGGTCAGTGAGAGCTCTGGATCTCAGGTCTCTTTGATGTAATGGCTCAAATACGTTCAATATGAATAATGGATGAAGCTGTCAGTTGTCTGCTAAGATAAAGTTTTGTTTTTTGTACAATAATTGAACCTTTGAGTTGAACATTTTCACATCCTCAGGGTAATTTCTAGCAAGCATGTATATATCCGATTTTGTGAGTTATAGTTCTTCTTTTATATGTGTTCAATACTTTAAGGGTTTTGTTGTCTGTCCATGTGAGAAGACAAATATGTTTTATATGTTAAGACATTGAAAAAACCCTTCAGGTACAAATCCAAGCCACAGATATTTTCCTGATTCTGTTTCCAAATATTGTGTTACTGCTGTGTTGAGAGCTAAATCCACACTTCAAAGATCTGTCTGTCATTTGGTTGGCAGTCACTCCTAAAACTCTAAAATACCATTTTTACCAAAAGCCTGTAGTTGGTGTTGACAGACCACTTTCATTCTGTTGCTCTATTTCTCTTTTGTCACACGCACATCTATTTTACTATACGCAGTTCTGTTACAACAAATGTGGGAACAAAAACACCAGTTAGCCAGTGTTTGATCATTACTTTTCCTTTCATTGCTACTTCTGTGACTCTGGCAACAATATACAGTATGTGCCTAAAACAAGAGCAATGGCAGAAACCTTTAACAATGCTCTGTTCATTCACACATGGCATTTTGTTCCCCTGAGTTCACCTCACAAACACTTTTATATTATTTGCATAAGATCCAGACATTGTAGCAGTTGTAAAAAGGAGTTTCTGTGTGTGTTTCGGGCACCAAAGTTAACCAACCATCTGATGTGAGTAATTTTGTGAAGTGTTACTGTAAGGTTTTCATTGTGAAAGAGTAATAGTTATATATTATAAATTTTTAATACCTCTTTAGAGTGCTTACCATATACCATCACCACTCAGGTCACTTGCCCAATGTCATTCCCCTCTCTCTCAACCTGTTTCTTGTGTATCTACTATTCCATTTAGTCTATTATACATTTAGTGTATTGTTTAGCAGCCCAGTGCGAAGAATCAAAGTGGAGATCAAAGCCATGTCAGTCAGTCTGCTGAGTTACACAGATAAAAACTAAAAGCTTTGTGTCGTTTGTGTTGTTAATAAACTTTCATCATGTCGTTTGCCTGGACACCACTGTTTATCAAATAATATCATACTCAAAACAACCCCCTTTGATTCTAAAAGTGGACTTCCAAAGTATTTTTGGACTTATTCATGACACATCACACACATCTATTTTATCTTCCCTTGTTAGCACCACTCTCCTTGTTTCCTTCTCGTGTCATTAGGCCTCACTTCACTCCTTTTTCTTTCCTGAACTTATATCTCAGATCCATCTCTCTGTCTTGTTCTTACTCCACATGTCTCTGTGTTTCCGGTCCTTTGTAAAACCCTCCTCCCTGTCACATCTTGTTTTCCTCATTTTATCCTGTTTGAATCCAGCTCCCGCCCCCCTGCCACAGAAGAGTCACGCCATTGGAGGAAACGGCTGAACAGTGGCTGTTGAGTGACAGGTTATTCTGGGCGGCTTGTGGAGGTAAACATGGCGAGGTAATGGAGGTAAACGTCCGGTCAGTGGGTTGGGTGGCGCACAAACAATAGCTCTGGAGCTTCTGGTTGGACTTGAGCACTACATTGTTTGAATGTCAAATGCATTTTTATCATTGCTGTGACACATTTGATTTAATCTATAATGTCTCCAGTTTCATCAAGCTGGACGGAAAAAGTGGTTCAGATTGGTTGCTTTTATATTGAACCAACTAGTACCAAAATTATGCAGCAAAAGAAGAACCATTTAACCAGCTTGTCCTATTGTTGCCTGTGACTAAAAACTGCTTTTTTGCTGCTTTAACCTTTATGTGGCTGTCACATTCAAGCACATTCAAATGCAATTTTGTGACCCACAGAGAGACCTAAAGTGCAAGCTGTTAATGTAACATAGCACCAATGTACGTTTACTTTGCAGTGTAATCCAAATGGGGATACAGAATTTGAAATTGTTCAAAGTTTCAATTTATCCCAAATGTCAATTTGTCTCCATGAAAATGAGCCTGACATGGATATCCTGCCCCTGTCTAGAGGTGTTAGGCCAAGTGGGACAGGCAAAAACTCACACAGACAGAGGAAGTGTGTGAGGCCCTGTCTGTCTGGCCTAATGTATTCACTTCGTCTGCCAGTACCAACCCACCACTGTTTCACATGTTCACAGTTTGGTTCACAAATGTATTCACTGTTACAACTGCTAAGGAAATAATAATATTAAATCATCATTATAATTTCCTACTTATGAATTGTACTTATTTTTTTATTTATTTAAATTGTCAACGTCACTGTCTATTGGGTAATTGATAATTGTCTTGTTTCAATGACAAACTGTGAAATTTGTTTTGTAGTTGTAAGGCATATGGGGCTGCCAAATCCAAACAATCTCTACTGATGTCAAATGTCTAACCCAAACAACCAGATGAACCCTGGGTTCAAAGGGTAAGAGAGCTGCAGAGGGATTGAACAGAGGAGAAAGCGAATGAGAGGAGTAGGACAGCGGGAAGAAAGGTGAGACCTATGGACCCTCTCTGAGTGTTTATATAGCTCTGGTGGGATATCCTGCTACATGATGAAATCATTACAGATCTGTGTAGCTCGAGTTTGTGCCAAGGGTCAAAACCCTTCACAGAATTAACCCAAAGACAGTAAGTGTTGCATTTGTCTACAAATGTTGTGAGGCTTTCAGAAAATGTATTATAAAATGCATATGACAATATGAATTACAGTTGAATTTTATTCAATTGCAAAGACAAAAATCTATAAATTTTTGCAAACAAAAAGCTCAGCTCTCAAATCAGTTGATCTCAGAATTGGAAAAAGTCTCTTGGAATTAGAGACAAAACGTCTTCACCTTGAAAACCAAATACAGATGCTTTTGCTTTAACCTTTTCTTTAAGATGACCTGGATGACTGAGAACCTTCACAGACAAACGAAGGACAAGTAATAACAGGCCTTTTTACAATTCTGATGCATAGGCCAAGTTACAAGTTGTCTCTTGGAGTGCCTTGGTGGCTCACCTGTTAGAGCGCTCCAAAAATAAGCTTTAATAAAATTGTATTTCATAAAAAGTAAAATCTGTATAAAATGGCTAAAATGTACCATATACACAAAATTAAATAAAACAGTTCCTTACACAGAACTGATCCCTGGGGAACTCCACAATTGTACGTGTGGACAGATGTGCCCACCAGGTTGACATTTTGTGGTCATACTCGTGATGACCAGTGAAGGTCAAATAAAATGTTTCTTGTGTATTTTGGTTACATATAAGGGCAAATATAAATTTGGACAAATGACACACCAGAATAATTTCCAGTATAGGTCTTTAGCTCTGTCTTAAGTACATTATACTGAGTGGTTTCGAATCCTATCCTTCCATGCAATGTTTTTGTATCTGACGGACAGGAAAAGCACCAAATCCACGATGTGGTCCTTTAATCTTCAGTTCCCGGCCTCTTCCATTGTAATAAATATATGTGCAAAGAGTCAGATGTATGCAGGAAATAGCATTAGTTCCTGTGGCTACACAATAGTAAGAGACGTTAAACTAAACACCGCAGAGAGAGTGTGTGAGTGAGTCCAGCACAGATCACTTTCCAGTGTGCCAACATGTGTGTGGTAAGAAGAATAACAGTACTTTTACATGATTTGTCTTTGTAAGTTGACTTCAGCTTCATCTAAAGACACAAATGACCGACCGACTCCCAACATATACTGCATATCTAGGTATCATCCATAGGACAGATCATCTTTAAACCTCTAATAATAATTAATTACTGTAGCCTGCGATTGATTGATTGAAATTATTTACTGTTTGTACAAACCATGCCAGTATAATATTCAAATGTATATATATATATATATATATATTTATTTATATGTTTTATTCTCTACAAGAACATTCTGGACTTATTTCACAGTCCGAGGAGCTAAAAAATTGTTGTTTCTGCACTTGTTTGCAGATTACAGTTAGCAATCTTTAAAACACACTGTAGCTTCCAAAGTTTTATTTTATGTGTAATATCAAGGCTCTGATAAAAATCAAGTATATTGCATTGTGTTGCTGTTATACTGTGTACTATGCATGTTGCAATTTTTATTGAGATTAAATCTAAAGGGTCTTTCTAGTCAAATAAATGTTACATCAATAAAAGATTAAAAAAGATTTCATCCCTTTCAATGACTAGAAAGTCCTACGTGTCAGTAAGATGCTCTTTTCTCAGAGCTAATGTTCTTCTCTTCTTTAGACAATTGCCACTGCATTAATTCATTTCCTGGTCTTATTTAAGAGGAAACTTTACATGAATCATGAAGCATGTCTGTCTGCGCATGTAACCTGGTGAGAGGTCCTCCGGGTGCTATTTAGACTCGAATAATGTAAAAAGTCAGAAGGTGGTGACAAGCTGAGAGCTACAAATGACTCAACAATAAGCTTGTGCCGCACACTCACAAAGCCCGTGTTCTTACTCATACAAACATGCAAGTGTAAGAGGAAACCTGAATGAATGGACTGATGACAGAGAGATAGTACAGAGAGGAGAGAAGTCTAATGGACAAGACATTTTACTGGACAAACTCAAGTCCACTCATGTTTAGAGAAAGGGCAACACCTATTACAGTTTTCACATTTACACGAAAATAGTTATTGTTAAAGATAGTCTTAAAACATGTAAAAAAAAGTATATCCTTTTATTTGTATAAATGGTCAATTTTATAGCAGAAACAGAAATCATGTTTAAACAATGAAACTAACTGGCTGAGGAGAGACAAATGTTAAGTTTGACAAAGTTATTGTAAGATGCTAATAATAACCGAGCCAAAATATACAGTAACCCTATTTGTCCAGCAGATAGCAATACTCAACCATTTAAAAAACGACTCTCCACTCACGCTTCACTCTTCAATAGAACTGTATTTTACAGTTTTTCTTTCAGCACATCAGTATAATCTATCAACTCCAAAGCCAAATAACCTAAATTGTTTTAATCTGTAACAGTATTTATAATGTTATAACAATATAAAATAAAAGCCCTTATGTCAAATAATTGCTTCCCCGGTGGCTTTGATTTTTCGGTTTAATACTTAAATAAACGTTTTTATTTAATACAGGTATGTATTTACAGTAAGTAAGTTCCTCCTGTTCCTGTTGTTTATAACTGTATAGGTTTTGAGGACTAAATGTTTATTCAGCAGATATTATTTGGTTACTACATTACAATCCACACACAGGAAATCTTATTACACACCATTATAGGGAGTAGGGTTTATCTCAACTAACTTCTCATTGAGTGTATAACCCTCAGTCACCGAAAACAAGAAAATGACTGGTGAACACTATAGAAGAGTATGGGGCAAATTCACCTGGAAATCCTGCACATGCATATGCTTTTTGTGTCTGTACAGTTTGACATTTTTTGAAGTCACAGCTGGTGCATAGGTTATGCTGTAGTGCTTTCCCCTGTTTCCTCCCCAATCTTCTAAACCCCGCCGCACTTTCCCTTTCTGCTGTAACCCAGACACCCCCTGCTCTGCCTCGCCCCCAATCCCCCTTCAACCTCAAAACTAGTTTTTCCACTATAAACACAACCTCCTACCACCGTCGTACGGCTTTATTCCCCAATCAAATTCTATTATTATGCCATAATAATATTCTAAAGATCTGTGATGCACATTTTTATCTAGTGTTAACATGATATATGATGTGTATTTGTATGTCAATCCGTCCGCTAAGCCGTGCTCACACTGCAGGGGGTGACTCTTTATTTAGGTCATCAGATGGTGAAAGAGTTAATGCTAAAGTCTTCTGCAGACCAAATGAACCAATTCAACCAAGCAACTAAATCCTACAGATGACACAGAAGCCACAAGCATTAGAAAGGTTCATGTTTGACTGATGACCGGATGACAGTATGCAATATCAACATTAAATGCATATGTGAACATCAACTAATTTAGACAGAAGGACGCTTGTATATTCTTCTCTCCACAGGTTTATTGTTCCAAAGTAACACAATTCATATTAGCCAATAATTTATCAGAGGCTCCACACAAACATGCCTTCCATCGACCCAACAGACACGTGAGCACAACCACCAGGCTCATACCACACCTCAGTCTCATTTATTATAGGTTGTTTGATTTGTCTGATTCCTTACATGACTCTTTTGTTGATAGGTCCACAATAAAGCGGCAGTGGCTATATCTTAGCCCAATCATAATAATGTTAAAGTTTGGGTTTTTAAACGGCCTGGAAGAAAGTAACATTTTATTCTTCTAGTATAATATGTAATACTATTGCAAAGATAAATCATTCATTCATTTTCCTCCTGTTAGGGGTCGCAGGTGACTGGAGCCTATCCCAGTAACTTTGAGCCTTAAGCGGGGTACAACCTGGACAATGGCTAGTTGGTTGCAGGGCTGACACTTAGAGACAGTTAATGACAGTCTCTTGATTTATAAATGCATGTCTTTGAGCAGTGGAAAGACATGCAGACTCCTCACAGAAAGGCCTGAGTGTGCCGGCCAAGAATGTTTGAGTTAGCCAGCTGGGATTTTTACTCAAAACCTTCTTGTACACATTGCATTAACATGTCAGTATTGTTTAATAAAATATAAGCAATGTCAATATGCTTCAACTTACAAACGTCTATAGATGTATGGTTTGGTTTGTAATACAATTAAATAATCAGTTTTGCGTGTTTTAGAGGTAAAAATGTGCAGCCATGACAGAACAACTGTGGCCAACTCCATAGTGTACTGCCAGTGTCTGAGTCAAGGGCAAGACTCTTCATCTATTATACATGTTTTGATGGCTGGGGAAAACTGAACATCCCAAAGCTTCCAAAAAGTATTAAGACCTATTCCATTTTTAGGCATAGATTTTTTTTTATCCATAAAAATCTGGCGATTGAATATAACATGAATTTAAACTTAGATTTTTCAAGTATTTTGAAGGGAACTTTAGTGCTTTAGTGCACGTGTTTAATCTGCCACACACTTTGAAACTTATCAATAAATGCACTCTTTAGTTTAGAGATGATACTAAAGTACATCAAATATCTTTTTATTACACAGTTTCTTCAGGCAGTGTACTGATGCCATGTGACCCAGGCCTATACAATCAAACTTTCATCTTGGAATGATGTAATTTAATAAGACTCATCTGTGTCAGCATTATAAAACAGAAACAGCATGTCTTTTGAGTAAAAAAAGTTGTCCTCTTCTTTTCAAGTGAAAAGTTGTTTTTACTATTACTTACTGCATGCCAAAGGTGTGACCATATGTGTTTAGGATTGGCATCCTTTTGGAAGATCTTGTGATATAAAATTGCAATAGGATTTTAGATACAAGGACAGGTCATTTATTTTGACAATACCTTGTATTGAAACTACAAACTAAAAGTAAAGACAGTTCATGTTCTGGGGCGCAGTGGCTCAGTGGTAGAGCGGTCATCCTACAATGGAGTCCCGCTCTCCCCACAGTTCATACTCTCGTTGTGTCCTTGGGAAAGACACTTAACCCACCTTGCCTCCAGTGTGTTCCAGCTGTAACACTGGTAATTAGAAGCTTAATTTAAGTCGCTTTGAATAAAATCATCAGCTAAATGACAAATGTAAATGTAAAATGTAACACTGGTAATTAGAAGCTTCATGTAAGTCGCTTTAGATAAAAGCATCTAAATGATTAAATGTCAATGTAATCGTGCAGTCTTGTAAAGACTATCTCTGAACGGAAAAAATGACGGCATCACAAAACATATTGGAAACCAACCATGTGCAAGATGATGAAAAATAGACAAGAAAGCGGTGTGCAAAGCACAAAAGAAAAAAGGTTAGAGGGTCTGACAGATTGAGCACTGGTAAAACTGATACAGAGATGAATCCAAGACAGGATGATGCAGCCAGAGTAGTTACATAATAACACTCCTAGAGACCAGGAAAGAAGAAGGGATTGATGAAGAAAGTGAGAAGGCCGCCAATCAGTGACAAATCCTGAGTGCAAACTCCTCCCACTCACAAACCTGATCAGGAGCCAGGCTTTTGAACATTCATAGGCAGCTGTAAAACGAGTCTTGTGGTCATTTACAAAAACATTAATTTAAAAGCAGTTTATAGTTTAACAGAATTGTATAATTGTGTCACAAATAGCAACAGACTTCCCAAAAGTCCTCTACAGCATTACTGTCATTGAACCAATAACTAAAGATGAGTTGACACTGTTTTTATCTTTTAGACTAGAGTCAAGAGGTTCTATACACAAATCTGACTGGCTCTATGACTGGGTGAGCCTAAGTGAGTCTGAAGTGTGTCAGGTCATATGTTTAAAGTTTAGTTACAATAAAAAAGCAACAAAATCTCTTTTTAGGCTTGAATACACTGCTTTGATATGGGTATTTGCAAGTTGAGTGAACACACTTGAAATGAGTTGTAACATTAATTTAATGTTCAGTTTTAATGTTTGCACTGAATTGCACTATATCTAAATACACTAAAACCTATGGGTAAATGTCTGTTGTAAATGTCAACTGTCAGTCTGTGTGTATTTATTCTGCCCTATGTGCAAGAGATATTTGAGAGACAACAAACAAAATCAAATGGGAACTATAATCCTTCATAATCCTATAGAAGCCCAAACTTCTGCAGCAGCAGTCATCATTGGGAAAGCTAGCTTCATCAGCAAGCTCCATCCTGACCCTCGGTCAGCTGATCAAATGCACAACCTTTGAGTAAGATAGGAGACACTAAATAAACAATAGATTAAGGTGCCAATTTTCTTTTTAGGATCAAAAGAAGGGGCCCAGTATAATCACTTGCTCATGAGCTTAAGAGAATCCAATGAATCCTTTTTATTCTCTACTACAACTTCTTGTTTACAGCACTTTTTTCCAGCTTTCTGAACACATTAATGTGTACATGGTTCCTTGTAACTCTCACAATGTTAAACAAGATCAACTCAATTCCATCTGCATGGGCTTCCTGTCTCAGAAGTCAACAAGCTGCTCAGATCTTACACTGTGTCAAGTCATTTGAATAATGCTGCCCCCATCTGAGTATTTTTGGAGTAGGCCTATCTGCCAATTCCTTGAGTGTTGCCATGTTTTTTTTTTTCTGCAAGAGCCAGAGCTGCTGTCAAAACTGTAAGAGTTAGGTTTAACTACAGTGTTCTTGGCTAAACAGACAAACCCAGATCACCTTACTGCTTTGAGAGAGCGTAGACATCAACCTTGTACAATGTTTCTAACTTTCAGTATCACTTGCTGCATAGGCTCTATGCAGTTTACCTGTCATGCTTTGGACTTTATGAGAGCAATGACTATGTTGTATTTTCTGTATATGGTCATCACTTCTGGCCCTTTATAATGATGGCATCACAAAATTGAAAAAAGTGAAAAATTAGTTTAGAATAATCTGAAACCCTTACAGATGTGAAATAAAATGTAAATTTATATTATGTTTGTTTTATATTTGCAATTTAATGACAGACAGTGGTTTTCTTTTCATAGTCACATTTAATAGAAGCTTCCTAAATAGCTTCCTCATGATACAAAACAAAACACATTGTTGCTAAAACTAGCATCTACTTAATAATACTCCTCATAATGGCTGTACAGTAGCACAAAAATTGATTTCCTAAACAAAATAGACACTTTTTGGGAGTGACTTGTGTAGGCCGAAAATAAATTATGCCTAATTGATGAATCTTATTTAACTTATTCAACAAGTAAACCCCTTTAATGTAATACACAGTAAACACATCTAAACATTTATTTTACGACAGAACTATCATCAGCATCCCTATCTCCTTCAGCATAATCCATCCATGCCTGCAAGCTGCAACCAGAGTACACAGCTCGTTCTTCTTCCCTGCTCTCCCATTGGCCGATCCTTCAGAAAGTGGGCGGGACTTAATCTTGAGTCCAGGCATTCGTCTGATTTGCGAAAAGGTGGAGAGATTTTCACCATCACACTCACTGACTGTCTGACCCACACTGAGCTAGACTCTACACACGGGACGCAGACAAACGGTGAGTGACCATTTAACGATTAAATCTCCTGTTTATCACGTGTCATGGCGTGGATTTTGCGTTCCCTTCACTGCGACATCCCCCATGAGTAGCCCATAAATGAATGATGTCGTATTTATAGTGTTATTTAGATCTCTCGCTGCAGTGGTAAAGCTATGGGCTTGTGGCCTACTGTATTCTTAGCCTATTGTAGGGCGGACTGCAGGTTTGGCATCCCATGTTCCCAGCCGCGATGGCACAGGCTGGTGGGCGTGTTTGGTGGGGTGCTCTCCTCGCCTCACGCAGGGCTCCGTGGATTCATGTCTCTTTGTTATGGTGGTGCCGCAGTCGGGATGGTACACCCACGTCCTGCAACACCACTGTAGGCTAACTGTAGTGGCCTTTTTCTAATGTTCTCCAGTGGGCTCCTAGTACACGCTGGCATTTGTGGCCTCATCCTACACCATTTATCACGTGATCACAGAAATACAGTAGGCTATGATTTGTTATATGCTACTTGGCTCCTACTGCAGTTAAGTGCCAGGATGGTATAGTTTCATTTTTGATATTTGTAGCAGTCAAATGTTATAGGCCAATTCCAAGTAATGTATTGCACCAAAAAGCTTGGTGTTATACAATACAAGCCCCCCTTTCTCAGAGCTCTCAATTCCCAGTTTCTGTGTGGATTAGGACACATTGTTCTATCTATGCTCGTTTTTGTCTCTCTGCTGCTCTTTCCGTCCCCTATTTTTAGTCTCTTTTTAATGTGAACAATAAAGACAAACAGTCTTTATAGGTTGGTGGACTTAAAAGTCATTGAAACACCAACACAGACTCAGTTCTTTCCCTTGGCCCTTTGAAGTTCTTGTCAATATTGTTGTCCTCTCTGGCTTCTATCCATTTTATGTTTCCCAAATAGTAGGCCTCAATACGCAGATTGATTGACAGATTGTGTTTTGTGGACAAAAAATTTCACACCATTTTAAAAGCCAAGAGTCATATGCTTGTCAGTGTGCATCAAATGATATTGTTATTCTACCTACAATGTAATTATGAAATAGCAATGGAAAATGACTAGTAGTAATGTTGTTTAAACAACAAGGACAGTGCAAAAATGGTCAGATGTTTGAAGATAGATCATAATTAATTAGCCATTTTCAAAGGTTGTCGTCAGAGTTGTCCTGTTTCTTGTCCCAGTCTTACATTATACTGTGTTATAGTACTGTAACCGAGCGGATTGACTTGGCTGAAGTTACAAAAGTGTTACAGTACGTTATAAAGCTATCTGTACAATGTTTCTGCAAAGCAATACACAACGAGAATCGCATTAGTCAGATTGCATTCTTGTGTACAGTGAGTATTACTTGCAGTACTGGAACTGTCCAGGTCCTGAGAAACAATGTACAGCTGTCACTGCATGAAAAGTTAACAACACTGTAAATTCCTGTGGAGGTTTCTGGTTTATGGCTCTCACAGTGAGAGGTGATATTTCTGTAAAGTGGGCTATACTTAAATTTAAAGAACATTTTTTTAGGCATGTGATGGTTAGATTACTTTGTATGTCAGAAAACATACAAAACATGAACCAGCCTACAGCATATACAGTAGTACGAAAATGTGGGGCTAGGAAAATGTGCATATCCTGTGCTTTTGAAATGTTGAATCATCATGCTGTACAAGTGTCATGCCTATTTATTTCTAATCTATTTCCATTATATTTGGACAGCAATCTATTAAAATACATCTGAGACAGTGTCCACGACGTGTCTGTGATTGACAGACCTATCTGCAAGACAGATCTGCAAGGCTCCTGTCTTTCCGAAAAGGTGCAAAAAAGAAAATTAGAAAGAGGAAACTTCCTGTACTAGATGGACAACACAATCTGTACATTTTGAGCTTCAGCTAGTTTTTATATTGAGAAATACTTCTAATTGAAGGGACCAGATTTCTTTATCACCAACATGATAATTATCCACATCCTAAAATAAAAGGGAACTGTGATTAAATTCTACACAAGGGACAATGCTAATGCTAATCAATGTTTTTCATTTACACATAGTAGTTATAGGTGGCACGGTGGCACAGTGATTAGCAAGAAACCATTGTGCACAGCAAAAAGGGCCAGAGTTTGCATGCTTTGTGTGGGTTTTCTCCACAAAGCATGGTTTCCCCTACCAACATCAAAACACGCTGGGCGCCCCATTGTGGCAGCTGGCAATGTATTTTCCCATGGGGATACTAAAGGGATATATCTTACCTTAAAGTGAAGAGGAAATTTGATGAAGTTTAAAGTTTATTAAGCAGAAAGTCAATGGTCTTCATTTTTTGTTGAATTTATAAATTTAGTTAAGAGGCACATTGTGACAGTCACAATGTATTGATATGTCCTTGATAGTTTGCAGCAGGGAGCAATCTGTCAAGCACATTGTTAAATTCAGTTAATAACATTTAATTGGACGGTTTAATTCTGTCAAAAAACAACCCTCATGGCTTCATGTAGTCAAACCCCACTTTAACAAAACTGTTATCTGAGTAGATTACTATTTATTGTTAATGGTCCAATGTCAACAGTTCCAAAACAGTGAGGAAAAGTTTGTTAGTCGTTACTTGTAAGCATCAGATACAGTATAAATGAACCATAGCATAGTAAGGTATCTGTATTTGAACCAGAATAAGAAGAAAGCATGCAGAAACAGTTTGTGGTGCAGGAAGTGAGATGGATTATCACTGATTCTGATGCATGTGGCTTTTGTGATGATGATGCCATCATTTGTGCTTTAGGGATTGGTAGGATTACACGCAACAATCTCTCCCAGATTAAGAGCCAAGCAGGCAGGAAGTCAGTCCAGCAGTCATTCAACCAGGAACAGGACACTTCTTTTCCCACATTCAACGGTTCAACAAGTGGTTATTCAGAGTGCTCCACAACCAGTGTAAGTTGTGTATGTTGTGCACTAACTCACTGCTTTAGAAAACGTGTCATGATGTGTGTCAGGTTGAACTGACTTTATACAGTTAGCTACATATTAAATGACTATGTGTTTTGATAAAATAGTGAAGGTAAAGTGGGTAGATAATTAAAGATAGAAGAAAGCAATAGAGATAGATGCAATACTATTGACAAAGTTGGCCATTAAAATATCATACGACTATATCAAATAGTGCTTAGGCCAAAAACAACTAATAGTTTAATTAACATCACAAGTAAATTGATCAGAAAGTAATTACAATTGGACCCCATACACTGCACATCCCAAAGTTATACTGATAATTACTGCTGTGTCTGTTGTCAATTGCCCATTTAGCTCTCTAATTAGTATTTTAATAAGCATGTGATGATCCTCAAAAAGAAATAATAGCATTATACAGGTATACATGCATGTAAAGGCTCTCTCAACAGTGGTTTTGATGCCTCCCCAGTCACTCTTTAGATTTGTTTGAAAGACCTCTGTTGCATTAAGTAATTTCTATTCATTATTGATGACCGCAGAGAATTGTCTGTAAGCACCTATACAAGATATTTGTTAAAGACCCTTCATAGCCAAAGTGTTACTACTCTACTCTTGCTGTAGTTGTGGTGATTCTGACTGCTTAAAACTTAAATAAAAGTCCTTTTTTAAATTTGTAGTTCTCAAAATTTAGCTGAGAGATATATACAGTAGTATAGTATCTAGAAACTAGAGGCCAGTGTTAAACCCAGACACTGGGACAGACAATGTACTTACTGCTTGTCTGTGAGTCTAACATTTCAAATAATTTCAAAAACGTCATTTGAAATAGTTCATGCTGTCAAAAGGAACTTATGTTTTTACAAACAAAGAGCCTGTTTGAAAATCACATTAACTACAGAAAGAGAAAATGTAGGGTTGCTGCTTCATTGGTCCAGACATACTGTGTTACCTGATTGTATTTGTAACCTTTCAGTTGACCGGACCGTGCTTGAGATGCTGTGAGCAGATCAGACAGACAGTTCAGAGGAATATAACAAAGGTCGTTCTGTCCTGCTGTGGAAGAAGCTGAGATTCAGATCAGACAAGACAGCATATGGGTGTGTGGAGCAAGGGAAGCCGCAGAGGCAGGGGACGACAGGGTGACCTCCAGTTAACAGCTTCCATCACTGAGTGGCCATGCAAAGGTCTCCACTGTCCTGCCCACCAAAGTAATTGAGACGTAGATTAGACCTGACATCTGATGTTACAGTAGAGCGAGGAAGGAAGGAAATACTTCACAGAATATATACATATAGTGTTAAACATATAGGACAAACATACAGCTTTAAGTAAAATTTGTAAATTAGTGAAATCTCAATGACAAAGGAGGTATTTCACTGATCCAAGATATAAAAAGCATACGTGAGGATGTCATGTAGTCTGCCGGAGCCTGAGCCAACATTACTGTCTCTATAGCCCAAGAGAGAGATACAGAATTCAGATCCACAGTCACTCTAAATTGTGTCTTTCTGAATGTCTGTCTAATATGATTGTTTTTGTTTGGTTCCAAATATACTCCCATTTATCCTGATCAATATCTGCACCCAATTCTGTTTGCCATGTTTGCATCACATCTAATACAATCAGTGCTAAGACACATTCTTTTCTTTTTGTTTGGTTTTTGTCTGAGTTAGGGGCACCCCCCAAGATACATTCGTAAATTGATGAACATAGCACTTGAAGCTTTTCAGTAAAAAGTACAGTCTTTACTCAAAAAAGCCATCCAACCTTCCTCTTCAGCAAACATAAAACATTATTGAGTGCAAAGCTCCCAAACGTTACATTATTGAGACTGATCCAACCTAACTGTCCACATTTAGTCCTTGTTGTTCATCTCCTCCCACACTATTATTTATCTGTACAGATTAAACACATGTTCACAATCAGCTGGTGTGTGAGTTACTGGGACACTGTGTTATTTTGGTTTCAGGGTAACGTCAACGTCCTCTATGTGCAATTATAAAAGAACCTTAAATCTAAATGATTTTAAATCAAAACCATATGTGTTTTTTTCAGTCATTAAGACATTTGTTTTTTTATATAATTAAAGACAGACAAGATAATGTGGCTGTGGAGTTGATAGTCTTATACTTTAAATAAATAGTTTATAGTTACTTTAAAACAAATAGTATCTGTTTTTCTTTTCTCTTCTGTTTGGTGAATGGAATTTATTATAATTGTTTTGCTGTTTTGTTGCGATGTATAACACTTTTATTTAAATGTTAAAAGGTCTAGGCATAAATAAGTGTTTGATTTCAGCCTAAATTCTTTTGGTCTTTGATTTATAGTGAATGCGGGTGTTGTATTCTTTTTATTTGTATATATTTTTAACGACCAAATAAATATTGTCAAAAATAAATAAATAAGATGCAATAAGAAAAGCTATAAGACTGGGAGAAAAAGGTGACCAATCTGTTGATGAGGGTAAAACTTTGGATTAACTCAGATTAACACAAACACATCACAGACTGACAACGCTGTAGCGAGTTGTCGTCTGCCTGAACGCCCGTCTGCAGCTCCCTTCTGTGTGTCGGAGTGAATAGGTCCACAGTGTGTCGTCAGCAGTAATCTAAACTGCCTCGCGCACATGTGGATGTGTGTGCACGTCAGAGAGACAGTGTGGAGCTGCTGAGTCACCATGGTGACTGGCTCGGCGGCCATGACAGGATTTTGTTTTTAGAGACTCACAGAACAAAAACAGTATCTGAAAAACAATATGTTAATCCCATATGTAGTAAAGGTCCTTAGACTTGTAAACATTTGTTCTTTAACCTGTTAACGTCCAGAAGCAATATCAGCAGTTTGAAACCAAATATCAGCACATCAATCAGACTAAGCTGTAAACTACACAGCTTAGTCACACTGGCAAGTTCCATATGAAGCCATGTTTTAGCATCATCTGTTCTATAATCTACACACTTTATATCTATTGAATACAGCATATTAGTCACATGATTCAATGTAGTCAGGTGTCACAATAAGGTGACAGTAAAAGACAAACTGGTTACACATACAATTGCCTCTACGCTGCATTAGTCATTAGTAAATGTCAAAAAAGAGTTACAATGCTGTACATGACATCACTCCATTTGTGCTGCTAATGCCAGAAGAAAGTGTTTTACATGATGAATCACATAGTCATTACTTTTCTTTTGACTAGTCAGTATAAACCAAGTCCAGTCCTGGTCCTCGACAGTTATTGATGTGGTCTGACAAAGCACTCTGAAAACGATTCAGTCACTAATGCTGTGTTCATTCGTCTAATCACTTGAACTGTGTTTGAACCTTCCTCTAGAGTAAACTGGAGAATAAAAGTGAAATCTGCCACCAAAAGCTACTTTATAATGACAAGACTTTACTTTGCTTTAAATGCACTCTACAGTAACCATGAGTCTGCACACTTATTGTTTTTTCACTGACCACATGGCCAATGAAACGGATCTAAGCTGCATTTTCAGCTACCAACAACAATGACCACCAGGAAGTGGCTCCTCTGGCTACAGACTTCTCCATTCACTGCTGTTACATCATTAGGACATGCACAAATAGTGTGGTGACTCATAGTTGAGCCCATCTGACCCTGGGCAAGGCTGTAAAGTAACTTATATCATACTGCGGCGCAAAAACAGCTGTTGGTGAGACGGTAGTGACTCACGGTTTGGATTACAGCTCACAAATGTAGAACAATATTTTGAGACCAATATGTCGTTCTTAATTATGTACACAGGAGTTCTCTAAAAGCACATATGTCAAACTTATAGTCTGCTATTCAAACTGGTCAATTTAAACCTGTTATAATTATCACTGATCACGAGTTATAACTTGACTTGTGCATGATAACTCGGACTCTCAAAAAACATAAAAGCATATATTGTTATAATTTTTTTATTTTACTATTATTTTTCCATATAAACCACAGAGAACCAATTCTCAAATACAATGGTGACCTGGGCAAGAGGCAGCAGCGTGTGAAACACAACCATTAATTAATAGACCTACAGTACATTTAAGTGTGAGCAAAACAAAACGCCTAAAAAAATAAAATTTTGATGACTCGGACTTGTGATGACTTGACTCAGAGTTGTCATCGGTGACTTGGACTTAGATTTCAACACAGAGGACCTGAAAGTGACTCAGACTCAAAAAAACAGTGACTTGAATACAACACTGGAATGAGTCTGACACTGTGTTTGACCTCCATTATGGGTATTTCTATTGTATTTAAATATCAGAATATGCTTAAAACCTTGTATGTTAAAGCCTTATAGAGCAAATGCAGAATTAATAGTATCACATCATTTCCCATGTCCTATGTTTATGTGGTCTTAAATCTAATCCTAATTGTAATCTTAGTGATGTGTAGTTATTTTTATGCTGCTCAAACAACCTTGAACAAATTGTAATATCTACAATTCATTTTGGTTTTTGATTTGTGTACAGCATCTTGAGGTGAATGGTGGATGAAAGTGCTAAATTTAGGATACATAAAATACTTTCTGTGATGTGCTTTGAGGGTCGGTTCTTTGACGTCCTGTGACGTTTTACAGATTCAGGATTCAGTCAGTGAGGTTAGTGTACATTTTGGTCATGTTGTCAGAAAATACATTTAAATGCCTCTAAAATCCGTCAAACCCCACATATGTGTTGTCTGTGTACATTTGTGTGAAAGCTGTCAGTGCCCTTGAGTTCACGGAGGAAGAGGTGGTGGATGTTGGAGCAAGGGATTGTGGGTACACATGTTTTTTAATCCTTTGGAGTGCAACAGCTGTCTCTCTCAACAAACCCTCGTCATCATCTCTTGGGTTATTTCTTTCAACCAATGATGAAAGGTTGATTTTTCCCATTTCTTACACTTGTGTTGTTTTGCTGAAAAGTGTTGTGTTTCCTTTATTTAATTGAGTGTCATTTCTACTATTGGTTTGTTACATTTTGATTTTGTCCTGAGTTACATTTACATTTAGTCATTTTGCAGACACTTTTATCCAAAAAGCATAAGTGCACCAAAAACTAGTCTAAGGATAGGAATTTTTTTTTTTGGAAGAAAAGAAATAGATAGAAAGGAAGTAGAATTCAGGGTTTGTCAGTTGTTGACACAAAAGATGAGTGAAGAAGTGTTTTCAGACGTTTTTTAAAGATGGCTACAGAATCTGCTGATCTTGTAGGAGCGGGTAGTAAAGCGAGTTGCATTAGTTTAAAAAAACTGATCACATCATGAACCCAGTGACTTTTTGTAGTTGCAGTCACAAATAGGTATTACATAATATTTTGAGCACACCGAGATGCAAGCGGATGCAATGTAATTACATTTTCTTTACGTAAAAAGGATTTGTCTGACTGTCATTGGGCACATATCTAATAGGTCTGTGTAGACAGAATAAAGAAAAGAGTTGTCTTTATTATTCTCACTCAATAGGAAAACCTCACTTTTGGACACTGATTTTAGTGGCTTATGAAATTCATCTAATGGAGTGATAGACACGGCTGAATGATTACTTATATGGTTAATGGAGATTAGGAAGCACTTTTTTATTAGGAAGATGGAAGTGCTGAGTGTATCATTGTGGGTCTGTTGAGCAAGTCCCGCATCTTTTCCTGAGCACAATGGTCTACAGTTCCACTCAGGGCCAACCCTTTACTGTACTGGCTCCTCCCCATGCAGGGAGCTCGCATGCGTCTCCATTTGTGTGTGTCTGTGTGTAGTTCAGAGAGTAGCAAGACAATGGTAGTTTGTTCATTGGGAACTTGGAACGATGGTGTCAACAGAAACACAAAGTAGGGTTCAATGAAGGGTTTGTTCAGGGGTAATGCCATCAATATGGGCCATCAATTGGGACACTGTGTTTGTTGACGGTTGTGCTTAGGACCTAATGCACGACTACAGTAGGTGGGTTTAAAAGGTACTACAGTCTGCATGTGAACACTGAAAATATGAAGTGTCAAGATCAACTGTGAGCTGTCTACGTAATGTAGTGCATCTCACAAAGGCACCACATAAAACAATAGAATAAAAGAAATAACGTGTCTCTTTGTCCTCCAGAAACAAAACTATGGACCTGAGTCTGCGAGATGCTCTGGGAGGGGGTGGAGGGGGGGTCCCAGGTGGGGCTCCCGCTGAGTCTCTGCACAAGAGAGACTTTATGGCCTCGCTGGAGAAAGAGAGCTACGACGACAAGGTCGGAGAGACGGTGACCAAAAGTGACTACCGACCTTTACTGGATGGAAAAGACCCTAAGACTGGTGAGTGCTATCTAAAAGAGATGTGTGGCACAAGATTTTACTGACTACAAAACAAGATTTTTTAATTGTCCCTGGTTGTGTGATAGACTGTGAGTGTTAAACAGAGCGGACCCTGTACAGAGAGATGGATTTTTCTAAATAAAGAAGTATTTTTTTTCCATTTGAATGAGAGAGCAGTGTATGAAAAATCTAACCATGGTAAGGTATAGACTATTCTTCTCACTTTCTCAGCTTTTTCCTCCTGTGTGAAAACCATTTGTTAAAACCCCATGTGCATTTACTGCGGCTTTGTGTGTGACTGCTTTATGTTATTCAGTTTTGTTTGAAAAACTCACCTAAAAGTGTTAACCATGTGGGGTCAGATTGAAACGTGGCATAGAAAAAGAATAAAGATAAATACTAGTTTATTTTAGTTGTTCACAGTCCTTTAACATTGTAATGTTGTCTGGTTTCAGACAGACACACTCACACACCAGTTGTACAGCTCTCTGCTCTGTAGCACAGTCAGTGTTACAACAAGAAACCACAAAAAAGGCATTGGTCAGTCAGTTTTCATCACATGATTACTGGTTTATGTCTGGGAAATCTGTTCACTGGGAATAAAGGGTTTATATGCCTGCTAAGCTTCTAATGACAGCTAAGTGTAACATTATGTCAAACAGAAAATGCACTGTCAGTCAGAATTTACCATTCCTCAGTCAAGCAGAAGAAATAAAAACAACAGCAGAATAAAGTCAATTTACATAAGTTACACAAACTAACTTTAACATATATGACGTAAGGCTTATTAATAAGCTGTGACAACAAGGAAGACTGTCGCACTGTACTGGTAGATGGTGTTGAGAGGTTTGATATTATTTGATTTGATATTAATTTTAATAATAATCTTTATTTTTTTATAGCGCTTTTCCACCTACTGTAGTAGGCACCCAAAGCGCTTTACATACATTAAGCTATTTACCAGTGTTACAGAACACTTACTGGAGGCAATGTAGGTTAAGTGTCTTGCCCAAGGACACAACGACAGTATGTGGGGAAGAGCGGGATGTTATGATGTTATGACGGTTTTGTTCCACCCGCCGGTCGAAGGACGGCCGCTCTACCCACTGAGCTACTGCCGCTAACTAGCAATGGCATATCCAATTTGTATTTATAATTTCTCACGATATGGCTGTCAAATCATGGTATCACACACAGAAGATATGATAGGCTGTGTAGTAGAGTCACACTGTGCTGCGTGGATACACAGAACTGTAGGCCATATTTTGTATGAGCCATCTGGATGTTTGTATGAGACTGTGGAGCAGATGTTGTACCATGGGGCTTTTCACATTTACACATCAGTAATCCCAATATTCATACGTTTTTTACCACAAAATGGTGCAGCAAGTGTTTGAGGACAATTGGCAAACAATGTAATAATGTACTAAATAATTAAAACATTTATTTTTATGTTTACCAGATCTTCATGGAATATAGTCACCAATACATTATTATAAAAGGTCCCCAGGTCAAATTACCTTTAACTATGTAAATTAATATTGACACAGAACTTGTGAGAGTGGCATATTTTCATATCTAAATGGATGAATAAGATACATGTCAGAATCCATATTAATCAACAAGGATTATCTGAGACATGTTAATATCACCAAAATCACTTTCTATTTTTCTGCTTTGCTTTTGAGTGTTCTCACACTCATTTTGTTTGAAAGTACACATGAAATTAAATATAATAAAAGTCCCGTTGCAAAGCAAACTGAATGCCAGACCTAAAGCTCACAAAACTCTCAGTATAATGTTCCTAAAGTTGAGTGTCTGCCAGTGTTTCTAGGAATGTGAACCATATTAAATTGCTTTTGCTGAGACATGACAACTTCTCGCTGGGTTCTTACTGTATGCACAACAGTGAGAAACGAGACAGAGAGAAGGAGAGTGTGCATATTCAGGTGCTCTGTATGACAGTGACAGTGCTGTGTTACTGTGATCCTGGGCCCGCCTCTAGGATGTGTGTTGGCTGCAAGACATCGCAGTCACATGTGACTGCAGTACAGTGGAGCACTCACAGACACCTTGGCTGTCACTGCCAATAATTTAGACATGTAAATGTGCTGAATTCAGCAGATATGTTAAAGGGAATATGATGCAAGGGGAGCTTTTACAGCACTTCCACAGAACAGCACAGACTGATGACACGAGCACAGTGTTGAGTTTTAGGCCCTGTGTAGACCTTAAATGCATCAAAAGAGTTGACATAGCAATATTGTGTGTCCCTTTGTGCCCACAGGAGATTGAGCCTGACTTTCTACTCTATAAAGTAGTTTTAACAGATTTGGGATTTCTTGGTGACTAGTGACTTGAAGTTTTTATTCGATGATTCAGTGATCTAACCAAATGAACCACATAACAGGCCATGCCATTTGTAAGTGCTTAAACACAAATGCAAATACAGCATTAGGAGCAAAATCAAAATTGGCCTATTATAGGTGAAGCACCAAATGTTTCAAAGTAATATTCACGTTTTGTAAAGTAGGCCTGCTCTGGCCATCACTGTGAACTGTAATCATGAGTAACTCCCATGTTTAATGCTTTAGACTGCAAGTTTATCTCTCGGAGGAAACACTTGTAATTTAGTTGCGGTTGTAGGATCTGCTTTATGTAAAAAGCAAAGACAATACAGAGCTCCAGTAATAAATCTCTACTTATCTTTACTGCAATTTATTTACTGTCTGTTTGTCATTGAGATTTCCCACCTTTTGGCTCAAAATGCTTCCCAGAGCTAGTGACAGCAGTGACAGTGATTTATAGTTTTACCTGACAATAGAAATGCTGACTCACAAAAGAAGACCAAAAGAATAAGAACCTCACAATCAACAAATCTGACTGTTTGTGTTTAATGTGAACCCATGAGCAGATGTTAGCACTTGATCTTTTGATTGACTTATGACATGTCCATCTATAAATAGAGGATGCAGGTCAGTCCAGCAGCTGCCAGGCATCCTGTGGAGTCTGACATCTTTCTGTGAGCAGTGGTGGGTATTTCCCATTCCTCTCTGCGTGGTGCCCACCACTGTGCAAATGCACTTAAGTGAGTCTCAAAGCACAGCAGACAGCATGCACTGTGACCTCAGAAGAAAGTGGTTAGTACTCTGTTAGCTTTTAGGTCAAGTATAAAGCACTCATGAGCTATAAGTGCAGATCTTTGCTTCCTAATACACACCGGCCTAATATATAGTAGCGGTGTGCTCAAAAACAATAATGGCTGAAAACTATTTGCAAAAAGAAGAAATGCATGCTTTGTCTGTGACTCAGCATTAAACACCAATAACCTTGGAAAAGGGCAGTACACCCAAGCCACAGTAAATGCACAAGTCTTAATTATTTATAAGGTTCACTATTACACTGATATCAGCAGTGTGCCATAAATAAATGACCTCAAATACATTTATATAAGTGACAGCAAGAAATATTTCACCACTCGAGTAATGTGTATAAAATTACCTTATTTTTCAGTGTTTATAAACGCTGTTTAAGCGGTTGAGACATCCCTCGCATCACATGGGTACCAGCATTGCCATGGGAACCACAGATGCTGCTATCCTCTTCTTTTTGTGTGTGTGTGTGTGTGTGTGTGTGTGTGTGTGTGTGTGTGTGTGTGTGTGTGTGTGTGTGTGTGTGTGTGTGTGTGTGTGTGTGTGTGTGTGTGTGTGTGTGTGTGTTTAACCAGGGTCGATAGCCTGCCAGCAATGTGTTGTGTCTGGTTGCCTTACTGTCAAAAGATTTAGACACTGGGAGGAGGCAGCACCAGTTTGGAAAGCGGACAGCTGTAGTGAGACAGACAGACGCAGATAGGCACAACAAATGCAGTGCAGTTTTAGGCTACTGTCTCACTTTTTGCAGTAGGTTGATGTAAACCTGTAGGTCCTTGGCCATCCAGGACATCAAATACTAAAATGTATCTGGATATAGCTTCTAAGGGACTCTAAATAGGTCAGTCACTAAACTGGTCAGTGAGGTGAGTTTACAGTTAAAAGGGAGCGGTTTAAATCTAATCCCAGCTCATAGGTTAGTCCTTAACCTTTAAAACATGTCTGGATACCAACTTTTTTAAAACATTTCCCATAAATAGTTCATATTTACTATTGTGGTTCATATCAGATTAATTTACAGCAATTCCATTTAGTTATCTCTTGTTGGTTGTTGTATGATGGGTTGTTGATGTTATCGTTTGCTCTCTCATAGGTCCAGGAATGATGTCCTCAGGAGGACGCCAAGATCCTCCAGGACAGCCTGCCTTCAGCACTGACTACCTGTCCGGTGAGGGCTGAGGGAATACAAAATACTTATGCCACATTAATAAAAAAAAATTAATAAAAAAATAGGATTAAATCCACAGTTTATTAAAGTAATTCTAAAATATATATTATTTATAAATAAGGTTCCTTAGCAGATGGATTGGATTGGATAGCCTTCTATAAGCATGCTCAGCACTCTACAGTCTCTGTACAGGTGCCTATAATCTATTAGGGCTACAGTAACCAGGTCTAACCAAAGACCACACAGGCCTATTAAAGTGTCTAAAGTGTCTTACCCAAACAAAACGATTTCCGTGAAAAATAGTAATTAAGTTAACCTATAAATGGTGGGCAGAGGATGTGTATTAGTAAAATGACACCCACGGACATGAGGGAAATGGGAGAGACAGGAGTAGCTCGACAAAGAGAAAAGGAAGGAAAAGGTCATTCTACAGCAAATTAAAAAATAAACACACACATAATGATGATTTATTTTTCGGTGGTAGCTCTAAACATAACTTAATTTGGCTTTGCTGGAGCTAGCTAGGTTTATTGTTTTATTCTGTAGTGAAAAAATTCTGCAGTGATGCTTCTAAATATCAGAGTTTTTAATCCATCCAGCACAAGCACAAGTTACCTAAATGTGGTCCATAAAGAAGCTTATTTTCTATCTAACATATAGGCTACAAGGAGGTTAGTCTTAGGCAATTTCACAAATGATGGGGTCTTGCTGCACAAGCTGAGAATCATGAACACTATTCCTCTGCAAAGCCACCCAACAGCCACATTAATATGATTTTATTTGTGTTGTTATATTGTATATTAAGATGGTGTATGGATATAGATACAAAACAAAATGCTATTAACTGAACCAATACTAGAATTCTTTGTGACCTTCTTTTGACCTCTTATTTTCTGTCACAAAGATATAATAGATTTTCATTTGAAGTTTAGTCTGGCCTTTTATGATTTCAACATTGTCCTGTCTCCTAAACAAAAACAAATGCGTTATAAACTTGTGACAGGTAATAAGTCTGTAGAACTCTCTAGCACCTTGCCATTCAGCCTTTTCACCTGTCAAATTTAGCTTTTTTCTCCAACTAAATTTTATTTCTCTCCCTACTTTGCTTCTTCTGTCTCTTTGTCTCCTGCAGGTCCAGTGATGGGGGGTATGACAGGTCAGTGGAGCCCGAACAAGACGAAGGACAGCAGCATGCCTGACTCATTTTTAGGTCCACTTCCCCTTCTCATTTTCAAATTCAGTATTCTTTCTTTTTATTCTCTAGTTCATTGTGAACCAGTTTTATTACCTTTTTTTTTAGCTTTCAGTAGATTATGTAAAATGGTACATAACTCAAAGGCCTATATTCAAAACAGAACATGCATTGGTGACTCTTCTGTCATTTTGTTTGTGTCTGTTAGGCTTCTCACAGCCCGGCCTGGGAGGGACCGGCTTACCCCCATTCCACACCAATATGGGTCAGACTGCTGTGGGTTCAGCAATGGAGCCCCAGAAAACTTCAGGCGTTCTTGGTTCGGAACCCAAACCCGCGGCTAATACCACTGGAGGGAGTCTGTTTAAACCCAATGAGCCATTGTTTACTGGTGGGACGGGAATCCACTCTCCAGGTAACAGCAAAGGATTTTGATGCATGTGTTATTGTGGGTGTTATTATGGGTAGCTGTGAGGGTGAAGCCAGAAAAAGAGCGAAGACGCATTAATTGGTTCAAGACTGAAAGCATATTTTGCACTTTTTTTGTTTGAGTTTGTCACACAGCATTTTTTAAGATAATCTTGTAAACAATTTTATCACAACCTTGATTATAGATATTTTAAAACCTATTTAAAAATTGCTTGATATTTTATAGTTAGTCTCCAGGATGCTAGAGGCTATTGTTGACAGCAGATTTTGAACAGCAGAGGGCGACCTATTCCAGTTAATAACACTAGGCCATCATTACTAGCATAACTTCTATTCAGCTTATTCTGTCAGCTCTGCACACCTCTGCCAATACAAAAACTTAACAGTAATATCTACTGACTGTAGTATAACAGGGGTCTACAGAAAACCTATAATTTAATTTATTGAATTGCAATCAATTAGGATGAATTGCGTTGGTTTCTAATAATGAGAGACAATGATCAACTGTTTAGCAACAAAATCCTCAGAGGAATTCCACAGAATGTCCTATTGTTATATTCAGAATGTAGAAACTACACACACAATGAAAAACAGACAAAAATTTGACACAGAAAACAATCAATGATCATTTTGATTCCTATAGTACATGTCTTAGTTTGGTAGAACTTGAGTTTAGTGATGGGACCAGTTTAAACAGTTGTTCTCTGTATAAACTGGGAAAAATCCTTTGTCCAAAATGCTCTTGCACTGTTGCATAAGCTGTGTTTTAAATAGCCTGTACTTCAGCAGTATGTATCTTCGCAGCTTTCCGGTCTCCAGATTAAGATGTACTCCCATTAAATAGCTTATTACATTAAATATAGATGATAATGGCTGTGCTTCATCTCTTCCTGGAGCTTTTTATAACAGGGAGGTCCTGGGAGAAAATAGTAACTTCAATCAATTTAGAAACAGTGGCAGATTTAGAAGGAAACTCACTTTTTTATGCATTGACAATAATATGCAATAATGTGAAAGGGAGGAATAAACACTCAGGCCAACAGTTACATGGGTTGTCCTTCCTTCTGTATGTCTCTCCGTGTCCGCTCATCTGTTTCCTTTTCCTTCTGATACCATGAATGATTTTCCATGAATTAAAAATGTGTTTGATGTGGAGAATAGTGGGAACAGACATTTCAGGGAGCATCCCAGAGCAGGTGAATTCCTGTATTTGCCTGAACTTGCATGAACTATTTTTTTTACTTCTGTTTTTCTTTTTTTTCCCACATGCTTTGGGATGAAGTGTAATTGTTCAGTGTTTCTGCATCTGTAACAAAATGTGATGCATGCCTTTTTGTCCTTCTCGCAAACTGTATATAATCACTTTGCGTTTGTTTTGCTTTTTGTGTCTGCTTCCTAAAAATCTGATCTGCCCCAAATGTTTGATTGCTATGATTATGTCTAGATAATTACTAGAAAATGCCCACATTGATTGTCTCATACTCGGTATTATAAAGTACACATACGTTTCAAAGAGTCTAGTGGGTTTATAAAAGTAGGCACCATCACATACAATGCTGGTTGGGCTGAAAGGGGCCTACAAGCATCAGACTATGGTTACTACAGTTTGGCTGAAACCTGCAACTACACAGTTACTTCAACAAATTTAACATAACACTGTATTTTTTAAAGTTAAACTGTGACTCTTTGTATGTGTGGGCAAGGCCAGCTGACAACCAGTGACAACATGTATCCTCAATCATTTGAGTGTCAGATTATTAATATAATTCTTGTTTTATGGTTTACCTGCTTTGTGAAGAATATTAATATTAAAAGTTAGTAGTGCACTAAAAGTCAATGCACTAGTGACTTTGCAAAGCTGTCTGAAATTGTAATTATGACATCAATAAGATGTTGAAACGTCTTAAGGGGAATCTCTTCTGTTACTTTGGCATTGTTTCTCTAACTAATATTTAGATCAACAAGTAGCTGTAGAGATCTAACAAACTTTGAAACAGTGAGTCAATGTTTAAGGACAGGAATTACAGTGTTGAACTGTGATCTCATAATATGAACTTAAACTAATAACATTTTGTGGCTCAACCCTCCATGTTGTGGATGGCAGACATGTATTTAGTAGCAGATGCAGTCTAACTATGTACAAGGAAAAAGCAAGCGTTGACTATTAGATGCTTTGTTCAATAAAATGCATTGACATAAATTACTGAAAATGATGGGACCATAGAACAAATTCAAGTAATAAACAGCTTTTGTTTTCAGTTCTGTATCAATATTCTGAATAAGATAAGATCCCCTTCTAATGACTTTTAGAGGACTCAGGAAAGACACAGAGACCACTATGGTAACCAAAATCTGATGGCTTTTGGCAGGTGATTTTCTCAGACAGTATGTGATTGGTTCCTCCTCTTATAAAACCCTCCCCCCTCGGCAGCTCCCGTCCTCTCTCCCAGTGGCTCAATTGATGACAGCAGTACCACATCGTCCACCTCTGAGCCTCTGAGCCCTGAACGATCCGGGCCTGGGGGTGAGCTTGGCAAGCAGAGACGGAGAAAGAAGAAGAGGAAGGGGCGTGATGAGGTCTACAACTTCCTGGATAGACAGCAGAATAACAACGGCCAGTCAGACAAGCATGGGCAGGAGATGGGGGAGGCCGAGGATGACGAAGACGAGGAGGAGAATTGGGAGTGGGAGATCAGAGAGAGCGGAGGTGGGGGTAGAGTGAGGGGCAGGAAGAGTAAGACTCGGGCCAGACTTCCAGAGGAGTGGGGAGCACCTCAGCAACCTGTGTCTCCTACACCAGCCACAGTGGCTCCTTCATGGGCTGCCAACCCTGTTCCAAAGCTGAGTCCCAACCCTGACCTGCCCACTTTCCCTAAACAAATACCCACAAGTTTCACCAACCATTCCCACGATACCATTGCAGCAGATTCTTCTCCGCGCTCATACGAACCAATGTGTGTAGACAAAGAAGAAATTCCTGGAAGCAAACCCATAGCTAACAATGCTATTAAAACCAGCCTAACAGGTGATGATAACAGCAGTCTAGCTTTATTGACAGGAGAAAATTTGAGCCCAGTTTCCCAGACCTTCTCCTTTCTTGATTCAGTCCTTCAAACCTCTCCTGGTTCAACCCCAGACTCACAGACCACCACCCCAATCACCAACACCCCCGTGCTTGCTACTGCCCCCTTGCAAAGTCAACACCAGCAGAAGCAGCTTCCAGTGTCCCACAGCCTGCCGTTTTCACCTCTCCTGCTAACACACTCATTGGATCAGGCCTCAATGTCGATGCTAAACCCTTTGTCCCGTCTGCTGCACTCCTGTCCTCCACCACCACTCCCGGCACTAGTGTAGCCAGTCCCAGGACAGCCACCACTACAACCCCTGCCAGTACTGCCTCAGCTTCCATCCCACCAAGCGTAACTTCATCCTTTAGCCCAGCCATCACCACTGCCCCTCCCTCCGTCACTCCTGCGGCCCCTCCCTCTCACCCTACACACTCTGCGCACCTGGAGTTCTCGTCGCCACTGCTCCCCCCACTGGAAGGTTGGTGAACTGCAAGGAAGAATTTCAATAAAATGGGGCAATAGGCTAATTAAATAAAGTAGGTTAAGATAGCAGGAAGTAGCTACTATTGTACTGTCTTCCTGTGTGCATGGCTATTTCTGCTGATCGAGCACCAGGCTTGCTTGGTGTTGGATCTGTTATGTGTTTGTAATCATCATTAACCAACAGATTAATATTCATTTTACATTATGTCTTACTTTTCAGAAAATGCCATATCTAGACACAAATATGCAATATCTTAAATACTTAACCTTGAGAGCTCCACAGGCCTATATTCTTTAAAAAACCACAACATTTGGGTCTAGATATATGACTTTTTTATTATTTAAATAGCAGAAATCAAGGTCTAAAGTTAACATAATTTAAATCCCCCTGTCTGCCTGCCTCTATGCATTTCCCTGTTCAGTGACTTCTCAACAGCTGATCTGCTTCCAATAGCTCTACTAGTTCTGCTTGTTTTCTTAGTCTATATCTGTCCTTCCGCTTGCATTTTTGCCTTTTTAGAAACAAATAAATGTATAAATATTTTAATCCTTGTTTTAATACATTCAGGTTTTTAACCTTTTCCAAGTTAATGCTCATTATTACTTGTCAATTCCAAATATAGCTCAAAAAGCCTTTGGCTCTAGATATTCTACAGCCTTCTTCAAAGATTCAACTTAAAATTTTAATTGTTGTATTTGTTTTGGTTTGAATTGTCTGAATCTTTTTGTTTAGTGTCTATTAACTGGGTCTCCTCCAGTTATTGCTGCAGTAGATTTGTTATAAACAAGTGACAAGTTGGGACCAGATTGTATTTCTGCTCCTACGTCCCATTTTAAACTGGGGAAGACCCTCTAATAATTCCTTCATCCCACATCTTTTCCTCCTTAAGCACCTTGTTTCTGGCTACTGCCGAAATCTGTACAAATCCTCATTTTTCAGAGATCTTTGCTTAGTTCTGTTACTGAGTACTAAATGCCTTAAATGATTGATTTCTTCAATGTATGACTCAATTTGTGCCTTCTAAATTCTGCCACTTTAGCTTTCACTAACAGTCTTTACATACAGCCTTGTAGCTATTGTTACTTCAGTATAGTTTACTAAACTGAACATGACACATTTGACATAGTTTTTAAAGGAAAGTCAGTTTTAGGATGGTGTCTAATAAAATGTTTGTAACTTTATTGCAGTGAGGCTGATTCTGAAGTGACTGAACATTTCCTTCTTTCTCTCCCTTCCCTGCTCTCTTTCTGTGCTCCCAACAACATTATCATGAACAACAGGTAAGTGCAGTTTTTGTCTGTATATCTAGTGACATTGAGCATCACATGTGAATATAATTTTGACTGACTGGCCATAAACACTTGCAGAGAAGTGAATACTGTTAATTTTTCTAAATATGTTTGTTTTTTGGTAAGTAACTCAAATATTTGCTAATTTGTTGCATAATTGTGACCACAGACGGAACACAAGTTATCAATTCAGCACTATTTTTATTGTGAGGACAGTTTTTAATCTGCCATCCCAGCAGAGATGATGATGTCTCCGGTTATAAAGCCTTAAATCTGATTATGCTGGTGGAAAGTTATGTTCTTTCTCCTCCACTAGACATAACCCACACATCCTTTTGGCTCATCACATGCCTTTTCTTATTGGATGTATTTCTCCATTTGTGACCTGGAGTGCTAGTTGTTTTGAATACGGATAGGATTTTAAAGATCATAGTGTAAATATTGCTCCTGAAGATATTGAGCTTTTCATTCATTACTTGTTGAAACATGCTTGTGTTGTTAACGTCTATTGTCAGTTAAATGCTGACTTTTTCATTTGACTTTCATTAACTTTGCAGATATTGTTTTCCTGTCAAAACTACATGTTTTTAAGTTCTTGATCCCTTGATCCCTGGAACAAGCATGTGGTGAATAGTGCAGGCAGGCAGGCAATGTGTGTGGACTGCATGATCCTGATCCCATTACTGTAACATATAAAAGCATATGAAACACAACACAATTTCTTTGAGCTTTTATATTACAGCCTTGATTTAGGGCAGTCTATGTTCAGTTAACCTATTAATGACTAATAACTTCAGATGGTAAACAGCCCTGGTGGCCTGTGGGATGTTGTCCCCTTTTTAAAGTTGAAACAATTCAATTTTCAATGCATTTCCATGAGCTAATTAAACATACACTGGTGTAATCTACGGTCAAAATTGTCCCAGAAGTTACAGTTGTTTTATTTGGGTAAATGTTATTTGTTAGTGGGTTTAAATGTTTTATTTGGCCAGTGGAAATGAATTATAATACTCCCCTAGTCCAGCATAAAACTGCATAGCTGTATAAATGTTGTCCATTGACTTAAACTGATGTGTGTTGAAAGCAGGTTGTCAGATATTAGTCTAGTTGGTGACTCAATGGTTCCTCTGGTGTTTCCTTGTTGTAGTGCATAGACTAATGGAGCGTCATCAGAGGCAAAATGGTGGACTGTTAAACAGACGAGCTTCAATTTAGATTTACAGTTATCTGAATCGAGAGGTTTCTGCATGTACAGTACTGTCTTTCTATCACTATATACAGTTGTGCTCATAAGTACACAACTGTACATACCCTGGCAAAATTTGTGATTTTTTATTTACTGTTTTTTTGGGGGGGAGTTTTTCCTTACCCTGATGGAGGGTCTAAGGACAGGGGATGTTGTCTTGTGCAGTCTGTTGAGCCCTTTGAGGCGGCTGTTGTTTTGGTATTGGGCTATACAAAAATAAATGTCTTGTCTTGTCTTATTTTATTTATTTATTTTTGAGAATTTTTCAGAGAATATGAATGTTAACACAAAAACTCAGTTCAGTGTATTGCCACCTTTAAATGGTAAATGGTAAATAGCATGCATTTATATAGCGCTTTTTTGCACCCTTCTCGGGCACTCACCCCATTCACACACATTCACACCTGGGGCAGACAGAGATGGGGGCTGCCATACAAACGGCGCTCAACCTTCTCCGACCACCACCAAACACACCTCTACAGTCACACACATTCATACGACAGCTTGAAGTCTTTTGTGGTAGTTGTGGATGAGGCTCTTTATTTTCTCAGATGGTAAAGCTGCCCATTCTTTTTGTAAAAAAGCCTCCAGTTCCTGTAAATTCTTGGGCTGTCTTGCATGATCTGCACGTTTGAGATCTCCCCAGAGTGGCTCAATGATGAGGTCAGGAGACTGAGATGGTCACTCCAGAACCTTCACTTTATGCTGCTGTAGCCAATGACAGGTCGACTCGGCCTTGTGCTTTGGATTGTTGTCATGTTGGAAAGTCCAAGTACGTCCCATGTGTAGCTTACGTGCAAATTTTCCTTACAGTATTTTCTGATAACATGCTGCATTCATCTTGCCTCATCTCATCACTCCAAATGATATTGTTCAAGAAGTTTTGAGGCTTGTCTCTGTGCTGTTTGGTGTATTGTAAGCAGGCTGCTTTGTGGCATTTGTGTATTAATGTAAAAGGTTTTCACACTGGACAGGTATCTTACTTTCATCATTTGACTTTCATTTGTCATTTTTATCTCATCCTTTTCCACTTCATTAAATCCTCTTTCACCCCTGTCCACCCTTTTCACTCCTCACTAATTTCTACTGGTCAGTTTGTATTTTTCTGACAAAACCTGGCATGTTGCACTAAAACTGAAATGTCTGTTAATAAACACTGTGATGTTAGGCCTCAATGTGCTGTTGGAAAAAAAATAATAATAATAAACTGGGGACACCAGTTGAGTCATAGGTTAAGTAGACTTTTGGATAGCTAGCTTATAAATGTGTTTAGTTATAATTTTTATGCTACTGACCAAAGTGAATATGTTGGATTTACTATTTACCCTATAACTGGGTAAACATGACCTACTTTTTGAATGCAGGTGGGAGGTTTTTAAAATGATTAAATATTAGTTCTATATTAGTTATATATGGTGATGATATTGATTGATCTTGTTTGTTTGGTTTTGTACTGTTTGACTTGTACAGTAATGGTTAGATTTGTGTGTTGCATATCTCTGTGAAAGTAGAATTGAAGCTGTAAATGTGTGAGACAAACGGATACACTGGGCAGTTTTGAAGTATTTCATTTGAAACACATTGGATCTTTGGCCTTTCTGTCTCGCTTCATTCCCCGTATCTCCAGCCACGCTGTAATAACCACTGTGCCGCTGGGTGGTAAGGATAAAGTTATGGGGGGTTGGGTTGTCAGGGAGACACAGGAGGCGGTTGCTGTGGAAACAGGAGACTCTGCTCGTGAGCGATGGCGATAGAGAGAAGGGGTGGACTGGGTGTGACAGCCACTGAGGTTGAGAGTAAAAATAGAAACGGCTCTGACAAGATCCTCCTTCCTTCCTCACACCTCCACACCAGCCTCCACCTCCTCCCGACGGCGCTCGCTTTCTGCTCAGTGTTGCCACGGACAACCAGCTGCGGCGTTGGTTTCCTCCTCTTTCTCGTCTGCATCTCAGCGTTGTTTGACCTTCAAAAGGAAAGCTCGAGTTGACCTCTGTGATGTTTGTCTGCGCAGAAAGATGCAACACGATCTGACTTAATTTGATCCACCCTTTCTGTCTTCAATCTCTGAACTAGATATATAGCTTTTTATTTTCTTGGAAGAGAGACAAGCAATGAGCCAATTACATAAGTCAAGGTTATTGAACTAAGTACTGCATGTTGCTCAGCTCAATTAATAATTGTGCACAGTTATTACGATTTGAAACTAGGCATTTTACTATTGTATAAAAGTTTATCCAGTTAGTTGGATACTGTGTTGTGTCATGTTTATTATGTATTATACTACACACATCTCAAAGGATAATTTTACATTATTTTTGTGCAAATATATTGACTTTTATTCCAGTTAAAGTACAAAAAAGGCATACAGAATTTGCCACCTGTAAAGTTCAGAAAATATACTACCTTCTACCATCATGGTACTGTTAAAGGCTTTCTAAATATTGCTATTGCTACTTGCTTCCTATTGAAAACTCAAACTCCTTCTCTTCACAATTTACACGAGAAACCTTTGACCTCAAGTCTTGATCATTGCATAACACATGCTATTTCCAGCTCTTCTGAAACATGAACAACACTCTTGTGTTCTCAGTCTTCCCCCCTCCTCCTCCGCAGTACAGTAGACAAATTGTTTATGGAGGATTATGCAATAATACCCCATTTGTTTTCATTCATGCTTGATGAGTGGCTTCTGTGCCTCAGACTGAGTCCTGAGGTGAAGTGAGGTAGCTGTACATTTGGGACAGACAAGGCAAAATAAAAAATCTCTCTGAATGTTAAAGAGGTGGTTTCCGTCATGTTTCAAGACTCAAATGTCCTTGTATGACAGCTTATTTGATTTGGATCTGGCAAACACAACCCATGTGAGTCCATGGTTGGAACAAACAACATATGGGCATTCACGCATCAAAATATTTTTCTCTTAGCTACATATTTTCCATTGGTTCTTTTTAATAATCAAATAGCCTTGACGATGGAAAGTACACAATTTAGAAATATATTACGGAGGCCTATATCATGACATCTCAACAGTGATTAAGCTGTGAAGATTGACTGAATGCAAACCCTTTAGTTGGCCCTTTAAACTCACAAAAGTTAATCATACTGATTTTAAATAACTATGGCTTTGGGGTTAAGGAGTTGTTCAGATTGGCTAAGTACAAAGTAATACCAAAGATGTCCATGTCTCGTACGACATAAATACTGCTAAACCTGGTTTGGAAATGTCTGTAGGACAGAATAATACAGATTATATTGATAGACGCATGTACTGTGTACTTTCACCTCTTTAACCTTGAGGGAGTCTGTGCTCCCCAGGCAACCATCTATTATTATTTCCAGCAGAGATTCTGTCAAGAGAATACTTATATCCAGGTGGTTGCTCACCTTGAAGTCACATTATTGTACTGCCACATGAATGGGGTTTGCGCGTTTGAAACATTGCACATTGAAACAATACATTGCAATAAATTTAAAGGTTCACTTTGGAAAATACAGATGCCTTAACCAATGTTTTTATCACCATAATGTGGGGCAACGACAGCTTTGGAATCCTTTGGGGTTTTTAATGAGAGACGTCAGACACTAAGTAGGTCTTTAAATTGCTAAATGGCCTATACTTTAAAATGAACTGAAAACCAAATTAAAACAGAGTTGGTATGTTCTTCTGAGTGATAGAAGTCTTCTTTGTAAAATACTTCTATAATAAAGTAAATCAATAAAATGTGTGATTGCTGACCTTTTTAAAAACAAACAATTTGTTAATGTTGTGCATTGTTCATTCAGTCTTTGTAATGACTTAAGTGGGTGAAATTACAACCCTTGGAAATATATATTAAGCTGATTTCCCATGTGATTGAAGTGCCGTCTCACTTATCCTGGCAGTATATAAGCAATCACTGTCATATGGTTGTTGTGACTGATGCTGTTTATGTGTGCCATTATGTCATTATGTATCTATGGGCAGCCATGTGTCTCCATATGTGTGCTTTGTCGCTAGGGGCTGGGCATTGCACTGGGATGTTTGCACCAGCGAATGAGGGAATATTCGGGGCCGTCATGTGACTGTGTGATGTCAGAGAGGGATAGAGATAAAGAGAAACAGACAGACAGAAAGAGAGAGGGAGAGCAAGGTGCAATTTAGACCCACAGCTGATCCATGCAGTGCTCAGAGAGCGGAAAACCGAACACACATACTCTCACTCTGTTATTTCAGCAGTAAACACTCACTTTGCAACACGCACTTTCTATGCATATGCACTTCAAGGACTGGATTTATTTTATTTGTTTAAACAGAAAGGTTGCATCTAATTTGTGAAACATTTTGGATAAGGACTTTCCTGCCAAACTGTAGCACTTTCTGGGAATAAAGGAGAAGAGAAAAGGAAGAATATTTACAAGACCCTATTCGGAGGATGTCTTTTCTGTCTGGCTCAGCATGGCAGCAGCCTGGCATCATTGGTAGTAGCAGTGGGTACGGACAACCTTCCAGTGGGCATCAACAGCAGCAGCAAAAAAACCTTAATAGTCTACCTGCTGTCAGCGTCCCAACTGTCCCAGCCTCCTCCAGTGTGACCTCTGGCCTCCTCAGCGACTGGCACTGCCCCAGCCAGATGGCATCCGAGAGGCACGACATCAAAGAGGTCTCAGAAATGTCTTGGATGGAAGACGAAGTCAAAAGTGAGAGCAGCAGAAGTGACAGGTTTGAGGCAGCTCTGAATACAGGAGGACCAGGGTTTGAGGCTAAAAGGAGACAAACTCGCAGGGGGGTCACTAGGGAGCACAGGACAAAGCCCAAGTAGCCCCTTGTCCCCCTACTCTTTGTCTTCCTCTTCTTCAATATCACCTGCAAAGACTTTGTAAACTCTACAGTAGAATCTAGGGAAACAACACACCCTAACCTTTGGGCACAATAACTTTAACCCAACTGTCATGATGTCTGAGAGGATGGATAGCACAGATGGATTTTACCTCCAAGGATCACAGCTGGTTTCACAAGGGCAGAGGGCATTATCAAAACTGAATTTTGAACCTACTGACAAAGTCAATGCTTATTTTACAAGCACCAACAGTTGTGCAGAAAATAAAAATGATGAGAAGAGATTTGCTTCATCAGGAGATCTACTTTCTAATCAGAAAGGAGGTTTAATTACAGGTCTTAGTGGAAGTCAAATCAAGCCATCTTCAGCAAAACATAGTGATGTTACAACTGTTATTGATTCTTCAACAGCTCTGCTGACAGGAAGTAAAAACAGTGGAAGTGATGGACCTGGTAGCCTACCTTCAAATGGGGCTATAAAAGATGATTGTGTACGGGGCAGTAATGAAGATTATAATGCAAATACTAGACTTCCTTCTAACAGTAATAGCCCAGAGAGCAGTGGTTCAAGTTACAGCCTGAAAAAGGATTCAAATGTTGATGAGATGTTTTGTTCCACATTAAACAAAGACTCTAAAACTAGCCAGCAGCCACAGCGGATAGTGAAGAAGAGCAATGTCTGACTGTTCACACCTGGCTGTTCCGATGGTAATGACCGGCCCATACCCAACTGGGATAGGGGGCACACCGGCGATGATGCCAAATGTACCAAACTTTACGCTGATGGGAACAGCCTGCCCTCCCAGACCACCCTACCCTCATGTTGCTGTTCGACGCGCCTTCACAGTGAGTGATGGCACAGAGGCAGCAGCTGCAATGCTGATGTCTTCACCCTTAACACCTGTGGTGCCTTCATCCCCGCCTCCGAAAAGGCACCATGGGAGCTGTGAGACAAATCTTTTACTTCCTGTTCCACCCTCTGTCAACAGCAGTCAAAATGGTCAACTTAACACTGCAGGTAAATATGTCTTACATGCACCAATGGTTCTCAAGTCCTAAAATGATAATTGCATTCTTTTTTATTTGGCAGTTTGTCTTTATGGCACACAGCTTGTGTCAGTGTTGTTTTGCCTCAATATAATATGACCCATTTCATTTGAGAGACTTGGCAACATTTTTGTTTTGTAAGAGCAAGTAGAGAGCTACACACTTTAAAATGCTGAATCTTCTGGGACTAATGCTGGGAGTTGATTGTCTTTACATCATGACATTTCTGTAAAACTCACAGACCACCTGCCCCATCATTAACAAAAACACAGAACATATTTGCTGGAATAGGTTCCACAGAGTGATCCGTTGCTTATGAATGACCTTTGCATGTTAGTGTTCTTTACAGTGTTAACTCACAGATAAACAGATTTATGGGCAACAGGTCACTCTGTTGTGACTTAAGAATGCTGTTTTTATCAAAACGTAGTTTAAAGAGCACTTTGCGCTTTCAGTTAATTTGTCAGCGAATTAAGACAAATGGCCATCTGCTGATGTTTTGGTGGTTGACCTCTAGCAGAGCTCATATTTCACTGGCTTTTCATTTGCTCTTTCAAAGGTTAGTAGGCTATTCCAGCGCTGTCTGAAGCAGGTCCATCTTTGCCTTTCTTAACCGAATAGTTCAGTCCATTATATCTAACTGGCTAATTATTCCTTCATTTTCAACATTGCAACAAATGCACAAAGCCTGCGCTGTTACTATTGTTATTTTGTGCATGTGGTTTGGGAATCTTTTTTAATTCTTTTTATTAATCATATAATCCTTAATCCAACAATTCATTACTGCCCATTGTTTCTCTGGCTGAAAATTATTTGCAAGCTTAATATTATGCAACACTTAAATTTATTACACTAAGCCTTTCTTCTCTACATGATGTATTTTAAGCAAATACACTTAGTTGATGCCATTACATTGCATTATAGTGTAGTAGCATTGCACTGCATGTGTCTCCTAATTCTACATACAAAGCTGAATGAATTTAGCTTCTTATTTTAGTCATTCTTTATGTATGCAAGAGGTGTTTGGTGTTTTGATGTTGTATGTTTGTAAAATAAATCAAATGTAAAAAGGATTGGCTCAATAAGCATAAGCTTTAAGCATAAACACCTTTTCAGCCAAGAAACCTTTTTTTAAATAATCTTGTTAGCCCAATAGTTTAGTATTTATTTCTAGTTGCTTGTACAATTTTTTTATTTATTTTATTTTTTTAAGATGGCTGAAATAAACTAAAACTGAAGATAGTGGCTGCTCAGATTATTGAGGTTCTGTTGGATGAGATGATTGGTGTTAACATATATAGCAGGAGCAGTGGTCACACTAATTAAGCAGATGGATGTCTTGTATGAATGGCATATGCCATTTTTTGATTATTTGATCTCACAGTTGACTGACAGTTTTAATTTGATTAAGCTTAGCCTGATTGGTTTCAGGTGTACTTAATTGACATTTTTATGTCTATCTTAAATTTGTTTCAAAATATGCCAGGTTGAGAAAAAATATTTACAATTTATTGTCACATTATTTGTTGCATTCAGAGGCTGTTAAAGGACAATGTGTTCTAATAGGCCTTGTTGCATTTACGTTGGACTGAGAGTATCAAGAGCTGAGGGCAGTTGTACTTTGTACAAACCCTTATTTTAGACCCATTCAAGGACTTGAATCCATTACCACTTTGACAAAGCCCACTAATGTTGGTCTGTAGAGGGCTGAATGCGAGCAAATCTAAGGGAATAAATTTTTCCCTCTTGGTGTCAAATATTAAAGCTTGAGACCAACAAAAATGTATATGTTTTGTCTAAATGTCTCAAATGTCTTTATCAATGCATAAACATTGCAGCTGAGCCTTAAATGTTAAAGCATATTGGATTACTTGCTACAAATACAAAAAGTGAATGTTCTGTATATACTCAGTTGTGCTGGTGTTATGTTTCTCAGTTTAAAGATTTGTCCCTCCATTCAGTTATTCTGTGTTTTAGACTGTCGACTGGGACATCGATTAGAGATTGACTCTGGTTGTTCTCATTTTAATATGGAACAGCTATTTCTAGCTTTGTGTCAGTGTGTATTTCCTTGTCTCTTTCTGTCTGTAGCGCATCCAATGAGCAAATCTTACTAATTTTAAACATACACTTACACAGTTGCACAGACAACTAACAGCTTGGGTGCAATGCAAGGTGTATAGAAATAGATAAAGTGAGGCACACAATTCTCACAGCTGTAAGAAGCTAGAGAAGTGAGAGGCTCACCAGATGGCTGGTGTTATCGCCAGTTGGTACAAGACACATCTATGCTTAAATGTTCTGCTACATCAATGAACGTGGAGCAAAAGTAAAGGAATGAATTACCAAAGTGAAAAACACTAAACATTGCTATGAAGATATGTAAATATCTGTGTTTCAAATCTTACTAAGTAGATACATTTAAAATAGGTCCATATATGAATTTTAACTTTATATGAATACATGTGTTGTGTGTGTATATATATAGGTGTATATGTCACATTGATAGAGTTAATTATTTGGGTTGAAAGTAGAGTATATTACTGTCACTGTTGGTCCCTTGGTCAGTGTGGTGTTAGATAGCTATCACCAGGCTACACTGGTGGATACAGTGGGATTTGAAGAGTGCTGCCTTCAGTCAGATATTTCTGCTGCGGCTCCATGTCTGTGTCTGTTAGTCATGCTCTGGTTTTACGTGGCATTCACCAGCGGCTGTGTATTGTAGCGTGGCATTAGCTGGAGCCTATGTGCGCTCAGCCAGCAGTTTCATGTTGGGTGAGTAATATTGCTGGTGTCGCAGGATAGAGCAAAACAGCAATAAAAACAACTGGTTTTATGAGTTCATTATTAGGATAGCATTAGAGCGCAGAACCTGCCTCTCTGGAAATCTCTGGTCCAGGTATTTTGTTAAGAAACACAAGTTTTGTGTTTTATGATGTATTAACAAATCTATCCACATCAACTGATCAATCCAGTCAGACCATGTGCCCTGTCAGCACCTTTACAGACATTCCTTTTACATTGGAAACATTGGGCAAATAGGCCACATGGAAAGTTGTTATTGCACCAGGGCCTAAGGGCAATATTCTGGTTTATTAATAAATCCATTCTGTAGCTACCATGTTAAGAAGCAGGTTCTTGGGGCACATAAACGTGATACCATGTTTGAGTAATGTAAATAAATGTTAATATCATCTTACCATAACAAGATGGGAATCTGGTTTACCACAGCAGAGGAATTGAGCTGTAGTTAATTAACTTAATTTAATTTCACAGATTATTTCCTGCTTCATGACAACACACAGTTTAAAAAAAAAAAAAAAAAAAAGTTAGTTATCAGGTGCACATCAAATTGTTTTTGTTTAAGGACAGCCTGTCTTGTTGCAGCAGAAACATCAGTTTGACATAAGGGTTAGAGTCGGCAGTGGGAGAAATCAAACAGAGAGTGAGGCAGCAGCCATTCCACTCTGTTACATAATGTCTTTTTGTCCTCACACAGGGCTTGTCTTTTACTGCCCCAAGCTCGCACCCGTCTACCTGTAGCCATCTGATGACTTTAACCTCATTTGCCTTTATCCTCCCCTGGTACTTCTATTGGCCTCTTCTATATGTGTCAGCAGTGCAACCTAATCTGAGCAGTGATGATTTTTATTGCTGTTTGTCTAGTGATCTTTACAATGTCTGTTGTTAATAAATGTATTAGGTACTCATAAGGAAGAAATACCACACTGGCCAAACCTAATTTCCAGCTGACAGTACAAGTGTTTTATTTACATGAATAGCCATTGCCACCAACGGACCACAGACGCAGTCTGAGTCACTCTGACCATTAGTGACAGTAATTAGTGTTGAGTACCTAGTCTTGAGAGGTTGAGTAACTATGTTGCAGTGCCGCCAAGCTAAAGCTAAACAACTCTGACTACTGTCATGTTCCACCCTCGTGTTCTGTGTTAGTCAGTCCAGTTATGTAGTGTATTTTTTTTTACTGTGTCTTATTGTGAAGTGGCATACCCTTGTCTGTCTTTCAGATTGACTTCCTGCCCTTGTGACTTTCCCTCCATTGTGATTACTTGCTCCGCCCCTAATGTGTTCCACCTGTCCCTTGTTGTGTTTCCTTTATAGCCTGTGTGTTTCCCCTGTTCAGGGTTAGATTGTCTTCACCCCTCGTGTGAGGTTGCTGGGCATTTTCCTTGTGTTTAGTGTATTCCTCGTGTTTGTTGTATCGGAAATGTATCATTTATTTCTTGTTTATTGTATATGGACTTATAGTGTGTTCCGACCCTAGCCTTGTTTCGACCTTGTCTTATGGATTGTGATTTGGTACTTTCACCATGGAAATAAACCCTTTGAAACATCTGCCTTTTGTGGGGTCTACATCGTGAGTCCTTTTGCCCTGGTCCTGACAACTACATAAGTGGCACTTAGAAGATAGATATAGAAAATCCAGACAACCAAAGAACAATGGATATGAAAAAGAAATTATGGTTATTTTAATTAATGTTTAAAGCTAGTCAAACAATCAACTTACCTTCAGTTGTAGGAAAATAAAGCATACACTAACCATACCTGTAAATGAGTATAGTTCAAAATCAATTAAATACAACAAAATATGATTCTATTAACATTATTAGAATTGAAGTGTGTTATTATAACTCAGTGATATTCACCACAAAGTTAACTTCAACTCCTCTTTACAGTTTAGAAGATGCATTATACCATCCATCCCTATAACTCATGACCTGTTTACTCGGCAGCATCTGTAACTGCGACCTACATAAGTTCACCCACACTAGCATCACTGCTATAAATAAAAACCACAGGTCCATTAAGCTTATTACTCAATGGATGTCATCGACCACATAGTACCGTAATATTACAATGTCTGACACATTTGTGTCCCTCAATGAGACAAGTACAAAATGTTAGAAATGCAAAAGAAATGCACTTTTAAATAGTTATCAAATAACTTGTTAATAACTTGTTTTAATCTTTTTTTCACAGTGAAAAGTGACAACAAGGTCAAACAGGAAAACACCCTATCCAAAACAGAGACCTTGGACAAAAAAGAGGAGCAGCAAAAGAAAGATAACATCGTGGAAAAGAATCAGAAGATCCTCAAAGACGCGGAGAAGAATGAGAAGCAGCATGCTGAGAAAAACAACAAGGTCAGCGAGAAGCCAGAGAAGGTGGACAAGCCTGAAAAGACCAACAAGGATGAGAAGAAGGAAGACGAGAAGAAAGTAGCTGAGAAGAAGAAGGAGGAGAAGGGAGGCAAAGGGACGGCTAAGTCACCAACAGGGAACAAGGCTGTCCATGGAAATGACAGCAAGAGCAAGGTAGATCACACACAGTGGCCATCATTTAAAAAAAACTGTATGTAAAAAGGTGCAGAGCTGTTTGTGTGAAATTTACCATTAACAAACAAAAAAAAAAAACACATATTAGATATTAGACATACATGATTTATGATCTGACAATTCTGGTGATGCAGCAGAGCTCAATAATGACTTGATTTTCACAAGTTTTAACGTGTTGTGGAAATTAAGCCTATGCAAATGACAAAAATTGCCCGAAAATGACCTGCTTCACACACACATGCTAAATGAGTGTCCTGTGGATACTTGTTGCATAATCCATTCCTTTGCAATTTCAATAACTTAACCACAACAACAGCTATCAATATGTATCAAAGTGTGTGGACCTCTAATTTTAACTGTTTATAGCTTGAATCAACATCACAACATCATACTGACTTGTCTGTAATGGGGGCGGGGTATTGATGTGATTTAGTATTTATATTTATTTATTTAGAGACCTTGAGTACAGCATTTTGTTCCTCATGTCTATGATGGAATGACAATAAAGAATCCTTAAAATTAAGTAACTTTATCATAATGTTTACCTACAGTCAAATACTTGTTTTACTGTAAGACTCTAAGAAAGAATGGTGCAAATTAAATTGGTGGTGTCCTGACATTTTAAAAACAGCCCTTTCATCCAATGATTTTGACCTTGACAGCTGGTGTGTCAAACAACAGACTTAGGGGATCTTGGGCTAAACAACAGCTCTCACTCTTTCACACAGATAGCCCTTGTCTCAGATTCTGTTCATGTGGGGCTTGGCTTTCATATCATATGCTTCTCTTGGACTGCTGCTTTTTATCTGATGCTTTTGATTTCATTACTGGTGTAATTAACTGATTTTTGTTTTAGTTAATGAGCCGCTTCAGGCTGGCTGTGCTGCCATATTGTACATGCTTTCATTGCATTCACTGATTCCATTACTGCTCTTTTATCTTATTTTTCTCTTTTTATTGTGTTGTTGTGGCCTCTTTAAATTACATTACACCAGCCTGACGCGGATTCAACCAAACCAAACTCAGCCAAATCCCGTCCATCCACCCTCACCTCCAATAACGAGGCTAACATGGCCAAACGTCCTTCCCGGCCAATGCTTCAGCTAATAAAAAAAGTCCTGTACCCAAGGCAACCACACCCACCACTAAGAGACCCCCTACATCAACCAAGGCTGCCAAGGTGAGTATTATATGAAATAGGTTTAGGTCAAGAGTGACTCAAGCAACATAAAAAATAAGTTAATTATTTACTGTCCAAAACCTGTAGTTCACCAAAAAACAACCACAAAAAGTAAAATGGCCTAAAGCACTACAATACAATTTTAGTCCCATGGGACAGTTTCTATTTTTTATGACACACTGGAAATAGTTGATAATCATGTTTCTGTGACTTTCTCTTCAATACATAAATGTTATGTGTTTTACAGACTCCAGAGAATGAGAAACATCCACCTGTGTCAAAATCAACACCTACTCCTCGTTCATCCACCAATAAGAATGGTTCCAATGCTGGTAAGACTTGTATTTGTACGTCACATGACCTCTTTAAAAACTGAATGCATGGCAGTAATCAAAAACTGCCCCAGAACTGGTAAAGCCCCAGGGAACGGGCCTAAATAGCAAACATATGTCACAGATTGTAGCTGTAACACATAAATTTTCACATGACAAACATTTTGTCATCTACCTAAGTGTTAGACTTGTGACTCATTCTGCACTGTGCTTGTCAATTAAGTTTTGTGCCTATCAGTGGATATCATTCATTCACAGATTCAAATTCAGTTAGTGAAGAGCCTTGTTTTAAGGACAGCACTGCAACTTAACAAAATACAGCTTTTTTTTTTTTCTTCAAATGTGCTGTAACTGCAATACTCTGATGTACTATGTGCAAGAATTTGTAAGTGAGCTACTTTTGTTTTTGAGTTTAATATTTCTCTTTCGTACAGCAAACAAGAATGACAAAACTGAGAATAAGACAAATGAGGCCAAGAAGCCTAAGACCACAGGTAACACATAACAGCACTGATCACTTTAAATTAAAGTTATTTTAAGTCCCGTTTTTATAACCAATTAATAAATTGCTGGACAAAACTATATATTCCCAAAAAAAGAAATTCTAGAGACACCTTAACCAGGCTAGTAATAGGAGTTTTATAGCCAAATAAAGATTATTACTTATATTGATTTTGAGATGAAACATACAGACATTCTGGCTACTTCCACTTTTATAGAGTACATAACTTCTATTAATAAACTATTTTCTATGAGGTGTTGGTAATAAATGGCAATTGCACAGTTCAGTGCCTTCTCATCATAACCATTACAAATAACAGGCTTTAAGAACAGTGTCCAACTTTCACTTTTATTTGTGTAATCTCCTCTGTCTTTTTTTGCTTCTTTAGCTCGCCCACGCCCAGCCTCCACCCCCACAACTCCCACCCCGGCTTCTGCCACCAACGGTGATGGCGCCCACCGCCGTAGGGTCATCACCAAACCCCCCGTGCCCAAGCAGACACCTCTAGAGAAGAAACCCCCCGTACCTCGTGCTCCTCGAACACCTCGACCCATCAACGCACCCACACCTGATCTGAAGAATGTACGCTCTAAGATTGGATCCACTGACAATATGAAGTACCAGCCCGGCGGCGGAAAGGTAAGATACTCAGGAATGGTTCAGAACCATATTGTTACTTATCAGTCTGACAGAACAATTAAATAAGACCTTTAGAAATACAAAAGGTATTTTTTAAATACAAAATCCCCATAAGGAAGCAGAACTAATCTCTTTTGCTGACTAAGTGTTATCTTCCTTCAATTGTCTGGGTCCTTATTGCTTTGTGCCTCAAAGCTCCTCTTGTCTCCATAACGATTACAAATTCATCCTTCAGCCACATTATTATTAGTTGACCTGTCATTTACCTTTATGACAACATATGAGTCACTGCAGTTGATATTTACCATTCGAGGACTGTCTTCTTAGCAATAGAAAAACAGCACAGTCACTGCACCAAACCTTACTCACCCTTGATCACACGTAAGTCCTACAGTGTCTGAGGCCCCCCACCTGCTGTTTTGCACACAGCACAGGAAAGTGTTGCAGATGCACTCTGTGGTTATTTGACTTTCATAAAGGTGCACAGCACATAGACAGGGCTAGCTTAAACATCTTGACCACTGTCATCATCCCTTCATGTCTGAGACAAGATGTCTTAAAAATGTGTTAATGGTGCCACTTTGAGTCACATATGTCTACCCTTGTGATGTGAAGTAAAGTCAGCCCACCTCTTCTGCTGTAATCCTCACAATTTATTTTGATTTTCCTACTTGACTGTGCATTTTCTTTACCATTAAATGAGAAGCTAACAACAATAACAAACGATTTACATTTTATGACCCTTCTAGCAGTTTAATGTAAGTGTGTCATTGGTGATCGCCATTTTTTCCTGTTACTCCTGACACTGTTCTTCTAGTTCCCTCTTTTTGATTTCCCTTTACATCATTCACTGCTGTGTTCTTCCAGCATTTTATTTATGATATTATACACCGGTGGAAAAAGGTTTTGGTTACCTCAAATATTGCATTAAGAATCACTCTTCAAGACTACTAAATATTAATTTGATGATGTGATGGTTTATTTATTTTTGTTTAGTTTTAAACACATTCTCTGTTATTTGTTAAAAATTTAGTTTTGTTAGTTTTTCTTGTAAACAATAATCAAAAAAATATAATTTGTTTGTGTCTGTCTAATGCAGCCAAACCTTTTGAAACCCCAAAAAGATTTTACCACAAATATTTTATGATTGTGTAAAATTTTAATGGTGTCTGAAAACCTTTTTCCACCACTTTACTAAGGCAATGGCTACCCTTTTTCCCTTTTTCTTTTTCCTTGTTGCCCTTTTCCACTTTAAAATAGCTTCTTTTTCAGCTAGCGCAATGACGTGCAACGCATTTAGCATTCAGACAGCCCACCATTTATTCAAAGATAGCAGTGAGCACTTCCTTTTTTAGACTGCTTCATTACCATACCTCGCCTTCTCAACCTGCATCACTGAAACATGCTCACTTTTGTGAAATCGGTCCAATGTCGTATTTTCTTCACACGACATGACAGTACCTCATTGTCAGTGTTATTGAGTGATGTCAGTTTGATGCATGCAGGTTTGTCCCTGATGTTTAGTCAACCTTTCTTTTCAAAGTCACTCCCCTGCTGTTTCTGTGTCAAGTCGACAGCCTTTTACGCATGCTGCACTGCTCAGCTCTGCATCACAATAAGACTTGTTCATTTTCTCATAATATGGATATCATAATGTATTTGTTATGTGCCATTCAACAGGCCTTTTCACCCCGAATACCCAATTGTAGTAGTTAGCTTCTGCACACTTCCTTTATTTGAATTCGTCTTTCTCAGTGTTTATTTGAGGCTGCCTAATAATTAGATTCTTTTCTATCCCAATATTGGATCTGTGGCTCATTTCATCACATTTATTTGGAGCTAAACTAATGTCATGTTCTCAGCTTCTATCTTCTTTGTCCTCTCATATCACTTGGACTGCACAATATAATAATAATTTTCCTATATTGTATGGCCCTATAACTAACCCTTTCTAATACACTTTAATGAATAGGTCTTTAGAAATAATTTTGGTTGATAGTATTGTATGAGGTACACACTCAGTCGTAATATTTAGTTGTTAATAAACCATTACAGATTTTGGGATAATTGAAAGATAAATGATGCACAATATGCTCCATCTTTTTGACTGCATTGTTTTACACATTTGATTGGTGCTAATTCACATTCCCACTACCATTTTACTTCCTGTCCACCTCTTTTTATTGTGGGGTGTGGTTGTTTGGAGGCTTTATTGACCAGGGGGTTGATTGTCTCCTCAGGTCTCCTCCACCCCGAACAACAAGACATCTGACCCCTCCAACCCTGCCGCCAAGGCCAGAGTGAGTCCCTGCCATCATATACACCCTCACAACTCAAACAGTCCTCAAACATACTCCCGTTTTCTCTCTCTCTCTACAAACACCAGCCATTTTACATCAGCCCAGGATGCACCACAGTCGCCATTGTCTGTACTGGTACCTTGAATTTCTCAATATCTGTTATATTAATTGTGGTACAACAATTTTTTTAATGCAAGGCTTCATAATATAATAATTATCACACTTTGATTTATACCAGTACCAAAATGTCAAATTCAGAAGAACTTATTAAAAAAAATTTGCACTTTCCCAACATCAAATCCATGACTACTATATATATGTATGTTCTTGGTTTTATTAAAAAATTGAAATGATCAATTATAATGTGAAAGTATATCTTGTTTTACTGAATCTCTAATACAAATAAGAGTCCTTGTCTTAAGACACCTTAGCAACCTTTTAACCAAGTAGTAAACAAACATAGTGGTTAGCACTGTCGCCTCACAGCAAGAAGGTCCAGAGTTCTACTCCTGGGCCAGACCGGGCCTTTCTTTGTGGAGTTTGAATGTTCTCCACATGTTCAGGGGGGATTTCTCCAGGTACTCTGGTTTCACCCACCAACATCAAAACATGCCATAGTCCAGTTAGTGACTGACAGGGGTACCTGGGTGCCCCCTGGTGGTGGCGTCCAAAAGTGAATTTCCCCATTGGGATCATAAAGGGATAATAAAAAAATAAAAATGTCCCAGAGAATGAAAGGTACCAGATAATCTTATTTATCAGTGGTCAGTGGTCACAGTTTGGTCATATAGCTTACTGTTGCATTAATAGCTTTGCACTAAGCTAGGTCTCATTCAGCTTCTACAGTTTAAATAAAAGGTCTAATGTGGACCTGTAACTCAGTTTTGTTTATGGAAATTCCAGTACTTTCTATATATCTAAAAGAAAGACATGGAAAATAAAAGGGGACAGACTGAAAAGACTGTTATAGTTCAGTGTGCCCTAGTTTTTACTTGGGGGTATATTGTGTATTTTTTCTCCACTGCGTCCTCCGTACTTAAATTGGGAGACATGATGAACCACAGGCTCACAGCTGCTTCAGTTGCAAGAACGATGATGCTATCTTATGATGCTGCTTCACAAATAGAAATAGAAAATGGAAAAGAGAGACTGTTTACAGGCTGCCATGTGTGTCAGGAGCACTCTGTGTGTGTGTGTGTGTGTGTGTGTGTGTGTGTGTGTGTGTGTGTGTGTGTGTGTGTGTGTGTGTGTGTGTGTGTGTGTGTGTGTGTGTGTGTGTGTGTGTGTGTGTGTGTGTGTGTGTGTGTGTGTGTGTGAGACGTGTCTGTAAGTGTATGTCTGCTAACTACTCAGTGAGTCATCCTTTGCTGTTGCCACCTGCGTCATTGTGCCATTTTCATCCTTGAAAATGAGACTAAGATGGTGAAAGGGGAAAGGCGTCTTATGTCTGCTGCAGACAATTTGAACGCTGATATTGCCAATGAACAGGGTGCATTATCTGGGTGCAATGTTTCTTAGGCTTATTAAAGTGACATGGAGTATTATATTAAACATTATGTCAACATTACTTTCCGCATTTAGAGTTACATTATATTTGGTGTGCCACACAGTTATGTTGGTCTTCTTCAGCATTAAAACTGAATGTACAAGTGGCACTTATCATAACATGACCCTAAATGAAAGTGTGAAAGAAAATATTATTTTTTCTTTGGTGTTTTTTTGTCAATGATGGTTTTATGATTTTCACCATTGCTACAAAATAACTCACCACTTCTTAGTTGATTACCACACCACAATTCTTTATCAGACTTTATTTTTCTTATACACACTATTCTTTTAACTGGCTAACACAGCATCTTAGTGTAAAAAAAATTCTGTTGCATGTGCTCTTTGTGTTTTGTGATTCAGCTGTTTATGGAAGAACTCTGTTGTTATCAAATCAACGTTAGTATTCCAAAGTTCTTTTCTAAGCCTCTCGTTTGTTTTTTGTCACCCCTTTTCTTGATCCTCAACTGTATAAAATGATTTGATTTTAATGACAGAAAAACTTCCATATTGACAGTGAGAGGCTATTCTGTTTCCTGTTAACCAAATCTGCCAGCTGATCTACATTTCTCTGCTGCCTGCTTCTTTTTTGTCTATCCCCTTTTCTTTTTGTATCCACTCCCTACCCCCTGCTTTGTGTGTTTTTGTGTGTCTGCCCGTCTGTTCTTAGGTTCAGATAGTGCACAAAAAGCTGGACTTCAGCCATATCACGTCTCGCTGTGGCTCCAAAGACAATATCAAACATGTCCCTGGAGGTGGCAATGTAAGTACTGGTCATGCTGAAGCCACACTGTGGAGAGAGTCGACTCAAACTTCTCAGTGTGCAGTTTGTCTGCTGTTATCCTGCAAAAGGCCTTGAAAAACAATATACCATTTGGTTGACAGTGTCTGGTGAAGTCATTTCCATTTATATATTGTCATGTGTTTTTTGGGCAACTCATAAGTCATATGAAATAAAATCCAGTTGAGAATGTACAGTACACAGCCTCGTTCAGTCTTGTTTAATGCAGTCTATAAAATTGTTAGCTGTTATGAAAAAGGTTTTGTAATGAGCTTTTAAATGGCTAGTGACTCCAACTAGTGATCAAGTAGAATTACTGGATGTGAACTCTAAAATAGTTACTAATTTTAAAGTAAAATTATTATTTTTTTATTTATATAATGAAGACGGAGTTTGAAAAGAATGTGTCAGTACCAAAGGGCAATCACATAGTTCATCCATTTTTAACGGCCCACACACCAGGTTGTGTTTGTCATTAAAAATGCAAATCTGATAGATCTCCTCCTACACTGTCAATCATGCCAGCTGCCATCACATTACTTATTATTTTGTTTTTGTATCACAGACCTTTCTGTCCTTGCTGTGAATATTGTTTTATATTCTGAGACACGGTTTGTCGCTTAAGTTTGTAAGTGTGTATATGAATGAGGACCTTGACATTTTGATGTTTTCACCTCCCCAGGTGCAGATCTTGAACAGGAAGGTTGATGTGAGCAAGGTGACTTCCAAGTGTGGCTCCAAGGACAACATTAAATATAAACCAGGTCAGATCTTTATTTCTTCTCCAACATTTTTTTAACTTATCTCCTCTTGGTCTTATACTAGCCTTCATTTTACTCAGGTGGCGGTGATGTGAAGATCGAGTCCCACAAGGTTAACATCAAGGCCAAATCTAAGGTTGGATCCCTGGATAATGTGGGTTCAGGCAATGGACATACCAATGAAGACAAGGTCAGACATCAACAATATAATCAATATTAAGTTGTATTACAGAGTCTAGTATAAAATAAATTATCATAACAGTAAAATGTGATTGATTTGAAAAACATCAGTTACTTCAAAGGTTACAGGTTCACACATACTGGTTCATTCTTTCCAAACTCACACCACCAGGTGGCATAAAAGCATGAACTCAGCATCTAAAACCGTATCTGTTTGTCTACCTCTGTTTGTCTGCAGGAACAAAAGGCTGAGGAGAAATCGTCTTCATCCCCAAGTGGCAACCAGTCAACAGGACCTGCAAATGTTGCTAAGGCAACCACACCAGGCAATGTTGCAAAGGAGAACGGGGTGAAGGAACCCACACCAACCCCTTTTGGGGGAGACGGACTGCGGGAGCCCATTAGCTTAGACAAACGCATTACTGAGACAAGTATGTGTCCACATATGCAAGCGCACACAGTTCAGAAATTAAAGCATTAAAGTGCCCTTCTCATTTCTATTGATTAGCTAAGAAGACTGAGACCAAATTTGTGTGTGCTTAACCTTCACCAACCTAACGTCTCTCTTGTGGAGTGTGGTGATAAAAATAGCAACCACTTTTCTTCAAAATGAAATTACTGGCAGACCTGTTGTGTAAAGATGTCTTGTGCCTGAATTCATCTCTGGCACTGCAGCAGGACTTCAGAGGGACAGCAGACCTCTGCCACACAAAGCAGTTGGCAGATTTAGCCTTAGTGGCAAATGGCTGCTCTGCTAATACAATAAAAACATGGCTGCTTTGTAATTTGGCTCATAATTTATAAGGCAATGAACCAGACACTAATGGCCTATTAGCGAGAGACCTTCTGAATGAGATTTGATATCCAGAAACATCTTTACAGAACTTACTGCCCTCCAGCACGGAAAGAATACAGCATAAACCCAAACCTAGATGCATTTTTCAGACAAACAAGTACAATTTTAAAACACTAATGACTTTCCTCCTTTATTCCTTATATCCTTTTTTCAGATTAAGTCCCTGTGTCTCACGTGTTTTGGTGGACCACGCATGGTGCTTGCTGACCTGCCAACTGACCGACCAACCAACCAACCAACACACCACTGCGCAGTCACTTTGATCTGGCCCCTCCCTTCATTTCGCCCACCGCAGCACCAAACAGTCGCTTATTAGTGTTTCTCTGGGGTCCACCTGCTCGCCTTCTGCTACCAACACCACCAACTTTGACCCCTCAACACACTTGGGTTGACCTTTGTCCCTGGTACCACAGAAATGAGCACCTGCTGTTTGTCTGTCTCTCTACTCACAACGTCTTATACATTTCTTAAAGGACCATCCCCTAAATATGATTCAAAAAAATAAATTAGAGAACCACACTTGCCATTTAACTCTTTAATATTTATAAAAGCAGCTGCAGACTTGCTATCGCCTCACTGCAGGGCAAATCAGCTTTGCATTAATTTATTCCACCTCTCCCTGCCACTTCCTAATCCTATCCAAGTTTAGATTATTTATATGAAGTGTCTTACATTGTCTTAAACAAGCTAGTGCTAAAGTTTATTTTCCACCTTTACCAGGTACCATAGTTACACCCCTGAAAGTTGCACCACATTCTATTTTTCAGAAGCTGTTACCATAAATATGCTACTTTAGCGGTAACAAGTGCAGAGAATGAGGCAGATATTTGAACATGCAGACATGCAGTGTTAAAAAGAAACTGCTACTTTTGGACTGTTTTAGATTGGGAGGTATTTGTGACTCATGAAAGATGGAAGCATTGTTGTTTTTCTCATTAATTGGAATTCGTTTGATGTTGAAAGCTGAGACAAAAGAGAAAGTCTGCTATTATTATTATTTATTGTTTCCATTGCAAACAAGAGCAAATCAAAACATTCTACTTGATGTAACACTTATCTTATTGCAGATAAACTTGCACAATCACTACAAATCCTGAGCAGTGTAGTGACTTCCTGTAGGACAATAGAGCATGTAAACTGTATATTAGTATAATTCCTGATTCCTTGTGTAATACTGGGTTCACATGATTGACAGAAAACACCAAAATATAAACAGTGAAGCCTTGGGAAGGTTTGTGGATACACGTTATCATATTTTTGAAAAAGTAGGTAGGTTTGGGAGGCATGAAATGTGACAGTCACAAAGTCAACAAGTTGACTAAGAGGCTAGTTGTAGTAGCCTTCACAAAGAATAATAGAAAATAGAATGATAAAAAAACACATTGTAGAGGGTCTAGAACAGAAAAGACCCTAGCTACAATGACGGTAGATGAGCCAGTTCTTTATATTATGCCTAAAACATTATCTTTAATACTACTGTAAATCACAGCAGTCTTAAATCTGCACATTAGATATTCATTATTATTAGATATTTTGCTTGTTGCTTGTTTCAGAATTTTGTGTAACAGAGCAATAATCCTCCAGAAAGGAGAAAGGTTGAATACAAAAAAGGGGATTAGTTAATTTTTTTAGATTTTGTCAGAATAAGGGTTAATTTTGATGGTCACATGGTCTTAGCACAACTTCTGGGATTGGGATGCTTATCTTAACTCAACGTGACCGTAAATAGCACTTTTACTGATTGTATTCAGTTCTTGCTTGTGTACTAGAGACAGACTGACAGACAGCACCTTTTGTCAAATGTAGAAGTGGTAAGGCCACAATGGAGCCGGGGTGGGGCTACAGAAACCCTCGACTAATGTCTTATAGTATCATTCAGTACAATAGATATGTACGTGGAAGCACAGAGAGGCTTTTTGGTGTGCCTATCCTAAAATGTGTGATTCCCGTCACATCAGACCTTTCCTTTAGTTTGCTCATTCACCTCTATAAGCAGCAATACAGTGTTCTGTGTAGGAAAGTGCTCCCTTTACTTTCACAAACATACAACATACCGACACACAGACTGGCAAAGCACAGACGGGGAAAGGAGGTTTAGAGCAGCATATTACATGAAAGAACCAGTACTTGTGAATAATGTTACATTCATGGCAGGTCTGAAGTTGCAACTCTTGGCAAGCTACATAAAAAAATTGTTTTATCAGATAATTCTCCTTTTTAGTATGTAAATAGTTGGAGGTGTATACAGTAGCTTTTTAAACATGTTTGTACAAATTGTGTTGATCATTTTCATATTGTTTTATTTGTTTATTCTTTACCTAAATGAATACATTAAAAGGTACTTAAATTAACATGTTGCAAAGGTAAAATTTACACTGTTGCACTGGACAGCAGGAACTGTTCAGCTCCAGGACGCCATGAATGCAGCAATATTTCAGTATTTAGCAGAATCAAGAATGGCCTTCAATTGTAGTACATACTACAAACGTGTCTCATTTTAAGTTAAAATGATTATAAGTAAGTAAGGATATTTTAATTGAAAGGCTGAAATGTAAATGTTTTTACTCATAAATATTGCAGTTTCCTGGGAAGAAAATCTGACTTAAATCAACCTTGACCCAAATGGAGTTTATGCTTTTAAATCCTAGAAATTAACAGCACTGTGATGTGATTTTTATTTACAGACCAAACATGTGTAAGGTCAGGCATTAACTGTACCATTGGGATGGTCCTGTCTATTTACTGTATTTCTATGCATCATGCATTCATGACTGACGTATTCTCTGGTGAAACAATGAAGGATTAGTGATGTGTTTGTGGCTCTTTGCTGTACTTGTCAGATGTGTGAAGTGTTTACTACTGCATCCATCCTGTAGAGAGTGCTGTTGTGCCTCTGAAACACTGATAGTCTGGCTCAGAGATATTAAAACTCATACAATGCATTGCTGTTACAGTGCTGTACTGTTACTGACTTATATGCGGTTTCTATCAAAGCTAGTTCTTTCTGTCTGGAACAGTAAATATCAAAATCATACTAATTATAATGTACCCTTCCCCAAAGGTCTTGTGCACTTTGAAAACAATACTTGATGCACTAACGTGACGTTGCTTTACTGTATAACATTGTCAGCTATGTATTGTTCATGTATACCTTTTGGAAGTAAAGCACGTGGTTAAGTGGTACACAATGTAATTATAATCAACCAGTAATCAAACATCATCAAGACTAAAGTACAATTAGTGCTGGGCCTTCCAGGACATTTTTATGAGTTGCTGATAAGGGAAACACAATACCAGACCTATATGTGAAATTATAATGTGACTCTTTCTTGGATAAGAAAGATCAAGGGGAAAGCACTTTGACAGATGTAGGAAGTGGTTTATGTAAATACAGTAAAAGTAGGAACAGTAGCAGTATTAATGTTTATGTTGCCATTTAATGAGGTGAGCTGATGTTATGTAGGATGACTCACCTTGGTACTGTTTTTTCTTGGTCAGCTTAGTGGATTTTAGTGGAACTCTGGTCAACGGTGTTGTGCTATTAGCTATGATGGTTGATAACTCAACTTTCCACTCTGCCCTCATGTTGTTTCATGTGCTGTTTTTCACATTTTGGCCAACCTGCAAAGCCATTTTATTTTACTATTAATACCATATATTTGCAATTTTAAAAAGCGCAGCATTATATTGCACTTAATATAGAGCTTTTTTGAGACAAGATGTTAGTTAAGTTAGCCAGACAACTAACTTAAAGGAGATAAGCAATGGTAACTTTGAATGTTTTCTAATGTCTGATATTTAACTGGTTATGAAACATACACTGAACAAACATAGCATTTAATATTTGTGTTTATGCTTTTCTTTACACATAAGGACAAAATGTTTACTTGTCGCCTGCTTAGTATTACAGTAAGGACATATGCAGTCTGTAGTCATATGTTATAGCCAGTACGTTCAATAGTTACTTGAATTACACACTAAATAGTCTGAGACATGAGCTGCAAACCCCATTGCATTTTCTAAGGATTGCAATTTACCATTAAATACTATAATATTTTGATATTTATTGTTAAGCCTGCATTTTAATGTGTGATGGTCTGATACTGTGTAAGCTCTGTGGCTTGGTCAAAATGTACAACTAATTCACTCTATTATCCATTTACTGCTGTATGATCCCTGAGTAATAGCGCTTTAATACCGCCTTCCACTAGTATCTCACTGTCCTTTGTAAATAGATAACATTATGTTTTGTATCACTCCAAATATATAAAAATACAAAACAAAACAAAAAGTTCTTCTTACAGGGTCTGATAAATGTTGACAAACTCGCACATTGAAAATCCTGTTCAGTAAGGTCAAGTATGGTATCATTTTAAGTTTGAAAAAGAAGAGGCTAAGTGTACTTTTTTTTCCCAAGGTCTTTTTTTCTTGCCTACAAAAGGGCTGTTGAAGTTTCAAGAATGTTTTCAAAAATTACATGTAAGAAGTCTCTCCTGTTTTGAAAGATAGTCAAATATGAAAACACTATTATGGTGGATCTGAATTGTGTAGGAAGGGAGGCCGTGTCTGTCAGCATTTTTGAATGACTCAAATTACACCAAAAAAACAATTGGCTTTGGCAATTAATTGGCATAGCCTACTGTGTTGATTAAAATGAGAATCCTGTTAGGTTTGCACCTCATGTGGTACTTGACATGCACTGGCCTGCCCTTTCTCCCACCTACATCCCAGAGTTACATGAACAGTAACCAGATTTTTGTCTTTTGGCATGTGGTAGAAAGCAATCTTCTGTATTAGACTGCTCCTAGACACCTTGCCATACCTACCAACACCAGACTGATACTCCTGGAACAAACAAAATGATTGCACTTCTAAAATTCACATCAACACAATTGACAGTCTCTTTGTAAGAGAGCTTGATGCATTGATGATTGATGAGAGTGTTGGTAGATATGCCCTTGGAGCCCTACCTTTGTCTCACCTACAGAGTCTTGTCTGCAACATGGGACTGAAAAGTAGCTTTCTGTCTAATCGATATAAACCTGTGTATCAAAAACACCTATCTGGTATTCACTTAGAGTGCTCTGTTTTGACATTTGGTGTGTCAGCTACTTGCTACCTAGAATTATTTAAACACGTGAAAGTGCTTTTCAGCTCTGTGCAGTGGATCCACTCTGTGCTATAAGCTACTATTCTGTATGACACAACATCTTAGCAAGAGCATGCAGAAGACAACAAACTGCTGGTTGTTAGAGGCATTTGTCCTATTAGATATAACTTCTCTCCCCTTTCAAATCAGAATATTTGGTATGAAAGAGATGTTCATTGTGATTGTTAACCAGTGATGTGAATATTAATCATGAAATAAAACAAGAACAAAAACTTGGAGTTTTTATTTCTTTATTACTGACATTTCTTTTTGGGGGGATTATTAGTCTGGTACTGTTTAACAAAAAAATTGCAGATGGTCTATGCTGTTGTGCTATGCAAGTTGTCTACGTGTGAACTAATTTAAGTGACTGAATTAACCTCATTGTTATTACACAATATTTTACATCAATGTGGAGCCAGTAGTCTGTTATGTGCTAAATAAAGGCCTAAATCAATACATAGATGAGGTTTGTGAAATTCTCATTACATAGTTTTACAGTCTTTTTTACAGTGGGTTCATAGCTGTATCAGGTTTTAGATGTTAGTTTGATGTAAAATAGGTTTACTATAGTTTTTGGGAATATTATTATTAAGAAAGTTATTATCGAATAGAAGATTAGAAAGATATACTGGTTGTAGTTTAGTAGTCTAAATCTAAATCGCTAACTAACTCAGTATAGGCCTAAGTGTGTTTGAAATCTACTGTGTGTCACGTGAGTCGTGATTAACAAAGGCGGGAAAAATAAGGGAAAAGAGGTATCGGCCAACACACTGACTGTACATAAGCTATATTTCTTATGTACAAGGGTAAGCAAAAACGTAAACCCCCAAGAAATACAACCGTAATGTTTTCTTATGTTTATTAACAAATAGCCTAGCTAAAATGTCATCATAAGTGTGTTGTAGCTTTAGTATTTTCGCTAACTGTGATGGTATTAGATTGCTTAATGTTAGCTAACCTAACTTGACTTGTTTATCCATGTGTGGGCTGCTTTAGTGTATTTTTTAAAACTTAAACTTACTTAGCAGTATTGGCCAACAAGACATTTTCATACCAAAGCAGTATCCACAACTCACTATTTTGTGTTAAAACATTAGCTAGCTTTAGCTAGCCTTTCCATGTATTAACGTAACTAGCTAGTTATCCGAGTTTTGTCCAGCTTATTTGCTCAGGTTCTGGTGTAAAGTTAAGTTAGCTTACATGTGGTGAGAGACGCCGAGATCCCAAACTGGCGAATGGCATGCTAGTGCACAGGCCACAACCACCAGAGGGCGGATAATTGGCCGGTCAAGGTTTTGTCTGAAGCCTGTACCGGTAAATTAACCAGTGCAGACTACTACCAATGTCAATGTCCAACCAAGCCTCTCCCATGGAACCTCTTAAATGGTCCTCGTGTAAGGGCGCCGCCATACGGCGAAATATAATTAAAAATATATTATTGAAATTAAAACGGTCTTAATAATTGAGATCCCACTGTTAGTCTAACATAATTTAGTTCTGATTATTGTTCCATAAGTGATAGACAATTGAATTGACTGCCCATTGGGCACTTAGTTTGATTGGTTAATGTTACACTAGTCTTTTATTTCTCTAAATTTGATTGGTTAATTTGTTTCAGAGTCCATCCTACTCTGATTCTTTTTATCAAAACAGCTCACCAAGCTTCAATGTGGCATGCAGACAGACAAAAGTCACTATGTGCACACTTTTTTAAATAATATATCACCTACTATTACTTACATATAACCCTGGATAGATTAGGCTCATATTAATGACTGTATACTTTTCTTTTTCTCTATGCATAGTTTTTATCAGGGAGGGCTGCACCCTATTGCCCTTTATAGGCCAGCCACCACTGGTCAGCACCATGGACAGTTAACTATTGGCAAGTTTTCAACTCATGCACATTTTTAATTAAATTTTTAGTCATTTAGCAGACGCTTTTATCCAAAGCGACTTACATTCAACAGTGTTATATATACATTTTCAGTTGATGCTTTCATTCAAAGCGACTTACATTAAAGTTTCATTCACCAGTGTTACAGCTGGAACACCACTGGAGGCAAGGTGGGTTAAGTGTCTTGCCCAAGGACACAACAACAGTATGAACTGTGGGGAGAGCGGAAATCGAACCTACCTTCAGGTTGAAGGACAACCGCTCTACCACTGAGCGACTGCACATACTGCGGCGGTCCCCAACCTTTTATGCGCCACGGACCGGTTCAATGTCAGACAATATTTTCACGGACCGGTCTTTAAGGTGTGGCGGATAAATACACAAAATAAAATGATACAAGCAGCATAAAAACTGTAATATTTTCTAAATATATTAATAAACATGTTTTTTTTAATGCAGGATGCTTGGTCTCCAAGTGGCGAAGCAGTTTTGAAGGCTTCATTGCCTCATTAAAGAGCCGGCTGCCGCATATTATGCAGAGCGTGGTGCACGGGAATCACCTGTCGCTATAAATCTATATTTTAAGTAGGAGTCTTTTTTATTGTCTGTTAAATGCAGCTTACTTTGTCTTGAAAGTCGTATGGTCTTCTTCTGTCTCCTCAGTCTTTTCCCCTTTGCGAAGAAACTTTCCAAAGACGTTTGTTTTTACTCTTTTTTTCTAGCTTGGAGGTTTAATTTTAGCGGCAACGATTACGTGACCGGGACAAGCGTCAAGAGTGACTGATGTAATAGAGGGAATCCGGTCATTCAAAATAAAACATCGTTCAGACTCAGATAATTAAAAAACGGAAATAATGTAAGTTATTTATACTTTCTCTGCGGCCCAGTACCAAATGACCCGGGGGTTGGGGATCCCTGACATACTGTACTTCAGTTGAACTCTGTTCTGTTTCCTTACCAAATAACATTTGGTAAGGAAACATAACCTATATTTTCAAGTTATGGTAAAAAAAAAATTGACCTTCTTGGGCACCCAAAGCGCTTTCATTCATCCCATTTACACACATTCTCACTGGGGCAGACTGACAGAGACGTGGCTGCCACCTGATCAAGACAGCCTAGTCAAGTCACTCTCGAGCAATCTCTGACTAGTTAGAGTGAGTCTCATTTGTTTGTTTTTGTTTATGAATATAGAGATTTTTTTGACTGCTTATTCACACTTTGGGTTAAATCGAGAGGTTATGATGCTGCAAGCAACACACAGCTAAAACCGCCGTCTATCAAGAGGCTGTTGTGTGTTTTTATATATAATGTGTCAAAACTGAAAAATTTAAGTTGCAATTTTAAATGTATATAAATGTTATTGTGTAATTCTCACTTCTTATGGATAGGTTAACCTGTATTACCTGTAATACAAGACAACAGTGCAGCAGTCAGTCTCTTTTAAAGGCCTCATTCCCAGCTGTCCAGAGTCCTTGTATCTTTGACTTAACAAACAAATATAGCTTACACAGAGGAAGTTGTGAGGCACCTTCTCCCAAGACTGAAATCTGAGACAAATATGGTTTTAAATGAGGCACCTATTGTTAGCGGTTGCTTGAGGAGGTGTTGAGTATTAGACCCTGCCTCTATCTCATGCCTTGTCCTTTCTCCTTGCCTAGGCTTAGACACTAGACAAGGCAGTGTCCAGTGCATTTGTATGCAGCTACCTCATGATTCTTTACAGAGAGACTTTTCAGCTGATGAAGAACCCACCATTTAGTAAGGTATGATTTAAATTATACATATTTTTAGGAAGAAACAAAAAATAAATAAATAAATTATAGTCGTTATTGTATAAATGTTACCAAACAAATCTGAAGTCCCATATGAAAGTGGTATGTGAATGTTATGGGTTAAGACACATTATCTGCTAAGGGAAGAGACTTTGCCTTGGTAAATGGCATGGATTTTATATACAGTGGCAAGAAAAAGTATGTGAACCTTTTGCAATTTCAAGGTTTTCTGAATAAAATTTGTCTTAAAATGTGATCTGATCTTCATCTAAGTCAAGGGTATTGACAAACATAATGTGTCTAAAAATAATTACACAAAAAAATTCAGATCTTTCATGTCTTCATTCAACATTCAAAATGGTCGTGGAAAAAGTAAGTGGACCCCTAGAATTAAAAACTGGTTGCCCTCCCCTTGGCAGCAATAATCTCAACCAGGCACGTCCTGTAGGATCAGACCTGCACATCGTTGAGAAGGAATTTTTGGGCATTCTTTTTGGCAGAATGGCTTTAGCTCTATCATATTCTTTGGACATCTCATGTGTATGGCCCTCTTCAAGTCAATCCATAGCATCTCTAATGGGTTAAGGTCTGGGCTCTGACTTGGCCTCTCGAAAAGGAGATTTGTGTATACAAAGAGATTTGTAATCTCAGTGGGACTTTCCTGGATAAATAAATAATAAAACAAATAATTATGTGGCAGTAAAAAGCATATAGGATACACCAGCTAGAGACTGGCATGTGAATGACATGTTATTTGCAAAAAAATATATTGCTTAAATAAACCATATTCCAATTACACATACCAACTTGTACTCTTAGGATGACCTTTAGTAAATATTTTTCTTTATTCATTAAGTTAATTTTTAATTCATATAAGGACTATGTTTAAATGTAGTACTAAGTTAAATGTAAAAAATAAATCTATAGTAATTTTGATAGTTGTGTAATGTTATTGTGATATAATAATAATAATAATAAAAATCACAGACACATCTTGGGATGCTGATAATTTTTTTAATTATTTTTTCTACTACTGGCATGCTTAAGGAGACACCATATTTAGATCTAAGTGCCTCAGAAAATAAATAAGGTACACTTCAGGTTTATTCCTCATCATGTCCTTTCTGTAGAAAAAAAGACATTGTTACACATTTATATGTATATCTACTTTGTTTTATATCTTTAGTTTTATCTGTTATATTAACTATAGTTTCATAATACATGATCCACAAAACCAACCTTTGACCCCACATCGCGGCTCTTAGCTCGCAGCTTGTTGACCTGAGACTCTGCAATGTCAGCTCTCTCTTCAGCCTCATCCAGCTCATGTTGGATCTTACGGAACTTTGACAGATTATTATTGGCTTGTTCCTCCTGTGGAATAAAATTTTAATTAAAGTTAAAGTGGTGAAAATTTTATAACACAGTATTTACGCAAAAAAATCTGTTTTGTTTTAATAATAAACTCAATAATAATTGATTAGGAACTTACAATATTTAAACCCGATTTTTGTTTTTGACATAATAGAGTACTCACTGCCTCCTCAGCGGATCTCTTGTAGGCTTTAACTTTGAGCTGCAGCTTGTCAACCAGGTCTTGCAGACGAACAATGTTTTTGCGGTCTTCCTCAGTCTACAAACAATGGTTAAAACTTTTATATATATATATATATAAAAAGTGTGACTTTTGGATCTTTGAATTAAAATGTGTTACCTGATAGGTAAGTTCTTTGGTCCGTCTCTCATATTTTTTAATTCCCTTGACTGACTCACTGGACTTCCTCTGTTCGGCTTCTACTTCAGCTTCCAATTCTTTAATCTTGTGCAGGGTGTAATAAAGAAACCCTTTCAGTATTTTCAGGTTGAGTATCTTTGAGTAATTTGATCTGATTTATTCCACATACCCTGGCCTCCAGCTTCTGCAGCTGCTTCTTGCCTCCCTTCATCGCAATCTGTTCAGCTTCATCCAGTCGATGCTGTAAGTCTTTGATGGTTTGCTCCATGTTCTTCTTCATGCGCTCCAGATGAGCGCTGGTGTCCTGCTCTTTCTTCAGCTCCTCTGCCATCATGGCAGCATCAGTGATGGCCTTTTTGGCCTTCTCCTCAGCGTTTCTGCACTCCTGTACTGCCTCCTCAACTTCAGTCTGAAGCTGGGATGTATCAGCCTCCAGCTTCTTCTTCTGGTTTATCAGGCTGGTGTTCTGGTTTAATGAAAAATACAATTGAGCTATGGGCCTTAAATAAAAACTATTTCACTTGCAACATGCAGTTTACCTGTGAGTGCAGTAACTGCACCCTCTCAGACACATCCAGCAGCTCTTGTTCAGCAAGTTTTCGGCTTCTCTCAGTTTGCTCCAGAGCAACTCTCAGTTCCTCAACTTCAGCTTGAAGCAAATTATTGCGTCTCTCAACAATGGCAATGTTTTCCTTCATATCATCATTGGCACGAAGAGAGTCATCAAGGTGTAGCTGAGTATCCTTAAATTTAATACAAATACAAGACATTGAATATAAATGGGGTACAAGAGATAAATGCAGTTGAAGGGCCGGTGGTTTCTGGATTAAAATTGTATTATTACCTTAAGATGCGCATGGACAGATTTAAGTTGTTTCTGAGCCTCAGCTGCCTGCCTGTTGGCTTGGCTGAGCTGGATCTCCATTTCATTGAGGTCTCCCTCCATCTTTTTCTTCAGACGAAAAGCCTCATTTCTGCTGCGAGTCTCAGCCTCAAGAGAGCTCTGGAGAGTGTCTACAATTCGCTGTTGGTTTCTCTTTGCCTGTTCCATCTCTTCATCTTTTTCAGCCAGCTTACGTTCAATTTCAGCCTTTACTTGGTTAAACTCAAGCTGGACTCGGAGAATCTTACCCTCTTCGTGCTCTAGAGAGGCCTAAATTAGGCACATTACAACTGTATTAGTGTTCTTACACTACCAGTCAAAAGTTGTAAAACACCCCAATTTTTTCAGTTTTTTTATTTAAATTTACACTGTATAATTTCTTGTACTGTATAATATTGTACTCTAAATATTCTAAAATGAAAACAAAAAAATTAACATTTAAAGTTAAAAAAAGAATCAATTTATAAATCAAGATGTATTCTAAACTGTTGACTCATCAAAGTGATAACAGCTGAACACACTCAGGGTACTTTCCACTCTGTACAAGTCACTGACCCTGGATCCAGCAAAACAGCCCAAGACCATAACACTTCCTTCTCCATTTTTGACAGTTGAAGTCACACACTCAGGAACCATCCTGCTTGATGATCCAAAGATTTTAATTTTTGATTAATCAGTCCATAACACCCTTTTCCAGTCTTTAGTAATTCATTGGTGGATTATAGCCCAGGCAAGCCTCTTTTTCTTATTCTGATGTCTTACCAGAGGCTTTCTTGCTGCAACTTGACTCGTCAAAGTCTTATCTTCACAGTAAAAACTGAGACTTGCTTAGTGCGACCACTGTTAAGCTGTTCTTGAAGCTGTGTTCCTGTGAGCAGCCTATCACGCAAGCTGTTGAGTCTGTTTTTAATGTGGCGTTGGGTCAGCCAGACCTCTTTCTTTAAAAGAAAGTTCTCTGTAGGAAATACCTACAATTTAATTGTTATAAATGGTCTGTCTCTCTTCATTAATTGTCTTTTTCTTTCACTTGAACTGCTTAAATTTTAATAAAAAACTGGCAAAATTGGGGTGTTCTAAAACTTTTGACGGTAATTCAGATTGATTTAGTATTGTTCTTTTTGACCAGACATCATACCTCTGCCTCTTCCAAAGCAGTTTGTATCTCAGACTTTTCTTGTTCCAACTGCTTTCGTATCTTCTCAAGCTCATGAATACTTTTTCCATTTTCACCAATTTGCTCAGTCAAGTCAGATATTTCCTCTGTAGATCAGTTTGACTTTTTTACAAATCAGAACATACATTAAGGTGCATGCATGCTTGTATTTATGCATGAATGCTCTTACCTTGAAGATTCTTATTTTCTCTCTTCATTGTCTCCAGATTCTCCAGAGATTCTTCAAAGGAGTTTTTCAGTTTAAAGAGCTCAGTGCTCAGAGATCGGGCTTCCTTCTGAGAGCTCTCCAGCTCTGCTTGTGACTCCTCATACTTCTGTTTCCATTCTGATAATATCTGTTTCACAGCATAACAGGATACAGAATATAGTTTCAGTCAGACTGAATGAAGGCCACTAATGAAGGCCATAAGCAAAGTTTTACCTTATCAAAGTTTCTTTGTTTCTTGTCCAGAACAGCTGCAGCAGCATTGGACCTCTCCACATCCACCATGAGATCTTCAATCTCATTTTGGAGTCTGTGTTTGGTCTTCTCCAGAGAGGAGCACTTTGCATTTACTGCTTCTACTGCCTCCTCAGCATCCTGCAGACGCTGAGCCAGCTTCTTCCTGATTTAAACAATCATTTGTTTTACTGGCTGAATTTATGGTAAATTTGCACTACGTTTGGTAGTATACAATAGATACTTACTTTGCCTCCTCGAGTTCCTCTGTTCTCTGAATGGCGTCAGTTTCGTACTTAGTTCTCCACTGAGCCACCTCAGCGTTAGCTTTTGACATGCTTCGCTGCAGTTCAGCCTTGGCCTCTTGCTCCTCTTCATACTGCTCTCTGAGCAGGTCACTGTCGTGACGGGCAGACTGCACTGCATGGGCTAATGCGTTCTTTGCCTGACATAGAAATCAAAACATGACTGTAAATTTCTATCTGCATCCTATCAGAACCATTCTTTCTAACTCTGAGGTACTACCTTCACTTCCTCTTCTAGTTGTCGTTTGAGGTCTTCAATCTGTTGAGTGTAAGAATGTTTCCCTCTGGTGAGTTGAGAAATCAGGGAGTCCTTTTCTTCAAGTTGCCTGACATGTTCACCTGTTTTTAATATAAAAAAAACAATGAGTATCAAAAATTTCTACAAAATTTCTACTGTCAAATGCAAAATTACCATTTTCAGTTTGAAACTTTGCTTTTTGCATGGTAAAGTCATTGATTGTTCGTTGTCCCTCTTCAGCCTTAGTTTTGTATTCATTCATCTGGTCCTCTAGGGATCTGCACATTTTCTCCAAGTTATTCTGAAAATAAAATATTAAAACATATGACATAGAAAGAAACAGCCCAAAGGGTGATTTATATAAATCATTTAAAGTTCTTTCACCTTGGCTTTTACAATATGTTCCATATTGGAGACCACATCGTCAAGCTCCAGTCGGAGCTCACTCTTCTCTTTCTCCAGTTTCTGCTTGACTCTCTGGAGGTTATCAATCTGTTCGCCCAGGTCAGCAACACTGTCGGCCTGTTTCTTTCTGAGTGTAGCAGCAGTGGCCTCATGATGCAGAGTGGCCTCTTCAAGGTCTCTCCGCAGTTTCTGAAACTCAGCCTCCCTTTTCTTGTTCATCTCAATCTGGACAGTTGTTGCTCCACCAGCCTCCTCCAACCTCTCACTGATCTCCTCCAGTTCTCTAGCCAAGTCTGCTCTCTGCTTCTCCACTTTGGCTCGAGCAGCTCGCTCTGCCTCAAGCTCTTCTTCCAGTTCCTCAATGCGGGCCTGACCAAAAATGACACATGCTATTTAACCTTTAATCTTTATGTCAAATTTTCTAAAGAAGTACACATTTTTACCTGCAACTCCTTTAATTTCTTCTGGAGCTGGGCACTCATTGCCTGTTCATCTTCAATTTTACCATTCAGCTGGCTCATTTCAAAGTCTTTCCTATAAATAGAAAAAATGGCAGATGTTTTTTTATTTTAATTTTTTAAATAATTCCTTAAATATATTAAAATTTTGTAAATAGTTTCTACTTTTTCAGCCGCTCTTCAAGTTGCTGCTTGTCATTTTCCAGGTCCATGGTACTTTCTTGTGCTAACTTCAAATCTCCCTCAAGTTTCCTTTTTGCTCGTTCAAGGTCCATGCGAACTTTCTTCTCCTGCTCAAGGGACCCTTCAAGCTGTAACAAGTTTTTAATTGTTATTAAGAAAATCTGGGACAAATTTCATAAAACTATGTTTTAATAAGCGGTAGAAGATGGATGGATGGATGTTTTAATAACAATAGAACATAAACCATATATCATGTGTTGAAACTGGGATAATTTACCATTTCATGAACATTTTTAACTTAAAATTTTTTAATTGATAGTTGCAACACATCTTTAAAAAGTTGGGACGGGACAACAAAAGGCTTTGAGTGGACTGTACTTGATTTAAATTTTCTTCTATTTGGCAAAAATTATTTAAACCTCACATACATACACTACATATATAATAATAATAATATACTAACTATAGTAATAAAATATGTAAGCAATAATATTTGAAAAACAGGCTTTATAATGCCATCTACTGTTAGGATTTTAATAGATGAGAATTTTCAGCCCGTGTTGGCTCATTTGCATAAATCCACAATGCATTGCACACATTCACTATTGTGTTCACTGTGTGTTGTAAAACATTTAAGGGTGATCTTTAGTGTTGAACAGATTCAAAACAGACTAAACATTAGGCTACTGATGTGGAGTCACTCAGATTATTTCTCTAAATTGTCCTGTTTGTGAGTTTGCCATGTTAAACTCAGAGCTAGGTGGAGGAGAAGTTGCGTTTGTTGTAGTCTATTTTTGGGATGTGTATTTTTTATTAAGCCGCTGTGTTAGTGAGTCGAATTGTGGAAACACCACTGAAGCTCCTTTCCTTTATCAATAAGTAACCTCCTATCGTCTTACTGTTGACCTCATGACGTAGCTCAACAAACAAAGGTTAAGTAACAGTGGTTTCCCAAAACTCCATCAACTGGCCTCTTCACTTTCCAGACATTTACAGACGTGTAAATAAAAAGGGGATGCTACACACTGGTAAACATGGGCCTGTCCCAACTGTTATGAGATGTGTTTCTGTATTGTTTTTAATGAAATGTTAAAATTTAGTTTTCAACACCTGATATGTTGTTTATGTTCTATTGTGGTTTTATGTGACTTTTTACAGTGTCACAACTTTTTTCAAGTAGTGTTTAAATAACTAAATAAAAGTCTTACATCATCCACTTGCTGCTCCAGTTTAGTTTTGGCCTTGGTCAGAATGTTGACTTTGTCCTCTTCACTCTGCAGGTCGTCCAGTGTTTGCTGATGAGCTTCTTGTAAGGCTTTCTTCTCTTTGGTCAATTTGGCAATAATTTCATCCAAAGCAGCCATTTCCTCGACCAGGTTTTTAACCTACAAATTATGCATTAAGAAATAATATAATTTTATAGATTGTTTGTATAAAACTTAGATAACTAAATGACGTGAAGACTTTGTACCTTATTCTCAGTGGCATGCTTCTCCTTCTCCACTTTAGCCAAAGTCAGCTCTAAGTCATCAATGTCTTTCTTGAGCTCAGAGCACTCATCCTCCAGCTTCCTCTTCTTTGCTGTCAGTTCTGCATTCATCTCCTCCTCATCCTCCAGCCTCTCAGATAGCTCTTTGATTTTAGCTTCAAGTTGAATTTTACTTTTGATCAGACCTTCACATCTCTCCTCAGCATCACCGAGATTATCCTGCTCCTGTTTCCAAACAAATAAAAACAATATTACATATACAGATTTTTTATTTTTTATATATATAAATCTTGAAATGCTGAGTTATTATACATACAGCCTGAACTTGGAGTTGTAGGTCATTCTTCTCTTGGAGAAGAGTAACCATTTTTTCTTCCAATTCTTTTCTGCGGGCTTCAGATTTTCCATAAGCCTCCTTTAATTTAGTAAACTCCTCTTTCATATTGGCCATCTCTTTCTCAGTCTCTGCTGATTTCAACAAGGGTTTGATCTTAAAGTACATTTTCATCCAGGGCCAATTTTTAACCCCCATGAAGGCCCGTATGTTCCACTGGATCACCAGGAGCGCATCTCTGTTGGAAATGATTATTGTTGCAGCTTTCATGTGTTTTTATCTGAGAGTTATTAGTGGGACATACCTCCGTTCAACAATTTTCTGGAATTCAATTCTTGCCAGAAGGCCTCGTGACCGAGCTTGAATTCCTGTAATGATCAGCGCCAAGCGGTCATCGCGCATTTCTTCAAGCTGTCCCAGCAGTCCAGCTTTAAAGAACACCTGTTTTATAGGTTTAAATCAATCACTTGTATTGAAAAACATTTTTTCTCTTCCTCCTAAAAGACTGACCTTAGTATGACCAAGTTTGTACTGGCTGTGATCAATGTCCAGTGAACCTAGTAGTTTTTCTGCAGCCTTCTTGTTGTCAATGAACTGACCCTCAGGAATGGCATTTGGATTTAAAATACGGTATCTTAAAAAAATATATAAATATTATTACTTTTGTTTTTATTTTTTTAATGTTTTATGGTTTATTAATTACAAACCTCTGTTTGAAATCTCCATAGAGGATCCTGTTGGGGAAGCCTTTTCTGCAGATCCTGATGCCCTCCAGCACACCGTTACAGCGCAGCTGGTGCATCACCAGAGGGTTCTCCATGGCTCCAGGGGTTTTGGTCTCATTGGGGATGATGCAACGCACAAAGTGAGGGTGAGTGGACCTCAGGTTGGTCATCAACTTGTTCAGGTTCTCCTGAAAGTAAATTAAATTAAAAACTGATTTAATATAATTTGTGTTAAGATTACAGAAACTATAATTTTCTCATTGACTTTTATAAGTTCTATGTGAAATTCTCAAAGAACTGAATTTTGTGGAAAGCTTTTGTGAAAAAATTTGATAAAAAAGACACAATTATCCTACCCTGTGCAAAGCTGACACAGTCTGAAAGGAAGAACCTTTCTTCTTTCCTCCACCTTTTCCCTTCCCGGAGTCTTGAGCTAAAAAAATTTATAAATGTGCATAACTGCCATGTATTGATCTTTCTATAGCATACAATATTATTGCAGTACCTGAATCAGCTCCTGCATATCCAGCAAAAAGTATGGATAATAGCTTCATGTTTGACTTCTGGAAAAGTCCAACGACTGTCTCATTAAGAGGATCCTTGTTCTTCACGAGCCAGTTGTTGATATTATAATCAACTGTTCCAGCATAATGTACCAATGAGAAATGAGCTTCTGGTTTTCCTTTGATAACCCTGGGCTTCTGGAAGTTGTTAGATTTTCCCAGATGGTTGTCATAAAGCTTAGCTTTGAAGGTGGTATCACTGGCTTTAGGGAACATGCACTCCTCTTCAAGGATTGACATGATACCCATGGGCTGTGGCAGAGAAGAAAGAAATATATTTTTAACGATAAAAATAACAAGAATTTATCAGAAATTTGTCTCACCTTTTCAATCAGGTCGATACAGGCTTGTAAATCCATACCAAAGTCTATAAAAGTCCATTCAATGCCCTCTTTCTTGTACTCCTCCTGCTCCAGTACAAACATGTGGTGGTTGAAAAACTGTTGCAGTTTTTCATTGGTGAAGTTGATACAGAGCTGCTCAAAGGTGTTGTACTGAAAGAGAGAATTTAGAAGCTACTAGCACATTCAATATTTCAAATGTTGAAACAGATCATTTGCTGTTTACATACATCAAAAATCTCAAACCCAGCAATGTCTAGTACTCCAATGAAGTACTGACGAGGCTGCTTGGTGTCCAAGGACTGGTTAATTCTCAACACCATCCACATAAACATCTTCTCATACACTGACTTTGACAGTGCACCAACTGCATAGTACACCTAGAAAGGAAAAAATCATATCCTAAGTCATGTTGTTGGTTGTTTCTAGTCTAGTTATTGTATAATGGTCAGATTATCTTATATTTTACTTACCTGAGCCACATTCTGACCCTTGGTGACCCACTCGTTTCCTACTTTGACTCTAGGGTGACAAAGTCCTTTGATGAGGTCGGCTGAATTCAGGCCCATCAGATATGCAACTTTGTCAGCATCTAAAAAATGACTACTTGTCATCTTTGTTCTGTGTTTATATGGTGTATATTACAAAACTAAGGACATTTGTATATCAAGTGTTACTAAAAACCTTCAGTGCCATCAGCTTCTGCTTGCTCCTCTCGCTGCTTCTGCTTGAACTTCATGTTTCCATAGTGCATGATGGCACCAGTCAGCTTGTAAATGCTGTTCTTCTCTTCTTGAGTAAAACCCAGTACATCAAAGGCATCCTGATCAAAATCATGGCATAGTGTCACATTTTATTGAATTTAAAGCTTTACCTGCTATCACAAAAATATAAGCCCAATATTAGCAAGTAATTGTGCTCACATCAGTTGCCATCAGCTCTTCAGAGTCATTAATGGAGGCTACAGTTGTCTCTCCTTGGGAGATGAAGGCGTAGTCATAGGGATTGTTGGTGATGAGCAGCATTTCTAAAATAAAATAAAATTTTAATTAAGAGTTATGTATTATTTAATAAAACTTGTACTACTATATAGATAGATATACTAGATAACTATATACTGAACTGCAGTTGGTCTTACCGAGCAGCTCAGGTTTTTGCTGAGATAAGATCTGGTAGAAAATATGGTAGTCTCTCTCGGCTTTGAGCTGATAAGTAACCCGAGACTTTTCTAAAAGGTCTGTAAGAGGTGTAATAGTGTGTTATTTAATTTTTTTATTTTATCATTGCAACCATATTACAGTTAGAACCTACCTGACAAAGCACAAGATAAGTTGTTAGTTCCTTATACTTACAAGTCTCAATGTCAGCAGAAGCCAGCTTTCCTCGATTATCAAAGTGGATTCTGATAAATTTGCCCTATTAAACAAATGTTACATGTCTTAAATCTATTCTGTACTATTCTTTTTCTTTGTTAGAGACACTCACAAATCTTGAAGAGTTGTCATTCCTGATGGTCTTGGCATTTCCAAAGGCCTCCAGAGCAGGGTTAGCCTGGATGATTTGATCCTCCAGGGTTCCCTGGATGAAACGACAGGTTGTTGTTTATTATGAACTTAATTATTGTTCAAAATAAATATTTAATTACACTCTTAGAAATGCAGACCTTCTTTTCAGCTGCAGCATCTTTTTTCCCTCCTGGGGCAGCAGCGATGCTGGCGAAGTACTGAATGACACGTTTGGTATTGACAGTCTTTCCAGCACCAGATTCTCCTCTGGGGAAACAAAATAAGGCTTTAAGGAAAAGACACAATAAATACTTGTTAATTTTGGTTTATTTATTGTAAACTCACGTGATAAGGATTGACTGATTTTCTCTATCTGTTAAAAGTAGAATATTCATAAATATTTAATTTACTTCAAATTCAAAAAAGACAACAGCACTGTACCTGCCAGCATGTACTGGTAGGCATTGTCAGAGATTGAAAAGATATGAGGAGGAGCTTCACTCCTCTTCTTTCCTCTGTAGGCAACAACTACTTCTTGGTTGTAGACGGGCAGCCACTTGTAGGGGTTGACAGTCACACAGAACAGCCCAGAGTAGGTCTGTCAAATTTAAAGAAACTGGTCTGAATTAGTCCCCAGCTTTTGTTGAACATGCTACTGATAAAGAAATGGTCTCACATAGATCATCCATGCGGCATAACGCTCTTTGAGGTTAAACAGCACAGCAGGCTCATGGAGGAAGGTGAACATCGCCATGTCTTCAATTTTATCAAACTTTGGCGGGTTCTGAGGGTGTACATCACACTCCTTCACTGTCACAGTCTGCAAAAGACATTTACAAATGAGTAATGAGTACACACACATAAAAGTATTCTACAGGCCACTTACCTTTCCTGTTTGTGTCTGAACAGTGACTTTGTCACCATCTCTTGATGTTACAGAAGCCTTGACGTACTCCACCTCTGGATCAGGAACAAAGCATTCCTTCTTCATGTCAAATGGACGAGTTTGAGCTTCAAGACGCTCCTTGTCTGACTTTCTGAGATATGGAGCAGCAGGCCCAAACTCCGACATGGCTGCGTCACCCATTTTTTAAAACTAGGACAAACTAAGACAACATCAGAATCCATAATTTTACTATTGCTTTTGAAGTTGTTGTTAAAGCAGTTGTGCAAAATTTTCCATTCCAGATAAAACTGTTACAAATTAAGGTAAAAAAGTTAAAATGTATGAATCTTATCAATCTTTTTATTTTTAAAATAAATGAACACTAAATTTAAATATGCACTGTTGTGTCTCTAAAATTTTATAGAAATAAATGTTAACAAAGCACTTATATTTATTGTAATGCTTTATAATTACCAGCAGCCTTAAAATCAGACATTGTAGCAGTTGACAAAAAGATGATTAGAAATAGCACATACCAATAACACAAAGCGTCTTAAGTAACAAGGTCACAACCCTGATGTGAGGTCGTAGTGACTATCTTGAGTCAGTGTTGTTCTTACCTTTCACCGTCACCCTTTGTCAGTAAAATGATGGATCCAGTGGCTCACACAGGCTTCCTCCGCATTAATAAAGGGTGTTACTCAACCAAATATGGGGATGAATATCAGAGAAATGCCATCCAGGTTGCCAGATCACACAAAGCATTGCCCAAATTTGGTAGAGCCCTGTGCTGCTATTGTTGCTCCCACCTTTTGGACAACAGACTAATACAATGGACTGTGCATGACAACAGGAGGCAGGGGCTAGTCGATCAAGTGATACAATCCTCGTGGAGCAGGATAAATTAAGGAGTGTGAGTATTAAGGTCAGGTTCTTATTATACCAAGAAGCATAGGTCATTATACTGAAACATCAAACCTATTGCAAACATCTTATTTAAAAATAATATTAATAATAATATGTTTTATGTACATTTATCATTTTAAAATTTTGTTTAACTTAAATAAGATTCAACAACATCTGGTTATACTATACTATATACATATAGCTGCAATTGTAATTATTATTTTTAATGATACAAAAAGCTAGGATTTATGAGACATCAACCATCTCGACATCAAGTTAGGCAATAGTCTGTTAAGTGATAGGGTGTGAAATACATTTCAAGAGGTAGAATAAAAAACAGCTGCTGTTGTCTACAAAGTAACAAGATAAGGCCAAGGTCACAGCTGTGAAATCCCTTTGTTATCACTCAGCACTGTTTACAGTTAGGTCTATACATATGTTTAACATTGTTGGCCAAGATGGCGAGCGCTTTGACCCATGTCCACATCAACCATATCAAGCACATACACATAGCAGATGTAAATTGCCATGGAATGGAAACAACATAAATTAAATTGCTTGACCTGGACAAACATTTTGCTACACATATTCTTTATGTCAGTTATGATGTTTGATCTTGCTGAAGTTTGTCTTTAAGGTGGCATAATAGCAGAAAAGACTTATATTGTACGCTAATATTATAAAAATATATTGTATGCTAAATTCCACCTGCACTCATCAGACCAACAGTAACACCTACTTTTGTTAATGTCTTATCTACTTTTATTTGTGCCATTCCAACATTATGACAATATAATGTATATACAGTGGAATACAAGCTAAGGGCAGATGGTTTGCAAATAGACTTGTTATAGAGGAACAAAATTTGTCCTTGGGCAATGGCAGAAATTTAGGTTTTTGGAAGTTAAGATTTGGAACATCCCATGTCCCAACCAGAAAAAAAAGAAAAAGAAACTTTATGAAGATGCTAAATATTAAATTGGACAAAATTTGGCTCTGCAAAAAGTCACCTGACATAAGGCTGTTACTTTGTTGTACATAATTAAAATGGTCAGAATTTGACCAAGAATAAAAGATCTTCTAGGAGCCTATTGCGTCATAATATAACATTGTTCCTATTTGAACACATCGGAAATTTATTTTCAGTACCTATATGCAGACAAAAAACATTGTACCAGCACTGGGCCTTGGTAGGTGAGGGTAAGAGAGGACTGCATAGATAAATTTCTAGTTCTAGAAAATAAAGTTACTCTTGTCTGACTTTTACTTTAGATGGCTACCCAAAAGATTACAAAGCAAGTGCCCTTGTCCTGCTTCAGCTTACATGCTATTGTTTTCTTCTCTTTATCTTTGAGCACAAAGATAACTTGTGAAATTCCTGGCTGGCAGCTTTTGTGTGCTTGGGGAATCAGAGGATAGCTTGGGATAGCTTGTGACAGCTTGTGACGCAGGTAGTGAGGACAGGTTTCTTTTTTTCTTTTGAACAGGAGCAACAGGTGATAAGACCAGTAATGTACTGTATGCACAATGTAGTACAGTAATGATACATGTGATACATACATATGAAGGACAGTGCTGCAAATTAAGAGATAGTTATGTACATTGGCAGCCAGGCTTTGAGAAACATGGTATAGAAAATTATTGATTTAGTATATTCCAACTTACTTCATGTTTTTAACTAACTTTATCTTATGTCATTACATTGCTCCAAGTCATGTGCTTAGATTGCCATTTCCTTTACTTATAGCTCAGTCTATTCTGGGCATTAGCCTTCATTCTCAGCTGTCCACAGTCTTTGTCTTTGACTTTCATGATCTCATTAGCTCACAAGGGAAAGTGTCCGGCACCTTGCCTCACTTAAGTTTGAAACAAGATCCGGTGCTACTATTGTTAGTGTTTGTTCTTTGTTATTGTAAAAGGTCACGTATAAGGGAGTCTCAGGGGTGTTGGGTTCTGGTAGAGAGCTTAATGGTCTCTTGTCTTATTCTTCTCACATTTATACAGACACTGTCTTTGGACTCAGACCGTGGTTATTGCATTTCTTTTGTTCAAACAATTATGAGGACACTCCACTATATGCAAAGGTACAAGAAAATTTTGGTAAATTATTGTTTTTGATTTGTTTGACCATTTGTGATTTTTACTTTGGGTTTGCTTGTTTTGAAATTTCTCTCCCGCCTTGATAATCCATTGGTATCTCTGCATCCTAAGGCTGCATCATCTGTGTAGGAAAATGACTCACCACCTGTAAATCAATGGTAGGGGTCTGCTGTTGAAAGGCTGACCCCTACCATTGATTTACAGGTTTGTACCAGCAACCCTTTGATGTAAAGGTAAGAATTTAAATTAAAGGCATCTTATTTTACCACTCCACCGATTTTAGATATACCTGTAAACCAACTTCTCAGCTCCTGTATTTCAAAATGTTACTTTTACGTGAGGAGAGTAGCTCTTAGCCATTGGCCGTTCACTGAAGAAAGCAAAATAAACCAAAACTATATTATGGGTGAAGTTCATTGAAGATCAAGAATAAACCGGGATTCCATGTTAACTCAGTAATGAGCAGGGGACCAGATTAGTTCATAAGTTATTGCCTGGAAAACCTTAACAATGTGCCTTTAAAATTATAATCATCTTCTCTGCTCAGAATTTATGGTTAGTTGCAAACTACTATTAAGAACAGGAATAAAATGGACACTGTGCTCCCTCTGTTGATTGTGGGACTAAATTACATTTTGTAAATGTGGTTAACTGGAGTCTAATAATAAAGATAATTTTTAACAAAAGCAATAAATGTAGGATTGTTGAATATAGAAAGCTTTGTAACATACTTCCTACCAATTCCTTACAAATAAAAGTAATATTTTGCAAATTCAGACCTTTGTTGGGACAATACATTTTTTAACTATATACAAAACTATTATGAATGAAACATAGTAAATGGGATAAATTTTCCTTATAATCAAACATATAAGGAGATAGCTATGTAATAGGAGATAGCCATTATATTACAGTTGTTTTTACTTTTTACTTGTTTACCAGCAAGTAAATCAACATCACATACTATATTTTTTCTTTCATATATATTTTGTGTAGATATGCACATGTGCAAGTTCAGTTGGCATAATCAATGTTATATTCTTTATTTAAAAACTCATCCCTAATATAATACTGTGTATTGATAGCGTTTTTTTATATACAGTGCTTCAGTTAATTTGGAAGGCCATTTTTATTTACATATAAAAATTGTCACTGAAATTTAAATAATAAGGCACAACAATCATTTTTAGATGCACTTTATTTATTCTACTAATCACTTGCATGCTTAGGGAGACCATTTAATAAGAAAGATGTGTCTCAGAAAAAAAAAAAGATAATAATAAAGGGTTTGTCACTCTCCATCAAGAACTTTCTGCAACAAAAGAAAAGGATTAGAATATCCAGTATAGATTTTTATGTTTCATATGTTGTGAAAAACAAATACAGCTCTGGAAAAAATTAAGAGACCACTGCAATTTTTTCTAGCAATCAGCATCTCTACAAGTATGGAAGCCATTCCATTCCAATGTTTGTTGAATCCCAACACAGGCACACGTTATTCTACTGAATGAGGTGCTGATTAGGTGATTACCTGAACAAAATCTTATTTAATAAGGAAAAGTATAAAAAAAAAACAATTCTGTGGTCATCACTGTCCTCTTGCAAAAAAAAATCCTCTAAATTACAATATTTTTATTTGGAATTTGGGAAAAATGTTGTCAGTAGTTTATAGAATAAAACAAAAATGTTAATTTTACCCAACAACATACCTATAAATAGTAAAACCAGAGAAACTGATAATTTTGAAGTGGTCTCTTAATTTTTTCCAGAGCTGTATATTTTAATGAAGCTCAAATCTTGTGACCTGCATCTTTATAACAAACCTTTGACCCCACATCACGACTTTTAGCACGTAGCTTATTGACTTGTGACTCTGCAATGTCAGCTCTTTCTTCAGTCTCATCAAGTTCATGTTGAAGTTTGCGGAACTTGACAAGATTGTTGTTTGCCTGTTCCTCCTAAAGAATACAAGAAACAAATCTATTAGAAAAAAATTGCACAATTATATTGGCAAAATACAGTATCAGCAGTGCTTACAGACTCCTCTGCAGCTTTCTTATAGGATTTAACTTTGAGCTGTAACTTATCAACTAGATCTTGAAGACGGGTTAGATTTTTACGGTCTTCTTCAGTCTGTAAAGTACACAAAAAGCACAAAAGACAAATAAATTTTGCTTCATTAGTTTGAAATCTAAATAAGGACTTACCTGATAGGTGAGCTCCTTAATTTGTCTTTCATATTTTCTCACTCCCTTGACTGCGTCACTTGATTTTTTCTGTTCGCTTTCCACCTCATTTTCAAGTTCCTTCACCTAAAAACCATTGCGTCTGACAAGTAAACACCTTTGTATGTAATTCATCAGACACTTGGAGAGCAATATTTTCTATATTTACCCTGGCCTCCAGCTTCTGCAGCTGCTTCTTGCCTCCCTTCATGGCAATCTGTTCAGCTTCATCCAGTCGATGCTGTAAGTCTTTGATGGTTTGATCCATGTTCTTCTTCATGCGCTCCAGATGAGCACTGGTGTCCTGCTCTTTCTTCAGCTCCTCTGCCATCATGGCAGCATCAGTGATGGCCTTTTTGGCCTTCTCCTCAGCGTTTCTGCACTCCTTTACTGCCTCCTCAACTTCAGTCTGAAGCTGGGATGTATCAGCCTCCAGCTTCTTCTTCTGGTTTATCAGGCTGGTGTTCTGGTTTAATGAAAAATACAATTGAGCTATGGGCCTTAAAAAAGTAATTTCACATGCAACATGCAGTTTACCTGTGAGTGCAGTAACTGCACCCTCTCAGACACATCCAGCAGCTCTTGTTCAGCAAGTTTTCGGCTTCTCTCAGTTTGCTCCAGAGCAACTCTCAGTTCCTCAACTTCAGCTTGAAGCAAATTATTGCGTCTTTCAACAATGGCAATGTTTTCCTTCAGGTCATCATTGGCACGAAGAGAGTCTTCAAGCTGTAGTTGCACATCCTTTAAAAAAAGTTAAAAATAAATATAGTATGTACTGCGTACAACGTTATACAATCTGATAGATTCAATGAATTTAGAGTTGCACTGACTATGTTTATTACAGTAGAGAGTTTAGTACAACTCTCTCAATCTAGCTAAAATATCCCTTGGTAGCACAAAGAGAACATGCAAACTCCACACAGAAAGACTGGCCAGGCCACAACCCTGGACTGCATGAGCAAGTAAATACCAATAATTACTCTAATTACATCCTATAATCAAAGTGTATTGGTTTAACTAAAATACTTTAGTACCTTAAGATGCGCATGAACAGATTTAAGTTGTTTCTGAGCCTCAGCTGCCTGCCTGTTGGCTTGGCTGAGCTGAATCTCCATCTCATTGAGGTCTCCCTCCATCTTTTTCTTCAGACGAAGAGCCTCATTTCTGCTGCGAGTCTCAGCCTCAAGAGAGCTCTGGAGAGTATCGATGGTCCTCTGTAAGTTTCTCTTTGTCTGTTCCATCTCTTCATCCTTCTCAGACAGTTTACGCTCAATTTCAGCCTTTACTTGGTTAAACTCAAGCTGGACTCGGAGAATCTTACCCTCTTCGTGCTCAAGTGAAGCCTAAATTGAGCACATTTCAACTGTATCAGTGTTCATAGATTGGTTTATCATAGTTCCTTTTAACCAGAAGTCATACCTCTGCCTCTTCCAGAGCTGTTTGTATCTCAGACTTTTCTTGTTCCAACTGCTTTCGTATCTTTTCAAGCTCATGAATACTTTTTCCATTTTCACCAATTTGCTCAGTCAAGTCAGATATTTCTTCTGTGGAAAGAGTTTTATGAATCAAAACATACATTAAGGTACATGCATTCTTGTATGCATGCAATGTATGCTCTTACCTTGTAGATTCTTATTTTCTCTCTTCATTGTCTCCAGATTCTCCAGAGATTCTTCAAAGGAGTTTTTCAGTTTAAAGAGCTCAGTGCTCAGAGATCGGGCTTCCTTCTGAGAGCTCTCCAGCTCTGCTTGTGACTCCTCATACTTCTGTTTCCATTCTGATAATATCTGTTTCACAGCAAAACAGGATATAGAATATAGTTTCAGTCAGGCTGAATGAAGGCCACTCATAAGCAAAGTTTTACCTTATCAAAGTTTCTTTGTTTCTTGTCCAGAGCAGCTGCAGCAGCATTAGACCTCTCCACATCCACCATGAGATCTTCAATCTCATTTTGGAGTCTGTGTTTGGTCTTCTCCAGAGAGGAGCACTTTGCATTTACTGCTTCTACTGCCTCCTCAGCATCCTGCAGACGCTGAGCCAGCTTCTTTCTGATTTACAAAAAATAGTAATTTATTCTCTGTGGTGTTTATCTCGCAACTGTTGTTAGTAAGTATTGGATACTTACTTTGCCTCCTCGAGTTCCTCTGTTCTCTGAATGGCGTCAGTTTCGTACTTAGTTCTCCACTGAGCCACCTCAGCGTTAGCTTTTGACATGCTTCGCTGCAGTTCAGCCTTGGCCTCTTGCTCCTCCTCATACTGCTCTCTGAGCAGGTCACTGTCGTGACGGGCAGACTGCACTGCATGGGCTAATGCGTTCTTTGCCTGACATAGAAATCAAAACATGACTGTAAATTTCTATCTGCATCCTATCTGAAATTATGTTTTCCATTCTTTCTAACTCTGAGGTACTACCTTCACTTCCTCTTCTAGTTGTCGTTTGAGGTCTTCAATCTGTTGAGTGTAAGAATGTTTCCCTCTGGTGAGTTGAGAAATCAGGGAGTCCTTTTCTTCAAGTTGCCTGACATGTTCACCTGTTTTTCACAAAAATTGCAATTTAGTTTTACAATCAGAAAAATTCATGTATGGCACTTGGATTCAAAATGTGGTATCTTTATATGATAATAGATGTATTAAAAGGCTTGTGTATTGGTAAAATGTTTTCAACTAAGTTGTTTGACTTAGAAAGTATAAATAAACCTAAAAGAAATTCAAAACAATATTGGTTGAACCAAAGAAACTATGCATTTTAAAGGTCTGGTCTATCCACTGAAAGACAGAGCTACTAAAGCATAGCGGTATTGCAAAACATGTTTTTGGCACAAAAAGGCTGCAGCGCTAGGGATTATCCCACTAGGGACAATAATGATGAACTGAATAGGTCAAAAAAGGCATAGACATTTTCCGACTGGCCTCATTACCTATAGTATATTTCTGAGAGCTTCCATTTCACAGCAGAAAAACAAAACAAGACGCACGGCTTAATTTAGCATTGTTTGCTTTAAGTCACGCAAAATCATTGAATAGTGCCACATTTTATGCCAAAAGAAAGCACATTTGCCTGTGGCTTCAATCAAGTCAGGTTGACTTTTAAAAGCTCTTACCGTGTCTACAGGAGTGTGACACAAGTATTACAGAAATATGTTGCACAAATATATGTGCAAATATATCTGAACACCTTTAAAAAATCTTCCTTAACTCTACAACTGTAACGTTTTGTTTCTTTCTCTGTAGGTTTGTTTGTCAAAGACTTAATATCTCTTTTGACTGACTATATTTTTTTATCAGAGTCATGTGATGCTGTGCGCCGCTAAATAAGTAGCACCCACTGTAGGATACACACACCGTGCATTTCCTCTCTTCTCTGCTGTGCACACGTTGTGCGCAAACATCCGTGCTCCTGTATTAGAGGCTATGCATGCTCTGTCACACAGCCGCTCAAATACTTGACTTGGTGTTATTGAAATGAGCTTGCTGCCAGTTGTTTTGTTTTTTGTTGTTTTTTAGTAAATATGTTGCTAAAAAGGCTACTTATGCCATGCAATCGTACTTCACTAAGATGAATAAGATTTTTAAGCTTTTTTAACATAAATTTGCAATGAGTAGGTGTGCGCCTCTAGCTCATTTGGTAGAGCACTCACAAATACACAAAAAAACAGGAAAACAGTAATTTACCCAATGTCATCCCCCTCTCTTATCTGTCAATAAAGGGAAATGCTCAAAATCTTTAAAAAAAAAAAGAGTATTACTAACAGATATAGACAAAGTCTAATGTCAAATTCAAAATTACTATTTTCGGTTTGAAGCTTTGCTTTTTGCATGGTAAAGTCATTGATTGTTTGTTGTCCCTCTTCAGCCTTAGTTTTATATTCATTCATCTGGTCCTCTAGGGATCTGCACATTTTCTCCAAGTTATTCTGAAAAAAATATATATATTATTTTATTATTGTATTTATTACAAATTACAAAGCCCAAAAGGTGATTTATATAAATAATTTTAAGTTTTTTCACCTTGGCTTTTACAATATGTTCCATATTGGAGACCACATCATCTAGCTCCAGTCGAAGCTCACTCTTCTCTTTCTCCAGTTTCTGCTTGATTCTCTGGAGGTTATCAATCTGTTCGCCCAGGTCAGCAACACTGTCGGCCTGTTTCTTTCTGAGTGTAGCAGCAGTGGCCTCATGATGCAGAGTGGCCTCTTCAAGGTCTCTCCGCAGTTTCTGAAACTCAGCCTCCCTTTTTTTGTTCATCTCAATCTGGACAGTTGTTGCTCCACCAGCCTCCTCCAACCTCTCACTGATCTCCTCCAGTTCTCTGGCCAAGTCTGCTCTCTGCTTCTCCACTTTGGCTCGAGCAGCTCGCTCTGCCTCGAGCTCTTCTTCCAGTTCCTCAATGCGGGCCTGACCAAAAATGACACATGCTATTTAACCTTTAATCTTTATGTTTAATTTTCTAAAGAGTACACATTTATACCTGCAACTCCTTTAATTTCTTCTGGAGCTGGGCACTCATTGCCTGTTCATCTTCAATTTTACCATTCAGCTGGCTCATTTCAAAGTCTTTCCTATAAATAGAGAAAATGACAGGTGTTTTTTTTTTTTTTTACTCAAAAACAGTTATTTTTTTAAATAATTCCTTAAATATATTTAGAAAAACTGTAAATTGTTTTTACTTTTTCAGCCGCTCTTCAAGTTGCTGCTTGTCATTTTCCAGGTCCATGATACTTTCTTGTGCTAACTTCAAATCTCCCTCAAGTTTCCTTTTTGCTCGTTCAAGGTCCATGCGAACTTTCTTCTCTTGCTCAAGGGACCCTTCAAGCTGTAATAAGTTTTTAATTGTTACATGACATTTGTTTTTAACTATCAAGTAATGTTTAAAAAACTCATATAAAAGTCTTACATCATCCACTTGCTGCTCCAGTTTAGTTTTGGCCTTGGTCAGAGTGTTGACTTTGTCCTCTTCACTCTGCAGGTCGTCCAGTGTTTGCTGATGAGCTTCTTGTAAGGCTTTCTTCTCTTTGGTCAATTTGGCAATGATTTCATCCAAACCAGCCATTTCCTCGACCAGGTTTTTAACCTACAAATTATGCATTAAGAAATAATATAATTTTAAAGATTTGTTTGTATAAAACCTAGATAACTAAATGACGTGAAGACTTTGTACCTTATTCTCAGTGGCAAGCTTCTCCTTCTCCACTTTAGCCAAAGTCAGCTCTAAGTCATCAATGTCTTTCTTGAGCTCAGAGCACTCATCCTCCAGCTTCCTCTTCTTCGCTGTCAGTTCTGCATTCATCTCCTCCTCATCCTCCAGCCTCTCAGATAGCTCTTTGATTTTAGCTTCAAGTTGAATTTTACTTTTGATCAGACCTTCACATCTCTCCTCAGCATCACAAAGATTATCCTGCTCCTGTTTCCAAACAAATACAGACAATATTACATGTAGCTTTTACACAGACTTTTCTGGAGTTGCTCCCCAGAGGATTTGAAACCCCAATCTTCCAAACATAATGCACTAACTTCTCCACCACAGAGGAGCTATATAAATTTTGGAAAAGATATCTCGTATTGCTGAATAATACATACAGCCTGAACTTGGAGTTGTAGATCATTTTTCTCTTGGAGAAGAGTAACCATTTTTTCTTCTAGTTCCTTTTTGCGTGCTTCACACTTTGCATTAGCCTCTTTCAATTTAGTAAACTCTTCCTTCATAGTTGCCATCTCCTTCTCTGTCTCTGCAGATTTTAACAAGGGCTTGATCTTGAAATACATTTTCATCCAGGGCCAATTTTTGACCCCCATAAAGGCTCGTATGTTCCACTGGATCACAAGAAGTGCATCCCTGGTGAACAAAATGTATTTCCATTAAACTGGTCTTAGTCTAATTTTACATGACTGTTGTCTTTTTTCCACAGGGTATTTTAGTAAAAACATTTTTTTTGCAATTTGAAAAAAAATGATAAGGGAGCATTAGTAATAACTATTCAGTAAATGATTAGCTATTTACCTGCGTTCAACAATTTTCTGGAACTCAATTCTTGCCAAAACACCTCGTGACCTGGCCTGGATCCTGGTAATGATCAGCGCCAAACGGTCATCTCTCATTTCCTCAAGGAGACCAAGCAGTCCAGCTTTAAAGAAAACCTAATAACAAGAAGCAGATAAGTAAAGTTGTAGATAACTCAGATAACTCACATCTGTGTGAAAGTATGTGTTATATTTACCTTGGTATGTCCCAGTTTGTACTGGCTGTGGTCTATATCCAAGGAACCCAAAAGCTTCTCTGATGCTTTCTTGTTGTCTATAAACTGTCCTTCAGGAATGGCACTTGGATTCAAAATGCGGTATCTTTTTATGGTAAACAATGAAAATAGATGCATTCAAAGGCTTGTGTGTTGGTTACACTTTCAAAGTAAGTGGTTTGATTTAGTAAATATAAAAATAATACAGAAACCAATTGGGAAACTATAGTGGTTTAATACAGAAAATAATCATTCCTAACATTTAAGGAGAGAGAGCAAGACATCTAATAACCGCCCTGCTGTGTCTGTGCTACAGGTGTTTGAATGTGGTGTGGTTGGTGGTGGTCTGAGAGGCTGTTGGTATGGCAGCCACATCCCTTTGTCAGTCTGCCCCAGGAAAGCTGTGGCAACTGAGATAGCTTACCACCACCACAGTGTGAATGTGTTGGCATGTAAAGCACTTTGGGTGCCCAAAAGGGTATATACTGTAAAAGCTCTATAGTACAGACAATATTAGTACAGACAAACTCCTCCCTCTATTGATATAAGCTCAGCTCTCTTACCAGTTGATCTCAGAATTGATTACGTTTCTTGGAATTAGAGACAAAACGTCTTTAGCTTGTAAACTGAGTCCAGATGCTTTTTGCTTGATTACAAAAAGAAAGCATGTCTGGTCTTAGACTCTAAGACATTTGTAAACCTGTTAATAGCCACCTCTGTTTGAAATCTCCATAGAGAATCCTGTTGGGGAAGCCTTTTCTGCAGATCCTGATGCCCTCCAGCACACCGTTACAGCGCAGCTGGTGCATCACCAGAGGGTTCTCCATGGCTCCAGGAGTCTTGGTCTCATTGGGGATGATGCAGCGCACAAAGTGAGGGTGAGTAGACCTCAGGTTGGTCATCAACTTGTTCAGATTCTCCTGATGATTCAACAAAAGTATTTGTTTCTTGTCGGTACTGTTGTAAATGTATGTTATGGTAAAAGGTCATGTGATGCTGTTGGTCTTACTCTGTGTAAGGCAGATACGGTTTGGAAGGATGAGCCTTTCTTTTTCGTACCTCCCCCTTTTCCTTTTCCAGATTCTTGAGCTAAAAATAGATAGTGTATTATCATCGTTGCTCACATATAACTATCATAAGTTTACTTTTAACTTTCTACTTTCAATTCCTGCTTTTTATGAATAATTACAAAGGCTTGTCAAAGGGTCTTTAATAATACAAACCAGAGTCTGCTCCAGCATAATTTGCAAAGAGAGTGGCCAGCAGCTTTAGATTCGACTTCTGGTAAAGTCCAACGACGGTCTCATTAAGAGGATCCTTGTTCTTCACCAGCCAGTTGTTGATGTTATAATCCACAGTCCCAGCATAATGCATCAGTGCAAAATGAGCTTCTGGTTTTCCTTTGATAACCCTAGGCTTCTGGAAATTGGCAGATTTTCCCAGATGGTTGTCATAAAGCTTAGCTTTAAATGTGGCATCACTGGCTTTAGGGAACATGCACTCCTCTTCAAGGATGGACATGATACCCATGGGCTGTGGGGAATAAACACTGTTGTTAAAGTTTTAAAACTCAAAATAGTTCATTAACCAAGAGTCTCACCTTTTCAATCAGGTCGATACAGGCTTGTAAATCCATACCAAAGTCTATAAAAGTCCATTCAATGCCCTCTTTCTTGTACTCCTCCTGCTCCAGTACAAACATGTGGTGGTTGAAAAACTGTTGCAGTTTTTCATTGGTGAAGTTGATGCAGAGCTGCTCAAAGGTGTTGAACTGCAATATTAAGATGTACATTTGATATATTATATTTAATATGATATTTATGATAAAGAAGAGAATAAATTAAAATTATACAATTTTCTTATTGAGAAAAATGTAAAACTCACGTCAAAGATTTCAAACCCAGCAATGTCTAGTACTCCAATGAAGTACTGACGAGGCTGCCTGGTGTCCAAGGATTGGTTAATTCTAAAGACCATCCACAGAAACATCCTCTCATACACTGCCTTTGACAGTGCACTAACTGCATAGTTCACCTAGAAGAGATAATGTATCACAGGTAAACTGTTGTGTTTCCATTTATTTTTTAATGGTCTGATTATTTTACTTACCTGAGCCACATTCTGACCCTTGGTGACCCACTCGTTTCCTACTTTGACTCTTGGGTGACAAAGTCCTTTGATGAGGTCGGCAGAGTTCAGGCCCATCAGATATGCAATTTTGTCAGCATCTGCAGAGAAAATTAAGTAATTGCCTTCCACATCTCCTGTCTTTATTGTGGTACAAATGGCATATTTCTACAGCTTTTTAAATTATTTTCTCTCACCTTCTGTGCCATCAGCTTCTGCTTGCTCCTCTCGCTGCTTCTGCTTAAATTTCATGTTACCATGATGCATGATGGCACCAGTCAGCTTGTACATGCTGTTCTTTTCCTCTTGTGTGAAGCCCAGCACATCAAATGCATCCTAAAACATAGATTTTGTTTATCTTGAAATTTCTCTTTGAATTTATTTAAGACATTTCAATTAGAAAAAAGCTAACATCAGTTGCCATCAGCTCTTCAGAGTCATTAATGGAGGCTACAGTTGTCTCTCCTTGGGAGATGAAGGCGTAATCATAGGGATTGTTGGTGATGAGCAACATTTCTGAAAATAAAAAAGGAAAAAACAATAGATATTATTTAAAGCACATCTTTTTATGGTGTCTCTAATATATGCTTTTATTACCCAGCAGCTCTGGTTTGGCCTGAGACAATATCTGGTAGAAGATGTGGTAGTCTCTCTCAGCTTTAAGCTGATAAGTCACACGAGACTTTTCCAAAAGGTCTTCAAAAGAAATTAGTTGTTTTTTAGACATAAGTTTAGACAAAAGGTCATAGTTTAATCTACTTAAAAACGTATTGTTACACTACATACATGTTTCAATATCAGCTGAGGCTAACTTTCCTCTGTTATCAAAATGAATTCGGATAAATTTTCCTAAAAGCCAATAAGAGAAATAATGTTACACAAATTAAACAAGTCTAGTACACATTATACATAAAAAGTAAAAACAACAATTTTGTTAGGTGATGAAATAATACAGAAACAAGAGGATATTTTTCCAGAGGTTAAGAGTTGAAGGACAAAGTGAGTTTTTACAAATCTTGAAGAGTTGTCATTCCTGATGGTCTTGGTATTTCCAAAGGCCTCCAGAGCAGGGTTAGCCTGGATGATTTGATCCTCCAGGGTTCCCTGTTGTAGCCAAAAACATAGTATTCATTGTTGTTTAAACTATAAATTTTTTTATTAAGACATGATTACAACCTTCTTTTCAGCTGCAGCATCTTTTTTCCCTCCTGGGGCAGCAGCGATGCTGGCGAAGTACTGAATGACTCGTTTGGTATTGACAGTCTTTCCAGCACCAGATTCTCCTCTGGAGAAACAAAATAAGGCTTTAAGGAAAAGACACAATAAATACTTGTTAATTTTGGTTTATTTATTGTAAACTTACGTGATAAGGATTGACTGATTTTCTCTATCTGTTAAAAGTAGAATATTCATAAATATTTAATTTACTTGTTGGAAAAAAGATGATTGATCGAAGACAACAACACTGTACCTGCCAGCATGTACTGGTAGGCGTTGTCAGAGATTGAGAAGATATGAGGAGGAGCTTCACTCCTCTTCTTTCCTCTGTAGGCAACAACTACTTCTTGGTTGTAGACGGGCAGCCACTTGTAGGGGTTGACAGTCACACAGAACAGCCCAGAGTAGGTCTGTCAAATTTAAAGTGAGGATAATGATGTTTTTGATTTGTGTAGAAGAAGAGCTAATGTAGAAATGGTCTCACATAGATCATCCATGCAGCATAACGCTCTTTGAGGTTAAACAGCACAGCAGGCTCATGGAGGAAGGTGAACATCGCCATGTCTTCAATTTTATCAAACTTTGGCGGGTTCTGAGGGTGTACATCACACTCCTTCACTGTCACAGTCTGCAAAAGACAATGTATTAATTTAAATAACTGTTTTTATGAATCTGTAAAACCTCTGTGTCATATACCTTTCCCAATTCAGTCTGAGCAGTAACTTTGTCACCATCCCGACTGATAATGGAAGCCTTGATGTACTCCACTTCTGGATCAGGAACAAAACATTCCTTCTTCATGTCAAATGGACGAGTTTGAGCTTCAAGACGCTCCTTGTCTGACTTTCTGAGATATGAAGCAGCAGCCCCAAACTCCTTCATGGCTGCGTCACCCATTTTCTAACCTGTACAACATTACAATATTTATGTAATTAAAGAGTATCTGTTGAAAAGATGATGAAAATGAAATGTACGATCCATAACTGTATCAAGACACCTCAAACAGACAGAATGATGTTTACCTGGGGTTTGCGTTCAATACCACAGCAGTCAGAGGTTACAATTAGTCTAAAAAGCGAGCACAAATAAGTAAATAAGCAATGAAATCTCTTTTTTTGTAATGTACATGTCTTTGGAGAACTAATAAAAAATATACTTTACCTTTGACTCAACCTTTTTGAATTAAATGAGAGAAGAGATGAGCCTCTGTGGCAGACAGCACTCCCTCTGTATTAATAAAGGTTGTTTATTTACCAAATATGGGTTGAAGTAAAAAAAAAAAAAAAAAAAAGATTTCCAAATGAAAAAAATCTTTCTCCTAATTGGTCAAAGTGTATTGCTTCTATTTGCTGCTGTCACCTTGTGACAAACAGGGCGAGGACACCACATAATTCAAAGAAAGGGGAGGGCAATAGGTGGGGATCATGGACAGGCTTGATATCAAGTGTCACTTATTGTATGATTAATGACTCAGTATTACAGTTATTGTTGTCTTTTTATTGCATTACAACAATTTATTTTTTTACTGCAAAGGTCACAATTATTTTTGATATTTGTTTTATAATTTTATGTTCCAAAGTATGTTAAACTTAAGAAATACTAGCAATGGTTGTACAACTTTTTCTACTCACCTTGAACTTATCCTGTTAAAAGTTCAAACAGTAACAGGTTTTTTGTAAATCCCAAACAGAAGGCGAATAATCAAATGACAAGATTATTATTTATTTATTTAAGAACATCTTTGGTGCCGCGATGCAGAGATTTTTAATCACCAAGATAAAGTTCATGTTCACGTCATTTATTTGAAAAGGGCTGTGAAATGCTTTCTAGAGACAATAAAGTAGTGCAGCTGTCGAGGGAGTATTAAGGTCAGGGACTTTGAATTATCACTCAGCACCATTCAGCCCACTAAGGTATACCGCCTTTGTCTCACAGTGCTGGCATGGCATTGTTTCCTTTCCTTTGGCCTTGACGACAAAGATAACCCTGTGAAATTCTTGTCTGGGTTTTTTTTCTCTCTGATTGAGAAGGACATCATGATGAGTTGTAACAGGTGCAGGATACTGAAGGCGTAGCCAAACTTTAGATCTAAATGCTGAAAAAGTTTTCTTTTTTTTTTTTAAATGTAAACAAATTAAAACTAACTGAAAATACCAAATAATATAGTGTTTTAACCCATATCAAATGAAAATAAATGTTTTCTGGTAACGTTCAGGATTCCCAAAGGTGTGTCTCGTCTTTAAAAAAAAATGGAAAACAATAAAGCTAGCGTGTTTTCCAGTAAAAATGTTGTGTTGAGTGGTTCCAGCCAGCTGAAAAACCTAGGAAAGACTACTATTTTTATATTTTCAAAATAAGAAAACTACATATGTACACAAGCCTATGTGACAAATGTTTAACCTTTTAAATTTACTCATGAGTAGATCCACTAACATTTTTGATCTAAAAAAAAAAAAATATATATATATATATATATATATATATATATATATATATATATATATATATATATATATATATATATATATATATATATATATGTTAGTGGATCTGCTGACCTTTCACACGGGGGACCCAGATTCGAAGATTCGAATCCCCCTCGGGGTGCTATCCAGTGTGGGTCCTTAGGCAAGACCCTTCGCGCTACTGCCTACCTCATAAAAAATGATGAGAGACAATAAATGCTATGAGAAGCCGGATCAGACGACGCCTGGCCAAACAAGGTCTGCGTCAGGTGTTGGGGAACCAGAGCAACTTGATGACAAATGGGCTACTGGAACAAGACGGAGATGGGCGAGATGCGGTAACAAGGCTCTGTTGGAATGCTACTACTCCAGTAACCCTAGTCAGAGGGGTTACATGAAGAGAATGTGGGATGAATGGTTACTACAAAACCCACAATCCAGGCTTACATCGAAGCAACTAGTAGCTCAGTGTTCCAACATCCACAAGCGGCAGCTGCTATCACAACTTGAGATTGACGAGATACAACACAAAAAATGCTACGGCAAGGGGGAGCCAGGACGAGAGGTCAGAGGGGAGCCAACGGGGGCTCCCCAACCGGAGATTGGGTATGAAGCCCCAACAAGTGAAATAACGCTGAACGAGGCAGCGACTGACCTGAAAGACAAGATCATGGCGAGAATGAATGCAAGGCAACCCCGAAGCCAATTACAACGACTAAGTGAAGTACCATCAGAAAGTCTCCTAGAAGATGTGAATGCAGCATTGAGTGCGATCCCTACCTCAACAATCACTGAAACCAATGAGCTGCTATACAACTCAGCAGCAGTGATCCTCGAGATGCTTGGCTATAAGAGCAACCATGGGAGCCATGAGAAACAGTACCCACCATGGAAACAAAGGCTGGAGGCTAAGATCAAGCAGACACGTAGAGAAGTAAGCCAACTGACAGAGGCCAAGAAAGGTGCAATGAGAAAACAGGTACCCAAGAGGTACAACCAGATGCCCATACCTGCATCACTTGAAACTGCCTAACCCTCCAAGGCTGGAAACTGAACAATACTGGAAAAGTATATGGGAGCGGGAGGCATCACACAACAGCAATGCACAGTGGCTGGTGGCTCTGAGAGAGGACCACAGCAACCTCCCTGAACAGAATCCAGTTACCATCACAGCGGCAGACATCCAAGAAAGACTCTCAGGTATGAAAAACTGGACAGCACCGGGCCCTGACAGGATCCACACCTACCGGCTAAAGAAGCTCACTGCACTCCACGAGCGCCTTGCAGCACAAATGAACCAGCTGCTAAGGGATGGGACGCACCCTGAATGGCTTACCGAAGGGCATTGGCAAAGAAACCAGAGGAGCTAAACACCAACTGCTGGTTGACAGAACAGCATATGACTCAATGCCACACACATGGATCACTGAATGCTTGGAGATGTACAACATCAACAGGACTCTAAGAGACTTCATTGCAAACTCAATGAGGCTGTGGAAAACCACCCTTGAGGCCAATGGCAAGCCACTTGCACAAGTGTCCATCAAATGTGGCATATACCAAGGAGATGCTCTATCCCCACTGCTGTTCTGCATAGGCCTGAACCCCCTCAGCCAAATAATCAACAAGACTGGCTATGGATACCGACTCAGGAATGTGGGCCACCATCAGTCACCTCCTCTACATGGATGACATCAAGCTATACGCTAAGAGTGAGCGGGACATCGACTCACTGATCCACACCACCAGGATCTACAGCTCTGACATTGGGATGTCATTCGGGCTTGAGAAGTGTAGTCGAATGGTGACGAAGAGAGGGAAGGTAGTCCACACAGAAGGGTTCTCACTACCAGAAGGAACAATAGCAGACATTGAGGATGGTTACAAGTACCTTGGAATACCACAGACAAATGGCAACCTCGAAGAGGTAACAAGGAAAACAGAAACTGCCAAATACCTCCAACAAGTAAGGCAAGTCCTAAGAAGTCAGCTCAATGGCAAGAACAAGGCACGGGCAATAAACAACTACGCCCTGCCAGTGATCAGATACCCCGGGAATAATAAGGTGGCCAAAGGAAGAGATACAGATCACAGACGTTAAGACACGAAAGCTCCTCACCATGCATGGAGGGTTCCATCCCAAATCCAGCACCCTGAGACTGTACGCTAGCCGCAAAGAAGGCGGCCGTGGACTAGTGAGTGTGAGAGCCACTATCCAGGATGAAACATCCAAGATCCACAAGTACATCAAAGATAAGGCCCCAACAGATGATGTGCTCAGTGAATGTCTCAGGCAATGGGGAACAGAGGAAGAGGAGCTGGAGGAGGGACCATCATGGGAGGACAAACCCCTACATGGGATGTACCACCGGAACATAACTGAAGTGGCTGATATCAAGAAATCCTACCAATGGCTAGAACGGGCCGGACTGAAGGACAGCACAGAGGCACTCATCATGGCTGCACAGGAGCAGGCCCTGAACACCAAAGCAATAGAGGCCCAAATCTACCACACCAGACAAGACCCAAGGTGTAGGCTGTGCAAACAGGCCCCTGAGACAATCCAACACTTAACTGCTGGGTGTAAGATGCTGGCAGGGAAAGCATACATGGAGCGCCATAACCAAGTGGCTGGCATAGTGTACAGGAACATCTGTACGGAGTAGGGACTGGAAACCCCGAGGTCAAAGTGGGAAACACCTCCAAAGGTGGTAGAGAATGACCGAGCCAAGATCTTGTGGGACTTCCATATTCAGACTGACAGAATGGTAATGGCGAACCAACCAGACATTGTGGTGGTGGACAAACAGCAGAGGAAGGCCGTTGTGGTTGACGTTGCAATACCAAGTGATTGCAACATCAGGAAAAAGGAACATGAGAAACTAGAGAAATACCAAGGGCTCAGAAAAGAGCTGTAAAAAGGCTTGGAAGGTGAAGGCGACAGTGGTGCCTGTGGTCATCGGAGCACTCGGGGCAGTAACCCCCAAACTGGAAGAGTGGCTACAGCAGATCCCTGGAAGAACACCAGACATCTCGGTCCAGAAAAGTGCAGTACTAGGAACAGCAAAGATACTGCGCAGAACCCTCAAGCTCCCAGGCCTCTGGTAGAGGACCCGAGCTCGAAGGATGAGACCACCCTTGGAGGGTGAAGGACAATTTTTTTTTTTATCTATCTATATATATATATATATATATATATATATCATATATATATATATATATATATATATATATATATATATATATATATATATATATATAAAATCTTGATTTTATTTTCATGAAGTTTGCAGTGACTTAGTGCTGAAGCAATGTTCACATGAGCCCTTATTGAATTAAAATGTCCTTTTCCTACACGTGTTATTCTTATTCTCACATTTTATCTTTGGTCATCATTCATCTTTTTTATGTTTTTACTGCAGAAACTGTGATCCTTGCAATGACATGGTCTTGTCATTAATAACCAGTGTTCTTTGCGAGTTCACCTTTCACTTCAGCAGTTCACTTTGTGTGCTGCAGAAAGACTGGATACATTTGTTTTAATTTTTGGTCATTCTGAACTAAAAATATTTACATAATTATGTCAATTGTATATATACTGTAGATATATGTATATATCCAGACTATTATTTTTGTAACTTGTACTGTTTGTGCAGATTCTGAGGATCGACTGAGCCCCTTCTTGTTTGCTGTGGTGATGGACAGGCTGACAGATAAGGTCAGACAGGAATTCTCATGGACTATGAGGTTTGTGGATGGCATTGTGATCTGTAGTGAGAGCAGTGAGCAGGTGGAGGAAAGGGGAGAGAGGTGGAGGTTTGCTCTGGAGAGAAGAGGAATGAAGGTTAGTTGCAGCAAGACAGAATACCTGTGTGTGAATAAGAAAGATCCAAGTGGAACAGTAAACAGTAAAAAGAGGTAAAGAAGGTGCAGGATTTTAAATGGGGTTTGAAAGCAAAAGAACCCTAGAGACAGGTTTGCCTGCACAGAACTAATGTTATATTAGTTAGTTTTGAGTAGAGATAGTTCAAAGTGTTGACATTAGGTGGCAGGAGTGACCCATCCATTGTCACTCAGCCTTGATAATTATTCACAGCCTCTTCAAAAACCTGTGTTTAAGTCCCTCTCACAGTTTTGCATTTTATACTACATATGTTCCACATTTAGAAAAGAACTAAATGTATTAAATGCAGAAGATGAACAGTTGCCGTTATATACAAAAATTGATGGTAACAGACATAACTGTAGTTCAGATTAATATATTATGTTGAAGTGTACTGTTAACCTGTGACATATTTTTGAAAAGACATAATGTTTTATCTTATATATCATTTATGAATTTATCTTGAATAGCCAAATTTGTAGGAACTTAAAGAGGTGTAAATGAAAGAGCTAAAATGAAAAGAGATGAAACATGTGAAAATGTAAATTTTTCATGAAATAAAAAGAAAGAGACAGCACATTCATTTAAATGCTTTGCTTTATTCTACAGAACTACAGTACTTTGGAGGGGACCAAATCACACAAAATCCCAAAGATGTTTGGTGCTTCACTCCTCGTCCAGTCCTTTCTGTAATGAAATATATCAGTAAGAGGCAGGTTAGTGCAAGAAGGGATACAGGAGGACTCAACAGTTACTAAGTAGTGTAGCTTAAGTTGTTTAGGGTTTGTATTTGCAACAATCTGTGCCATTATTGTAGTTTCTTTATTTTCAGACCTCTATTGTACATTGTAAGTACAATAAATTTTTAATATGAAGTTGTTTAATCGATGTTTAAAATAGATCCATAATTTAGAATTCATTTCTTTATTGCTTCTTATCATATTCAGAGCTGACATGCCACAAATAGTACATACTAGTCTTATTTTGTTTTACTTTAGGGTTTATGTTATGGGTAAATGTAGGTAAATATGGGCATCCAATCACAGCATGTCCCAGTAGCTGCACCAAACCTAAATCTATAAGATAACCGATAAGTTAATTTAGACATTCCTTAAAGTTACTTAAAAATAAATAAATATAAAATTGTTAACAGCCACAGCTGTTTTAACATTATTGATAATTCTTAACATTCATTTTGTTTATTATAAATGTGTGTACTTTGAATTAATACATTTTTACTAACCAACATCAAGAATAACTGCAAAAACGAACCTAAACTAAAACCCAACTAATGCCAAATCAAAATAAATTTATTATACACAAAGCCTCCGATCTGATTTTTTATCTCCTTTTCAAATGTTCAAATGTGTTTGTATTGTTCAGCGTTCAAAGTGGTTATTACTTTAGATCCCACGTCTCGGCTCTTAGCACGCAGCTTGTTAACTTGAGACTCTGCTATGTCAGCTCGTTCCTCAGCCTCATCCAGCTCATGCTGCAGCTTACGGAACTTGCCGAGATGAACATTAGCCTGTTCCTCCTGAAGGTGACACAAACACAACAAATGACCAGTAAAACTTCTGTAACTAGAACCATTATGTATAAAATGTTTTGCTGTATAAGCACATTTTACTTTATATCCTTCAAAATAGATTTTTAATCATTTGTGTCAAATAGGATAGATTTTTTGGTGCCCACTTACAGCCTCCTCAGTGGATCTCTTGTAGGCTTTAACTTTTAGTTGCAGCTTGTCAACCAGGTCTTGCAGACGAGCAACGTTCTTGCGGTCCTCATCAGTCTGTAAAAAGCAACAGCCAGATTTGAAATGAAATTATTGTGTATGTTAGCAAGTTATATCTTATCCTATTTTCATTTGTTATCAGGATATGGTAGGAGCAATAGTACATGTTCAAAAAACAAAAGAGAAATTACCTGATAGGTCAGTTCTTTGATGCGTCGCTCATATTTACGAATTCCTTTCACAGCTTCTGTACTTTTCTTCTGCTCTGACTCAACCTCATTCTCAAGCTCCCTCACCTGAAACAAAGTTATACATGTTATTAGTGAAATTAAATGGTTACATTAAAAATAGTTTTGAACAGTCTCCTTATTAGCTAGAGTTTATTAAATTGTATAAATAAATTTAAAAAATGGTTGAAATTCTACATACCCTGGCCTCCAGTTTCTGCATCTGCTTCTTGCCTCCCTTCATGGCAATCTGTTCAGCTTCATCCAGTCGGTGCTGTAAGTCTTTGATGGTTTGATCCATGTTCTTCTTCATGCGCTCCAGATGAGAGCTGGTGTCCTGCTCTTTCTTCAGCTCCTCTGCCATGGCATGGCATCAGTGATGGCCTTTTTGGCCTTCTCCTCAGCGTTTCTGCACTCCTGTACTGCCTCCTCAACTTCAGTCTGAAGCTGGGATGTATCAGCCTCCAGCTTCTTCTTCTGATTTATCAGGCCTGTATTCTACAAGTCACCAAACATAACATGTAAGTGAAAACTTTGTACTGAGTTACTCACTAGAATAAATATGAAAAGAAATTATGATTTAAAAAAATGTAGATCAGGACTAGGACCGCAATTAAAACACTTAGAACATTTGATGTTGTTGGTATGAATGTTTGTGTAAATGTGTAAATATGATGCTCTTGAAAGTCTTCAACAAACAGCTTCTTATCTAATGCTATCAGTTTCTAGTCTAATCATTTACTGTATTAGATGATGTGGCCCTTGCTCATGAAGTAGCAAATATTTAAGCTTATATTACCTGTGAGTGCAGTAGCTGAACCCTTTCATTGACATCCAGCAACTCTTGTTCTGCAAGTTTTCGGCTTCTCTCAGTTTGCTCCAGAGCAGCTCTAAGTTCATCAAGTTCAGCTTGAAGCAAATGATTGCGTCTGTCAATAATGGCAATGTTTTCCTTCATATCATCAATTGCACGAAGAGAATCGTCCAACTGAATTTGGCAGTCCTAAATGAAAAGACATCACATAAATGTTATAGTCATGCTAAAGATTAAGAAAAATTGTCAAATTTAGAAAGCTATTGTTTACCTTAAGATGCGCATGGACAGATTTAAGTTGTTTCTGAGCCTCAGCTGCCTGCCTGTTGGCTTGGCTGAGCTGGATCTCCATCTCATTGAGGTCTCCCTCCATCTTTTTCTTCAGACGAAGCGCCTCATTTCTGCTGCGAGACTCAGCCTCAAGAGAGCTCTGGAGAGTATCGATGGTCCTCTGTAAGTTTCTCTTGGTCTGCTCCATCTCTTCATCCTTCTCATTTAGTTTTCGTTCAATTTCAGCTTTTATCTGATTGAACTCAAGCTGGGCTCTGAGAATTTTTCCCTCCTCGTGTTCCAGAGATGCCTAGTGGACAATACAACAAATTCAAGGATTTGTTAGTTCGTTTACAGTTTTGGTCCAAAATATATTCATAAAGCCTTTGTACCTCTGCTTCTTCAAGAGCCGACTGGATCTCCCCCTTTTCTTGCTCCAGTTGTTTACGCAGTTTTTCTAGTTCATGGATGCTCTTCCCTGACTCACCAAGTTGCTCAGTCAGGTCAGAAATCTCCTCTATAAGAGAGCATAATGATTACTATACATTTTTTAAATATTAATGTATTTACTATCCATTTACTATTAATGTTATACTGTACATAATTTATGTGCAATAAGAAAATGTAAATTAACATTACCTTGTAGATTTTTGTTTTCTCTTTTGAGGGTCTCCAGATGATCCAGAGATTCTTCATATGAGTTTTTCAGTTTGAAGAGCTCAGTACTCAAAGCCCTCGCCTCTTTTTGGGAGCTCTCCAGCTCACACTGAGACTCTTCATACTTTTGTTTCCACTCAGATAGGACCTGTTACAGGCAGAAGTATTTAATTATCATTTCATTTTGGAGACATCCACAAACACTGTTCTGTATATACCTTTTTTTACCTTACCTTATCAAAGTTTCTTTGTTTCTTGTCCAGAGCAGCTGCAGCAGCATTAGACCTCTCCACATCCACCATGAGATCTTCAATCTCATTTTGGAGTCTGTGTTTGGTCTTCTCCAGAGAGGAGCACTTTGCATTTACTGCTTCTACTGCCTCCTCAGCATCCTGCAGACGCTGCGCCAGCTTCTTCCTTTATACACAATTGATTTAAATTGATTCATTATCAACTTTCCGCAGTAGTTCTGGTTTATTTAATGGTAACGATTAAAACAATATTACTGGATGCCCAGTCATCTAACAGACAAACTTTTTGTTCGTCTTACATTTTAAAAGGAACATAATACAAACAAAAAGCTGATCTGATAGAAGCACTAAAATGTAGCATACACTTTGGATGTGTCATAAAACATACAGGGACCTTAATGACTTACTTTGCCTCCTCAAGTTCCTCTGTTCTCTGAATGGCATCAGTTTCGTACTTAGTTCTCCACTGAGCCACCTCAGCGTTAGCTTTTGACATGCTTCGCTGCAGTTCACCCTTGGCCTCCTGCTCCTCTTCATACTGCTCTCTGAGCAGGTCACAGTCGTGACGGGCAGACTGCACTGCATGAGCTAATGCATTCTTTGCCTGAACATTATATAAATATATCAATGCCAGATTTTTACAACATTTTGTTTACTCTGTCATATCTATTGGGGCTCACTTTGGTTTCCTCCTCCAGCTGCCGCTTAAGATCTTCAATCTGTTGAGTGTATGACATCTTTCCTCTGGTCAGTTGAGACACCAGGGAATCCTTTTCCTCTAGCTGCCTTGAAAACTCACCTTTTGACACAATGTGAAAACAGACACACAGAAATTGGCGATGTCCTTTTCACTCATACCTTAGTTTGATGGCTCACAATAACTCACAATATGTTCTTTTTTCCAGCATAAAAACTAAAATAACAAAAAGTACCTCACCATTCTCAGTTTGCAGCTTTGCCTTTTGCATATTAAAGTCAGAGATGTAGCGTTGAGCTTCTTCATACTTTGCCTTGTATTCATTCATCTGATCTTCCAGACTCCGACAGTTCTTTTCCATATTGATCTAAAATTAAAGTTAAATTATGGGAATTTATATTTGGTTTAACAATGTTAATTAATTTAATTGTTTGTGTAACCAACCTTTGTCTTTGCAATATGTTCCATATTGGAGACCACATCATCAAGCTCCAGTCGGAGCTCACTCTTCTCTTTCTCCAGTTTCTGCTTGACTCTCTGGAGGTTATCAATCTGTTCGCCCAGGTCAGCAACACTGTCGGCCTGTTTCTTTCTGAGTGTAGCAGCAGTGGCCTCATGATGCAGAGTGGCCTCTTCAAGGTCTCTCCGCAGTTTCTGAAACTCAGCCTCCCTCTTCTTGTTCATCTCAATCTGGACAGCTGTTGCTCCACCAGCCTCCTCCAACCTCTCACTGATCTCCTCCAGTTCTCTGGCCAAGTCTGCTCTCTGCTTCTCCACTTTGGCTCGAGCAGCTCGCTCTGCCTCGAGCTCTTCTTCCAGTTCCTCAATGCGGGCCTAGTGACAGAAAGGTTAACTCTTATATGTTTGTTACACCATTGGTTTGTAAGCAAATGAAAATGAACCTAAACTAAATGACCAAGTGATATATTAAAATGACAAAAATAATATCTAAATTCATCAACAACTAAAAAGTTCATCTCACATATTGTTCAAATAAAAGGATTTATGAAGTATTTGCTACAAGATCAGATAGTTTTAAATCAGTTTTGGATATGTGATTTTGGCAGGGTTTGCAGTAACTTTCTAACAATGATAATTATTCATACCTGTAGCTCCTTCAGTTTCTTTTGAAGTTGAATGCCAATGGCCTGCTCATCTTCTAGTTTACTATTGAGCTGATTGAGCTCAAAGTCTTTCCTGTGTAGAATCAAAAAAGTGAGAATAGCTTTGACCAAAGAAGAACATTCCACCTTACTAAATATGAAACTCACTTTTTCATATGCTCTTCAAGTTGTTGTTTGTCATTCTCTAAGTCCATAAGACTTTCCAGTGTCAGTTTTAAATCTCCTTCCAGCTTCCTCTTTGCTCTTTCAAGATCCATCCGAACCTTTTTCTCCTGCTCTAGCGAACCTTCAAGCTAGTACCAAGAGCACAAAGTCAGCTTTCCAGATGTCTTTTTCGAGGAATATTTAAATTATAATAACCATTTAAATCTTACATCATCCACTTGCTGCTCCAGTTTAGTTTTGGCCTTGGTCAGAGTGTTGACTTTGTCCTCTTCACTCTGCAGGTCGTCCAGTGTTTGCTGATGAGCTTCTTGTAAGGCTTTCTTTTCTTTGGTCAATTTGGCAATGATTTCATCCAAAGCAGCCATTTCCTCGACCAGGTTTTTAACCTACAAATTATGCATTAAGAAATAATGTAATTTTAAAGATTGTTTGTATAAAACTTAGATAACTAAATGATGTTAAGACTTTGTACCTTATTCTCAGTGGCATGCTTCTCCTTCTCCACTTTAGCCAAAGTCAGCTCTAAGTCATCAATGTCTTTCTTGAGCTCAGAGCACTCATCCTCCAGCTTCCTCTTCTTCGCTGTCAGTTCTGCATTCATCTCCTCCTCATCCTCCAGCCTCTCAGATAGCTCTTTGGTTTTTGCCTCCATCTGAATTTTGTTTTTGATCAACCCCTCACATCTCTCCTCAGCATCAGCAAGATTATCTTGCTCCTAAGGTCATGACAACATTTTATTAAAAATGATTATACACTGTTTATTTATTTTTGATATTGTTATTACCGCTTGAACTTGAAGCTGTAGATCATTCTTCTCTTGAAGAAGTGAGACCATTTTCTCTTCTAATTCTTTTCTGCGAGTCTCTGACTTTGCATAAGCCTCTTTGAGCTTCATGAATTCTTCTTTCATGTTTGCCATCTCCTTTTCCGCTTCTGCAGATCTCAGCAGAGGTTTGATCTTAAAGAAAAGCTTCATCCAGGGCCAATTCTTGACTCCCATGAAGGCACGGATATTCCACTGGATCACCAACAGTGCATCTCTGTCAAAGATCAAACAAAGGTATTGGAATCGTTATTGCCATTTTACGTTTTCATGAAAATGTGAGCCCCATGCACATTTTCTTCTTCAATTATTAAACAGCAAATCAGGTCTCGTTCTCGTTTTGACAGACTTCAGGCCGACTGCAATCACAAGCTGTAATTGACTAAGAGCTGCACACTTTAATATTTCTATTCTATTAAAACAAATCTGTAAAATTGTGAAATACACATAGGGAACTATACTGTACAGATACATTCACCTCCACAATATTCTGTAGGGCCACAAATGGAGAATTAATGGACTTTCTATCATGTGGGGAATAATTTATTTCTTCCTATTAAATTCACCAAATTATAGTGTTAACATCTGTAATTCATGGTAAAGTAATAAAATTTAAGCTTACCTTCTTTCAACAATCTTCTGGAATTCCATTCTTGCCAACAACCCTCGAGATCTGGCTTGTATTCCGGTGATAATCAGTGACAAACGCTCATCTCTCATCTCTTCTAATAGTCCAAGAAGACCGGCCTTAAAAAACACCTTTAGGAGAACAAGATTTGAGTTTGTGTTTAAACATAAATTATATAAGCTCCTTTCACTAGATTCAGACTGCTGCTGATGTTAGCCATAACTAATGTTAGAAGAATGACTAATATGAAAACTCGACTAATATAAAATAATTTACCATCTCAGTACAGAATTTCTGTTACATTGTTATAAAAAAAAATGCTTTGCTGTGGTTATACATTCTTATGTTTTACCTTGGTGTGGCCAAACTTGTATTGATTATGATCAATATCGAGAGACCCAAGCAGTTTCTCAGCTCCCTTCCTGCTGTCAATGAACTGACCCTCAGGGATGGCAGCAGGATTCAGGATGCGATATCTGTAATTTTTTTGAAAAATACCTTTTTTATTACTGAAATTAACATTTTATATATATATTATGTGTATAAAATAGTGATGGGTGCCTTTGTTTGAAATCTCCATAGAGGATCCGGTTGGGGAAGCCTTTTCTGCAGATCCTGATGCCCTCCAGCACACCGTTACAGCGCAGCTGGTGCATCACCAGAGGGTTCTCCATGGCTCCAGGAGTCTTGGTCTCATTGGGGATGATGCAGCGCACAAAGTGAGGGTGAGTAGACCTCAGGTTGGTCATCAACTTGTTCAGATTCTCCTGATGATTCAACAAAAGTATTTGTTTCTTGTCGGTACTGTTGTAAATGTATGTTATGGTAAAAGGTCATGTGATGCAGCTGGTCTTACTCTGTGTAAGGCAGATACGGTTTGGAAGGAGGAGCCTTTCTTTTTCGTACCTCCCCCTTTTCCTTTTCCAGATTCGTGAGTCGCTAAATTGAAAATTATTCATATTCATCATTCATCGATGCAATTATACAAAATTATTTCAAATAAAAACTTTTTTTTTTAAATACAAACCAGAGTCTGTCACAGCATAATTTGCAAAGAGAGTGGACAGCAGCTTTAGATTCGACTTCTGGTAAAGTCCAACGACGGTCTCATTAAGAGGATCCTTGTTCTTCACCAGCCAGTTGTTGATGTTATAATCCACAGTCCCAGCATAATGCATCAGTGCAAAATGAGCTTCTGGTTTTCCTTTGACAATCCTGGGCTTCTGGAAATTGGCAGATTTTCCCAGATGGTTGTCATAAAGCTTAGCTTTAAATGTGGCATCACTGGCTTTAGGGAACATGCACTCCTCTTCAAGGATGGACATGATACCCATGGGCTGTAATAGAGAAGAAAGTTTTTTAATATATTTGTAATGATGAAAATAACAAGTCTTTATCAGAAATTTGTCTCACCTTTTCAATCAGGTCGATACAGGCTTGTAAATCCATACCAAAGTCTATAAAAGTCCATTCAATGCCCTCTTTCTTGTACTCCTCCTGCTCCAGTACAAACATGTGGTGGTTGAAAAACTGTTGCAGTTTTTCGTTGGTGAAGTTGATACAGAGCTGCTCAAAGGTGTTGTACTGAAAGAGAGAATTTAGAAGCTACTAGCACATTAAATATTAAAAATGTTGAAACAGATCATTTGCTGTTCACATACATCAAAAATCTCAAACCCAGCAATGTCTAGTACTCCAATGAAGTACTGACGAGGCTGCCTGGTGTCCAAGGATTGGTTAATTCTCAACACCATCCACATAAACATCTTCTCATACACTGACTTTGACAGTGCACCAACTGCGTAGTACACCTAGAAAAATAAAAAGGAGAAATGCATTGTTATATTTTTCTATATTCTCTAAAACCTTCCTGTCCTTAATTTTACAAAATTTCCTATTAATTTAATTCACTTTTGTTGAAGCAACACTTTTCATGTGTAGGACTTTTCTGCAGTTGTATAGAAATGTGATGAGTAACAAGACGGTAGTGTGCCCCATTAAGACCTTAAGTATCTTGAGTATCATTTACACAAGAACAAATCTACTAGTCTAGATCTACAAGGAAGGAGTGTCTAAGGTGTTTATCATCTGATTCTAGAGACACAGAGGCTGCAGATCTGGGAAGCTATGGAGGAACAGGAGCGTTTCGACAAGGATTTTAATGGGAAATGTGAATTCCTTGACAAATAAGCTCTTTTGAAAAACAAATCGCGAGTACAGCCTTTTACCTTTCACTGTTCAGGGTTAAACTATAACATCTGTGGACTTCAATGGATTCACACTGATAAGTGCAGATGACTGGGAGGAGTAAGGGACGAGGACTTGCTGTGTATGAAAAGGAAAAGGATCTGCTATCAAGACGAGAAGCTTTTGGTAGTGGGACTCTGAGTTTTTACATGTTGTCATGGTTACAGTTTATGTTCAACAAATAGCTGGACCAGATACCAGACCAACAGAGAGCAGCCAGTGGATGTCTGAGATCTGTGAGCTGCAGGACAGAACACCACATCATCTCCTTCTTCCCGACTGCCATAAGACAATCAATTCAGTGGGCAATGAAATCTGAAGCAATTAATTTGAAGAAACCTAACAACTGAATTTTACCTTGGGGTTTATTAAAGTTTCATTGAATTTAATTGAATTGAATATGAGAGTATCTGACAAACCAGGTACAAAATGCTTCAAAAGAGGGGAACATTTTCTTCTATCCTGGTTACAAACTCTATCCCCAAAAACGGAACAGAAAAAAATAAGGTATTTGTTTTTAAAGGAGGTAAACCATCAAAAACACTTGGCTACAGTGGCTACATATTTTAATTTTGTTTTAGGTATGTAAAGCTAAAACATTGCAAAGTCTTTATTTTTTACTTTTCTTTAATTGAATAGATTCTTACATTATGTTCTGATGTCATTTACTAAATTTACCCAAGTGTGTTGTGTGTTAACTCATACCTGCTGGACATTCTGACCCTTGGTGACCCACTCGTTTCCTACTTTGACTCTTGGGTGACAAAGTCCTTTGATGAGGTCAGCAGAGTTCAGGCCCATCAGATATGCAATTTTGTCAGCATCTGAGGAAATGTATGTTGATGTAAATTAATGTTATGCATACAAATTTGTACATCTCTTGATTCCTGACAGTGACCTTCTGTGCCATCAGCTTCTGCTTGCTCCTCTCGTTGCTTTGTCTTGAACTTCATGTTACCGTGATGCATGATGGCACCAGTCAGCTTATATATGCCGTTCTTCTCTTCTTGAGTGAAGCCCAGCACATCAAAGGCATCCTAAAAAACAGATGGTTATATTAGATTCCTCGTGGTTTTCCACCCTGCACAAAGTTGTGGAGTGATTGACAGAAAAGGTTTAGTGGATAAGATTGAATGTCATATCTAAGCCAAAGGGATCATAAATTAACCCCAGTTTGACATTTGACTCAGAAGATTTAATCCAATCTATTCAAATCATTTTCTTTTCATCCAGGAATCCAAGCCACAGCTAAATGCCTTGAATACCAACAGCAAGAGGTAGGTTCATGTCAATGTCAACATCCAAAAAACCCTGGCAGATAAACCATGAAGCTATTTTTATATTCATATTTCACACTGCATCTTCACTTACATCAGTTGCCATCAGCTCTTCTGCGTCATTAATGGAGGCTACAGTTGTCTCTCCTTGAGAGATGAAGGCGTAGTCATAGGGATTGTTGGTGATGAGCAGCATTTCTAAAAAGCAAACAGATGGTTGGGTTATTTGTGTCTAAGACCAAGCAGAACATATTTGTTACAATGTGTTTTGATCTACCGAGCAGCTCAGGCTTTTTCTGAGACAGGATCTGATAGAAGATATGGTAATCTCGCTCAGCTTTAAGCTGAAAGGTGACTCGGGACTTCTCCAGCAAATCTGTGATAAATACAGTATGTAGATAGCTTTTATATCAGTCACAGTGACAATGAAAGCTACCAAGATGAGTAGTCTTACATGTTTCAATATCAGCTGATGCCAATTTTCCACTGGCAGCAAAGTGGATTCGGATGAATTTACCCTGAAAAATATTACATCAGTACATTAATGCTCTAAATTCTAGAAAAGGGAATTGCTCACTTATAGCCTTATACAATGAGACAATACTTACAAATCTGGAAGAGTTGTCATTCCTGATGGTCTTGGCATTGCCAAAGGCCTCCAGAGCAGGGTTAGCCTGGATGATTTGATCCTCCAGGGTCCCCTGAAAAAACAGTTCCCGACATACATAAGTGAATAAAAAAATATATATATATATACACTGTATATACTGTATATACTGTATATACTTAAAAATTTGCGTACAGCATGATATTTTGTGATATAAATTGGTATTAACCTTTTTTTCAGAATTTGGATCTTTCTTCCCAACTGCTGCAATACTTGCAAAGTATTGGATGACTCTTTTAGTGTTTACAGTTTTTCCTGCTCCAGACTCTCCACTGGGGAAACAATGTCAGTTCTTTTTATTACCTGACAAGCAGCAAGTAGTGTGTACAATACTAGTGCATCTAGTTGTAATAAATTAACAAAGAACTGTGCAAATTTAATTAAATTAAAGGTTTTGTGTTAAAGATTTACCGGTAATAATATTTAAGAATTCTATCAATAATTGTTCCAAAAAAGTGAAAAAAACAAGAACTTACGTGATGAGTATTGACTGATTTTCTCTATCTGAAAAAGACCCAATAATTATATTTGCAATAAATTCTCACGTCATTATTCTTCAATGAAAATACATGCAGTACTTACCAGTTAGCATGTACTGGTAGGCGTTGTCAGAGATTGAGAAGATATGAGGAGGAGCTTCACTCCTCTTCTTTCCTCTGTAGGCCCCAACTACTTCTTGGTTGTAGACGGGCAGCGCCTTGTAGGGGTTGATAGTTACACAGAACAGCCCAGAGTAGGTCTGTCAAATTTAAAGAAAGTGGTCTGAATTAGTTCCCGGCTTTTGTTGAACATGCTACTGATAAAGAAATGGTCTCACATAGATCATCCATGCGGCATAACGCTCTTTGAGGTTAAACAGCACAGCAGGCTCATGGAGGAAGGTGAACATCGCCATGTCTTCAATTTTATCAAACTTTGGCGGGTTCTGAGGGTGTACATCACACTCCTTCACTGTCACAGTCTGCAAACAAAAAATAAAAAAGTGTCTTATTATCTTATTAACTTTATCATAGTTATTGCTAATACACAAAGGACTAAAATAATAAAGTTTTTGCTTACACCATATGTTTATTACCATCAATTATTTGTTTGCATTTTCTATTTTATTCATGTCATGTATATTTTGTGCTGTCTCATTATTTTCTATACAAAGTACATGACAGTCTCCCTTTTGTTTTGCCCCACAGCCGCTGAGCCTGTTGGCTTACTGACCTTCCCTTTGGCAGTCTGTGCAGTGACTTTGTCTCCCTCACGACTGATGATGGATGCTTTTACAAACTCCTCTTCTGTGTCTGGAACAAAGCACTCTTTCTTCATGTCAAAAATGCGAGTTTGAGCCTCTAGGCGCTCCCTGTCCGACTTCCTCAGGTAAGGGGCTGCAGCCCCAAATTCTCTCATAGCAGCATCACCCATTTCTCACTGACTATGAACAAATAATATTTAAGATAGTTACTGTTAAATCATTACCTTGATTCACTTAAAGTATAGCTTAAAGTAATTTTTAAGTTGTTTTAGTCTTATTTGTCTTACTTTGCCAGAGCCTTTTGAGGAGTTTGAAATGGTCCTGAGGAACAAAAATAAGAGAACTGATGAGACCACTCTGCATCCAAAACAAGCACAGGTATTATAATAGTAACAATGATATTAACCCTACATTTGCCCTCAAACCTTACCTTGAGATTGAATGGTGACCTATTGGAGGATCCACCACGAGTTCTCTTTATAAATGAAGCCTCTACACCAAATATGGAGGAGCTTTGAGGGTCTCTGTAGCCTATTGTGTCTGAGATGGGTTGGGGACTTGCTAAGGGAGGGGGTTAATGAGTGACATAGAGCAATATAGAAATCAGCAGGTCAGTCTTATCAGTGATACCGTCTGCTGACGAGGCCATATTAGGCACTCCCTGCAGCTTAGTGATTAATCATAGGTATCCTCAAGCAGCCAGGGGACAACATAGGCTTTAAATAGACACAGAAAGGAATTCCTTTCTCCTCATCCTGCTACAGTGCTCCAACAATTGATGTAGCACTAAACTGAAGTGTCCTAAACTAAGACAGATAAGCTAAGGTACTATCATAGAATATATACATAGTTCACATACAACATAAATAAAAATATAAAGGATAGAAACATGTATTATAATATTTAAAAATGCAAGTACATCCTAACCTTTGCACATTATACACACTGAATAATGACATTGTTGGATATTATTATTGGCTTTTAGCAATTGCAGAAAATCTCATAAATGTAAACTATCTTTATTACTGTTTACATGTAAGTGATAATGCTGACAGTATCTGGGGAGATATTTTATACATGTATGTCATGCCTTTGTATCAGTTACCCAGTAGGCTTAAATGAAGTTGCACCAAGTCATTGACCACATATTGTGCTCAGTTATCATAGACTGGACTTTGTTGTAACATAAACAGCAATGAGATACTGAGTGTGTTGTTCTAAAAAAAGGAACATTCGTCTATGAGATTAACAAGGCGACAAGTGCAAGGCAGCACAGACAGAGGTCTGCCACAGGTGACATACTTGAGATTTACTCAAACGCAGCTATGATGACACAATAGACGGCTGTGCCTCCAGTGTGAAGCCAAGGTCACTGTGGAGGCTTTCTCCTATTATTATGCAGCAGTTTGTGAACGCTGGCCCCTCAGTTACAGTCGCGTTGACATGGCATTGTGTCTTTGAGGACAAAGATAACTGTGTGAAATTCCTGCCCAGAGCCCCGCACTGATTGAAGGAGACGACTAAAGAGGCTTTCAGAAACCCATATCTAGGATCAACTACAGCAGATGATGGCCTCTCACTGTTTGTACCACACATAAATATTCTGGGACTAACAGGTATATTTCAGTCCCTCAACTAAAAAATACAACAAAGATATATACAAATATAAAAGCATGAATATACTAAACGTTTCAACACAATTCACTAAACCAAAAGCAAAATAAAGTGTTTCAATGTGAACATCAAGCCTAAGCTGTTTTATTACCCAATCAGCACTGCATGTTTATTCATTTGTATTAATAGTATTTTTTTGCTAGGAAAAGCATTACATTACAATAATTGAAGGAAGGTTTATAAAATATTTAATTTATAGCTTAATTTGTGTCACAGACAGTATCACCATTTATCAGAGCCTCTTAAAAGGTGAAGAGATAAAAAGAGGGTCAACTGCTGCTGACAAGTGCTGAGATTATTTCCATTCTGATTACCAGCTAAGTGCTGCCACTGGAAGCAGGCGTCAGGGTGCCAAATAGTGCCCTGAGAGAATCCATGCCCTGGCTAAAGACTCTGGGAAGATACCACTGACGTTCTGGATCAAACTCCTTGTGACTCAAAGAGACATAATTAAAAATGTTTAAATATGAACTGGATGAGAAACACTTTTATTTATTTTTATTTTTTTTGTTTGAGTTCCTACAGTTTTCTTGGAAAAATGCATTCAAAATGTTATGTTATAAAAGGACCTGTTTTATAGACATTCTTGACATTATTCAAACTGGTAATTTCTAAAACGCTTCTCTAGTAACCAGAACCTTTCATGATTTTAGTTTATAGATTCATAGGAGTCAGGGCCCTGGATATGTGTCTAAATATACATTGATAATTTACATTTACATTTATTCATTTAGCTGACGCTTTTATCCAAAGCGACTTACATTAAGCCTGTAATTACCAGTGTTACAGAACCCCACTGGAAGCAAGGTGGGTTAAGTACAAGGACACAAGGACACAACAACAGTATGAACTGTGGGGAAAGCGGGAATCGAACTGCCTACTTTCCGGTTGAAGGACGACCGCTCTACCACTGATACTGAATATATTTATATACTGGTTATATTTATATTATATTAATTGATATTGTAAAACCATTTTGGTAATTTATTAATGCAGCATATAGATGTTGATCCAGTTAACAGTATACATTTCATGATAATTATTTGAGCTATTGTTCAGCTGTCCTGTTAATGATACTGATAATCCTAAACACTTAACGCACTGTGGCAATGGCCTCTGTTTACACAGAGGTGTGAATGTCTTTTTATTAGCTCACTGTTATCCTGTCTCCTGAGAAGTAAGTACAGGACATGCGATAAGAGAAAAAGCAGGCCTCCCTGATTTTAACACCGAGAAAGTCTGTGGCCCACCTATCCCTCTCCTAGATCCTTTATATTACTTAGTCTCCAGAAGAGGGTACTGACAGCTCATGACAGCACTGTGGGCTGAAGAGGTATTAGTACACCGTTGAGCCATAACATTGTGACAGTTGAAGGTGAAGTGAAAGGATTATCTTGTCACTGTGGCACCTGTCAGTGAGTGGGATATACGACACCGCAAGTGAACATTTTGTCCTTGATGCTGTGGTGTTGAAAGAAATACAATGGACAAACATAAAGATGTTAGAAACAGACAAAGGTTATGTTATAAAGACTGTAGCATGGACTGGTTTGTTCCTGCACTGTAGTTGTTAGTAAGTAGATGCTGGATGAATGAGAGGCAATAAACCAGCTACAGGACATTAAGTCCAATCCACGAAGATTCTTATATATTTACAATGTTACAATGGGCTAATTGTTGTAAAATGTTGGGATGTTAGCATGTACAGTTTAATAAGCCGATTGGAATAGCCATACAATTTAATCTGTTGTATTTCCTATAGTAGTAATTTACATTCTAAGATATGAACTACACTTTTAGATGTCATGTCAAGAGGGATTCAGGGCTCAGCTGTGAATGATTATGTCTGGTATTAGGCAAGTTCTCATATAAACACCAGTTCAGCATCAACCTCTGGGGTTTCTTTTACTCTATTTTAAGAACAGGAGATTTGTTTTGTCCTTTTGTTTTGGCTGTCATCTCTGCCCAGCTCCAAATTGTTACAAACATGTACACACGATGTTAAATCATAGGTGAATTGGTTGTGGTCAGTTTGTGTTTGTCTTAGTCCTAGGGTGTACACTGCCTAAAGCCCAAAGCTGCTGGTATAGCCCCCCACAATCACAACCAGTAATAAGCGGTAGAAGATGAATGAATAAATGAATGTTTGAACAATACTATACCAGCTACTCATTTATCTTCAAGGACATGTTAAAAAAGAGGAAACCAATGTGGTGCAGCAGCTGATGAGTCTTTATTAAGCACTACAAGTTTTGTGAATAGGGATAGTTGAGGGATGCTAATGAACACAGCAGACAATAGATTTTCTGTGGGATCCAAAGCTTCACTCCTCATCAAACCCTTTCTGTGGCAAAAGAGAAACAAAGGTTAGCTTCAGTGTTAGTATTGATTTAGTACACAACAGCAATAAAGCATCAGACATGGTGTGTACTCAGATATTTGTGCCCATTTGAAAACAACAGAGAACCACAGCATAAATGTTATATGCATCCAGCAGCAAGTGTCAAGGTCAGATGCTTTGCACCAGAGTGCATGCTTCAAACCTTAGATCCCACGTCACGGCTCTTAGCACGCAGCTTGTTAACTTGAGACTCTGCTATGTCAGCTCGCTCCTCAGCCTCGTCCATCTCATGCTGCAGCTTACGGAACTTGCTGAGATGAACATTAGCCTGTTCCTCCTGTTAAGAAATCAATTATTTTTGGTACAGTGCTTTGTCAATTTTCAAAACTATGGTTTTAAAGGTTTGAAACTCTTTAACATACTGTATGTTTGTGTGATTTGCCTCCAGTGTATGTAAAATCAAAAAGTATTTTGTCGTGTACCGTTCAGGGAAGTCTAATTATATTATTTTACCTTCATTTCTTTTATTTGTTGTTGTGGTGTATAGAGGTAAGGATAATAACAATGATAATGAATAATTACAGCAGGCTCATGTGTAACACATACACAAAGACACCCAAAAGCAAACACAACTCAATGCAAACACATTTCTACACTTACAGCCTCCTCAGCGGATCTCTTGTAGGCTTTAACTTTAATCTGCAGCTTGTCGACCAGGTCTTGGAGACGAGCAATGTTCTTGTGGTCTTCCTCAGTCTGTGTTAACAAGTTCCATCACCAGATTAAAAGGTATAAAATACAGTTGACCTTTTATAGCTTTAAGGGCAGATTAACCTACAAACCTGATAGGTAAGTTCCTTGATTCGGCGTTCATATTTACGTACACCTTTCACAGCTTCACTACCTTTCTTTTGCTCAATTTCTACCTCATTTTCAAGCTCCTTGACCTGGAAAAATTTCAGTTTGACATTTGTCATTTTGGTAGTACTGCTTTTCAAATGAAGATCACAACTGTAATAAACAAGCTACCCTGGCCTCCAGCTTCTGCAGCTGCTTCTTGCCTCCCTTCATGGCAATCTGTTCAGCTTCATCCAGTCGATGCTGTAAGTCTTTGATGGTTTGCTCCATGTTCTTCTTCATGCGCTCCAGATGAGCGCTGGTGTCCTGCTCTTTCTTCAGCTCCTCTGCCATCATGGCAGCGTCAGTGATGGCCTTTTTGGCCTTCTCCTCAGCGTTTCTGCACTCCTGTACTGCCTCCTCAACTTCAGTCTGAAGCTGGGATGTATCAGCCTCCAGCTTCTTCTTCTGGTTTATCAGGCTGGTGTTCTGGTTTAATGAAAAATACAATTGAGCTATGGGCCTTAAATAAAAACTATTTCACTTGCAACATGCAGTTTACCTGTGAGTGCAGTAACTGCACCCTCTCAGACACATCCAGCAGCTCTTGTTCAGCAAGTTTTCGGCTTCTCTCAGTTTGCTCCAGAGCAACTCTCAGTTCCTCAACTTCAGCTTGAAGCAAATTATTGCGTCTCTCAACAATGGCAATGTTTTCCTTCAGGTCATCATTGGCACGAAGAGAATCATCAAGGTGTAGCTGAGTATCCTGAAAGTTAATATATGTTGGACATGTTCTGAGTATGTCAATTGGTAATAAATAAAAAATTAATCTTCAATTCATTCTTTTTTCTTTCTTTTTTCAGAACAGTAAGCTGTAGCTGTGCATCCTAAATAAATGTGTATCCTTTCACCCAATCACAAATGTTAATGTTAATGTTAATCTAATGCTAAAGCCAAAAAAGGAAAACTAAATGCTAAACTTGTTTTACCTTAAGATGCGCATGAACAGATTTAAGTTGTTTCTGAGCCTCAGCTGCCTGCCTGTTGGCTTGGCTGAGCTGAATCTCCATCTCATTGAGGTCTCCCTCCATCTTTTTCTTCAGACGAAGAGCCTCATTTCTGCTGCGAGTCTCAGCCTCAAGAGAGCTCTGGAGAGTATCGATGGTCCTCTGTAAGTTTCTCTTGAACTGCTCCATCTCTTCATCCTTCTCAGACAGTTTACGCTCCATGTCCGCCTTGATTTGGTTAAACTCGAGCTGGGCACGGAGAATCTTACCCTCTTCGTGCTCTAGTGAGGCCTATGATGAATTTGAGTATACAGCTGGATATTAGTATGTTGAATTACATATTGTTACTCATCATTTATTTAAGGTTTTGGTCTAACCTCAGCTTCCTCCAGAGCTGACTGAATCTCACTCTTTTCTTGTTCCAACTGCTTACGGACCTTTTCTAACTCATGGATAGTTTTCCCTCCCTCGCCAAGTTGCTCAGTCAGGTCAGAAATTTCTTCTGTTAAGTTATTACATTAGATTAGTAATATATATTGTTGATGCTTTTTTGTTGGAGTAGTTACATTACCTTGTAGATTCTTGTTTTCTCTTTTGAGGGTCTCCAGATGATCCAGAGATTCTTCATATGAGTTTTTCAGTTTGAAGAGCTCAGTACTCAAAGTCCTTGCCTCCTTTTGGGAGCTCTCCAGCTCACACTGAGACTCTTCATACTTTTGTTTCCACTCTGCCAGGATCTAAACATTGACTTGAATTGTTGATTTTTACCATATCAAAAATATGTTGTTATAACACTAAGATTACATCAAATGTGCATTAAATTAATATACTTGATTACACAACAATGTTATTTTTATAATCTCTTTATAATTGTAAGAAATAATCATCAACCTTGTCAAAGTTTCTTTGTTTCTTGTCCAGAGCAGCTGCAGCAGCATTAGACCTCTCCACATCCACCATGAGATCTTCAATCTCATTTTGGAGTCTGTGTTTGGTCTTCTCCAGAGAGGAGCACTTTGCATTTACTGCTTCTACTGCCTCCTCAGCATCCTGCAGACGCTGGGCCAGCTTCTTCCTGATTTAAACAATCATTTGTTTTACTGGCTGAATTTATGGTGAATTTGCACTACGTTTGGTAGTATACAATAGATATACTTACTTTGCCTCCTCGAGTTCCTCTGTTCTCTGAATGGCGTCAGTTTCGTACTTAGTTCTCCACTGAGCCACCTCAGCGTTAGCTTTTGACATGCTTCGCTGCAGTTCAGCCTTGGCCTCTTGCTCCTCTTCATACTGCTCTCTGAGCAGGTCACTGTCGTGACGGGCAGACTGCACTGCATGGGCTAATGCATTCTTCGCCTAGTTTATTCATAAAATGTATGTTTGTCCCAGGAAGGTGCAGTAACAACAGTAGGACTGATATTACTGCACTTTCTTACCTTGACTTCCTCCTCCAGTTGTCTTTTCAGATCTTCAAGCTGCTGATTGTAGGAGTTCTTTCCTCTTGTGAGTTGAGAAATAAGAGATTCTTTTTCTTCTAGTTGTCTTGAATGTTCATCTGGAATGGCAAGTGTTGTTAACTGTATTGCTACAGAAATATTCTAAGCATATTTAATGTACACATGTCAATGTACAATGTCACATACCATTCTCAGCTTGAAGCTTGGCTTTATTGGTTGTGATGTCATTCAAGGATCTTTGATACTCATCACATTTATTCCTGTATTCATTCATTTGATCCTCCAAAGATCTGCATGTTTTTTCCAAGTTAATCTTTAGAACAAATTAGTTTGTGCATTAGTTTGTTTTTTGGCATTACAAGTATATAAAATAAAAATGTGTAAGTTTGGTCACCTTGGCCTTAACTGTCTGCTCCATATTGGAGACCACATCGTCAAGCTCCAGTCGGAGCTCACTCTTCTCTTTCTCCAGTTTCTGCTTGACTCTCTGGAGGTTATCAATCTGTTCACCCAGGTCAGCAACACTGTCGGCCTGTTTCTTTCTGAGTGTAGCAGCAGTGGCCTCATGATGCAGAGTGGCCTCTTCAAGGTCCCTCCGCAGTTTCTGAAACTCAGCCTCCCTTTTCTTGTTCATCTCAATCTGGACAGCTGTTGCTCCACCAGCCTCCTCCAACCTCTCACTGATCTCCTCCAGTTCTCTGGCCAAGTCTGCTCTCTGCTTCTCCACTTTGGCTCGAGCAGCTCGCTCTGCCTCGAGCTCTTCTTCCAGCTCCTCCACACGGGCCTATTAACAGAGCAGTTGAGTAACACTGCAAGACTGCATGCTTCTGTCATTAATTACTTAAAATAGTTTATTTACCTGCAGCTCTTTGAGCTTCTTCTGGAGTTGAATAATTATAGCCTGCTCATCCTCAATTTTGCCATTCAGCTGATTTATCTCAAAGTCCTTCCTGCAAGAACATATTGGTTCATTCATTCACATAAATTAACCTGGAACTGAATTTAAACTGTCAAAATCAATGTACTTCTTTAGACGCTCTTCCAGCTGTTGCTTGTCATTTTCCAGATCCATGACACTTTCCTGTGTCAGCTTTAAGTCTCCTTCAAGCTTTCTCTTTGCTCTCTCTAAGTCCATTCGAGCCTTTTTTTCTTGCTCAAGGGATCCTTCAAGCTTAACACAGAACAAATCAGGACAAGTCAAAATTATTGCTGATATATAACACACATATCTATTTAGTATGGTAAGACTTACATCATCCACTTGCTGCTCCAGTTTAGTTTTGGCCTTGGTCAGAGTGTTGACTTTGTCCTCTTCACTCTGCAGGTCGTCCAGTGTTTGCTGATGGGCTTCTTGTAAGGCTTTCTTTTCTTTGGTCAATTTGGCAATAATTTCATCCAAAGCAGCCATTTCCTCGACCAGGTTTTTAACCTACAAATTTACAATAGGAAATAAGATAATACAAAGATTTGTTTGTATAAAACTTAGATAACTAAATGACGTTAAGACTTTGTACCTTATTCTCAGTGGCATGCTTCTCCTTCTCCACTTTAGCCAAAGTCAGCTCTAAGTCATCAATGTCTTTCTTGAGCTCAGAGCACTCATCCTCCAGCTTCCTCTTCTTCGCTGTCAGTTCTGCATTCATCTCCTCCTCATCCTCCAGCCTCTCTATTAGTTCTTTTGTTTTTGCCTCAAGTTGGATTTTGTTTTTTATTAGCCCTTCACATCTTTCCTCAGCATCACAAAGATTATCTTGTTCCTGCCAAAAAACATGATTATGTTTTCAATGCTTTCTTTTCTATTGTATCTCAAGAAAATTATTAGATAGTCTTTTTTACCGCTTGAACTTGAAGCTGCAGATCATTCTTCTCTTGGAGAAGTGAGACCATTTTTCTTCTAATTCCTTTCTGCGAGCCTCTGACTTTGCATAAGCCTCTTTGAGCTTCATGAATTCTTCTTTCATGTTTGCCATCTCCTTTTCCGCTTCTGCAGATCTTAGCAGAGGTTTGATCTTAAAGAAAAGCTTCATCCAGGGCCAATTCTTGACTCCCATGAAGGCACGGATATTCCACTGGATCACCAGCAGTGCATCTCTAAATCATTTTATCACAGCATTATAGACAAACTGCTCCGTTTTCCTGAATTATAGTCACATAACATTACTAAAAGTTACCTGCGCTCCACCATTTTCTGATACTCTATACGAGACAGAAGCCCTCGAGATCTTGCCTGGATAGCAGTGATGATTTTGGACAGACGTTCATCTCTCATTTCCTCAAGCAAACCCAACAGTCCAGCTTTGAAAAACACCTATGGGCATTACACTGTTTCACATTATGTTATTTCTTCTAATATTATTAAATGATTAGTAAATGATAATATTTGGTTCCTTAACCAAATCATGTATAACCTTAGTATGTCCAAACTTGTATTGATTGTGATCAATGTCAAGAGATGCAAGAAGCTTTTCTGCTCCCTTCCTGCTGTCAATGAACTGGCCCTCAGGGATTGCAGCAGGATTTAAAATACGATACCTGTAAACAATATTGCATCTTTGATTAAAAATTTACTCTCTTTAATATACAGTATTTCAAATGCATCATGAATGTATTATACCTCTGTTTGAAATCTCCATAGAGGATCCTGTTGGGGAAGCCTTTTCTGCAGATCCTGATGCCCTCCAGCACACCGTTACAGCGCAGCTGGTGCATCACCAGAGGGTTCTCCATGGCTCCAGGAGTCTTGGTCTCATTGGGAATGATGCAGCGCACAAAGTGAGGGTGAGTAGACCTCAGGTTGGTCATTAACTTGTTCAGGTTCTCCTGTTGTTAAACATTTCTTTTTTTATATTACTTGTAAATGAATGTAATCTTACAGCAAGGACAAGAGTCATACCCGATGAAGAGCTGATACAGTTTGAAATGATGAGCCCTTCTTCTTTTTCTCTTTTTTGCCTTCTACTGCTTCACTCATAACTGTTTTAAACAGAAATGTGAAACAGAAAGGCCAGCAAGATATTAGAATTGTGTCTAGCAAGATATTAGCTCCTACCAGAGTCTGCTCCAGCATAATTTGCAAAGAGAGCGGACAGCAGCTTTAGATTCGACTTCTGGTAAAGTCCAACGACGGTCTCATTAAGAGGATCCTTGTTCTTCACCAGCCAGTTGTTGATGTTATAATCCACAGTCCCAGCATAATGCATCAGTGCAAAATGAGCTTCTGGTTTTCCTTTGACAATCCTGGGCTTCTGGAAGTTGGCAGATTTTCCCAGATGGTTGTCATAAAGCTTAGCTTTAAATGTGGCATCACTGGCTTTAGGGAACATGCACTCCTCTTCAAGGATGGACATGATACCCATGGGCTGTGGTAGAGAAGAAAGTTTTTAATATATTTTTAATGATGAAAATAACAAGTCTTTATCAGAAATTTGTCTCACCTTTTCAATCAGGTCGATACAGGCTTGTAAATCCATACCAAAGTCTATAAAAGTCCATTCAATGCCCTCTTTCTTGTACTCCTCCTGCTCCAGTACAAACATGTGGTGGTTGAAAAACTGTTGCAGTTTTTCATTGGTGAAGTTGATACAGAGCTGCTCAAAGGTGTTGAACTGCAAAATACAACAATTAAAAGGCTTTTCAGTTTATATTGATATTGGTGCGGTGGGGCCTGACTTATTTAATGTATATAATTCTTGTGTAGTATGTTTACATACATCAAAAATCTCAAACCCAGCAATGTCTAGTACTCCAATGAAGTACTGACGAGGCTGCTTGGTCTCTAGTGACTGATTGATTCTCATCACCATCCACAGAAACATCCTCTCATACACTGACTTTGACAGTGCACCAACTGCATAGTTCACCTGTCGATGTAAAATAGTAAATAATAGATAAGTTCATTCAGATTTTATGTCTGATTATTTGTGAGTTGTGTCTCTCTTTCTTTTCATTCCATTACAACATACATGTTGATTAATTGATTGAAGTCCATTTATTTATTAAAAGTTGTCATCTGTCTCTACTCATGTGGCAGTGATGTTTGGGCCTCATTGCATCACACTGGATTTAGTTGGTCATTGCACTGCGTTTTCTTTTTACCTGGGCAACAGTTTGTCCCTTGGTGACCCACTCATTTCCTACTTTGACTCTTGGATGCAGCAGTCCTTTAATGAGGTCAGCAGAGTTCAAGCCCATCAGATATGCAACTTTGTCAGCATCTATAATAGACAAACAAAAAATATTCAAGAGATTCAAGAGATTCAAGATTCAAGAGATTCAAGATTTTTATTCGTCACGTACAAAATTATATACAGCATATATAACCAGCAGTGAAATGTGAGTCAGGTCCGCTCCATGGACAGTGCAATTATTAGGAAAACACACAGATGAAAATATACATAAATGTAGCTATGCAAGAATGAGATAAAAGTAAACAATAAAAAATATAAGAATAAAATATAAAAAATATAAAAAGTGTGTAATGTGGGAATAAATCTAGATCGCAAATAATGTACATGAATGTAAACTGTAGACTTAAAATATTAAAAATGTACAGGGATGTACAGTGTGCATATATGCATTTAGCTGTGGTCTTAAATATTAAGAATCACATGAAGGTGCAGGAAGCAAATGTGCAAAACAGTTTGTAGCAAAACAGAGTGACACTGTCAGTGTGTCAATGTGAGGTAGCTGGTTTAGAGTTCAAGAGCCTGATGGCCTGTGGGAAAAAACTCCTCCTAAGTCTCTCAGTTTTTGCCATCAGGCTACGGTAGCGCTTACCAGATGGCAGCAGAGTGAAAATATGATAAAAATATATAAATCCTAAATCAGTCCAGTGGCTTTTTTTTTTCTGTCATTGTTGCTGTTACCCAAAGCAGTATTGGAGTGGAAGAGCACCAGTACATGTATTATGCATTAAACATTAATTGTTATTTTATGTGTTCATCTTAGGTAAGAGTTGTTCAAAGAATTTTTACATTTTGTTCTCAGTATAAGGCCTGCAAGACAAAAGAAACTTTTACCTTCAGTGCCATCAGCTTCTGCTTGCTCCTCTCGCTGCTTCTGCTTGAACTTCATGTTTCCATAGTGCATGATGGCACCAGTCAGCTTGTAAATACTGTTCTTCTCTTCTTGAGTAAAACCCAGTACATCAAAGGCACTCTGTAAATTAAACACCTCTGCTTGTTACAATTACTTTATAAATTACTGCTATTAATATAAATGAATAGTGTTTGTAACTAAATCAAAGTCAACTGTGAAAGGTACTGAGCCTTACATCTGTTGCCATCAGCTCCTCTGCATCATCTATGGAGGCCACTTGGGTTTCCCCCTGAGAGATGAAGGCGTAGTCGTAGGGGTTGTTTGTGATTAGCAGTATCTCTGGGAAACAGAAAAGCGCAGCGTAAGATCAGGTCAAACAGATGAACGACATTGTTGAGAAGTGCCCACGTACTGACCCAAGATTTCAGGTTTCTTGTTGGACAAAATCTGGTAGAAAATGTGGTAATCCCTCTCAGCCTTCAGCTGGAAGATCACTCGAGACTTCTCCAAAAGATCTTAAAAAAAAAAGGACAACTTTTGCTATAAATTTAATGAACTAAAGCAAGTACCAATATCATGTTGTATTTGTCTTACATGTTTCAATATCAGCAGAGGCCAACTTTCCCCTGGCATCAAAATGAATCCTGATGAATTTACCCTAAAGAGAAATACTGTCTGTTATTTAACAATGTAATAATAACAGTTCTTCTCTTTAGTAGATCACTTACAAATCTTGAAGAGTTGTCATTCCTGATGGTCTTTGCATTTCCAAAGGCCTCCAGAGCAGGGTTAGCCTGGATGATTTGATCCTCCAGGGTTCCCTGACAAAAAGCATGATAAAAGAGTTCTACAAAATCAACTTCTATTCATATGATGTAAAAACAGATTGAGGACTATGTGAGCATACATAGCACATACAGAACATTTATGCAATGCCACATGTAGTTCATTTTGCTGTTTTATTGCTTTAATGACAAATGATGCTGCCTGACCTTGTCTTTTGTATTCTGGTCTTTTTTAACACCTCCAGCTGCAATACTCGCAAAATACTGGATGACCCTTTTGGTGTTGACAGTCTTCCCTGCACCAGATTCTCCACTACATTTGGTAAATAAATTGTCAACAGTCATAAACTAAACTATTATATAAATTTAAACAATGGTGTTTTTATACTAAATGAACTTACGTGATCAGAATTGACTGATTTTCACGGTCTAGAAAATACAAAAGAAATAAAACTCAGGTTACATATTAGGACGCCTTAATTCATACTAATACATCCATGAATAATAAAGATATTGCTTCATACCTGCCAGCATGTACTGGTAGGCGTTGTCAGAGATTGAGAAGATATGAGGAGGAGCCTCACTCCTCTTCTTTCCTCTGTAGGCAAGAACTACTTCGTGGTTGTAGACGGGCAGCCACTTGTAGGGGTTGACAGTCACACAGAACAGCCCAGAGTAGGTCTAAGATACATACACATAAAAACAAGATATTTCCTTTTGACTTGAGCTCTAAGTGATTCCATGTTGTTGAGGATTATTTATTAGCATAAAGCTCACTCACATAGATCATCCATGCAGCATAACGCTCTTTGAGGTTAAACAGCACGGCAGGCTCATGGAGGAAGGTCAGCATTGCCATGTCCTCAATCTTGTCAAACTTTGGAGGATTCTGTTGCAGAATCTGGGAGTCTTTGACAGTCACATTCTGGGAAACAACATTTAAAAATGTTTATTTAGCATATGTACTGTCTGTTATAATACCTGTGTTTCCTGATCTGTTTTCAAATGTCCTTGTGTAACTTTACAAAGCATTCTGAACAGTGTTACTGCCAGATGTCAGCAGTGCTATGTTTCATCACTTAGCTGCTTGGCATACTGACAAGTCACTTTAATTACAGCAATTTAACCTATATTCACACTCACTCGAGCATGTACTCTTTAAATTACACTCAGCTTCACACTGAGATTAGCACCTGCTGTAGGAACAGTACTCACTTAGATTTATATTTGATTGTACTGCTAATGTGTTTTCTGTGTTAACCCTGGCAGCCAGCAGGCCATTTTTAAGATAAGTATCCAGTCATAATAACTCACCTTGCCATTCTGTGTCTCCACAGTGACCTTGTCTCCATCTCTGGAGATGATTGTTGCCTTCACAAACTCCTCCACAGAATCAGGAACAAAGCATTCCTTCTTAATATCAAAAGAGCGTGTAGATGCCTCCATTCGCTCCTTCTCTGACTTCCTCAGGTACGGGGCAGCCGTCCCAAACACAGACATCTCTGCATCACCCATGGCTCTGGTAGTGTGGGCACTGAAGTCTAAAGAGATTGGTATGAATGTTCATCCTTATGTGGTTTAAAAGTTGTGTTTGATGTGAATATAGAGTGGAAAATAATGTTACCAGTTTATTCAAAGTAATGAACAGGTTGGTTCAGGCTTCTGGACGTCACCTGTAAAGGGCAACAGTTTCCAAAAACTCATGTTATTTTCTCTGAGTTTAGGTTTTTGTGAAATAACATTACAAAATGTTATGGTCTACCAAAATATAAATGAACAATTAGTAACATATCTAAACTATTTCAATAAAAACAGACCTAAATTACTTAGTAATAACTTTCCAATAAAGGATATAAAATAGCATTTGCAGACTCACACAGGACAGATGAAGAGGAAACCGCTTCTAGACCAGCACTGAGGCCCATATCAAATTTATAACCCCAGATGACCCTCCCTTACGAGGCCAAGGACACCACCCTGACCTGCAAAAGCAACACACAACAACAGGTACGCCGGTTCAACACATGCGCTGTATTAATCGCCATCACTTTCATCACTTCTGGCAGGGCTCTTTGTGGCTCTCATGATGTCTGGCTGCCCTCCCGGCCTGTTTGTCTGTCACGTCCAAACATTGTAATTGTGCATAACTCATTGATGACTCACTCGTTCACAGCCGCTACCTCTCATTCTTCCAACACTTTTTTCTACCAGCTCTTGTGATAAAATTTCAAGTGGGGGGCTAGATATGGACAGAGACCAGGAATTAATTTTAGGCCAGTGAGAAACAACAATCACAAGGAGAATGAGAAGGGAAAGCCATAAACCACATGTATCAAATTTGCTTCCAGCTCATGACCTCCTGGTGGATTTAAATTCAAAACCTCAGCCCTTTGAAATGTACACATAAACCAATAATTACATTTCTTTTGAAATAAGGTAATATGGATGATTAAACATTTGTCTTGACACACACCCAAGGACCTATTTAAAGGTTTTCCATTTGTTCTGTATATGTTATGGTTGTGGATGTCTCCCCAGCCCACCATTCAGCTGTTGGTTTAAATGCACACACATTTTTGCAATAGTCTTTTAGTCTACTAAAATAGTTTACATTCTTCAGTTACAGAATCCTTGTGGATCTGTAAAAGAGAGTCTGGGTGAATATTTGCTCATTAACACTTTTGGTTACCTTACAGGCTTGAGGTTAGTTGTTGAGGCCAGAGGGCACTGCAGTCCTGTCAGCAGCAACCACCCATATATCAGTAACAGCTATGTCACAGCCTCTCGGCCATAAGGCTCAATGGAACCCTGTGAACAAATATAGATTTATTCAGCGGATTGAATGCTGAGTGATGAAAATGTAAATATGTCTGCACCTGAACCTTGAACCTTCTTGACATGATCTGATACTGATACTAACAATTGAGCTTCATTTTGCAAAAATAAAACAAAGCCTGCAGCGTACTTTGTTCATGTATATATAATTTAATCTGGATATATTGCAAATTTATCATTATAGCAATATTATTGATCACAATTGCAACAACGCTACATCCATTTTATATACTTTTTTTCTGGCAAAATCATCCAAAATTGTCAAAACAAAGCTTTAAAACAAACTGTGGTGCGTCCAAATGAAAAAGTCCTGAATTAGACCTGGTTCAGTCCTACATTTAGTAACAGTTTAGACTTGTTTATTACTGGTTTAGATCTAGTATAATCACTGATACTGATAATCTTTGATACTGATTTAGCTCCTGCTTTGATGAGTTAAAATTAATTTAGAGCTTAATGTTTCTTTTTTTTACGTAAAAAAGAGCATTCAAATATCACATGTAATATTGTTATCGCAATATTTGAACTAGTTATTGTATATCTCACATTTTTCCAATATTGTACAGCCCTAATCTCAATCATTTGTTTTATCCAGGAAAGTCTCACTGAGATTACAAATCTCTTTTGCGGTGGAGTCCTGGCCCCATGGGGGGGACAGACCATTGTACCATCTGCTAAAGCCTTTTGAGTGGATTATTGGGTAATATAAATAAAAATTAATCTAAAGACATACAGTAAAATAGTGACCGACCACACAGTTTTTAAAAATACTGTGATGTGATAATTACCAGTTGCAAATGTGGATTAAAAAGTGGGCGGTGAATTCCTAGAAAGCTATGCAGTTCTATTCCCTCATCAGTTTGGTATTAAGCATGTGAGCTGATTATTGTGGGTGTGGGGATATGATATAAGGATATTAATAAACCTTTTGTTTGATACCTTCTTTGACCTTCACCGCTTTGAGAAACACAAACACCCGGAAACACTATCAGGGGTATTTTAGCTGGAAAGATAAAGGCACTCATTGAACCACACACACAGTCATGCTTACAGAAAAAAATATCCCCCATGGCTAGACAACAGGCTTCAGCTGATAGATGGGTTATTTCAGGCCATGTGGACTCCACAGTGTGAGAGAGGTGTTGTGTATGCATCTTAAATGTGTCAATAAAACATGAGGATGTTGAAGGGAATAGGAAAATAATGTTGCTGTTTTATCACATATTTTGTTCAAATCATGGCATTAACATTTGAAAGCACTTTGCCTATTGATTCCAGAGTAACATGTTGAAATAGTTTTTCATTCATCGCTTTATTTTCATAATTTTAATACTTAGCCATGTGGTAGTAGTTGACTTTTGTCTGTTCATTGAAATTTCTCGATAACATTACCCCTTAAGTGGCACACACACAAAAACCCGATGCTAAAGAACCCGATGCTAAAGAAATTTAACTTTGTAATCTCTGTGGGGAAATTCACTGTTGGCCCCATCTGGCCCAGGAGTTAGAACTTCTTGCTGTGAGGCGACAGTGCTAACCACCAAGCCACCTATTCAAGTCATAAATATTTCCCAGATCTCCCAAAAATAAAAACAATAAGTTTGTATCATACTTTCCGAGGGTTACACTGACCTAGACACTATGAACTGACTGAATATATAATGATTTCCAGAAGCATTTCTCCTATGATTGGAAAAGTAATTTGTAATTAGGTTCTTGCGGATAGTTAATGTATTTCCTGATGCACACAGATGTCAGCTCAGCAACAGTTTGTAAAAACAGGAGCAGCAATGATACAGAGACTAAAGGATATTTCCACAACATGACTTTCTGAGAACTTGCCCATATTCTGTTCAGATGACCACTTGAAAGTGCCTGTGCAAAAACAAAGAAAAGTTCTGGGGTTGTATAAATGAGCAACAAAATAGCAGTCTTGTAATGAGGAAATGCTTTTAAATATCTTCTATGTGGTACACTCTTGAATTTACAGTAATTCCTAACTTTTGAGAAGCCTTGTTAGTTGTTATTAAATTACAAAAGTGCTTCTGTCGGCCTCTCCAGACTGGGGCAGTGCTTCTACCTCTGTGCTACCTACAGAGGTATAAGTGAACAATCTACAAGTATCTCATAGAAGCCTTTTCATAAAACACTAAACTCAGCTTTTATTATTGCCTTTTTATTGGTGGAGCTAATTTTGACCAGTTTATATTAAAGTACACATGTTAATGTCTCAGTGAAATTCCAACAATAAAAACAAGCTTAACATTGTGCCATATTTTTATCTTCCAAAGAGAATGAACTTAAGGCCTGCAGGACATCCACCCATGTCCTTCTTTTGTGGCTCAGCGTTTTGGAACAATGGCAGCTGTTTGTGTTGGGTTTTATGGAGGATTAGGCATAAGAATCCACAGCTGACAGTCTCTGGGTCTGCCCGGACACCACACACATCTGATGGGTGTGCGCTAGGATGAGCAGAACAATATCTCAGTGTCAAGGTAACTTTTAATCTTAGTCATGTATCTTTTAGATTTATGGTGGCACAAACAAGTACAGAAAATTGTGCCAGTGGATTTCAAACAAGAGCAACTTGATTGTGTTTGATATTGCACATGTGTTACGTGAATGACCCTATTGACATATTCAAATGTTATATGAATTCAAATATAAAGGTAAATACAAGGCTCTGGGCTTGCACCGGTCAAGACAAAGGCTGAATCAAAACTAAACAATGACTGAACCAGGACTATACCAGGCCAAAACAACTTTTTGACTTTTTTTTTTTTAAATATCTCATGGAAGACAATAGTATTTTTGAGACATAAGAGGTTTGTTGCAATACAGATATTGCAATATTTTTAACGTACCATTGTGGTAAAGGGGTGAAGTTGAAATAGTAGGTTTGAAAAAATAGCACTAAATACCCAGATTTGTTTTCATAGGATGGTAGAAGTAAATGAATGAATAGTTATCAACAGAGCTAGAACTAGGTTTGTTTGCTAAACTGAATTTTTGTCACTGTATGTAGATAGTAGCCCGTAAAAAAGAAACACGCAGGAAACAGCAGTGACATGTGGCTCAAGTGTATTGTCGTCCACACGATGGCAGTAATTCATCAGCAATGAATGAGAGGCTAGGAATATTTCGTCGTTTTGAAAACATCTCTCTCCAGTTTTCCTCTCAGTGTTAGTTTGTTACAGAACATCAGTAAGATATATTTCAGTTCAGTTTTTAATGTTAATGTTGTAAGCTTGCAATGAGTGACTGTAATCATAGATATTTTAGTCGCAATAACAGCTTTGACATTACACATTTATCTAGTCTCACTCCGTGTTCACCCAACTCTAGTTATTGTTTCATATGTAATAGTATAGAGTAGTGTTTAAACTAAACTTTAACTAAAACTTTTTTTAAATTGGGCTTGTAGTTAAACATAAATTAAACATAGACCAATACAATTACAGTATATTTCACAAAAGTACAAAAAACCCAAGCAATATAGTTTTAAAATGCTCCTAACATCTTTAAAACTTAAAAAAATATATTATCATACAGAAAAGAAACATTAGACTAGGAATTGTGAGTAACACTTTTATAACTTTTATTTTGTCAAACCAATAATGAAAAAGATATAAAGAAATGAAAAATGCCAGATGATGGTTGAAAGTAACTGGGTACGTTTTACTGTACATAAGCATTTGCTGATTGACATTAACAGACTGCTGCAACAGCTGGGTCTTAGCCTAGATCCAGTACAAAGGTTACTGCTATTAATATACATGAACACATACAAACACAGAATATGATACATTCTCACTGACTCATTTCTCATCATTGTCGAATATTTAGGGACTGTGATTGTGTCCAATCTTCTAATGTTATTCTCAGCTCACTATAAAGTCTGCAGCACCAATAAAGCTTGGAATGCCACTAGTTCTACTTTTCCTTGCCCTTCAACCAGTTCGAGAGGAGCAATGTGACACCTTGAAGGCTCAGCAGACATATGACAAGGCAGGAACATGTTCTTTCTTTTTATATGTGTCTGTTTCTAACAGAGGAGGTGTCAAGGACTGAGAAGGTCTTCTCAAGATACAACTCTCAAGACTGAAGTCAGCAGAGCCATTTCTACCGCTCAGAGGATTATATTTGCTGTAGACAAACTGAAACCTCCTGCAGAAGTTCAAAGTGGGTAAAATATTGTCTCACTGAAGCAATACCCACAAGAATGGTTGAAGTGTGGATATTAAACAGATTGGATCAAAGCGAGAAGTGATCAGCAGGGAAGAGAACATTGGAGTAAATCAGTAAAGTGGCTCCCGAAGGAAAGACTTTCACAGATGGATTTCAGAGTGTGCACACATTTGCAGTCTGAGGAACGCTAGAGGCCAGCTGTCACTTCATTTAGATTTTACAGTACATACACGAACTTCTCTGCACCAGCAGCAAACTGAATTGCAGTTATTTTATTATTCACCAGCATTGGATGTAAAATCTTATTCTACCAATGGACCCAATCTGTCTCTCATAGATTATGTATCAACATTTCTCTGGTTGGTGTCGCACTCTGATTTTTTTCTTGCCTGCACTGCTGGTAATGCACAGTAACAAGCAGTGTGTTTAGAGCATTCTGTGGAGGATTTCTGCTTTATCACATGAAACAGTGCCTGCTTTTGGGTCAGAGGTCAAAATCTACACAACACATCGCTGCACTTTGTAAACTTGCTTTTGGGTCGAGATGTTCCTCAACACGATGCTTGTGGTCCTGACAGACCTGGCGGCCCGTTTCCTTGGTAACACCCTTTTTCGGCAGCATTTCCACCTACTCCTGTCAGTGATGCTGATATTTGGTCCTGGACTGAGTCTCTGGGTCTCCCAGCACAGTATCTTTGCCAAAAGAACCCACTTCCTGTACAGGTGAGGTCACTTCCTGCGCTAATGGTGTCACTTTCACTTTTGTCAAAGGCCTGTCTACCAGCTAACAGGTACAGGCCAGGTTTAGATTAGGGCAACTTCTTGTAATAATAAAACAGGCTACACATTAAAAAAAAAAAAAAATCTGTTATGTTAGATTTTTTTATTCATTAATCATTCTGTAGTCAACATTAAATCAGTCAGCCATAACATGATATTGACCTTTTGGGCATAATGACCCTTCACACAAAAGCATGGCTGGACATCACCAGACATCTGATGGTGAGTATCATGGGAATCACTAAAAAGATCCCACTAACTCCTCCCCTTTTGTGCTTCCAGGATGTTCTTGCGCTCTGGCTGGGGTTGGACCTGCATCTTTGTTGGCTCCTTTGTTTTCGTTCTCTCCTTCTCCATCCGTCGCTCCTTGTCTCTGTCCCTTCGGCATCTGTCCCGCCTCGTTCTGGCTGGTGTCTTATGGCTTGTTTTTTGTAAACTCCTGGATCTGTTGGAAAATGCCACAGGAAGCTGTTATGAACCTTTAGTGGCGAGTTCAGATGTGTCCAACGGGCAGCCGCTGTTGGTGTTACATGAAGGAGAGATTAAGGCCCAGTGTCTAAAAGCTGGGATGCTGTGGAGGGGCTATGAGGTTTCAGAGGACGTCTTCCTTCTTTGTCTCTGCTGCCTGCTCCTGGCAGAAGAAACGGCTGTGTTTGGTCCCTATTTAAGCCTCGGCGGGGTCTCAGACGCACCTCTCAGGATCCTCTTCTTGTTCTGTGTTGTCCTTCTCAACCTCTGGATCTTTTTACTGCTCTGTCTCTTGGCTTACTTTCCTCAGTTCCCCACTCAGCTGTTAGGGGGCGCACTGGGTTGTCTCAGCTGGAGAGTCTTATACCAAGGCTGGTACCGCATGGGACCAAGCTGGTACTGTCCAGGGAGACCAGGACTGGGACTACTCAACACAAAGAGCTGCTTTAATTCAGAAGAGGAAAGGGAACACTATAATTAATAAAACAAGATATTTGAACTGTTAATCTAATCAGATATTTAGCTCAGTGGCTATTTTACTAAAGTTCACCTTCCCAAAATGTATTCAGTTTCTTTGACCAACTCATCAACTTGACATCTAAACAATAAAGTACAAATTTATAATGTACCACAAGGCTTCATTTCAATTAAAACAAAGATACGAGGGAAAAAAAGTCACTCAAAGGCCGTGATCACATGTTTCGTTTGTACAACATTGACTAATCCGTTACATTTTTTGGTGATAAAACTCTTTCATCATTTGAACAAACACCAGTCCTTCTCCTTGTTTTATTATCTTACCACTAAAACAATCACGCACTTACTGTAGTTACTGATATGTATTGAATTAAACAGACAAGATTGTTTCCTCTGAAAATTCTTTAATTGGTTGAACATTTCCAGACAGAAAAATATTTACAAAATTTGAGACAGCAATAATTTGCTGACTCAACATTTCCACACAAAGTGATGCATTCAGTTTTACTGTGTCAAGCTGTTGTGTAGGTTTACAATGAACCTATTACCAAGGGTTCATCAGGGTTTGATGAATTTTCACGTAAGTAATTCTTACTTAGCAGAAAAACAAGGATATTTACTCAGCCAGTCCTCCGTTTAAAAAACAACGTATACGACCAGCTGTGGAATGGGAGTAGATATATGAAGTGTCCTGGCTAGGAGAGTCCCAGTCATAATGCTACAGCTCAAAAAAGACGATATGCATCACGTCCAGTTCCAACATCGTAGAATGAAGCTGCTCTTTGACCTGTTGTCCATGTGGCTTCAAACAGAGGGCAATACAGGGAGTAAAACATTTAAAAAAGCTAAATATTTCAAAGGCGGTTGTGTTATGACAAAGAGGGAATGGGTGAGTCAACAGAGTCCAGCGGTTCCCAGTGTGAGTTCATTAAAGCTTCATAAAGCTCTTCACTCCGCTGCATAAAGTCTTTATTCCACTGGTCCACATCACATTCAGGAATAGGCTCTGGAAACCAAAATGGACACTGTTTTCATTGATCATTGTTATACAGTACCCTTGCTACAGAAACACCTACACAGACCCACATAGGGATTTTAAACAGGTTTGAAGAAATTCTGTAAATTAAGAATGCTAAAATATATATTTTTTTATGTTGTTTGTTCACTCAGTTGCCTTTTGTAAATTGAAAAAAATATATAATGAAAAAAATATATATAATAAAATAAACAAGGAAATTCTATATTTTTCTATATATTGAAACCATTCGTTCAACGTTGCCGTTTGGTGCGGTTCACTTGGATAAGTGTGAATGCTCCATACAAACCTCCATGCTCCAAACACGTGCTTGGACACCTCTTCAGAACAGAAACGGTTTGATTCAAGTGTGAACATCAAGTGGACCAAAGACAAACTTAAACAGGAATATGGTCATAAATTGGCAACGAAAATATGATGCAATGCTTAGTTTTTCCTGATTGTTTTTCCAAAACAATATTGTCCAACAAAATAAAATAAGAGGTGTGATGCACTGAGAAGGTAAAATACAAAAAGGTAACATGTCTTATTAGCATTTGGGCTAACAGCACCATCTAGTGCCTTCCTTAAAAAATGCATGTTTTTTTCATTTGGTACGCAGTTTAAAATGCAGCTGTGAACACTCGGTGGACCGGGGGTTTTAGCTGACTAACCAAACTAAATGGATTGTTTTCTGTGTTGGTGCGAACTAATGTAACAGACTACACCCTTATTTTACAGCATTTCCTCAAACCTTTACACAGAAGTGTATATAATACTGATCAGGTAACAATATCCTGGTTTGTCATTCAGCAGGAAATGTACTGTATATATAATTTACTAAACAAAAAAAAGGACTTTACCGTCTGCATTATCCTCCTCCACGTGCTCTGTTGTCTCTTGACTTTGCTGAAGGAGCACAAACACAAGAAATGAGGTAACTCATTTTGGACAATTGTAAATGTGCAGTTTTATTAACACATAAAATTTTCTGAAAATTAGCCCATTACCTCTGTGGTTCCTGTTATGTCTGTGGGCACGGTTGGCATCCCCACGGGGGGTGGGGGCATCATGTGACCAGGAGGAGGGTATCCATAGGGGCTGTAGTTGTAATTGTAGCCAGTGTTGTACCCAGTATTATAGCCAGTGTTGTAGCTACTATTATAGCCACTGTACTGGTCATAGCTGCCCCACTGAGGGTAGTACCCTCCCTGCCCACCACTCTGGTTGCCGTAGTAACTGGATGGGGTCTGGTTGTAGTTGCTGTATGTATTCTGACCCTGGTAAGTGCTCATCTTCTGACTATAAAATAAAAAACAAGAAATGACAATTATTTCATATATTTTTTATTATGATAATTACATATATATTTTAATCAAATATATACAAGTCTTACCTCTTTGCAACTGCAATGCTAAGTCTGAGTGGCTTGCCCGCTAGCATTGTACCCTGGCATTCCTCAATGGCTTTCTTCTGTTCAGTCTCATCCCCAAACTTGACAAAGCCATAGCCTCTGCAAGTCAAACAGGAGTCACACTTCCGTTCCTCCCAAACATACACTCTATACTTACAGTAAAATCCACTTATGAGAAACTGAATATAATGGGTATTATTATGGTAGAACTGAAACTTGTTGTTTTACTTTTAACATGTGGTAGCATCACTTGAATTGTGAGTTGCTCTTGCTTAGCCTATATGGGGAAAACAATAGTTTTAGCAAAAGATGGCAAGAAAACACTTTCTTTCAGCCCGAAAATAGATGTAGATGTACTGATGTTGAATGTCCAGAGGCTACCCAGACAAATATCACACCACAGAAACCAGTACATTTTTAATACGAATAATTATATAAAAGAGTAATGGCAAACATGTTAGCCTCAATGGACTGACATACCTGGAGTACCCGTACTGGTCAGTGACTACTTTGGCTCCTTTGCAAGAGGGGTACTTCTTAAAGGCTTGGTGCAGCTGGTAGTCGTCCACCTCAGAGGCAAGGTCGCCAACAAACACAGAGAACTCCGGCCTAAGAAACAATCAACAGGTATGTAGCTGATGACCACCACTGTAGCATTGAACTACATAATTGAATACAACAATAACTGCTATTCAAACTTTAACATCATGTCTTACCCTGGTTCTGGTCTTTTCCCGTAGGTGGCATAGTTTAGTTTAAACTTCCGGGGCTTCACATGGAAAGAAAAAAAAACACACACACTAAGCAATCTTCACAGACCTCAAGACGTGTAGTATGGCACTGATATTGCTGGAAATCAAAAAATTGAGTTATTAAAGTTGTTTTTATTTAGATGTACATACCTCTAACACCCAGACCAGCCTTTAGCCCATTCCTCAGTTAGTTCCTACCAGAGACTCTATTCACCAGCTTCAAACAAAGTACATTCATGTACAGGCAGCCTCTCAACCACTTTCAGCAACAGGGTCAGGCTGGTGGACAGGGGAGCCCAGCAGATTGGCCAGCTCAGAGCATTTCAAATAATACAGCCAACTAATGCTTACTACTGCACACTAGTTTAAACAGGCCATCAAGTAGTCTTGCTGTTACAGGACAGCAGCCACAATTTATCTAGCCTTTATTGTTACTTGTTGGTAAAACATTCTACAGAAGGCCTATTTTATCACACTCAAACCAGAGTAATTATCTATGGCACAAACAGCATTTTTAGTTTTGATTATGACAAGAAAATAAAGCCAAAACTAGATGAGCTCCACTATCCACAGGCAAATTAAAATATATTTTAAAAATGGTAGAAAGTACGTCTAACAGTGGAAAAAAGGAAGGTTACATTAAATGAGTAGTATTTATAAATGAGTGAACCAACAATATGTATGCATATGTATTTCTGAAAAGACAAACTATTTAATAACTTATAACACTGACCGGGTTTGATGCAGGAACAAGTTTTCCATTGAGTCTCTGAACACAACGGTCAACACTCTCTTCATCTGCCAGCTCCACAAAGCAGTATCCTGCAGAACCACTGTGGACAAAACATTATTAGGAAAATACATATTTATTTTCTATAGCCCTAATAAACCAGAATGCGTTAAGTAGCCTACCCTGTGATCCTGTGTGTGATGATCTTGACTCCCAAAGGTGATTCTCCCATAGCACTGAAAGCTTGCTTAATGAAATTTTCATCCATGTATGGGTCCAACTAAGCAGAAAAATATAAAGATTTATTCCTTTCATGTCATAGCTGAAACAAACAACTCAAAATGACTTGAGTAGTACGCTGTCACGGCCTGTGCAGCGCCATCAAACATGCTTAGCTTTGTTTTCATACGACGAAAACTATCGGATAGAACTAAAACGTTTAAACTTACATCACCCATCCATAAACTTGTCTGTCTGTTGAACATCATTTTGGTATTATCAAAGTTGATATTAAACTGACTACTGAGTATGCGACAAAACGTTATATTTTATAAAGTTACACACACTCTCCAATGCTAGCACATCGGCTCAACGTTCTACTTCCGTCTCACAATCGTGTTATGATCTCGTTTCCGGTGTTCGGTTCACGCGAGAAGAACAGTCGTTTTAATTTTTATTTACAATCTATGATTTTAATCTAAACAAGTTTTATTTCATGTACTTGAACGTCTTCATCCAGATGCAAACGCAATGAGAGTGTGTATTTTGTTTCCATTTCTCCATAACGACACAAACTGTTAATGCACAAATGAAAATTAGAGACGATGCAACTTGTGCCCGAATATTCAAAGCGGTAGATTAAACATTTTTTTCATTTAATTGCAAGTTGAAAACGACAGGTTCCACCGAGATTTGAACTCGGATCGCTGGATTCAGAGTCCAGAGTGCTAACCATTACACCATGGAACCATGTACGTGAACTCATCATACCCTGTTGGACGTACCGAGAACTACATCAGACAAAATTTGAAAAACCTTTTTCCTTCTTTAAACAACATAATCAGACACATTTGCGTAGCCCTATGTGTTATCTTTATTTTAGTAGGCTAACGCACCTTAATAAGAAAAATTACCCAAAGGAAAACGTCACTCAGTCTGTAACTATGGCAACGTGGTCACTTCGGTGTTGTAAACAGAGGAGTGTAGAAAATGACATCGCGTCAGGAAGAAATATTTCATTGCGTATTGCAGGGAGATACTGAAACCCTGCAACAACATTTACAAAACGAGTGTGGTATCGACGAACAACCGCAGGAAAAGTACTTGTTCGGAACAGACGAGGTGGGAAGAAGCCCTCTCCATGTGGGCAGCATGTTGGGACGAAATGCCATGGTCAGTGAGCTGGTGAAGCATGGGGCCTCAGTGAACCAGCAGACAGTCAGGGGTCAGTACTGAAAACGAACATACCTGGGGATTAAGTACATTTGTCCAGAGATCTTTGTCATTGGATCTATTTGTGAATTAACCTTTAAAGCAAGCACTGGCTACTGAGGAGACAACTCAAATAAGGTTCCACCGAGATTTGAACTCGGATCGCTGGATTCAGAGTCCAGAGTGCTAACCATTACACCATGGAACCACAGTTAATGGCATTTCTAAAGAGCTTTCTAGAGCCACTTCACATACATATGACTATTCTGAGTCTTCTCTGTTCCACATACACACAACCACATAACTCAGCAGTCAAAATCTGTCAATTTCTCTGCAACATCTAAATACCCTAGATGGACCACACATTTAAAGGGACACTTTCAGTGGCCTACTTTAAGTAAGACAGAGCGAGAAGACGGTCATACCGTACTTTAATTTTTACTTTACTATCTAAAAAAACACATTTAGTCTTATGTTTTTTTCCAGGATATTCTGCCCTGCACCTCGCGTCCTGCTGGGGTCACCTGGAGACGGTGCAGACTTTGCTGAAGTTAGGAGCAGACACTATGGCCCAGAACTCAAGAGGGGAGCGGCCTGTTGATCTGGCCAGAAAATACTCAAGACAAGACTGTGAAAAATGCCTCATATTGGGAGGTACATACGTGTGCAGTGCTGCTGAATATTTATCATGAACAAAGCTGTATAAACCTGTGTGATTTCCTTGTGGTTCTTTGTGCAGAAGCAGAACAGGACTTTGTATCTTACCTGGCTCGCATTAAAGGTGTTGTCTCTGAGTCAGAGACCAGCTTGACTAAGGATGAAAGGGTACAACAAACTTCTAATGTCTCTACAAATATAGCTGCACCCATGATTAAACCCAGTATTGGTTTAAATTTAAATATTGTCTCTTGGAGAATAATTTAAAGTAAAAATACATATAATACATAAATATAGTATCATTTCAGTTTTAGGGTAAAAAAAGTAAAAAAAAATATATTAATTTCTTAAGGCAATATTATTGTTCCATTGCTTATTTGCCTAAAAAGTCATATAAAAATGAGATGCTTCTGTTTTTTTAAACACAGAACTTGTGTTCACGTGTGTTGGGTGCCAAGACAGACTGGCTCCACAGAGTCTTGAACCCTCAGGTGTCAGACTACACAAACCAAAGGAAAGATTTGGAGCACAGTCTTCAGCCCATTCTCAACTAGGGATGGGTACCGAAACCCGGTATTAAACTGGCCCCGGGGCTAAATTATGAAAGACCGTAGTATCAATAAGATCTGACGCTATCGGTTCTGCTATCGGTACTGGGGGGAAAAAAATCCATGTACTATGTATTTTCGCTTAATAATATGTTATCGTGCACATTTTATCTCACCAAACATTTCTAAAGTGGATCATATTAAGACGTTTGTCTGTGAGATCTGCGAGATCTCTCATGCGCGCCGCGGAGGCTGTCTGTCACAGCGCTCTGTCACACACACAACACAACGAGCGCGGCGCTTAACCTCCGCTTAATACAAAGAGTGACTATGGCGGAGAGAGCATAACGTTCCAAAGTGTGGTTACACTTCTCTAGAGTTAATGTTATACTATCTATGGTTAATGCAGACAACGCTCGTTGTCACAAGAGCAACAAAATGTTTGCATGTAAGGGCGGAAACACAAGCAATCTGTCTAAGCACCTTTCAAAAGTGCATTATATGCAGACAGAGAAATGCAAAGTTTTCGACTGTCTAGCTAGCTCGTCTCTGGTTGTTGCCCCATCTACGTCTGGTATGTAGCCTATGCTAAAATCATGTTGAATCAACGTTGTTCACGTCATTTAAAAAAAATGTAAAATCTCCCTGGCTTGTTAAGCTCATGTAGAAATTCTGTTGATTTCTTTTGTTTTTAAAATTCCAAATAAAGAAAAATCAGTATGTAAATGTAAACATTTATTTGGCTAACTTAAATGCACAGCACTTAAATGCACAGCACAAACTCAAGTTAGTTTAATATATATATATATATATATATATATTAATGTGTGTGTTTAATAGCTATTTGTTCAAACATGGCTGTTTCTTGCACTACAAATAATTGTTTTATTAATTAAAAAAAAATAAAGAAATGTTAATTCTGTTCTCAACTTGTTCTTAAAAAAAAAACACAACACAAAGTACCGATAAGAATACCGTTAAAGTACCGGACCGTTAAGCAGTATCGGTAAGAGTAGTAATACCGTTAAAACCTTAACGATACCCATCCCTATTCTCAACAAGCTGTCACTCGGTAACTGTCATGGTTGTATTTTTGTTTTTATTTAGAAATCCAGATTTTTCAGATGTTTAATTTCTTTTCAGCACCTGAAAGGAAGAAGACAAATGTGTAGTATCTGAAAGAAACGTGTCTCAACTCAGTGAGAATAAAATTAAATAAATTAAAAAATTTGAATTTATTAGTGTCTAATACAGCTATTGTCACAATACTAATTTGTGGACTTTTCATAATACAATTTAAGATAATTGAACCACCACATGAAAGTACAGTGTCATGGCACAAACAAAACTTAGAACATGAGGACACTACTCTGTCCAATTGCCCAACTGTTATTTACTAGAATATTAATTTATACATGTCCTGCACATGGTCCAATTAGTTTTCACCAAGATTTAAACTCAAATGACTGGATTCAATAAACCAAAAAACCTAGACAGCCTACAGCATGCACACAGACGTTTTATTGGAAATTCATAGCAGAGGCAGGATGACACAGCCACTGTAAAACTCTACCATTAGTCTCAATTTTTACCATAAACACACAGCTTTATAACTGTGGTCAATTTATTAAGTCAAAATGGCTTCTTCAAATGGTGCTACTGCTTGGTATTACATTAAAGATGATACATTACTTCACCCCGTTTGCTGGTTTTGCTGGGCAAAGATAAATGTAGCAGTCTGTTAAGCGTAAGACACTAAAACACAAATATAAAACTTGTCCGTGTTCAACTGATGTTAGGTTTATTAATTGCACAAGGCTGCCTTTCACCATTTTGTCATAACCGTTTAGGTCAAGATTTACAAACCACACATAACTGTAAACAAGTTTTTGCTAATTCACACAGACATGAAAAAGGCTTAGGTTGACAATGATTACAAGTGAATATTTTCGTTAACACTCACCATGCTCTGAAAACTAGTAAAAGCCATCCTGTCATGCTGGCCAAAACAATAAGTATGTTATCAGCACAATGTGAATGGTTTTAGGGCAATGATGAATTACAGTGTTATAGGTTTAAATTCTGGCAGTGTCCGAGTAACAACCATACTATCTTAAATACCGCTTATAAAGATCATACCATACCAGTCTAAAAGTTACAAATATTATTGTCACACTACTCCAATAACACAGAGTAATGTTTTCAGTCCAGCATTGTGCTCTTCAGATGCATTTCACAGTTCTGCTTTGAGCTTTGGGCTCTCTTTATGTGAAGTGAAGATAATGGAAGCATATCTGCTGTTCACTAGAAAATGTCTTTTTGTTTGCGTCCATATGAAGCTGTATCGTGCCTTCAGGTCTATAGTCTGTACGTTTTGTGCGTTCAGAGCCACTGAGCTTTTACTGTCACTTCCACTCAGTGACAAGTGTGTCTCAGGCAACTGTAGCTGTACGAGATGAGCAGCCTTAAGTTGTTCTGCATTACGCCCTGACCAAACGTCCAGTGGCTCAGTGCATTTCTTTTATCAATGCTTTTCTGGGTCCCAGTTAGGTAGTTTCTCCAGTAGAGCCTTATGGTCTAAACCCACACTGGCCACTAGTCCGCCTTTGTTCAGAGGATCATCTCTGTAGTCAATCTCCTCTCCTTTTAGTGTGGTCAAGTGGCCTCCTGCAACAACAGTAAATACACAGTAGTAAGTCAGACGGACAGACATTCTAGAGGACATGAAGAAAATATGTGCAGTGGCGTTGGATCTGGATCCTGTTTCTCTGCTCTTGGGCTTTCTTTCTTTAGAGACATTAATGTTGTGTTCAGGCTCCAACAGACTTTATGACATCCTCAAATATGCTGCACAAAAAAGATTGGCAATATTTATATTAGAGAATATTTCTTCTCTAGAATTGGGCATAGGTAATGTTTTTTATTTAATCATCCAGTATAATAATAGAATAATTATAGTACATTATTTCAAATAAATGACAGTTTCTTTAAGGCTTTTCTTCAGTTGTTGTTATTTGAGTCTGACTTCACATCTGCAGAAGAGCAGCAGCACTTTAGTCCTTTTAATCTCTCTGTTCTAGTTAATTATTCAGTAAATAGCAGAGACACTGTGCATTACGTCACATGACACAGTTCTACTGTGTGCTGTTCCTTTGAGTGTTTTCTTTGGTTTGATTCACATTAAATGCAACGGGCCAACATTAAACTCACAACCAACTGTCGCTGCGTGTATAAGACGGGGTGGAGCAGATGACGCTGCGGAGGTGCACAGAGGAGAAGATGTAGCCACAGTAGTCCTCCTACAGTTAAACCTTATGGTGGTTCATCAGACACCACAACATAAATATAGCATTGTTCAGACTTGGCCTACCTGCTCTCAGACCTGCCTCAGTCTTTAAAGGTGTCCCTTTCTTTGCCTCATAGAAAGTGTATGAAGCAATTATCCACTCAAAACAAAATCCAAACTAATGCACTATAGGTTTAATCCACGTAAAATGTATCCAAAAAAAAAAAGAGCAAAGGAAACAGGCAGTGTCACTGTGCGTTCCTGTAGCACAGATCAGATAGACCTCACTGAGCTGCAGAGACTGAGACTAATTGTGAAAGTCCCCTTTCAGCCAATAAAACACTTAAAGTAACACTGTGTAACTTTTAGCAATTGCATTGTTCAGTTACCAAAATATACTTTCTTGTATTGATTTACTGGTTCTTAGGCACACGATTGGTTGAATTAGGCCTATTTCACTAACACAGTACCCTCAGCTGGAATGAAAACACTGATGTAAATTATTTATAATTCCATGCCCCCGGGACGAGGAGACCTCTCCTGACTCGGCATGCTTAGCAGCTTAAACACAGGGAGCACAAATAGGCCAATACACTGGACCGTAGCAGAGTTTTATTTGTACAAAATGCACTAAAATAACTTTTAGTTTTTGGGATAGTTTCCTCTTGAAAACAAACACAGACAGTCTGTAGAGGATTCTGCGCCCCTAGTGGCTAAAGGTTTTGCAGTGCCGCTTTAAATGTAATGGAATATATAAAGTTTAGACATTACCCAGAGCACTGAGCAGTGCTGCGCCAGCACATATGTCCCACTTCTTTATAAATGTGATGTGGACATAGACATCTGCCTGGTCCACAGATTTACCAGAGGGCAGGTTCAAAAGAGACAGCACCTTATAACCTACAAAGCACAAAGAAAGAAACAAATAAAACAGACAGGATATTTCCACTGTGTAGGTGGAGTGTTGAAAAAATGTGTCCTCACCTGCGCCACCAGCTTCTATTGTTGTTGCGTTGATCCCAAAAGCTGTATGAACAAAACTCTTTACTTGTCCAGAGTAGGAACGTGAAATAATGACCTTTGGAGGAGTTATACTGTAGGAGGACCGGATGTTGACATTCCCTCCCTCACCCACCAATGCCCAGGCTGTGGGAGAAACAAAGAGAATCACATGATACACAACATCTTTGTCAGCTGCAGTTCCTCAGACTACAGACTTCTTATAGGCTAAAATGAGCTTTTGGTTTAGATGAGTTGGGCAGGGTTTTTCTTTTGGATGGTTGGACTTTTTTTTTTTACCCCTAACACATACAATAACCTCTGCCAGTGCAATCAGTTATTTTACATGATTAAAGTGTTTATTTTGGTACAAACTGTAATAATAATAATAATAATAATATTACCAGGCCTCTTATACACTGACCTGTGAAGTCTGTGAAAGGCTGGTGTATGACCCCAATCACAGGTTTACCATCAACAGCTACACACACCATCGTGGTCACATACTTCAGGAGACTCTCTGAAGACAGAAACAGCAGGTTTAGAAACATCACATTGGCCCTCATTTATCAAAGTTGCGTTTAAACAGGTGCTGATCTGTGCGTAAAAGTGGCCGTACGACAAAGTGCACGTGGGATTTATGAAATTGTGCGTACCATGCTGATCCTGGTGTAAACACAACCAGCTGTTGATAAATCCAACTGACTAAAACATGCATGCATGCATGCAAAAAAAAAAAAAAACGCCCTTAAATATTTGCTGCATGAGGGTATTTACTCCTCCACCTCCTAAATCGGGACTGAGACCTGTTTGACTGGATCCGGCACCTCTTTTTTATATTTATATTTTATATTTTATATGTTGGAGGGACTATGTCTCTCGGCTGGTATGGAAAAGCTTTGCCATTCCCCCGGAAGAGCTGGAGGAAGTGTAGGTCTGGGCGTCGCTGCTTCAACTGCAGCTCCCACGACCCAGCCCCGGATAAGCGGAAGAAAATAGATGAATGGACATTGACAACAGTTTTCCTTGATCTTTCCTTCGTTTGGTGACTCTAGAGTCAGCAGCCGAGCATTGCACAGTGAATAGTGAGTACAATAATTCTTTTGTTGGACATGCACACCTGTGTATTCCTGTGTAGCATCCAGAGGATCGATCCAAACAGTCACGCTCTCAGCAGGAACTTCATGACGCCCCTTTATCTTTTCTGCTATTTCAGCAGGAATGACCCGGCTCCAGATGAGAGCTTTATCCACAAGGCTATCATGCTCCTCACTGTTCACCTGGAAGAAAACACAAGATGAAGTTATTGAGAAGTAAAGTTCACATTTTTCTTCATGTGCAACTACAATCACTTGTATAGTATATACACAGTACTGCACATGAAAAGTAAAAGTGAACTATAGTGGGGCATTGAAGTTAGTGGCTTTTTGATTTTTAGTGACTTCCTTATTTGACCATTTTCTGACATTGTTCTTTCAAAAGGAGGCTTTACACACGTGGACAAAAATGTTGGTACCCTTCGGTCAATGAAAGAAAAACTCACAATGGTCACAGAAAAAACTTTATTCTGACAAAAGTAATAATAAATAAAAATTTTATGAATGTTAACCAATGAAAGTCAGACATTGCTTTTCAACCATGCTTCAACGGAATTATTTAAAAAAATTAACTCATGGAACAGGCCTGGACAAAATTGTTGGTACCCCTAACTTAATATTTTGTTGCACAACCTTTTGAGGCTATCACTGCAATCAGACGATTCCTGTAACTGTCAATGAGACTTCTGCACCTCTCAGCAGGTATTTTGGCCCACTCCTCATGAGCAAACTGCTCCAGTTGTTTCCAGTTTGAAGGGTGTCTTTTCCAGACGGCATGTTTCAGCTCCTTCCAAAGATGCTCAATAGGATAGAGGTCAGGGCTCATAGAAGGCCACTTTAGAATAGTCCAATGTTTTCCTCTTAACCATTCTTGGGTGTTTTTATCTGTGTTTTGGGTCATTGTCCTGTTGCAAGACCCATGACCTGCGACTGAGACCAAGCTGTCTGACACTGGCCAGCACATTTCTCTCTAGAATCCCTTGATAGTCTTCAGATTTCATTGTACCCTGCACAGATTCAAGACACCCTGTGCCAGATGCAGCAAAGCAGCCCCAGAACAAAACAGAGCCTCCTCCATGTTTGACAGTAGGGACAGTGTTCTTTTCTTGATATGCTTAATTTTTCCGTCTGTGAACATAGAGCTGATGTGCCTTGGCAAAAAGTTCCATTTTTGTCTCATCTGTCCATAGGACATTCTCCCAGAAGCTTTGTGGCTTGTCAACATGTAGTTTGGCATATTCCAGTCTAGCTTTTTATGATTTGTTTTCAACAATGGTGTCCTCCTGGTCTCCCATGTAGTCCACTTTGGCTCAAACAACGACGGATGGTGCGATCTGACACTGATGTTCCTTGAGCATGGAGTTCACCTTGGATCTTTTTAGAAGTCTTTCTGGGCTCTTTTGTTACCATTCGGATTATCCGTCTCTTTGATTTGTTATTAATTTTCCTCCTGCGGCCACGTCCAGGGAGGTTGGCTACAGTCCCATGGATCTTAAATTTCTGAATAATATGTGCAACTGTAGTCACAGGAACATCTAGCTGCTTGGAGATGGTCTTATAGCCTTTACCTTTATCATGCTTGTCTATAATTTTCTTTCTATTCTCCTGCGACACCTCTTTCCTTCGCTTCCTCTGGTCTATGTTGAGTGTGGTACACACCATGTCACCAGACAACACAGTGACTACCTGAAGCCCTATAAATAGGCCCACTGACTGATTACAAGATTGTACACACCTGTGATGCTAATTAGTGCACACACCTTGAATTAACATGTCCATTTGGTCACATTATTTATTTCATCAATTATGTCTAGGCCTGTTCCATGAGTTTATTTTTTTAAATAAATCCGTTGACGCATGGTTGAAAAACAATGTCTAACTTTCATTGGTTAACATTCATAGAATTTTTATTTATTATTACTTTTGTCAGAATAAAGTTTTTTCTGTGACCAGTGAGTTTTTCTTTCATTGACCGAAGGGTACCAACAATTTTGTCCACGTGTGTATCTAATCTTTCCTACGTTAAGCCTCAAATCCACAATGTTTTATATAAGCTCTGTACTAGGGATGGGCGATATGGCCAAAAATCCATATTGCGATATACATTGCAGCCTCTTGCGATAACGATATATATTGCGATATATAAATTATAATAGAATCATTTCAGAACAGGTTACATAGATCCTAAGGAAAGCCAAACTGCTAAATGTATTTTTTAATGTTATTCCTGTATTCCTGAAAAGGAACTCACAATCTTCTTGCATAAAGCAACAGCACGGTCAATTAGGGATCTTTCACACTTTTTCTGTTGACAAGCGTGTAAGATTTTATATGTTAATTTAATCTATAATCGCTCCGCGCTCTCTCTCTCTCGCTCGCTCCCGCCTGCATTGCCTGGCTATGCTAGCTCCGTGAAGTCTTCACGGAGACTTCACGGAGAGTAACACGACTAATCTGTTGTACTACCTCAAAGCGAAACATGTTACTGAATACCAGCTTTGCCAGCTCCGTGAAGACTGGCAAAGCTGTCTTCACGAGCTGGCAAAGCTGGTATTCAGTAACATGTTTCGTTTTGAGTAACAACAGATTAGTCGTTATCTCTTAGCCGAACTGTTGCCCACACACTCTACAGAGTATAATTTGCTGCTGCGTCAGGCGGCTTAAATCGAATTACGTCAAATAATGGATGTTGCGTCTTTTTCACCAGCTCCTCCGTTTCGCTTTCAGCCATGTTTCAAACTGCAGCTCGTGGCTGTACATTTTGCGGGGAAATTGCATCATCAACATGTATTATCGCGGTAGTGCAATAGAGTTAAAATCTCTATCGTATGCCAATTTTTTATCATTTATATCGCATATCGTTCATATCGCCCATTACTACTCTGTACAAATCAACACATGCACGCAGTAAGCAAATAAAGCTAACTCTTACTACAACTGAGGCTTTACAACCTAAGCCAACTTTAACTAATTCCACCAGGATACAAAATGTCCAGTTGGCACAGATCAGTCAGCCACACAAATAATCAGTCAAAATATATTGTAACATTAAAGACATGTGTATTATGTATGTGGTGTAATGTACAATAGTCATTACAGCAGTGTGAACTTCACTTGATTGTTTCAGTTTTTCAGTCTTCTGTGACCTAACTGCACTCTTGAATAATTAGACGTCTAATACCATTTCTGATGTGAAATTAAACTTTTGTCAAACAAATACCTCTGTGTTACCAAGTATGGATACACAGCACTTCCCAATCCACAAACACAAGTCACTGACAGCTGGATTTGATGTCTCAGAGAAAAATAGCAAATCAAATAACACTAGCTAAAGATTTATGTTGACGGTTTGCTAGTATTTAGGATTTTGTGTTCAGTGAGTGACACCTAATCCTCGGGGCTTCTGACGCTTTTTTTTTTTAAATATTCTGATTTGATAAATTGTTGAGACAGTGGAGAAAACTTGGAAATAGCTGTACTCACTGTGATTTCAGGGAATGTGTTCCTCATGATGTTAAACATTTTTCTATGAGACTCAACGTCACCCATTGTAAGAGGGTCATTAGCCCCCTCTCTCGTCTTGCCCTTCGACTTCTCCATCAGGCCATTTTCCTCTCGCACACGTTTGACCTATCAATGAAGAATTACAAAACAGGTTTCATGAACATTTAAATATTTCTGATGTTTACCAGGTTTCAAATATATAATAGAAGTATTATACCTCCTTTCCACCAAGTATAGCAGCCTCCACTGACAGAGCAAGCAGCTCCCTTAGGTCCACATTTCTCCTTTGTCTGCATTGACAAAATAACAAAACATATTATAACTCTGCTATAAGTAGCTGTTGTTTATTTAAAATCAGTTCCTTAACTTATGGGCCCTACATACTATAATAATAATATTATTTGATGTTATTACTATGTCATCCCTGTTAGAGCAAATCTTTGACATTTCAGTAAATCAGAAAAGCGATGATGGTAAACAGAGCCCAGGTCAGAATATGACACAGCATGAACACTTGTGTTAGTGAAATAGATTGTAATTCTTAAGTAACAGTTCTGTTAAGTAAAGGTATAGTTACATCCCACCTCTTCCCAACGGAATGCCTTGTATCATGGGAGCATCAACTCTAGTGTAATAAGTCAACAGTCCAGACTAGACGTGTCAGATATTTAATAAAGAGGTAATGGCACTGGCCTGAAAGCAGCCAGGCGGTTGGAGATGACCCCAGAGTACAGGTCATAGATGACACCGACTCCCAGCAGACAGAAGACCGCCACACCGAGCAGCGAAAGACGTGTAGTATGGCACTGATATTGCTGGAAATCAAAAAATTGAGTTATTAAAGTTGTTTTTATTTAGATGTACATACCTCTAACACCCAGACCAGTCTTTAGCCCATTCCTCAGTTAGTTCCTACCAGAGACTCTATTCACCAGCTTCAAACAAAGTACATTCATGTACAGGCAGCCTCTCAACCACTTTCAGCAACAGGGTCAGGCTGGTGGACAGGGGAGCCCAGCAGATTGGCCAGCTCAGAGCATTTCAAATAATACAGCCAACTAATGCTTACTACTGCACACTAGTTTAAACAGGCCATCAAGTAGTCTTGCTGTTACAGGACAGCAGCCACAATTTATCTAGCCTTTATTGTTACTTGTTGGTAAAACATTCTACAGAAGGCCTATTTTAACACACTCAAACCAGAGTAATTATCTATGGCACAAACAGCATTTTTAGTTTTGATTATGACAAGAAAATAAAGCAAAAACTAGATGAGCTCCACTATCCACAGGCAAATTAAAATATATTTTAAAAATGGTAGAAAGTACGTCTAACAGTGGAAAAAAGGAAGATTACATTAAATGAGTAGTATTTATAAATGAGTGAACCAACAATATGTATGCATATGTATTTCTGAAAAGACAAACTATTTAATAACTTATAACACTGACCGGGTTTGATGCAGGAACAAGTTTTCCATTGAGTCTCTGAACACAACGGTCAACACTCTCTTCATCTGCCAGCTCCACAAAGCAGTATCCTGCAGAACCACTGTGGACAAAAACATTATTAGGAAAATACATATTTATTTTCTATAGCCCTAATAAACCAGAATGCGTTAAGTAGCCTACCCTGTGATCCTGTGTGTGATGATCTTGACTCCCAAAGGTGATTCTCCCATAGCACTGAAAGCTTGCTTAATGAAATTTTCATCCATGTATGGGTCCAACTAAGCAGAAAAATATAAAGATTTATTCCTTTCATGTCATAGCTGAAACAAACAACTCAAAATGACTTGAGTAGTACGCTGTCACGGCCTGTGCAGCGCCATCAAACATGCTTAGCTTTGTTTTCATACGACGAAAACAATCGGATAGAACTAAAACGTTTAAACTTACATCACCCATCCATAAACTTGTCTGTCTGTTGAACATCATTTTGGTATTATTAAAGTTGATATTAAACTGACTACTGAGTATGCGACAAAACGTTATATTTTATAAAGTTACACACACTCTCCAATGCTAGCACATCGGCTCAACGTTCTACTTCCGCCTCACAATCGTGTTATGATCTCGTTTCCGGTGTTTGGTTCACGCGAGAAGAACAGTCGTTTTAATTTTTATTTACAATCTATGGTTTTAATCTAAACAAGTTTTATTTCATGTACTTGAACGTCTTCATCCAGATGCAAACGCAATGAGAGTGTGTATTTTGTTTCCATTTCTCCATAACGACACAAACTGTTAATGCACAAATGAAAATTAGAGACGATGCAACTTGTGCACAAATATTCAAAGCGGCAGATTAAACATTTTTTTTCATTTAATTGCAAGTTGAAAACGACAGGTTCCACCGAGATTTGAACTCGGATCGCTGGATTCAGAGTCCAGAGTGCTAACCATTACACCATGGAACCTTATATGTGTACTCATCATACCCTGTTGGACGAACCGAGAACTACATCAGACAAAATTTAAAAACCTTTTTCTTTCTTTAAACAACATAATCAGACACATTTGCGTAGCCCTATGTGTTATCTTTATTTTAGTAGGCTAACGCACCTTAATAAGAAAAATTACCCAAAGGAAAACGTCACTCAGTCTGTAACTATGGCAACGTGGTCACTTCGGTGTTGTAAACAGAGGAGTGTAGAAAATGACATCGCGTCAGGAAGAAATATTTCATTGCGTATTGCAGGGAGATACTGAAACCCTGCAACAACATTTACAAAACGAGTGTGGTATCGACGAACAACCGCAGGAAAAGTACTTGTTCGGAACAGACGAGGTGGGAAGAAGCCCTCTCCATGTGGGCAGCATGTTGGGACGAAATGCCATGGTCAGTGAGCTGGTGAAGCATGGGGCCTCAGTGAACCAGCAGACAGTCAGGGGTCAGTACTGAAAACGAACACACCTGGGCGTTGAGTACATTTGTCCAGGTAGGGATTGGATCTATTTGTGAATTAACTTTTAAAGTAAGCACTGGCTACAGAGGTAACTTAGCAACTCAAATAAGGTTCCACCGAGATTTGAACTCGGATCGCTGGATTCAGAGTCCAGAGTGCTAACCATTACACCATGGAACCACATTTCATGAATGTCGTGACATGCTGTCTAATAGAGCCACATCACGTATATATGACTATTCTGAGTCTTTTCTGTATCTCATACACAACCACATTCAGCAGTCAAAATCTGTCAATTTCTCTGCAACATCTATACCCTAGATGGACCACACATTTAAAGGGACACTTTCAGTGGCCTACTTTAAGTAAGACAGAGCGAGAAGACGGTCATACTTTAATTTTTACTTTACTATCTAAAAAAACACATTTAGTCTTATGTTTTTTTCCAGGATATTCTGCCCTGCACCTCGCGTCCTGCTGGGGTCACCTGGAGACGGTGCAGACTTTGCTGAAGTTAGGAGCAGACACTAAGGCCCAGAACTCAAGAGGGGAGCGGCCTGTTGATCTGGCCAGAAAATACTCAAGACAAGACTGTGAAAAATGCCTCATATTGGGAGGTACATACGTGTGCAGTGCTGCTGAATATTTATCATGAACAAAGCTGTATAAACCTGTGTGATTTCCTTGTGGTTCTTTGTGCAGAAGCAGAACAGGACTTTGTATCTTACCTGGCTCGCATTAAAGGTGTTGTCTCTGAGTCAGAGACCAGCTTGACTAAGGATGAAAGGGTACAACAAACTTCTAATGTCTCTACAAATATAGCTGCACCCATGATTAAACCCAGTATTAGTTTAAATGTAAATATTGTCTCTTGGAGAATAATTTAAAGTAAAAATACATATAATACATAAATATAGTATCATTTCAGTTTTGGGGGAAAAAAGTAAAAAAAAAATATATTAATTTCTTAAGGCAATAGTATTGTTCCATTGCTTATTTGCCTAAAAAGTCATATAAAATGAGATGCTTCTGTTTTTAAACACAGAACTTGTGTTCACGTGTGTTGGGTGCCAAGACAGACTGGCTCCACAGAGTCTTGAACCCTCAGGTGTCAGACTACACAAACCAAAGGAAAGATTTGGAGCACAGTCTTCAGCCCATTCTCAACAAGCTGTCACTCGGTAACTGTCATGGTTGTATTTTTGTTTTTATTTAGAAATCCAGATTTTTCAGATGTTTCATTTCTTTTCAGCACCTGAAAGGAAGAAGACAAATGTGTAGTATCTGAAAGAAACGTGTCTCAACTCAGTGAGAATAAAATTAAATAAATTAAAAATGTTGAATTTATTAGTGTCTAATACAGCTATTGTCACAATACTAATTTGTGGACTTTTCATAATACAATTTAAGATAATTGAACTACCACATGAAAGTACAGTGTCATGGCACAAACAAAACTTAGAACATGAGGACACTACTCTGTCCAATTGCCCAACTGTTATTTACTAGAATATTAATTTATACATGTCCTGCACATGGTCCAATTAGGTTCCACCAAGATTTAAACTCAAATGACTGGATTCAATAAACCAAAAAACCTAGACAGCCTACAGCATGCACACAGACGTTTTATTGGATATTCATAGCAGAGGCAGGATGACACACAGCCACTGTAAAACTCTACCATTAGTCTCAGATTTCACCATAAACACACTATGTCCTGTTCCAATAGGCCATCTATATTGTCTTTACTGGTAGAAGTGATGACATGGCAGAAGGCTCACACAGAATAGCAGATTGCATATGATCACACAAAATAGTTGACAGTATTAGACACAATATTATAAAGCCATTGATTATTCAGTACCACAACTTAGATATTTTCCGTTATATACAGCAAATTAAATGGCAATGCGTAAGAGAAGAACCTTTCTAACTTACGTTCAGAACACTGAAGAACTTCTGTGGACTTAAAAATGTAGAAGTCTACTGAAAAGAGTCATCAAGTCAAATCAGATACAATTTTATCATTAATTCAATCTATCCAGTTGTTTTTATAAATGCAGTAATTTCTATAAACTTAAAAATATTTTCACTATAATGGCATATTTTTTACTGCATGTTTACAACAATAACACCTTAAAGAATCATGTAATCACATTTATCTGTGGCCTGGCCAGCCATATCTATTAATTTCTTAGGTAACAGGGTGGAATCCCTTCCCCTCACAGCTATATTCACTTGGTAGAAATCTTGTTTCTCTGATTGTTGTGTTGTCTGTCCACTTGAGTCTGAGTCTGGTGTAGTTGCTTATAGCTTCTCCTGGAACTCCAGCTTGAATTCACAAAGAACAAACAAGTTCTTGTCGCACAAAAAATACTAGGTTGGCAGGCCAGGTCATCTTATTTTGTGCAGCTCAAAGGCACTAAAATTATTTAGGCATTTTATTTATAAATTATTAACATATACAGAGCTTAGAAACCAAACACAGTCTGTCTGAGTCTGTATATACATTTATAATCTACAGCTTTATAACTGTGGTCAATTTATTAAGTCAAAATGGCTTCTTCAAATGGTGCTACTGCTTGGTATTACATTAAAGATGATACATTACTTCACCCCGTTTGCTGGTTTTGCTGGGCAAAGATAAATGTAGCAGTCTGTTAAGAGTAAGACACTAAACCACAAATATAAAACTTGTCCGTGTTCAACTGATGTAAGGTTTATTAATTGCACAGGGGTGCCTTTCACCATTTTGTCATAACCGTTTAGGTCAAGATTTACGAACCACACATAACTGTAAACAAGTTTTTGCTAATTCACACAGACATGAAAAAGGCTTAGGTTGACAATGATTACAAGTGAATATTTAACACTCACCATGCTCTGAAAACTAGTAAAAGCCATCCTGTCATGCTGGCCAAAACAATAAGTATGTTATCAGCACAATGTGAATGGTTTTAGGGCAATGATGAATTACAGTGTTATAGGTTTAAATTCTGGCAGTGTCCGAGTAACAACCACACTATCTTAAATACCGCTTATAAAGATCATACCATACCAGTCTAAAAGTTACAAATATTATTGTCACACTACTCCAATAACACAGAGTAATGTTTTCAGTCCAGCATTGTGCTCTTCAGATGCATTTCACAGTTCTGCTTTGAGCTTTGGGCTCTCTTTATGTGAAGTGAAGATAATGGAAGCATATCTGCTGTTCACTAGAAAATGTCTTTTTGTTTGCGTACATATGAAGCTGTATCGTGCCTTCAGGTCTGTAGTCTGTACGTTTTGTGCGTTCAGAGCCACCGAGCTTTTACTGTCACTTCCACTCAGTGACAAGTGTGTCTCAGGCAACTGTAGCTGTACGAGATGAGCAGCCTTAAGTTGTTCTGCATTACGCCCTGACCAAACGTCCAGTGGCTCAGTGCATTTCTTTTATCAATGCTTTTCTGGGACCCAGTTAGGTAGTTTCTCCAGTAGAGCCTTATGGTCTAAACCCACACTGGCCACTAGTCCGTCTTTGTTCAGAGGATCATCTCTGTAGTCAATCTCCTCTCCTTTTAGTGTGGTCAAGTGGCCTCCTGCAACAACAGTAAATACACAGTAGTAAGTCAGACGGACAGACATTCTAGAGGACATGAAGAAAATATGTGCAGTGGCGTTGGATCTGGATCCTGTTTCTCTGCTCTTGGGCTTTAGAGACATTAATGTTGTGTTCAGGCTCCAACAGACTTTATGACATCCTCAAATATGCTGCACAAAAAAGATTAGCAATAGCTATATTAGAGAATATTTCTTCTCTAGAATTGGGCATAGGTAATGTTTTTTATTTAATCATCCAGTATAATAATAGAATAATTATAGTACATTATTTCAAATAAATGACAGTTTCTTTAAGGCTTTTCTTCAGTTGTTGTTATTTGAGTCTGACTTCACATCTGCAGAAGAGCAGCAGCACTTTAGTCCTTTTAATCTCTCTGTTCTAGTTAATTATTCAGTAAATAGCAGAGACACTGTGCATTACGTCACATGACACAGTTCTACTGTGTGCTGTTCCTTCGAGTGTTTTCTTTGGTTTGATTCACATTAAATGCAACGGGCCAACATTAAACTCACAACCAACTGTCGCTGCGTGTATAAGACGGGGTGGAGCAGATGACGCTGCGTAGGTGCGCAGAGGAGAAGATAGTTTTTGGGATAGTTTCCTCTTGAAAACAAACACAGACAGTCTGTAGAGGATTCTGCGCCCCTAGTGGCTAAAGGTTTTGCAGTGCCGCTTTAAATGTAATGGAATATATAAAGTTTAGACATTACCCAGAGCACTGAGCAGTGCTGCACCAGCACATATGTCCCACTTCTTTATAAATGTGATGTGGACATAGACATCTGCCTGGTCCATAGATTCACCAGAGGGCAGGTTCAAAAGAGACAGCACCTTATAACCTACAAAGCACAAAGAAAGAAACAAATAAAACAGACAGGATATTTCCACTGTGTAGGTGGAGTGTTGAAAAAATGTGTCCTCACCTGCGCCACCAGCTTCTATTGTTGTTGCGTTGATCCCAAAAGCCTTATGAACAAAACTCTTTACTTGTCCAGAGTGGGAACGTGAAATAATGACCTTTGGAGGAGTTATACTGTAGGAGGACCGGATGTTGACATTCGCTCCCTGACCCACCAATGCCCAGGCTGTGGGAGAAACAAAGAGAATCACATGATACACAACATCTTTGTCAGCTGCAGTTCCTCAGACTACAGACTTCTTATAGGCTAAAATGAGCTTTTGGTTTAGATGAGTTGGGCAGGGTTTTTCTTTTGGATGGTTGGACTTTTTTTTTTACCCCTAACACATACAATAACCTCTGCCAGTGCAATCAGTTATTTTACATGATTAAAGTGTTTATTTTGGTACAAACTGTAGTAATAATAATAATAATAATAATAATATTACTAGGCCTCTTATACACTGACCTGTGAAGTCTGTGAAAGGCTGGTGTATGACCCCAATCACAGGTTTACCATCAACAGCTACACACACCATCGTGGTCACATACTTCAGGAGACTCTCTGAAGACAGAAACAGCAGGTTTAGAACAAGCCTCTCCCATGGTACCTCTTAAATGGTCGTCGTGTAAGGGCGACACCATACGGCGATTTTACAACGAAATACAGCGATATACCTCCGTCCACCAGAGGGCAGGCTCCAAAAGCGGAAATATAAGGCGAAACCCAATTGTGACTTTACAAGAGTAAAACTAATGTTTACAGCCTGGTACAAAAGATGGCTCCGGTCTCTAGAGCTAAGTTTTTACTACTTGACAACTCTGGGGGGGGGGGTGAATTTTTGATTATTACGTTGGTTTATGCTCTATGCTCATCTAAAAACTATTGTCTTACTATGGAGTAAAAGCCAAAAATCCCGGATGTAACGGCCATTTTATTGCCCATTCGTAATGACAGTATTGGTGAATAGGGGACCAATGGGTGGACATCATCCATATTTATACAATCTATGGTTTAGAAACATCACATTGGCCCTCATTTATCAAAGTTGCGTAAAAACAGGTGCAGATCTGTGCGTAAAAGTGGCCGTACGACAAAGTGCACGTGGGATTTATGAAATTGTGCGTACCATGCTGATCCTGGTGTAAACACAACCAGCTGTTGATAAATCCAACTGACTAAAACATGCATGATTTGAAAAAAAAAAAAAACGCCCTTAAATATTTGCTGCATGAGGGTATTTACTCCTTCACCTCCTAAATCGGGACTGAGACCTGTTTGACTGGATCCGGCACCTCTTTTTTATATTTATATTTTATATGTTGGAGGGACTATGTCTCTCGGCTGGTCTGGAAAAGCCTCGCCATTCCCCCGGAAGAGCTGGAGGAAGTGTAGGTCTGGGCTTCACTGCTTCAAATGCAGCCCCCACGACCCAGCCCCGGATAAGCGGAAGAAAATAGATGAATGGACATTGACAACAGTTTTCCTTGATATTTCCTTCGTTTGGTGACTCTAGAGTCAGCAGCTGAGCATTGCACAGTGAATAGTGAGTACAATAATTATTTTGTTGAACATGCACACCTGTGTATTCCTGTGTAGCATCCAGAGGATCGATCCAAACAGTCACGCTCTCAGCAGGAACTTCATGACGCCCCTTTATCTTTTCTGCTATTTCAGCAGGAATGGCCCGGCTCCAGACGAGAGCTTTATCCACAAGGCTATCATGCTCCTCACTGTTCACCTGGAAGAAAACACAAGATGAAGTTATTGAGAAGTAAAGTTCACATTTTTCTTCATGTGCAACTACAATCACTTGTATAGTATATACACAGTACTGCACATGAAAAGTAAAAGTGAACTACAGTGGGGCATTGAAGTTAGTGGCTTTTTGATTTTTAGTGACTTCCTTATTTGACCATTTTCTGACATTGTTCTTTCAAAAGGAGGCTTTACACACGTGGACAAAATTGTTGGTACCCTTCGGTCAATGAAAGAAAAACTCACAATGGTCACAGAAAAAACTTTATTCTGACAAAAGTAATAATAAATAAAAATTCTATGAATGTTAACCAATGAAAGTCAGACATTGCTTTTCAACCATGCTTCAACGGAATTATTTTTAAAAATAAACTCATGGAACAGGCCATTGTGAGTTTTTCTTTCATTGACCGAAGGGTACCAACAATTTTGTCCACGTGTGTATCTAATCTTTCCTACGTTAAGCCTCAAATCCACAATGTTTTATATAAGCTCTGTACGAAACAACACATGCACGCAGTAAGCAAATAAAGCTAACTCTTACTACAACTGAGGCTTTACAACCTAAGCCAACTTTAACTAATTCCACCAGGATACAAAATGTCCAGTTGGCACAGATCAGTCAGCCACACAAATAATCAGTCAAAATATATTGTAACATTAAAGACATGTGTATTATGTATGTGGTGTAATGTACAATAGTCATTACAGCAGTGTGAACTTCACTTGATTGTTTCAGTTTTTCAGTCTTCTGTGACCTAACTGCACTCTTGAATAATTAGATGTCTAATACCATTTCTGATGTAAAATCAAACTTTTGTCAAACATATACCTCAGTGTTACCAAGTATGGATACACAGCACTTCCCAATCCACAAACACAAGTCACTGACAGCTGGATTTGATGTCTCAGAGAAAAATAGCAAATCAAATAACACTAGCTAAAGATTTATGTTGACGGTTTGCTAGTATTTAGGATTTTGTGTTCAGTGAGTGACACCTAATCCTCGGGGCTTCTGACGCTTTTTTTTTTTAAATATTCTGATTTGATAAATTGTTGAGACAGTGGAGAAAACTTGGAAATAGCTGTACTCACTGTGATTTCAGGGAATGTGTTCCTCATGATGTTAAACATTTTTCTATGAGACTCAACGTCACCCATTGTAAGAGGGTCATTAGCCCCCTCTCTCGTCTTGCCCTTCGACTTCTCCATCAGGCCATTTTCCTCTCGCACACGTTTGACCTATCAATGAAGAATTACAAAACAGGTTTCATGAACATTTAAATATTTCTGATGTTTACCAGGTTTCAAATAGATAATAGAAGTATTATACCTCTTTTCCACCAAGTATAGCAGCCTCCACTGACAGAGCAAGCAGCTCCCTTAGGTCCACATTTCTCCTTTGTCTGCATTGACAAAATAACAAAACATATTATAACTCTGCTATAAGTAGCTGTTGTTTATTTAAAAAAATCAGTTCCTTATATATATTATTTGATGTTATTACTATGTCATCCCAAATCTTTGACATTTCAGTAATTTAGAAAAGCGATGATGGTAAACAGAGCCCAGGTCAGAATATGACACAGCATGAACACTTGTGTTAGTGAAATAGATTGAAATTCTTAAGTAACAGTTCTGTTAAGTAAAGGTATAGTTACTTCCCACCTCTTCCCAACGGAATGCCTTGTATCATGGGAGCATCAACTCTAGTGTAATAATAAGTCAACAGTCCAGACTAGACGTGTCAGATATTTAATAAAGAGTTAATGGCACTGGCCTGAAAGCAGCCAGGCGGTTGGAGATGACCCCAGAGTACAAGTGATAGATGACACCGGCCCCCAGCAGACAGAAGACCGCCACACCGAGTGGCGAAAGGCGGATACCCATCGGAGCCATGAACCAGCAAACACCTCCGTTTAAAGTCGGTGCCACAAAACCAACACAGGAAGGACCGGTGTGGTTTTGAGATCAAAGCTGACGTGGCTTACGGCTGCCGCACTGACACTTTACCTGAAGACGACTTCTGTCAATGAAGCAGTGGCTCAACTCGGGCTATTTCACAGTTAGCTGCGTAGCCCCGATACGCGTTAGCTAAAAGACAACGAACAACGGACTGTTTGTCTGCAACGACATTTCGTCTCTCTTTTAGTTGACTTTATTGTTACTCTTCTCGCTCAGCTCACTGACACGGTGAGTCGTGTCAAGGCAAGACAATAACAAGCCTTGTTCGGTCGTTTTCCATCAGAGCACCACTCGGCTACGTCTCTCTACGTACACGTACAGGTCACGTAGCTTTACTTCCGGGTTAGGGCCAAAGCAAAAAACACAAAGATATAGAATAGACTAAAAAAATAATTAAAAATTATATATTTAAGTATTTGTATTTTACTTTTTGTTGAGCTAATAAGTAAAACTATTCACCTTTTTATTTCATCTTTTACACTTATCCTTTGGTTTGATATCAACATTTATTGGAAACTTCTGGTGAGAAAGTCCTTTCATTATTCTTCTATTAAAATGTGGGTACAGTGGACAAGTGTTATAGGACATTGAATTATTCAGTGTAAATAAAGTTATCATATTTTAAATGGTTTGTTCCATTATAGATTTATCAGTTCCAGTCGGTATAAGACTGTGTCAGAACCACCATTAGGCCACCCCCTTTAATGAACAGGTATAGCTTAAATGGCTATGATTACTCAATAAAATTGCAGAATATTTTTAGAAAAGTGCAAACATTTATTGCAACACAGTACATGTAATGAATGACAGTAGTAGTAAACAGTACTATTATTGAAGATAGTTTCTTGATAAACTTAAATGGTATAAGTGGTTTAATCTTATTTCTCTCCTATCCTTGGGTCTTGAAGGACACCTATTCATTGCTTATGAGCAGGACAAAGTCACTTTCTTGTTCCTTCTGCTCCATCTTTGTCTGTTGGCCATTTGACAGAGATGTGGTACAAGTCCAGCTCTTCTTCAGACACAAAGTCTGGGGCCTGACTCATGAGGTCATAACCCCGGAAAGATTTGGGGAAAGCGATGACGTCACGTATGCTGGATGCCCCAACCATGATGGAAACGAGACGATCCAACCCTGACAAAAAGTGTTTTGTGTAGTATTAGATCATACTGTATATATTTTGGACGTTAGCACTTAACTTGATTTCTGAAAGATCCATGTTGAACTCACCCAATGCAATGCCTCCGTGTGGTGGTGCTCCTGAGTCGAGAGCCTCCAGGAGGTGGGACAAAAGACTGGGGTCCTCCTGCAAATCATTACCACCATGCTAGTTATGGCCAATAACTTTGATTCACAATCGACAGCCCTGTTCTTCAGTGTGGACAGTAGTCATATTTAGACTAATCACCCCTAAATAAGTATATAGGGAAGGCAACCTATGATAACATATAGTAGACTACCAGGGTACTCCTGTATCAGCATTACAGCTAATCTTATTTTCAATAAATAAATTTGGTTAAACTTAAAATGTGAAGCCATTACAGACCTGGAGAATGTTCTTTAGGACATAGAGTTGCTCGGTGGCTCTGTGGATTCGGATGGAGCCTCCTCCGATCTCACTGCCGTTTAGCACCAAGTCATAGTGCTGCCCACAAACCTGAGTAAGTGAAGTGAGGAAAGGAAGTGAGTCAGTGAAAAGCCTGACACACCACTCAAGCCCAGTGACTATTGTTGAACTGATAAAAACTGCAAATGATGACTACCTTGTGTGGCTCTGTGTACAGTAAGGCTGCATCCTCGGGGTTCGGCGCGGTAAACGGATGATGTGCCGCCTCCAGCTGCTCAGGATTATCCTCTTTAGGCAGAAACAGAGGGAAGTCCACCACCCACAGGAAGTGGAAGGCTGTAGGATCTCGTAGCGTAATGCCATGAGATTCAAGGAGGTCGGCACATTGAAGTCGAAGGTTACCCAGCAGACGGCGCTGATATCAATGTGACACATGGAGAAGAGAGACACAGCTAAGGGTGATGTTATGGACTTTTTTTTTACCTAAATTGTAGATCCTAAAAGTTTAATTAAAAGTTACTCTGGCTTGTTGCTCCATGACATGTCGGCAATGCCCCATGAATTCTTATTGGTTGTATGTCTATTCAATTACAGTAGTTTAATCTGCGTCCATTTGTTCCTCACTCAAGTCAAACCAAGAGGGACCAGACTAATTACTTTTATAAAATAGTAAAATAATTTAAAAGGCTGGCCATGCTAATGATTGCCAACAGACGTCTGTGTAAATTATCCAGAAAATGTGCTTGTTAATCAGAATGATAACAGTAGCAAAACCTACAAAACCCATCCAGTTTATGTCTTACTACAGTGTGAAGGGAGCCAGCCGCTATCAGCAGCAAATCTCCTGGTTGGGCTTGTGTCTTTTGCAGCAGATCCTCAGTGGTAGAAACAGGCAGCAGCTTCTTCAGAGGAGACTTTATGGATCCATCAGCTCTGATCTGAACAGTGGTCACCTCCTGAGGATCAAAGTACATCTATATCCATATCCATATCTAACCCACAACAGTTTATATGGAGATAATATATACCATTTTAACATACCTGATTAAACTGTGTCCAGGCCTTTTGTTTCAGCTCATCTAAGTCTTTTCCGGTAAATAGTTTCTAAGTCAAAAGCAGACATTTTATTAGTGGAGACAAATATTGTCTAGATTTTAACAATGTTCATTATTCATGATTTCATCACTTACTGCTCCACTGGGGGCGCATATAGCTTGAACAGTGCCTTCTGACTGGCTTAAAGCTGATCTCAGGAACCCAACGTCTATGGAAGAAAATACTTCACTCAGGTCGATCAGCTAGACACAAAAGGAGACAAACACACAGACCATAAGAAATGTGATCCAACCCATTGCAAGATATGCAAATGTTCTGATGATCTTTACCTTCATGTTGAACCTGGTGTCAGGTTTGTCCACCCCATAGTCCTTCATGGCCTCTTCATACGTCATCCTTTTGAAGGGAATGTTAGTGGGACCTTTCTCTGCGGGCCAAGAGAATTGTAAAAGTCCCTCCACCAGAGTCATGACACTGGACTGGTCCACAAATGACATTTCTATGTCCACCTGAGATTATTTATCCAGAACATATGTTAATGGTAAGTTCAAAATATAATGCACTCAGTAGTCTAAAAAACAAACACCTGTGTGAACTCGGGCTGTCTGTCTGGTTTGGACCCTTCGTCTCTGTAACAGCGAGCAATCTGAAAATATCTGCATAAATACAAACAGGGTCAATCACTTTAGCTTTCTTATTTATTTAGAAGAGCTTTCCAACAAATTCAAGTAAATGTCTTGTGTTCTCACCTGTCGACACCCGCCACCATCAGGAGCTGTTTGAACTGCTGTGGACTCTGTGGTAAAGAGTAGAACCGACCAGGCTCTCTGGACGGGACAATAAACTCTTTGGCTCCCTGAAACATACAACAATCCAGAAAGATATTAGCTATAAGACTTAGTTTACCATGACTCTTTAAAACCAGAAATACTTCAGTACCTTTGGACTAAAGATAGTTACAATTGTTTTAAATCAGTTTACTGCACTCAACTTTGGAAAAAAGTCAGAATATCTACAAATCAAATAGAAATAATCTGAACATTTTAATTATAATCTTACCCCTGGAGTTCTTTTGAACAAAGTTGGAGTTTCCACATCAACAAATCCTAAAAATAAGAAAATTTTATCAATCCAATATTATTGTCAACACTGAAACAGATCAAAGCTTTCCAAAAACTAAATAAACATGGCAGAGGGACAAAAGAATAAATCTGTACCATGCACATTACACAGATATTCTCTCATCTTCATCACCAGCTGTGACCTCAGCCGGAGATTGCTCTGCATCTGGGACGACCTCAAGTCCAAGTACCGATACTGCATCCGCAAAGACTCTGATTTCTGGAGAAAACACAATCAACCTCATCAACAACACTCGACCACTTCAGAAAGAACAGGCTTGTTTACCTTTACAAAGTCTTTCATTTCAAAAGGGAGCTTCTTGCTTGTGTTTAGGACCTCTACACTTTCAGCCAGAACTTCGATTTGTCCCGTCAACATGTCCTGGACGCAGCATAAGAGACAAGTCAGCATTCATAACGCTTTAGTTAAAGTATGAATCTGCAGTGTCAAAGAGGAAATGCCCACCTTGTTCTCCTGGCCCTCTGGTCGCTGTTTAACAGTTCCCGTAACCTTGACGACAGACTCAACTGTGAGGTCAGACAGCGCTGCTTTCAAATGCTGCATTGATTTTACAGAAAATAAAATAATGATTATAAAGTACAACAAATTATAGAAACAAATAATGTGATTATTTTACATTATTGTAAAATGTATGTGTCTCACTTCTTCCTGTGGAATAAGAATTTGAGTCAGTCCACTGAAGTCTCGTAGGATGATGAAAAGGTCATGTCTATAAGTGACAAAAACACTGCTTAGTTCTTTGTATTTCAGTAAAGACTAAAGAAAACGTAGGGTAAGATAAGAAAAAATAATGCTAATTATTCAGAAAATATTCAAAAATTGTTTTTATATCATGGGTTTGTATCATATTTAAGGATGTACAGTACAACTGAGGCTGTTTTAAATATGCAATAGAAATACTTTATGACTTTTGACTGGACATATACACTCACAACAATATAATTTATATTGATTTACAATATGCCTATGAATGATCTAATATGTCTGTATATGCTTCAGTCAACATTCAAACATTAAATAATGACATTAAAACAGTATGTTAAATCAGCAGACCTTCTGTACTGGACCCAGCCACACAGAGTGACCTTCTCTCCGACGTGCGCTGACCTAAGTTCTCCACAGGTGTGGCTCCTGAACGACAGACTGCTGAGACCTGAACATATATTTTCCATAAAGCATGTAAATTATTGATGAAAACTGTAGAAACAATCAGCTCCCGGTCCAAGTTTACTGTTGTCAGCTAATTCCACTGTTTGCAAAGCATGTGGGTGTGCCTGAGGGTTTTGCAAAAATACTTAAGCTGTGACATTTATAAAGGTTATCTACTGTATGTATAGATTTATTTTCCTAACTCATAAAAAGTCTAAGTAAATAGTCTTATTAATAGAAGTAGTTACCCATCATTATTATGTAGCATTTAGATATGGAATACATTCGGATAATAGAAAAACCCATTCTTTCACTTTATTACAGGTCATTGAAAAGCACTGTCTAACTCTATCGGTCTAATTTTTTATATTAAGTGTTGAGTTACCTGTGTCTATTGTGTGAGACGTGTAGCACCGGGATAGGGGGTTCCTCAGGGGTCTTTCCGGGGCAGTAACACACCTGTGCACCTGATATGAGGCTAAAGTCGAGCCCTGACATCGGACTCTCTGAACTCTGAGCTGCAGCAGCAGTCTGACCGCCAGCAGTCTGCTTTTGGATGCCATCTTCTGTAAACACTGAATCTGCTACAGTCTCAACATGAATTACACTGTCTGGTACCACTCATGGGTTTACTTTTGAGTGTCAGTGTCAGTACCAAGCAGGTCCCAAACATACACCACCGATATTATTCTTCCGTAAAAAGACTGTCATTGGGCTCCTTTTCACCTGGTTTTGAGGCTTCTTCTGCGGTTCTCAGGTGTCCGGGTCTCTGGGGCTGTGGTCTTAATAGGAAACGTCACTCCGCTGCTATATTTTTCTGAATGATAGAGTTAACTTTGTGTATGAAACAAATGTGACCCCGGGCAGCGCCATGTTGGTTTCAGGCTAAAGTAATCGATCCTAGATAGAGCGCAACTGCATTTCCCACAAACCTGCTAATAAAGAGAACAACGATTAGACCATAGATTGTTTATAAAAGGATTAGACAGACACAGTCATAGATATACACAATAAAGGCCTTTATTATGTATATCTATGGACACAGTTTTCTTTGTTGTGTTTGCGGTTGAATCAAGTTGTCTGAGCAGTGAGAGGCGCCATCTTGTGTTGTAAATTGGTAATGCATTAAAGTCAAAGGTGGATAGTTCAGTATTTTATATATGTAGTAAACCTATATTTTTGGATATCTCATTTATGTCGTACAGTAGACAGCTGTCAGCACGGTTTGGAGAAGTAGACAGAGATTAAACCATGTTCTGATATAAATGCTATAAATGTTTTTTTTTCCAGAGGATATTTCCATATTGGCCCACTTTATTACACACGTTATAAAAATCAGACAAATAAATGCTTGGAAATACCCTCAAAGTAATATTTATTTCATAATAACCTTTGAGGTTTTGTAACGATAGCTCGTTCAATTGGAAGCAATAACACAAAATGTTCCTGTCTGCTTCTCCAAACTGGGAGTGTGGTCAAATGCGGCCCTTTGCAATGTTTTATTTGGCCTTCCAATATATTTTGTAGGTGACATTTTTGGAACTATGTTTTAATTAGATTTAAAAATTTGAACAGGTTATAGTTGGATTTGAACAGGTTTAAGCTGAATTTCAACAAGTTTAAGTTGGATTTGAACAGGTTTTAGTTGGATTTGAAGAGGTTTTAGTTGGATTTGAAGATATTTTAGATGGATTTGAAGAGGTTTTAGTTGGCTCTGAACAGGTTTTAGTTGTATTTAAACAAGTTTTAGTTGTATTTGAACAGGTTTTAGTTGGATTTAAACAGGTTTCCATCTAAAACTAATTTAAATCCCACTAAAACCTGTTCAAATCCAACTAAAATGAGTTTCCATCAAAGGATGGAATTAATGATAAAGATAAACTGATGTAATAAAGACTCAAATGAAAGTGAAATCTTACATTTAAAAGTTAACAAAAGCGACACACGTGTCACAATCTCGGCTCCTGAAAAGATTATTTGTAATCTTCGCACTCCTCTCCACCAGATGGCGCTACTGTCCTCAAACGCAATTAGCGCTACAGAGACTGCTGCAGGAAGTGGGCGTAGAGGCTGGAGTTTGACAGTCCACAGTTGAAATTCTGTGCATTCCTTACGTGCATGATATAAAACTGCCTGAGTGAGCGAAGATATGTCCGGCAGCAGCTTAATGAGAGCTATTAGAGTGAGTGAGTTTGGACCTCCGTCTGTCCTCAAGCTCTGTTCAGACGTACATGTCCCAAAACCTGGACACAAGCAGGTGAGACTCACAGACAGAGGTTGCACACAAGTTATTTATTGGCCCACTGAGTTCAACCGTCAGGAACTTGCACACTAACTAAAAGACTGTAAAGTGCACTGCTGCAAACTCAAATGGGATTGTATCTCAGTATACAAGGCCATTTCAGTTTTTTCTTAGCTTTGTCATGATTCCATTAACCATTGTAAAAAAAAAAAAATCAGTTTCTCGAGGTTAATGTGGCAAGTATTTTTAGTTTGACATTCTCTTACACTTGAGGCAATATGTTTGAGTGGTTGCTTTTCAGAGGGAAATTAGAAAACAATCTGAAAACTGTAGATGTGGTATTCAAGACTTTTGGGAAGGTCAATGCAAAAAACAGAACAAACTACTTTTGAGCAATTAAATAGTACCATCAGAGAAACACATAAAGCTTGACCCATTTCAGATAAACGGTTACAACTGTTCTGAGAGAATTTCTAGTGAGAGGAAATTACTTTGAAAAAGAGGAGGTATTTACTGAGAGCACTGAGAATAGACTTTCATTGTGTTGTAGGTGTTGATCCATGTTCACGCCTGCGGAGTGAACCCAGTGGAGACATACATTCGAGCCGGGACGTACAGCCGTAAGCCTCAGCTGCCGTACACACCGGGCTCTGATGTGTCTGGAGTGGTGGAAGGTGTCGGCGTGGGCATCACTGGTCTTAAGGTTGGACAATTTTAACAGTCATTTTGTTTTGGTGCTAAAGCTCTGTAGTGAACTAACAATGCAAGACCTTGCATTTTAGTTAAATATCTATGAGTATGTTAAAGTGTACTTGTGTATATTTGTTGTCCAGGCAGGAGATCGTGTTTTTGCCACAGCCACAGAGACCGGAGGTTACGCTGAGTTCACTGTCGCTGCAGACGACTCTGTCTACAAACTGCCTAAGAATTTAGACTTTACTCAAGGAGCAGCGATAGGGATCCCTTACTTTACAGCATACAGAGCCCTGGTTCACAAGTAAGGACAGTAAGAGTCATGCTTTTCTATACCCAGACAAGTTTATTTTAGTTCTAATGTCCAAATGTGTTGTGCATTTCAGAGCCCGGGCCAAACCAGGAGAGACTGTGCTTATCCATGGAGCCAGTGGAGGAGTAAGTCTCTTCTTAACTCTGTTCTTTTACTGTACAATACAACTCCTAAAACTAATCCAGTCTTTCTGTAAAGGTTGGTGTGGCTGCGTGTCAACTGTCCCGTGCTCTTGGTCTCACAGTTTTGGGGACAGCAGGGACAGCAGAGGGACTGAAGCTGGTCCTTAACAACGGTGCTCATCTGGCTTTTAACCACAAAGAGGACGGATACACAGACAAAATCATGGTGTACTACTAGTACCACAATCAACATATCAAGCAGTTTACGGTCAAGCCTTGTCTGATATAAGGTCTATGTATCTGTGTTTGGCCTAGGACGCGACAGAGGGCCAAGGAGTCAATGTGATTGTTGAAATGCTTTCAAACGTTAACCTCAGTAAAGATCTCCAGATGTTGGCCTGTGGAGGACGGGTTACAGTTAGTACAGTAGACTCCTCAGTACAGTACTATACTCATAAGTGTCATTTATACATGTTATTTAGATTTATTTGAACACTTCCTGCAGGTTGTTGGCTCCAGAGGTCCCATAGAGATCAATCCTAGAGACACAATGGCCAAAGAGAGCTGCATTATGGGAGTGGCCCTTTTCTTTGCAACACAGGTATGTAACACTTTCACTAAGTATTTATTTGGGATGTTCCTCAAGTTTGCAGGAGTCAACATTTCAGACTTTTATATTGCATTTTATTTTGTTACATTTATCATGATTTTAATGGTAAGCTAAGGATTATATTATAAATGTATTATTGTTTCAATTTCACAAATAGCTGTAACTATATAGTATTCAAATTAAAGTTTAAGATGAAATCATAGTGCACCCTGATAAAAGTTAGTAGCTCCAGTTTGAGCAGTGCCATCTAGTCCAGGGGGATTCTTCATTTATAAATTCAGTTCAGTTCAATTTAACTTTATTAATCCCCAAGGTGAAATTCAGTTGTTAGGTTTCTTCAAATGAATTGCTTCAGTCTTCTTCTGCCACAGACTGATGGATTGTACAGTCTTATGGCAGTCGGCAAGAAAGAGTTGTGTCCACTGGCTGCTCTCTGCTGCTGCAAAATCCAAATGCATAGAATGGTCCGAGTTGTTTAGCATACACTAATCTGATGGAGCGGGTGTCAGGTGCTGGGTCTGTTCCTGGTTGAATATAAACTGTAACCGCAATGACATGTGAAAAACGGCATTCAGTCCCACATCCTGACAACAGATCCATGTCCTAGATAGCACTATATGCACCTTTTCCCTGACATCTGTATCTGCTTTTATTTGTGGACTGAAAAGTAACAGCTGCACTCACAATAGGATATGTTGTTTTTCAGAAGTGCCACTAGTTCAATCTTATTTCTCATGGAGTTTACATTTCCCATTAAAATCCTTGGCAAAAACAGCTTGGACCTACACTTCCTGTTCCTCCATTGCATCCCAGATATACAGCCTCCTTATGTCTCTAGAACCAGATGAAAAAGATTTTCCTTGTGTAAATCCTGGTTGTAGTAAATAAGTTATATTGTTATCACATTAATATCAGTCACTGAATATCACCCATTTTCCAATATTGTATATTTAAAGTAGTACAACTTAACTTTATGTAAAATAAAGGACACTCTTGAGATCAGCAAAACCTTAAAGTTGAAACTGTCACAAATACAGTGGAAAGCAGGATACATTTTCTTTGTGCACAAGCCGCTAACATTGCATTGTAACTTTTGTAAACTATTAAACTGAAGTGAGTCATGTGGCTGTGTGTCCAGGAGGAAAAGGCTGAGTGTGCGGCGCTGCTCTTCTCGGGGATGGAGGCCGGTTGGCTGCAGCCCGCTGTTGGACGCCAGTATCCACTCGAAGAGGCTGCTCAGGCTCATCATGATATTATCCACTGTCCCGGGCTTCTGGGAAAGTGGTGCTCACCATGATATAATCTTATACTATCCCAGGTCAGAGGTCAGTTCAGCTCATGAAGTAATGTCAAGTTGGAGGAGATACTTTTAGACACTAATCGACAAAACAGTTATTTGATTTGTTAATGGTATTAACTGATGATCTTAAAGAAAAAGTATCATTGTTTCTTCACAGTTTATGCTCCAGTAAGTTAAATATGGTACAAGAAAAGTATTAATATCAATATAAATGAATGTAATTTCTTTTTGTACCTTTTTGTAAAAATAATAAAGTAAATAAAATATGTCATATATATATTAATTTGTAAATAAACAAATGAGCCTTTCTCTGTATTGCAACAAACGCAAAATAAAACACCTGAGGTTAAAGGCTCACTTTTGTGTTAGACGTGACATCTGTGACTCTCAGGTGACAGCCGGCCTTCACTGAGCATGCTCCAAACAGGGCCAGGTAACATAAGCTACAAACACACAGACGAGCTGCAGACGACTCTAGAGCAACCTGGAAATAATGAAGGTTCAAACAACCATCTAACAGACTTCACTACTGTGTGACCGAAGGAGAAGTTTGGTTTGATTCGACAGGTAGGTCACGTGTGAAAATATATAGAGAAATACCATCCTGAACATAAACAACTACATCATACAGTTTGATTCAGTCATATTTGCTACTGTCTTGTTCAAATAGCTTTTTGGGAGTTTTAGTGGTTCATTGTGTAAAGAGAGGAGACTGGACCTTTTATTCATACAAGTCCCAACCCTAGTGGCAGCCCTGTTTAACCACTGCAGTGACATATGTGTGAATTGGTTGTTTATGCTTTCATTTAAACTTACATGGCCTGCAGTCATATTTAAAATGTAGTATTCAACACATTTTATGCATATATGTGTTTCTGTAAAGATTTTGGAGGAGACTTGTCACTTTTCTGTATTGTCTTTCTTCTCAGTCAAATATCCCGGCAGAATGCATGCTAACAATCTAAATTTTCCTCTCTAAACAATCTAAAATACACACAGCTCTTTCAGCAGAATATGTTTTTGACATACCCTCAGACGTCACTTTTACCAAACACAAATACATTTTCACCGATTGTTATCAGATTTACTGGAAGCATTAGAATCTGGAGTGAGTTATGACTTGGTAAAGTGTGCAGGGCATTAGGATGGTCCATTAGGAGAAGAGCTTCAGCTGAAACACGATAGGTCTCTTTCGGCTACAAAGTCTGGCTGTCATGAGTCAATCAGCATCCTCAGGGGACATCTCTACCCCCACACCCTCCTCGCAGTCCCAAACACAGCACACACAGGCCGCTTTGTCATCCACCTGTTCACCTGGCAACCCCCGACAGATCAACAGTGGACAAACATGACAACCACTGCCGAAACCGTGAGGCTTTCTGAATTTGGACAATGTTAAACACTTCAGTAAGACAGTAATGTTTTTAATGTAATGAGGACAGCACTAATTAGAGGTGATTTATTATTCCACAGGATTTTGGTGAAATAAAGCCCTTTGAAGATGATGCTGATAGTTGAAAAGGATGGAGTCCTATGGGACAGATGCTGCCTTGCCGCCATGTCTCCCCTGCTGTAACACAACATGACCAGTAAGTCTCAGTATTTATTAAGGGGTGTGCAATCAGTGCATCATCCTCAGAATTACACAAGTTATCATTAATAAAAATATTTCTGACCTTAGCTTTAATGGGTAACATACAGTATATGTATATTCACAAGGTATCCGCGGATCCTTAAAAAGGCTTAAAAGGTATTAAATTCCATAATGTAAAAATAAGGCCTTAATTAGCATTAAAATGTCTTAAAGGACTTAAAAAGTAACCGACAACGTAAAGAACAATTTATTTTCATTTAAAAATAATGTAACGCTACGTCTTTGTCACACAGAACCAAAAGAAATTGATGTTCACAAATTTTCTGCTATGAAATTGGTCTTAAATTAAATTTTAGATGGTATTAAAAAGGTCTTATAAAGTCTGAAATCTAAATCTCAGAAACCTGCAGATACCTTGTATCCAACAGTATTTTTGTCCTTTAAGAAAATTATTGCACCTTGACTTTGTTAGACAACTTTTTTCGTCTCCAAAAACACATTTTAGACTTGTTTGCAGTTAGTATTTAGCGTTTAATCATAAATGAATGTGACCAATTTAATGCCATCTCATGCAGTCAATAATAATACACGGTATTTAACCACTGAGGCATATGCTTTGTCCAATTCACATGAACTGACACATGCTTCTTGATTTTCTAAGTGTATTTTTATGGCAACCCCAAAAAATATCTTCAGTGATCTTTTCGAATATGGAGCTAAAAGACTCTTTTAGCTCCATATTCGAAAGTCACTAGTTGGACTGATCAGAGTGTTCCTGGTCTGCAGAGGTCAGTGTCAAAAGCACTTTAAGAAAATGCATTGTATTGAAGTACTGAATGTTCTGTTGAAAATGGGGAACTTAGACTATTATGATCATTAGTTGTTCATAATATTAAGACATATTACTGTTTTTAGCATTTCAGCATAAAGTCATAAATGATGTTGTTTCATTTTGTTGCAGGTGCTTTGCTGATGTTCCTGCTGTCGGTGATCAAAGCCCAAAGTGTGTCCTCACTCCCATCATGCCCTGCTGTATGTGTGGTCTGTTCTAAAGAGGCAGTCATCTGTCAGAGACTGGCTTATATTATCGGTAACACGCTCTCCATCCATGTGAACTGCATTTCTATGTTTTTATTTGGTCCAAAGAGTATTTTTTACCAGTTTTCTATCAACTTTTTTAAGACTAACATACAAACTATAAAGAAATGGACTGTCTCAATCTCAATCAATCTCTGCACATGTGCCTAACACAGTTTTCTCTGTGCCCAGATGCTCCACAGACAACTCAGGCGCTGCTGCTCACAGAAGGTTCAATTGCCGCAGTCCAACCAGGTGCACTGTCAGACCTCAGCAACGTCACAGTCATCAGTCAGTATCCGTCTGCCTCTAGATTTGTATTAAAGACATAGACTTCCATTACATTGGGCAGTTCTGAATTGTATGAAGTGTATTTGCCCGTATTGTTTAGTTGACTGCTGCATGAGAGAGTTTAGTTTTAAAGAAAATGGTAAGGTCTTAGAAAGAAATTCTTTGCCCTTCATTGTCCAGGTCTAAGCCATAATCATATCTCAGTTCTGGATGAGCAGTCCTTCAGAAACATGCCTTTCCTGCAGACTTTACTGTTGGACCACAACTTTCTGACCAGCCAGGCTTTACAGAGAGGAGCTCTGACCAATTTAACCCAACTGGAGGTCCTCGCTCTGGGCAACAACCGCATCAGCATGGTGGGCATCTCAGCTGAGGACTCTCATTCATCTCGTTATTCATCTCATTTCTTCTGTGAACTTGTCCTGTTTGGTCCTCTCAGATCCAGTCTGACCTGCTCAAAGGCACAAAGGCTCTGCGCATTCTGAAACTGGAGGGAAACCTGATCACCAGGCTGGACTCGGGCTCCTTCCCACAGTATGACCTTCAAGTTTTGGAAAGTCTGGATCTGTCAGACAACTTCATAGATTATCTAGACAAAAGCAGGTTTGAATCTCTACAATTTTTAATTTCAAAATAGATATAGTACAAGAAACACTTTAATGAATGGGAAATGCCATATGTATAATTCACTGTTAATATTTTAGCTTCCGTGGGTTGATCTCATTAAAGACGCTGGATTTGTCAAGGAATCGCATTCAGACAGCTCCTTCAGAGGCGTTTTCGTACCTCAGCTGGCTGACCAATCTCAACTTGGACCTGAACTCATGGAACTGCTCATGTCACCTGCTGGAGCTCGCTGCCTTCCTCTCCACATTTCTACAAGAACCAAATAAGGTCAAAACACACATGGCCAGTAACAACAAAATCATGCTGTCCTTTTTATTTTACACATTTTAATCTACAACCTGTACATGCTGAGGTTTATGTTTTATGTATGTTTCCGTCAGACTCTCTATAACGGCCGTCGGATGGTGTGCGTCAGTGCTGACAATCCGGCTGTGACCACAGTGCTCGAGCTAACAGAGGCCAACTGTGTACCGTCCAATCAGAACATCACAGTGAGGATAGACACAAGAGGCAGCATAACACCTCATTTATACGTGCGGGACATGGCCATCACTGGGGTCATCTGCTTTACAGGTGACAAAACAACATTATACATTATGGTTATAGGTTACCATGCCACCTGTCAGTGTGTATATATCAGGCCTCTGTGAAAGGACCTATACAGTCATGGTCATATCTAATCTAATAACTTAGGACTGTTTCTAACAATGCATTTTAAAGTGCATGACATTATGTCTCACCTTTCTTTAAATGCAAAACTACACTAGCTTTTAGTTAAAATGCTGTTTTTATGTTTCATTTTCTGTCGTGTGATTTATCAATAACATCCTTTGTCCCACAAAGCATACAACTGCTCAATAAACCCCAATAATGGTTTATTTTCTGTAGCACTCTGCACTTTACATTTGCTGACATCTTGAATGGTATTAATGTGACGCCTTTGGTTTATTTAGTATTTTTATCTATTTATTGTTTTTTTTATAGTCTTTTTTGTGTTTTAAAGCTTTATGTTTTAAATTGTATTATGTCCACTGTGCTTGAATGTTTGTATGTTTTACTTTCCTGGTGCAGGACAAATTTAGTTTCATTCATTCATATTATTTTATATTATTATTTTATTAAGGCTGGTCACATGAAATCGTGCCACTCCAGATTAAAATGCAATGTCTAAAAGATGGGTTCCTTATTTATGTTTATTGTTAATTTAGCTACAGAATGTCCTTTCCTAAAATTACTTGTTAACTGATGAATAATACACCTCACTGTCTTTCAGGTGGAGTCGGCTTGACTTTGCTAATTGTCCTAATCTACTATAAAGTTTTCTCAAGAAGAAACTAAGAGAACAAAAGAGCCAGGAAGAGGTGAAAGAGGAAGGAAGAAGCACTATGTCCAACCACAACAGGAATCACAATGATATTGTTGAAAGAAGAAAAGACTTTATGAACTATAACGGCGCGAGGGATGCTCACTTATGGCCTAGACCAGTGGAGAATGAGAGCCATTTCCGTTGTCCTGAATGCAGAGTTGAAGAACCAATAAGATGGGAGAGGATGAATGGAAGGATTGAAACTCTAGAGGACAGAGAGAAACAAAGGATGAGAATAGAAGAAGACAGAAGGATGAATGGACTACAGCAAAGAAACATGGCCCGGGACTCTTTGAACAAGCAGATAGTTAGTAATAGCATAGACATGGAAGTCAAGAGCAAGAGTAGACAGGAGTTATTACACTGTAGGTGCTGCCACAGGACATACAGGCCGAATCAAATGGAGCAAAACCTTAGACAAGGAAGAGCTCATCCAAATTTGAGAGACGCTTCTCTTATTCCACAGCATAGACCTAATGATCAGGAAGAGATCATTTCAACAGTGAGTTTGACATAAAGAGTCTAGGTTGAAAAAGAAACACGTAATGTTACATTTAATTTGGAGAGTCTGAGAAGAGCTTCAGGAGCAGTCGGAGAGAATGAGGAAGACACAACCCCAAGAACCAAGGAACGATGGGAAGAGAAGAAGCACAAAGCCCAGTCAAGCCGCTTACTAAAGGTTAAACTCAACCTGAACCCGCTGCGAAAAAGCAAAGTCCACCCTAACAAGAAAAGTGAAGAGAAAGTTAGCTCCAGAAAGAGCAGAGAGAAAAGGAAGGATGGAAAAGATAGTAGAGACAAAGAGGGGAGAGGTAAGAAAACCAAAGACAGTAAAGGGAAGACAAAGAAGTCCAAAGGATCGAGTGAAGTTGGTGAGAAGGATGATGGTGGAGGAAAAAGAAAGACATCCTCGAAGAAGAAAAAGTCCAAAAGTGAGCAGGAAAGTGCAAGACAAAATGTGGACGGGAAAGAAACTTTTGCACAAGTAGCCCCTCCTGCAGCATTGGGACAAATGCAAGGTTTGCTGGGGGCTCAGTTTAAGGGAGGAGGCCTGCCTTTGGGAAATACTCAGCTTCCCTTTTCTCTTGCTGACAGAAATCGCACTACAAACCTGCTCGGTTCATCTGGTTCTTCACAGTTGCCGTTTCAAGGGAGTAACTTTTACTCAATTCAATGCCACAGGGTAATGCTATGTTCCCAACTGGACCTGCTAGTACTGTGACCCCTAATATAAACCTGGGAGGGCCAAGCATGGTTCCAGGTGGTGCCCCTGACAACCTCATGAGACAATCTTCAATGGGACTCACAGCAAGTTCAAACACTTTAAAAGCTAACATAGTACAAGGTAAACAAACAAGCCATAACCTTGTCCCTTTACAAACCAATCCAGCAACTTTACAATCTACCACTACCACATTACAAGCAAACGCATCCATTGTACAAGCTAACACTACAACTTTACCACCTAATACGTCCTCTCAAAATCTTCAAGCACTTGCTACAAATTTAGCAGCAAACCCTTCTGTAACTCCTACAGTGGGCCAGTCTGATTCAAAGATCCAGCCGCAACCTGAAAGCCCTACAGTGGCAAGGGTAAAATCCAACCATGTGCAGGAACCACTCCAAAGCACACCTACATCTGAAACTCTGACGTCTACGCGTAAAGAAAGTCAAACACTTCTTGTCCCTGATAGTTCTCCTGTTGTGGTTCCTCAAACTTCAGCAACAGCAACAGCGACAGCGGTTGAGGATTTATCAAACAGTAACAGTGTGACAGGGTCTGTGAGCACACATGGGGAAGGTAGGGTTGTAACTCTAACTGAGGGACCTACAGCAGCGATGACTGTAGGTGGCACACAGGCAGCAGATGTGTCCGTATCAGGTGTCGCTGCCCACACTGGATCTACAGACAACGCAGCGTCCACATCTCTGATACAACAGGAGTATGTGTCAGACGACGGCAGCTCCTCACCAAGAAGAAAACTGAGGCTGGTGATTCCAGAGAAGACGTCCAGTCGACCACCCACTGCATTAGAGAGGAAAATACGCTAATAATAAAAAGCTACTACTTTTCTTCCAAATTTATTTTTTATAAAAAATCTAACAAAAACCTATACTTTATATGAGCCATAGCTGTACTACTTGACCTTCAGCTGCTAGTTTGATCTGAATTATCCAAGTCTTTTCCATTGATTAGTCACATATTTTTGTATATATATTGTACATTTTGCCAGAGGAGCATCACAAGTAAAATTGTTATATATTTTTACATACTTATTATATTCTTAATGTGATAATATAAAAATGTTTCATTAACATATTTTATTTTCAATCAGTAATGCATTTTGTCTGATTATTTTTGCTCCTATTGTGTACACCTTTTATACAACTGACATTTACCTGAAGTATTCACAATTGTATGATATTTTATCAGTGTGCAACTAAAGAATAAATGAGGTAAAATATATTATTAAATTTCATACAATTTAGTGATTCAAGGTTTTTAGTCTGAGACGTAAACCAACCTGAAGCAACAATGACTTTGACCCGGGTGCATCACACTGTCGTATTGAGTTTCTGTCTTGGCATTAGGATGGATATTTGCAGTGTGTTGGGTTACAGCCACTCACAGTGAAGACCTCTAAATGCATCTACATAGGGTTCACCTTACACTTAGCAAACCTTTATTGAGCGAGTTTATTCACTGATTGTGCCACACGTGTAAAGGCTGAGTTACATGTGTAAAGAGCAAACATATTCTTCTTCTTTTGCTGCAAACCTAGGTTTAGTAGCATCTCACCAAATATTTAGAAAACTTTGTCTTTGAGGGCAGTAGTGCATCTTTTATCTTGTTGATGACATCTTTTAATGTATAAAAACAATTACCCTCAGCAGGTGAAAAAGTGAGAACCGGTTGCAGGATTTTTTGGAGCCTTTAGAGGGCAGTGTGTATCTGATGACCAAGAATGGCTGCCAATAAAGTGAGATGGAAAAATGCAATTACAGCACAACATAATCTAATTAATAGCACTGGGGCCTCTGTAAGAATCATATTGGCCTATGTCACAGTCATAAGATGAGGTACACTTAAATAAGGGTGGGATATTGGACTTTATTCTATACTTTTAACCACTCTAACTGTGACAAAAAAGCAGTGTTTTAAAAAGAAACTGCTACATTAAGAAAGATTGGAGCAGATAACATACAAACACCGTAAAAGGTGTACAACAACACATCAACAAGTTGTATTGTTTCACTGTGCGACTTAAGGCACTGGAGTGAAATGCAAATCCAGAACACAAGCAGCTCCTGGTAGGCTTTATGTACCTCACCCTTCTACCAATAAACAATGAAATGAAAATGGAAATGATTGAAAGTGGTTTTGCTGTATTGTTATTAAGTCCAGTGGTGGGAAGAGTACTGAAAAATCATACTCAAGTAAAAGTACTATTACTTACCATAAAATGTAATGTGAGTGGAGTAAAAGTACCTGTCCTAAATACCACTCAAAGTACGAGTAAAAAGTAGCCCCTTCAAAAGTACTCAAGAGTAGGGAGTAGTGAGTATTATGCTGTGACTTATTCCACCTTATGCCCTGTGAAATAAATATGTAGCTTTATAACAGTGTCGTTCTCTTTTACATTCAAATTGCGCATTGTATTCTGCAGTGTATTTAGTAGCGGTTTAAAGCCATTTTGCGATTTAAGTCATTATACATAGGCCTACAGTATAACCAGCAACAACCCCGCTCCCTCTTCTCATCAATGACGACGACTGACGAGATAGTCTTATTAAGCAGTCGTTGCTTGTGATGATTTTTGCGTCTTCTCGAACACGTCCATACTGCTGCATTAATAAAATGGCCGTGCCTTCACTAATTTCGGTTGCCTGAAACATTCGGTGCATCCCTAATTCACATTGGCTCATAAAACCTAACACAGTTTTATTTATGCCCCCCACACTATATTTGTGACGTTTATTATACCATTTAACATAAATATTTAAGATATGATACTTAGCAAATATGAAATCTTTTTTAAATTAGAGGAAGAACTCTTGAATGCTGATATTTCAACCGGTCTGGGCAAGCAAAGTAGGCATGACATAACGACACAATTGCCCTTCTTCGCCTTCATTGTAAAAGCTCCTTCAGGTACGGCCAAGGATGCTGAAGTGCTGTATTTGAGTTACTGCATGTTGAAGCATCCACCACACTTCCTTCCTCCTCCTCCTCCTCCTCCATGATTAAACTAAATTGGCGCCAGGTGTTTTGAAGTCTGTCTGATGCAAGTTTTCTATGCGCAGTTTGATTGGACGGGAATCACTGGACTGATTATTCTCCTTAGCCAATCATCATTGACAGGAAAAAAAAATGTAGTGACTGCAGGTTGAGGGAAAATAGTGCAGTAAAAGTACCGTTACAGCACTAAAAATGTACTCAAGTACAAGTAAAAGTACACTGTTTTTAAACTACTTAATAAAGTACAATTCCTGAGAAAAAATACTCAATTACAGTAATGAGAGTATTTGTAATTCGTTACTTTACACCACTGATTAAGTCCATAGACAAGAATGGTTATCAGTAATTAGAAGTCTGTAGCTGTGATGTGCTGTAGTTTGTGTTGTTTCCACCACAAACAATGCACCACAATGGGTCTTCATTCCTTTCCCATCAACAAAGATAATTTATGTGACATTTGAAGCTGCTGTGGTGAGCTTGGGTGAAGGAACACACCAAAAATGAGAACCAAAAATCTAAAATAGTAACATTATCTTTGAATAAACAGTATTATATAAATTAAGTAAGAAATCTTATTTTTAATAGCTAGTATTGACTGCAGGTATTCTTCCGTGTAGACCTCTGCCTACTGTCAGAGTCAGTGTACTGGTTGTTACAGGCAGCCAAGAAGGATGGAGAAAAGTACAAGATAGTGAATTATGTATGTTTTAGGAAAGCACAGCACATTCACCATGAGTTTATTGTCAGTGAGATATTGTATCTGCGACATCTAGCACATAGACTGACAGGTGACTGTTGAGGATGGTACAGTGTCTTCTATAATGGTGATACTACACAAGCATTGGAGCATAGTATATTTACCTATTTAACTTTTTGTACATGTCTGTAATGGTCAGTGAAGTAATCATGGATAAATATAGTAATATTTAGATAATTGTTCTTGTAGCCACAGTTTGGAGAAATAGGCATGAGTAACAATACAGGGACTACAGCTGTAAATGGGCTTTTGAAAAGTTGATAACATTGAAAAGCTCAAAATAAATCCATATTCAGTCAATTATGCAATATAATTAAAAAAAAAAAGATAAGAATCTAGCCAAGTGAAAAGCTTCATGGGCGTAGGACCAGAAAAATAATTTCAGGTGTTTTTCCCTGCTTCATTAGCTTGACCAGTGTTAAATATCTACTGTAGGTTTTACACAGACTATCCATAGGTAACCCATTAAACACAATTTAAAATCACTGAACCTCAAATATGTGAACTTTAGTTTTCTATCATTACATAAAATGAGACTATTTTGGTATTTACATTGTTTTCTAATTAAGTCTGAACCCTTATAACAAGCTCTGATCTGAGAAAACAAAGTAATACACACTTGTCTCCAAAAGCTTTGTTTGCACTTGTTCAGCTCAAAGATGCAAAACAAAGAAACTAAAGGTGAACAATACATGAGCTCTAATTGAAACCAAAGGCTGTACAAATAAAATAAAATAAAAATAAAAGAAGCAGGACTTGGAGTAATGACTGCACATCAATGCAGCGCTGACTTTATTCTCAAACACATTATTATTAGAATCTAAAAATAAGAAAATCTTCATGGTTGTTGTTGATCAGAGTCCTTTTATCTGCCGCAAAAACACATTAATACAAAGAGAGAATACAGAGAGAGAGAGAAGACTTCTCTCATCATCATTAACACTAAAACAAAACTTGATTAAAAACATTAAAATACAGCCAACCCAGCAACAGTTATAGTTTCTTAAATAGTCTCTGTGCACAGAGAAAAGAGATGATAAGAGCCCATGCAACCTAATCATTCAGACTACGCTCTCATTAACACTTCACACACTCACACGCACTGTTTGGATTCAGATCAATATCATCCACAGACATATGTCAGGAGGAGGAGCTATCATAGAACAAAGCTTCTTTTTCCAACAAAGAATAGTTTGACACTTCATTGTTTCAAGGACTAAAATACAGTGAGTATCTGAACAGTGAAAGTTGTTTAATTGTGATTATTCACAGTCAGTGTCTGGTTGAAAGGTAACAGCTTCTGGTGCTGTTCAACCTCTTTGACATTAAACAACCAGCCATAACATTAGAACATGTGACGTTATTGAGTATTTGATTATGGTCTTGCCAGATACAGAAGCACACCTACAATGATAGTAGCTGAGTCTAAGCCTTGTGGCATTTATTAAAACTAACAGACAAATGGTTATATTGTTTTGGCTGGTCATTTTAAATAAAGCAGTGTGAAGCTCAGCTCAAAATTACAATATGCTCTCTGCCATTTTTTGGCAGAAAATAATATTCATATATTTAAAGAAACTGGGAAAACAGTCATTTTAAACTCTGTCTTTAAAAGACTACATCAACAAATTAAAATCAAATTCACTGGCCTTAAATGACAGCTCAGACATTTATGATACAACATTTTACAATTGCTCTTAAGAGCATTTTGGGACAGATGGTGAACAACACCATCTTTACATAAAGGGGCTTTGAAGAGCAGACAGGGAGTTAATGAAGAAGGGAATCATTTCTGGAAAAGGTCAGAGTATATACACTGGGATTCAGTCTTGCCTCGTTGGAGAACAACAATCTTAATATTGAAATTTATTTGTATAGCACAAGAAACAGCAACTACAGTCCATGCAGGAACTCAAGGAAACTAGTACCATTTTTTACATCTGGGAATGTCTTTGTGTGGGGTTGTCCTTTCACATGTGTAGACCAACGTCAACATCAGTTGTTTTAGAAAAATAGTTGCGGTGAATGTACAGTATCAGTAACAAACTTCAGATAATTTAAGGTTTCTAATTTCAGAATAGCACTACATGTGTGAAAGGGCTGGGTTGGTTCCTGCATGAACATTGTCCTGGTGCAAATAACAGGACACTAGAGTATTTCACATCTCCCAGATATACACTGATACTGTTAGTTATACAGGGCTACATCATCTGCACTGTTGGGCTTTTGTTGGCAGGCGATGAGTCCCGTAGGTGAACTGGCCTGGGGTCACCTGAAGGTGAGGTTGGAGGTCTCCACGGTGTGGCAGTAAAAGGGCTTGGTTGAAGTTTGGCATCACTTTGTTGTGAGATTAGCTCAGGAACAGAGGCTTGTCTCGCTGAAGACCCCTGAGACATTGGAGAGATTGAAAGAACATAGAATTTATAAATAGTCAGAAAATGTCTGTCTAATGAGGTTATACTAAGTGCACTTTGTTCCATATATATCAAGATAAATTATAATGAAATTGTGAGAAAAGTGTGTTAAAAGTCCTAATGCACAAAGCAAATAGTCCACCTTTTACCTCAACAGCTTTGTACAACATATAAACTACCTAAAGTCTGACTTTTAGTTGGACCCCCGCAAACCAACAATCAATCAATACTTCCCCCATTTCTGCGCGTGCAACCTCATTCAGACACTATTACCTACCCGTTGCCATGGTAATCCGTGTTCCAGTCCAGCGACGGGTGGTGATTGGGTGTGAGTCGACCAAGCTGGTGGTAGTCCACTGATGATGACATCACTGGTCCACTGTTCATCATCCCTCCTCCCATTGGTGAGTAGTCAGACTGGAGGGACGGAGGGTAGCCCTGAGGGTAACAAAAACTGATTAATGTGTCATTTGAATAATAAATCTATGAGATAAACTATCCTCTTCTATATTTGTACATCCTGTTTCCTCTTGACTGTTTTAGGATGTTCATTTCATGTTCATTCATTTTAAATACATAAAAATAATCTTTAATACGCAGGGGTTCAGATGGTAGAGCGGTCGTCCGATAAACTGGAAAGTTGGCGGTTCAACTTCCATCCCCGGTTCATACTGTTGTTGTGTCCTTGGGCAAGACACTTAACCCACCTTGCTGCCAGTGACACAGCTCTGGTGTATAAAAGTGTGAGAATGTTGGGACAACAGATGGAAATTAGCCTATGGCTACAATCTGGCATGTTTACATTCATGTGGCTGTGTCTCATGTATGTTCATCAACATACATTCTCCCAATCAAATAAATAAATAAATAAATAAATGTAATTTAAGAGTCATTGACTCATGATGGCTTACTCACAGATTTGCGTGAAAGCCCTATTTCTTGTGCCACTCAAATATAATTACTGTGTTGTTTTGCCCCATAAGATAAACTGATGTCTTAAAACAATATCTAAACTTAATTTCCCAAAAGGTGTGGCCTCCACAGAGATAGATCCGCTTTCTCAGTCTTAACTTTTTGGAAACAGGCCTCAGGTGTTGATTGGGTTATATCTTATGATGATTACATCATATTCTGTTTTGTGATTACCTCCCGCCGCCGAAGCATCACTTAAACATCAAATAATGACAAATGAAGAGTTGAGTGAAAGGAGACAGATGAGTTGCAGCAGTAATTATGAGCACGTTGGAGAGATTTTATTATGTCAATGTAGAGGATATATGGAAAAGAAGGGGGGAACAAGTGCGTGTGGGAGTCTGAAAGGGAAGTTAATCTGAGTGTCGCGAGTGAAAGAGGAGAAAGAGCAGGACAGCAGGTGGTTGGGTGCTCCCCCTTCCTCCGCCCGCGCCTCCTCTACCTCACCTATTCATCCATTGTTGGGCAAATTCTTCTCCTTCACTATTTCACAAAGACAGCATCTGCCTCTTTTGTCTCCCCCCATTCCCCTCCCCCCTTCCCCCAACACTCCTCACCAAAAAAGAGGGAGAGAAAAAGTTTGAAATAAGCTCTGTGTCCTCAACCCTTTTACTTTTTTGTTTGCATTTTTGATGGAAATATTCAAAAAGGGGATTATGGGAATGTGGCATTCAATAAACAAATAAGAAGCAATATTTATAACAACGTATATAAGTAAACTTCCATTTTTTGACTCATCGGAAGAAAATATATTGTCTTATTGTGCAACGATCTTAGAAACACTATTTATATTCAACATTCACAACATTTTCTCTTCATCATTGTCATCTGCTAAACAAACAAACTCTCTGGAGACCTGCTGATGAACAGGCACAAAGACTGATTGATTGACTGATTGATTGACAGCCTTGAATGGCATTACAATACGCCTCTGTGTATTAAAAAGACAATGGATGCAGCACACATTAAAAAGGATAAAACAATAAAGATAAAACCCATACTAAAAGGTATTTTTCTTTCTGTAACCTACACTATTTAGAAGTATTTTGAAACAAGTACAAAATACAATACATATCAAGGTGACTTTTGGTATTTGAGTCAATTACTATGAAATCTAATATTTTACAATATTATATATGTTTTAGAACCCACCAGGTGGCGCCCAGCATGTTTTTGATTTTGGTGGGGGAAACCGGAGTACCCGGATGAAACCCACCCAAGCACAGGAAGAACACTGAGAAAGGCCCTGTCCAACCTGGAAGTCAAACCCTGGACCTTCTTACTGTGAGGCGACAGGGCTAAACACATTTCTTTTTGCAGTTTTTTTTGGTCTTACTTCTGACTCTTCTGACTCATCTTCTTTTAACAGGGGTTTCCGATAAATCCTCAAAATAAAGCAAAACTAAAGAATAAAGTTTAATCATATGAACGCCAGACCATTTTAGGCTAATTTAAAAAGTACCTGTGTGATGCCCGACGAGTGGTTCATCCCCATCGAGTGTCCCGCGAGCTGCTGGTGCGGACTGTGAAGCCCCCCAAGGTGGGCCTGGCTGTGGAGAGGTGGGCTGACCTGAAGCGGAGGAGTGAGTGCTCCAGGGACACCACCCAGTGCACCCTGGTGTGGGCCACTGGGCCGTGGGACAGTCCCTCTGGAGGACATCAGCTGGGGGTGCATCTGGCTGTGACTTGAGGGAAGGCCTGAGACGTGGGACGGGTGAGACGAGTGAGTGTACATGTACATGCCCGGGTGCTGAGGAGGCAGTGAGTGGGGGTGGGAGCTGGAAGGGGTTGCTGTCCCGGGTGAATGGAGTACACTGGGGGTTTCTGTGTAAACATTGAGGTAGAGGAGGAAGAAGGAGGAGTGGAGGAAGAGTGGGGCGGTTTCATCTCAGATGGGTCATTGTAACTCTGCAAGGAACAGAAAAGAAATATGTATATCCAGTATATTTGGCTTTGACAGTTAGATCAGACTATTACTTTCACTGCTAACTGTGAGTTTCAGTTTTACCACAAAATAATTTTATTTCATAACAATGTTCTCAGTTTGTATTAATCCATAAATGACATAGACTGCGTAAAAGCAACCCAAGTTACTAAAGGTCAGTTCTACAAATTTGTGTTGTAAAGTTATTGTGCATAGTAATCAGTATGAGCAATAATGTTTCATGTTATGTCAGTACAACGAGCTTGTTACTTTTTATCCTTATGTGTGTTTGTTTGTACCTGTGAGACCAGACTGGCCCTGTAGGCAGCCAGTTGTTTCAAATATTCCTTTTTGGCCGTCTCTGTCCTCTTCTTGTACAGCTGAGACATAAGCAGACACATAACCTTTATTCACTTCTCTAGTTCTCGCCATCTACAGTGTATCATGAAATGTATTATAGAGGACCTACCTGTTTCTGTTCCTCTCCCAGGCCGTCCCACATCGAGGCCACGATCTTTGACACCTCCCCGAACGTAGCATTGGGGTTTTGGGCCTTGATGTTGGCCTGGGTGTCTCTGAAAAACAAAGCGTAGGCGGACACTGGCTTCACTGGCTCGTTGGGGTCCTTTCTTTTCTTCTTCTTTGGTGTTTTGGGTTTCTTCATGTCCACTCCTGCTGGCCTTTTCTCCCCACTCACCTGCTAACAGAGATTAAATAAGACACATGGGTTTGAATTAGGACAGAATTGCAAAGTCTACACATTATATTGCCTTGGACTTACATTTCTTCGCCTACAGCATTGTTTTTGCCACCAACATTTGCTCTGTGGTAAAAACATTTTTCTATATTATATAGAATATGCTCATTTGTTTTGTGGCTGTTTAGAAGTCCATTGACAATTAATATAGTTATTTTGGGGATATAGCCCTCCTGTCAGTTTTTAAGTTTAAGTTTTTAAGACATTTCACTTTGAACTGTAGTCTATTGGAATAATATTTCCTGAGGTGCATGCGTGTTAATGAGCTTTGATTATTATGGCCACCTTGAGAGGAGCACTTGGATCTCTATTCCAACACTGGTCCGTTCTAAATTTAAAAAAATATATTATTATTATATTATTCCCAGCCCAACAAAAACATTTTATTAATATAGAAGAATTGCAGAACCAAAACAAACTTAACTGAGTATTAAAGGTGATATCATTATCATAAAATAATGAGAAATGTTAGGAAATGTACACACACTAATTTCCTTATTTGCTGGCACTAGTCCCTTTATCTCTTCAACTTGAAATCCCTGATAACCCCTCTTGAAGAAATGTGGTGTAGGTAATAGTGTCTGTTTTGTGGTTGAAACTTTATTGCTTTCCATTTGCTTCTTCAATTCACAGGAAATGTGTATGATAAAGTTGTGAGACGTTATTCAGCGCTGATGTGATGGTTTCATTTTGCTGTAATATGAACAGTCAGTTTGTTTCTCTGTGAGGCACCAAACAGTGAGGGAGCTAATTTCCATCTAGTTCATATTCAGACAGAAAGGCTGTTATGACACATAACATAACATTAACATAATGACTATGACTATACACTTTACACACATTTAAACACACACTGTTTTACTGGGAGAAATCTTTAGTTTAAGATTTTATTTACGTTTATATTGTATTGTATTTATATTTCCAGTCACTTCTAACATCTCAGCCCCAAATATTCTACGTTATTCCTCAACTGTCTTAATAACACACATTATTACAGGCCAAGAGGTACGGTTGTAGGCAAGACCGCATTCACCAAGACGAGACCAAGACTTTTAGCAATCGAGACCGAGTCAAGACCAAGTCAATGTGGGGGCGAGACAAGGTCAAGACCAAATCAAGACCAAATCAAGACCAAAACCAGTCTACAATACACTGCAATAGATAAAGAACCATTAAAAAAACCACTAAACAGTCCAAGTCCAGACTTGTGGATTTCAGTGTCTGGTGACAGAGTTAGTCCTGTCTTAGGCCAAGTCCAGACCAAGTAAAAATGAGCCCAAGACAAAGTTTTTAGGGATCGAGACCATGACAAGACCTTTACAAAATAGTCTTAAGACCAGTCTCAAGACCAAGAACAAAATGTTTCCATGTTCCATAACTAACCATGAACTGGCCAAAGGAAATAAGCATCAGAAACAAAAACATTGGTTATGGGCAACATAGACAGTAATAGGAGTGATCTAAATCCACAAACCAAGGGCCATGAAAGTAGAAACACATGTCATTTAAATTTTACATCAGATTATTTTAAATTCAATACCCAATACTAATAAGAATAAATGATTATTAATTCAGTAATATTTTTATCTAAACCTTTTCCATTCATGTTTCAATGTCACTGAGGAGTGTTTTCAATAACTTATTTTATTAGGATGTTTGGATAGAGTGTGTCAAATGTAGGATAGACATATTGATGTATTTTTTGTGCAAAATAAAAAGTTTGAATCATACATAACCAGGTTTTATTGATTTTATTTCTAACAACCGAGTCTTACCCTAAATGTCTCCTCGCTGTCGTCCTCGTGTGCGGAGCTGGAGGGAGACGGTGTTGCAGATTTACTTCCAGGGGGTGAAGGAGAATTATAGACAGCAGAGTTCCTGTTCAGGCCCAGCTGTGACTGGTTGATGGTCGGCAGCTGGTTTTGCTGGTTCATCGCTGACTGGTTCCTTGGTCCCAGGGCGGCTTCGATTGGCTGCTGACTGTTGGTGAAGCGCGAATCAGAGTTCACCATTTGCTGCATCTGTACAAACACAAATATAGGATTTTATTAGATTATAGATGTCTGGATAATATCTACTGATATGTTTTTTGAATTTGTATTTGTTATGGATAATAAAACCTTCTGCAGTAATCATATATTTTACAGTGTACTAACAATACTTTTATTATTTTAGTCTCCTTCCTTTCCCCTGACAATATTGAATGATTAGTTTGTTCATTTGAAAACATGCACAATTCAAATTGTTATACTATGGTATATATTAAGATTTATAATACTTCATAGTACCAACCATTTTAAACACATTAGAATTTTTAAGGTGGTGTTTGTGAGGAGAAAATACAACAGTGGCCACAGGTGCAAGAAACAGATTGAAGCCTTTAGTTTATTCCCTTGTGAATCCTCTATAATGTGTCAGAAAGTAGTTTACTGCTGGATATAAAGTGACCAGACAGTGTCGACCGCTGTTTTACTGCTACACCTGAGTCATACAGAGAGATGCAAATGTTTTATAGAGCACTGGAAAACAATAGAACAAGACTCAAACTTAACTCCCAAACGAGCCTAAAATATTAAATTTACATTTTTTTTGTGTAACACAGGAAAAAAGCAGATCACAATAAGTAAAATATATAAAGTATATTCTTTTAAAAGCAGTTTGACATGTGTGTTTAAACCTTGATTGTTGGTCCAAATATTATATTGTGATTCATTTTAGTGTAGTTTCCACACTGACTAGTCATTAGTCGGATCAGCCCATTTCTGTGGAAAACAGAAGTTATCAGCACAGGTTCATAAACTTTCACACCTAATTTGACGAATCTGAATGGGAGTTTTGTGATGCAAAGTTCAGAGTTTCTTATCGAACAACAGCGGATGTGGTCTCGTTCTCATTGCCCCTCTCGGGAACACGGTTACCAGCAGCAGCCTCTGAACACTACTGTGGTATTTAGATGGAACGAACACTGACATTTTTTGTTTCAGATTGATGTGCAAACCAGTGGAAAAGATGAAGAATAATAGCTATGGTTTAGCGCCAGCCGGGTCAGGACTTTGGTAAATGTCAAATCAGGGACTGTTTTAATTTCCATCTCTAATGGTTTACCAAAGCTGCTAATGTATTCACAGCCAAATGGTATTTAATTACAACAACTTTTACTAAAAGCCATTTACAAATGTGAATAAAGTCATATAATGGGTAAATAAATCACTGAGGAAAACTATTTAGTGATAATGTTGATCTTAATTCTAGTCTCTCACAGAAAAAGAAAAGTCACACTGCTGATTGATGACTCACTGAACTCGGGCTAATTTAGCTGTGGTTACTGATTGGATTTCAAAATGAATACCGCACTTACTCAGGTTACTATGAGTCTGGCTCAAGACCTGAACATGACTCAGTGCACTCAAATGTTCTTCAACCGAAACATGTCTTTTACTTTGAAGTATCCATTTTTTATGAGAACAGACACAACTTGACACTTAGGTTCTACATTCTCTAAAACCCCCTATTTTTTTCACACTAAAACTGTCAAAAGTCCAGTTTTAGCACATACAAACTAAATCGAAACCCAAAAACAGAGTAACAGTGCAAACAAAAAAAACAGGTCTGTAAATGTAATAGTTCACTTTAAGACGCAGATCTTGGAGTTGTCTAGTCTTAGTTGCTCATTATCTGCTCCACAGTTTCTATGAATGTGTTTTTGGATCTAAAAAAGCTTTTGTGGTGGAAAAAATGGATGTGCTTATTCTTTATTGCACTGACTCTGCTGTGGCAATTAATTTCACTAAAGCTTTTATTCACCGATGGATTACTAAAACCCTGATATGGAAACTTGTCATTCTCTGTAGAGTACACATGCTGTTTTCTTTTTGAAGCAATTAAATCCAATGATGGGCCACAAAGCATTAATTCAGAGTCTTTAAAAAGAGCAGTGCACATGTTAACATTAACTGAAACACTTTACTGCTGCCTTCAGAGGATAAAACACACACACACACACACACACACTGTGTTTCAAGGCCCCCGCCCCATTTAGGCCGATCCCTGAGCGGTTGCTAGGTAACCATAATTCACGGACTGGCAGTAAATGTATGTTAGTGAGAATATAAAAGTGAGGTAGAGGAAAAGGAGAGAGAAAAGGTTGGTATGGAGTTGAAGATGTGTTTTAAAAGATTTCAAGGCACCAAGCTTCAGAGGACTTCTCTCATTTCACAAACAAATGATGGCTAAATGGTGGATAATTGGTTTAATGAATGCGTAATAGATCTTTTAATTAGTTGGCTGAAACTGTATGAAGGAATAAAAACCGATGATTTAACAATTATTGAGACAGATATTTCATTTGATATGACTCAACAACAGACTGAGAGATCAGAGTGGGAGGTGAGAAAGTTTCATTTTTTTTTAAATAACACATTTTACATAGAGTCTAGTGCTTTACTGTATGACACAGCAAACCACATCTGAATGTCACGAGTAAAAGCAAGATTTTCCCTTTACTGTGAAATGAGGATTTTAAATATATAAGGAAAATGTCACATCGACCCAGTGCCATGATTGGCCTTCAAATAACACTGCCCCGAGCAACATCCTGTTTCACACAGCAGCACTGAGAAACGAATGAGAGAGTTTAGTTAAAACATCAGCTCAAATCTCACAATGTGCCTCAATTCTCAATTTTTTTTATGAGTAAATTTATTTATGAGTAAATTTAAGTCTGCACATCATGGCTGTGATAGACATTTTTTACTGTGCAGTCAATAATCTAAAGGTGTAGTTATTGACTATTATCTGAATATTTTTTAAGATGCTACACAATGTTATTATTTTTGGGGATTTAATAAGAATGATTTGTATTTTTCTGGTTCTGGTTCTGAAACTATGTGACCCTAAACTCACCACAGACAGAGTACTGGTCATTGGGCCTCCGTCCGGGCTAAATGTCCTGCCGTCTTGGCCTGCAGTCATGCCTGCCAGCTCCATGCCCTGCAGCTGGTAGTGGTGGTGTCGTCCAGAGCTGGACGGGGGGTCCAGAGGGTGGTAGGGCCCATTGGGGGTCTCATGGGGCAGTTGTTGGGGCATCATGTGGTCTGGCAGAGTGGGAGGAGTGATGGGCGGGATGTTGTAGTCATCATCACCAACAGGATAGGACTGAAAGTCAGAGAAAGGGCAGGTTTGAGGATTAATTTAACATAAAGTTAATTAAGTTTATGTTTAGTGATTTACTTTTAAGAAGTCAATTTAAATGTTTGATCTTGAACAAACTTAAACAAAAGCAATATTAATTTTGAAGATAAAACATTGTCACAAGTTCAAGAAGATAGACTTTTTTTGTTGTTGTGACTTCTCAAAGTGCTGAAGCTCTTTGCTTTAGAGCACAACTGCTTTTACACTTGCGCTTTAGCCTTTTATGAAGGTTTAGTAAATCAGCCTATGACTGGTCACTTTTATCAAACACAGACTCAATGAGAGTGACATTTATTATTATCCGGACTTGGCATTAACAAAATGGTGGCTAACCTTCAGACAGAAGCAGTATTGCTGTTATGTCTATCTTTTAATTTACCAAAGTTGTATAAAGTCAGGACTTAATAGAAAATGCCTTAATAATTTTATAGTTATGACTTTACAAATTAGATTTACCAGAGATAAACAAAAACTCCTACTACCCTTAAGCTTTGCTTTGCTAAGTCCAAATAAATAAACTTAACCCATAAATGTTGTGGTTGCCATAATTACCAGACTTGGAGAAGGTTTTTGATATGGGACTTATTTCAACAACTGCTATGGCAAAATAAAATGTCATCATCACTTTCCATGATCGTTGGACTAATGATATTCAAATGTAACTCAAATGTAACTCAACTCACTTTAATGTTATATTCATCAACATGCAAAGCTTGCTTTGGTTTATCAAGGCCATGTTGCTTTCCCTACAGTGACAACTAATAGGGAATCAATACAAATGACCCAGTATATGGCTAAAGCAACGTCACGAAGCATCACTGTCACAGATATTAGATGAACAAGACTAACCCACACACACCTCTGAGTCCACAAACAGAACTTTTGGTTCAGCCTTATTATCACTATCTTTGGGAGGACACTTTGAAAAAAATCCGACACAGCAAAAACATTGATGATCCACTCACACTAATAAACAGTCTGGTATGCTAATGAATCTTTATGAGAGCAAAAACAAATGGGAAACATGACATGAGGAGAGACATGTGAGTGAAAGAAAAGGCGTTTGAGAAGCCCTCTCATACTAATCTGACAGAGGAGATCTTTTATAGACACTGACAGGCTTTTCTGCTTGGCTGGCCACACCAGCCTCTGCCTCTCTGAGTCTTTTTTCGCTCTTCATCTCTTCACCGTCATTCCCTTGCTCTTCTAATCTCATCCTCGATTTCTCTCTCATCCCTCACCCTCTTTCAATCTGTCTCTTTCTGTCTTCTTTGCCCCTAAACCCATGTGCAGTTTTCGAGTAACAGTTGCATGACTTGTGAGCTGCTTGATGTGTTGAAATATGCAATGTTCCTGTGACGGTAAGCACAGGTTTCATTTAAAATGATCAGCCTTTAACCATAAAATAACATGTTGCTTTGGTGGTTCACCTGGTAGAGATGATACCAGGTTAAAATCCTGGCTCCGGCCTGTTTGCTCCATGTCTTCCCTGTCTTTCTACCTCCATGTTTTTATGTCTACTTGCTGTCTCTCTGTCTAATAAAGGCTAAAAAATTAACAAAATATATCTTTAAAGGATGTGTGGACAACATGTGCTGCTTTAGTGTTGGTTTATAGGTCATGTTTTTTAGTTGCTACATGAATTATTTTGTGTTTTTTGGCCTTTGGGCAAACTTCAAATACAAGTTTCCAGTAAAATTTTACTAAAACATGTGGTCATTTTAAATCTCTAATCATTAGAAATCTTTGGTATTATATACATGTGTGTTACTATAGTCCAGGGCAATTGCCAATTTATAAAAATAGAATAAAGTATTCTAACCCCAACTGTGTATTTAATATGATCACAACTGTACACTGCCTTGTGTTTTTTTATTTTTCACATGACTGAAGGACTATAATACAATGCATGTATTTGTTGACACATACATTTTTACAATTAGGTTTATGATCCTGTGCCTTTCGTTCTCTTATGTGGGGCATACTGTATGTTGTGACCTATTTCTGTGTTGATGACTCAGATCAGTACATGTATACAGATAAGGAACTGCTGACAAAGTGTTTTCTGTAGGACACTGCCTTCCATCATTTGCATGAGATTCAAGTGAGAACAACAATAAAATGTGATAATTTCTGTTAAACCCAAAGCAAAATGTTAAAAAGATGGAGATTGTAATACTTTCAGTGCTGGGCATAGTTTGAGTGTAACTTTAAGGCTATTTTTCTCCGAGCTCTGCATAAATTACTGTGTGTTGTCAGTCTGTCTCTACATGTTCAAGTTCTGCATAAATTACCCCTCTCCTCTCCCATTCAGTCAGTACAATGGCCGTTCCCATTGCACTGGCGGCTTATAGCAGGACTAATGTAGTCAGGATTAAGTTCTTTCACACAGGCTGTGTTCACATTAAAAACACTTTCCACAAACTCTACGCTCATATATCTGCTTCATACGTTACACCAAAAACACTGCCAACATCAGCTTTTGTGTCTGCCAAAGACACATATTCTGTCAATATTTCAAGGTCTATGAGAACCTGCTGCTAAATGTGCAACCTTGTATAGTGTATATATATATGTATATATATATATACATATATATATATATATAGTGTAAGTAGCGATGATGTAGCTATGATGTGAGTACATGTATTTCAGGCACATTTTTGTCATAATAATTAAATCAGAGCTAAAAAATGTATCTGTACTTCCTACTTGCACATTGATTTTGATTTTATTGAATAACCTTGTTCCTCCATTACAATGCTGATTATATTTACTCAATGTCTGGATACATAGAAACTAAAATGATGTGGTTTAGTTTGCTGTGTTTGTTAGGATATCCACTCTCTTCTTGGAAACAGACTAGACTATGTTTGCAATTGGTTAGTCTGAAATGGACAGACAACCGTTTCAAGACTTGAAAATGCTCATAAAGGTTCTGTGTGAGTACTTGTGTGGTGGACGGCTATTTCTGTCTGATAACTTTAATCAAACAATTTCAAAGCGGATCGTTTTTGAGGTGAGCAACACCTATACTGTAACCATAATTGCTGATCGGTTAGAGGCCGGAGTTTCCCCCGAATTTGGAGCCCACATGTCACCCACTGACAGGCTGGTGCTGCACTTTCTCATATGTCGGAAATGTTCTAACTGCATAAAACCGAAAAGTTAACACATAGCATATAAAGTATCCTACATACTTACTAATGCTGCAAAGCGTTCCCTTTACGGAGCCCGATTACAAGACACAAGATACTTTGGGGCAAACTTTTGCGTGTTCCATTAAAATAAAATAAAGTTTTGTATTGTTATTGCTTAAACTGTACTGTACAGACTTGTAACAGTGCAGTAAAATGAAACATTGTTGGTTCAGTTGGAAAATGTATCCAGGTAATATTTTTCACTGCTCATAAAAACTAAAATATGAATTAAGCTGCCACAGACATTACTTTTTCCCATTAAACAGAATCTAGAAGATCTTTCTCTATCTATCTATTATTAAGGTCCCCTAATTCAATGGAGATAAATGCACAACATTTTTGAACATTTAACATTAAAATACTTTTTTTTTTTTTAATTTGAAGCAACACTACATATACATTCTCAGGTTTTTCACATTAAATCACACAACTGCACTGCTTCAAACACAGATAAGAATGTTGCTAAGTCTTAGAAAGTGTATCTGTTGCATAGTATGATATGGTTGCGTGCCTTGTCACTCAAAGCTACATTGTGGAGAAGGGTGAGCTGGTTGCTGGTTATTCTGAGTGGTCAGCATTCCTCAACTCATCAATAAGCATATGTAGATGAACTGGTGACACTAAATTGCCCAGAGTGAATGTGAGAGTTAAACGTCGTCTGTCAGTGTCTCGCCCTGTGTCTCGCCCTGTGTCCTGTGGCAGCTGTTCATAGTGCACTCTTTAAGCCCTAAGCAGCTTTAATAGGCTCCGCCCCTCCATGTTCCAAATCAGTAGAACATTGAATTAATATTGTATAGAAAAAAATAAACATAGTTAGAAGTTGTTAGAAGTTGTGTAAACTTGAGTGTGCGTGCTCACCCAGTGCAGCCGATGTGTGTCGGCCATGTGCCCGTCCCTTCTCCAATTTTGCGAGGCATTGTGGCCGGGCGTCACCTTGTTCAGGGGAGGCTGTGGCACACGGAACTATGGGACGAACCATACACACACAAACAATGGTCAATGTGGGCCAAGAGGTCACAAGGAGGTCAGAGGTCACAGGAAAAGGTTATGGCGAAGAGCAAGGGCACACACAAAGAGGTCATGGCTATGGTTCTCCTTCATAGAGACAGTTTTTCTCTTGCAACAAAATGCAGCTAAATAGACTTGACAGAGAGAAGGAAGATAAACATGGCGGACAGCTATTTACAGAAAGAGACAGAATGAATGAGGGAGGGGAAGGGGTGGAGGTTTGCAAATAAATTGCTTGTTGGTTCCCTTCGCAACTAATCCCTGATAAGAAAAGGTTACATCGAAAGCTGCGGGAGGAAGACAAACATATAAAACTAATCGTACATACAGGAGAGCTAGACTGATTAGCATTTAGTTTGGGAATTCATCCACTAACAGAAGAAAAGTCTTTCTCAGGCTGCCATTCAGTTTATCATCAGGTTAATTTTTTCGATATGCAGAAGATTTAGTTTAAATGGCTACCTTACATTTCTGGAGTTTATTAGTTTTATTTAACACTGGTTATAAAACATACACCTTAACACTTAAATTTTTGGTCTGGTTAATAAAAATGTCATGGGTATCTAATCTAATTTTGTATATCATATGCTATCTTAAATAACATTAATTATCCTAAATTATATAGCTTTTGTATTACCTTTAATTTTTCCACCTCTTCTGAAGCCATTGTCCCATTTACATATAAAAAAGCAACACGAATGAGGGTCACACTGAGAGGAATTGGCCACATTCATCACAACAACCTCAGTGACTTTATGGACGCAATGGTTCTCCAATAATAAAGCCATAAATTCAGTTTCCACACACCACTCCCTTTTTCTTATGACACACAGTAATGAATAAAACATCAAATCATAGATCCCTATATAGAAGAGTATTTTCTATATTGTACCACATGAATAATGTATCTGCAGTGGTGTTTCTTATCAATGTGGGCCTGGTGCAGAGATAATGCTGTACTAACAACAATACAGCTCTCTGGAGGCTGAATAGGTGACTTAATGAATACTGTGATCATCATGCCATTTGAAGTGCTTACTTGAAGAACATTTAACTTTAAATACTTTATTTGTTTTCTGTAGAACGTTTATTTTTTCACACAAAACAATAATTGCATTAAAAGCTACTCAGCTATTGTTACAGTTGGGGTCATATGCCTATAAAGTTTACTTTATTTATTTAAACTTAATTTTTTTAATTTATATGATAATGTCTGTAGGTGGGGGGAACTGGAGTACCCAGAGAAAAAGAAAAAAAAAAGAAAAGAACATACATTCAAGTCCTGGCACGGGAGTCAAAACTCTGGACCTTCTTTCTGTGAGGCAACAGTGCAAACCACACTGCCGCTAAGCAGTTAGCATCACTCTTTACAAAGTGGCTGTTAATATTATTTGACAATGCAATTTTCATATACTGTGGGAGATAGGGCTGCATGACATTAGAAAAAGCATGTGATATGCAATAACTACTTTGAATATTGGGGCAATATGATATTTAAATACTGTTTTGATAAAGTAAAAATGTTTAGTTAAATTAAATTTAGAAAAAAAAAAGCAAGGCCCTGGACTAACTTCCATTTGTTAGCAGGTGCTAAATCAATATTAATACTGAACCAGGACTAAATCAAGACTAAACAGGTCTAAACTAGGACTCATTGTGATAATAAACCAGGATGCACTACAGTTTGCTTTAATGCTCTGTTTGGACAATAAGTTAGACACAAATGGAAATGTCCATTAAACAGAATACCATAAAGTTATGCAATACAAGTCATTCTTTGTGATATTGCATTAATGTGATAATGATAAATTTATGATATATTGTGCAGTCCTATGAGTGCTTATATTTTATAATATCTATTATTTTTAATAACTTATTTGGCTGTTTTCTTTGAGAGATAATTATTGTTTTGTTTGTTTATTGAATGAATGAATGAATTAATGTTTTTCTATGAACTGGCCCATCCCCCAAATCTTAATAAAACATCATATTACTGTTGTTTACCTATTTTATACAGTTCCCAGATATCAAAATAAAATGTTATCAAGAAAACACCACAATTACCAGTAAAGGTTACCAGTAAAATTTCATAACACCATCAATAAACACCTTTAAGCACTTCTTTTACAATCCTATTACTATTGAGAGAAAGTAAATCTCTTGCTGTCCACACTGCAGCAGTTTGTCCAAGAAAACAGATAGAAAATCATTGTAATGCTTTATGCGCCTGAGGTTGGCAGTAAGTGATATTGATTTGTGAAACGGGATGGGAAGAAAAGTTTGCTTGATGCATCTGGAAATAACTGAGGACAGAAATAGCTAAAGGTGAGCTCAAAGACATATCAACAGGAAAAATAATCTCATAGATAGAATAGACTCAGTATGAGCTAGCCATGCAATAAACTGGGCATGTATCTGAGGGGAGATAAATATAGAAAAATGGGGAATGCTAATCAATGTATAACTCAACATATCAATATATCAGAGAACATTTTTATTGTGACATACTGAAATTAAATGTACATTTATAATGCACATATATACTGCCTGTTTGTGGCTTTTCTGAATGGGCTTTTAACAAAACACAATGACTCCCACAAATTAATGGTGTATCAATCTTTAAATACAGATAGATTAGGTTGAAAAAAAGATAATATTGTTTTTATATACTATTTGGAACACAAGGTAAAAGAAAACTCCTACTTTTTAAATCTCTACTTTGTTCAGGCTTCCTGTATGCAAATGTCTGCTTATGTTGTGCCAGGTGAGGGACAGTCCAGAGACTCTTAAAATCCCCACAGCTTTCAAACGGAGGCAGTCCAGTTTGTTCCAGCCTAACACCCATAATAAATTACACTTCAAATGCAAACATAGTTTTACAGTTGCTTGCAAATCAAGTCAACTGACTAATTTGTTCATGTTATACACACCTGCCGTTTTATAGACAGTTTGTTGGTGATTAACTATAGAGCCTTAAGGGTTAAAAATACAAGTAACAATAAGAACATGGGTCATTATGGAGTTTGGAAACAATATCCACGCCACAGGTGTGTAGAGTCGGTAACAGGAACAAATCTCACCTGATTGGCTGAGCCGAAGTCGAGTCCTGATTCTGCCATACCCAGGAACATGGCGTCCCCATCCAGCTGGACAGACAAAAAGCAAAGAGCAACAGAGTCAACATACAATAATAAAACACAGCAAACAGAAGAGTGAGGAAATGGAAAACAGTCTGACGAAGGTTTCCTAGAGACAACTAATGTTTGTAAAGACAGACACACTGTCTCATTGTTCAAATACTATACATCTATGAAGAAAGTCCAATATCACACATAAATAATAATAATAATAATGGATTGGATTTATATTGCGCTTTACTCCCAAGGGACCAGGGGACTCAAAGCATAATGTGTCCTCATTATGAGGTAAAAACATCATGTACTTTGTAGTTTAGACACAAGTATTAAGAAGCATTTAACCTGTAAACTATGACTAAACACTGCTCATATGTATATATATCCTTTATAATGTTGGGGCACAATGCTATCTATTTCCTTCTACATATCTTCAATCTATATAGACTTGTTTTCTTATTAAATAGTGACTAATGAAAACAAAATGGAAGAGCAAACAGTAACTCTGAATGCAGAGAATGCTTAAGTCTGAATGTTTTAACCTGCTGCTCTGTTGGGATTTAGATGCAGCCAATAGCTTCTGCCACTGAGGTCTAATTGTAAGCAGAAAAACAATTCAAACAACCATAAATTACTCTGTCGTATTTACATAAGTCGTGGTATTGCGGGTACGTAATCATGGACCTGGTGGACAAACACACACACACACACACACACACACACACACACACACACACACACACACGCACGCACACACACGCACACACACACACACACAGAGGTGGTTTGAACAGGTGTGTAGAAGCAAAGTTCGACCTCATTGACTCAAAAACACACAGGTGGACAGGCAGGTGGAGCGGCCCAAGCCATCCACCAGCTGTTGGGTGTTATGTAAATGGGGTGTAGATTTACAGAGTCAACAGACGGCTAAAACAGTGGTTTGGTGCGTTCTTAGGAGTAACACAGAATATATAATGCCTTTAAACATTTACGACACTAGCAGCGCTCACAGAAATGTTCCAGGTGTAAGAGTAAGAGTTCTGTCAGTTTTTTTGATCACAAGCTCAACGGACAACTAGGAGGCCAGCCCACTTTTATCCATTTAAATAAGCCTATCACAACCTAGTCTGTCATTTCAAAAGTTATTTTAAATTAACTTCTCAAATGAATGTCTGTTTTACTGTGAGTAAATTGATTAGGAATATTAAGCTGTCCAATATATTGTAAATTCATATTCATTTATCTGAGTCCACAGATAGTTAGAGAAAGTAACTTGGTATCCTCTATGACCTATCCCGGACCTCGACCTGCCTTCAGACTAACAAAACTAATGTTTATCAAGCTAAACAGGTGCAGCTGACAGTGTACGTGATGTCATTTATGGCTTTATTGCTGTATTCATTTTCAGGCCAGTAACAAGACAAATAACAAGACTGACTATATTCACACTGTTCATGAATATTTGATGCTACAAAGCTGAACAGACATGGTTTACTGCACAATATACAGGTAGATGTTTTTAGCCGGTTACCATTAGCATGTGAGCTAATAAACACCTTGATTAACTGTGAATGTGTTAACTAAATTAAAAAAAGTAGTCTATAATGAGATAGGATGTTTATATTACATCAATAAGTTTAATTACTGTCATTAAACTCATTTGCATTTTACAATAGATTTTGATAATAATGCCAAATGAAAAGAACAAAACATACTTCAAATCCTAAATAAAGCCAAGCACTAAAGATGAAGACAGACCAATAAAAGTTAGTCTCTTTATTTATTTTTTTATATAAGAAACTCAAAGATGGACACATGTTTTCAAAGTCAAGTTGTTTCCTTTGGATTTTTCTTATCTGCTAAAGCAAATGCATTTTCCATTTTAAAAAAATAATCCAAGGCTGAGTTGGTCACAGCACTTTGCCTCTTTCTGAGCCCAAAAAACATTCAGACACAATTTAAGGTGCCTCTTCTCTGTTGAGTTATTTTGTGGTAAATGCTGTGTGTAACTGCAGCCAAAGCAGCACCTTCTAAAAAAGCAAACTTTTCCATCATTTGAGAGTGTTTGAATCAGAAAGGCTTACAGTGAGAGAAATAAAAGGATTGCAAGGTTTGTAGTCAAACCAAATTACCCCCTCTCTCTCCCTCTCTCTCATCTCCACTGCTCCTCGTGTGTGTGTGTGTGTGTGTGTGTGTGTGTGTGTGTGTGTGTGTGTGCGTGTGTGTCTGTGTGTGTGTGTGTGTGTGTGTGTGTGTGTGTGTGTGTGTGTGCATGTGTGTCTGTGTGTGTGTGTGTGTGTGTGTGTGTGTGTGTGTGTGTGTGTGTGTGTGTGTGTGCGTGCGTGTGTGTGTGTCTGTGTGTGTGTGTCTGTGTGCGTGTGTGTGTCTGTGTGTGTGTGTGTGTCTGTGTGTGCGTGTGTCTGTGTGTGTGCGTGTGTGTCTGTGTGTGTGCGTGTGTACAAAGCAAAGGTTTGAATAACAAGCAGCCAGCTAAGTGGGTCAGGGTTGGGTAAGGGGGAGAAACTGGGGAGAGTCTATTAGGATGACAGACAAGGACAAAGAACAGCAGAAATACAGTGTATCAAGGAAAAACGGCAGTGCAGTGAGAGGGATACAGAGAGACAGAGAGAGATGTTGGGGAAATAAAATATGAGGAGGAAAGAGGGAAAAGAGAGGGGCTTCATGTAGAGCAAGAAGGTGAAAGTAGAGAAAAGCTATTAGGGAAAACATCTGCCAGTGGCTACACAAGTGTGTCTTCACTCAGGATACATCGATTCTGTTGGAGAGCATAATTTATTCTGAAAAATAGGTTGATGCATTTCACCATGGTTGTATTATAGAATTGGATATGGTGTTAGCCCTTCAGCCATGTTGGCCAATCTCTGCAGCAACCACTGGCAGCAGGGAAATTTAAAAAATGTTAGAAAGGATATTCTCCAGAGACCGCAATGCAAAAAGAACCTTATCTAAAAAGGGTGTCAGAATGAAAACTTCCAAATTGGTCAGATATTGTGAACTGAAAAGTTTGAAAACCACTGTTGAAGGAGATACAACTATTTTATAAATGTAGGTGATGATGGGTTGATATTATACTGCAGATGTGTTAATGTTACTTACTGAAGACTCAATAACAAGCCTTTAAAGAACCACCAATATGATGTTAATTTACACAATAAAACACAGCTGTCAGCAGAAAAGACATGGAGAGTGTGAAATTACTCACACGCCACACTCAACTCTTAACGGCATCTACAAAGTCAAATCTACAAACCACTGCACGTCAGCGATAGAGACAAACTCCAGGGTGTGTGCGGACATGTACAAGGAGATTCCCACCACTGCTCTGCAACTGTTTACCTGTCTTATCTCCGTCACCATGGGGACAATGTAAACCAAGTTTTTATTGGTGCAACTGTCTCCCACAGTCTACACAATCTTTTATCATATGTACATTTTTTCAAATTTCAAAAACACCTGAGCAATACTGAATGTCACACATCAGTTTTACATAAAATCCTTTCATACTTGAAGGAAAAGCAGTGCAATATAAAGTGAATGTTGAATACCACTGTGTTCTGTGGTTGTTTTTTCTCAAATGCTCAACTGGAAAACGGTAGATGGCCTATGATGTAGTATATATTTGATGATTGCACTTTTAGAGAATGAATCAGTTGTTTTAGCACTCTGACTTCAAGTCCTGTGTGTGAAATAGTAGTAATATATTCACATCGCAAAGAATAACTTGCATCGCAAAACGGTATACTCTTTCATTTTAAAGACTTCCAAATGAAAAAGTCAGTTCATTCCTACATTTAGTCCCGGTTTAGACCTATTTAATCCTGTTTTAGTCCTGGTATAACCTTTGATACTGATAATCTTTAAAAACTGATTAAGCTATTGCTTTGACAAGTGGAAGTTAGTCCAAAGTAGTGTTGTCAAAAATATCATGTTTTGATATATATCGCTCTAACGTGACCGCAGTGCAACTTGCTTTCTCGTAAATAGCATTGGTTTTGGAAAGATGGCGTGTGCGGGACATGCACTGGTTGAAAAAAAGCAGCGCAGGAGTGCTATCTGGAACTATTTCAGATTTGAGGCAGATGAGCACGGAAACGTTCAAGCCAATGTGCAAGCGTTGCTACAAAGTGGCACTAACAAAAGGAGCCTCACGTCTTTGAGAGTTTTGTTTTCACTTTCAGTGATTTCAATAATGTTTGCGCCTGTGTTCTCAGCCTGTGTGCAATGAACCTGAATAAAGATTGATATTAAAATCTATTAATCATTTAAATGTCATTATAGTTTACTAACTAGTATTTACTAACATTAACAAACAATGAACAGTACATTTCATTAATACATATTAATTTATGATAGCATAACAGTTAATAAACAAAATTGTTTATGTTAGCTCTGTTAGTTATTAAATGTATTATATGTTAAAATTAGCTTCAAACTAAGATAAATAAAATCTTAAGAAGAATTTGTAAGATAAGTTACATAGTTCATTTTAAAGACCTACTCTAAAAAATGACCCAACCTGCAACAAAAGCTAAACTCTCACAGTCTAAACTACCAGCTCTCTTTGAACAACAAATGTATGATGCAAACTCAAATGATGCTAAGTTTTTCTTTATGTGAAAAAGCCCCATTGTCCTATTCTTGACTTGTTATAAATAGGTTTTAATTAAAAGATTTTAAAAACACATCGCAATATTTAAAAAAATTATTCTATATCACACATTTTTTCAATATCTAGAAACTCAATCCAACTCAAATCCAACTTGCTGCTATCTTTTTGGCATAGTTAAACTGGTTCTGCTTGCATAAATAAGCAACATATACTGACAAAAGGCTGATTGTCTTTATTACTGGCAGATGAATCTATATTTGTCTGACGAATACTTGCAGCAAACTCAGAAAACTTTACTTGCAGAAAGTTTGGGGGTCAAAACAGACAATATCTAACAAATGTAACCACTTTATTTCAATGTACCCAGTGCAATTAGTGCCACACTCAAATACTTATGACTGTATGATTGTGAACAAAAGGCAAAGTGCTGAAGAAAAAACAAGCCACTAATACGCGCTGCTTAGAAACTGGTCCAACCTCATCCTCCACAAGTAAATTGATCCAAGTCATTGTCGCTAATACAGCACACACAGACGCAGAACAATGCAGCGATGATTGCCGTATGTGATTTGATTGCAATATGTTTGTTTTGGAAAGCAAATCCTGATAATTAGTCTCTTCTGGCAGGGCTCTATCTCTACCCATCTGTTCCAACTGGCACCCCTCCATCGACCGGGAGTCCCTCATCGCTCCGTCCACATGATTCAACCGAGTAAAAGACTTTGAGACAAACCGCCGCACAAGCTACGGCGATAAAAGTCACCCAATCATCTTCAAGATTCAGCAATAGTCCAGGAAGGGGTGGGGAGGAGGGGGTCCTGGCGAGGTGTTTAGTCTCCTGAAAGTGGGCCAATGTGGACAGACGGACAGACAGATTGACTGGTTGTGTTCTGATAGATAATTAGATGAGATGCCGACACTTTGGCAAAACTAATAGCGACAATGGGAAGATGTGAAGACAGAATGGGAGGGGCAGAGATGGAGAAAAAATAAATAAAGTCTTTATTTAGAGGAAATGTAATGTTTTTAACCAACTGCCTAAGGTTGAAAGCTGTCAAGCCAATTGTATTAGAACAGATTCAATCCTACTTTATGTCTTTACAACACAATGTCAATTAGCAGCGAGCATTTACATACTGCCTCAAGACATGACAAGCCATCTTAAATCTGTTCTACAAATCCATTAATATTTCCCTGTAATCCTGACTGACTCAAACTGTTCTTGGGAAAAAGACAAAGCTGCCACAAGCGTCTGATGTTGAGCACTTTTTTTTATTATTTTTTTTATAGCAGAGTGGATTATCTGGTTGATGCCATGGAAACCTGCCAGCAAGTTCAGTCAGCCAACTCACGTGAAGCAGATTTATTATTACGTGAACAAGGTGTATGTACACAGCAGGTAAACGCCACAGAGAGCAGGACGGGAGGATAATAAACCGTCCGGCAAGGTGACTTCCACCAGCGCCTACAGGTGGAGTAGCTGGAGGATTGTTGAATAGCAGCATATTTAGAAAAGGTAGAGCGTGGTAGAGTACATTTGACTGGATTGTACACTGTGTTATCAGCTTAAACATGAACCATTTGATCATTTGTAACTGAAAAGAAGAGGGCCTGTAATAATTAGGGCTGCACAAAATATTGCAAATTTATCATAATATCAACACTCACAATTTCCGTATCACACAGAACTGTATGTATTGCAATAATAATAAGGTCTTCCATGTGATAGATATCTATACTTGGCATCAAAATGGTTCTCCAATAAGTGTAAGAAACAATGGTGTTTGTGAAAGCAATTTAATTTGTGTAAATGAGATAAAAGCAATGCATTTATTAACAAATTAATTATTTCAAATCAACTTTTACTCTGTTAAAAGCAGATATCTCATGCTGATATCTCAGATCATGTCGTTTCCACAAAATTGAGCATAGTATTCACATTTGGCATGTTTTCTTGATATTATGCAGCCCTAATACCTGTAGGAAACCTGTAGGATCCATATCAAATCAGATATTCAGCATTTGACCAAGCAAGATAAGCCAAATAGCCAGCAGTAATTAACATTATTTAACCTTTATTTATCCAGTCCTGCCCTGTGTGTGTGTGTGTGTGTGTGTGTGTGTGTGTGTGTGTGTGTGTGTGTGTGTGTGTGTGTGTGTGTGTGTGTGTGTGTGTGTGTTTCCTGAATTACACATTCACACTTGGTCAGAATAATCTCCAGTGAAAGCTTGTGAACTCAGTTCCCCATTTACTTTACACAGCAACATATTTCAGCAGACCCCAAACTCACAACAGTCAAGTATTTCCTGTTTTTAGTCCATGAAAAAAAAATAAATCTAAACAATTGGATTTACTCGTTTCATGTGTGCATTCCTTTCTCTGTAGATGCCTGCACTATAATGTTAAATATGAAATGATATAATTGGTCCATTAATGATTACACACTTAATTTATGTTAGAGTACACCCTGTGCAAATTATGTATACTGTATCGTATGTTACCCCTACTCTAAATAGGGTCTGAATATTTGGATCCATTTTATAAAGATGCTGTTTTATTCACACCCAAGACAAAGATCATTTTGGTTTATATCTGCCCACATTTTCCTCTGTCCTTCGTTCACAACCTTCACTGCTCTGTCTCCCGTCAGTCTATTTGCTTTAGAAATACCTCACCCAGCTTTCACAATCATTATGTTTACATTACGCCCTGTCTCCCTCTCTCCCCTTCCCTGTCCCACCATCTCTTTTCCTCTTTTTCTTGACTCACTCTGTTCATTTGAACATTTTCTTTCACAATGTTTATGTATTTAAGCTGCTCTACTGTTCAAATGTTAAACAAATTACAATGTATTGGAGGCCCCAAAATAACTTCAGCATGAAGTACTGTCTCTCATTCTTGTCGGTCCATCTTCCACTCAGTTAAATCTGCACAGGCTGAAGGGAATTGTATATGACATTTTCAAGTTTAGTAGAGAAAATCTCGAACTGCTGTTGTAGCATTTATATCCCATCTGCCATGAAAACGTTAATATTAAAAAGCTAAAACAAATTTTATTCTTATATCTTAAGCATAATTGTGACTGAAACGAAATTTCTCTACATATATCAGGGTTTTGCAGAAACATTTAAATGCTTATTGTAGGGATGCACCTATAAACAAATGCACCTACAGTATACAGCCTACCAATATTATTCTGTTGTCACCTGAAGTATTTGTAATGCGTATATTTGCCTTTCTGCTTTTGCTGCGGCTTCTTTAACTGGGGCTATGACAACAGCTTGTGCACGTTATGCGTGCCGTGTCAGTTCTTTACTGGCTGCTCTGTGAAGAGCTCAGACTCCGCCCCTCCTCCTGATCAGCTCACTCCACTGAGCTCTGCTGCTGCAGGAGAGAGAGATGACATTGAGTAAAACTGTAGCGGTTATTCCCAGAGAAAGTTGAGCTATGTTGGCAATAGTTGTAGACAATACTACAACTGCATAAAACCAGTGCTGTCTCGTCTTTAGTTTCTCCGCACTCCGCAGTGACATGAGCCATGAGCAGTGTTTACAAACAAAGACAGAGGCGCTAAAGCTTTATCAAAACATTAGCGTCCTTGCAAAAGTTTCTTTCTACCCAGGAGCCCGCAACTTATAATATATATATATATATATACATGGTCCGCTATTATATAATTACTCTATCTCAAGATGGCATAATTAATACATAAAGTGCTTTAAAGACGTATTTTTAAATTAAAAATTTTTCTTTCCAAAAGGAAAGATAATACCAGAAAATACTTAATAATATTGGTATTGGCATTGATATTGATATTGGCCATTATGTTTATTTAGACTTCGGTATCAACCTGGAATTTCCATATCGGTGCATCCCTAGCTTGTAAAACTGTTTTTGAGCTCTGACTCTATGCGATATTCAAAATATTCTGGGAAACAGACAAACAAACCAAGGTCTCTCAGTAGAGTGGAGTTGTGTATCAGCACCAGAGCTACATCTGAATCATAAAGTGAATGTTTCGGCATTAGATGTGTTAGATAGGTTTGGAGGAAGGACATGGTTACACAAGTCTAAAATGAGTCACACTTAACAAACTTCACCATTTTTTTGTCTTACTATAGTTCCTATTTCCAATACAATATCAGGAAAACATGCCTTTGTGAAATGTTCCAATGACAATATGACTCGCCTTATTTTAATTGACCTTTGGGCAGTAAAAGCTTTTGATTGCCCCTAACTTTTTTCATTTAAATGCACCACACTGTAATGACTGTGGTGTGGCTATGACTGACTAATAATGGGGTACCACAACATTATGGTACATATTATCGCAATAGCCCACATGTTGAATTGCAACAATGATAGATTGGCAATATATTGTGTATTTTAACAACATCATTTCATTCTAAAATGGTGAAAATTATTCAAACACAGGGCGTTTATTGACTTAAAAATCACAGCAAATTTGAGAGGCTGGGTTGTATGTTCTCCTTTGCCATCTGTGCACAATACATTTGTAAGACACACCTCTTGCTCCTTCTCATGCTTTTCTTATCAAAGTGCTCTTCTTCTTAATTTCCTTTCATTCCCCCTGTTTCTATTTCATCACTCCGCGCAGTAATATGATCTTGTCTATCAGGCCGACAAAGCTGTGAATCAAAAGACACAGGGAAAAAAAATAGTACAAACCTTCATGGCCCCACCCCCACTACACATAGCCACATCCCTACCCCCAACTGCACTCTCTCCTTCTCTCTTCAGTCCCTACCCCCAACCACACGAACCGCTCTACATCTCTCCGTCTTTATGAACGCTGCCTGACATCCCGCGTTACTGTACCATACACAGCCTTAAACGTGCTCAGAGACGTGAGAAGGCTAGATGAAACAGCTCATTACTTCTCTTCTTTAGCTTTAATCTGGGCTCTTATAGGTCAAAGTCCGCTGTGTCAGTAGAATCTGGGATTGATCAAATTTATGAGTTTGTGCCCTGCTTCGGCTGTATTGTTTTAGAGAATGTACAAAAAAAATCTATTGCATCAACCTTATATTTTCTACGATGTTAATAGGTATCTCTAGCTTTATTTCAGAGAATTGCTTTATGTGCTTTACTTTTATGCAGCACAACACCTGGTTATGGTTAGAGCTATTAGAAAAACATACCATATTTGATACCTAAGATGAAAATTACAATAACCAGCAATAACAATGGTGAATAGTTGAATGGCCTTTTTGGTACAGTAAACTTTTAATCAAACTAAAAAAATCAAACTTTGATTGGTTTGTTACGTTTGTTACCATAACATTATAGTAGCTTGTTGTGATATAGATATTGTAATTATTGATACTGAACCATACTTAAGGTAAGAAAATTCCAGGGATAAAAACTCTAAATACACAAACTAAACTTAATTAAATGTCTTTAATATGTCTCGTGTCTTATAATACCATTTATACAAACAACTTCCGTCCTTATGAATTTAACCAAATGCTAAAACAACTTAGATTTTTATTCAATGACTTTGTTACTATAGATAGAGCACTAACTCATATGTCTGAAATGTGAAACCCATAACTTTAAAAGTGACTAAGCTGATATTTGGAGAGACTTTTTTTAAACAAAGCAGTATGACCTATTTCTAGTTAAGCAAAGCAATGGTAACCTCAGATCCAACAGCTGTCCTGTGAAAGATGCAGTCAATCAATAATATAAACTTATCCAAACAGTCTGTAATGCCAACATGTTACTCTTAGGAGAAAGTGAGAAGCAGGTCCATCACAGAGAACTGGCTAAAGTGGACAAAGCAATCTTAGTACATTTTAATCAGTCACAAATGATATGTCCCACTCTGTAAATCAGCAGCTGAGAGTTATTGACTGAGAAGTGTCTGTGGCTTTTCAGACTTCAGGCACTTCATAAACTTGTCCTTATATAAATGTAGCACAGCATGGGAACTTAAGGAAGAAAACGTTAGATGTTTTATCAACCGCATGCCCGTTAGTTACTCAAAAAAGTAGATTAATTACTCATTCTTAAACTTTGATGATCTCATAATAGTACTCTAAAACCACCATACATTGACTGTTAAACAACCCCTAATGTCTTAATAAAAATATGTAAAAAGGCACGTTTCAAATCTCTCTGGGGAAACGTGGCCCTTAACTATTACCAGAAAAACTTGTTAAATATAGACTGTATGGTGTCAGTGAGTCAAATCTTTAACAGAGAACTTAGAAAGTTTGAGCCTGGTATTGTACTGACATTATTTGTAAGATGTCATTCTCAAACACCATTTTGAAAAGAAGTAGAAAGTATTATATAAAAAGTATTAGTGTGAATGTAGCCCTTTCTTGTATGTTGTTTCTCTCCTGTGGACACAAACTTTGAACAGTTTAAGCTATGTAACCTAGATCTGGAAAATTCTTTTATCATTTTCATATATTGTTTCTGAATTGTACACCCTCATAATACAATATTGATATTGTACTTTGTCCAAAGAAATGTTAGTTCATGTATTTACTGGAGTGTATTTCTGTAATACAATTAATATCATCCAACTTGTGTGAATTAATCGAGGACAGAGGAAACATTAAGTCACAGTTAGTTTCACTTATACTTTGGCAATACGTTTTCATTTGTGTTTTCAAAAATTTACAACTCAGGCGGTTAATAGACTGTAGTCAACTCTACTAGCTGCACATCAGAGCTTAATTACATAATTTTGCAATTCATCAGTGTCAAACAAGCAGAGTCCCAGCGTGTCCAACAGTCAACTGTGACAATAGAGCCCTGCAAGCGTATACAAAGAGCATCAAACATGTGAGATGTTATTATAAACCAAGGTTGGCGTGTCCCTACACAAACACAAAGTACACCTCTCTGCTCTGATCATGACCTTTAACCTTGCACTTGAGGCAAAAATAGACAAGGGGGCTTACCTACACACACCAATTAGGTTAGACTCAGAAGGAGAAATGGTACAGACACATTAAAATGTAAAAAAGAAACTCACCATATTGATCTGACTTAAAATCCATTTCAATCCAAAGGCCCTCTGTTTGTAGCTGTATAAAATTAGGCCCATTTAAGGTTAATTACCCTTCAATTAGGAGTGCTGAAGCCCTAATTATAAGGTGTCATTACCCCTGTGACACTAAGCCTAGACATAAATTGCAGCCCATTGTTAAAATGGGAGGATTTGATGGAAAGACAAGATGGGAATGTAGTTACCTTCAGCTGCAGCCTTAATTAACTGCAGTCTAATAAAGCAATTAATTAGCACTTAATTGGCAGCGCAAGAAAGGATGAAAACACCAACAGAGACTGATAAAGTGATAATACATTTAACGGTACATATCGGGGCATTCGTTTTAACATTAGTGCTGCTTACCTTGTTGTTCCCAAAGGCCGGGTCCGGGTAGGAGAGCTGCCCCAGCCTGGTGTGGTCTGTGGCGGCCAGAGACTGAGGGGGAGGCGGGTACACGCTTACATCCATGGCTCCAAATACATCAACTTCTGCTCCTGTACTCGCTATCTGTTCTTTATTCTCCTTTATAAATCAGTATATTTTATAAAGTCATATGTTTTTGAACAAGCATTTATTAACTTTTAAGAATAAAAAAAAGCCTCTAGGTCCGTGAGGAAATGAAGTTTAAGTCTCTTCGCACCGGCTCCGTCCACGCTGCAGTGAGGATCAAACTTCCCGGGCAAAGCACTTCTGTGAATCCTGCTGATAAAGGAAAAACCTTAAAAGCGATGCAGTTTTCCTCCTTTTGTCTGTATCCGTTCGCTGAGTGTGTTTGGGACAGGGGGGATGCTGGATGGACCCTGTCTGTCCCTCGGTGGGACTTTTCCTTCAGTGTAGAGATGGTGCTGCTCGCTCGGCGGGTGCTTAGCCTCAAACCTCGCGGAGAGACAAACTCATACAAAGAGCTCCAGCTTCAAGTCTGCGACATTTAATCACCACCGGATGGAAAAACGAAACCTGTCAAAGTAAAAGCGTTTTTTTATTTTGACCGGAAATGAATGCATTTCGATTGGAAATCATTTTTACACATTTAAAACGTGACAAATGAGAGATAATATTGTACTTTTAATTATTCTGTCACGTGGTTTTAAATGTTTGGACAAGTAAGCTTTTTAACATTCCTTAGCAAATTATAACACTTTTAAATAACAGAATACTAAATATTAAGGACTAAATAAAGAAAAAAGAAAAGTTGACTTAAAATATTTGGCATTGTCAGTAATCTGCCACTGACTTCTTCCCATTAAAATACTTTGTTGGATTTTTTACATTCAATTTTTGTGTCTAAGAAAAAATATGTAATTAAATAGATTAAATATCCTCCATGCTTTCCACTTTTTGACCAACATCTTTATTAATTTCGTTAATTTCATTGTGTGTCAACATAATCTGTGGTTTGAAACTCACAGATTATTTTTAGTCCCCGTATTTATATGAACAGGTATTCGGCTATTTGTTTACCAACATTAGCAAAATTCTGCCAGTGTATGAGCACAACTATATGTACCGTAACTACTGACTTATTTGGCAGTGTTATACAAGACATATGACATATATATATAACCAAATCCTGATGTATCCTACATGCTCTTTTCCGAAGGTTTAATTCAGATTAAATGAATGAGCAGGTTGCTTTAATTACTCTAAATAATTAAAAACATGATTATCATTGTGGTGGGTTTGAGATAAACCTCACCAGATAAAAGGCAATGAGAATGAAAGGGAAAAAAATAAAAGTACAATGTCTGTTTGGTAGTTTTTTTAATGACAGAACAACACATTTCTATTATGTGGAAATAAAACATACAAACAGATGCATAAACAAAGAGATGCTCGTCCTCCCTCCCGCCCACACAGTCTTGCTCTCAAACACACACACCGGCTGCACCTGTTCACACACAGGCAGCCACACTCATAAATGCACTCTGTACGACAACACAGTGTGCACACAACTCAAGTTATATTTTATATGTCTTGGTGAGTTCCATGTTTCTCTCTCTTTGGGTGTGTCTTCATTACTCACAGTATATTTCTGCAGTTAAAATACAACAAACCAGTACTAAAGTCATTTAAATGCCAACCACAACTTCTGTAGCAGTATCCTGTGTCTGCTCGCTTATACTTCCACATTGACCATTACAAGTTTCTCAGTAATGTTTGCATCTCATCGTCCAGGGCTTACTCCATTGGCCATGCTTTGACGTGCAACGGATTCTGTTCAGGCAGGTTTTTTTTTTAAATATCTTTGTGTATTTGTTCTTAAACAAGTGAGCTTGTTGATACATTGCTAGAATTGAACGTAACTCCACGACAACCAGACTAAGGGGCTTCTAAGTTACACTTTAATTTTCTGTGTGGAGATTAAGATATAAAAAAAAAATCTAAAAGTCAAGTTTACTTTATGCATCAAACATGTGTTTTCTCTTTTCCATACTCTAAAACCTTGCTCTTTTATACATTCGCCACAAAGCAACCCACACATATTGGTGCACATACATACAGTGTATGATTTGCCCTTCCCCCACAAATACACATACATATATGCACCCCTCCCTTCTGAAAAAGGCATAATTCACTTCCACGTTCTCCTCCCCCACACACAGTTTCTCTCTATAAAACTCTGCAGAAACACACTGTGGAAACTCACACTAAGCCACATCCAATAAAACGCAGCTGCACACTAAAATGATTCTAAATACACACTGCTAATGCATATGTTACACAGAGAAAAAAACAGAAGAAAAAAAATATATAAACCTGTCTCTCTGCTTCGTACAGCTCTCAGATTTCCATGCATGAGCTTTTCCAACATATCTGATGGGTTGAAATTGTAATGTACTGTAGCATTTGAATGATGTGTGTCTCCACATGTTGGGGGATTACATTATAGATTCATAGCACAGCAATCCACTCTTGGCAAAAGCAACCAGCCCTTTAGGCGGAAGAGCCCCACAGCAATTCAGTGCTCCCAAAGAAAAGGTAGAAATGCTGCAATAGTGCAACAGAATGTGGTGAGGTTTTGTACAATTGTACAAAATCAAACACTGTCAATATGGTATTGTAAATATAAATATGTAATGTGGTTGTTTGTCATGTTTGTCAATAATAAGTAGGCAATATGTGGTTTTATTTAAAAGGTCTGATAGGCAAAATACATGAAGGATCATCATTTCCTATGTCTTCCGTTCTGGTTTGTTCTCAAAGGCCAGTGACCTTTAAGTGAACTGTAGCTGTTCACTCTTTTGTGCTTCTGCTACAGTTTGCCTTAGAGCAACAGTCAATTGTTCATGGATAGTTAATGTTACTGGACTCCATCTATGACCTTCACAGAGTGGCATTAGTATCAAAACAGAGGCAAACTTTTACCCACAACATCAACAAAGACCTGTTAGTGATTAGAAGTTAAATATTGGATCAAGAGATCAAAGACTGACAGAAAATCACATGCAGATGTGAGGGTCGACTCTGTGAAACCTGGCTCCCATTGAAACCAAACAAAATTGCTGAGTAACATAAGTTATCTTTCAGTTTTAGTTTAGTTTTTAGTCCTGCAACAAATTCATCCAAATTGATTAATTAAACTTAAAAAATTGCCATTTTCTTCTAATCTGTAAATCTGTGAATAATCTGAATCATCCAGATCAAAGATATTCATAATAATAATCAAGACTACCCTTGATTTTTGGAGCAGTCTTAACCACTCAAGCCCATTTTCACTCAAGTGTGACCGATGACGTCAAATATGTCATCACAGAGGACATGACAAATGATGATAATATTTATGGACAGTGTTGTATCTTATATGCTTTAGAAAAAGTTCTCTGTTGCAAGTTTGGATCATGCACAATAGGAGTGAACATCAACTAACGTCAATGAACTTCCATCCTGTTCATTTCTGGACAAACTACAAGAAATTGAGCTATTGAGGAGACATAGATGGACCAGTGCAAGTAAAATGTTTGTGAATGCTCAAATTAACATTTTACAATTAGTTTTTAACGGAACCCCTGTATAATTTTTGTTGTAGGTTGAATGAATTTAAAAATGAAATTATTTTAGTTTAGTTTTAGTTTACAGTGTCAGTAGTGGAGACACAGGTACAGCTGTCTTTTTAAAATGTCTATTTAACTGTATTTTTATATTTGTTATTATTATTTTTTTGTTTTTGGTTTTTATCCTTATTATTGGACCACCAAAAGCTGATAAAGTTGAAATGAAATGAAATGTCTCAATGCCTCCAAGGCCTGGTCTCTGGTCTAGGGCTTGACTAGAAAAACTCATCCAAGTAGCATTTTAACTTCTGTGGAAACTGATTAGTCAGTGAGTTAATTTAATCATCATGACCTTTTCATGATGCTTAGAATCGTCAACTGAATGTGGTTAACTTTTTGAATTAGTAAAAAAAAACATTTAAAGCATTAAATCCTCTATATGATCCTACAATGATTTTGTTTGATAGAATCATCTGTAGTGACTTGTCAGTAACTTACTTCCTTAAATATTTATATAAGGACTTAATCAATAACAGGAAGCCTATGTCAAATTCTATTATTGTCTACCTATTATTTTTTTAATTAGACCATTTATCTATATGCAAGTTCTGCCATTTTTTATTTTTTTTAATATACATACTGTTTGAATTAGTAAAAATATTAATAAAGCCTATGTCAAATTCTATTTTTGTCTATCTATTATTTTTTTAATTAGACCATTTATCTATATGCAAGTTCTGCCATTTTTTTTTTTTTTTATATACATACTGTTTTTTTGGTTTTTTTTAATATACATACTGTTTTTTTGTTTTTTTTTAATATACATACTGTTTTTTTTTTTAATATACATACTGGGTTTGTTGTGTCACTGACATACGTTCCTTCTGGTCTGGTTTCTCATATGCAACTGTCACCGAGGTTTCACACCACTGCCTTTCAATTATTAACATTTGTTTGAGGTGCAGCTTTGGATTCTATACGTTTAATGACAGAAGCTTTTATTTTGGAATTCTCTTTGTAAATCCCAGATGATGAAGAGCTGTCAGGACCTGACAGTCTCGGCTCAGCAGATATCAGCTGGGACTCCCACCCCCCTCAGGGCTCTTTATGAGGGTCTAATAAAAATACAGTACAGAACCCTCAGAACAATAAGACTTACACATGATACAAATTTCAGTTTATTGATTATTATCCATCTAGTGGTACAAACTGATAAAACAGACAGTGGGTTAATTACATAATTTAATTTTCAGCAAGACTAAACCTTTGCACAAAAGTTATGCATAAAAACAAATCTGAACGCAACCTTTGACCCTTGTACAGAACAACATATAATTTTTATTTTCTCCTCTTCTCATTTATCCTTTTACTTCTCTTACGCACAATCACAGCTCCTATGATCTGACGGTCTCATGTTTGATGTATGTCGAGTCCAACGAATTAATTTGCACATTTTTAGCCGAGGGTTGATGCATCATTCAGGGCTATTTTTCCCTGCTGTCACTGTTTTACACCCAGTCTCATTATTATTTCATACGGGGCTATTTATTATGCTACTGTACAGCACATACACACTAAAACATTCACAACCTCACACAGGCTTTGAGTGACATACTGTGGATAGATTCAGTGCTCATTTAGACTTGAATTATTGCACATACAGTAAAAGGAGAGTTATGAGTTTCTACATATTAATTAACAGGTGAAAACTTTCTGTCTTTAGTGTTATACGTTCTTGATCAAAGTAGATTTACCATGTTAACATACAGGACATAACAGTAAAGAAAAGATTCATTCATAATTCAGATTGTAGATGCATATAAAAAGCACAGAGGTCATGCATCAACCAAAGTCGGTAAGGTCAAGGGAATTTGAAAACAACATTATTTAGTGTACAGTTATTTGAATTTTGTGGTTATGGCTGCATTTGAATCTTTCTCACTTGTGACCTCTTTATGGACAGAAATGAGAACATTAAAACGAACACCAATCAGTGGCCACTTTTTTCAAAGCAACACTGCCCAAAGAATTTTCCTAATTGGATCAAATTGTTAAAAGAAATGTTTGTATGTTCATCAAAAATCTTCTGATGGTGGCACCAAAAGTGTAACACTCATTTAGAACAAAATCACATCATTTGCCACTTACTTAAGATCATTTGCACAATTGTTTAATTGTTTTCAGAGAAGGAGGTACAACCATGAACCTGTGTCTGCTCACTTGACCATACATAATATGTCAGGCTTACTTTTTCCAAGCTCCGTAATCTTTTAAATCAGACATATCCAAACTAAAACCGGTTCAAATACATCTAAAACCTGTATCTAAAACATGTTAAATTCCAACTTAAACCTGTTCAAATCCATCTAAAACCTGTTAAAATCCATCTAAAACCTGTTCAAATCCAACTAAAACCTGATCAAATACATCTAAAACCTGTTCAAATCTATCTAAAACCTGTTTAAATCCGTCTAAAACCTGTTCAAATCCAAATAATCTTTATCTACTGTACATTTCCTGTTATTCGCATTTGGCAAGATGTTAAATTTAAGCTCTTTACAAGACATAATCTCGCCCTCTTCATTTGTGACTGAAAATAAACATGTCTCAGAAGTTAACTAGAAATCATATCATATACAGGTTGTCATTTTCTATTTGCATTTTCTCAAAGCGAGTGGTTGACAGGGAGGTGTGTGTGACAGGAAATGAGTTGCAGTTTGCTCTGAAGGATTTTGAAATAAACTGTATGGAGAATGACGCGGGGGCGTCCTGTAAAGATCAGTGATTGAGGCAGAAGGCACTTACCTCGTCAGTAAAATACCTGCACTGTACAGATTACATGTTGCTTTTATGACTTGACTTGTCAAATGTAAATGTGTATCAGAATACATATGGTTTATTCATCACTATTAAAAATTATTTGACAAAACTGTGCGTTGAACAGAAACAGCAGATCAAATGTGGGAGGAATGGCTTTAAAACAAAAGGTTTAGTTCTTGAAACTTTTTTGGAAAAAGAGTAAACTCTATTAATGGACAGAGAAACAAATGTGGTAAGACTTTATAATATTGAGCGTTACTCATACACAAACACTATATAAATATATAATTAAGGTTCAAGTTAAACTCTTGACATTGTTGTTGATTTAGTAATGGGCCAGACAAAGACCGAAAGTCCAACTTGTGTCTTGTCAGCAGTTCCATTTTTCCATTCTGGTACATAGCAGTTCTACAAATGGCCACAGGGGGAATTGCAACGTCCTCATTCTTTTTTTAAAGCAGCACTATGTAACTTCTTACACAGTGTTAACTTCTTACATACTTCACCCCAGAAGCATGTAGCCTCAAAGTCATTTCAACACAGAGGAGAAAAAAAAGAATCTTTCTTTCAGACACTGTGCAACCAGGTCACACTCTTCCTTTTTGTGTCTCTGAATGACAGGGCATGTAACCGTCTTGTGGGAACAGAATTTTGGCCAGATAAAGACAAGATAACACATCTTGACTTGTCTTTCTTCGGTAATGATCTGTTGCCAAAAAGTGAAATTATTTCCACTAACAACAATAAAAAAATCCAGAGACAAACATTTATATAAAAATGGCAGCATTTTATGATTGATGAAAATGTTGAATCCATAAAACACCTAAAGAACACAAGTGAGTTTTGCATACAATATGCATTCAAATGTATTAGTGGAGACATTAATGCATAGAGGAGGATCTTATTTTGTCTCTGTGTGATCACAGCCCTTGTTCATGCCCCAGTGGACAGTGGCGTTTAAAACTGAAATGATAGACTGACTGACTAATTGTGTGTGTGTGTGTGTGTGTGTGTGTGTGTGTATGTGTGTCTGTGACAGAGAGAGGGAAAAGTTATCTAATGTTAGTGATGGTGACAGCCTGTCAGTTTTCATCGGCAACAATGCGAGGACGAGGTCTGTCCGTTTTGACAGGTTGCCTCGTCTTAACTTAATCCTATAACAAAATCAAAAAACAAGTCTCAACCTTTCACAATATTGTTTGAACTTTGCTCAATGAACTGTAAATAGACCGCACGTTTTATTTACAATTCTGATTTGTTTAATTTGATCATAATGGTGTTGAGGATGTATAGACAGCTAAAAGCAAATAGTGTTAAAGAAGAAGAGACTTAGTTGTTCAATTTCTTACTGCAGGAGGATGCTGTGTAGCAAAGTTTCTCTTTAATGCAGGCGAGTACAATTGCCACTATAATAATAAAAAGGCAGCGTAAAACTATGATAAAAGGCCTCAGAATGAGCACGTATAGCTTCAAAATGGGGCATTTTATTGTAAGCTAATGTGCTCAACAATGGCTGCAGCGATGAGGACGAATCAGACATATGACCTTTACAATGTGTGGCCCCTTTTCAGTCTGTTCAATATAGAGGAAAATGTCACATGAAGCCAGTCTTTCATGTTGTATCTTCAGATTATATGAAAGAGTAAAGTGCAGACTAATGTGAAAAAGGATTTCTTTTGTTTAATCAAAATTTGTTGTAAAGCCATGCTAAGGGTCTTTGTGTGGTTGGTTTTTGGTAACTCTTATGTTTGTCTTGTTTACCTCAAACTAGCTGTCAGATTGTAGGAGTCCAGGATGCAGCAAATAGAATACACTATACTCTAGAAGATCTTGTTTTCTGCAATATTTTTGGAGAACTATCCGTACAATGTTGCATGCAGTTGTGACATTCAGAAGTCTTACTCTTTTGACATGATTGGATTCAAACCAAAAAATCCAAATCTTGCCCAAACATTCTGAATTTAAGCAATTAAAAGCTAATCAGTGAATGTAGCACATCCACAGTACTATATCAGACATTCATGTATTTATGTGGCCCATATAGAAGCTCTTCAAGTAACTCATTTTGCAAATGGCACCAGAATGCTGTTGGCACCTGTGTCTATCTTTTGTGCAGGGACCATAAAGGAACATTTCATCCCAGGTTTTTTGTCCAGTATGCAGCGGTTAAAGCTGGCCCACTACAATAATTCATTTGAACATTTATGGAGCAATTTGACTGTAGTCTATTACAGGGCTATCTATTATGACACTGTATACCACCACACACACACACAATACGCTTGAATGGTCTAATGCAATGACACGGAGAGATTGATTCAGACTCCTAAACAGGCCACATCCCTTCATATTAAATAATCCTGTGTGTATGAGCCCATTCTTTATGTACCTATAAAACTGCTTTAACAGAATGTACTTTACTTCACATTCATCTGTTTATTGCTTGTTTGTTTGTAAATTATAAAAAAAAGGGAACATGCTCAGTGACAGACAGACAGACAGACAGACACAGAAAAAGGAAAGGGGGGAAAAGAGAATTGCAGATAGAGGGAGAGAAATGGAGCGCAGCACATCAATCATTAGGATGATTATTATGGCAGTTGTCATGGCAACATTCACCCTTCCCCCTTCTCCCTCCTTTCCCTCCTCTGTCTCCTTCTCTCTCAAATCAATTTAAATGCACTTAAATGCCACAGTAGGCATACTAAAGATAGTGTGGCTGGATATGAGAGAGGAGCAGCCATCTCCAATGAGAACATGAAAGACAGGACGATAGACAATAGACAAAATGCACAATGGATGCAAATGTTTACTGTAGTTTCCTGTAATGTGATGATCATTATGAGGCAAGACAAAAGTTATGGTCTGTTTCATGTGTTGAGATTGAACCGAACTGGTTCACAGCACATAATGAGACTCACAGTGGGCAAAAGATAGACTGTGTAAAAAAGACAGATGTAAATATGAAGCCTAATCTTGATCGCCCCCTGGTGTCTGGATGCAGTATAGGTCAAAACTTATTTATTCTGGTTTTATAAGACTACTGTCAAACTAATGATTCTCCAAACCTACAATATTTTTTCAATGTGCCAGCTTGTTTTTAGGTCAATTTTAAGTATTTTCTTTTGTAACAAATATATTAAACAACACTTGTTTCTCAATGACACATACGGCTTTAAGCAAATTAACCATCTACAGTTTACCACAAAAATCAAATCTAAAAGTTCTTTTTTTTATTTCCATTTGTGAAAAAAAAACATTTCTTTGTTTATACACTTACGATATGATCATTCAAAAATATTTTTTGAGCTGTGTGGTAATTTTTTTTGTGGCCTTGTTGACAATACAATGCATGATAAAGACTTAAATTTAATGCAGTGATTTTGTGTAGCCTGCTGTTTTCTAGGTGTATTTACTTTGTCCAAATCAATACTAATATAACTTTTTCAGGTTTTGCACCAAGAAATGACTGTTTGCAATGGCATAGCTTCAAACTCACATCTTTTATATAAGATGTGTGGGAAAAAATGCCTTTATTTATCAGGAAATGTTTTCTCCAGAGATGGTATCGCTCGTCACGAAGAGTCACCACAAAGGGTAATACTTCCTCTTTCATTTTAGAAACCATACAAATGACTCTGAGATTCAAGATTTCAATTACAATTACAATTACTTTTCAATTACTTATTATATTTCAAGACTATACTTGTTGAACTATATTTTACTATAGATCTATTGTAGCATAGTTTTAAATAATATTGGTTTATTAGATGCACTTTATCAATAAGTCAGATTTGAAAATCGAATGTATAAATACTTACATACATCATATATATTCACTGAATCTGTTCAAGGACTATTGCCTTGACTTCTTTCTTTTCACCCTCAACAATAACGCCACCCCCACCTCTCCCTCCATCCAGTATTTTCTATTTTCTCAAATGTGGAGATCGATGCAGGCTGATGGGAACATGTAATGACCCTATTAGACAAGTCTGTGTGTGTGTGTGTGTGTGTGTGTGTGTGTGTGTGTGTGTGTGTGTGTGTGTGTGTGTGTGTGTGTGTGTGTGTGTGTGTGTTTGTGTGTGTATGTGTTATTTAAAACCAGGGCAGGCTCTGCAGTTTAAAAACCCCAGCAAGGTTAGTCTGTTGGCCAAGGCCACTGAATGGATTGTGGGAACAGAAGTGTGATTGTTCTCTTTTGTGTTATTTTGTTCTCTAACTACAGTGTTTATGCAGAATAACGCTGACATGTGAATCAAAAAATGTTAAATAGTTTCTTTTCATCAGGAAAGTCCAACATTTTAACATAAATATTTAGTTTATCTGAGATTTTTTAAATACATATCCAGACATGGACATTTAGCAAAGCTGAGGACAATGATGATGTTGGGGTTAGGACTGCCCCTCCATTTTTTGTCCTGTCTCTTTCTATCTGTCTATCTGTCTGTCTTGATGTATTTTCTGGGTCTTTGCTCTGACACAATTACACTTCAGCTCTGATCAGCTCCCATGATGCTCCACTGCACCCCTGGAATGAGTTGATACACCGACTTACACGAACACATGAGGGTTAGGTTCAGAGCATCGATGGATTTAGGCTTTAGATTCAGACTTAAACTTGTTTTCAGTTTTTGGTCAAAATCGGTTTTTTTTGTCAACTCTTCAAAAAGAAAAAGGGTAAAAGGACTGGTTTGATAAGCAGTGATTTACAGGGAGACTTTCTGCAGTGGGACATTTTTTAGAATATCTTTTTTTTCTGACAGATTTTTGACACTATAAATTTAGACACACTCTTGTAGACTGGTATACTGTATGTATTGGATTCACACATCAGGTGGTATGTGCAAAAGTACTAAAAATTCAAATGTAAATAAATCAGAAATTCATCATCAATGTTTTGAAACAGTTTCACTCAATGTCTATCCTTCTCTTACCTTTCTCTAAAAGATTCCATATGTTGCAGGTAGTAACTAAGTTAGATTATAAACAGAGACAAACTGTTACATTTCAAGCCTCTGATGCAGCTTTGTCCACCATGCAGTACAGTGTAACAAGTCACATTGAGCCTGAGCAGACCGATGATAAAAAAAAAAAAACACAAAAAAAAGGACTATTTAGCGCAAATATGACAATGTGGACTCAGACGTGATGATCTCTCAAATTCACAATAGTCTTAAGACCGATCCCGTTCCATAACCATAACGTTTGTATCTAATCATCCTCTTATTTTATATCACACTTTAAGCAAAAAGGTTGTGTTTAACATTTAAGTAAGTAAAAGTTTATTTATATGGCACCTTTCACAGACAATGGTCACAATGGGTAAACACACTTCATGGTGGGCTTAATTAAAACAGGGTTAAAAGCCACATAGCAGCAGCAGCCAGTGCGCAATGCGTTTTCACGTCGCCATAGAGCCCCCTGCTGGTCATGTACAGACACTCCACACTGGCTTCAAAGGAACACAAGGCCTTCAGCAGCATCTTTATTGTTTGCAGGTCATATAGTCACATAATAATAAACAACATAGGTCTATTAATATACGACCAGCTGCTGCATGTTTGTAAAATGTATTTTTATCCAGTTAATATTCATTCATTCAGTTTCCCAAAATACATCATCTAAATACATACTGGCAATAGTTAATAAGAGTAATTGTTCCTAGTTTGTGTTTCCTGGTTTTTATCAGCAGAGGGCAGCAGTAGCATGAAACGTATTGATGAGGCACAAATTTGTGATAACAATATTAAAGTCACTTTATTGCCGGCTTTTGTTCAGGTGCCGACTTCAGATACTTTATTTTACTAATAATAACAGTTGAAGTTATTGTCTGGGGTTGGCAGCAGGTTGACATCATTTGCAGCTTGTCACAAAGACAGTTTTTTGTGTTATTATTATATTGTACTAGATCTACAGTTTCTATGTTACTATGCAGACATTCCTGGCACTTCTTAACAAATCAAAGTGGGTCTGTCTCCCTTTCTCTCTTTTAGTTCTGATCAGAGTAAAAGACTGAATAAAAACTGCCCACCAGTTACATACAGTTGAGGTGTTTTTAGCGGTACAGTAACTACTGTGATTGGCTGAAGGCTGCACAGCTTATATATTTATTCTTAACATAAAATACATTTACATTACATTTACATTTACATTTAGTCATTTAGCAGACGCTTTTATCCAAAGCGACTTACAAGTGAGGAAAACAATGGAAGAAATTTTAACAACACAAGGTACAAAAAGCATAAGTGCACAAAACTAGTCAGTTTAAACCCAGCGCAGTATACAATGCTAAGGATAAGAGAATTTATTTTTTTTTTTAAAGAAAAGATCGATAGAAAGGAAATAGAACTCAGTGTTTGTCAGTCAGGTATAGACATTTATATGAAATAATATAAATATTAACGTCCCAAAAATGACCCTTTCATACAAACCATAGTAATATCGAGACTAAGGCAGTTGCTTTAAATATACAGTAGATGTGTGGTTGTTTGACCTTTTTTTTAAAAAAATCCCTCCCTTTCCATTTTGTAGCATTCACTTCACATTTTATCAAGCTTTATATGGACTGTATTTGGGTCAATTATTTCTACTTCTACACTGCTTCTACCTTTCTTAAGTAATGTTTACACTTAACAAAAAAACATTAAAAGAACAACAGCCAACTACAGTTTCTCAATACGTTATTGTGGTTTATTATTTTCACTACTTTTACGGTAACAGTCATCAGTTTTCACAGTTTATTTATGTTCACTTTGTGACACGGTCCCTTGAAAACACAGCGTACACATACACCATTGTTTCAGAGCAATATAAAAACAGGTGGGATTATAATGTGAAACTACATCTAGAACTTGCTCAGTAACTTTGCAATGCACTGAAATGTTTATCTTGACTTCATATCAAAATGTTTTTAGTATGGTAAATGTTAGACTGCTAAACAAGCCATTGCAAACCATTTTAGTCCAAAATATGTTTCCTTCCATAACAATGTCTGTGCTTAAACCCAATCAAATAATTGCAAGAATATTATAGATCAATCTGCAGATAAATGTTGTAATAGGGGTCTTTTGGTTATGACCTATTTTGTTATGCATGTATCATCTGTATGTTTCAGAAGGTACGTCTGAGGTTTATGTTTCCTCTTGTTTTGACAGCAGCACTGACGTTATGATCTAATCAGGGCACACAAAACCCCCCATCCCCACCCCCCCCCCAATGCACAGATATAATAATGAAGAAACAAAAGAAACCCTACAGAAAAAAAATCCCACAAACTAACGCACATCAAAGATATAAGAGAGCATTTGATTTGTTATCTGTGGCTAAGCTAATGACAAACCATGTCTGGTCCACTTCACGCCTCTTCTTCTCTTGTCCCTTAAACAGAAACAATATGGACGTGATTAGAATCAAGCAAGAAAAACATGTGTGGTAGTAAAACCTGATGCGAGGGTGTATTTGAAATCTGGACAGGGCAGAAAACTTCAGTAACAGTAAATCAGTAACAAGGTGGGTTTGTAAGGTGACAAATGGAGTATGTTTAGATTTCCATCACACTTTTTACATCCACAGAGCATTTTTTACAGTCTAATCCTTTCAACCAAGCCAAGGATGCATATAATAATACATAATGTCAATGTCAAATGAATACACCACACTATAAAACCTGAAGATGAAGCCTATCATGCAGGTACAGTGAGCCTTTCATAAAGACTGTGGTTTGTGGGAGGGTTTCACATCTTTTTACATAGAATTAAGTTTTGCAACAGCTGTATTACATACTATACTTTAGGGGCCTTTATTACAGTCAGAACTATATGTTGCGTGTTATTTAGTTCTGTGCAATTTAAAGCTAAACTCAACATCTGCTGACTATGCCCCAGTTGCGGTTAGATTAAAGGTTGTAGGTCAGGGTTGTTACTGTAAAAACAGGACTAGTTTTCTGTGCCTTTCCGCTACACTTAAATACAAAGACTAATGAAGCAAATAGACTGGTTAACTTGACTATGGTCCTTGTCCAAGTGTCATAGAACTGAGTCCACCATGGTCATCCCCTGGATCCACAGAGCTTTTTCAATTTGACCTTTCGATAGCAGACCCAAAACAGCAGTACAGTAACTAACATAAACTGTTTGTTATTCCAGAAATGTCAGACTAACTATAGTGATTTTTTTGTCTTCTATAACGCTGTTTATTTCTCTTTTTTGGCACTGTGCAGGGAACTGTGCCAAAAAAGAGAAATACATGAAGCAGCAGCTAGATTTAAATTATTTTCACATTATTTTAGTGTTAGCTCGACTTGGAATTCCTGGAGGACAGAGTTAAACATTTTAGTTTTACTCTGTTTTTGTGACTAAGAATGCAATAATTCAAAAGTATCATGTACATGTGGTGTGTGGCTGCAGACAGCTTTGTTCTGAAATACTGAACAGAAGAGTAAGTTGACAACTCAATGGCTGTGGGAGCTAAAATGAAAAAATATATTTTCAAAACTAAATCATTCTGGTTTAAGGTTTACTTTAGCTGTTTAATTCTCTCATTCCCATCTTATTGTACAAATGTGAAACACTTGCTGTACTAAATGTTCTTGCTAAATGTCACCCCTTCTTCAGTCTGACTGCAGCCTCTTTAGTCTCCTCCCCCAGAGCAGGACTAGTCCCAGGTGGGTCCGGGCTGCTGGGACGGATCGCTATCATTTACACAGAGGACAATAGCCCTCTGTTCAGTCTCTTTCTGATCTTTCCTCCATTTTTATCCCTCTGGCATCTTCAGCTCCATCACATTTTTACCTCTTCTCTCCGCCCTCTTTTGTTTACCTTGAACAAAGGTCAAAATGGCCAAAATAAAGTTAATTCATGAGATTACAAGTTGGTTCTCCTGTCCATCAATATTTCTCTATTTGTTTATGTTTTACTGGACAAATTTTTATACTTTTGTTGTCTGTTCATTTGATCATTTGTAAACTTTTTATAAGGCGTCACTTCAGTGCAATCATTTGTTTGATATGGTTATACTAGTTTAGGAATCTATTAGAGGGGTCACATTCCCAAGGAGCTATGGTGGAGGTGTGACTTTATTTATTCTGTTTTGTTTTCTATTTTCTATTTTTTATTATATTATTTTATTTAACCAGGAGAAAAAACCTAATTGAGATTAAAAATCTCTTTTCCAAGAGTGACCTGGTCAAGACGACGGCATTACACAAGGTTTCAGACAAATACAAGACACTATTAAACAGACAAAAAACTATATTTACAATCAAAAGTTACAAAATCAAAGTCAAGTTGTGCAAGTTTAAAAACAGTTATATATATATATATATAAAGAGAGAGAGAGAGAGAGAGAGAGAGAGAGAGAGAGAGAGAGAGAGAGAATTAACTGTGAAACTCTATTTCAAACTTCCAAAAACAACACACATACTTTACCAACAGGAAGGTACACCATGTGAAAAAACAAATGGGCTTCGCCCCCATTGTTGCATGATTATAAAGACTGACTGCATTCCTCTGATAAAACACGGGACTACTGGAATTGCTGTGCAACACTCATCAAAAGGCCAAGTCAACAAATTCAAAAACTCACCAACATTTACCCAAAATTGAAGTATGTGTGAAATTGTTTTATTTATTTAGCAAATTCAAAATTCTATAACAAATGGTGCGTCAGCACTTCCTGGAAAAGTGGAAATACATTGCGCCTATAGGACCAGGGCAAACACTTTTTTGGTCATAGAGTCACAAAATCTGGTACACATTATGGAAAGTATTATTAAAAAAATATTATTATGGCAACATAAGTCACAAAGAGAACAGAGAATCCCACACAGCTCAAAGCTCTGCATCAGGGGAAGTCTTCATTAAATTTATGCAGTAAATCCTCATTGACTTTATGCATTCATGATTATAATGTAAAGTTCTCATTTGTGTTACCCTTATTAAAGACTTAAACTATGCTAGAATAGTATTTATAAGTCAGGTTTACTTCTGATCTAGAGTAGGTTGATTGAAGTTAAGTTGAAACTTCTTCATACTCAAAATGAAATTACACTCAAAATTCAACTCATTCTGTCACTTTGTAACAAGGTTGATTCAAAAAGTGCACTGCTACCTCCTCTAAAGGTCTTTTGCTACTTTTGTAGCTTTAAACTCATACAAAGCTTAGTCATCAAGAACCCCATTCTCTCATTTGTTTAGAAGTCACGTTTTGTCTGTTGGGCCACACTAAAGTCCTTGTGCTGAGCCACCTCCAACATACACTACATATAGGCTAGTCCCAGATTAGTAACTGAACTGGGTTAGATCTTCCAGGGTTTGATCTATTATACTGTTCTTTCACAAGATCCGAAATACCCCCGGGACAGCAAGCCTGCTTCCATTTAAAGTGCATCCCTGGTGAGTAGTGTGCTAAAAACATTAGATTTTTCAGTTGTAAAATGAATATGAACAATAATATATTTACTTCTCCCACCAGTTTGTGTTGAATGATTCTGTACCTTTTACACTTGTATCAGCAGATCCCCTAGTTTTTGCAGGTTGACAGTGGGAAGCTGAAGTCACTGGAAGGCAGCGCGGACCGTCCTGTCACTGAGCGGCTGGGTGGGTCGGAAATTGTCCCCTAACAAGCCGTCATTCCCCTCTAGCAGCTCCGCCCCTTTGACGTGAGATCGCAGCCTTCGAAACTCCTCGATCTGTGAGAACAACAGAAGCTGAGCAGTTTTACACTCGTCATATACATTGACATTTCAACCAAGACAGGCAATGCTGCTCATTTGAAACATGTCAGGTAGACTGTGTTATTTAGACTTTATAAATATTTGTTCTTCATTCATTTACCTTGTGAAAGACAATATGTATAAGGAAGTTTGAGAGGTTCTGTAATTAGATACATAGATACAGTTTGCCAGTAAAAAAACGATTACTCTCTCAGAGGTCTTTCCAAACGGTTTACCCACTTTTATTTTAAACAAATTTTAATTTTATTCATTCATTCATTCATTTTCTACCGCTTGGTCCTGTTAGGGGTCGCGGGTGACTGGAGCCGATCCCAGCAGCTTTGGGCCTGAGGCGGGGTACACCCTGGACAGTGGCCAGTTAGTTGCAGTGCTAACATTTAGAGACAGACAGTGACAAACAACTATTCACTCTCACATTCATTCACTAGGGCACTTTTAGAGTTGCCAATTAACCTGTACATGCATGTGTTTGGAAGGAGGGAGGAAGCCGGAGTACCCGGAGAGAACCCACAGTAACACGTGGAGGACATGCAGACTCCTCACAGAAAGACCGGAGTCGGCCAAGAATGTTTGAATTGGCCGGGTTTTGAACTCACGACCTTCTTGCTGTGAGGCAGGAGTGCTAACTACTCTGCCACGTGCACCCAAATTTTATTTTATTTTATTTTTTTTATTTTACTGTTGTTTTAATAACGTCCTTTAAAAATTCATATAGTACGCTTGTATAAGTTGTACATCCAACATCAAAGCGACAGGTATAAATGTTAAATATACCACAAACATAACTCAAAAGGCTTATTTAAATGTTTCACACAATATCTGACAACAGATACAGCAGGTAGCAGTAGTGCTTTACACATGTTTCTGATTATGAGACAGAATTTATAGCTAGTTGTCAAGGAGAGCATTAGTTGGCATAGCAACTGTTGTATGATAACTAGGCGCTTGAATATTTTCATGTACATCTGCACTGTGCACGTAGAGGAGGCTGGTGCTGTCAAGGTAAAACCCGAAGAAACCGTAAATATGCCCTGACTATTGTTTATCAGACGTGCTCACCATGAAATTATGCCTCAAGCTTCCGTTTCTAAAACTTTAGCGGGAAAACCACGGTATGTTAACCTGATCTTTAGCTTTTGAAGGGTAGCTCACATGAAATGCAGAAAATATATGAAATGTCACTACAATGATCATTATTATATCCACTCAGGTAGAGCTGAATCTATTAAATTCACAGCAAAGAGATCCTTCGAGGTTCAAATGGTTAGTTCAGTATGTTGTGTAAGTGGGGTTTTATAGACTTCTTATTAGAAGATAATGTATTCCATTTAGATACACACGTGGACACAATTGTTGGTACCCTTCGATCAATGAAAGAAAAGCTCACAATGGTCACAGAAAAAACTTAAAAGTAATAATAAATAAAAATTCTATGAATGTTAACCAATGAAAATCAGACATTGCTTTTCAACCATGCTTCAACAGAATTATTTAAAAAAAATAAACTCATGGAACAGGCCTAGACAAAATTGTTGGTACCCCTAACTTAATATTTTGTTGCACAACCTTTTGAGGCTATCACTGCAATCAGACGATTCCTGTAACTGTCAATGAGACTTCTGCACCTCAGCAGGTATTTTGGCCCACTCCTCATGAGCAAACTGCTCCAGTTGTTTCCGGTTTGAAGGGTGTCTTTTCCAGACGCAATGTTTCATCTCCTTCCAAAGACACTCAATAGGATTGAGGTCAGGGCTCATAGAAGGCCACTTTAGAATAGTCCAATGTTTTCCTCTTAACCCTTCTTGGGTGTTTTTAGCTGTGTTTTGGGTCATTGTCCTGTTGCAAGACCCATGACCTGCGACTGAGACCGAGCTGTCGGACACTGGCCAGCACATTTCTCTCTAGAATCCCTTGATAGTCTTCAGATTTCATTGTACCCTGCACAGATTCAAGACACCTTGTGCCAGATGCAGCAAAGCAGACCCAGAACATAACAGCGCCTCCTCCATGTTTGACAGTAGGGACAGTGTTCTTTTCTTGTTTTTTTTTTCGTCTGTGAACATAGAGCTGATGTGCCTTGGCAAAAAGTTCCATTTTTGTCTCATCTGTCCATAGGACATTCTCCCAGAAGCTTTGTGGCTTGTCAACATGTAGTTTGGCATATTCCAGTCTAGGTTTTTTATGATTTGTTTTCAACAATGGTGTCCTCCTTGGTCGTCTCCCATGTAGTCCACTTTGGCTCAAACAGCGACGGATGGTGCGATCTGACACTGATGTTCCTTGAGCATGGAGTTCACCTTGGATCTCTTTAGAAGTCTTTCTGGGCTCTTTTGTTACCATTCGGATTATCCGTCTCTTTGATTTGTTATTAATTTTCCTCCTGCGGCCACGTCCAGGAAGGTTGGCTACAGTCCCATGGATCTTAAATTTCTGAATAATATGTGCAACTGTAGTCACAGGAACATCTAGCTGCTTGGAGATAGTCTTATAGCCTTTACCTTTATCATGCTTGTCTATAATTTTCTATCTGTTCTCCTGCGACAACTCTTTCCTTCGCTTCCTCTGGTCCATGTTGAGTGTGGTACACACCATGTCACCAGACAACACAGTGACTACCTGAAGCCCTATAAATAGGCCCACTGACTGATTACAAGATTGTACACACCTGTGATGCTAATTAGTGCACACACCTTGATATAACATGTCCATTTGGTCACATTATTTACAGTCTTTTCTAGGGGTACCATCAATTTTGTCTAGGCCTGTTCCATGAGTTTATTTTTTTAAATAATTCCGTTGTAGCATGGTTTAAAAGCATTGTCTGACTTTCATTGGTTAACATTCATAGAATTTTTTATTTATTATTACTTTTGTCAGAATAAAGTTTTTTCTGTGACCCATTGACCTTTGAGTTTTTCTTTCATTGACTGAAGGGTACCAACAATTTTGTCCATGTGTGTAGCTGTTAGTCTGATACTATTATTGGAGAAGCAAAGAGGAGCACTAACACAGGCTTTGTGTTATCTTTAAAAAAGTTTCGCCTCACAGCAAGAAGGTCCAGCGTTTCGTCCTTTCTGTTTGTGGGTTTTCTCCAGGTACTCTGGTTTCCCCCACCAACTACAAAAACATGCTGTGGCGACTGCCGTCAATAAATTTACACAAAAAATCCTTTTAAAAGCAAAGTGCACAGAACATAGGACTATAGAGGATATACAGGATATAATTTGAAGCCATCTACAACTTTAATTTGGGAAAAAACAATGAACAATATGTTCCCAATAAATCTTGCACACAACTTAAATATATATTAATGTTTATCACATATGTGATTAATGCACTGTTTAGCAACTGACCTAAATATAAGCCAGTTATGTAATAAAATAATTCTGCCCTTCCTGCATACAACACAGGAATAAAAAAGAAGTCTGTGTAAAACTAGCACAGACCTGCGCACCTGAGTGAAGCTGATACTGTTACCTGCAACTGTGAGATGGTGAGTGGGTAACGATAGAGAACCCATGTCACTTTTTCACTGCAGGGAGGAGTGGTCAGAGAGCCTTCGTACACCCAGTAGTCTCTCAGCAGTGGATCTGGAGGCACATGGCATTAGTTCAAACAGTCAAGCATGCAAAACAACTTAGTGCTTTGTCAAATGCAATTGTCTTTAATAGGAAGCAAGGCTTATACTGGCTCAGAAAACAAGAAAAATATCCTGTTTCAAAAAAGAAATATCCTGCAGTTTAAGTGTCAAATATTTATTATAAGTATAATGGTCTCTCAAAATGGCCGACCTTCAAAGACAGTGATAAAAATGGAACAGTCAAAACAAAATTAGACTTCAGCTTTCTGTTATGAATCTAAATTATCAACACAACTTATTGTGCTCACCAGGCAACAGAGTGTTGGGGTTGAAGCAGGGGATTATCTTGCTCTTTCCCTAATGACAATGAAACACATGTCATTAGTATTCAACATATAGAACAAGCTGTACAATTTTTATCAAAATCATCTCTCGTATCAGTCTCACCTTGTACTGCAGGTCCTGTAATACTTCAGTAATGGCCTTTAACCCCAGATGTTCTTTACCGATCTGATAAAACAAGGTATTTTATTCATTTATTTGCTACCATTGAATGGTAGCAAATGTGTTTCATGTGTAAAAACACAGAAGCCTAGAAGGCTCTAGCCTTCTTCTGAGGCTGAAGAAGGCTAGAGCTGGCTTAGACATGGCAGTGGGTACACCTTTAAGGGTATATATTGACAGACAACCATTTAGACTCAGTGTTTATGCCTCAGAGGCATCGACTGGCCACACTTCACACCCGCAACCTGAGCTGCGATTACTTAATCACATACATAATCTGTACCAAATTGCCACCACTGCTGTATTCAAATATTTTCTGTACTGAAATATGTTTAAAATCAGTATTTCTACCTCGGTATAGCAGGTTTTGACAGTGTCTGGCTGAAATCATGAAGTTATAATTAACAATGGTGGATTTACGTACTGTCTGATAGCTTGGGTTCGGGTCAGCAAGATGACTAAAGATAAAAACTGTCAAACAATGGTCACAGATGACTTAGTCAATGACCTTGAAAAGCAACAAAACCACTGAAATTGTCAAAAACAGGAAGTGTAACAATGTTATCTTGTGGTACAATTGTGGCCGAATAAGGTCAGGGCTTTTTCTGAGGTAAAACCAAGAACAAAATTTCGAGAAGGTGTTTTTTCATGGGCTGCATATTTTCTCATATATTAAATTTTTTCTCACGCATATTTTTACATTGTACTGTTGTTATTTTCAGATAAAAGTGTCAGACTTCAGGGGATAAAGGGGACTTCTCTACAAAGTATCATAAGGTTTTTGCTATTGAACTGAAGGAAAACATGTTTATCTGTCTGCACTTTAGATCCAACTGTAACTGTAATTGGTGCTAACCTGTACAAAGAGAGCTATGATGAGGATACCGTTCTTATTTCCCAGGGCGTCCTCCAAACTGTTGAACAGTGTGCTGTTCCAGTGGATCAGATGTAGCTGCGGAAAAACACACATTAAACACTTGAAAAGCAATTGTTGTTGACCGGTGGAAATCGCTGATTTGGAGTAAAGTGCAACAAACCACCAGCTGCCAATGACACAGGGATTTACTCTACATGTCTTGTAAATGTCTTGAAAGTGTGGGGTCTCTGCTTTGAGGGGAGGAGGTAACATTTGCATATGTTTTTTTTTTTTCGTCAGTAAATCAAGCTGAAATTAAACTAATATTAAACACTGCTCTTAAGATATCAAATTAAACCAGACAATAGGGCACAACTATTGTATTCAAACAGCATTTATAAATTGTAGTTTTGACATTAGATTTCAGACAAATGTCACATGATCATTGTCGGGACATGAACTCTGAGAGAGTTCAGTCAGCCTGATATTTAAAGATATAATATGTGACGGAGAAAATACTAACACGGTTTATACAATTAGGCTTCAACTTCACATAAAGACTAACAAAGTCTGATCATCTTTTTAAACAATGTCGAAACAATGTTATCCCAAGGACAGATTCCAGCGTCTGCGGGCTGTATTTTACTTTTACTTTACTTTGGAGGCGGTTGTTCAAGGTTGTTTGTGTGTGCTGTGTTATTACAATCTACCTCCATTGGGAAAGCCTTGAAGTTGACAGTGTGCTCCGATCCCCTTTGGTTTTCTTTGCCCCAGTGGAAACAAACTTCATGAAGCTCGTACTCATGATCACTGGGCAAGGGGCCACCGGTAACCACTAGCAATGACACAATGCATCACAAACAAAAGGACACATGACATGGACAGATAAAGTATGAGCTAAACATTTTTATTTTTATTGTTATAATAATAATCTTGCACACAAGTGTTGCCATGTCAACTGAGTCACCTGACTTGGACTTGAGAAAGATGTGGACAGTGTGGCCGTCGTTGACAACCTCACAGTCCCGACACACAACGTAGTTTGGGGTCAAGCCGACGTTCAGGAGCGATGGGTCGTACTGAGCCTCCCTTGAGTTTAAGTTAATGGGAGACTGGTACTCACCGTTGGCCAAAGGAAAATGGAGTCCCCACTCTACACCTATGAAACAAATACACAGCATAAATATAGTATTTAGCGTAACATACTGAGGACTAGACAGAGCATTTCATAATTCATAATTTTGTTTTAAATTTTTCCTCAGTTTGACCTCTGCAGAGTAGAAACAGGAAAGAAGAGTTTTAAACCAACACATTATCTTACTGCCCATACTGTTCTACCCACTAACAGGTACAATAACAATGTAAATATGCTTTTCACTTTATCTGTTATGGCTGTTTGGTGTAAATGTTTGTGTTCTGCTTAGTTCACAATAGTTTAAGATGACAAAAGCTCCTGTTTCACTCATTTAAACAGATTCCCACCGGACTAAACCACTGATAAACTGTCAGAGCTGGTGTTTTTAATTGACCCAAGTAGCATCCCACACACAATACAGGCTATACTACTCCACACTATACAGAAAAACAATACTGTTTCCTGAATAACCTGATGAATTAAAAAAAACAATATTGAGTAAATGTAAAAATGTTAGCTAAATGTGTAACTTACACATGCTTTTATTTTGAGGAAACCAGGGTGTTTTCAAAAGGAGGAGCTCAACACATTTTACTGAGTATTATGTTCTGAAAGACTTTATTTTTAATTTTTTCAGTTCTATTGGAAGTAAAATGCACTGCACACTCGCTGACTATTCACTGGAGAAAGGGAGGGGGCTGCCACATTCCCCTTTTCCCTCAGCAACTAAATCCCTGACAACGATTTCCCAAAAGTAACAAGGTTTTCACTGCAGCTCCTTTAGAAATACATGTTTGAATGTTGTGTGTATGAACCACAAATATGGCTTCTGTTTCCTGATCATGTAATACCACTGGCCAGGTTAGTAATGTTTGGATAAAAGTGTCTGCTAAATGACTAAATGTCATGTCCAAAGTCTGGCTCAATGGCCAAATGCAGCTTGATATAAAGTTTTATTTGGTACTATCAAGTACATATTAACTTTTGTAATATTTACTTTACCAATATTTACTTTACCACTTTTGCCGTCTTGGGACGGCAGTGGCTCAGTGGTAGAGCAGTCGTCTTATAACCGGAAGGTTGGCGGTTCGATTCCCGCTCTGCCCTGTTCATACTGTCGTTGTGTCCTTGGGCAAGACACTTAACCCACCTTGCCTCCAGTGTCCGTAGCACTGGTGTATGAATGTGTGTGACTGTAGAGGTGTGTTTGGTGGTAGGAGAAGGTTGAGCGCTGTGTGTATGGCAGCCCCCATCTCTGTCTACCCCAGGTGTGAATGTGTGTGAATGGGGTGAGTGGAAGCACGATGTAAAGCGCTTTGGGTGCCCGAGAAGGGTGCAAAAAAGCGCTATATAAATGCATGCCATTTACCATTTACCATTTTATGTGTCAGCAAAGAAAGTCTTAGCTGTTAATTTTAAAACTGTGAAAAGATTTAGCTGTAAAAACATGAGGATCGTTGAATTATTTTGTGACATTCACCTTCAATTGCTGTGAATTTGAAGAGCTTGACCCTAAAAGTGAAGTGCTGATAATGCATTTTACTTCATTTTAGCAGTTTAAAAGTTTTAATAAATGAACTACATCTAAGTGTCCAGTGTTGTACAGAAGAACTCTCCTGTACAACACTGGTGGGCAAAATGCTTCAGTCCACTTCCTGGCAATGATAGGACACTGGTGGTAAATGCTAAGCTATTGTATTATACTGCATATGACATGCTAGTATACTTACAGTTAAAATATTACAATGTTATATCTCAGTGCATCCATTGGTGCTCAGTAATGGCAGCAATAAAGAGAAAACACGGTCAGATAAGACAAACCAAACAAACATTTGGCACAGCTCCAACACATTAGACACAGTAAGTGCATTAACAATCTAAAAGGCTTCAACTCAACAAAATGAAGCAAGCAGCAACAATAATATTAATACATCTAAAGTTTTTATTAGTCCCTCTATAAATCGGTCACAGTGTCTTGAATTTGGATTGTCCTTGAATGTCCAGCAAAACTTTAAGTGTTTCAAGGAGGACACGGAAAATGTGTTTGTTGGAAACACAAAAAACATGCCCTTCACTGTTTACACTTTACAGCAAAGAGGCTTTTTGACCTGAGGGAAGGTAAATAACACAAGAAAAAGTTGGATGAGTTTTTCTTCCTTCTTTCTATTGCGCCAACCAAGAAGTCTTTTACTTTGCTTTACAAAAAGTGCCCAAAGCAATACCAGGACCTGCAACATGCACAATAACTTGAATACATGCACTTTTTGTTCAGCTGTCTTGTAAAAACTCTATTGCCAACTAATGCTCATTCCTTCTGTCTTCCATCTTACCTTCCTCATAGCCCCAGTCCAGTTCATCTTTCCCCTTCTCATAATCAGACTCCTCGTTCACATTGTCAGCCATGGTGTGGTGGTGCTTGGCCGTTTCTCTCACTGTGGCTCCAGACCTCCTCCCTGTTGCACCGCTTTTATGCTTCACTTGGCCAGAAAGTCTCTGGACTTTGCTGAATGGACTCCCAACTTTACAACAGCCTCTTTCACTCAGAGCTACTATGATGATGTGCCTACTTCTTCTGTGGCTCCTCCTCTTTCTCTCTGCACACAATTAACTCATCCCGCCTTCCTCCTCCTCTGAGTCTCTTCAAACTGCAGGTGTAATCGCCCACACTGGCATTGTTCCAGAGATCATAGCTCTTTCTCATTCTTTGAGTCTTATGGGTGCCTCTGCATATGTACTTTTATGTGGTGTTATTCTACCCCAGCCCTTCTGTTCTGTTGGATAACCTTGTGTGTGTTTTGGAAAGTCAGCCTGGCAGAAGGTCAAGCTGGTGTTTCTTTTGGAGGCCGCAGTCCTATCGTTGGGTGAAGGAAAGAGCAGCTGTTGTGAAAACAGGCACAAGAAACAGCAGGATGGAGAGAGTGAATTGCCTAACTGTTCTCCGCCTTGATGACTTCAAGATGGACAAAGACTCCAGCCATAAAACAGTGCAAACCAATCCTGCATTAGAGCCAAACTTAAGCTCAAGCACTCGTAAAAAAAGTGGTCATTCAGTTCATTCTATTCACTCTCAGGAACTTTACAATGTTTAATTTCCTACAGCAAACACAAAAGTTGTGTGGTTGGGTTAGTTTGACCCTCTTAGTTCAACAAAAGTGTAAAAAAAATATCACATTAGAAAAAGATTACAGTCCCCATTCTTCATCTTTTACTTTGTTAATCCATATCCTCAAGGCTGCTGATATTAATTGCCCTATATTCCTTATGAAGAAACTGCCCCAGGAGTCGTTAAAATGCAGGCGAGCTCCCTTGTTTCAAACACTGTGCAGCTTAAATCAGTGCATGTGCTCTCTTGCTCTGCTTTTGATTCGTATCTGTGTGTAATAAGGTCACACAAGACCTGCAGTAGCCCTGCAGTCCTGACACACAAGCCAAACTTTCACCTTATGTTCTGTGCAGGTATAATAGCAGCCAGAGAGTACATTAATGCTCTACGTAGGCTATTTTAAGATCCTGGGATTATCCCAAAAACTGCCTTTATGGTGAGGTGGACTTTAAAGGTGCTCTGTGTCAAATGTTGTAATATGTAGTTGAACAAAATGGAACACATCAGTCAAAAGTAATTTTAAATAGTGCTTTATCACATAAAAATAACATACTTTGCCTTTAACTGTTACGTAAAAATAGACATTTAAAGGTCAATTGAAACTGTTTCTGTCTCTACAACTGCCCAGAGAAGACAAACTGAGAAAAGGAGAAGCTCACTAATCTTTCTTTTTGAGCACACATAATTTTTTTCAAATATTGTAAAGACAACAGCATGACTGCAGAGGCAATAGTTGTTTTGCTCTAAAAAAGTGTGTTGTGGAATTGCAATCAGCACTTTCACCACCAGAATTTGCACAAAACTACACACACCACATAAACCTGAGCCACAGAAATTGTGTAAGCAGTGCATTGTGTTGAACCTACCAGACCTTCACTATTTAATAGCATAGAAAAGTGAAATGCCTACTGGGTTATTCTATTTTATAAATAGGTATAAGTTTGACATGTCATACATAATACGTAAATGTAAATGTAATACACTAAATACAGGATATAAAATACTTAATGTGATGAGCTACATGTAATATGTATTCAAGATGCAATTGGTAAAAAAGTTTAAAATATGCTTAAGTCTCTGCATGTGGTGCCTCATGCAGAGACTACGCTTAATTCGCATTTGGTGTGAACGCACGTTGAAGCCTACCTACAGGATAATATCAGTACATACAGGGGAACTACAGGGATTTCTCTGGTTTCACCTTTAACCTTCCTTTGAGAGAATGTAATTAAAATGGTAAAACAAGCCCTCTTTACTGTAGGATATGTCTTTAACAGCTGTATGAGCTCTTTATTCACTCTATGTATATTCTGTGGAAATCCTCTGGTTGGGTTTTGTGGGGGTTATCCTCAGCTCAATGGAGTGCATATTCTAGGAGTAGGACCTAGCTCTAGAAGCCTATTTGCTGCCACCAAGTGGCAAAGTCATAGTTTACAGAAAAGCCAGTAATGAATTCACTCATTCTTTCCAAACAACCAACATTTTGCGAATATAATATCTAATAAACCCTAAAACTGCCTGTGGTGATTTGGAGAGGTAAAATTGATAAAACAGAAAAGACCGTTTAAGAAACGGGGTAATGAGGATTGTAGTCACAAGGTGTCACTAAAGAGACGTTTTACCCAGAGACATTTTAATATCAAAGGTTAAGTAAAGTACGTCAGATAGAATGAAAAATATATATTTAAAATACATATCATCACCTTTATGTTCAGAAATTAAATCTGGAGTAAAAGCACAGTTAGTTATCGTCCCAAATAATAGGACTTTATTAATGAATACATCATCATCATCCCGTGGCGTGGCGAGGGCGGATCGTGTGACGTAGAGCTGTGGCCGTGGCTGTTTATTGTTCCTTTCACAGCACCGACAGAGAAAAATAGGCTAACAAGCTGTCAGCTATCCCTTTTCACGCGGTTTTCGGTCTGTGAAACGAAGGTATAACGCTTAAGACAGCCGACTACACAAACCAAGGCCATGGCGTACGCATACCTCTTCAAATACATCATCATCGGAGACACGGGTAAGCGGCACAGCGCAGCAGCCTGACTGTCACTTAGCATTGGGCTAGCTGTTAGCATAGGAGCTAGCTGTTCATTTCCGCAGTGTTGGATGGATAGTCCAATGACGTGGTAAAAGCCCAGGCGTAAGGGGTGGGATGACAGATCCAATTTTTATGCTCTAAATACTTCTCCTGCTCTTAAAATGCACTGACAGCATCTGGACGTGTCACATATTTGTCCTGTCAAATGCAGCATGTGTGCCACTTCAGTGTCGAGTTTGTTGACACTGGCATAACATGTTGGGCCCTTTCTCAGCTTGCATCCAGGGTGGGGGTGTTAGCCTCAGACACTTAGCATGCTAAGTGGCTAAGCATTAGCTGCTCCGCTTATTAATAAACACTCGCCGGTCACGACTTAAAAGCCGCTGCATTACAAAATGCGTTATATTCGTGAACAATTGACTTGTGCATTCCTTTTGTGGTTTATGTTTAAATAGTATTGTTAACTCATCCTTTTGTTAGAAAAGGCCATCACCTAAAGCATGAAAGTAGTAAATGGCGTATTTGTGAGCTAATTAGAGCTACAAAACTCCACCTCCTGTGTTTACCAAAGTTTGTACTATATTCTATTTGTATTAAATAAATATCAGGTAGAGCGGGGGGTAATGTTGTCGCCTGTGTATTATGCTGTTAAAGGGCCTATTAAGCTAACCTTCATAGTAGCGGCAGGTGTAATCCTATATTAGCTGCTTTCTAGATTATATTGCTTTAGTCATTATTAAAGAACAGCGAGATTAACATTATGTAGTTCTACCTTTTTAACAGAAGACGAGTAGAAAGAAAAAAACATTCCATATGGATTAAACAGTTCCTCTAAAATTGCAGTAACCAGCATTTGATAACAATGTTAGTGGATTTTATCACCGAGACAAATGGAAACTATTAATAATCGTATGTTAAATCACTTCTCTAGTGGTTACTACATAGATATTGCGAAATGCTCACAAGATCTTGAAGTTGTTGTTGTTTATCTCTTACTAAACTGAGTTGCAGCAATGCTATTGTCTTGATTACAGATTATTTATAATAAATTTACTCTATCCGTTGTGCAAGACCCCTAGATAAAGTGTAATTTCAAAAACTTGCTTATTATAATCTTATAAGCAAATAAAAACCTGGAAAAACAGTCCAAGTGTAGGTTATGTTTATGGGACTGATGAAATCTAACATAATAAAGCACATGATAATGTTTCGGTGATCTCACTTGTCTTTGGAGGATTCTCAGGTCATCTTGAAGAAAAGGTTAAAGCAAAAGCACTGGACGCAGTTTTCAAGGTGAAGATGTTTTGTATCTAATTCCAGAAACTTTATCAATTGATCAACTGGTAAGAGAGCTGCGCTTATATCTCCCACCTAATAAATGTGGCCTTTTAAAACCTCAGCCAATGTACAGTGAAATGTTGTCTATGCACAGAATGTCCATGGTTCTCTGTGGTATTTTAACAACCAATAAATGTTTGTGGTTTTAGCCAAAATCCAAAAGCCTTCTCCACATGCTATCTGAACGGCAAAGTAACATTTTTTTTACTTCAATTAATGTATAACAATTAAATGCAATATATATTTAAAAGGTAACCAACAGTCTTACACATTCCAGCAGATTGACATTACTTTCAGTGCTGTGAATATTTGCTGATAAAAGACGTTTGTTTGGTAACAGTTGCACCTGAAGGTTTTTGTTTGTCATTGGGGTGGGAAATCTTTCTCCTGGATCTTATACTTGATACCAGTTACTAAACCAGTCTGCATCCATAAATCCTGTGAGAGAATGGTCACACTGAAGAAGTCCACAGCCAGCCTTACCCAATATTTTTTTTAATGTAAATAAAAGCTGAGAAATATATATTTCCACAATGATGCCTCTTTTACATTGTCTTCTTATCTTCAGGAAGATGCCTGTGTCATTTCCAATCAAGACAAAAGTTGCTGGTTGACTAAAAGTAACTTTAACTCAAAAATTTCCAGGGGTATGAATAATTTCGGGCAGTAGGGGTTGTGATGATGTGTATGGTGCACACAAGGAAAGTTTGTTTTCATTCTTCTGGTGCCCTTCAAGCTGCAGTTTTGGGATTCTTTATAACAGCAATGCACCTAACATGTCACTGAAATATCACTGTATTCCTGTACTTTATTTCATTTTTGTGTTGTTAATGTAGGTGTCCATATCCATAAGGTGTGGTATTTGGACCTTCGCAGCTTATTCTGCTGTATTGGTCTATATCAAGTGCAAAAAGGTTCACTGAAAGGCCGGTCTGTCTTTAGTGACCCCTTGGTTCAGCAGCCTCTCAGTCTCACTGGTCTTCTGGTTGGTCATTTGCTGAACAGGAAAGCACAAGGAATTCCACCATTTCACTCACCTGATTATAAACCTCACAGTGAGCTAACTTTTATATGGCCCTCAATACGTATACATGTGGTCAGCTTGATTGGGTAGGTTGCCACTCTGGACTACAAGTACAAGTCCAAGTACATAGAAGAAAATCAAACTGTTTAGTCCACTATGCTCCACTAATAGACTAAGCTTTGTTAAATTTGGCCTTCCTTTTAAACTTTTGGAGCATTTGAGTCCAAACAACCAGCAAACAAGTTTGCAAGTGGTGCAGAAGAATAAGTGAAGCAAACCTAGAAGTCCAAAACCCATTAACATGCTGCATTAGCCTGACACATTATAAAACACATTATAGGCCTGTCAGCTTGACTAAGATCAATTTAAATTATTTAGATTCCTAGCCATTCTATGATAATTACTTGAATTTAAAGGTCATGTTTTAGTCAAAGGTGATAATTGTGTGTTTCTCTATGTAAAGATATTGCTGTTTTACTAACCTAAGAGCAGTGTAGATCTAAGGTTGTTCCCAGGCCTTCAGACCAGTAAGCTCAGATGTCATACTCTGCTTTATTCTGGTAAATGTGACTGAGGCTTTACAATATATTAATGACTGGTTGGAAAAGACTTGCATTCATTCTATTGTGCGTTACGGTGGCCTTTATCTGAGGTTAGCCTACCTCTCTGGTCCTGCTGGTTCGAACAGATGGACTCGTAAAAGAAAATTAGACTTTGTACAAAAATAGTTCCCGTTCTGATTAAAAGTGGCCTGCTAATATGGAGCGCTGTCAGGTTTTAGCTTGGACCCTGTTCTTTGGTAAACATTGTACAGAGAGGAACAGACGTATGAAAAAGCTACAAGAATGTTCAGTGATTGCTAATGTGCTGCGCTAAGTTCAGTTTTGTCACATGATCTGACTTGACAAAAATGAATACAGCTAACTGGATCGGTACTGTAAATGTATCTTTTGGCAATATAAATCACAAAATATAAATTTCTTTAAAGATAGGTGCTGACACTGCATGGCTTCATGATACTGCTCTAAAGGCAACGGTGTCTAGAATTAGAATTGACCAATGAAATATTACAAAAAGCTTTTATATTCCCCAGAATGCAAACAAACTTTTACAAATGATGAAACACCCCCGGTAGGCCTAAATATTCTGTTTATATTGCACTCTCCTGTATGACTTAAACATCACATTACACCAGCAGCTGGGCACCTCATTGTGTTTGCTCTGCTTCAGGGCAATATTGTGTTCTCCTAATCTGTTATGGCCTTACTGTCAAACACAGGTCTGCTACAGGTAAAGTCATACCTATGACTAGTTATGGTTTAGTTTTAAACATCTGTTTTGTGTTTCTAAGCAGTCATTTTCAGAACTGATTGTAATAATTCACTTGCACTTTCTGTAATAATAACCTTGGCTTCGCCCTGTGGTGGTGAAACCGCATGCTTCACAAAAAGCCATAAAATGACTCCAATTTTAAAATTTCTTCCTGTACTTGCTGCGGTCTTGACATGTCAACTTGGCTCCTGTTAAAAGCGTCCTTAAGTGAGGCTTAGGTTAGTGAGTCGTGGAGGGGGCAAGGGCGCAGTGGTGCCATCAGTGCTTTTCACACTTGGATTGAATCATGCAGGTGTTTATCAAGCCACAGCAAATTACAAAGCCTTTATCAACCAAACAAAACATGTGATTTCCTTATTTTGACTGGGTTAATGATCTTTCAAACACAATAATCTGAATATTTTAGATTATTATTTTATAGTGTAATCAATGTTTTTGTGATAAGTGACAGAGGTAGTAAGGTCTGTATTTCATGATCTCTCTATCACTCCCTTCATCCCTTATCATCATCACACAATCCCTGCCTAGCAACGGCACTGCCTGGCGATAGTAACCCGTGGCAACTACATAGGAAGAAGTCCATGTCCCTCTCTGTCACCTCCTTTGAGTCATTCTGACCACTTCATTACTATGCGTTTCCTCTCAGTTCCTCCTCCTTTGTTTGTTGACACCAAGGAGACTTTGTCATGAATTTATTTCCTTTTTTATCTTTAAGTGCACCATGTCCCATAAAACTACAAAGCAACCATAACGTAGCACTTTCCTCTGTTCTTGTTAAATCCAAAGGCTACTTTTACTTCTGGTATATTTTCAGATGACCATCATTTCCTCTGTGATTATTCAATTAAAGAATCGGGAATGTTGATTTGATAATTTCTCATTAGGTTAAAGGATTATCATCAGATTATTGTGTCTCTGAATGTTTCTGTGACAGTGCGAGCTGTAGTGTGAAGCGATTAGCTTGTATGTAAAAGGTGCCATAATTTTTGCAACAATACTAAAACCTAGCTCACTTGTATCCAACTTTTTTTTTTTTTTTTTTTTTACAAAGATCTGAATGATGTTTGTGGCTTGCTGCTTTAAAGCCAATGTGTGTTTCTGTTTCAGGTGTGGGCAAATCATGTCTATTACTACAGTTCACAGACAAGAGGTTTCAACCTGTTCACGACCTCACCATCGGTAAGTCGCCACCGCACGTCCACCTTTAATGCCTGGTTCTATAATTAATTAACGCATTTCTGATGATACCTGGAATCAGTAGCAAAAAGGGATTTATCCATTAATGTTGTGAATTAACATTCTACTTTTTCATCAGTCCATTATCTTTGTGTATAGCTGGATGTGTCACAAGCCTCTGGTGCCCTTTATTGGATCTAAAAATGTTTAATTTGATTTTTATCTGATCAAAATGTTTCTTTCTGCAAAGCACTGTACCCATCGCGTCCATGGTCCTCTCTTTTGTCAAAACTGTCTGCTTGTTCACAATTCTTTTACATTTTTCTTTTAAATGCTGCTTTAAGATTTTTTGTGGAAAGCTTCCTGGTTTAATAAAAAGCAGCACCTTATTGTCCAATTCTTATTTATCTTTTGTAGGTGTGGAGTTTGGAGCAAGGATGATCACTATAGATGGCAAACAGATCAAACTGCAGATCTGGGATACGGTAATCTATTTTATCCTAATTTAACGTTTTATATACTAGAACTCAGAAGACCAATTGCATAATATAAAAGTTTTCTCTAGAGGCACTTTACACAGAGCTAAGGCTTAGATGTCAAGATTAAGTTTAAATCTTGCTCTTGTACCACAAATTATTAGTTTATTTCTTTGATGACAGTGTTCAATGAACATTAAGCGGGAGCAGAGATGCTTGTACCAGATCATAGCTTAGTCCTATATTGTACATATTTTTAGTGGTAGGGGAAACTGGAGCACCCGGTGAAAACCTACGCAGACACAGGGAGAACATGCAAACTTCACACAGAAAGGCCCTGCCCTGTATGGGAATCAAACCAAGGACCTTCTTGCTGTGAGGCAGGATTCCTAACCACTCTAAAGTAATTTCCTTTGGTTACTTAGTTTGGTTACTATGCAATACTGAGGGTTGCATTGGTAACAGCCAGCATAATTATCACAATATTTGAATAAATCTGTGAGACATTTAACAGCAGTTAATATCTGTAAATGTTTTGTCTTGATGCCGAAGGCAATATTGTAATCTTCAGTGATTGTTTGTGTTTGAGCCTTGAGGTGCACTTACCTGAATGACCAGCAGGTGGAGTCAGAGTTCCATTAGTAAAAGTAAAAAACCCAGCTCTGTGGCATAAGGCTTAAGATGAGCCACTTGTGCTGTTGCTGTGGGGGGTCTACTCTCTGTAATGGACATATTGAAGCCGAATGGTAGGGAGTGACCTTCCTTTTGGGTTTCCTCATGTCAAGTGGTCCTCTCAATCGTTAACGTGTTTAAAAAGAACATCTATTGGGGCTTTGTGGCTCCTTACATGATCAGCCATCACCAAATGGCCAGTGAAACCGGTTGGATGACTGTGTAGGCTGAACATCATGTGAATGTGTGGAACAGCATGTAGGCCAGATGGCAGACAAACACAGCGTTCTCTCTCGTTCACCCTTATTTATCATTTATTTACTAATAGTAATACTAGCCCCAGTGACAACCACTACCTGGCTGTTAGTGCGTGGTCTAGTCCTCCCATTGGCTGGAGAAAACATTTGCCTGGTGCAGTGGCTTTCAACGATTGTCTGGCGTTCTGTCTGGTTGTTCAGATGAGGTCAGAGTGGTGCAGCTGCTAACACAGAGTACTGTTTTGTTTCTCCCTTGGCATGGCTCAAACACAGACAACATTGTTACTGTACACTGAGCAGTGATGGGATGAATGGACATTTCAGGTACTGGGACTGGCCAATGTGTGTAGAAAGATAATGCATTGATGGAGATGAGTATGGAGACTTATCACAGGCTAAATTTCTAGATACAGTCCAAGTTTCTCAAAAGATTGTTATATCAATGTACTACTTCAACTACACTAGTACTAAACCAGAATTAAACATGTCTAAACTGTGACTAAATGTAGAACTGAACCAGGTCTAAAGTAGGACTTTTTAATTTGGATGCACCCCAGTTTGATTTAAAGCTTTGTCCTTTTGAGTTATTGCGATACGTCATTCTTTGCGATATGAATATTGTGATCGATAATATTTTGAAAATAATACATTTGTGTTATATTGTGCAGCCCTACTAGCTATTTAGTTTTTAATTGGCTGTGACTTGAACACTCAAAAATTCCAAATTTACCTCGTGAGTGAGCAGTAGGTGTGGAATAAAGTACATTTTGATTGTTTAGGGGTTAATTATGTTTTATGAAAATCTGCATTGTATACACTTACACCTTCAGCATTGCTTTAAGGTTATTTTCCCTCTACATATTGTAGTTTTAACTGTAAACTAGACCTTCCTTCAACTTCCCTACAAGTTTTGATACATCCTTGTAAAAAAAGAAGAAAAATTCATTCCACAATTATATGACATGGTTAACGGAGGGAAAAATTAAATATAAATAAATTAAGTGACTTGTGTACGGGAGAGACTGTGAGACACGAGTAATAAAGTAAGAGGGACCGAACAAGGTGACTTTACAATAATCTATGTGGTATTAAATGTAAATCCGTATAACACCACTGCTAATGTAACCGTCATAGTGCAGTGTTCATAGATACTTTGAGTTTAGCGAAACAAGTAAACGGAGAGAAAGAAAGCTGGCTGTGACAGTTAGATGGAGGGGGAAAAAAAAAAAGAGAGAACTCCATTGTATCCAATTACAGGCCCTGCTCTGTCCCATTCTCTGGCAGCTGAATAAAACCTGGAGCTAGATTTTGTGAGAGGATTAGGATTCGTAACGGTCATAAATGAGCTCTAGAAGATGGACTTAAAGGGAAATATCACAGGTTCTATGTTGGAGATGTGTTTGTAACTCCTGTAAAATCCTGTAGTCACTTTAATCATGTAACTTTCACATCCTGTTTATTAATATATATATGTTTTTTTATTTATGTTTAGGCTGGTCAGGAGTCGTTCCGGTCCATCACCCGGTCTTACTACAGAGGAGCTGCTGGAGCACTGCTAGTCTATGACATCACAAGGTAACGGCCTGTTTCTGCCACTATGAAGGATATAAGAAACAATGCAAATGCTATGTCACCGGCAATTTAACATCTTGCTCATTATCTTGCTTTAGTGAGACATTCTCTGTTTACCAACTGTAGATAAGCATTGTGCACAAATGTTGACAGTGCTCATTCCTCAAATCATTTACCACAGGGAGTAAAAGCCTACTTATACTGTATTTGTGGTATTGGATTTTGGGCAGGATTTTCTTTTCTGTGGAAGCCACAATAGTTCAAATACTCTAAATGCTGAAGGTAATTCCTTTTTTTATCTCAGTTAGCCTTGGACACACAACTGGGCGGTCCTTTTTATGAGGTGTAATACAGAAAAGCAAAGTATTCATTTCACAGAACATCAACAGGATTATTTTCCAACAAACATCTAAGAGCATATTAATTTCACATTTGTTTGTTCAAACTGTCTGCTCCTGGCATAGACAGGACATGGTTTCAATATTCTCCTGTAAATGTTTTAACAGAAGGGACACCTTCAACCATTTGACAACCTGGTTAGAGGACGCTCGCCAACATTCCAACTCCAATATGGTCATCATGCTTATCGGCAACAAGAGGTAGGACCTTGTCAACTACAATGTAAAGTGCACACACCATGGGCTACTTACTGTTTGGGAACACTTGTGTCATTGAAATTGAATGAATGTGAAGATACAGTGATGAACAGAGAACAAGTTGCAAAAATTCAGTAAATGAAGAGCTATAAAAGTTACAATTCACAAATGTTTCAAACTACACTACTTACTTAAGCTTGCACAGTGTAGTCTAGAACAACAGACTATTGTGTTTTGTCTCAACATGACTTAAAAATCATTTGGTTGTGAGTACTGTCATTACATTTCAATGTGAAAGGTCAAATTACTTCCGACATAACATAACTTCTTTCATAATATACATTTATCCTCTTAACTTAGTTTTCTGCTTTGCACAGATGTATGCAGCTTAGTTTCCTTCATATTCTTAATAAACTAGGTTATGATAGTAGTATGCTGCTGTTGCAGTTCAAGATGGCACTTAAAGCTCCATTTGGCAGAATTATAAGAAGAAAATCTTAGAATATGCAATTATAAAAAATAAAAAATAAACTTCTACTTCTTTGGAAAACTGTAATATCGCCAGTTGACTGAACTGACATTACACTTCCCCCGGGTTCAACTGGTGTACCCAAGTGTTTTTTTTTTCAAATGGTATTTTTTTAATCAGTCTTGTGTATACGAAAAACAGACATTATATTATTAATCAAAATGTAGACAAAGTCAAATAATAAGGCAATTTTTTCTGTTTACAGTGACCTGGAGTCAAGGAGAGAGGTGAAGAAAGAAGAAGGTGAAGCATTTGCAAGAGAACACGGCCTCATATTTATGGAGACCTCAGCCAAGACGGCCTCTAATGTAGAGGAGGTGAATGTCTACACATCCACTGAACATTGTTCTCATTAGACCTGCCCACACAGACATATTTACCCATATTACGTCCAAGTCTATGCTTGTCAACACTATGTGACCTTTAAGCATAATAGATTTGCAAGGTAGGTAATAGATACATTTTACACTTTGCTTCTTTAGATATTTAATTCTTGTGTGCTGACCAAATTAGGTTTTCCTTCACTTAATAAAAACAAACCTTCCTTCCTGTTTTTTGAGAGATAAAAAATAGTTCTGTATTTCTCTTATGAAGCACAAAAAATACCATTAATAATGCAATAAATACATAGATGTTGGTATTTTCTTATTAATGTTTCAGTAAAAAACTGTACAATATGCAGTGTTAGGTTTACTTATCAACAACTACACTAAAACCTTCTGGGATGAGGTCAATTTCAGTTCAGCACTCTCACCATTTACCTGTAGCATTGGCCACACGCGTATTGGTACCATAAAGTACATTTAGCTTCTTTAGCGCCCTGCTCCGCCCCTTGTGGAGACACACCCCTGGTGCTGCTGCTGCTACTGCTTCTGTGTTTAATGAATGCATGGTGTTGTCCTGGGAGACCCCTTCCTCACTTATCCAATCACATAAATAATCCCATCCTACACAGCACAGCATGCCAGCCCAGGGCACCGCAGATAGAGACCGTGTGTGTGTGTGTTTACATTGATTTTTGCCTCTATGCGCACTAGCCTATCCTATATCATGCAAACGCACCACCCACCCCACTCTCTCAGGGGTTAAGATGAGGGGGAGGTGTGTGTGTGCGCGCTATGATTAATTTGTCTCATTAGTGTCCTCTGAAGCCTCCTGATACCGCTGCTCCGCTCCGTTCCCTTCATGCCTCCTCATCTCTCGACGTCCATCATTTGCTCTTTACCTCCCACCCATCCTCCCGTCACCTCCTCCGCTCACTTGCCATCCATTTCCCTGTCCCCCTCCCCCCTGCAGCTCTGTGCACCCCACTCCACACACCACCCCCTCCCTGTCTCCATTCATTTCTATACCCTCAACCCCCACCTCTCTCGTTTGCAGTATATCAACCAGTTATGGTTCATACATATTCATAACCTCGGCCCCACCTCCCCTCAGTGACACACGGCAGCCAATCAGAGCGCATGGTTTGTCGTCAGGGTCTGTGGGTGGACACTAGAGCTGATGAGATGCTCCTTAGAGAGACAGATAGTGAAAAAATTCCTGTAAGCACCGTGTGTCCTTTACTCTTGTCCTGCATCATTCCACTTGCAACATTTTCCACATCCTCTGATATTTTTTTTTACCCTGTTTTCCTGAGCCTTTTTAATCTTAAGTTGCTTTTAATTACTCTTTCTCATGTCTTGTTTTTACTTTACAACCAACTTCAGCTACAGTTAGCATTTGAAGTATTAGCGTGAAGATATATTTTTGTCACTTTAGCTCAATGAGGATTTGAAATAAGAGTCATAAATATGACATTTACCTTCACAGACATGTCTGTTTTTAATGGGTCACATGCTATCAAACAGTGGACTGGAAAGCAGTTTCTTGGCTTGTTTTAAGAAGGAATTGGATTAAAAAGAGGGGTTGATTTCAGTCATTGAATTGACATTTAAGTTTTCATTGGATCTATGAATATAAGATTATGGCAGGGATCGGTCGAAGGTTTTTTACACTGAAAAAAACAGACCTATCACAGATATGGCTCAAGAACAATTTGGTCAAACATCACTTCAGTCTAATCTTGTTTTATTTTAAATTCCCTGTGGATGGTAGAAGCAAGCAATAAAAATATTTCTGTCCAAATATTTCTGGACTAAAATGCCTTAAATTATCCTGTCAGTGACAGCAACTTAAGGAAGTCGGATACTAAACAGACTGTATTACAACACTGTATATATATTTTCTACTAAATGCATATATTGTCTAGTGAATGTAATGTGTGGGATGGTCTGAATAAAAACTTTCTGCGCTATTATATAGTAGTGGTACAATAATAGAGAGGCACAGAACAGGTGAGGCTGAGATTAAAACAGGACAGGACGTAGGATGAGTGCAGAAGAGAGCACCCCTGGGCTCCTCAGTCTATTTCAGACAAGTGCCAGGTTCAGCACATATTTTTAAATTCTCTACTCTCTGTTTTAGTCGTGTGTGTGCGTGTGTGTGTGGAGGGTGCCTGCAGTTTATCTGAACAGTTTGTCCCATTTGTTCTTCAGTTTAGGCCCCTGAGACGCAGCCACCGTGAGCTCATTCTCCCCAGAGAGAACCGCTTCAGCAGTGCGGTCGTAGCCTCTTAGCTCAGGGAGCTTAATTCCACTTCATGCTAACGCTTGATCTTAGTGTCAGTGTAGCCCCATCTTTGCTGAATGTGTAACAGAGAGGATGCTGGAGTTTGAAGACAGGCAAAATGGAGACTTTTAAGAACCCAAATTTAACGTGGTCAATATATAGACAACAAGAGATTGTGAATAACCTGTAGAGCCTACTGAAAGCGAGAAGCATAACAGTTTATGATGTCACTAACTCATTATCATTGGAAGTTGACTGTCATTATTGATTTGCATGCTTGCTGATATTTCCTTGAATGTAAAGTGGTTAAAGGCAAAGACAGTGGAATAATAACTGAAAAGAAAACAATGACTTGCCTTTTTATTACATTATTTGAATAGTATGCAATAGCAGCCAGGATTGTCGGAGCCAGTCCTAAGTTTGGACTTTGTACTTTGTATTGGCTTTAACTTCCATTTTACTATTTATTTTATGTTATGAAAACTGTAACCCTATTTTGTATGGTCCGAAGGATGCTTAGCGGTACAGCAACATACGTGACTATTATATCTGTATTTGTTGGGTTATCTTTAGGGTCTGTTTATAATGTCCCTAATGAAAGTTAAGCTGGTGTAAGCAAGGTTTAATGTACAGTTTGACTATGAATTTCTGGGGTGTCTTGATTTTTTAGATTGCGTATGATTCCTTAATAAAGGGAAGAAGAAATAGAGTAAATAATGTTCAACCTGATTTAAAGAAGTTTTGTGTTTAATACAATATTATTTCAGCGATTGACAAATGTTAAAATGTTAAGCTTTCTCATTTCCTTCTCCCTCAGGCTTTCATCAACACAGCCAAGGAGATCTACGAGAAGATTCAGGAGGGAGTGTTTGATATCAACAATGAGGTGAGTTGCTCCAGCTTGCACACTTTTTCTTTTTTCCATAATCATTCCATCTTTGTTCTTCTGTGGTTTTCCAGCAGTGTGTGTGGTTTGCCACGCTCCCACTCTCCTCAAAAGGAAAAGAGGGGAAAAAACCCATCCTCTCGGCTTCCTTTGACTCCAGCCAAGCAAAACTCCCATTCCCCTGCTCTATTTTGCCACTCAGTCTCCAGGCCTCAGCTGCATGTCTCTCTCTCTCTGCTTTCACTCGGCATTTTGCCAACTCATAAATTCCTCACATCCCACAAGGTCTCAGTCATTCAGCAAGAAAACAAACAGCCAGCCAGTCTGTAAGCCCACTCTACAGTCAGCCTAGCTCCTCTGGACCAGTTATCCAGGCAGGAATGTCCACCGTCTTGCGCTTTAACCCACCAATCATAAGTGTTAGACCGTGTCCTCATTTAGGGCTGCAAAAATGCAATGAGGAATTTCTACGCTGTAGCTCCTTTTCTTCAACTACAGCCCCTGAAATGGCCCCATATTAACTGATGAGCCACTTTCATATGATTCAAAGAGCTGTTTTTACACCCTGCTTAAGTTAGACTGACTGCTGCATTATTACAAAGACCCATTGGAAGCAACATGCCAAACATAAAGTTAAATTAACAGTCATTTCTAGTGAATTTTATTTTATAGGGGCCATTTATACTACAGCAGAAAGTCACTCTGTTGTGTTTCAAAAGTGTTAACACGGCACAAGTCAAACTGATCCATTAATCCCACAAAGACCCACTGGAAGAACTAGTCATTTATAGCAGGACTAATGTACATAAAATTCACATTTTTGTTTCCTGCCACTGTTTTTTTCCGACAACAGTGTTCATCAATATTTTCCCAATATATTATACTATGCGAAATCCAGATGAGATTGTCAATTTTGTCATTGTTTTTCTTGCAATTCTGTCTTTGGATGAGAACATAATTGCATACAGCCAAAAGCCAGCTGGGAGGTCATTTTAGTCTAAAAAAAAAACCAGAAATCTTTCCATGATTTGCAATGTTTGAGAGAACAGTTGCTGCATAAACTGCTCCCAAGCCTTGTTGAATCCTCCAAAAGCCCTGAGTGTCAGATAACATCTAAACCCCTCCTCCCACACTTTTCAGACGTTTGATTAAAGGGGTTGCACATCCCCCAATTTCCAAATCAACAATCTGATACCGACAACCACTAAACTCAGAAATTGGTCAGCTGTGCGGAGGTGAGGAAGAGGTCAAGGATTTAATTTCTCTGGAGCATAGCCATCTTATAGTGCAGAAAAGAGATGGAAATAATGAGTAAAGATTTACATATAACTAACATTTAATCATGTCACCTGCTTTTACAGCAGTCAGTGAGAACATTTCTGAACTTGGAGCTCAACAGTTTCAATATCAATTGGAATTTGAAGTAAACTTTTGAAATCATACATGGCCAAAGATTTAATCCACAAGTGAAATAAATTGCAGCATAACATTTTATTTTCATTCTTAAAGATCAAAACTCAATTTAATTTAGACCTTAAAGTACAAAGGTTTGCTGAAGCTAGAGCATTAAGGCCTGTTACCCGAGACCCCTGAATCAAAGATGGTCACTGTTTGAAGTTGAAAAAACACTGAAAAAGATTCTGGCTTATATTAGCTATTTTAAAGCCTATATTTTGGTACAGTGATTGGAATAGATGAGACAAAATGAGATCCATAGGAGCTCATGACTCCGTCTAGTGATACAAGTTAAAATAAAAGACCTCCATGGATGGCACTTTCTCATTCTCTTGTTAATACCTCTGTAATGCAGCACTTTGTCACATTAATAATATTATCTCAAAGCACAGTGATGATATTTTGACTGCCATATAGTCCATTTGAATCTATGAAAGTATTGAATACACTTCAACGCTGTACATAGACATAAATTGCTAAAGCTCCTGGCAGTAATTCTTTATGTTTACAGTCAGCAAGATGGTTGTGCTGATGATTGGATAAAAAGGTTACCCTGGCAGCCCTATCTACACAGCCGTCACTGAGCACAAGTGTTAGACCAACTTGACTGTATTAGCTAGCCAGCTATTGCATGTTTTTGTTATTAGTAATGTTTAGGCGGAGCGAAGACAGGCCGGCCAGCCAAACCACATCAGCTGACTGGCTGCGAGGGAGAGAAGGAGCCAGGGAAACCCCACCAGAAATGTTGGCAGCCAGTCTGAGAAAGCACTCGCACACATGGCCTTAGCTCAATAAATGTGATTTAAAGGCCTACAGTGTTTCCCAGAGGCACTACTGCTACTGAGTGTAGGAGGGGAGAGGGAGATAAATATATACAGAGGCGAGCAGAGAGCCAGGCTGGAAGTGGTTCTGCTGAGAGCCAATGAGAAAGAGCAGTGATGAAATACAGAGGGAAAGCGAGCTGTACACTCCACGGAGAGGCTTGAAAGGCCCGTGTCTCACTGCCGCCCACCTGTCCTGCTCTCTCTGTGTTTGTTGTCTTTTATTCGTACTTCCCTTTTTTTCTGCCCGTGTCCTTGAGTGCTGCTGGTGTTTCCTTTGCCTTTGTGCGGCACAGCAGCACCTGTTGCGTCCTCTATGATGTGATCTAATGGGAGCCCCTGCAGGCGCCGCACAGAGTTAATTCCGCCATGAAAGCAATGGCACACTTATTTTGCACTTTGTTTTTTTTCCTTTTGTCAGAAATCATAATAAGAATAGATTTTCAAGGAGAACATTTTCAAGTCCACTGTAAAGTAACAATAATGTATTTTGATTAATATTGTAACAAGAATATGAGGAAGTTCTTTTTTTGTTTTAGAGTCATAGTTCTTTTCAGAGATTGTAGATTATCGTTAATGAAGACAATGTGTTTTTGATTTACTGATACAGGGGAGTTTGGCAGGAAACAGGAAGAGAGTGGAATGAAAAGCAGCAAATACACAAGCCAGACTTAAACCCAGGGTGCTTTCTTACGTAGTGCATCTTTTGTCAAGTTCATTTTACATTAACAACAAATCCACTAAAACAGATGAAAAATATTTGCCTCCAAAGCAGCTAAATAACATAGCTTGTTGGTTTCCTGCATTTCAGTTTCTCTAGAGAAGATGTGAAAACTTGGAAGTTGAGTCAGGCCTAATTTAATGACTAGAATATATGCAGTCTTCGATTTGTGTGCTTTTGAGGCATTTGAGAAAAATGGACAGGCGGGAGACAATTTGTCCTAAAAACATTTATGAAATGTTGGTCCACTGGATTGATAGTAAAGTAGCCTTTCAGTACAAGACCTGAATTGACTTCAGCCCTAGTACAACAGAAATGAAAATGTCTTTTGTCAGTTGGTCAAGAAAATCTGACCTTTCCTCTGGTGCCACCCAAGTAAAAATAATACATTTACAATCAGTGGCTGGAATAACCTGCTGAACAGCTTGCATCCACACAGTAGACTTCACATTAGCAGCTTTATGACACCTGATAACACAAATAAAACAAGGAAGTTCACCAACATTAAGAGTAGGACCATGGTTACTCAAGGTTTAGATAGTTTATAAAGATTGTATAGTATTTACAGTAACTGTGCTTGATTTAATTCTGTCTTTGTCTGTTTTCTCACAGGCTAATGGTATAAAGATTGGACCCCAACACCCCACCCCCAGCTCCACACTGTCCGGTAGCCAGGGTGGCCAACAGGCTGGAGGAGGCTGCTGCTGAAGGCCTCAAACATGTTGTCGCTTCCTCCTCCTCCAGACCCAGGACGCCCCTCTCCGCCCCACTCCTCCTCGCCCTCTCCAACCCTCCCTTACGTTTCTACAGAACTGTCCAGGCTCACTAACAGTTTGTCAACCTCTCTCTCGACCGCTCTATTCCCCATCCATCCTTCCTCCTTTTTTCTTTACCTTTTTTAGTTTTGTATTGTTGTGTCCCAGTCAGCTTAACATGTCCGGTCTTAACAGGGACAAAGTCCGCTTCACCTTTAGATACAAATTCATGGATCAGTCAGCCATTTTATTTCAAAGATGAACAAGATTTTAGTAAAAATGCTGCAGAGTTTGTTTTGCTTGTACACATCTCTTGCTGGCAAAGTAAAGCATTAACATAATATTTTTTCGAAGAGGTGAGTTGGCTTTATCCAGTTTGAGACGGAACTGACTGTACGGAGTAAAAACCGCAAAGCTGTGTTTTGTCTATTCGCACATCTGTACATGTTTTAAAGAAATGACGCAGCACGTTAGTAGCAGGGCGTGCTACAACATGTCGACTTGAGTTTACATGCTGTGCCTGTGTGCATGTATAGGTATTTCAGGATGTCAGTTTTATCGGAGGCATTGGAGTCAGTTGATGCTATATTTTGTCCTTCCTTTCCCTTTATTATTGTCTTGGTTTTTCCTTTTTTTTTTTTGTTTGTTTGTTCTTGTTTTGTATTTAAAGAACACTATGAACTGGATGTGGCTTAAAAAAAGTGTTTTAAAGTGTTTGCAGAGAGAATAAATGACCAAACTGTTGCTTGTGAAAATGGATCTTTTCGGAAACTAGCGAGAAGCAGTGGAAATGTTTGGGGATAACTTGAGAGCAGTGGCTGCCAACATGAAGTAAAGAAGAGGGAAAAAATACCATTATTTTTTTTTTGACAACTGTATTTATCAGGTGCATTTCTGTGTGTATATATGGCTCTTTAGTTTCCTGTAGCTTTTTGGTGAAGCCTGGCTTGTTGGGGTCCTCACCAGAACTGGGAAAGAAAGGGGGTTTTCAAACAGCTTTTTAGCATTTTTAACAAACTCAATTTAAACCCAAAGGCACTGGGTCGACTTTCTGCTCAAGCCTTTCCTTTTAAATGAGAAGCGATAATGATAAGAGGCTGTTAACAGGGCCACACTAAGGCATTGAGAGTCCCTGGTGAGGAACAGCCTCCAACTGCAAAATGTCAAGGCTTCTCCATTTTAAAGCTCAGATTTCCACCATGAATTAGGCAGATTTAAGATGAATACTGTTTAGAGCTTGATTGATACGATTTACTGTTATATGATCACATTTAACTTACTTATTTTTCAACCCTCTCCTTCCCAACCCTTCTTCTACAATTAGCTCTGTACCAATTTTAATGCCAAATTTATGTGTTTACTTACATTTCATTAAAGCTGGAGGGAAAATATACATCTTTGCCCTGAAAATCTGACCTAAAGCAGATCAGCTGTTTGCCTTAACTCCACCCTCCTGAGAGATTTGGACAGCTGCTGAATTAAATGAACAAGCCTTCTTCCTGCAAATATAGGCATTTTACCACTAACTAGCTAGTCAACAATGCATTACTTCTTAGGCTATGTTCAGACACCTCAATGCAACATAAGCGTAGATGATGAAGTGTATCTGTATTCGATTTAAAGATTAATGTTGCTCAAATACACAAAAGGTCCTGGGTCATGTAAGCAAAAAATAAATAAAAATAGATTTGAGTTGTGGTCTGAACATAGACTGAGACTTCTAAAGTCATAGAGAAATAGTTTGACTTTGGATTATGATTTGGGGCATTTGACGAATCCTCATTAATTTTCATGTCAAACAAACACATTACTCCCACCCCCTCCATGTACGCACACACACACTAACCTGCATACAGTATGAAAACATGAGGCAAACGTATATATTTGGTGTTGTTATTACGAGGCTGTACGCTAACTGTAGAGGCTTTCACAGCAGGGCAATTCATTTGTGTGAAAGCTTGTCGTTTTCCTCAGCTCTGTGTTTAATTTTTTTTCTTTTTTAACTACAACGTATATATATATATATTCTGACATTTATTAATCTAATAATGACTCTTCTTTGTAAAGCGACATGTAGTGTGAGTGTGTGTGCGTATATGTGTGGACTCTGAGGGGTTACGGGGGAGGAACAAGCCAAATGTGACGCATCTATCTATCTATGGATCAATCCATCTATCTAATCTTTATGGCCCTCCTCTCGTTCTCCTCCTCTTCTTCCTGCCACTCCCCCCTTCAACGTTATTTGCTGTTTGTTCTTTGGAAAAAATAAAACTTAAAAAAAACAAAAAATGCTAAAAAAAAATGCTATCACAATAAACTATAATAAAACATTCTAAACTAAAAATGTCATTTTGTTGGTTATGTGGAGATGGAAAAAATACAGTGTTTGAAAAAACTGCATTTGTATGTGCTGTGTTCTTTTTTATTTTTTGGGATAAAATAGCTCAATCTTCTTTTCACTTAATGACTCAATCACTCACTTCAGATCCTTGTGCAGTATCTGTTGAAGCCATTAATGTGTTTGGACGGGGGCTGTGGGAATTGTGTCTTCTGACCTTCAGCTGTCATCAGATTGTATTTCCTGATGAAGGTTGGCTGGACTCTGAGCTGCTTCATGAATCAAACCTATGCTTGGGGAAGGTTTGCATGTTCAGTATACGTACTGTGTGGATGTTTTAGTAATATTCTGCTTTTCAACCAGTCCTCTAGGTAAGATCCAGGTAAGATGGCACAATAGCCTTTCAGTAAGCATGTGTAGACCCACTGCAAACCCCTTGCAGTTCTACAATGCAGTCCTTTGCACCACTTTCTTTATACACGGCAATAGGTCTTTGGACATGTCCTTTCCTACTCCAAATAAACAATCTGAAACAATCATACCTCAGTATATGGCAGCCTTTAGGCCAAAAATATAGTTTTACTATGAAATAAGTTAAAGCTTGTTTCATTTATCTTCCAACACACTTTTGACCTCATCACAGGCTCTGAGAAACCGCTTCCATGTCCTACATCCGACAAAACAGTCGAAATATATACAAAATATATACATAAAAAGTGGTTTATTCTGTTTGCTGTCTGGCTCAAATATATTTCACATCAAACTGGTGGACTCGATTCAAAACTGGGTTTTGTATGCACTAGAGTTAATATTCTGAAGTTCTTTAGCCTTCTTTTATTTGCTTGTTTTAGGCTCTGAACCAGTCCTATACAGCAACTATACACAGATTTACATAAAGAGATGTTTTGAGGAGTACAACACATCTGACGAGTAAAAAGTATGTTCTTTGACTCTCAAGTCTCTACATGTTGATTTTCAAAGCAAACTAAAATAAGATCAAACCAGATGCCATCTTAACGTTGGGAATTTCGTGTTGAACTCATGGAACAGATTCTGACAGAACAAAAAATACAGCAAAGAATTAAATATATTATGTATTTATCTCCAAAAGTAAGATTTGTAAGATTTAAAACATTTTGATGCTGGCTGTCCACTGTTTAATACACTGACAATGTTTGTTATTTTTAGTGTAAGGCCGTTCAATAGTGGGCCACAGGAAAGAATTTTAACATTTTCTGAGGAAGAAAAGAGTCAGAGTTTATAATATTTATAATCAAATTCAAATATAGAAGAGTAAACTGTTGAGAAGTGAGGCCATTGTGTGTGTACCTTTAACAGCTTCTTTCCTGATGATCACATTGTGGTGATAAGCAAATTAGTGGCGGCCTCAGGCACATTCATGCAGTTTCCTATCTGTACAAGCATTTAATACATGCTTTCATTTAATTGAAATTCTTTCATTAAAAAAATAAGTTTTGTTGACCCGAGAACACAGACTCAGGCCTACATATCAAATATCTGAATAAATAACATTCATTATTCGTTCATCCGTTCAGGGCCTATTTCAGCTGCAGATGTGGGGTACACTCTGGACAATCTCAAAAGGTAATCAAAGCTGTAAATTTGTAAAAAAGCTGCTTCTTTTGTTTTATAAAAAAAAATACAAAATAAAAAGCACAGAAGAAAACAGTTACAAGACACAAGATGTACAACTTAAACAGACTTTTATCAATAAAACTACACCTTAAAAATAACAAACCAACATGACCAGACTATATTGTGTGAGTACAATCAGATATCATGTTTTTGCAGTTATTTTTATTTCTGTTATAACATATTTTTATTTATAAGTGTCACTTTACCCAGCGCCTAAAGTGACTTTGTATAAAAACATCACTTCATCCTAAATTAAATAACATTCAGAGCCTACTTTAACTTTACAATTAGACTTTTAACTTGAACTTAAAATAAAGTGTATGTTAAGTTAATAAAAACCTTCAAGTAATGTTGCATTTTTATAGTTCAGTAACCTAACCTAACAGGGCTGTCCCAAAATATTAAAAAATAAATGATTATTATGAACTAGCCCTGTAAACTTCCCCCTAAAGAGCCTGATTACGCCAAAGCTCAACATATTTTTTTTTTTTTTTTGCGCATGTGGCCACTTTTTGTCCTGGTGACGCCTATGTATTTTCCCCCATCCCTAAATGAGAGCCCAGAGAGAGCGTCACACGAGCACGGCGGGGTCAGTGACCGCGCACGCCGCCTGTTTATCCGTATGAGAGGTGCTCGGGAGCGCGCCCCCCTTGGCCGCGGAAGGTGAGCGAGTGTCTGGAGGGGAGGACTCGGGAGCGCGACCAGCCGAGGATCGATCGGATTAAACTCGATTTGAGTGAAATTAACACAAAGGAGACAAGAGCAACGCACACTAGTCGGCGAGATCGTGTTTGAGAGGCACGCCGGACAAATATCTCATGTAAAATATCAAACTTGAACTTTTTTCTGTTTATTTATATTTCAAAAGGACCACGGTGGATTTTTTTTTCAAGCAAGCGGAGACACTACCCCTACAAACGAGGAGTTGATTTGATAAAAAGCCCGAAGTGAACGAGCTTGTTGGGTAAGCTAAAAACTGAGTCTGTTGATGAATAGTCTCTTTAGTCAGTCCTTGTGTTGATGTAATTGTCTGGTCGTATCCAAACCAATGTATATTATTCCTGAATGGCAAGTTTTCTACTTTTTCGCCGCAATAGGACTCGTTTAATCCGCCGTACGAGTTGCCTTTGCGCGGATACGCACCTCATTCAGGGCAAAACTCGCCAGGAACACGTCGTAGGATTTATTATACATCAAAGTACCGTTTTATTTGTTAATTTCAATAGAAAGTCATTGAAGCTTCGTCTGGCTGCCATGCCGACATGCTAACAATAGCAAGTTTAGCTTTGCCACCCGCTTCGGTGGATCGCTCTCTCGCGCACACACGCACACACAAACACATCACGGTCCCATTACTTAGTTGAAAAGTGGAAAGAAATGTTCCCAGAGCAAGACGCTGAGACTGTGGCTTTTAAACTCGTTTATCCAACTAACATATTGAAGTATATAGGTTAAAATTGTTAAATTAACTTTATTCACGCTTAGGCAAGAGTTGGTTAGCACTGTTAGCTAATTGTGTTGAAGCTTGTAGAAGACACGAGGTGGCTCAGTGTTGAGGTGAGTCACTGGCGACTGAATGAACGGAGCTCTCAGGGAGATTCCCATCGGACTATACTCTGCAGAGAAAGCCCAAAGTAATGCTTTCATGGGATGAATTAAAGCTCCGTTTGTGTAATTTAAGATTTGAGTGGTATTTTTACTGCAAAACGTCTTTTATAGTCCAGGAGAGCAATGAAAAGTACTCGTAGTAATCGCCAGTTTTATTGGACGGGGCAGTGCAGTGGAGAAGGAGTAATGAGGCCAAGCGGTCATTCTTTCAATTCAGTCCGTGTTTTTACCTTTCCCCACAACTCGTTATTTTATTAAACAGGACCTAAAGCTTTGATATGATACTCGAGCTCGCATGTCGCTCTAAAGTTGCAAAAGAGTCATTCGGATATTTCTCAGATGAGCGACCAGTGTCTTGGTCTGGAACGCCGTGCGTAATGGCACTGATAAGCTAATTAGCAGAGCTAGCCGCTGGAGCTTAGCCCAGCGCTGGGACGCATAACTTCAGCTAGCTGTTAGCAACTGTCCTCATTGTGTGTGGACCACTTTGTAGCCCCTCAAGCTAAACAGGAGTCTGCTCCTGGTGCCCATTTGTTTGAGAATAGCTTGCAGGCAAAACTGCATAGTGTTGGAAGTTAAACGCACTTCAAAACCACACTTTTCACAGCACCGTTCCTCATTTTTCCCTTTTTTGTTTTAGAGTTTGCGTGTGGCGTTACATTGTATCCGGACAGTCAACTTTCGCACTACTGTAGCCACACTTGTTACTCGATTTGGACGAGGAAAAGCAACTCAAAACACCTGCCGGTGCTGGAGTCTGGCTCTCTGCTCATATCTGTACATCTATAAGGTTTCCACTGCAGTAGTGCTCTCTTCCTCTACTTTTAGCGGATCTGCGTGTGGTTTGTGAGATCCTGCGCTTTCTCCATTATGCATGCAGTAATCGGTCAACTTGCATAATGGTTCCTCTCACGCAACTTTGCCAGCCTCAAAAGCTGCGAAGACCCTTGATAAACACTCATTCAGTCTTTTTCACAGTACGCAGCGGATTTAAACACGAGACCATTAGCCAGTTTTCGTTTCCTTGTGGTAGTTTTATTCATATCAGCCCAACTTGATGTTACACGAGTGCCGTGTTCATTTTCCCTAAAGCCAGGAGCTGCTACCCCCACCACCTTGTCTCTGAGCCAAGATGGCAGCTAGTTATGTTTAGCGGGCCACAGACAGAGATAAGAGGACCGACCACATACTCACAAAGACACACACACACAACAGATGTTAAGCACTATTTGGTCTTCGTTCGTCTTTTCTTGGGGTTTAACTTTGAGCCAGTCTTACTTCCACAAAAGGCGGCTGCACTGGACTCTTTTCTTATATCAAAGCTGATGCTCTCATATTTTTTTAACCATTAACACATGGAAAACTTAAGCTTGATTCACATAAATGTTATAATTAAGGCTGTTTGCTGAGGAGGTGAACTTTCTGTTCAAATTAAGTTTTTAACTGAAGTTGGAAGTGAGGGATGACCGTGCAGTAGAGTTGAAGAACCAAAGCTTTTCTTTGTTACTGTCACGCTATATTCATATTTTTTCTGCCCTAACCATTAGTAAGTTAATTTTTTTATTCACACAGCTTGTCTCTTCCACAAGCTCTTCAAAATCCACAATGTTACAAAGTAGTTCATTACAATATTACACAATAATACAAGTCTAGTGTAATACACATACATGTATCCTTCTATCTTACCATAGCTTTAGTGTCACTTTTAATGAAAAAGTTTTAGCGGGATCCCTGGTTTGAATTATGTATATCACTGTCATACATGCCTGATCTGTTTCTTGAACGTTTCACTTGTGAATTTGTTGGTTACTCAAACATTTCATCCATATTGTCCTCTTCAAATGACCTTTTAACCAACTCTCACTGATTGACAGACCTCAATCTGTCAAAGCAGAGACAGTTTAGGTACTGTAGATAACGGTGTAACAATGCTCGACACTTAATAGATTGCAGACTGAAAAGTGTATTAACACAATCCCGTGAGGTGTTTTTACATGACTTGAATAGTTTTTTGTTGGTAATGACTTTTACCTTTCAGTTTCCTTATTAGATTACATGGTCTCAAAATCCTTATTAAATGTAGGCGTAAAGTTGTTTTGATGGTTCCCAGTCATTAAAAAGTGAGAAACACCTCTTTTGCAGAGTGCACAAGCTATCTTTGTACTATATAACTTAAGGTGAAAATAACAACTTTCCACACGTGTGTGTATATAAATGCAACTGAACCGCTGCAGTCAGTTGCGTTTTTTAAAAGATTGGATTGTTTTAAGGCTTAACATTTATCTTATTGCAATTTAATCTAACTTCAAGAAGAAAAAACACCAATGGAGGGGGTGTCTTTAGATGGTAGAAGTTGAGGTAAAAGTAATGTGGGTCTAGCCATTATAAATATAGGCTAATATAAATATAGTATTTACTCTAATAAAGCTACACTGCCCTCGTCTCCGCAAACCCCTGAACAGCAAAAACTTTAACATTTAAGTGTAAATTGATGTGCTCATTGAGGGATTATTTCAAAAGCATTTTATATTTTACCACATTTCACCTCAAATTATTTAAAATTTTAAAACTTTTGGACACACTCTCAGTTTTCTTAAGCCATTTCTACTGCAATATTTTTGGAGCATAGCTCAATAAGAGACAACGTTAGAGACTCATTGTTGGTCTCTTCAGGCCCACTCTGACCGGACCAGTTCTTGCTTCGTCAGGTGCCACAGTGGTCTTGTTTGACAGTTGAGTCCATCGACAGCCCACTGGTGTTGGGTATCTGACACAGTGTTGTTAGGGTGGCCATTTTGTCTCCTATCATGTGTTGGAGAATAGCAGGCCTGTTAGCAGAGATGAGAAGTGGTGCTGTTGTTTGCCTCCCATCTCTTTCATCTCGTCATCCATCGCTCCACCTCCACCCCCCCTCACCCACCCACTCACCCAGCTCTCCATCTTTGCCTGGCTGTCTGTTCCCCTCCTCCCTCTACCGCCTCTCATTTCCAGCCAAAAGGTTAGCGGGGGTCTTTAGCGCTGCTGTGACATTCAGAACTGAGTGTCATCACTGTTTCTCTCTCTCTCTTCATCCCTTCTTCTCACCTGGCTCTACTTCCCTCCTCCGCACTTGCCGTCATCCCACCCCCCCCATCCTCTTCCTGCGGCGAAGGCCTTCTGGACCTAGGAGCTGTGCCTAGAAGCGAGGATGGCCATAATGCAGCTCAAGTGTTTGTGTGGGCAGTATGTGTTTTCTGCGCTCACTGGGAGACGGCCTGTCAAGTACATCTCTGACCCACATGTGTGTGCGTCTTTAATCTATCCTTGACCTCTCCCAGCGTCTGTTGGTGTGTGTCACATCCTGTTTTTTCCTCTTCATCCTTCACTGCTCTGAGGCTGAAACTTGCTGCTGGGAAACAAAAATGTCATGCAAAAATCAGGCAAAAGTAACTATTACCTCAGGGTGTTCCTTTGGAAACACGGTTTGTGTCCTCACCTGTACAAGACCACCATTTCTGCTTGAGCTGGAAGATATAATTTAGTTTTTAATCAACAGCTATCTAGACAACAGCCAACGCTCAAAAGATGTAACGTATAAGTAGTTAGGTCTTTTCTAAAATCTAAAACTGCTGCTGTGCAAATGGTGTCTAAGATGTAATCTGTAATTTAAAACCATTTAACCGTTTCTTTTAAATTAAGAACTCTTGTACCATTTGTTTTGGGATGGTCCATACTGACTTGTTGCAGTGAAGCTTGTAATCTACTGAAGATGAGGCAGTTTTCTCTACAGGTGCCCCATTAGATTACCTCAAAAATCCCATGTTGTGCATAAAAATTATTTGCAGCAGGACCTAATGTTATGGATTTGGATGTTGTCAGACACTACCAATTTGAGTACACAGTGTATTAATGGCACTGATGTGGCATCTTTCACCGCTCCCTTGTTTTCCCCAGCATCTCTCCAGTGAATCACAGCTGATGAAAGGTTAAGTGCTGCTTGCTCATGGAGGCAACACAGAGTTGGGAAAATGCAGATGGATGCAAGGTCGTAGAGGGGAAAGAGAGATGGTAAAATGGAGTCATGTTGTCCACATGTGAGAAACCAATTGCAGTTTAGCCACATATTAGAAATTGGTACATCAGTTTATTGCACTTGTTTGTCATGTTCACCTTTTTTTAATTGTAGGTTATTTTTCCATTACTCGCATCCCAAAATTATAGCTGTATGTATAAATACTGTCATTGACCCTGAGCTGACTTACAGCAGCTCCACTGATGCTGTCCAGCACATGGAGACCAGAGAGGGGTGTTATGTGTGCGTCCTAGAGGAGAAGTTACCCCATGGCTTTATGGGAGCAATTCTGAAGTTAATTGGTGGTTAGCATGCAGGCAGGACAGCCAAAGGAAACAACCAATCCCGGGGGACTAGGTCCAGACCTGGCTGTCCCATTGGTCTAAAAAGGACATGTCAATAGCAGTGATTGATTATGGAAGCTGGGGGTTGCACACCAGAGAGTCTGCTCTGAGAGCTTCTGCAGAAAGGCTCGGTTTGGTACATTTAGATTCAAGGGAAATTCATTAGGATTTTATTTGGTTTCAAATGCGGGTTGGTAAAAATGACGACTTTTAGAAACGGGAAAGTACTGCATAAAACATTCTTCATATTCAAATGTTTCCATACCGCATCTTTCTCATGTTGTGCTGACAAATCTCTCAAAACCACTAGCGGTTTATAGAAACGAGCAGAAGCAACTCCCAGTTAGCGATAAATTCTGTCATGAAAAGCTACCTTCTTTGAAAGTTTGAGAACAGGGGTTTCCCCAAAACCTCTGCGAGTGCTGGGTTCCTTTTTGATAACTCATTTGCATCAATGCACAACAATTTTCCCCCCACCATGTTTGAATTCTGAAGCACGCCCTTTAGAAACTCTTCCATAGTCGTCCAATTTGGATAATATTAACCTTCTAATCTTTCATGTGAGTAGGGCACACAGCTCCCATGTTGCTGGTTGCTTCTGTCCAGTCTCAGGAGAAAGGCTTCTACAGGAGAAAGGCTGCAGTAGAGTCAAACACTGCAGACTGCAAGATATGTTTTGGCGTCATAACTAGGGTTGCAACAACTAATCGGATTAATCAATTATTAAAATTGTAAACTAATTTAATAATCAATTAATTGCTATCTGCAATATTCATAGACTCTGAAACCTGCCATGTGCTGAGAGAAGAGAGTTTTATTACAAAGACGGCAGTAAATCCACAGAAATGGTAAAAGAGATGTACATTTTGTGTTTTTGATGAAAATACTTTGTGGATAGAGCATAAATACACAAAGTCCTGTGGCTGTGTAGCTTCGCCGGGTTCAGATTTAGTCTGTCTGTGATTGTTTTTGTAGTATTATCAGTTTTAAGCCAGAACAATAAAATGCCAAGTTTTTGACCACTTATCTTTTTTTTGTCCACATCAAGCGTGATTCACTTTCCAATTAATTAATCAATTAATCAAAATTATCGGCAGATTAATTGATTTTTAGATATAATCGTTAGTTGCAGCCCTGCTCATAACATTGGGGCAGTTTGTCAGGTTCAGACCTGAATGGATACTGAAAACATTATGAACCGTGGTAGTCATTGTTCAAAATGTACACAAAATATACCAGATTTAACACACACTCTGGCTTATGTTGTGTGTCTGGATAACAAAATGACTTCCCTTAAGTTGCATTTTTTTTTTCACTGGCCTTCCACATAAGATTTGTTACACGACTGATCTGTTTGTCAGAGACTCATATGTAACAGGTTCTTTAGCTCAGTGAGCTCTGGCCGCACGCTGTCTTCTTGGCCTGCTCCTGTGGCCTACTTTTCTCCCTGCCCTCGTCTCCTGTGAGCGTCTGTCGTCCTGCCTGTCCTCTGGGATCAGACCGAGAGCCAGTGGTTTTTCCTACCACATGGTAAAGGCAGGGAACAGATTGGATAAACACAGTCCTTTCCTGCTGACCCACCCCCTCCTCCAACGCCACACAGCGCGGCATGCACTCAGCACACACACTGTCCATTAACGAAGCAGCCGTGCGTAAAATAACCAGATTTTCTCTAGCTTCACTGCGTCGCTCTTTCTTCCCTTACTCTTGATCCCCCCCACCCCCCATGCTCTCTTCCTTCCGGGCTCAAATCCCAGCCTCAAACACACGGCCTGCATCCCCTCACTTGAGCGTAATTACACACACAGCCAGCTCCTGCGTGCTGTCCTCCATTTGCGAACAAAGGTATAAATTATAGTGGCTTAGATCCTGGCGCTAATGGGCGGTGGGTGGCTGTGCACGTGTTCACCAAAGGAAACTGCCAGATCACTTACCACTTGAGGTTGTCTACTACTGTTTTTCTCTCTTTAGGTTGGTTTGGTTGTCTCTGAGAGCTGCTCTGTGCGCTTCTCGGAGGAAACGTGGTGTTGTTGACATGGCAGAGATTTCCTGTAGTAAAGCCTGCAGGCTACAGACAGTTCAGCTGCCAAAGTCTCAACAGCACAGACACCACTGTACTGAGTTGCTGTAGGCTTATCTCTCGCCCGACTTTGTTCTTTCCCTGCAGACTTTACACTCTGGGAGTCAAAGTTGTGTGGTCAGTTTAATTAAAATGGTTGATAAAAGTTGCAGCTGTACAGACTGCCACTTTAGATTTACTATAGATTAGATTAAAATCTGTAGGGATACACCTGGCATCAGGGTAAACTGTCCAGTCAGACCATAGCATCTGCTGTTGGCGTGTTAGGCCACCCTTGTACAACACCACCAACTCCTCCACCTCATTGGGAAGAGGCCTTGTATTCCTGGAATAAAGGTACACTAGAAATAGAATGAACCGATTTTTGGACTCTACAGTAAGCCATGGTCTAGACTGGTGTGCTGTTTTAGAATGTAATGATAATCTGAAACTAAAAGGCAAAGTTGTTTTAGGTGAGAAGCATTAGGTTTTGGTCCCCACAGTCCAGACATGTGGCAGAAAACAACAAGAAAAGAAAACATTTTGTAAATATTGTAGTTAGACTAAACTTAAATGCAGGTCAGTGTGATGTGAGTGTGCAGTGCTCCTCAAACAATTGATCTAAAAGTAGAACACTGTTTTATTGCATTTAAGTTGGGAGTTTTGTTTGTTCTATCATGTCTGGCATTTTGATTTGAAGACCCTTCTCTAGTGAGCTACAGAAGAGGGCTGTGCACTGCTGACAGCCAGGGAGACCTTTCAGTTGACAGGGTTTATTCTGTGGTTTTGGCTTAGTCTGAATGGCTGCCTCGATAATGTGTGGCGTACAGAGCTGCGGAGTCAGTGTGAATTCCTGAGCCGGCTGCTTACTGCCAGTCCCTTTATCATGTCGGCTCAAAAGTGCACGTGCCACAGTCTTTCAGGTGAGGTTCAAGTCGTGTTACGGTTGCATTATGTTGTCAAACTTGAACAAACCACACCTTTTTTGTGTCACTTATTGGAGTTGTGAAATAAAAGTGTCAGCAAAGGCCAAAGTCCTGACAAGTTTTACTTTCAGTGATATTTGTCAAAGCCACCTTTTTATTGTGTAATTAACATGCTTGTCCTTGTTTTCAAGTAACTCTTTATTCATTCAGTCACATTACTTTTCAAAGTTTATTCTCTAAAATTACATAAGATGTTAGGTGGATCCTCTTTTGTGGTAAAATAATCTGTTTCCTGTTACATATGTTCCCTTGTGCACTTCCTTGTCAGGTATTAACATCTAGATTTGACATTGTTGTTTTGGGAGTGACCAGACAATGACTTTTGAGATATATGAATGATTAACATGTTGTCTGAAAATTACTCGGCTTTAAAAAAAAACAAAAAGGGTCTAAAGATTTTATTTTTGGGTCTTTGTAAAGTCTGTCACAACCTCTGAAAACCTTGATAACAATCAGTGTGGTCCTGTGAAGCCACAACACAATCATGACACTTTCTCCTCTGCCTTGCCTCGTTTCCACTGTGAGGTACAGGTAACCTCTTGAAGAGGCACACATTTCCATTTTGCTGGTTCCAGGAGAGCTGCGTCTGCTACAGAAACATGTCACAAAAATGCCAATGCCACAAGATTCTATGAGATATTAATCGTACTGGAAGCAAACATTTTGAAAGTTGGATGTATTTTCTACAATAACATGAGGTTGTGTCCGGTTCATTCCCATCTTTCTGAACATTAAATTTAGAGAGCTGCACCAATTTCCTATAATTGAAGGACTTAATATTTGAGAAACTGGTTCTGCTTGTGTTTGATAAAAGTATAAAAGTGCTAAAACAGTAACTGTGTTTAGGGTAATACTTTTGAGACGCTAATCAAGTTGTGGTCACAATTGTCAAAGGTTTAATGTGCGTAGTAAGAATTCAAAACAGTTATGAAGTAATGTAATTGTGGTTGAACGTTATCATGATTATATAGATTATATTATGTAATGGGGTTTTGATATAGATGAACTGCAGACCTGCAGCGCTGTGGAAATTCATGTTTGAGTATTTTACAGTTGAGATAGGAATTAATAGTTAATTAATGGCCCATCTGTGAGTGTGGATCAGCAGTTCTGGATCTGAGGTCTTTGGACTGAGGTTCAGGGTTTATTTAAAAATAAAATATATATAAAAATCCTTCATGGTACCAGGTGTACTTTGGTCACTGAAGAAAATAAATTTTGCTGTACTGTTAATTTTTTAGAAGGTTTAAGGACATCTACTTAGTTTTGGATAAAGACTACTGAGGATTTTAAGATTAGTCAAGACGACTGGATTTATTTGTATTGTTGTATTTTACATTTGGATTATTTTTATGTTTAATTGCTGTTATCTGGTATGTTCCCATGTCATTGGTCTTGCTGGTCTAGTTTACTAGTCTTGGTCTCAGTTCACTCTGGTCTTGGTTACTGTTTTCTGGGCTGCAGCACTACTGTAAGGTTAAGGGGATTGGGATGCTTGTACACTGACTAGGGCTGCAACTAACAATTATTTCTATAATTGATTGATCTGAATTTTTTTTTTTTTTTTTGATTAATCGATTAATAATTGGATAGTGAAGCACGTGTAGATGCGTGAGGACCTGGTGGACTAACAAAGACAAGTGGTCAAAAACTTGGTGTGTTATTGTTACTAAATCTGTACCGACGAAGCTACAAGTGCCAAAGGACTTGTGGGTAGAGCATATATACACATAAAAATGTATTTTCATCAAAAACAATGTACATCTTTTACTGTTTTACTGTGGACTTACTGCATGTTCTCTGTGACTGTACTGAGCATGTCCTGTGCATCTGAAGGCCACATTGTGCCATCGCTCCCACCCTCATATTGACTCGTCACCTTCTGCACATGTGTTGGTGTGGGGGTGGCGTGTTAAATGCCTCATTCTTTTGATGTGATTTGTTGTCTAAAGTGGCCCACTGACCGTTCACCCAATTCCTCTGCGGTGACAGCTGGGCCTTGAGAAGCTGAAATTTTGACTCTGGGCTTGACTAGACAGAAAATAAGAAATATGAGCCATAAGCTACTATAAAACAATGATAAAGGCTCTAAGTGCACATTAAAAGGCAGGTGCTTTAGTAGCGCACCAATCATAGTGTTATTTAGTGTGTGCCTGTGAGAGCTGACAGGAAATCTGTTGCCTTCATAGTAGCTTGCTGCAGGGCATGTAAAATTGCACTCTTATGCACTCACCTGCCACACATACACTTGCATGCACAAACCTTTTTTTCTTGCTGTTCTGATTGAAATGCACAGGAAGTGATGTAACGTGACAGTATTTCACTGCTTACTCAATGCTGTTAGCCACAAAAAGTCTCTTACAGGAAAAGCTGTAGGAGTCAGTGTTTATGTTTTGCAAGGTGTTTTTTTTTTTTTTCTCACATATCAGTTTAAAAGGCAAGTAGTGTTGAATCGTTACATTAATCATCCCATTTGTACTATGTCTTTATGGATAGCAACTAGAAAGCCTTACTAAAGAGTTCAGTGCAGAGGACAGTTAATGAACCGGGCAAACAAGTCCCTAATTAACTTAAGAGCTTATAGATTACTATTTTTAAGGGCACTATTTATAGCTTTACTTTCTCCTGGAGATCTGTTGGCTTTGATTGTAAACTCTTTTGATTAAAACAGTGCTCTGATTGTGGAAAGTAATGGACAACAGTGGTGTGCATTTTCCAGGTTAACTGCAACAGTCAGGTCAGTATATCCAGTACCTAAAAGTTACTCCAAGAGAATTTAACACAAAAGTAACTTGAGTTTTATGCAGTTCCTCAAAATGATAAGTAAATACTTGACACAAGGACTTTTTTTTAAAACAGTTTTAAGTTCATTTATTTTTATTGGTGGTCATCAACATGTACTGTTATTTGAAGTGGTAATCTTAATGCTGGTTTGACTTTAGGATTAAAAGTGTAGATGAAATTTATGGATATTTGGAACTGACAGTAAGGAAATTTGCCATCCTAATGTTGGATTAGATGAGATGGAAGCTCAGTCCGTGCGAGCCCATCCTGTCGGCTGCTGACCACAACACAGTAGAAAGTGGAGGAGCACCTGTCTATGCTGGGAGCCTGCTTAGGATTCAGAGAGATGTGAAGAAAAGGCTTGTTAACCACCATTTACACAACAACAGGCAGTGAGCTACTGCTGGCCTTCGAGAGGCTTCCAACAGAGAGCCCCAAGGCACCAAGGAAGATTGTTTTACAGTAAGCCTGTGTCATGCTAATGGCCACCCTGTTGCCTTCCTACTCACTCGGTGGCTATTCTTTATTGTCCATTGGGAGTCACACATTTTATTTTAAGGTGGGTTCTATGGTAAAAAAGCAAAGGTCGTTAGAAATCTTTTAGGTCTGTGTGGGGTGTTACTTTTTGTGCTAATTTTTTTGACTCAAAAGTGGCTAATTCTACACCATTTTCCACCAATTGTTTAAGCTCAAAGTTGTTTTTCATGCCTAGTCACTAGGCATTTTGAATATTGCAATA